>CP032573.1:19078340-20387917 GCA_008044935.1 Gossypium turneri
GAAGAAATCGATGAGTTCATGTCGTTCTCGTTCGATGATAAAGATAAATCTTGGGTAACAAAAGCTTCTCGCGACATGGAAGGGAGGAAGCTTGAGACAATAATAACTCGAAAAATGATTTAGGGTTGGCTCTAATTCTGCACCAAGTGACTCTTGATGTGGATGTTGCACCGATCAAAGATAAGCAATATCATTGGAATCGACCGAAGGTTCTGGTTTAGATTTATCGATAGTGGAACAAACGACGGATCAAAGTGTCAAGGACCAACTGGAAGTTCTTTGGGGGCGATATAGATCGTCCTAACTTTGAAAAATACTATGCTTTTAAATTTTATTTATTTCAAATTTTATTTTTCATTGTTTTTATTTTTATTTATATTTTAGGATTTATATTTTTAATTTTATGTTAGAACTAGAAGAAAACATGTTTCCAGAAGCAACGGAGGAGCTAGAAGCAATTTGGGGTTAAGTACGGACAACCAAAGGCTTTTGATAAGTCTCAGAAAGGCCAAATCAAAGCTATATCATCACATAACAATCCCATGGCGCGACATACCCATCTTGAACCAGAAAATTTGAGAATACATTGTCGTGTCACACCTTACACATTCTACGGCGTGACATGCACACTTTGAAGGAAATATAAAGGAAAAATTCATTTTGTGTCGTGCAATGCCTTCTGTATAGCAAGAAATGCAACCTATTTTCGGAAACCTTTCATTCTTAGTTCGACGCAATCTTCAGAGATATTTCCCTAGTTTGCACGTCAAGTTAATCCTCAGATGGCCTTTATATATTGTCCTTATCAGAAGATGCATCTTCCAAGCCTCCACAAGCAATCAAACACTCTTCACTACTCTATTATTTGAGATTTCGTGAATTCTCTGTGTTTCACTTGTTTCATAGTCCTAAAACGATGAGGAGCAACCTTTCAAATGCTGAATCGAGAGTTGATAACTTCAAATAACTTTGTGAAAAGTAGCTTGGAATTCATCTGCGGGACATTTGGCAGAAATCTCCTCTTCAGGAGAAAGGTTTCGAGTCTTTTCTTTTGTTAAATAACGAAATGAGAGAGGTAATTCGGTTCTATGTCATCCCAAAGGAATGAGCCTGTATGCTAGTTGTGCAGGAATTTTACACTGCGTTAAGGAAGATCGACACAACTTGAGAATTGGATGTACCATGATTGCGGGTCTTCATTCAAGGGAAAAAAATTACCATCTCACCTCCCGAGATAGCGAGGTATTATGATATCCTTTTATTTCTCTACGATTTTGTTCAAAAGACAAATCTAATATATTTCCCGAGAGAGAATATAGAGGAGATACTTAACCTTCTAATGTACGAATGAGAAGAATGGAGACGCCATTTAGGAACAAATTTCCTGACATCATTCCCGTAAGAACAACTAACTCTGAGGGTAAGAATGTGGTTACAATTTATCAACACTCAAGTTTGCCCAGCCTCAGACATGTCTAATATAGATACTTTCCAAGCTACATTACCATATGTCATATTATAGAAAGAAAGAATATATGTCAGTACATGGATCTACCGGGGCATGTTGTTTTGTGTCAGGAAAAAAAAATCAACTTGCTCTTTCCACATTTAGTAACGACCTTGTGTAAACAAGCGAGGGTACTAATGAGACGACTAGAACATAACCTACAACCAACGAAACATCTGGTACGAGAACCGAGCATAAAACACTTGGTGGGAAATCGAAAATAAAATAGGACAATTAAAGTAAAATAATATCTAGGTGAGACATTATTGCCAGATTCGAAATGGATAGTTGATCTGTCGTGATTCGGTGTATCAATTAAACTAGTTTTCACATTTAAGGAGATTGAATACAAGCATTTTCATTATGTTTTAATTAAGTTTCTTTAGTTTTATTTGCATTTAATAAAGTGTGCACATTGAGTCCTTTATTAACCTTAAGGGTCGAATGAGGCCTAAGGGAGAGCTAACGTACTTCGTGAGTGTGTAGGAGACTATTAGAAGGCATTTTGAGTCAATACTAGATGCTATGTTGCAACATAGGAGATCCGATGTCGTAATATAGAGAGAGCAGAATAGAGAAAGTGAGAAACTACCTTTGATGTCGCGACACAGGCTAAGGGTGTCGCGACATATCCCTGAAGATGGCTGTAGAGGAGCATACTGGTTGCTATGTCGCAACACAGGCCCTAGTGTGTCGCAACATCAACTCTATGACGAGAATAAAACATAAAGCAGGGGCATTTTGGTCTACACAATAGAACTTAAAGCTCGGGAACGCTAGCTAACCTAGGATTTAAGGACGACGGCTACTTGAAGGCTATAAATGGGCTCCTTTGGCACACATTATGGACACATTCCATTAGCTTAGATTCTCTCTTTAAGTTTAAGTTTTGTTTTCTTACTTTCTTTAGGTTTTTATAGTTTTAGTTTATTTTTTCTTTGTTTCTTTCAAGAGTTTTGAGTAATAAAGAAGATCGACTATTGTGGATTCGTGCTTATTATCAATATCAATCAAACTTTTCTTAAACTCTTTATTTCAATCCATTATCTATGTTTAATTCTTCCATCTATTCCATGTTGTTTATGAAAACCATAAGAAACTAATCCTTTTATGGGGGATTAGCTAGTGGAAGCATGATCTTTTAACTGTTTTGTAGGGTTATTCAACAAATAAACTGTTTGGGAAAGGAAGAACGTGAAACAAACCCTAGGCCTGACAACTTTGGGAAGTCATTAAGGTGGGAATTAACCCAAAATTGGTATTTCTCATTCGTGAACACCTTTACCCCAAGCCAGTCTAGACTATGAGGTCAGAAGATAAGTAGTTATTGCTAACTCGTTATGTTAGTGGAAGATCGGAAGATCCTGCTAGGGTAACGACTAGTTGATTGATGAAGAACCCGAGACGACAGTTGATTAAGATTGCTGAAGTAAGCTAATCACGATTTGATTCAATTTATTTCTCTCTATCTCTCGCAATTTTAATTCTTTTATGTTATTTTATTAATTTAAAAACCCTAAAATAATATTTCTTATTTTACTCTCGCACTATAACTGACTTAAAGTATTAATTAGAACTTTAATTATTTAGGTTAAGATTGATTTAGTATTCGCCTCCCTTAAGTATGATCCTTGGAGTACTCATCTACTTCATTGAAAAATCTATATCACAACTCGACCCGTATACTTGCAGATACTGCCTCGTAACTTTCTATTTTATAGTAGTAGTCACACTCTAGACATTAGTACGTCCAGAGGCGGTCAATATTTCGATGGATGCAAGAAGCGAGATCAATCTATGAGGACTATGCACAAAAAAAAGGGTTGAGGCTGCCTCAATTCCCAACAGAAAAATACGAGGCAAAGACAAAATCCAGCAAGATAAAGGTAGAAGAAAATCCGGAGGAGGATCTGATGGAAGACTCAAAAGAAGATCCCGAAGAAAATCCAGATTCAGAGGACAACTCAGACGAAGCTAACAAGGAGTCGGAGCCTTATTCTGACTAGTTATAAACATATTTAATTTGTATTTGTGATTTATATTTTTAAGACTTATTTTAATTTTGAATGATTTTTATTTTTTTAGTTAGTTAAATTAGGATTTTATTTTATTATATATATAGTTTGTGTTTAATTTTTCTCAGTAGGAACCCCATACTTTTGACGACACTACAATATCAAGCCAACACCGCAAGGAAGATTCAATCCCACCAATTTTGCTGCACTAATCACGCCAATCAGGTAACATCTTTCCTTTAATTTTTATTACATATTAGGGACAATGTACCGAATAAAGTGTCAGGGTGACTTACGAAAACTTTTAATTTTTTTTGTTATTTTATTTTGTTTTTCTTGTTTTCAATAGTTTTAAAAATTTTCATTTGTATTGTGTGTTTTCATGTGCTTGAGCTTGTAGAAATACTAAATTTTCTAATTTTAGACTAATTAGTTCACTTTATTACACTTTGAATAGATTTAAGATGCTAAGTATACAACATGATAAATAGATATATAACTAGCATGCATGATTAATTGAATTATAGGTTGTAGAAATTGATAGACTTGGCTGATTTAATCCATGCATTGAATTAACTAGGGACGACCTAAGGCGTTGTTTAGTTGATAAATTTCGAGCCAAAAAGCTATCTCTTAAATATTTTCCCTAGTACCTAATTTGAGCCTTACTCCATTTTCTCGATGAACCATAATTGAAACCTTTAGCCTAACAAATATTTTATTTGATCCTTTAATTTCTTGGTCCTTGGACAGATTTAGACATTTGACCATTGATATTCATTAGGTAGATACATCACTGGGGTTTCAAAAGAAAAAAAAAAGAGTGAACTAAGGAATTGTATGGTATAGTGAGTATAATATTTCTTGAGCTTGTAGAAAAATAAGGCGAAATGCCAATCAAGAAAATCTCGAGAAATAAAAAAATAAAAATAAAGTGAGTTAGAAAAAAAGTGAGCTCAAATTTGTTCAGAAAAAAATCAAGTTTGGATGATTATACTCGTGAATACTATACCATGCCTTAGTAAAGGGAGAAATAAGGAAGGTGAGAGAAGTGAACATAAGGTGGTGAGCTACATGTATACTCGAGAGAGTATCGGGGATAATATAATGTGCCAAACTACTTTCGTGCTTAGCATTTTGTCGAGCCTATTCTTGAAATCCGGACCAACCTAAGTCGTAGAATGTTACAAGTCAAAAAGTTCTATGTGACTTAGGTAGTACTTTATGTGGATGAAATTGTGTCAAGTTTTGATTTTTTACTGCTTATATTCATTTGAATATAATTGTATATTTATATATTGATTTTGATGGAAACCTATACTTAACATTCTTTTATTTGTTTTCTTTGTAATTTAGTGAACTAACAGGTCTAATTTTAGAAATTGTGAGTCAATTGTATATCATGCTAGAGTTATATGTTTACTTACATTATCTTGTTAATATATTTCTATCCAATTTCCTGTATCAAGCTAGCTCAAGTACATTTTCTTTTCTTGCATGTTATTTCTCGTTTTCAGTTTAGTTGTTTTTGTTCTCTTTTTCTTGTTGTTTTTGTTTAGTTTGCTTGAAGGCAAGTAAAGACTTAAGTATGGGGGTATTTGACCTAACTTCAAATGTAGTAGTCATTTTGGTATATTTTCGCATTTAAGGAGCTTGTTTTCTAGGTGTTTTATAATTAATTATTACATTTTTTTAGTTAGTAGCTAAGTAGTAAAAGTTAATAAAATAAGTGTTTTTGACACATTTTTTGGTGTTAGTAACATATTAGGCCGACACAGGCCTTAGGTAGGTTTAATTTGTGTATTTAAGTGTGCAGGGTGCTTAATTTTAGACCCAATAGATGTAGGAACTTGGGATGAGTTTTGCACAAGCTTCCCAAGCCACAAAAGCATGACATGAATGTCCAAAGCCACAAAAAGATTGTTATGGCGTGACATGCAATGTCTATGGCGCAACACGTAGCCTGTGTTGAGCCATAACAGCTCTTGTGTTGAGCCATAGCAACATATGTTGAGTCATAGCCTGAACGTGGGTCACAAGCAATGATGACACCAATAGTTGTGTTTGTCCAGATTTTAAGATATCGTTTGATATCAAACAATTATTAGTATCGAGGGCATATCGGGCATAAAGTGTACATATTTTAGCTGATAAATAAGTGGCTTTTGTACACAAATTAGGGCTTCCATCCATCAAATACAATTTTTCTCATTCAGTTTTCTTTGTATTTTCTTTTTATATTTGCTTAGTCGAAACTTTTCTATTTCGATGTGAAGAAAATATTAGAATAGATTTTTGTGCTTTTCTGATATCTTGCATGATTCGGTTATTAAACTGATTCCTCTATTAAGTAATTATTTATCTGAAAGTGGTTGTTTATTCAAAAGTACTTAGTATATTAGGGAGTGATGCCCCTAATAGAATATATAGACAGGTGAGACTGGAAGGGTATCCTGTTGTGTATAACTTGTGCCAAACGGTGAGACCGGAAGGGTATTCATATGCCTCAGAAGAGACTGGAAGGGTGACTTAGGTGGTAATCCTTAGTGAAGATGAGACCGAAAGGTTATTCTTAGCTAAGGGTGATAAATAACTCAATCGAAGATAATTAATTATTTAATTAGATAATTAGGGATTTAATCGATTATAGGCTAGAAGCTTGCATTGTTGACACTAAAAATAGAAAATTCCATTAGGTTAATTAGTTTAATTAATATTTTAATTTGGATTAACGCTACTAATTCATAACTCGATTAGATTAATAGTTATTTTTTGTAATTGATTTAATAATAATTTCTCCAATCTACAATCCCTTGGGTATGATCCTTGAAATACTTATCGGTGTTCCGTTGTAACATTTCTATATCACAATTTGACTTATATACTTGCGGACACCGCCAATTTAATTTTTTACATTTTTGGAGTGATATTTTTACTATAAGCAATAACACATTTAGAGGAGGTTAAAGTGTTTAAAGTAAGGAAAATATTCTCGATTTGTGGAGTTCTTTTCTCAAGTGAAGTTCTCTTTGTATGCAAAAGAAGCTATGTTTTACAATTTTATAGATGAAAAAAATTGCAACAGGAGATTTTAGCTCCCTTTGCATCTCACCAGTAAGGTGAGCTTAAATTCTCCAATAAGTTAACAGGGTTTATTATGGCAAAATTGAAGTGTATATATATATTTTTATTGAACGGTAAAATGGGTAAACTGACCCAAAAATAGGCCTAGATTAATTTTTTTAAATCGGATTAGGGATTGACCTGACCCAACCTGACTAATTGCATTCGAGTTTGTCGTTTAATTTTTTGGCAGCTGTCAACGTTCTCAAATATCTTTTCCCTGACCGTAAAAGTTGAATTTTGCTGGACTCGAATTACTAATTGATGGCTTATGAAAGGTGAAATGATTGGATTTTGTTTTGTGATGGGGTTAAAGGGTTGTTTAAGAATATTGCAGTAGGTGATGCTTTGAAATGTTGGTGGCCTTGGACAATGTTGATTTTGTTAAGGGGGAGTCTCTTGAACTGGGTTTTGATGGAGTTTTTTTTTGGCACATAATTAAATTAATCTTACACAAAATAAATTATGTAGTTTCTAGGTGTGTGAAGAGACTTGAAAATGAAGAGTTAGAAATGTGAAGAGACTTGAAGATGAAGAGTTACACACATGCATGTAGATGAATAGTCACAACTCTTATAGCATTTAAGTGATGAAGATAAATAGTCACAACTCTTATAGCACTGAAGTGATGTAGATGAATAGTCACTTACAACTCCTATATAAAGAGTTGTATATGATGAAGCATTTGTAGAGTGTGTGAAATAAAAAAAGAAAAGTTTATTAGAAAGAGTGTTTCTCTCTTCCATACAAAATTTATTTCTCTTCTCCATTATATTCTTCATCATTTTCTTTGTTTATTCCTCCAAATATTAACCAATCTTCTACTAATTGGTATCAGAGCTAAGTTCGATAGAAATGAACAATTATATTCATCTTTCTTCCGTTCCCCAATTAGCGGCAAATAGAGTATCCAAATGAAGGCTCTTCTTGGAGAATGGGAGATTGTTGAAAAAGGTTATAATAAAGTTGAGGCTGAAGAGGAGGAAGAATTAACACAAGCTTAAAAAGAGAGTATAAGGAAATCAAGGAAGAAAAATCAGCAAGCCTTATTTTGGATATATCAAGGAGCTCAACCATATGAAGCGGCTTGGGAAAAATAGCTTGTGCCACCTCGGCAAAACAAGTATGGGAGATTTTACAGAATTCATTCAAAGGAGATAAAAAGGTGAAAAGAGTTCGGTTGCAAACTCTTCGAGGGGAGTTTGAAAGATTGCAAAAAATAGAGTCGAAATCTGTTTCTGATTACTGTTCACGTGTTTTGTCCATAGTCAACCAATTAAAATGAAATGGTGAAACTATGGATGATATTCATGTTGTTGAGAAAATCCTCTGTTCTTTAGATTTCAGATTTGACTACATTATGGTAGCCATTGAAGAATCAAATGACGTGAGTACCATGACCATTGATGAACTCACAGGCTCATTACAAGCCCATGAAGAAATATTAAACAAGAAGAAGAAGGAAGTAGATCTAGATCAATCACTCCAGTCAAATTTTTCTCTAAATGAAAAGAAGGGAGATTTCAAAAATCAAATAGGGAGAGATCGTGGTCGTGGAAGAGGAGTAAAGTTTAGAGGATGAGGCTCAAATGCTCATGGAAGAGGTGAAGATGCAAGCACAGAGAATGGATGGAAAGAAGCCAACCAAAATCAGAATTTTAGAGGTTCACAAAGAGGACGTGGACGTGGAAATCAAAGAGGAAGAGGTCGTGGCTATTTTGAATGTTATCATTGTCACAAACCTGGTCATTTGGCGAGTGAATGCTAGTATAAGAAAAAAAAAAAAGATGAATCTAATATAGTGCAAAATGATCAAGAGGAAAAGCAAGAAACTTTGTTGCTTGTGTCTCATAGTGGAGAGATTGATGATGTCTGGTACATAGACAGTGGTGCTAGTAAGCATATGATAGGTAACAAAAATTTATTCTCGAAGTTATTTGAATTTGATTGTAGAGAAGTAAAAGTAGGAGATGGCAAAGCTTACAAAGTTAGCGGTGTTGGTGAGTTGGAGTTCAAAACAAAGCAAGGAAGGGTAAAGAAAATGTCTGAAGTTTATTTTGTTCCTGGTCTTAAAAATAATCTGCTTAGCGTTGGGCATCTCTTGAAGAAGGGGTATGATATTCATTTCCATGACATGACTTGTTACTTGTCAAGGAAAAATCAGGTTGTTGCTAGAGTTAGAGTAGCATCAAATAATCTTTTCTCTCTCACCCTTCAAAATCAGAATGCGTCTTGTTTTATTGGTGCTCATAAATGAGTTTCAAAGTTATGGCATGATAGATATGGACATTTGAACTATGAAAATTTGGAGATGCTTTCAAGGAAGATGATGGTCAGAGGTTTACCAAAGATCGATTAGCTTGATGATGTTTATGAAGCTTGTCAGCTTGAAAAGCAACACAAAATTGCTTTTCCTTCTCAATCCTCGTGGAAAGAAAGAAGACCATTGCAACTTATTCACTTGGATCTTTGTGGTCGAATGGCAGTTTCATCTTTGAGAGGTAATCGTTACTTTATCTCTTTCATTGATGATTACTCAAGAAAGTTATGGGTGTATTGTGTCAAAGAAAAATCAGAGGCTTTTCAGAGATTCAAAGATTTCAAGGCAGAAGTGGAGAACTTTACTGGGCTAAAAATTAACACCTTGCGGACAGATCGTGGAGGTGAAAATTTTTCAAAAGAATTTGAGAAATATTGCAGAGACAGTGGCATTCGGCATGAAATGACAGTCTGCCATACACCTCAGCAAAATGGTATGTGTAAAAGAAAGAACAGAACAATTACGGAGATGGCTAGATGTTTTCTTAAGAAGAAGATGTTATCAAGAAGATTTTGGGCTGAAGCTGTTTCTTGTGCAGTTTATCTTATCAACAGATCACCGACAAGAAGCTTGGAGAATTGCATGCCACATGAGGCGTGGTATGGTACAAAGCCTAGCGTTCGTCATCTTAGAGTATTTAGGAGTGTTGCTTACTCTCATATTTCAGATGCAATGAGAAGCAAGTTGGATGACAAGTCAGAGAAATGCATTTTCATTGGCTATAGTGAAAGAAGTAAGGCATACAAGTTGTACAATCCGGTGACAAAGAAGATTGTGATAAGCCGAGATGTTCGGTTTGATGAAAATTCCATGTTTGAAGGTATGGAAGTTGAAAAGGAGAATTTTCCAATTTTTCCTTTTGAACTTGAAGAAGAATAAGAGGCAGTAATTGAGAATGCTGAAGATGATGCTCAAGTAGGAAATCCTCCTGCTTCCCCAAGTTCTTCATCAAATTCATCTTCATCCAGCCCGATCTGAAAAACGAGAAGTATCCAATAGTTATATGATGTAATTGATGAAGTTGTGCAAAATGGTGTTGTATTATTTGCCTTCTTTATAGGAAATGATCCAATTTCTTTTGATGATGCATATCAAGAAGAAATATGGAGGAAAGCCATGAAAGAAGAGATTTGCTCAATTGAAAACAATGATACATGGGAGCTCACAGATTTGCCGCCGCAAAAGAATTCAATTGGAGTCAAATGGGTGTACAAGACAAAGATGAATCCAAATGGGTCTATCAACAAGTACAAGCCAAGACTAGTTGCAAAAGGATACAAGTAATAGGAATAAGAAGATTTTACAGAGGTACTTGCTCTAGTTTCAAGACTTGAGACAGTTCGGTTACTTATTTCTCTTGTTGCCCAAAACAATTGGAAAATGTTCCAAATGGACATAAAATCTATGTTTTTGAATGGTGTTCTCAAAGAAGAAGTATATGTTGATCAACCACCTGGGTTTGTCAAAAAAGGAGAAGAAAGTTGAAGAAAGCTTTGTACGGGTTGAAGCAATCACCCCGAGCTTGGTACAACCGCATCGATTCTTATTTTCAGAAGTGTGGATTCTAGAAATGTCCATATGAGCATACTCTCTACATCAAAGGGAATTCTCAAGGAAGATTCATGGTTGTAAGTCTCTATGTTGATGATCTTATTTTCATAGGAAATGATGTGAAGATGTTGAAAGAATTTCAGCACTCAATGATGGTAGAATTTGAAATGACAGATAACTTCATCATTTTCTTGGCATTGAAGTTCATCAATCCAAGAAATGAATTTTTATTTCACAAGAGAGCTACGCAAAGGAAGTTTTAAAAAAGTTCAAGATATAAAATGCTAATCCAATCTCTACTCCATGCATCATAGGTCTGAAGTTATCTAAAGAAGGTGAAGGAAAGCTTGTCAATTCCACCATATTCAGAAGTTTGGTTGGGAAGTTGATGTATCTGACTTCGACAAGGCCTGACATCATATATGCTGTTAGCTTGGTGAGTAGATTCATGGAGAAACCTTACTCCAATCACTGGGAGGCTGCCAAGAGAATATTGAGATATGTGAAGAGAACCATTGATTATGGAATTTTCTATAAAGCTAATACATTAGTTGATCTCATTGGTTATACAGATAGTGATTTAGTAGGAAACATTGAAGATGGCAGAAGCACTTCAAGTTATTTTTTTCACCTTGGTAGTGGCAGAGTTTCATGGAGCTCAAAGAAACAATCAGTTGTGGCGCTTTTGAGTACAGAAGCTGAATATATCGCTACATCTTATGTAGGATGTTAATTGTTTTGGTTACGTGGAATTTTGAAGAGTCTTAAGCAAAAGCAGAACAAGTCAATGATTTTATTTTGTGACAATAGTTCTACTATTTCGGTCACAAAGGATCTAGTTCTTCATAGAAGGACAAAACACATTCGCATTCGATATCATTTCTTGAGGGAACTTGTGAATGATGGTGATGTTCAAGTTGAGTATTACAAGACGGAAGATCAGATGGCTGATATCTTCACAAAACCACTTAGTGGACAAGTCTTCAAGAAAAATGTTGAAAGGTTGGGAGTTCGAAGCAAGTTTAATTTAAGGGAGGCATTGTTGGCACATAATTAAATTAATCTTGCACAAAATAAATTATGTAGTTTCTAGGTATGTGAAGAGACTTGAAGATGAAGAGTTAGAAATGTGAAGAGACTTGAAGATGAAGAGTTACACACATGCATGTAGATGAATAGTCACAACTCCTATAGCATTTAAGTGATGAAGATGAATAGTCACAACTCCTATAGCACTGAAGTGATGTAGATGAATAGTCACTTACAACTCCTATATAAAGAGTTGTATGTAATGAAGCATTTGTAGAGTGTGTGAAATAAAAAAGAAAAGTTTATTAGAAAGAGTGTTTCTCTCTTCCATACAAAATTTATTTCTCTTCTCCATTATATTCTTCATCATTTTCTTTGTTTATTCCTCTAAATATTAATCAATCTTCTACAGTTTTTGTAACTGTTTTAAGTCCTTACTGGATTGTTTGTAAGGGTGCTGTTTTGGGTGCATTGGACGTGTGATATATGTTGTTTTAGGTGCCTATACGGGTTCTTGTAATGCAAGTATTGAGTAGGTTTTAGCTTGTTATGGTGTATGGTTTTGTTGATGTTTAGGGAGCGATTGTGTTTTATTATAGCTGTGTCGTTGGTGTCGTATGATGTATAGCCTTGCTTGACATTTTGGTCAATAATTTCTCGATTATTTTTGGGTTTAATCTTTTTTTTTTTTGAAAGAACAATTCATTTTTATTTTAGTTGAGAAAAGAGAGTTCATTTTTTTTTCTTTTTGTGATGAGCAAGGTATTTGATATGTCTCATGTCACCTATGTTGGATACCCCATATGACATTTGTAAAAAAAAAAAAAAAACACTATAATTTTAACACGTCCATATTTCATGGATTGTATAAGAACATTTGGATTTTTTTTTTTTTTTTGGGGTAGTGATTTGCATAATATTCTTTTGATCAACTAATATTTAGATATATAAAAACATGGCACGACCGATTAGCCCTCCAAAATAAAAAGGGAACACCATCATCTTCATTGAGTCCGAGGTTCCATCGAGTTAAGATCTAGCGCCGGCCATCATCATAACCTTAAACTCTTCGAAATCAATCATCCCATTTCCATCCTTATCCACTCCACTTATCATCTTCCTACATTCCATGATCGAGCATTCATCTCCGAGGCTTTTGAAAACTTGGTGAAGTTCCTCGGCCGTAATAAACCCATTCCCGTCAATATCATACACCAAGAAAGCATCCTTCAGGTTCTCCAGAACCTTGTTTGAGTCCACTCCTTTGGTGTTCAGCTCCACAAACTCCTTGAAATCTATGAACCCATCACCATCAGTGTCGATTTCTTTGATTATTTTCAGGAGTTCATCTTCGGAGGGTTGTAGGCCGAGAGAACCCAAGACGGAACCAAGCTCCGAAGATGAGATCTTACCGTCGCCATTGATGTCGAACTTTTTGAAAACTAGTTCCAGTTCTTCAAGTTGGGTTCGCATTGGAGATGAAGAAGCAACTGGATTTGAGGGATTTTGCTTCTTTTCCCTACTCAAAATCGACCCAAATCCCATTAGATTGCTATCACTTTGATTCAAAGATGAGAAATGAATGGAAAGCAATGAGAGATTCTTTTGGTTGAAGAAAAAAAACAGGCCATGAGAAATTAATAAAGCACAATATTGGTTACAAAAAAATGGAGATTCAGGTATTTTTTTTGGTTTGGATCGGTAGGTTCTGTTTGTTGTTAGAGAGGGAGTTTAGGCATGATTGGTTTGTGTCGAGAGTTTGTTTGAAAAGAAACAACAAACTTGGAAGCATGTCTATCGGCTTTAACTTGTGTCAGACCGTGATATTTGGAATGCTCGTACGGATGTTGAAATACTGTTATTATTTCCACTAGATTTTGTCGACTTTGTTTTATAACAACCGTATTGTATATGTCTATGAATTATATTACAAAATGGAAAAAAATTCATATACACTGGAAAAATAGAAAATTGTTTTTAGCTATTGCAAAAATTTTATTAATTTAATTAGATGATGTGGTGTTATTTTAATATATATAACATTACATGTTTCACCTAACTCGTTGTAACTTAGAAATTCTTAAAGCAATTGCATTTAACCAATGAATCTAAGGTATGAAATCAAATATGGATATTATTTTATTTATTAAGTGAACATGGCCACTGCTCGATTTACAATTTTCAAACAGAAGATATGGTACATGTAACTAGACACTGCTTTGGAGCAGTCGTTCTGGTTAAGGTTGAAAAGATTGATGAATTTATGCCAATGGAGACAAGATTAGATCTTTGCTAACCTTTCTAACTCAGGTTGCTTTGCCAAGGATAATGAATATCAGGATATGAGATTTGAGATTTTCTCTTGTTGTTTATGGAACAGACGGAATAAATTAGTTTTTGATTCATATTTCACTGGAACTGAAGGCATTTGGAAAAGAAGTAAGCGAGTTTGGCTTGAGGTGCGGTAGTCACTACCAGTTTGGCTTGAGGTGCGGTAGTCCCTACCAACCGAAGTAGTCATCAGAAGACACTGTGAGACTTATTAGCATTAGATGGTCAATTAGCACACTCCTCCTCAAGGATGGTTTAAGATCAATTCTGATGGAGAGCTTAAGTTGAATTCAAATGTTGCTACTTCAAGAGGCATGATTAGAGATGATCGTGGAAATTGGATGGCAGGCTTTACTCGAATAGTCGGTCGTTCTTCGGTATTGGATGCCGATACTTTCGGCTTTTGGGATCACTTGACTTGCAACATGTTATACTGGAAATGGACAGTCTTGCTGCTGCCAATCATATCAATAACAACTCAAATGAAGATTACTCCAATACATTAGTTCGATGGATTCGAAATTGGTTCAAGTGCGATTGGGAGGTTACTGTCCAACATACTTATAGGGAAGGTAATAGAGTGACAGACACTATGGCAGATCTAACATGTATGGGCGTGGGATTTCATCTATTTGACTCACCTCCTCTTGGGATAGAATAGATTCTTCTTGAGGATGAGAATGAGTTGGATTTTGTGAAAATTGTTCTAGCTTGATGTAAACTGGTCCCTTTCTTTTAATAAAAAAAACAAAAATCACATCATATTTTAAATTGATGAATCTATGTTTCGTCTATTACAAATATGTCTATTTTGCTTGTTTATCTATCATACAAAGTTTTATTATTTCATTTTAAAAGTACAGCGATTAAAATGATCTATATTTAATATAAAATTAATTCCTTAAGAGTCACTAAAACTTAATAGAGGTATCATAGTAATTTAAGCATATAATATGTGTAATACCTCTCATTCGACTCGATTGCGGGATCTGAGTTACAGGATGGTACAGTCGATAACGGAATAATTATAGACATTTAACGAATAAAATGAATCAAAACTCAATAATTTTAATAATTTAAATCATTCAATATAATTTCAAACTTTTCCCGAGTCTTATGCGAGGTTACGTAAGCTCTGAAGTTGACCTAGGATTGAGTAAGGACTACACTTCAAAGAATTCAAAATTTCCAAATGATGTCACCACGTGACTTCGTCCACGTCGTGACATTGCCAAACAGTGTGCAATGTCACGACATTGGACCACTTGATGTCGGGATGTTACAAACTGTTGGTCGTTGTTGAGACAAGGATTCTGTTTAGTGCAAAAATAAGTCTTTTGGTACCTATTTCATGCCAATCCAAACTATTAGTTTATTTAGTGCATAAATGAACACTTAAACCTACACAAAACTAGTCTAAAATCATGTCTAAACATTTATTCAACTATTTCTAAACTTCCATTCTAACATTTCCATAAATTTGGCAAAACAAATCCATCAAAGCTATACCAATTCAACCAACCAATCCTTAGGCTTCCTTTGGTTTGGCTTTGCATGCCAGTGAGTTGCAGTTGGGGGGAAAATATGGTACCAACCTCACTGGTCAGTCTTTTGGTTCAGCATGCCAGTCCAGTGAGAAGCAATCTCCACCACGCTGGTCAGCCCCAAATCAACTAGAGATGAAAGCAGCAATTGAAATTAACTGAGATATTGGTATTTTTAACAGATAAAAATACCATTACTTTTATTTATTATTTTACCATTTATCCTTGAAAGTTAAACTAATTTCTTTCCCATTCTTATTTTTCTTTAGATTTGGCAGCCAAATTCTGCTGAAAACCTCATCCGCTCTTCAACTCCTGCTTTCCCACTTCTCCTGGAAAAAAACACCACCAACAACAAGCAGACTCAAAGAAACTCTATTTTTCGACTCATCCTATCAATCTTGTTCTCAACTTTGATCACTTGGTAAGTCAAAACCCTTCTTTTTCCACTCTATATATGTGTTTGAATTGTATCAAAGTAGTTTCTGTTTTTCCTTCTCATCTTGTTCTTAGCTAAGAAATAATAACTATCCGGGTTCATTTGTTTGTGCGTAAGGGTACTAGAAACTGTATGTAAACTCTTTGTGACCACATATAGACCAATCTCGAATAACTCCTTTGCTACTCCAAAATCACCTGCCTTGCAGAAAGCTTCTATTAACATCCTGAAGGTAGAAATATTAGGATTTATACCCATTTGCAGCCTGTCATCCAAGATAGAAGTAGTGTCCTGGATTTTCCCATTTTTGCAAAGATTGAATAATGTTATTGTATATGCAAACATTAGGAGTAACCCCTCTTTCTCTCATCTCATCGACAAGTCCATAAATTTCAAATATTTGATTTTTACTTCCTAAGCCAAGTATCAGTGAATTATAAGTCTATACGCTCTTATTACATCCTTTTTTCTCCAAGTCCTTGAGAACTCGAAATGCAGATGAAATTTTTCCTTCTTTACAGAAAATATGGATGAAAGTATCAAAAATAACTGCATCGGGTTGCAAGTTTTTACCCATCATCTCTCTGAATTTCTTTTTAGCTTCATCTATCTTTCCTGCTTTGCATAGAGCACTAATTATGATAGAATATGTAACTATCAGGAATACATCTCATGCTACGGCTAACATCATCAACTAGGCCAATAAATGAGTTCTCAAGGTTACCTAGAGTAGCAGTTCCATGTGTCCACATCTCATGTGCAATTTCCATAGCTTTGTCCAATTTCCCACAAACCATCAATTACAATATTGCAGGTCACAGTATCCACACCATAGCCTTATTCATTCATCTTTTACAATAACTCTTCTGCCTCTAATATTTTACCCTCTTTCCATAGGCTATGCAGCAAAATATTACAAGTATAAGTATTAGGGACACAACCATTTCTCATCATCTCATTTAGAATAGCATTTGCTTCAGATAACTTCCCTTTACGACAGTAGCCGTGCAGTAAAGTGCTATAAGTTACTGTATCAGGGGAAAGACCACTCCTTACAATAAAACCCATCACCATTCTCGCATCAGAAAGCATCCCATTCTTGCATAGGCCATCCATCACAATGTTATACGAGTAAATATTAGGTTCTACACCTTTATCTACCATATCTTTAAGTACCAGCTGAGCCTCTACTAACTTTGCATTTCTTAGCAACCCCAACAACCAAATATTATAACTATCTAAATTCATCAAATCACCATTTTTCTCCATGGACTCAGCCAAGGCCTTTGCTTCCACCAACATCCCTTGTTCATTTTTTTATATTCTTGATAAGTGTTTAAAAAATAAAAGCTCAAATCAAAAGGAAACTACTCCATCTATCTAGTTATTGAATTGAACAAATATATCCAAAGTAGATGAGAGAAGGGATGAAAACTATATGTAGAGTTTTAAGAAACATATATAATACAAAAATAAACCTTTCTTGCAATAAAATAGTTAAAAAGGAGTCCAGTACTGAAACCTAAGTTCCTTACATTCATCATAATCAACAACTAGTCTTTCAACTGTTTATAAACCATATATAAATATATATATATATATATGTCTATACTTGCATGGCTTATAAGATATATATATATATATATGCTTACTAGAGATAAAGTTGGTAGAACATTAGAGGCTGCTGCTTGCATGTCAGTTGCATCAAAAAGTAAAATAAATAATAAGCAGAGAAAGAAATATATATGCACAATAATGTGAGAATATTAATTATGAATATGGAAAATGAGCAAGTAATTGTTTAATTCTTCAAAGTTTATAGGGTTTAATTATGAACATCCCTTACACCATCCTCTCTCATTCTTTCCACCAATTTTTCAACATCACCAGTTTTACCTTCTTTATAAAAACTTGAAATCAATATATTATACACAACTCTGTTAGGCAAAATCCAAGAACTTCTCATCTCATCCAAAAGCTGCAACCCTTTATTAGCAAGGCCAAACCTACAATACCCACGAACCAAAATCCCAAAACTAAACTCATTTGGCAAGCAACCTTTCTCAAGCATTTTATCAAACAACTCTCGGGCATCCTCCAAATAACACCTAAAATCCTTGATACTAAATGCTTTCAGCACTACAATCCTGAAAAATGAATGCGTTTCATCATCAACGGTATGTATCCAAATCCTTCCACCGACCAAAACTCAATTCAATTGCCTAGGTTGACACTCAAAAGTCAAAACTACTAAAAGCCTCCTCTCCCCTTTCCACCGTATTATTAGTTTATTACCTAAAATGTACATTAGTGGGGAACAATGAATAATTATGAATAATACAAGGTTACCAACAGAATTTAGAAGAATTTAACCTACTGTTTGCAAAAGGAAAGAAAGGCCCCTGCATTAAATGTTTGGTAAAGCTCAATTAATTCAGTCCAAAACTAATGGGAACTTTAAAGACATACTATTAGAAATATAATTATAATATATAAATATTAAAATAAAAACTAGCATTCATGTTATTTTCTAATTAGCAAATAATATTAAGATGCTTCTTTTTGGGTGTTTGGATGATACATTATAAATATTTTATTTTTAAAATTTATTTAATTGATATTCATATATATTAAATACGAATTTAAAAAAACTATCCATGCTACCTCATTTTAAAATGCAAAAGAAGTCATCTGGGTAAACCACAAACATTAATAATAGATGTATTAATGATTTTGTGAATGTTATCCAACTCTCCTCTCAATGATGAAATATAACTTAACTGTTATTCATTATATTTGATTTCTTCTATCTCACTTTTCTTTTATAAATAGAAAAATCTCTTCTATTTTAATTTTTCATAACTTAATCTTGAAAATTATTTGAATAATATTTTTAAACCTTATCGTAAAATTACTTACTTAAAAATCAGTACTTTAAAGCAAAAATTAACATTTAAAATTCATGTATTTATTATGAATTAGATGAATTTTTGATAAAGTTGAAGATGAGATTATTGTAATATTATCTTTAAAAAAGCAGTTTTGATGAAGAAGAGGTAGTAAGGCCACATATACTAATTATTATCTAGGATCTTTGAGAATTTTTTCTTTAGTGTTCATATTATGGCTTTCATCCATTCGTGATGTGTTATTCTTATTTTTTTATGAAACTATATTACTATATCTAATTATATATTTATGGTTTTATGTCGGTTGACATTTTAAATTAAAATAATAATAATAGATGGTAAAGACACGAAATTTTGTGGAGGGAGATAGTACCTTAGCAACAAAAGCTGTTTGGGATGATGAGCTGACGTTGTTATTTTGTGAGCTTTGCGTGAATGAAGTCAATGCTGGTAATAGACTGACAACTCATCTAAACTCAAAAGGATGGGAAAATGTGGTTGCTCTTTTTCAAGCAAAAACACAAAAAAAATTATGGAAAACCTCAATTGAAAAATAAGTGGGATACATTAAAAAAAGAATGGAGGTTATGGAGGGAGCTGCTTAAGGAATCTACAGGTATTGGATGGTGTCCATCTAAAAAGACGGTTGATGCTACCAAAGAATGGTGGGCTGCAAAAATACAGGTAAGTGTTAACTTTATCATTATTTTAATGCATAAAGTTTATTGAAATTAATAAATTACAATTATAAAAATCTTAGTATAACATTTAAATTTAACTATTATGTAGGAAAATCTTGATTTTAAAGGATTTAAGAAGAAAGAAATGGAACCATGATTGAATGAGTTAATGTGGCAAATGTTTGGTAGCATAGTAGCCATTTGAGAGAACGCATGGACACCTTCGTCTGGTGTTCTTCCAAGTGGGGTTCCTATGGGAGATGATACACCTAATGAGGGATTTGGTGATTCAGATGAACATAGTAACGAGAATGAAGATATTCCTCCTGATGAGGTACCATCAAACCCTTCTCCTGAAATCCCTAATCGAAGAAAGCAAACACTTGGTGCTGTACACGGTAAAGGAAAAAAATCAAGTTCAAGTAAAATATCATCAAGAAATACATTAACTACTCAGATTGAGAAATTGTGTGAGAGTATGGCTAGTCCAAGGAAGTAGTGAATGAAATTATTTTTCCTCACTCTCAATATACTATTTCAAATGCAATGGATGCTTTACGTGCTTTGGGAGATGAAATTCCAAAAAAAAGATGAACTGTACTATTTTGCCACCAAAATGTTCCAAATACCGGTGAAACGAGAAGTGTTTTTAAACTTAGATCCAGATGATAGGGTTTGGTGGCTTCGATGTGAGTATGCTGAACAAAATCCAATTGCATCATTTTCATCCTTGGTAGCAACATCCTCATTTCCCTTCCAACCATACCATCAACCACCTCCACCATAAGCTCCTTAGAATTATTATTGTAATATAACTATACTACTTTTTTATATGTAAAACTAATGTATGATACTTTTTATGTTTGGTATTTTTATGCTATGCTTTTAATCAAGTTTCTGTGTTGTACAGAATGTCACAAAATATTAATTTATTTTCATTTGATTACTTTTTCAGGTTATGGATGAATTTAACAATCTGTATAATAGTTTTGATATGAATTATGATACCCCTGAATTAAGTGAAGAAGCTCAACGAAGAATAGCCACAATTGTGACCCAAATTGAGCACAACAATTATCATGAAGAGGAAGAATATGTGTTAAGCAGTGTATTGGTACACCATGAAACTTATTTCACTATGCAACCACGTATGAATTCAAATTATACGGGTCAAATGTGGGTGGACGAAGTATTAATTAGGCACGATGATCATTTCATGAATAGTTTTAAGATGCCAAAAAATATATTTCACAGCTTGTTGCATGATTTGCAAACAAATTATGGCTTAAAGAATGGGAAAGTATCGGCAATGGAGAAGTTAGCATTATCATTGTACATTCTTGGAAATAGAGAATCAAATTCAAATGCAACAGAGCGATTTTAACGATCTGGGGAAACTGTTAATTGAATTTTTACTGATATGTTGCATATATTTGCTCGAATGGGAATAGACACGATTAAACCCACTGAAGGTCATTTTGAGGAAGTACCGAACCATATTCGACATGATACAAGATATTGGTCTCACTTTAAGGTAAAATTTACACAATCTTTATATTTTTAAAATATAAATTATTTCTAACTTTTATCTCATTACTTGCATTTATTTTAAAGGATTGTATTGGGGCCATAGATGGAACACATATAAAAGCATGCATTTCGCCTTCTTGTCAAATACCTTATATCGGATGGAAAGGTGAACCAACTCAAAATATTATGGCAGTTTGTGACTTCAACATGTGCTTTATTTTTGCATTTCCTGGTTGGGAAGGAACAACACATGATAGTATAATTTTTTTGCAAGCACTTAGAAAACAAGAGTTAAAGTTTCCACACCCTCCACCAGGTTGAACTTTAATTTTTAATTAATTTTTACATAAAAATATTAAAAATTTTAATTTATTTTTAAACTTGATATTATGTATTACTTTTTTGTAGGAAAATATTATCTTGTGGATTCAGGATATCCAAAAATGACAGGTTTTCTAGGTCCATACAGGGGGAACGATATCATTTACCTGATTTTCGTCAAGGTAATCATCAAGTATCTGGAAAAAAAGAAATCTTTAATCATGCCCATTCTTCGTTACGCTCTGTGATTGAACGAACATTTGGAGTGTGGAAAAAAAATGGCCAATATTAAGAGATATTCCAAGTTATTCATTCAACAAGCAAGTTTTAATAGTTATTGCAACAATGGTTTTGCATAATTACATTCGAAGACATGCTTGGTCAAATGATGAGGATTTTTGAGAATTTGAGAATATACCCGACATGCCAGTCTCTTCAAGCCAATTTGACGGAGGTGAATCGAGTTCTTCTAACAGAGAAAGTGACCTTGAAATCACGATGTTAAGGGAAACCATTGCAACTAGTTTAATGAATCCATATTTGTAAAAACATTTTGTATCATAACCTAATTTCTAGTAGTAATGAAACTTGTTATGTCTTATGTTACTATATTTTTTTTTATTAAAAATCATCCATTTAGATACTTCAAAATTTGATCCAAGTATAATGTTACTAGTTGTGAAAATAATATTTATCATTTTATCTGATAAATAATTTAAATTAATTATATAATTCATTAAAATATTGGAAGATACATTTTAATATTTTATTAAATGAATTTATAAATTCACATATTTTAATAATTTAAAAAAGTAAAATAATTTAAAAAACTTCTATTATATATCAATTCTAATCTGATGTCCTCAATAGTCATTTTTTATTCTCACCTCACCGCTACAGCTGCGTTTGAATCCAAACACACACTCCACCATTGTTTCTAATCTCACTGCTACAGTATCCAATCTCACCGCTACAGTAACTAATCTCACCGCCACCGCTATTTTTAACCTCACCGGAGGTAAACACACCACCCATCCAAACTAAGCCTTAGCCTACAACCATCCAAAATCATCATTTTGTCATTCATTATCATACTCAAAATATCATTCAAATAATGCTCATAAGAACACAACACATTACCAATTCATTCTCACCACTTTTAACCATTCAAATAACATTCAAGGACATTAATTCAAAACCAAAATCAACATGAACTACTTAGCAAATAATGCATAACCTCAAACATTAACTAATTCAAACCAACATATCCAACTAGTAATATAAACTATCATATATACACATACTCTAGGTCCAAATTATCACTTACTGACACCTATTTACATACCACATAACCGAATGTAATTGAACAAAGGACTATCAAATCAATAGCTAGATAGTGTGAACTCTAAGATGATTCGATTGACAGGTTTCGCAAACAGACAAACTACTGAAAAAGAAAACAACATCCAAGTAAGCATTTTGAATGCTTAGAAAGTTCATAATCATAAAACAATAAACTTACCTCATTTAAGACTATATACGATAACATAAATAATCCAACATTTAGACCTAACATTCCAATTCAATTCCACAAGGTGAATTCTTATTTGCATTCTATACGATAAGTCAACATATATATATATTTATCATTAAATGATATTTCGATATAAATCATATAACCAATCTGATATTGAACCACATTCTTATCAAACTCATTCCATATCAGTATCATTACTCAATTCGTATTAGTCATTTAGTCCGATGAACTTTAGTAAATAAATTCGGATACGCGAGTACTACACCACACTAGAGAGCACCGTAGTGTTATACAGAAGCACTGTAATGCAAGGAAAGGCACCGAAGTGCAAACGCATACAAGCGCACAACTAACCCTATTGGCATGCCAAATGTGTCCTATTCTTTACTACGCTCACTCGGGCATTACTTTATACAGATTTTAACACTTCTTTTCAATTTAATTCAAATCTCACATTTTGTACCATTTTGTACCATCTTGTACATAATTCAAAACATAATAAACATACATACATTCACATGACAAGATTTTATCAATTAAATATACATATACTTATCATATGAACTTACCAGACAAAATCAACAATTAACAAAACGTCAAGGACTAATCTGCTAATTTGCCTTTTCCGCGATTATCTACAGTTTGGTCCAAATCTCAATCTATAGTAATAATTCATTTCAAATATCAATTCCAAATACTTAATATCATTCTATTATATTCTTATGACAATTTTATTTCAATTTTTTAATGTTTCCTAAAATTTTGCATTTTATTCAATTTAGTTCCTAAAATTGAAAATGTCATAACTTTCAAATTTGAGCTTCGATTTTGAAACCGATCACAGTTTCATCCTTCTACATCCCTCTAATTCCTATATTTACAGAAATTTCTTACTAAATTTGAAATATTTACACTTTCGTCTCTATGTTCAAAATTAACAACTTTCACTTTACAAATTAGTCATTTTTCATTTCTAAGCTTAAAATCTAATCAAATAACATAAAAAAAACTTCAAGAAATTATCGATGGTAACTTTTCAAAACTTCAACAGTTTCAGAAATTGGCACATGAGTTAGCTAAATCAAGTTCTCAAGACCTCAAAAACATAAGATTTATAAGAAAAGTACTTGAAATAGCTTACCAACATAAGGCCGAATGATTGAAAGCTTAAAAACCTTTTTATTTCCTTTAGAAACTGTGGAAGGAAGAAGATGAAGAAGAATGTTTTATTATTATTTTTTGAATATATTTACTTTAGTTAAAGTTAATTATTCATAATTTTTATTAATTAAAGCTTAATTAACTAATTACTAATCCTAATTAACATAGTTAGTGATCATCCACCACCGTCAACTATATTAAAAAGGGCTAAAATACTCAATTGGTCCTTTAGTTAATTAAAATTCCTTAACAATTAATTTTTATTACTTTTACAATTTAGTCCTTATACCTTAATTAACTATCTATTTGAAAATTTTAAAGGACCAAAATTTAATTAAACTTTATACTAACCTCGTAAATATTAAATAATAATATTTACGAACTCACTCGTCAAAAATGGCGTTCTGAAACTACTGTTTCCAACACCACTAAAAAATGGACTGTTACAATATAAAACTCCTTTAAGAGTCATTAACATATAATAGGGTATTATAGTAATTTAAGTATTTTAAATATATAAATAGGATTATTTTGAATAAAGCTAATTAAATATCTATACTTTTATAGTTTCCGTTAAATTTTCAATTTAATAAAATTTGTATTGGGAGTGAATATGAGAAGTTTTGGTAAATAAAAATTTAATTAATTATCTTTTCTTAATTTTCTTAATTATTATTATTTTAGCTATTATATATGAAACGGGTAAAACAGGTAATTTTAGGGTAGTTTTTTCAAAATTTAGGGATTAAATCTAAATCATAAATATACAGAGAAGATAATTTTGTAAATATTTCAAACGGGTAGAACGAGTTTAGACTTGATTTAAAAAAAAAATAACTTCCTTCATCTCAAACTTAATTTTTTTAAAAAAGAAATACAACTCTATCAAATCCAATTGAATGAAACCAATCTGTTTCAATTTTTTTATCTTATCTATCGGTAATTACTATTATAAATAAATTGAGTTTGATTCTACTCTATTATTTGTTCGTCCATTAACTAATGCATGTTTAATCACTATTTACAAGTAGATTTTGTAAATATTTCAAACAGGTAGAACGAGTTTAGACTCGATTTTTTAAAAAAAAATACTTCCTCCATTTCAAACTTAATTTTAAAAAACAAAATTCCAACTCTATCAAATCCGATCGAATGAAAACCAATCTATTTCAATTTCTTTTATCATATCTATCGGTAATTACTATTACAAATAAATTGATTACAAATAAATTGAGTTTGATTCTACTCTATTAATTTTTCGTCCATTAACTAATGCATGTTTAATCACTATTTACGAGTAGATTTTTCACATTTAATAGATGTGATTCTACATATGGGTCCTACACATTTAAATAACAATGAGTATTATATTAGATATTAATGGATGAAAATGTAATAGGATGGATCTCAACTCAAATAAATTAGAGTTAATATTTGCTATACTAACCGTACCCTTTTTTATTTCACAAAAATAGTCTTAAAAATTGTTATGTGCCTTTTTTTTTAAAATTACTATGTTTGTATAACACTTATGGAGCCTAAAAACTCCACTAATAATGTAGTAAATATTTTCGAATAAATTATACCTAATTACACTCCGTAATTATATTTAAATTTTCAGTTTAATATTTAAAACATGTTTTTCCAACCTCAACATTCATTCCATCCCCTCACATGGCGCCTCACAATTTTCATGAAAAAATAGTATAGCAATAAACTATGGGCAATTTACCAAAAAAAGCCTATTTTTTTAAAAATTACCGAAATGGCCAGATATTTTATTATTTACCGGAATGGGCCTTTTCCGGCAAATCGCATCCACGTCAGCTCGATGTTAGGGGACGTGACAGGAAATCGCGGCCACGTCAGCGCGCTTTGCTGACGTGGCAACGCGATTTGTTGCCACGTCAGCAAAGTGCGCTGACGTGGCCACGACTTGCCCCGCACCCCCCCAACGGTCCAAAAAAAAAATATAATACCCCCCACCCTTTTTTTTTTCACAAACTAATCCTCTCTCAAATTTCCTCTCAATTTCCTCTCAATTTGCTCTCAAATTCCTTCCAAATTTTTCTCAAATCCATATTTAATCTCAATTTGCTCTCAAGTTCCTCTTAAATTTCTCTTAAATCCCTTTTTTTAAATAATTTTTAAAAATTGTTTTTTTTAAATTTTTTTAAACCGTAAAAATTTGTACGATTTCAGCAATGGCCGGAGAATTGACTCGTCTTGATAAGCATCACATATCGGTGGAACAAACGAAAATGGTAAGCGTTAAATATAATTTTAAATATTATTTAAGAATTTTTTATTTATGCATTTTTAGATAATTATTAATTTATTATTTGTTATAAAATGAAAATCGCGGTCACGGCAACACGCTTTGCTGACGTGGCAACAAATCACCCCCTCGTGAACGTGATTTGTTGCCACGTCAGCAAAGCTCGCTGACGTGGCCGCGATTTCCTGGCACGTCCCCTGACATCGCGCTGACGTGGAGGCGATTTGCCGAAAAATGGCCCATTTCGGTAAATAATAAAATACCGGGCCCATTTCGGTAAATTTATAAAAAATTAAGCTTTTATTGGTAAATTGGCCATAAACTATCAATAAAAATCTATCACCAAAATATCAACTTAAAAATAAACCATAACAAAATTGTATATTAAAAATATCATAAATTATAAAAAAATTAAAATTCTAATAAATCATTAGTTTTTTTGAAACTATAAATATCTTTTAAAAAAATTATAATTATGAAGTTTTTTTTTATAAAATTCATAAATTTCTAAAAAAATACAAAAAATACAAAAATATAATGAAAATATTTTTAAAATTTTAATTTCTTTTGAAATTATAAAAAAATATAATTTCTTAGGAAACCACTAAAATTCTTAAAATTATGAAAATTCCAAAAAAATCTAAAAAAAAATTCATAAAACTATAAAATATTATTAATAATTCTAGGAAGAACACAAAATAAACGATGTTTGCCTAGAACCTAGATCAAATCATAAATTAGAATAAATTTAGACAAATCAACGTAAATACATAACTATTTAAATTCGTTCTAACTTATTATTTGGTTTGGGTTTAGGGTAAACATCGTTTGTTCTTATGCTCTTCTTAGAATTTTTCTATTCTATAAATTTTTATTTTTTGTAATTTTTTTATTTTAAGGAATATACGTTTTATGATTTTCTTTCATAATTTCCACATTTTTATGATTTAAAAAAATTAATAATTGAAGAAAAGTCTCAATCTTTTAGACTTTTGTTTTGAAATTCTAGGTATTTTTAGAATTTTTAGAATATTATTATTATTATTATTTATTATTATTATTATTATTATTATTTTGCATAATCTTACTTTTTTTTAAGAAAGTTTCATTTTAGCACTATCTGATATTTGCTCATTTGAGTTGGAGGTTGTATTTTGAACACCTAGCAGGCTTTTATTGATTACTTATTTGACACATCATTTTTTTTAAGAAAATAAACGCAAAGTACCAATATGGTGGAGGAAATGAAAGTCGAGCTATCAAATTGGGTAAAAAATTTCTTTACTAAAAGAAATAGCATTCTAGAGTATTACATAATAATTAATCTAGGAATAGATAAATCGGCAAGGTCTTCACGCAACATATTCATAGTAAAATCAGGGAGTTAAGACTAAAGGTGAAAGCTGCAGCCTTCGCTAAATAATCAACCAACTTATTGTATTCACGATACACATGAGTTAAACGAGCATTCCAATCATGCCTCAACAAATCTCGAATCGCATTTACGACGTGTGATTCTGGTTGATTAATTATCAGGTTCCCCTCAATATGGTGCAACGCTTCCAAATAATCTGATTCTAACAACATATCTCAACAACCAAGCTTCCAATCCCGTTCAAGACCATCCAGTATGCCCTAGAGTTCTACACAACCCTATATTCCTTGCAAATCCCAGACACCAGAAACCATCTACATCTCGGATCACACCACCAGCCATAATTATTCCATATTCCAAATTCTGACCACCATCTACATTAATTTTCTATTTTCCTATCGGTGGTGGAGACCATGAAAGTTGTGTCCATCTTCTCCAACTCTTTGTAGACCCTTTCCCCTGATTCAGTTGACTGGCATATACAATCTCCTCTTTATATCTCATACAACGATAATTGAATCCTTCATTATTCACACAATCAACTTTAAAAATACAATCATTTCTTTACATTTTAATTGACATAAGCAATTTAAGTTTGATTTTTTTAAAAACAAAATATTATATCCGCTAACTATTTGAACTTTTAAGAGTGTTAATGATTTGGATTAATACATAACATTAATAATTGTAGGAAGAACAAATATTCAAATTGAAGTAAATGAACTGAATCCTAAGTTGAGTGTAGTAAAGAGTGGTAAACAATAATTTAACCTATTATTAATAAGCGTAAAAACAAATAGACAATGCTGAAGAGTGTATGGTATTGGCGAGGAAATTATAGAAAACGCCACAGAGAAGCTGCGGTCTTTGCGTCGATACTTTTCTTGCTATTTCATGTCTCGACAGCATTTTGGGATGGTTCGCAGCGACCCTCGATCGGAGACGAATAAAAGGGGTAAGTGCAAGTGCCAAGTGGGAGCTAGTCCTTTTCATGCTCATATTCTGCAATTTATATGCTTTATATACACTATTAGGCGCATATCGATGTTTATGGTTCCGAATGAAACTTTAAGTACTGTTACGTAACTAAAATCCAATTAAGAAATGAGTGAAGATTGAATCGGATTCGATGGTTTTTTTCTTTTTTTTTTTATCAAGCCGATTCCATGATTGTTGTTTCATGGTGTCAAGAAGCATATAAAAGATCATGAAAACTTTTGACTTCTGCTCATCAGAATATAGAGCAGAACAGTAACGCTCAATGCCTGAAATTGATCTGCAAAGATTAATTATGTTGGTAGATTACGGCTACTTTCATTGTTGTTGTATATGTTGAAGCATCCAGTTAGGTTTGCATGTGATGATTTGCTTATTGAAATTCTATGCTTTTTTGCTGATGGCTTTAATTATTGTTAGGAAGGTTTTATATGTTTTCAACTGCTGCTGGTTAGATATGTTCCAGTATGTTATATATGAATATTCAATTTTAGCATCGTGTATGCCTCAAGAATGACTATCATTTTCCCAACAGAAACGAAAAGGAAAGAAAGAGATCATTTTAAGCAGTAATAATGCATGGCTATATATATTCTCATTTGCCAGTCCACATTTAAAGATGCAAACCCCTTTCTTTCAGCTCTCTTTGGCAAATGTTTTGAAAACCCAGCGGCCATTATGGCGACACCATGCTTCACAATCATGCTTTCTCGTACGTACAGAGAAAGCGAATTTATTTTACAATTTTTAAGTGCTTTGATTTATTTATATATTTTTATGTATATATATTTCATTTGGCATTGAGAAGGTAAGCATCAACATCCTTGGACCAGATGGCGTAGAAATCGCAGTAGTTGAGAGGCTCAGGGACGTGGTCATTTTGCTTTTCATATTCGATGGTCCATTTCGCCAAGCTTCCCTCTCCATTCGGTGTGACATTAAGGGTGGACTTCCAGGTCTTGTAGTAATTCGAGATTTCACCCTCCAATATACCGTAAACAATCGTCCTGTTCTTTTCGTCCACGTTTTCTCGAACTTCCTTACAAGCCGCAGACTTACCTAAAAGATAGCAGCAAAACATGAATGTGCAAATAAAAATAGAAATGGGAATATTTGTTTAGGTAAATACCTTGGGAAGCATAATACCACATTCTGACAGATCCCAGAGAATTCCAATCACCCTGAAGAAGTTTTACATCAGAAATAAGATGAGTGGACATCTTTGGCATGAGGTGAGCTTTGGTGTTGAAAGCATCAAAGAACCTATCAGCTGAGGACTTGACCTCAACCTTGCAATCCATCCTCCTAATTTGAGCCATGGATCGTCTGGTAGCAAGGATTCGGGGGATAATGTTGTGCTTAGGGGATAGCCATATATAGAAGAACGGTTAATTGTTAACCCCTCCCGAGTGTGGAAAGAAAAATTTGCATTTGAAATGTGTGATTGACAGGTAGACGTGTTGATGATTCGCTCAACATTGTGGAATAAAGGACTTTCCTTTTTCGCCTTTTTAAAAGCCTAATTGGGTTGGATTCTCCAAATACAAGAAGTAATCACAATTCAAATGCAGGTGGATAAGTACCAACAATAATAGTAAAAAAATTATAAATATATACTAATAATTTTATTTAAACAGAATTGAATAATAATTAATTATAAATAATTAATAATTAATAATAATTAATAATGAATAATATTTATTTACAAGTCCTCTAATTTTTTTTGTTTAATTTGTTAATGTTATATCATGTTATATTATTCATTGCTGGTATATGAGATTTATACACCAATAATGCATCAAATATATTTCCATATATATATATATATCAACTTACAAACAACTAGAATTAAAATAAAAAATTATAAATATTAATTGTCGGACTTTTAATTCAGTTGATCACGTTACTGTTACAACAATTTAGAGGGTGTGGTTTGAATATACTTAAGTGAAAAACCAAGATATAATAAATAATTTAAATTAACATTAATAAGTTAACTGAACCCATCTTTTAATCAAATAAAAAAAATACTAGAAAAGTATGAGTACTACTTTTAATAAAACAAATAAAACATACAAAGAGACCCACTATAAGAATCCGTTATTTTTCTTCCATAGGGTAGTGCACAATAGAGATGCTTCGAGTTTAATCTAACAATATATTTAGATTTGATTTGATATTGTAGAGCGAAATTTAATTTCAATAATTTTTATAAATCTTTTTAAAAGAAAATTTAAATATAATTAAATCATTTTATCAGATCAAGCAATATTACAAATAACTGAATATGAAATAAGCATATAAATAATAAATAACACACCTTAGGTGGGCTCAAGTAATTTAAAGTTAAACAACTTTTTAATTTTTACGTTTTTTAGCAATGGGAAATTACTCAAGGCTGCAAATTATTAATAGTAAAGTGAGTTACCCACATTTTTACGTTTCTTACCCACATTTACGTAAATAAATACAGTACAGTTTCAAATAAAACTAACTCTCCGTAATCAAAGCATTTTCCTTTGCATTTTATACCATATTGAGGGTTAGGGATAGATATGATAAAATAGCTTTGAATTCAAGAAAATTTAAATTAGAGAAAATTTGAATTAGAGAAGTTCGACTCCGTGACAGATTCAAGTTCAAGATTGATTTAGTTCGAGATAAATCCGATTTAGAGCCCGAATTTATCACTGAACAACCGTCAAAGACATTAATAAGTAATATAATTTTATGTTATTACTTAAAATAATAATAAAAATTAAATAAATGATAATTTTTTATTTTTAAAAAATGAATTTATAAGCATTGCATATTTATATTAAAATTTTATTAATAAAAATAATTAATAATATTTTTTATGTTAATTATAAAGTGAAATAAATATTTAAAAAAATTAATTTAATATAAAATACTTTTAATATTATAATTATATATGTATAATAAATATATAAAATTCATAGTTATTAAAATCTATATATATTTTTGAATAATCGCTATAGGTTATGAGATAATATTCTTTTTACATAATATCTAGAACTACCCATAGCTCCTCCCCAACCCATAAATAGAAGGATAATATGGTTCAGCGCACTGGAACCCACGTCTTCCTGCATTGGTAACAATGCTCATTCCAATCGAGTTAGGATTCAATCAACTTAAAACCTATAAAATTAAACTTTAACAGTAATGTAATAATATATTATATAACTATTACTGAAAACTAGTATACTAAATTTTTTATATTACTAATACATAAAATAATGTATAACTATTACTAAAAATATTAATACATACAGAACTATTATTATAATATATATTATAACAAAAGATATAATATTACATGATAATCATTGATGCATATATATAAACTATTAATATATTATATACTATATGATATAATATAACATTGTATAATATAGTAGGAAGGCTAACTTTTAAATCTACGAAAAACATAGGGACTTAGAGCATATTTCAACCAGTATAGTAATAAACAATAATATATAAATGTACTGCTATTATATATATAACTATTATTATATTATAGATTATAATAAAAGATGTTACATGATATTATAATGTTTTAGTCATTGATGTATATATATAAACTATTAATATGTTATATACTATATGAAATAGTATTATATAATATAATTGGAGAGTTAACTTTCAAATATAGAAAGAGTATAGGGACTCGAGCATATTTCAAGTAGTATAATAATAAACAATAATATATATGATAATAATTAACATATTATGTATTAATCTACTATTATAGTATGTAATATAATATTATATAATAAAATAATATATTTTATAAGTATTAATTATATAACTATTATTATATTATAAATTATAATAAAAGATATATCATTAATAGTCAAGTGTAATTTAGTATATCAAAATACATGTTTATAATTATAAATAGAAAATCATAAAATATTATTAATAATTTAATAATTTAATATCTTAATAGAATATTATTTTTATTAAATTAGATTTTGAATTAGGCTTAACTTTTACAAATTGTATTTGGGCATTGAGTTTGGTTTCTTTTTATTTTGGACTTGAGATTCGGGCTATACATAATTAGTTTATATTGAGTTTGAGTGATAATGAATATGTTATTTTGGGTTTGGACTTAGTATAATATATTTGGGTTTTAAAATAAATATTTTAGAATATGAGTATCAAGTTTATAAATTTAATAAGAAAGATAAAAAAAAAAGTTATTCAATTGACAATATAATATAATAATGAACAATAAAAGATATTTTTGTTAATCATATAATATTATAGAGTAATAAATTTTACCTACAATAAGCACTTTAATTATTTTATATAAAATAATTTTTGTCAAATATATATAATTTATGCTTTTTATAAGACAAATTTGAATTACATTGTTATCGTATGAAAGTAAAATGAATTATTACATTTGAAATTAAAATATTTATAACTTATAAAATTCAAAATTATTTGAATCCATTAGAGCCCAACTAACTCAATTCGAGCCCGAATCCGAAAAATTTGAGCTCGAAAAAATTTGAGTCTGAAAGGACCCAAGCCCGAGAAAATTCGAGTCCATAACAAATACGAGCTTGAAAAAGCTCGAGCCTGAGAAAACCTGAGCTCGAGCTAATCCGAGCCCGAGAAACCTGAACTCGTCTATTTTGCAGCTCTAGTAGGGGATGGGGGTCACTTAGTTTGAAACCATTTCAAATGGATGTTTGACAAGATCTTTAATCACCATTTCATTAAAGCCAAAATATTTTATCCCTAAATTTAGACAAATATTTTCTTTGATTAAATGGAATTTATTAAAGCCTAGTTTATTACATATAATAAATAATTTTTCTTTGATTTTTTTTACATGTGTCTTAATTCACTTAGGCAAGTATTTTTCTGCACATTGTACTTATGCTAAATGTTATATTCTTCATGCAATCTTTGCTTCTACTTCAGGATCAATAATGCCTTTCATAGTCTCATTAAAGACTTATGAAGAGGAATTCATATATATGCCATTAGAACTTGATTGATAGTTTGAATCTTAAAAATAAATTAACAGACCAAGCATGAAGATAGGTCAATTGGTAAATACTTAAGAAATATGGAAAAAAAATATAGTTTATGAACTTGTTTGCTCTTACTGATGTAGCAATAGAGGAGGACGATCTCACACTTCATGTTTTGAAGACAATGAATTTTGAGAGATTGGTGTAGCAATTAGTGCAACATGTGTAGTGATGGAATGTTGTCCATGTTTTGATCATGTTTTGGACTAATATTATTTTAGTTAGCTCGGGGCCTACCAAGGAACAAAAAAACTTAGCTGGTTATGATAAAGTAAGGTCAGCCTCTAGAACTAAAATCAAATCAACTAAACATCATCATTGTTGAGCCTACATTGTTAGCAGCCCCTCAGTTGACACACTACTACACCACCACTTATAGTAGACAACTTGCTTGCTATAGCCGCTACATGAAGCCATCAATCCAAATGCCTTGCATACACATTGCCCTTTCCCTAATCCAACCTGCAGCCAATGCACATCTAACCGTTTACCCACCTTTGCCAACACCATCACCAACTTACCCTTCCATTGACATCTCCATGTTGGAAAAAGTCCAGTTTGAAAACGGTTTTCTTGCATAGCAGAAAATAATTTAAAACCGAGTTTGTTTGTGATAATTATAGCAATAAAACCTTAATCAAATTCACACCTGTGTTTTAGGATAGACGGATCCTTATCATTCCCGACTTTCAATGAACAACCTTCTCCATTATTCTCGTACCATGAACTACTTCGAGTGTGAGCTTAAATGATTCAAATCAAACACAGAACCATAAATGATTTTCTTTGTTTAAGGGTGAAAAAGAAAAATCCCTTGTCAATAAAAATCGACAAAAATTGTTATTCGGGAAAATAGATTTGATAGTTGAAAATAATTTTTCTCTATTTTCGGCTAGAGTAATAATATTTTAAATTTGTGTTCTTAACCCTATCTGTGCCATCTACTTATAGGAGAAGAAGTAGAACCCTTGTTGAGTTGTAGAAGTTTATTTCAACTAGAAAACCGATTTCCTAGTCTAACTAGAAGTATAAGGGGCGACAGCTTTTTTTTGCTTATTTCATATTGAGCCCAATTACAAGTATATCTTGGACTTTTAACCTAGTACTTTATAATTCAATCCAACCAGATATTCGTTTTTCTATTTACCCAAATAAACATCTCAATATTTTTTTCCAATTAAATAATCTTCTCAACCCAGTTCTAATTCTGTTAATATCATGACGACTTTACCGTAAAAGAATCTATAATAAAATATATTTAATATTTCTACATTCAATAGTTCACTATGACCAAATGATTTATTTACATTTTCGAACTTCATTTAATTTGAAAAATATAAATTCATTTTCAGGTCATTTTCATTTTGGAGAAAACCACATTCATTTCCAAATGATTCCATTTCTCTATTTTAATTTTCATTTTTGAGAAAACCATAATCATTTCCAAATGTTTCCTATTTCTCCATTTTCACCATTTCTATCCATTTTTTTTCATTTGATTCAATATGCAATTCATTTATGATTTCAACAAGCTAGCGGAGGGATCGATTAGACATATGCAGTTGGGGCTCAAATGATTTATAATTAAGTTCTAACTTTTTACCTATTAATTATAAACTCATTTAGTCACGAAGCCATTCCAATATAGTATCGTGACTAAGCTCTCCTCAACTGCATACCATTACGAAAACAACTTGATCGGTGCTCGTCCAATAACCTTGTCATAAGTGTGTTACCCTCATAGAATATCCTTAATCTCTTTAGGATAATATCCGTTCTCTCAATATAATCCTATTTTATCTCATGGTAACCATTATATCTTCCTTCATGAAAAGTCAGTTACTATCAAATAGTAATCAAGTCATTCATCACAAAGACGAACGACCTGTGGCCATGTTTTACTTTTCATCAACCATGTAATGCCAATGAGAGGATCTCGTTTACCCATGTCTCGGGCTATGAATTCCACTACTGTGAATGACGCTACATACTGAAGAAGTCGTATACCTAACGCACCAACTTTCATTTCCTTATCTATTTGAACTCAAGCTTTTACTTACATCAAAGTATACGAGTTATGAATACATAGTCTGTCATCCACTCAGGATTTAAGTATGCCACACTATGAACGTCAAAAGTGAATAAATCCATAAATGGATTTAGGATCTGTTCTTCTTGGGTCCATTCTGATGTACTGTCATTCCAATCAGTCATATCTATATCTCTATCTTCTGAGACTTATTCGCTCCGATTCCCAAGACAAGACATCTCCCAAATTGGGCTTGATAGACGACAAATGACCGCCTATAAACTAGTTATCATTTATAAAATAAATATAACACCAAAACATCATAATTAAGAATGGTGGTGTCCGCAAGTGCAGGGGTCAAATTGTAATATAGTTGTACAATGAAATACCGAAAGTATTTCGAGAATCGTACCCAAGGGAGGATGGAACAAATAATGAAAATACTTTTTACAATATTAAGTCTAAGCAGTAATAGTTAATTCCTATATTACGATGGATCATAAAATAAATTAAGAGGACTAAAAATAAATAACTAACAAAAATAAATAAATAAATAAAGATAAACAAATGAATTAGACCGATAACCAATCAGGAAGATTAACTTGCTTTAGGGTTTGCAACTAAATTTAGATTGGGGGTCTAAAGTGGATTAGTCATGGATTAAACAATTATTACCTCCAGACTCTAATTAACTTAATCTATTGATTGATACTTGCTTATCTCCAGACATCACTTTCTCAACCAGAATAAATTATAATTTACTTTGTTTGACTTATCTTCCGATCTTATCAACCCTATGATAACTTATTAAGGTTGTCAAGCCTAACAATTTAAGAACATATAATTTATACCAACTAACTCATCTCAAGAAATCTCAAATCCTCTGTTAGTCACATCTCATCTACTCATTAATCTCCCATAAGGGATGTAACCACTCATGTTATTCATAATCTCAACTTCGATTGAATAAACCATGTGAGAAACACAACTAATTTAGAGAAAAAAAGAGATATGAATAATTATGGATTACTATCAAATGGATAACGGAGTAGCAAATCTCTCGATTGGAATAACGAAATAAAATAAATACAAAGGAAAATATAAAATAAAATTATTCATTAAGTAAACAAGTCCTTGAATCAAAACTGATTCAAGAAAAACAAGAAAGTATCTAAAAAGCCAAAAAGAAAATAAACCAAAACTAATCCTAAACTATGAGGGTTTTTGAAGGTGTTTAGCACAAGTTGATTACATTCAACCCCTAATGTCTTATTTATAGAGCTGTTGGCAGCCCAAATTAGATTTTCGACACGTCTTAGGTCTTCGTATAAGTTTGATTGCATGGACGAAAATACCCGGTGAACTTGGGTAGCATGTCAATGTGTGCCGTGCCACACCGCTTGTGTGGCACGACATAAAACAAAAGAAATTGCCTTGTGTCGTTCATTTGGGGCTTTGATGTCCCAGGAAGCTTGTGTCTCCATCCTACACACTCAATTAAAGCAATTAGCACAACCTAAAGCCCATGTCGGCCTATTGGGTCACAACACCTGCAAAATGTGTTAAAAACACTTATTTTTATTAACTTTCTATCCTAAGGCCTAATTATTGAAAACGACATATAACATCTTAAATTTCTTAGAAAACAAACTCCTTAAGTGCGAAATTGACCCGAATTAACTACTACATTTGACGGCAGGTCAGCATATTAGTCTTTCAATTAGTTTGCTCATTTCTGATTAGACTAAGGACATGTTTAGGTTCGTCTACTAATATAAGTTGTCTTTCTGCATTACGATATGACCACGTAATATCGCTTAGTATTAGTTTAAACATTACACAACCAATGAACAACATTTTCTTTCTATTTTTCTTTGTGTGCAAAAACCACATGTGGATAAGTATGCAAAGTATATTAATATAATCAATGAATTTGTTTTATTAACCAATCTGTTCAAAAAAATTACAAGTTTACAAATGAATATACTACACACAGAGCATTAGATCTAATAGTCTCCCACTTGTTTTATAACACCCTATACCCGGCCTAGTCACCAAGCTCGAATATCAAGATGCCACACCACCATATCATATCATACAGAACAAGTAAAAACTCATTCTAAATGATACGTCTTCCATTTTAGTATTCATATAGGTTTTAAGTCAATCTTACTATTTAGTTATCAACGTTACATGCTAAACATACATCAAATAGTCTTATAATAATAATTAAATATTCATAAGGTCCATTTAGCAAAATCTCAAAACTAACTACGTAGGTATTGATACTAGAACATGAGTATCGATATTTTCCTTACACAGTATCGATATCGTATGGACAACCGATACCAAATCAACATTTTGTTTCTTGTAAAAAAACCAAAGTCTCGGATATTATCAGTACCTTTGTAGAAGTATCGATAAAATTACCCCGAGTATCGATACTTGTGGTAGGGTATTGATACCAATTTACGATTCTGACTTCTTGCACATTTCAAAATAACAAAGGTATCATTTTTACAACATGAATATTGATACATCTGCTTCATACCAGAAAGATACAACATTTTTAAGCATATAAGTCATTCCAACTTGTACCAATTCATCATGCTATCTTATCATCATCAAATAAACATAAAAAATTGTTGTAGTAATAGTCTCAAACATCGAAAGTAAGTCTGAGTAATAATCAACATAATACGAAATGAATCTCATAAACTTAGGAACAAATAATCCATAGAAGCGTCCAAAACATCATGACAAATATCATTAAAAGTCTACCACATTGCCTTATTCCCAAAACATAACTAAATAAACACTAAGCACCTACGAAAAGTGAAATGGACTTGCTTGGATCGCCCTTCGAAACCACATCACTCACACCGGCAGCACTTAACTACTCTAGAAGGTTATAAAAAGAGTAGGTGAGCTTAATATGCTCAATGAATGTCTAGAACAACTACCATGCATCAATTCATCAAGCATTAACGAAACAACTATATAACACAACCTCAACAGTTCCAACACTAATGTCATGTTATACTTACTCGTACATTATTTACAAGTTCATTTACATGTTAATCATATTCATTTTTAAGCATATATCACATTGCACATATAATCACATAACATTTAAGGATATATCACAATACTCATATAATCACATAACATTTAAGCATATACCACAATACTCATATAATCACATAACATTCAAGCATATATCACAATACTCAAAAACATGTTTATAGATAAATTGACACTTGAGCTATGAAACATAAAAGTGAGCTCTATCATCACTCATCGGATACATGTATCTCCAACACACCACATAGACTCATAGAGTCAAACACGTCCCAAAAGTGACCCTCAAGTCCTTTTGAATAGAGCTTAGCTCACATTCCTTTATCCCTCCAACATGTCCCAGGGTCTCAATGCCTACAATCATTGTGCATATAGGTGAGTACTCACAATCCTATGGCATGCCAACTATATCTAAGGGTTTTAAGATCACAAGGACAAAATATCTAAAATCAAACACATATCACTTACCAATTATCCGTGCACTGTCACTGCATATTTTCATTTTTAGCAAAACACTGTCACTAACACTTAACATATATATAACATGTACACATTTTCACTTTCACAACAGTTATCATAACCACATATCACATGTTATAGCATCTCATCTCAGTTCACATATTCACAAACACATAAGCACATAGTTCATAAGATAACATAGGTATGAGAAAGCTTACACTCGGAATTTAGAGTAGGTGTCTAGGCTATTACTAAATTCCCAAATAATGCATTGAATTATTTCCACAAGCAATTATTCTAAACACTCACATATTACACTTTTGTTGAAAAGCTAAAAGTTCAAACTAGCTTTTCCTTGCCTTTGTCTCTACTCGTAGAAGGTCCTATCGATTCCAATGCTTCAACAAAGTAAATCAAACAATGACACAATCAATATTCAGCGAAAGACTCACATAAAAAACAGTCTAATAGCGCAAGCCCAGGCTAGGTTCTCTTTTGACCGAAACCTTTAACATAGAAAACTTAAAATTCGAATATCGCGGTCTATACTTAATCTTTTCATCTAAAATGAATTTTGTTCATCTTATAATTTTGATACGATCCAGCCCGGGTGAGTCGAGTCATTTCACCAAGTTTGTCTGATCCTCGACGAGGAGTAGTTAGAGTTGTCGAAAATGGGTGATTTAGGCTAAGGGTTGCGGAAGCTTTCAAGGGGTTTAGATGGGTGGTTATAATGTTGGTAGGTTAGGCTTAGGATAGAAAACAAAGGAGGTGGTGTGTTTGATGGCTCAGCTTAAGGATAAAATAAAGACAACCAAGTTTTAAGATAAATGGTGGGAATGGATAATCAAACTCAAACTTCCGGAATGATTCAACACTAAAAAGTGTCACCCCAATTCCTATATCTTCTAAGGTGGTTTTGCAAAATAAAAGGTTGTTAAACGTCACACCGGGTTACGATGATAAGTTCAGAAACAAGTCGGGAGACGCCACTAGCACGCTAGATAAGTCAACGAGACTTGTACAAAATTTGGAGAGGAGATAAACTCACTCAAGAACACAAAGTTCATAAAATTTGATCAAAATTCAAAAGTTATCTACCCTAAAACAATGTCTTCTTACAAACTATTTATAGGCATTATTATGACTGTTCAAATGCCTATTTGTGACCTTTCACCTTCAGCAATTAAATAAATTTATTACAAGCTTTAATTTCATATTAAACTCATGTGAGGAAGCCAATGAGTCATGTCTCTTCATTGGAACCTGATGTAGTTGAAAAAGCATGTCAATTCTCCTTATTGAAGACTTTAAGCATCCTTAATGTCTTTGATTGATGTCCCTTAAGCTCCCTTGTAACCACATGATAAAAGCTTGTATAACATCCTCTTAAATGAAACCATGATGAAGACTTAAGACTCCAAAAACGTTCATACTTGAAGAGTGTCTTTTGGTCCATTAAACAACCTCCTTAATGTTCTTTTAAAAGCTTTGAAACTGTCCAACTTTGAAGAGTTTTTAATCATATGAAAAGTCACCTGCAAAATAGATATTTAAGATTAAATAGTAACTTAAAACACTAATAAAAACAACATATTTAATAACACTCATGCACACAAATTAATTGAACATGCAACTTAAATTACCTTATTTAAAATGAAGATAAACACACTTTAAATTATTCATTAAAATGTAACAGCCAATTAAATAACATACTTATATAAACAAACTTAAACATATTAAACAACTAAGATGCTTAAATGCAAGGTTTAAGATGCAAACTAAATGAACAAATGAGTTACTTAATGCATGACTTAATTTAATGATGCAGACTTAAACTAACATGGGAGTTACATAATGCATGTCATAGTTAAGAGATGTAGATTAATAATGCAAGACACTAATTAATGATGCATATTAATGATGTTCAAACTAAAACATAATTAAAGACACAAAAGTAAATGAATTAAAGTCCTTATTCCAGCAACCAAATTAACAAACTAAAATTAAAAACTTCATTTTGCACTTGGGCCCCTTAAGTTTGGGCCAATCTCGATGTCGTTGAGTTGTGTCATAACATTATGCGGCTGGGATCGCATCAAATTCACCTACAACTAATTCCCAACCTTTAAACTACACAAAAACACCCAATTCATGGTTGCAACTTTTTTGACATGTTTGTGGCAATTTTAACGAAAATTCATTAAAAACTCAAGAAATCTTTAGTGATCCTTCAAAGTAAGTTTAGAAACCTTCTAATCATGTTAAAAAAAGTTGAAAAACACTTTGAAACCACATTTTTACTCTAAATCCCCAAATTCACCATTAACGACCTAATTTTTGGCTTTTATTAAAATCATTTGATTTAATGACTAAAATTCCTGTTAAAAGACTAGATAACATTAAAAACTAATAGAAAGATGAATGGTTACCTTAGTTGGAAGAAAAATGGACTTTTTTCGAAAACCCAAAAAACCCACACGAATATGATGATGAAATCTATGGAATTTTAAGTTGTTTGCTCAAGGTTTATGAAGATTTAATGCTTTGGGAATGATAGAAATCAATTGAATTAATGTTTGAAGAACAAAAAGTGGAAGAGAGGAGCTTTGAGAGCAAGAGACGGCTAAAGCATGAACGTGGAGAAGATTAACATGAAAATAGAGCTATAAATGGGGGATTTTAGGTTGGATTTTAAAATTTGGTCTAATTACCAGTTAAAAACTCTAAGTTTTGACTATTTTACAAATTAGTCCTACTTTACAATTTAAATGAATTTAAAACTCTTTTTCAAAAATTGATTTAATTTTCTAAAAACCATAGTAAAAAAAACATTATCGATAAACCATGTTGTAAAATTCCGAACACTCTAAGGCTAAAATCCCTAAAATACCCTTAAAACTCTTAGGCCCTATTTTGAGGTGTTATAAATCTTTCATTCTAAAAAGAATTTCATCCTCGAAATTTCCTGCTAATATGTCACTTTCTTAATCACAAAATATACTATTTCTAATTTTAAACAAACTATCAAACTTTTGCTGCACACTCCGATTCCTATTCTCTCTAACTTTCTATTGCTTTTCTTAATGGTCCTATTCACTACCACAAACTTATTCTACAGTAACTTGCTAACAGTTTTCTCTACTCACCACGACGCTCTCGTCTAAAGAACTCATAACCATTTTTCCTAATTCAATAGTTTCTATCGAGATTCTCCACTTATTAGCTAAATCTTTCAAAATTTACGTAGGCGTAAAACCTAATTCTACTAATAAGAATAAATGAAGTGATCATAAGAAAAAAATACCCGTAATCTCAACTTTCGAATCTTGATCCCATGGCTCCTTAATAGTATAAACCCGAGCTGAACCTCCAGACTCAACCTGTGAAGCAATAGTATGAGTAACAACTTGCTGCCCAACTAGTCTCCCATTGCCTCTACCACGACCACGGCCTCTAGCAGGCGCAGATACTATTGCAAAACTCTGAGCCTATAAAACCTTAACTCTATTTGGACAATCCCTCAGAAAATGTTCCTCGAACCACACTTAAAACAACCACCTGTCAACTTATGACACTCAACCAAATGCCTATGCTCACAATGTACACAAAGCTGCCATCTAGAACCACCCGATGAACTCCTAGTGCTAACTACAACACTATCTTGTTGCCTAGACTGACTTGGTCATAACTTGTGTCGTGCACTCCCATCAGAACCCTGAATATCATGTCTTCTCTTAGACGGTCGTCTAGATACACCATCAAAAGCTCTCTTACTAGAATCTGTAACCACAGAACGAGGCGGCTCAACTAAGGTATCCTCAACTGCCTTAGCTCTTTCAACTAACTCATCAAACATATCTACATTCTATGCTACTAAGTAAACTCGGATCTCCCGATAAGCCCAAATCGAAACCTCTTATATCGGTCCCTCCCAAAAAGTATCATCTCAGGAGCATACTGACTAAGTCACAAACTCAGCCTCATAATCAACCACTGAAAAATCTTCTTGAACCAAATTCAAAAACTCACGCTTACGAGCCTCCATATACTGCTCACCCATAAACTTCAGGATTTAAGGTAATGTGTTCCCATTCTTACCCCACATGCAATTCAATCAAAGATATTTCAAACAGAGTTATATCACAATTCCAAAAAACAAACAGAGAAATTTAGACTCATGAGATTGGAATTTGCAAACATACAATAATCACCTAGGTCCGAGTGTAATAGATCTCGAGCTTTGATACCACCAAATGTAACACCCTATACCCAGCCTGGTCGTCAAGCCCGAATATGAGGAGGTCGCACCACTGTCTCATGTCATACACAATAAGTAAAAGTTCATTCTAAACGATACTTCTTCAATTTTAGTATTCGTATAAGTTTTAAGTTAATCTTACTCTTTAGTTATCATTGTAACATGCTAAACATACATCAGATAGTCTTATAACAATAATTAAATATACATAAGGTCCATTTAGCAAAATCTCAAAACTAACTACGTAGGTATCATTACTAGAACATGGGTTTTGATATTTTCCTTGCACGATACCGATACCGTATGGAAAATCAGTACAAAATCAGCATTCTATTTCTCGTAAAAAACCAAAGTCTCTAAAATTATTGGTACTTTTGTAAAAGTATCGATAAAGTTACCCCTAGTATCAATACTCATGATAGGATATCGATACAATTTACAATTCTGACTTCCTACACATTTGAAAATCACATATGCATCATTTTTACAACACAAAAATCGATACCTCTACTTCAGACCAGAAAAATACAACATTTTTAAGCATATAAGTCTTTCCAACTTGTACCAATTCATCATGCTATCATATTATCAACAAAGAAACAACAAAGCAACCATAATAATAGTCTCAAACATCGAAAGTAAGTCTGAGCAGTAATCAATGTAATACGAAACAAATCTCATAAACTTAGGAACAAATAATCGATTGAAACATCCAAAACATCATGGCAAAAATTAGTAAAATTCTACCACATTGCCTTATACCCAAAACACAATTGAATAAACAATAAACACCTACGAAAAATGAAATGGACTTGCTTGGATCACCCCTCAGAATCAAGCTGCTCACATCGGCACTTAACTACTTTGAAAGGTTTTAAAAGGAGTGGGTGAGCTTAATAAGCTCAACGAATGTCTAGAACAACTACCATGCAAACAATTCATCAAGCATTAATGAAACAACCATATAGCACAACCTCAACAGTTCCAACTCTAGTGTCAAATTATACTTGTGCAATATTTACTAGTTTATTCACATGGTAATCATATACATTTTTAAGCATATATCACATTACACATATAATCACATAACATTTAAGGTTATATCACAATACTCATATAATCACATAACATTCAAGCATATATCACAATACTCATATAATCACATAACATTCAAGCATACATCACAATACTTAAAAATATGTTTATAGACAAATTGGCACTTGAGTTATGAAACATAAAAGTGAGCTCTATTATCACTCATCAGATACACAGATCTCCAACACACCACATACACTCATAGAGTGAAAAATGTCCCAAAAGTTAAGCATAAAGCTAACACTCTTCTTATTTCCCCTCACATGTCTCGTTAAGTGGAGCTTAGCTCACATTCCTTTACCTCTCCGACATGTCCCCGGGCCTCAATGCCCAAAATTACTGTACATATAGGTTAGTACTCGCAATCCTATGGCATGCCAACTATATCCAAGGGTTTTAAGATCACAAGGCCAAAATATCCGAAATTAAACACATATTACTTATCGATTATTCGTGCATTATCACTGCATATTTGCATTTTTAGCAAAACATTGTCACTAACATTTAACATATACATAACATGTACACACTTGCACTTTCACAACAGTTATCATAACCACATATCACATGTTATAACATCTCATCTCAATTCACATATTCACAAACACATTAGCACATAGTTCACAAGATAACATAGGTATGAGAAAGCTTACACTCAAAATTTAGAGTAGGGGTTTAGGCTACTACTAAATTCTCAAATAACGTATTGAATCATTTCCACAAGCAATTATTCCAAACACTCACATATTACGCTTTCGCTGAAAAGCTGAAAGCTCAAAGTAGCTTTTCATTACCTTTATCTCTACTCTTAGAAGGTCCTATTGATTCCAACTATTCAACAAAGTAAATCACACTATGACATAATCAACATTCAACCAAAGAATCACATTAAACAATCCAAAAACGCAAGCCTAGGCTAGGTTCTTTTTTGATCGAAACCTTTAACATAGGAAACTTAAAATTTAAATATCTTGGTCTATACTTAATCTTTTCATCTAAAATGAATTCCATTCATCTTATAATTCACCTACGACTAATTCCCAACCTTTAAACTACACAAAAACACCCAATTCATGGTTGCAAATTTTTCGACATGTTTGTGGCAATTTTAACAAAAATTCATTAAAAACTCAAGAAATCTATAGCGATCCTTCAAAGTAAGTTTAGAAACCTTCTAATCATGTTAAAACAAGTTGAAAAACACTTTGAAACAATGTTTTTACACAAAATCTCAAAATTCACCATTAACAACCCTATTTTCAACTTTTTATTAAAATCATGTGATTTAATGGCTAAAAATTCCATTTAAAAGACTATATAACATTAAAAAAATAATAGAAATATAAATGGTTACCTTAGTTAGAAGGAAAACAAACTTTTGTCAAAAACCTGGAAAACCCATCCGCGAAGAAGATGGTGAAATCTATGGAATTTTAAGTTTTGTTGAATGTTCATGAAGATTTAATGCTTTGGGAATGATGAAAATTAATTGAATTAAGGTTTGGAAAACAAAAGGTGGAAGAGAGGAGCTTTGAGAGCAAGAGACGGCTAAAGCATGAAGATAGAGAAAACTAACGTAAAATAGAGCTATAAATGGGGGTTTTTAGGTTGGATTTTAAAATCTGGTCTAATTGCCTCTTAAAAACTTTAAGTTTTGACTCTTTTACAAATCAATCCTATTTTCAAATTTAAAGGTATTTAAATCTTATTTTCAGAAATTGATTTAATTTTTTTAAAAACCATGGTAAAAAACATTACCGATAAACCATGTCGCAAAATTTCGAACACTTTAAGGGTAAAATCTCTAAAATACCCCTAAAACTCCTAGGCCATATTTTAGGGTGTTACATGTCCTTCTAGCTTTTTCACCTGTCAGGCAGTGGTATTGTGATACTGTAGCACATCACACCCGGCTTAAATGTTATGGCCATATCTGGTGTGTCACATTGAAGTGTTTCTCAAAATTTGGCTGTTGACAAACTTGTTTCTTAATTTGGAAACCTCTTATTAATATCTAACGGAACACTTAATCATATTTTTGCCTTGTTAACTGCTTTTTGTTATATTAAATTGATTTAAAATGAGGACGCATTTTGAAAATTCTAACGTATAAAGCTCGTGTCTTTGAAAATAGTAATTGTTTTGAAAATTTGTTTTTAACTAACTAGCAATATAAAATATGAAAGAAAAAACCCAATTAAAATTTAAAACCGAATTAAAGGCCTTATTACAAAAACAAAACCAACCTATTATTTAAATCAGAATAAAAGTAAATATGAAAAGCAGTGATTGTGTGGCAATCTCCAAGTCCCTCGCAGCACCGTCGCCTATGGCTGAGGATTACCTACAAGTTAAAGGAGAGGGTGAGTTTACAAAACTAAGTATGTAATCCCTTTCTAAACAATCACTATGAAAAATGCAAAATCAATCTGGCCCTTAGCCCTATACAGTATCAGTACAGTGTGGGCCTTAGCCTATTACAGTAACAGTATGGGCCTTAGCCCAATACACAATGTGGGCCTTAGCCCAGTACAGTAAACAGTACAATGCAATGATGCAACCCATTCCAATCCAGCCAACACACCACTCCGTACCACCAACACACCATGTGGGGATAAAATCGACCCACCCAGCTAACACACCAATATCGCAGCAAAGCTGCCAGTAATAATAATGCAACAGAGCTGTCAGTAACAGTATTTGTGGCAAAACCACCAGTACAGTATACTTCCCCTCTATCAGAATTCCCACACCATGCAGAATGTCATGTCATAAATCATACGTGTATGCAGTATGTCATATTCAGTAACAATCATGTACATATATCATAGGGCAAAACAATTATTCACATTTTCCAACTCTTAGGGTATATCAGTCATTTTACCATTCGGGGGTATTTTGGTCATTTTATCCTTCGAGGGTATTTTGGTCATTTTATCCTTCGAGGGTAATTTTACCCTTTGAGGGTATTTCGATAATTTTACCCTTTGAGGGTATTTCGATAATTTTACCGTTCAAGGATATTTTGGTAATTTCACCCTTCGAAGGTATTTCGGTAATTTTACCCTTCTAGTGTATTTCGATAATTTTAAACTTCGAGGGTATTTCGGTAATTTTTTAGTCCAAGCCCATGGAAACGCCCATTGAGGCTTTTATAGTCCAACACCCAGTTTTGTGGGCTCAATTTTTTGCACGAGCGATCGCATGCTCATATGGCCTCGATTGTCGTGTTTTGGCTTTTTAACTTTTGTCGATTCGCTGTAGAGGTGGTGTGGATACACACCTGATTGTGAAGACGTGTTAAATCCACAGATACCGAACCTATATTTGGCAATCAAACTTCGTTAATCGACTACACGGTTATACAATTAATTAAACTTAATTTGTTACGATCGCTCACTTACCCTACTTCGATCGAGCGAAGAAGAACGGTTCGCTTACTCAGGTATTTGCCAATCCTCGTCCGTTCACGAGATTCTTAGGCACCAACAGAAATTGGTAAACACTTAAGTTGATTTGATAAGAGAGAATCACTTATTTTGCTATACTTACCCAACGTGTGAGAGTTCGACGACGAGAAGTAGCCCGATGATTGGCCCCCAAAAGGAATGGGGAAAATGACGATCAGAGGAAATAAGAGGGGGAGGAGTTAATTGGGGGAAAACCGAATAGGTGAGGTGGAAAAAGAAAAGAAAATGTGGGGAAGGATAGTTGGGAAATTTGGCCACAATGACAGAGGAAGGTTCGACCAGAAGGGAAGAAAGAATCGGGTTAGGATGGAAGGATGAGAGAAGAAGAACAACCAAATAAAGAGGAGAGGAGCTTTCGACAGTAGAAGAAAAGAAGAGAGGGGAGAGTTTCGGTAAAATTAAAAAAGAAAAAGATAAGATGAGTAGAAACGAGTTTGGTACTTGTCGAAATGTGCACTTAACATGCAAAGAGAGTAACCCAAAGTTGGTGTCACAGAAAAAGGCAAAACACTCCCAAACCGAAAGCTTCTACTATCAAGTGACTAATTCAGTACAAGCCTAGTCGAAACCTTGAGTACCAGTGCCCCAATTTGGCACAACTCTCCCTCTCAACCACTCCTCGATTTTCTCCACAATTCTCTCCCCTTATCACTCCATCATTTTTTCCTCAACTTCCTCCATGACCAATTCAAACTTCCTCCGGCAGTATTTCACTCCAACTCTGTCACTTACACGACTCAAGCAGCAAAATAACAATTTATTGCACAACCCAAGACTTGAACCTCAGACCTCGCAACTACACAGCACGCCACCTTGCCAGTAGACCACAAGCTCCTTTTGTGTCATAAAACCAACACTAATATTTATAAAGCCTATATGCCAATGTCTAGATTCATTTAAGAGCAAAACTTAAAAATACTGCAAAAGCCAAGGCTTGAACCCAGACTTTTCAAACACTCCCAAACACACCCAAATCACTTAACTATTGAAGTAAACAAGAAATTTGTGTCATAACATGCAGAAATTACATTTTTATAATTTTAGGGCATTACAATTCTACCCCTCTTAACAAAATTTTGGCCTCGAAATTTACCTAGTCAGAAAAGATGAGGATATTGCTGACGTATCACCTCCTCTGGCTCCCAAATGGCTTCTTCTAAACTGTGATTATGCCAAAGCACTTTGACTAGAGGGATAGATTTCTTCCTCAGCACTTTAACCTCACGGTCCACTATCTGCACTGGCTCCTCCTCGAAGGTCAGTTCTGGCCTAACCTTGATCTCCTCGACTGGTACTATATATGTATGGGATCAGAGTGATAACATCTTCGCATGGAGACATGAAACACATCGTGAATCTGATCCAACTCGGGGGGTAACTCAAGCTGATATGCAACCGGTTCCACACGCTTCAGTATACTATAAGACCCAAAGAAACTAGGGTTAAGCTTACCCTTCCGTCTAAACTTCAGTATCTTTTTCCATGGAGAAACCTTAAGAAATACATCATCCCCCATAGAATACTCAATCTCTCGGCATTTAAGATTCGTATAGGACTTTTGCCTATTAGATGCTTCCTTCAACTAGTCTAGAATCAGTTTTACCTTTGCTTCGGTATCAGAAAGCAACTCTAGCCCCAGAACTCGCTGCTCGCCTAGCTCAGTCCAACAAGTAGGATTACGACACCTACAACCATATAATGTCTCGTACGATGCCATTTGAATTCTGGATTGGTAGCTGTTATTATATGCAAACTCTGCCAGCGGAAAATAATCTTCCTAGTTGCCTCGGAAATCCATTACACAACACCTTAACATATCCTCCAGTATTTGAATCACTCTTTCTGACTTACCATCTATTTGGGGATGAAAGTAGTACTTAAGTCCATTCTTGTACCCAAAGCCTCGTGTAAGTTCTTCTAAAACTGAGACGTGAAGCGAGGATCTCTATCTGATATTATAGAAACCGGTACCCCATGCAGTCTTACAATCTCAGCCACATACAACTTAGCCAACTTTTGCAAGGAGTAATCAGTACAGATTGGTATGAAATGGGCAGATTTAGTCAATCGATCAACGATGACCCATACCGAATCCTTCTTGGTAGGCATTAAGGGCAACCCACTCACAAAATCCATAGTTACTTCTTCCCACTTCCAAAGTGGAATTTTAACCGGTTGAAGCAACCTTGAAGGTAACTGATGTTCAGCCTTCACTTGCTGACAAGTTAAACACTTACCCACGAAATTAGTTACTTCACGTTTCTATCCTGGCCACGAGTAAAACTCACGAAGATCTCGATACATTTTATTCCCGCCTGGATGCATAGCATATGGACTACTATGCACCTCTTGCAGAATAGACTGCCTCAAATCATTATCTCTCGGTACACAAACTCTCCCATAGAAACACAGTACTCCTTCACTATTCAACCCAAAATCTGAGGTTTCCCCATTCTCAACCTGACAGAAACGAGGAACCAGTGACTCATCCAATAACTGTTTACCCTTAATATGTTCAGTCCATGTCGGTCTAACTTGTAACTCCGCCAACAGGCTACCATCATCAAACAAGCTAAGACGAGCAAACATTGCTCTCAAATCAGATACAGCCCTATGGCTCAGTGCGTCAGCTACCATGTTAGCCTTTCCAGGATGGTATTCAATTGAGCAATCATAATCGTTAAGCAGCTCTATCCATCTTTGCTGCCTAAGATTCAACTCCTTCTGAGTGAGGAGGTACTTAAGACTCTTATGATCTGTGTAGATAGTACACTTCTCACCGTAAAGATAATGCCTCCAAATTTTTAGCGCGAATACCACAGTAACTAACTCCAAGTCATGTTTAGGGTAATTCACCTCGTGAGGTTTAATATGACGAGACGCATAAGCAACCACCTTACCCCCTTCATCAGCACACAACCTAAGCCGACGTGTGATGCATCACTATAGACAGTGAATTCCTTCCCATACTATTAAGACAGGGGCCTCAGTCAGAACTTTTTTCAAGTTTTCAAAACTTTCTTGCTGCTTATCAATCCAATTAAACGGTACCTCTTTACGCAACAACTTAGTCAGAGGTGCAGCAATTAAGGAAAACCCCTCAACGAAACGTCTGTAATACCCTACTAAACCCAGAAAGCTTCGAATCTTAGATACAGTCTTAGGTGGTTTCCAATCCAGTACTATTTCAATTTTCTGAGGATCAACCCTAATCCCCTTAGTAGATACCATGTGACCCAGAAATGTCACTACTCACAGCCATAACTCATACTTGCTGAACGTAGCATACAATTGTTTCTCCCTTAAAATCTGCAGAACAATTCGGAGCTGTATATCATGCTCATCTTTGATTCTCGAATACACCAAGATATCGTCTATGAATACCACCACGAATCGATCTAAGTAGGGTTGGAATACTTGGTTCATTAAGCCCATGAAAGCTGCTGGTGTATTCGTCAGCCCAAACGGCATCACTAGGAACTCGTAATGACCATAACGAGTCCTAAATGTAGTCTTATACACATTAGCCTCCTTAACTCTCAACTGATGGTACCCAGATCGAAGATCTATTTTGGAGAAAATCAAAGCTCCTTCCAACTGATCAAATAAATCATCTATCCTCGGTAAATGATACTTATTCTTAGGAGTCAGTTTATTCAATTGCTGATATTTGATACACGTGCGCATGATCCCATCCTTTTTCTTTACGAACAACACTGGTACTCCCCACGGAGACACACTAGGTCGAATGAATCCTTGATCCAACAGTTCTTAGATTTGAGCTTTTAATTCCACCAACTCTTTTGGTGTCATCCTATAAGGGGTGATAGACACTGGAGCCGTTCCAGGCAGAAGCCTAATTCTAAATTCAACTTCGCGGCTCAGAGGCAACCTAGGGAGCTTATCAGGGAAAACATTGAAAAAATCCTTAACAATTCTGACATCTCCAACAGAAGGACCCTTAGAATCAGATATACCAACATAGGCTAGAAACGCCTCACAACCCTTGCGAACCAGTTTTTCGGCCCTTAATGAGGAAATTACATTAGACAGAAAATCTATTCGCTCCCCAATCAAAGCCACCTCCTCATCCCAGTAGTCTTTAATACCATACGCTTAGCAACACAATCCAACTTAGCATGATGTTTAACCAACCAATCCATCCCCAAGATTAGGTCGAATTCACCAAATGGTAGCTCCATCAGATCCACCAGAAATATAACTTCTTGAACCTCTAGGGGAACATCTCTAAACAACTTGTCCACCATTACCGATTGTCCCAGTGGACTTAACACAGTCATTTTATTAACAGTACTCTCACACATAATACCCAAGGTCCTAGACACAGTACATGCAATGTACGAATGCGTAGACCCTAAATTAATTAAAGCAGTGTAAGGTACATTATGAATTAAGAACGTACCAGTTATAACATTTGGAGTGTCACTATCCTCACGGTGACGAGCAGCATAAACTAGTGCTGGCTGCCTCGCCTCAATGTTATCAACCCCTCTGCCATACGTTCCACGACCTCATCCCACACTATTTCCACCTCTAACCTGTCCACGGCCTCTCGGTGGCTGCTGACCACATCTTACTGGCTGAACAAAACCCTGACCTGTAGCTTGCATCTGAGTAGGCCTCTGAGGATAATCCTTAACTTGATGCTCCTTAGACCCACATCTAAAACATGCCCCAATCTTCTTCCAATACTCACCCAGATGATGTCTCCCACAATCAACACAAGGCTGAGGTCTTGCAACAGAAACCCCAGCTCAGACTGGCCCATCAAACCTGACCTTCTTTCTAGGCCTTCTAGAGAAACTTGAGGACTCTGAATCCCTCTTAAACCTGCCCTTATCTTTCTCACGGTTCTGGAGCTCAGAGCGCTTTACATCCTCGGTGATTTTCACCTTTTCAACTAGAGCAGCAAAATCTCGCTCCCTCTGCGGAGCTATCAGTACTCACAACTCATCCCAGAGGCCGTCCTCAAATCGTACACAGCATTCATACTCAGTTGCCACTATTCCACAAGCATAACGGCTCAATCGCAGAAACTCTGCCTCAAATTCAGCCACAGTTTTATTCCCCTAGACCAAACTCAAAAATTCCTTTCTTCGGGCGTTCACATAACTTGCCCCCACATACTTTCCTTGAAATGCCGACTTAAAGAAATCCCAAATTAACCGATTGGCCTGAGTACCTTCTCTTACAGTAAGCCACCAGTGATAGGTTTCATCTCGCAATAAAGACATTGTACCTTTTAGCTTTTGCTCAGAAGTGCAGTCAAGGTCATCTATTATTTTTTCCGTGGCTTCCAACAAGTATTTAGCCACATTAGGGGCTACTCTAGAAATACCCCTGAAAATTTTTGCTCCATTCGACCAGAGTCGTTCTGAAATTGACCTATGGCCCACAGCTGGTCCCTGCGACCCTTTCCAGAATACGGAGCATAACTTGGGATAGTGCATCATCCCCAGCCGCTCGATCATATGATCTTGACTCAGCCACCGGTAAAGCTGGTGCCTCCCTAGCCTCAACATTAGGCATGTAGCCTGACGCTGTAGACCCAGCTCTAGCACTTCCTCGGCCTCTACCACGGCCTCGTGTACCCCTTCCACAAGTACCCCTAGCGCTCATCTCAAATAACGTATAATCTGTTTACGAAGTTTTATGTATTAGTTTATAATTCCAGTAATTATTAACAGATGTCTTATGAACAAGCAGTAATTAGAGTTTGTTTTCATAATTCAAGAGTCCCCTACAGTTTGCAGTTTTCTTACAATCTCAGTTTTCTCTAATTTGAAATTTTCAGTACAGTCCTACTATCTATAGTAATCTCTCATCATATTTCAGTTTAAGTAGTCTACTGTTTATAGAAACTTACAGATTTGGCACTGGAGACTCAGTGTGCCACACTTCTAACCTTCAAAAACAATTCAAAATAATTTTTCATAAATTCCAAAATTTTTTTCGAAACCCATTCCACTGTCAAGTTTTGCAACTTGACTTTGATACCACTAAATGTAACACCCCACACCTGGCCTAAACGTTATGGCTGTATCTGGTGTGTCACATTGAAGTGTTTCTTAAGATTTGGCTTATTAACAAACTTGTTTCTTAATTTTGGAAACCTCTTATTAATATCTAATGGAACACTTAATCATATGTTTTCCTTGTTAACTATTTTTTTTGTTATATTAAATTGATTTAAAACGCGGAAGCATTTTAAAAATTCTAACATATAAAGCGCGTGTCTTTGAAAATAGTAATTGTTTTGAAAATTCATTTTCAACTAACTAGCAGTATAAAATATGAAAGTAAAAACCCAATTAAAATTTAAAACCGAATTAAATGCCTTATTACAAAAACAAAACCCAACCTATTATTTAAATCAAAATAAAAGTAGATATAAAAAGTAGTGATTGTGTGGCCATCTCTGAGTCCCTCGCAGCACCGAATTGCCTATGGCTGAGGATTACCTGTACAGTTAAAGGACAGGGTGAGTTTACGAAACTCAATGTGGAATCGCCTTCTAAACAATCACTATGAAAAATACAGAATCAATCTGGGCCTGAGCCCTATACAGTATCAGTACAATGTGGGCCTTAGCTCAATACACAATGTGGGCCTTAGCCTAGTACAGTAAATAGTACAATACAGTGATGCAACTCATCCCAATCCAGCCAACACACCACTCTGTACCACCAACACACCATGTGGAGATAAAATCGACCTACCCAGCCAACACACCAATATCGCAGCAAAGCTACCAGTAATAATAATCCAGCAGAGCTGCCAGTAACAGTGACGTAGCAAAGTTGCCTGTAACAGTATTTGTGGCAAAGGCACCAGTACAGTATACTTCCCCTCTTTCAAAATCCCAACCCCATGCAGATTGTCATGTCATAAATCATACGTGTATGCAGTATGTCATATTCAGTAACAGTCATGTACATATCATAGGGCAAAACAGTCATTCATAATTTCCAACTCCTAAGGTATATCAGTCATTTTACCCTTTGAGGGTATTTTGGTAATTTTACCCTATGGGGGTATTTTGGTCATTTTACCCTTCGAGGGTATTTCGATAATTTTACCCTATGGGGGTATTTCGATAATTTTACCCTTTGAGGGTATTTTGATAATTTTACCCTTCGAGGGTATTTCGATAATTTTACCCTTCGAGGGTATTCCAGTAATTTTACCCTTCGAGGGTATTTCGGTAAATTTTTAGCCTAAGCCCATGCAAACGCCCATGGAGGCCTCTATAGTCCAACACCTAGTTTTGTCGGCTCAATTTTTTACACGAGTGATCGCACGCTCATGTGGCCTCGATTATCGTATTTTGACTTTTTAGCTTTTACCGATTCGCTGTAGAGGTGGTGTGCATACACACCTAATTGTGAAGACGTGTTAAATCCACAAATGCCAAACCTATATTTGGCAATCAAACTTCGTTAATCGACTACACAGTTATACAATTAATTAAACTTAAGTTGTCACGATTGCTCACTTACCCTACTTCGATCGAGCGAAGAAGAACGGTTCGCTTACTCAGGTATTCGCCAACCCTCGTCCTTCACGAGATTCCTAGGCACCAACAGAAATTGGTAAACACTTAAGTTGATTTGATAAGAGATAATCACTTATTTTGCTATACCTACCCGACGTACGAGAGTACAACGACGAGAAGTAGCCCGACAATTGGCCCCAAAAAGGAAATGGGAAACAATGATCAGAGGAAATAAGAGGGGGAGGAGTTGATTGGGGGAAAACTGAATAGGTAAGGAGGAAAAAGAAAAGAAAAGAAAAGGTAAAGAGGGTTTTGGCCAAATTAAAAAAAAAGAAAAAGATAAGATGAGCAGAAACGAGTTCGATACTTGCCGAAATGTGCACTTAACGTGAAAAGAGAGTAACACGAAGTTGGCATCACAGAAAAAGGAAAAACGCTCCCAAAACTGAAAGCTTCTACTATCAAGTGACTAATTCAGCACAAGCCTAGCCAAAACTTTGAGTACCAGTGCCCCAATTCGGCACCACTCTCCCTCTCAACCACTCATCGATTTTTTCCACAATTCTCTCCCCTTATCACTCTACCATTTTCTCCTCAACTTCCTCCATGACCAATTCAAACTTCTTTCGGCAGTATTTCACTCCAACTCTACCACTTACATGACTCAAGTAGCAAAATAACAATTCATTACGCAACCTAGGACTTGATCCTCAGACCTCGCAACTACACAGGATGTCACCTTGCCACTAGACCACAAGCTCCTTTGTGTCATAAAACCAACACTAATATTTATAAAGGCTATATGCCAGTGTCCAGATTCATTTAAGAGCAAAACTTAAAAATTCTGCAAAAGCCAAGACTTGAACCCAGGCTTCTCAAACACTCCCAAACACACCCAAATCGTTTAACCATTGAAGTAAACAAGCAATTTGTGTAATAACATGCAGAAATTAAATTCTTATAAATTTAGGGCATTACAGATACCCATAATAGTATTGAGATTAGGATTATTGGGGGTCTCGGTATTACGACAATGGTATGCTATCACGATACCATTATCGATGGCCTTAATTTTCCTTATTTCAACGCAGTCAAGGGTATTATGACTTTCATGCTTAGATATCACTATACCCTTCTTCTCAATGATGTTTTTTTTACGTTTGAGCCACCATCAAATTCCTACACCACTCATGACACGATTGGCCAATTTAGGTCTCAAAAATGGCTTAAAACTAATAAAAAGAATTTATTAAAAATAAAAAAATAAACATAAAATAGACACCTAAGTTGCTTAAGAATAAGCTCCTTAAGTGTAATGGAGAGCCTAATTTGACATATCAAATTACAATAGATCAGCATGTAACCAGCATTGTCCCATTTTTGCCTTTCTCTATAACAGCTTGTTTTCAGTGAAATCAGAATAGTGGTTTCAGGACCACAAATCTGAAGTCAAAAACTTTATTTTATTATTATTTCATTTCCTACAGCATGATAGTAATATTATATAAAAATTTTGTTAAGAAATTTTACCGTTTACATACTCAATTTGATAAAAAGACTAAATCGCGTAAAATGTAAAAGTTGAGTTCTAATACCTAAAGGTATTAAATAGCTATAGAACCTTATAGTAAGAGGCCTTATATGGTAATTAGATCATGTATATGTTAGTGGATGAGCATGGCATGACATTTGTGTAAATTTGATTAATTTTTAAGGTTTATTAATTATATAGGCAAATAATGATAAAAACTAAAGAAATAAAATATGCTATCATCTTTTATTCATCGTCATCAACCAAAAATTAGGTTTTGGGAAGCCATTTTTGTGCTTAAGCTTTTAGCAACTTCATTTTGCTCTTAGGTAAGTGGTTTTTGTCCCGTTTTTAATGATTTCTAAATTTTCGGGATCGTTGTAGCTTAATCTAGCTAGACCGGAGACTAATTTGTGAAACTTTTAAAATATTAGGGTTTTTCAATTGATGAACATACATGATTTTTGATGTTTGATGATAGAAAATGGATGGTTGTTAGATAAATAACTTTTGTTAAGAGATTTTTGATGAAATTATCAAATAGGGATTAAATTGAAAATTAGTAATTTTCACATGGTGAAATTGTGAAATAAATGAAATAAAGGGCTTTCTAGAGACCTAATATTTAGCTATAGTGGGTTGTGGTGGAATTTCATGAATTTCCATTTTTATGAGATAGTGACTAAATTGTAAAGAATTAAAAGTATATGGGAAAAATGGTAATTTTTCCAAAATATGATTTGGGTTAAATTGAATGAAATATATTTTGAATTGAGTTAAATTTATTTGTATAGATCAAGGCAGACCTCGTTCGACTTTAGATTGGGGCAAAGAGAAAATCTTGAATTAATCGCCTTCGTATCTACGTACACTCGTCGAGGTAAGTTCATGTGATTAAGTTCTGAATATATGTTTTATTTTGAAATATGCATGAATTTTAAGTTTACATGATTTGGGTACTGGTCCTGAACTTCCTACCGATGGCTAAGGCCCTGCATGTGTTGCGAATAGTCCACAGCTCGTGTGAGTAGTATCGTGTAGCTACGTTTTGACCCACAGCTCGAGTGAGCATACTGATTTATAGCTTGTGAGAGCATACCGATCTACAGCTCGAGTGAGTATATCGATTCACAACTTGTATGAGCATACATGTACATGAATTGAAGGATTATAGTTATATGAGCTAGCACACTATGTGTGAGCTATCCCGGGTATCCAAGGTATTTTAAACGGTTCAACATGCATTATTTTGATATGAAATGGTAAAGGTTCATTACGGTCTATTACAGGGATACATAAGAATTATATGGAAATGTTGTTACATGGTATTTGGAAATGGAAATGGATGATACATGTATATGAAACATAATTATATGATGTGCTCATCCATGTTTACTTGGTTTATGTATATGTTTACATGGCTAACTTGTTTGATGTATATGCATAGGCTTTGGCCAAATTATGGTTGGAATATGCTAAGTTACTTACCTAATTTGTGATTAAATGGTAAGTTATGTTCTATGTTAAATGAACTTACTAAGCATTAAATGCTTACTTTGTGTAATTTTTGTGTTTTATAGTGAATCGGAAGCTCATTCAGGTTTGAAGCTTGTCGGAGCTATATCACACTATCTATCGGCTCTTTTGGTACTTTCGGTTATTTTATTTTGGCTAATGTTGGCCATGTGTTTTGGTTGTTGGAATGGCTATTTGGTTTGGTTTGTGATTTGGTACTTTGATGATGTTATGAGCTTAGTTTATGGCATGTAAATATTAGCCTTATAATGGTTGATGTTTGACTTAATATATTTGAATTTGGAAGATGAAATTATGGTTTGATTATGCATATTGTATAAGTCTTGTGATTTGTTATGAATTGGTGCTTCGTTATGAAAGGCATATATGTCTATTAATGTTAGTGATTGAATGGCATTTTTGATACCATTTGATAAGTTTTGGTATGTTTTGGTAAGTAAACTAAATGGCACGTATTGATGCAAATGTGCCTTTAAGTTAATTGCTCAGTTTGACCAAATAGAGTACATGGTTATACATGTTTTCATGTTGTCATTTGAGGTGCCTAAGGGCATATTGGTTGTATATGATTATACCATATGTATGAAGCTAGAATATGCATGATTTTGGTGCCTTGTTATGACTTGTATATATGTGCATTTTTTGTTGTAGGTACATGCTTTGTTGGGTGAGAAAAATGGCTTGTAAAATGACCTATTTTCGTCTACACGGGTAGAGACACGGGTGTGTGTCTCAGTCATGTGTGACACAGGTCTAAGCTACACCGCCGTGTGTCCCGTGTAACTTTCAAAGGGTTGCAAGTCATGCTGTTACACGGCCTAGCACACGGCCTGGGACACGGGCGTGTGGCTTGGCCGTGTGACCCAATTCAGTGAGTTACACGGACATGAACATGGGCTGGGACACGGCCCTGTGTCCCTATTTCGAATGCCTACAGGGTCTAGCCGCACAACAATGTGATCCCTGCAGTGTTGAAAATTTTCAATGTTTTTTAAAATTTTTTTTGAGTTTCTGATTTAGTCCCGACTTGTTTTTAATGCGTATTTAGGGCCTCGAGGGCTCGTATTTTACTGATATGATATGAAAAATTTTGAAATTTAGTTCCGTTTGTTTTGAAAACTCCAGTAATGCTCTGTAACTCTGTTTCGGGGATGAATACGGGTTAGGGGTGTTACATTCTCAAGTCGTAATAACAAATTTGTTTTCATTCTCTTTCAGTCTTGGAGTATCCAAAACATAAGAAATATTCAAAGTTGATAATTAGAAGTGCACCTTTTTCTGTCATCGTCTAAAATTGCCACCATCAAACCGATCAAGCTTGAAAATTTTAGAAGCCAACTCCCCATCATGAAAATGAATAAAACCTTAAAATTTTTAAATTGAAATTTCAATGAGTAAAATCTCAAACACACGAATGGAACATGAACAATAACTCGAACAGAAAAGCAAAGAATAGGATAAGGCTCCAAGCCATGTATCAAGTCACTATCTTTAAGGTTCTATTCGCCCCCACTTATACTCGGTGTGCGAATGAGTTTGAAGCAAATAAACCTAAAGGCTACAATGAATCTTGATGACTATTTGCATTTTGCACTGATGAAATATTCCACTAAGCCTTGAGCAGAGTATAACAAGAAAATCAATTTCTATAAAGAATTACTATAAAAATTCTTTATAAAACAATCTAATAATAGTAGAAGATGGAGGAAAGACAGAAAGGCCTCTTGAGAATTTTATGTATGTCTTCTAAATGAGATTCTGCTCCTATTTATAGAAACTCTCATGTCTTTTCATAGAGACAGAACTTCCAATAGGTGTCTTTTTTGAATAATCACATCTTTCAAAGAGACATAATTATTCAACTAATATCTCATAACAATTCAAGTAATATTAATTATAGAGTTATAATGTTGGATCATTAGTACGCCCCGTGGCGCAGCGAAAAAATTATTCCGGCGATCATCAACCATGAATCCATGTATGAGGAACGAGTTGGGTTGAAATAGGGTTGAAGGTATACCTTTTTTAATTTAAAAAGTGATGAATAACATTGTTGATTGGATCCCTTTGGACGATGTCAATTCAAGCCGCAACAAAAGTGTCTCGACCTCTACGTAGTTGACCCGGTCAAAGAACGCACACTAAAAGAAATTTCTTTGAACTTTTTTAGAGAGAGCAAAAACGATTGTTAGACCATATACTTAATTGTGCTATAAAAACCCTAACCTACATTCAGGATCATCTTTCCTTTTATTTAATATCACATATTAAAAACAGAATTATCCCTTTAGAGAAACATATAGATAGTTATTAAAATATTATATCTTTTCCAAAAGGATATTAACTTCTATGTTTTAATATTTGAGTGAAAGTATTGTTATAATTATTTATTTTAATAATTTCGGCAAACTATATTCAGTTAATATTAAATTTTATATGAATCAAATTCATATATTAATTTTAATTGTGTTCTTTATTGATGTACAACAAGTTTGTACACATAATGCGTTCAATATTTAACTGTAAACTTAAATTAATTTAATAATTAATTTAAAGCATGTGACAGCTAAACATAACACCAATTGTCTTTAAATTCTATTAGCTTCAACCAAAGGGTGTGACCATATAGGCTCTTGTAACGTTAGTAGTAATATTAGAACATTTCTATGTTACAAGCAATGAGTGGCATCTACTAATGCATCGTTGCTACCCAAGTTACAAGAAGTCATGAATCGACATAACCTTTATGTGGTAAATTTTTATGTATTATATCCTTTTATCCTTTATATCTAGATTGGACATAAGTCATGGAACAATCACACTTGTATAGTCCAATCTCATATTTCTTGATATTCTGAGTAGACTACAATAAAAAAATAAGTGTGATATCTCATAACAACTTATTTGAGCATGGCCATACATTTCTAGTCTTACTCCATCAAGTTGCCTAAGATTTTGCTCCCATTATGTAAGAGGGACAAATAATGTCTTGATCAATCATATACCACTACATAGGTTGTGGCATATCCAACATCAATTTTTATAGTACAACCTGTTACGGTAGACTTTTGACTGTATCAAAATATACAACTCACGATGTTAGGAAAATGATGATCTCAAATCTGAGGATCGTATACACAGTTATCACTATAAGTAATGTTGTGACTATTACATAGTATTCCAAGAAACATACTCATAGCGAGTCAGTCCAGTACGTTGTTCTCCAGCACATACTCATGTATTGATTTTGACATCCCTATGTCAATAACAATGCTTTGTGATCAATCAACACATATTAGTCTCAATGCTTTATTATTGTCCAATCCCACAATAATACTTGACTAAGGACCTTTTAAGAATAATCATATCATTCTCAGGACTTTATTACTAATAATCTTATTTACACACACAGAAAAAGAAACTGAAATAACAATGTCAATGTCATATATTAACAAGCAAGGTAAAACGAGTATGTGATTACAATCATGTCATGAATGGTATTTAGGCATGCTCTAAAATATAATTCTTTTTCAAAAGTCTAGTGATATAACTTTTGATCAATAACAAAAAGACATTACATCCTTTCAATTATAGTTATTAGTACACTATAAATATTTGAAAATGTTCTAACAGGGACATCATACCAAGTAACATTATTTTCATATAATAAAGTTGCCCTAGCCAAAAAGTGAGAAACTGTATTAGTACTTCGTCAAGCCCATTGGAGGACATATCAAGAAAATGATTTTTCAACTCAACACAGTCCATAATCGTACCAAATTTAGATAGAATATTCGAGGGTCTAACCAAATAACTATAAACTTTCAAGTTGTTAAGCTCGAAAATTACCTTGTCAAAGTTCGAGACTTCAATTTACGAGAGAGCTTCATGAATTGGAATTATGTGCCTTTAAAATGTCATATCTGAATTCTTGAAACACCTTAGAAAATTGACCCTCGTCATTCCTTAAAACAACTAAGCTTGAAAACTCGTCAACATGAAAAATTGTTGCATCAACATTGCACTTACTCCATCCATGCGTCGAGGTTCTCTAGGCAGTCACAGAAGATGATACTTGAAGAGCTCAACTAGGAAGCTTTCGAAACACAACTTTGAAATGTTCCTAATTTTGCAGAGAAGTATTAGCAAAGGATGTTAGCTGGTAGTTCGTATAGTCCTTCTGGTGCCAAAGAAATGAATTACTTCTAAACCATATATTCCATAAACAAACTAGAAGTCATGAACTATTAACATAATATTTTCCCTATAAATAGTCTAGGATGAAGCTATTAGTTGTAGCATTTTCCACAGTAATACCAATGAGTTCCAAACATTTGCAAACTTGTAAGAATAGAACAAAAAGTGGTTCAATGCTTCTAATAAGCCACACCACTACCATCTAACGTCATAATATTAAATTTATAGGGAATGAACTAACATAATGTTGTAACACCTAGCTTTGGATGGGTTTTGGATTTGGTAGGTAAATCGAAAGTCTAATTGTTGTTATGGCATACAGGTGGGGCACATAATATTTATCTGATTATTAAGGAGGACTGTTCTTAAAATGTATTAAGTTATAAAGAAGAAGAGATTTGGTAAGAGTGTTGAGAACCTTATAAGTAAGGGATTATTGCCAAAAGTAAGGTATACCCAATTTATTGAGTTGTTGTGGTAGTTACGTTCTAACGAGGTAGTTAAAAAGGAATAAAGAGATGACTAGGAATATTAAAAATAATGTAATTCTATTTTACAACTATAAACCATTTGTAAAGGTAGATTTGAAGGTGTGTGACACATGGTAGGTCCCAATAGGAGCTTAGATCCTATACATATTTAGGGCTAAAAGGGGGTTTTCTTCTTCCTTCTTTAAGAAGTATTTTTGTCTAGATCTAAAGAAAACCAAATTATTTCCTTTTCTCTCTTGAGCTAAAGTTGTAGATTTGGATATTTACTAGTGAATACACCATGTCGAGTAGATGTTGTTGATTAAACGATGGAAGTCTGGATCTGAAGCTTTGAGTTGCAGTAGGAGAGAATCAGGTTAGTCTCTATGCTGACTCTTGTTTATATGATGATAGTACTTGTAGATCTGTAAGAGAATGGCTGAAAGATTATTGCATCTGGATGTACAGATAGTGTATATGTTAGTGGTATACAATACGATATGTTCTGATAATAGTGGGTCTGAGCAAGATGAGTCTGTGTCTGTCCCCACGGAGTCATCTAAAGGGGTCTATCGGGAATTTAAACAAGATCTGTAAAAGGAAAATTCCATGGCCATGGCACCATATTGTGTAAGACCATATCTAAGCTATGGCATCATATGGAAAAGAACTAAAGGAAGGTGATTACCCAAAAGGGGGTTCTCTGTGTGACCTAAGACGATGAGGGGCAAACCTCACGAATATGACTCTTGGTGAATCTCTATCTTGACCACACCAGAAAAAGAAAGCCTTCGTGGTGATCTATAAAAAATAAACCTTTGTGGCAATCTATGAAGGGAAAGCCTTTGTGGCACTCTCTAAAAAATGACCCTTGTGGCAACTATCTGAAGGAAAACGCCTCTATAGCGAACTTTGAAGGAATGATAGTTGTAATGAACTCAAGAGGAAAAACCCCTATGACTTATCATGCTACACCTTTAATAAGATATTCTAATGAGCTTCTTTTGTGGTGAGTTTCGTATGAAATGTTATTGTGTATCCTACATGGTTTTAAGACAAGAATAGAGAAATTGGAATGCGCCAGAGCTTGGGACGAATTCACTGTACGGGTAAATGTTACATCTGATCATTTGATGAAAGGCAACTATTAGTGAATAGTAAGAAGAAATGGTAGTCGAAGAAAGATAAGGTAAGGAAAGCAAATTCAAAGATTGTTTTGGCGAAAAACATTAATTAAAGGAATCATGATAAAGATGAGTATGAAAGGAAGAAGTTTCAAAAGAATGAAGCCACTATGGAAACAATGTTAAAGGGAAATTAACCATAATATAGTAGATAGAAGGAAGGATTATGTTTTGTTAATGGTAAGCTGTTCTTGGTGACAAAAAGCTAAAGATTTAAGATAAATAAACTGATGGTGATAGGTTATCCGCCCGGTTATGAAGATAAACGACTAAGGTATAAATGATTATATCTCACAAAGTTATCGTGAGCTTACATGGACTGGGTTCTCTGTTTCTGGTTGAATGTAAGGATGTGCCTGGGGGAAACGATACTAGGATTACACCCAAGGCGCGACATATCAGATTATTATACATACAGAAAAGCTTTGATGGTGTGATCGAGTCTGTTTGGCACATAGAAACTTTTGAATCAGGACAATTACGTTAGACCAGGACATCATTTTAGTAATGCTTATAATCAAATTTCCTATATATCATAATCGAAATTTTTCAATGTTTATACTTATGTATTGTAGTATGATGTCTTGTAATTAAGTAGTTCAAATCGATTGTAATTTGAGTAGGTAGAGTTAAGTTATATCTGTATTAATGTGCTAACATCCAAGATTCAAATTTGGTTCATCGAGTCGGGTTTGGGGTGTTACAAGTTTGGTATCAGAGTTTTGTTTAGCCAGTTCTTGGACCATAGAAAGTGAAGAAGTCTTGTATGCATAATACGCTAAACTTGGTAGAGTTCCTCAGGTATGTTAAAATTTATGTTTGTTGAAGAGTAATTTTCATGTTTAGTGGTAAAGGTAATTCTGTAATAAGAAAGTATATAAAGGAGAGGTAAGGCTAAATTGAAAAGATAAAGAAAGGTGAATGGTGGTTTCGACGCTAAAGGTGAATTATATAACTAAAGTGATAAAGAAATCAAAGAACGGGATTTCATAGAAGAAGGATTCAAATAAATGCAATGACTATTACATTGGTAGTTAAGAAAATACAAGAAGAAAAAGAAAATTTTTAGTTTCCATATTTGCAGCTGGTCGGTAGGCTCAATAGGTACCTCATTTGATTGATGATGACCTTAAGGGTTTAGCTCCACATCTTCTAAGCTCCCCTCGTTATCTTCAGCTCCTGGCATAGTGGGAATGGAAAAGACAACTTATTGTTTCCACTCACTCTGAAAGGCTTTCCACTCTTCACCATCAGGATGGTATACACCAAAGTTGAGTGACTCTGTAGAGATATCATTTAGATAATTGAAGTCTACCTTTCTAAGATCAAGAGGACTATAGGCCACTTAGGCGTGCAGAATCAGATTTGATCTCCATTTTGACAGCGTCTCAATGAGAATTCTTTGAGTATCCTCTTCAAAAATTTTGATGGTCTCATCGTGGGATTGGAGTAGCCTTTCCAATTTTGCCTTGTGGCTCTCCTCTCGGCCTTAAACTTTTCCTCTAAGATATATTTCTCATTCTACAAGTGATTGCTCTCATATTTCAATAGATTATTTTCTTTCTAAACATACCCATGCTTGTTCTTCAGAGTTGTGATTTTTGTAGATAACCTTGCGATCAAGTTTCTTGAATATTGATATTTTTAGAGAAGTTCAACCAAAGCATCTTCGCTAGATTTCACAAATTTTTCTAAATCTAGTATCTTACTGTTGTAACGCCTACTAGCCTCTTTAAGAGCCCCGCTCCAAAGACCATGCTTGAGAGACATGATCTCTAAAATTTAAGCCATGAGAGATAGAGGATCTTTTGAAGAATTAGATGTAAGGTAAGAGGAGAAAGCTTCTCTTAACTATTGAGGCAACAAGCTTAGTTGTTGCTGAAAGATAGGACTAAGAGACGTAGAAGATGGCACAAACTCTATTAAATTGCGCTAAGAAAAGTTATCGCCTGATTCCGTGAGGGTTGCAACTTGTGCTTGAGAAGGAAGGACAATTGACTGGATTGGAGGGTTATCCTCATTGGGATTCTCTAGTGGTTAGGATTCAGAAGCACGCCTGGGAAAGTCTGTTTGAGATGCAAAGCCTTCAGGTACCGAAGGAATCTTGAGAAGGATACAAACTAGGGATGAGTGAGTGATTGTAATAGTAAGCTCATTGTTTGACTTATGCCTTACTAATGAAGGGCATTCACTGCCACCAGATTTTTGAGTACCTTCATTTGGTTTGGCCCTTTTCTTTATGATCTTTGCTGCTATTTTACATGGCGAAGTAGCAGTACTATTTTCCTTATCTCGAGCTTTCTTAAGAATTGAGGAAATATCCATGTCAAGGTGATGGGAATGTGACGAGGATCCTGTACCACCAACAGGAGAGTTAACTTGATCTGAATATATATTCTTCCAATTTCTTTGATGTAGATTACAAATAGTATAAAATTATGATGTAGGCTCTCTAATTCGCCCCAATAAGATGTGTGCTAGTTCACTATCTGAGTTATATGGCCATGCCTTGAAGGTGGGCACCACAGAAAGATTGATAATTTGAGTGGTCAAAAAGGTTGGATTGTAACCATTTGGACTTAGATTTTCCAAGCAGTGTTTAAATACATTTTTGACTGAAACCAACTCCACTAAATCAAGTGTTCGACCCCTTTTCAACCTTTGGCATTTCTTTTTAACAAGGTGAGCATCATCTGAGTGGCGCTTAGTGCAGACACTTTTTGGAGGAACAAACCATTTGGTTGGGAAACCAAAACCAAAATTTAGTTTACTAACCACCCTAATGAATTTATCATTTCTTAGATGAAGATTTGAGATCTTGTTCCTAATGAGAGGTTCATATCCTTGTCACACACTAAAATGTGCACTACCAATTGAAGCTCCTGTTCTCTGTATCTTGAGTTGGTAAAATTTTTAGAAAACACCCAACAGTGGACATTTACGGTTTATGCAACAGTCGACGAAAAAGGCCACTAACATCCACTAGGATAGCACTGATAATTGCCTTGGTGTCATACTCTTTTGTGTTGGACTGAGTTGGGTGCGTGACGAGTTTTGGGTCCTAAGTTGGTTTCTGAGACTGAGGATAATGTTAGATTGATTCGGGATCGTCTCAAGGCAGCTTTTGTTAGACATAAGTCTTATTCAGATCAGAAGAGGTGAGATATCGAGTATTCTATGGTTGATTATGTGTTTCTTAAGGTATCTCCATGGAAGAAGATTCTACGATTTGGATGTAAGGGCGAGTTGAGCCCTAGTTTCATTAGGCCGTATCAGATTTTGAAATGTGTGAGGCCGCTCGCTTATCAGTTAGAGCTCCCTCCAAAGTTGGATCATATTCACGATGTGTGCCATGTCCTATGTTGAGGCGGTATTGGTCAGACCCATACTATATCGTATCTATTGCGGAGATTGAGGTAAGACTGAATTTGAATTTTCAGGAGGAGCGAGTTCAGATTCTAGCTAGAGATGTTAAAGTCTTGAGGAGGAAGTCCATTCTTTTGGTTAAGGTTCTGTGGAGGAATCATGGCATTGAGGAAGCTACTTGGGAACTTGTGGATTCGATTCGTCTACAATATCTGCTTCTATTTGAATCAGGTAAATTTCGAGGCCAAAATTTTTTTCGGGGGAGAGTTGTAACTCCCCAAAATTTGTACATGTGATTTGTTAGATTTTGTTATAAACAAATATCTACTTCAGTGGTTAGGGGTTTTAATTTTGTGTCTGAGGTTTTGGGTTCAAGTCATATTCTTTTGGAAATTTTAATTATTTTTTTCTTAGGCCTAACTCTTTTCGTTGGGCTTAAATATTAATTCCAGTCAATTTGTGTCAGAATAAGCTTATTGGTTCAAGGGTAAGGTGTTAGTTTACCTCGTGGTCCTGTGCTCCAATCCTCGCGTTTACAAATGGAAATAATTTTGTGTCAATTTCGGTACCATTTCTGTGGACGAGTTTTAATTTTATTAAAACTCCTAAAAATCTTGTTAGTTAATATTGGGATAGGATTTGAATTCCTTTGATTTTAAATAAAATTGTAATTATTAATTTATTTTGTTTTTTTCTTTCTCTAAAATATCTTCCACGTTCTGTGGCCTTTCCCAACCCATTTGTCATGTTTTCTTTCTTTCTTTAAGTTGCTATCATTATTATTTTCTTTTCCTTTTTCTTGGTTTTTCCCTATTCTTTTTTTTTACCAATTGGCGGCTGCTAGCAGTCCCCCATTCTATTTATTTTATTTTTGTTTCATAATTCTCTTGTGCGTTTTGTTGTGGGTGGGGTTTGTTCTCTTATTTCGGATAATTAAATTTATTTTTCTTCATGTTAGGGTTTGTCTGTTGTGCTCAGCATAGGTGCGCGTAAGTATATTTATTTGATGGATTTTAAGGGTTGTTGTTGGGTGAGTTAGGTATTTAGTTTGAGATGTGGGTTTGATCTTGCAAAGAACTTCTTTTGCTAGCTGGTGATCAAGAGAATCGAAACTCCCCTCTTGCGAATTAGTGGCATTAGGAGCTATTGTGGGCGAGTGGGTAAGTGTTTGAACACTTGGGCATTGAACTTGCGATTTAGTAATGTATATACTCTTGTCGATTTTAGGTACTCGTTATCTTGTGGGTTCGTTCATATCAAAATCGAATTAGGTGTGTAACAAAAAAATGAAAAACAATGAACGGCGAAAGCCAAAAAACTGCACAGTTGACACCACACGGCTGTGTGGTAGGTCGCGTGTGACAAACGACTGTGTACTAGACCGTGTGATACACACAGTCTGGGCTACTTTAGATTGTGCGAACTACATGGGCATGTGGGGCATACGAGCATGTGAGAGGTCGTGTGCCAGACTATGTGGGCCACACAGGCGTATGGACCCAAAATTCTAAATTTTTCCCTAGGGCCATAAGTATCGTTTGGATCGAATGTAGGCCTACCGTAGGGTCGGTATATTGTAATTAAGCTATAAAACATGAATTTTGGCCATCCGTTAGCATAAAATTTGATAAAAATATGCTTGTTTGAAATGTTATAAGATAAGTAAAGTTTGTAGCATGCAATATATTATCTGAATAATGTTATGCTGTATTTGTTATTCTTTGCATGTACATCGTAAATATATCTGTTATTGTTAGTATTGCATTTGCATCTAGGGTGAGTTTTGATATATGGAGTAAGTATGGGCAGTGTAATAATCTATCGCATTTGGTGGCTCAGCCACATATATATAATTCTGTAAACGGCGATAAATCGTCTAATACACTGGCAGCTCTGCTGCAAATATTCTGAAAAGTGTCATATTGGCACTAAGTGGTGTGTAAGGCTGGATGGGTACTTAATACCGTATATAGTGTGTAGGGATGGTCGGAGATGGTGTGTAGCGGACAGGGGTAGGATTGTAAATTTGATTCTAATTTTGATTCTGTATAAGATATATGTTTTGTATATGTTCTGCTACGCAATAAATCTGAAATTAAATTTGTAATTCTATTTTGTTTAATGTTACACACTGAGTTATGAAAACTTACTTCTTGTTTCTCTGTCACTTACAGGTAACCCTCATACTTAGACGGGTCGATCTGACGAGATCTCAGTTATAAGCATATATTTGTAAATTTGATTTAAATTTGGGTTTGAGAGTTTTGTAAATTTTGGACTCTCTGGACATTTCGGACTATTTTAGGATTAGGACTTTATTTCCATATTTTGCATAATACCGTTTAAACGTTTTTATCGACAATATTTACTTTTCTGCAAAATTAATGGTTCACTTTCTAAAGAATTTTTGCTACAAAGTTATACAGTTTTAGTGAACGTAAAGAAACAATGTTTTCAATAAAACAACTAAGTAAGATATGTTCTCAAATAAACTGGGTTATTGCTTGATAAAGTTTATGACGTGAAAATATACAAAATCTAGATTTTCAAACCATTTTAAGTAACATCTCCAAATATGACCATAACGTCTAGGCCAAGTTTGGGAAGCTAGAACCTAAAACACCCCTTTCTCCTCCACTCTACCACACAAGGTCACCGAACCTCTACCGCACCACCACCTTTCCCCCGTCATCCCCGCCGCCATCGTACCACCGCACTATTGACACAAGAAAGATATGGTAAGGAAAGCAAATTCAAACCTTGTTTTGGCGAAGGGCATTGAGTAAGGGAATCAGGATTAAGATGAGTATGAAAGGAAGAAGTTCTGAAAGGATGAAGCCACTAAGGAAACAATGTTAAAGGGAAATTGACCAAAATATAGTAGATAGAAGGAAGGATTATGTTTTGTTAATGGTAAACTATTCTTGGTGACAAAAAGCTGATGATTCAAGATAAAGGAACTGATTGTGATAGGTTATTCGCCCGTTTATGGTGAGCAACAAATAAAGTATAAATGATTATATCTCACTAAGTTCTCATGAACTTACATGGACTTGGTTCTCTGTTTTAGGTTGAATGTGAGGATGTGCCTGGGTGAAACGATACCAGGACTACACCCAAGGAATGACATATCAGATTATTATGTATACATAGTAAGCTTTGATGGTGAGATCGAGTCTGCTTGTCACATAAAAACCTTTGAATCGGGACAACTACGTTAGACCATGACATCATTTTCGTAATACTTATAATCAAATTTCCTATATATTATAATTGAAATTCTTCAATGTTTATACTTATGTATTGTAGTATGAAGTCTTGCGATTAAGTAGCTCAAGTCGATTGTAATTTTTGTAAGTAGAGTTAAGTTATATTTTTATTAGTGTGGTAACACCCAAGATTCAGATTTGGTTCATTGAGTCGGGTTTGGGATGTTACAAATTCCCTCTAGTGAAAATGTTGGATCTTAGAATATAAACAATTGTTCCATACAGGAAGCCATCAACCATCCAAGGCTAGATTGGCAATGTTGGTGAAAGTCTTGACTACTAGTCTACGCTCGGACTTAATAGTATATTCTCCATCAGTTAAATTAAATTAACTTGGAAATTAGTTTTAAAGATACCCAATGTTTGTTTTTTTTCATTGCTTTGTTTTTTTTAATAAGTTTGTGTGATTCTTTTAATTGAAGTGAAAGAAATAGGTAAATCGTCAAAAGCGAAGGTCATTAAGGATTGATCACTTCTAAGCATCAAAAACTTAGAAATTATGGTTTGTGATCTTTGAATTTCAAGTTTTTTATATCTTAGTTAATTTAATTGCTTGATTTGTTAAAATTACTTTGAGAAATTGATGGAAATATTTTTATATTTATTTATAAGTTTAGTTTTAATTGATTTCTAAATGTTTGGTAAAATGTGTCGGAAAGCTTTCAAATATTGTTGGCATGCTATAGAATATAGGAGTCCCCATTTTGTTTATTATATTGTGCAGATTGCCTTGTGTGTCTGGGAATGTCGTTATTGTTGCACTTTATCATATGGTGTGAGGGTAGCTAAGTCGTCCTACATACGCAGCGGACTATCATTATTATTATAATAAATGCCTCGTGCCTTAATTGTTGATCATTTGGTGCAATGGTTGGATACTCTTATGTCTGAATCTAGTTCTTATATGTGTTACTTGGGCTAATTTTAAAATAAGATTGTTTTACTTATGAGTTATGAAATTTGGAAAATTGTTATTATTATGAAAAATGTGAATTATATTAATGTATTGTGGAAAAATCTTTCAATTGTTAATTTTTATATTGTTATCAAAATGTCTTAAATATTTTTTCTTACATTATTTGAATTGTTACAAAGCATTTTTAGTTGCTTATTAGATAAACTTTAATATTTGGTAATGTTAGATTTTAGAGATAACCATTGACTTGTGAAAAGCTTAACCTTCGGGTTTTTAATTTCGAGTGCAAGTTATATATACTTCACGAGTTCATGGTGAAGCAACATCGTTAAAGAGTCTCCACAATCCATGTGTCGTAAAGATGTTTTTCACCTAGTTTTGGTTTTGGCATGTACTCAAGACTGTCTGATTAGTTGGTCACTTTTGTATCGGTTAATTGCTTGGTTATTTGAGCAAATTGTATTTAATGATTTTGTTTTTTATAAGTATGATTGTGTTAAATGATTTTTTATTTGCATGTTTAAATTTTTCATATTTTAATGTATATTAAATGAATGATTGATCAAGCAGTTTGCTCCAAAAACCACTGTGACTTTATGGATTCGGTTAGTATTATGGGTTGGGTTTGGGGTGTTACAAGGCATTGCATCAACATCTCGTCTTCTTCATCTATCCAATGTTTCCTATTGGACTTGTTACTTGAAATATCACCTTCGAAATTGACCTCTTGGCTTGCCATTTTACATATACCAAAGTGGAATGATGTCATGTATTATAATTATTACCAAATAAAATATAACTAAAAAATACATGTAAGCTTAAATAAATATCACAAATAACCAAATTTCACACATTTCATGCAATTAGAAATAAAATGCTTATGGAAAATAGTTTGCAGTTCAATAACTAAAATTGATTCAACATTTATTGAAAGATTCCTAAAACTAAGTTCAGTTTAAATTGTTCCATTATTTCACCTCCTTGATCAAGCAACCCACCACTTGTTAAACATCTCAGTAGTAAGTTGTCTAAACATGGCCCACTCATTTGTAGGTTCAATTCTAGAAACTACTGCTTCTTAGGTATAACCATTCCTTCCTTCCTCACTACTTGAAGCTTCATGATCACATTCCAAAAGGTCATAAGACATTTCCTAATATAATTGTACAACAAGTAACATGTAAGGATAATTTGACTTTGTTTCTTATTGGGAAAGAAAGGAATCCTAAGTATAACTTGAAGCATGCTTCATGTTGAAATACTTCTCATGGGTGGTGGACTGGTAACCACGTCTCCACTTGTTTAAGCAATATCATTGTCCTCTAAAAGGTGCTAAAAGCCCTCTTAACGTGTGTAACCTAGTAAAATTTATAACAAATATTCTAAAAGTTACTTTGTTAAAAAAATCAACTTAAATATTTTGAAGTTAATAGGAAGCCTAATTATTATCATAACCTAAAGAAACACCCTGGTAGGCACTTTTACGTCATTCTTCTTACTCAAAGAGTCTCAAAGAACTCTTCCATCCTCTACTAACACTTCCCAACCAAGTAACACGTATGTAAATTTCATGTTAGGGGAAAATGCCCCAGAAACATTAGTGGATACCTCATTTTTCCTTGTATGATGCCTAAGTTTCTCCCCAAGTGACACTCATACTTTAATGTGGGTTCCATCTAACAGGCCAATACAATTCTACTAACACATAATCACAAAGATTTCTTGAATTAAATTAATTACTATTAGTAATATGTATATTACATCAATAACATTATTTTTAATTAACTACCTTGAACTATTTCCAGTTGTCATTGGTTGAATCACTGCAAATAGGCTTAGTCTTTCTAAATAGCAAGTGTTGGACTTTGATAACACTAATAAGGATTGTATTGAAACACCTACTCATTGTTTAACCTAACCTTTGAAATGTATCTCTAAAAATTCTATTCTTAATATGATGAGCCCGTATGAAAAGAAAATTGCAACTTGCTCATAAGTTAAAAAGTGTTTCATGTCCTTCAACCCTTCTTTTTATGTAATAGTTCACACAAGTTAAAAAATATAGCTTTAGACATTCTTAATTCATCAATATATGTTTGATCATCACTGTGGACTAAAGCTCTGATCTTATTCTGTTTCTCAAAAACATAAAAAGTGTATGATGTCATTTAGGTCTATAAGAAACTAAACTTTTCTCCATGATTAGGTGAACAAATCACCAATTTACTAGTGCCATCATTTTAATTCAATGACTCACTACACCTAAAATCCTCCTTCGATCCTTAGACCTAATCAAGTTAAAACCTCTATTTGTACTTCTCTGAATATTAATATTAAAATGAATCATTTTTATGAAATACCTGCAATTATTTAAAATATAAAAATAATTTTGATATTAATAACACAAGTCATACCCAAAAATATAACACATAAAAAATAGAACAAATTATCAAATAATGTCACAAATGGCAATTGTTTAATTTAATAGTTACAACCTAATGCAATCCTTAAATCATGACAAGCTGAATAGCATCCAAAAAAGCATTTTAATAAACCAGAACACAAAATATTTAATCTCTAAACCTATACATTCAGTTATTCACACAGTCACTCACAAGCAAACACAACCTATATGTAACACCCTTTGCCTGACCCAATCTCCAGGTCCAAGCTACAAAATGCTACATTTTTTTTCCAGAGTAACTTCAAACAATAATATACCATACAACTATTTACACTTGCATTTAAGTGTATTTCAAATTCATACTATGCTACATATTCATTTTCAGGTTCCACACGAGCTTATAAAAGCTATTTTGCTAAACTAAAGTTGAATTAGGACCAAATTATAAAGTTTTCAAAATCTCAGGTCGACATTATGACATTATGGTTTCCACATCGTGACCTTTCCAATCAGTGAGTCACGTCCCAACTTTAGGCATTGCAATGCACGATGTCACTAACTATCAGCCTAGGTCACAACGTCGAGGGCTCAAGGTTGCGATGTTGCCCCTATTTTTGTAAAAATCCAATTTGGTACCAATTCACTTATTTTCCAATCAACATCTAAATGTTTTCATTCAATCTTTCAAAAGCATAATAATATTATACCATGTTAGTCTCAACCAAATTAAGTAAATAACAATCTAAACCAACCATTCAATATCATACAATTCAACCATTCATCATGTAAGCATATCCAGCTCCATATCAACCATCCATATCTAAAACACTTCATTTACCAACTCAAACATGTTTCATTTTGCAATCTAAGAACTAATTAATTTAATAAACTTGTCTTGAACTAAGCAAAGTATACACTAAGCTATATAACATGGTTAACGTACAACTTATCATTTCTAAATTCATTCATCAGTCTAGCTATTTCAACTAGCTCACTTACAACCTTCAACATATTAAACCATACAAATTTAAGATCTTCATTCATAATGGCATCAACCTTAACCAAATCATGCACCTATAACTTATATACCATTTTAAGCATTCAAATTCAACCATGACCACATTTACCTTATAACAATCAATTCAAAATGATCATTTATTCAACAAGGTACCCTTATGTACATGTCACAATGTCTAAACTCAAAATGGACATAATTATACTATCTCGATGATAGTGTGAGCTTCGCGCTATCTGACTTAGTAAGTTCAAATGGAATATAAAAACTACCAATCATTTTGGCATACAATTTGGCTATAAACTACCAATCATTTTGGCATACAATTTGGCTATCATTGGCACATAATGTCATAACTAGTCACATGTCACACCCAAATTCATTATGTACTAAGTGGAAGAGGGTTTGCGAATTTAATTGAAAGGTCTTCTAAACTGGCGGGTTCTTTTTGTAATTAAGCTTAATTAGCAGACTGATTATGGAAAATGTTGGGCTTCAACCACAGTACCATTAGTATTAAACTAAATAGTTCTTAGTGGGAGGAAAAACGATTACTATTATCCCAGGTTGTCGTTGATTTGGTATTGACGAGAGACATGTGTGAGGATTATATATATTGGAGAGGTGTTAATCTCCTGGATTTTACTCTTTCATTTTATGTTCTTTCTTCGTCCTTCCTCTGGTTTGCCATAGAAGAGAGAAGGCATAAGGAAAATTGGTGCATGGAGGATGAAATGAGGGGTTCAAGGTTAGAAAATGGAAATTTTGTAAGTTGGTAACCTTCTTAACCTTTCTCTGTTAACAGATTTAAGAAAGGGATGAAGGTTAAATATTTTTTATTAACTGTTGAATTTGTTTATTCTGGGTTAGGGTTTAAAATGATTTTTGAATGGCTTCTACATGTATGCCAAAGCTGATCCTTATAGGGGTTTAGGATTTTGAATTGGTTATTGTGTTGTCTTGGTAATGAAGCTCGTGTAGCAAAGCATAAAGGCTTAGAATATGGAATTGGCATCTACTTCCAGGTGAGTTCCTAAGCTCAACTCTAAATGGATATTCATTGTTAAATTTGTGTGGAAAATATGTTGTACTCAAGCATATATAAACAACAATCTAACCTATAACTAAAAGTTGAGTAATTGTGTTGCTTGCCGCAAGTGTTATGTTGCACGAATGATGTTTGTGTTATGGTGAAATAATGATGTGTTATCCATGATTGTGTAAAGGTAAGAAAGTGTATAACTGTGAGTAATTTTGATTGTGGTGTGTAAATGAAATGATTAGCGTCATGTATTGATGATTATTGAAGTGATATGGTGGCGAATAGTATGCATGATATATTAGTCAAAATGTTGGCGTTTTGTTTGTCATAATATTCCTAACCTTTATTGACGAAATGTGTGTATGATACGCATTATATTTATGTGGCTTTGAGGAAGTTTTAGTTGGAATAAGCCAGGAATAGAGATTCAATGATATGGAGACATAGTGCAAACTTGTAAATGAGAGCCCCTTGTGTGGGACGTAATAGTGCCCTTTATGGGACGGTTAAGAGTCCCTTGGGGGATGTATGAGAGAATTTAGTGGGATGAATGGAAGTACATGTCCATGGCATTTCTGTAAATGTGGAAAGTCTACATGGACTATCTAATGAAAAAGTCCACAAAGACCATCTGATGGGAAAGTCTGTAGGGACTATCTAATAGGAAGGTTCGCACAGACTATCTAATGGGAAAGTCTGCAAGGACCATTTAATAAGGGAAGTCCATCGAGACTATCTAATACGAGAATAGCCCGTCAGGACTACTTACAATGGAAGTTTGAATGGACTATCTACGTGGAAGTCTGCCAGAACTGTCTATGTGGGAAGTCTTCCAGGATTGTCTATGTGAGAGGTCCCTCAGGGCTATCTGGTATGGGAAAAGTCCACTAGGACCGTCATTATAAGGGGAATTTGCCAAAAATATCTTGTGATTGTGATTCTACAATGTCTACTGGAATAAGTCGAGAAAGGGGTGACTTGTTACTATGAGAAGGCCATTGTGTCTACACGGGTACATAAGGTGAAGCGGAGATAGGTTATGATTGTAACACCCTAAACTCGACTTGATTTGTCGGATCTAAATGTTAGGTATTACTACTCAAAAAAACTTAGCCAAACTCAATAAACCATCTCAGATAGCATTATATTTAATATATACTCTTTTAAACTATTCAAGACTAAATTTCAAGAAACAAATATGGTGCTTAAACATTAATTATTACAAAATTTCTCAATAAATCTATCTAAAAAAGTCATGTACTAATTACAAATTCATTTAAGACCTCCTACAATACACTGCCCTAACAACTCTGTATGCATAATAACCCAACATACCTCTTCCTTGGTGTAGTCTTGGCATCATCCCTCTAGGTGTAATCTCTTGTCATCAAAACTTGAAACAATTTATAAGTCTTGTAAGTTCATGAGTAATTAATGAACATTATTTCATTGAATCTTGATGGTTACTTTATATTCTTTGATTATCAGTTTATGGCCCAACTAACTTTTAGAACTATCTATCGGACGGGTACTAATATAGTTTGATTCACATACGCGCCAACTTTTATATTCATAATATTCCAATTCTTTCTCACCTAATTATTTAAAGGTACTTTGAAATAATAATTAAGTCCCTCATTTACATATATGCAACCCAATCAAACTTATCTTCAGAATTCGTTTCATATAGATCATATCATAATTTTTAAACTTATATCAAAATAATTGTTTCTATCATTAACCATAGACGGATACATACACATTTGGCGACTACTCATACAGATCTAAGCACCATTAAATTATTAAACCAATCATATCCTGAATTAGTACCATATAACTCATATCGATAGAGTACTTTATAAATCAATCTGGTAACATCCACAATAATACTTCATAATCCAAAGTGTACATGAAAATCAATATTCAGTTTTCATAAGATTTCAAGCGAAGTCATTATTCAATTCAGATTTGGAATATTCCAAACAACTTTGATTAAATCATAGCATAATAAATTCACGTTTATGATATCTTAGGTCATACATAGTACGAATAAGTCCTATTCCAACATTGTCATATAATCATGATGAATACCTTCTCTATCATCAAGATAAACAATTCTTTCAATAGCATTCTTAGAACTTATTCATTTATTTCACTGATCTTACTCAGCCCTTAATCCTGAGAGCATCAATACTTTATCTAGCCATACATCTTATAAAACTGACAAACTTTATTCATAATTTATCACAAAGATAGATATAAAAATCTTACCATACATATATGATAGATCATGCTACAATGGCCAAACATAATATGCCATAAGGGCTTCACACAAAATACACCACAGAGGCATCATACATAGTCTCGTGTTTACTGTCTTAGTAGACTTTCACATAAATTCAAGTATCAAGATCTGCCACCTCTATTCATACATCATCGATGGCTACAACATGAACATACAGTCATTCATATCATATCATGCCATAGGCCTTAACACATGATCTTACACACATTCATGTATCATGTTTTGCCATTTCAATTTCATTTTATTGAAGGCTACACCATGAAAGGTTCCCAATCATGGCAAGTTACTATGAACCTTTATTACATGGTCTTACCCTTGTTTTCAAACTATGACATGCTAGTCTAGTTTGCACTAAACTGCCCTACCAAAGGCTTCACAATAAAACTTTAGTTTAGCATTCACTTACCTAGATGATCAGCTCTTTACTGGCTCGTCCATCTCGTATATCAAACCTTACCTATCTGCTATCAAACATCATTCCTTTAACTGAAATTTATACATTTTATTATAACACATCTCTCATCTTTACCAGTTTCTGTAAACATTATCTTCACTTCATTTTTGTATGTATACAAGTATTTTTCTTATTTGAATAGTTCATATAAAAGAGTCAGGTTGAAGACTCGCCTCATTTTCACCTACTGCAGCATTTCGAAGCTCCATACTTGAACATCTAATATGATTTAGTAGCAACAATTGCTTATATAACATAGAAACACCATTAAAGACTTACTCATATACAATTTACAATCATCTAAAATACTTACAACCCTCATGCAAAGCCTTACACATACATCTTACTGTTCATACACTCATTACAGATTTACTCTTTCAGAATCTAACATGGAGAACTATTATACTTAACCAAGGATGGGATAACCACTGATTAGTTCCAGATCCTTAGCTTCCAGCTTAGGAAGAAGGAATTACCATTAGTTTATGAAAAAGACTCAAAGAACAAAATTTTCTAGGAGATGAAGAAAACCCCTTTTCAGAACCATTTCACATATATATACAACCCAACCCATTTAATGGAACTTGAAAAGTGTCACTTATGTAAGAATTTACCTTCTTAATGGTCTACAGTTACCGAGAAAAACATAAATGAGCACCCTACATTCACAATTATCAAATTAGGCTATCCAGTTGATTTCTAACCAGATTACTTATAATATAACTGATCTGCCATGAAATACACTATTATTTACATCCTTTTTACACATAACTTTATCTTGTTTGATAGTTAGATGAAAGCATCTTAAAATATATATTTAGGTTTTCATACTTAAAGTAGTAATTTAAGCTTTCTAGTATTTTTTTAATTACATTTTATATATCTAAATAAGGTTACATGGTCTTGTAGATCAAGTCGAGAGCTAAAGATGCTTATTCGGGCCAAAACTGATGCTTATGTTGCGACACCAAGACACTGATGTCACAACATCGAAGATAGAAGCCAAAAACAAGTTCTGGAGCGAAATTACCCTCGATGTCGTGATAGGCCCTCCTATGCCGCTACATACTCTCGAGGTTGGTTGTAGTATCGTAGGTCCGTGTTGCAACCAAGCCCCTATGCTGCCTAAAAACTCTTGCACGTTTTAATTACTTTTTTTAGGGAAATTAGGAGTATATGTCCTAGTCGAAATCTAAGGACTTCAAGAATATATAAGGCATTTTAATATTCCAATTTTAGCCTATATAAAGGACATTGTAATTAGTTTAAAAATAATTTTAGGGAGATAGAAAATATACTTAGGGTTTTTATTTCACTCTTAGTTTTTATTTAGGGTTTTTTATGTTCTTGTAATCGGAAGATTCTATTGTAATGGGATTTTTGTGCAAGTGTACACAATCATTCAAGTAATAAGTAAGTAAAATGAGTTATTGTCTCTACAGGGACTGTGTGTGTTAATCAATTATTTGAAAAATTATAAATTCACAATTTGGTATAAAAACACAATAATTTGAGTGATGATGATTTAAATAGATGAAAAATTGATCCCTAATGCAATTTTGAACTAAATATGAAAAATTAACTAAATGTATGAATGGATTTTAGCAACAGAAACACAACTTCAACAATCAATAACATGTATAGGCTAGGATAATTACATTAATCAACTTAATTTATTTTCATCATGCTTAACAGTGTTTGAAAAACATTCCATGGAAACTCGATCTTTCATAAGTAATCAGACATGTCCATTTTGTAACACATTTTAACTTGGTCAAATTAACATCCTTATGACCCAATTTTGCATGGTTTTACCATCCAAGTAAGGTGGATGTGTCCATGTCCATGAGTCCTTATGGTAATCTCATCTTCCATGGACCCACTGCATAATAAAAATCACATATTAATAATTAACATGAAAATAATATAATTTATGCACAAAAATTATGTAATATAGCATAATTTCACATACTTTCTAAATTCATGTCTCATATTAACATTTAAGCAAAATCCACTTAATTTATTAACAATTACTCAAGATTAATATAATTATTAAGTCAAAAGATGGTAAAAAATTATAGAAAAATCCTATATAATTTCAAGGTTAAACACTCCCAAACTTAAACCATTACTCGTCTCGAGTAATGTTTAGGCATAGCACAACTTTTGCTAAGGTAATTTTGCAATATGGTTTAGCAGCATTAGTCTTTGCACATAATCATGCATCAATAAAATCATGCTCATAAATTATTTTTATTAATAAGTAACTCAAATAAAAATATTATTTCCAAACTTTATACTAAGTAAAAAAATATTGTTAACATGAGTCAGAGTATGCATGCATTTGACAGTCATATATAACATTCACCAATCAATAAGCTTTCCTTATCAATCTAAACATAGAAATCACAAGGTTTAATTAGTGGTCTTTATTTTTTGAGCTTAGCAATTCCTCTCTACTAATGTAGTCGGTATAATCATCAAACCAATAGGTCTTTTATTAGGTTGTAAGATGGCTAGGCTAAAGGTAAGGATAAAAAGAAGTGAATTTTTAGGTTCAATCATCTTAAACCTAACTTTTTCTTGGATCCTTTTGCATCATAACCTTCATACAAATGGATCGTTGGAACCCTCCCAAACTTTTTTTAAGCTCATGCTCAACCTTTATTTTTCAAAATTTGAGCAAACTTTTCTTTGATCTTTATTCTTTTGAACAAACTTTCCTTTATTCTTTCATCTTTCTTTCTTTCTTTCTTTTTTTAAACATGTGAAGAGCATGTACATCTTTTGTATTTTTCCTCAAAATTTGATCACTAAGACAAATTTAGTTAAGATAGGTGCACAAAAAATAGGATAAAATTAAAAAGATGATAATATGACTCATGGTGTAGGTAATGTGCAATAAACAAGCCATTAAGCTCAAAAGTAAACTTTCAAGGGTTAATTTAATAAGGTCAGCTTGAAAGCCTCAAACGATCCAAAGAAGAGTGTCTATATCATGTTTAGTTTCTTATACCTCCTAGGATTTTGCCTCAAGAAAGTTACTAAGTCCATTCTAATGACTTAAACCTGCATGCATGTCAACTTCCAAAGAAATTAAATTTTCATGGCAAATACTACATAAGACTAAAGAACGTACAAGCATTCCATCACTCAAGATAACATAAAAATAAATTTGATAAAATCAGAAATCGTAAACTTATGAACAAAAATTCTCTTTGAACATTCATTTATTCCAACATACTTAGGTGAAAAGATTGAAACATACTTGCAAATTTTAAAAATTCTTACAAAATATTACCTTACCACCCTTTAAAAAGAAGCAATGTCCTTATTATGAAAACAAAGTAATGAATGAAAACTGAACACCAGGTAGGGTTTTAAGAAAAGAGCAGTGAGTCATAAAGACTGCTTAAGTATCAAGGCTTTCTCAACAATTCAATCTTAGATATGTTCATTCCCATTACCACAACACTTTGCTTTTCCTAACGAAGAGGCATAGAGCTAATTTTATTCATGCTTGCAATTTATTATGCGAAAGCAAAATTCTAACTAGGAAATAAAAATAACCACCTAAAAAGAAATAAATACTAAAGACAAGAAATTCCCCCTTTTTATTTATTTGGCTTATCCTCCTTGTATTCCTCCTTTGATGCTTTATTCTTGCTTTCATCCTCATCTTCCTTCCATGACTTGAAGATATAATCTGTGAACTTAGGAAGAAAATTGTTAGAGATATTTTTAAAAGTATTTCGTATAGAATCATCTCTAATGTTCATATATTTCCAATAAGCATGTTGTTGGTTATGCATAAATTTCATCAAATCCATCATAATTGAAAATTATGATTTCTTCATAATATTTGAAGGAGTGGGCATAGGAATGGTCAACTCAGGATCAACACTTGGTTCAACGGGCTCATCATCATTTGTCTCCTCTCTTGGTTTAAAAACTTCTGGTTCCTTTATCGAATCTGGATTGTTTGGTTCTTCTTCAGATTCTATTTCTTCTGTCTTATTAACTAGGTCAGCTTCCGATTTTAATTTGTTCGATGACTCGTCAGTTTTTGGTTCGGTTGGTTCGCTTGGTTTAATTGGGTTTAGCTCGTGGACATTCTCCACTAACCTTTCAAGATCATGGGCTGTGATGAACCTTGAACATACGGGCCCTTTAGGTTTGCTTTTGTTTTAAATTGGTCTCTTAAGCAAAGTGAAGTTATCAATGATGGAAAGTAGGCACTTCCTATCTTCTTTCTAGCACTATCATGGATATCCTTGAGAATAAACTTCCCAACATTGATAGACCTTTCTATCATAATTGCATACAACAAAAGTATTCACTCCATCAAGATGGTGGAACTATGTGAGATAGGCATGAAACAATATCAAACAAAGTAGAACCATACCTTAGTCATTGGTTTTAGATATTCCTTTCGGCAAAACTGACTACCATACTTTCGTATAATCCATTGGGATCTTGGATTTGTCACAACATTAAGCACTTGTTGAAGAAAATCTCAATTATATTTGTCATCATGGAAAAGTACTCATCTTTTTCAACATCAAGTAGGTTAAACAAATCATTAATGTACTTAGAAGTTAGGCGTACCTTCTTCTTGCAAAAAATAACTTCAGTAACATCTGGCATAGTTAGGTTGGCATAGAGCTCTTGAACTAACTCCTCTTCAAGCAATGATCGTGCATCGCAAAAATCATTCCAATTGAGGGCATTAATTGTCTTTCATATTGGCCACGGCATAACCATCTTATCATTGCTCTCCAAGTTGAAACCTTTTTCTGCCATTATGGGTTGATTTTTGAAGATGGAATAAAACCTTTCTTTTGCTTCCTCATCTTGGATCACAATTGGATTTTTGGCAAAGTTCTTAGAAGATCTAGTTCTTTTGCGAAACATGGTGATTTTTCCAAAAAATAGGTAGAATTTTGACAAAAGGAAGAGAAAAAAAAATTGACCAGGGATGGTAGTAAGATGTTTGCGACGGCGATAGACGTTTGGCGGCGATAGACGTGCGGTAGAAAATAACGAGGGTTTTGTGACAAGAGAAGGAAATTGGGGAAATTCTTCGAGATTTAGGTCGACGGCTAAGAGGAAAAAGAATGAGTGGCTAGGGTTTAAGCTAATTGCTTGAAAGGTTGTGAAAATTATGGTGGTAGAAAGGGGCTTATATAGTGGTGAATTAGGCAAACTAAAAATTTAGCTACAAGGGTGACTTGGGCGACAAGTATAGACGAAGGGAATAAGTGGCAGCAAAATTAGGGTTTTTATGGAACCCTTGGATGACAATGTAGGCTAAATTTCTCCTCTTCACTGTTTTAGGCCTTGAGCCCAAAGTATATTTACAAACTAGACTGCTTAAGATAAAATAAAATGGTTAGTACTTGGGCCAATTTGACCTTCTTATTAAACAAATAAAATAAAATTAACATTAAAAAATATTAAAATGGAAATAAAATTTTCAAAGTTCATTAGAAAATTTCTTCTCAAAATTAAATTAATTCCCAAGAAAGGTTGGAGGGGTCACAACGGTCCCGCTTAAGTTCCAATCTCTTTTGACATAATTAAGTAAATGTATTAATTTAAGAAAAATAATTTCTAATTATTTATTACAAAGTAAGATCATAAAAATTAAGGGTCTATTAATTTGAACGAGGTTTTAATTCGCTGAACTTCACCATCCCAATAATGCTTGAGACGTTGACTATTAACTTTAAACGTACCTCCATGGTCGTCGTACAATTCTATAGCTCCATATGGATAAACTTTGTACATGGTATAATGTTCTCTCCATCGGGATTTAAGCTTCCAAGGGAATAACCTTAGCCTCGAATTAAACAACAATATTTTTTAACCTTCTCTGAATTCACGAGGTTGTAAATGACTGTCATGGCATCTTTTAGATTTTTCTTTACACATCTTAGCATTCACGTATGAAAATAACCTCAACTCTTCCAACTCATCAACCTGTAGCATCCTTCTCTCACCGACTTGCTTAAGATCCAAAATTAATTATTTCAAGGCCCACTGAGTTTTATTTTCCAACTCAAGCAGAAAATGACATACCTTTCCAAAAACTAGTCAATAGGGAGACATTCCTAATGGTGTCTTAAAATCAGTTTGATAGGCCCATAGAGCATCATCAAGCCTTTGAGACCAATCTTTTCTGTTAGGGCACACTACCATCTCAAGAATACCTTTGATTTCATGTTTCACCCTTTCAACTTGCCCATTTGACTGTGGGTGATAGGTAGTAGCAATTTTATGTTTCACGTCGTACTTGTCAAGCAACCACTTAAGCCATTTATTTACAAAGTGAGATCCTTCATCGCTAATTATAGCTCTAGGAGTCCCAAACCATGTAAATACATGCTTATGTAGAAATCACATGACTACTTTAGCATCATTTGTTGGGTATGCCTCGGCTTCAACCCACTTGGATACGTAATCCACAACTACCAAAATATATTTGTTCTCATAAGAAGAAAGAAACAGGCCTAGAAAATCAATGCGTTATACGCTGAATAGTTCAACCTTTAAAATATTTGTCAAGGACATCTCGTTCCTCTTTGATATGTTTCTGGTTCTCTGCCATCTATCACAGTTTTTCACATATGCATATGCATCCTTAAACATTGTAGGCCAAAAGAATCTTTGATAAACCTACGATAAAAACTAGCATGGCCTAAGAAACTTCTAACTCCTTTCACACTAACTAGAGGTGGTAATATTTCAATTACGTCCACATTTGCTCTATCCTCTTCAATTTCGTTTTTGGAAATTTTATGTCCTAAGACAATTCCCTCTTTAACCATAAAATGGTATTTCTCCCAGTTAAGGACAAAATTTGTCTCCCCAAATATTTTTAGTACCTTAGCCAAATTACTCAAAAAAACATCATAAGTGTTACCAAAACTATAAAAATCATCCATGAAAACCTCAACAAAATTTTCAACCATATCAGTTAAAATTGTCATCATACATCGTTGAAATGTGGCAGATGCATTACATAAGTCGAAAGGCATTCACCTAAAATAAAATGTACCGTATGGGGAAGTAAAAGTAATTTTATGCTAGTATTTCAGGGCTACAACTATTTGGTTGTATCCCGAATATCCATCTAAAAAGCAGCAAAAATTGTTACCTGCGAGTTGATCTAACATTTGATCCATAAAAGGTAACGGAAAATGATCCTTACAAGTGGTTTTGTTCAACTTTTTGTAGTCAATGTAGATTCTTCAACCCGTGACAATTCTCGTCGGGATTAACTTGTTACGTTCATTCTCGACAATCGTGACTCCACTTTGTACCAAACTTACCCAAGAACTATCTGAGATAGAGTAGATAATTCCCGCATTTAACCCTTTGATCACTTCCTTCCGTACTACTTCTTTCATGATAGGATTAAGTCTCATTTGCCTATCGATTCTACCTCATTCACCTTCCTCTAAAATAATCTTATGCATACAGAAGGAATAGCTTATACCTCGTATGTCAACTATGGTCCAACCAATTACCTTTTTAAATTTCTTTAAAATAGCAATCAGTTGCTCCTCTTGGTGTTCTATCAGTTCTGCTGAAACAATCACAAGTAAAGTAGAATAGTTACCTAAATAAATGTATTTTAAATGAGACCGAAGTACCTTTATTTCAAGCTTAGGCGGTTCCTCGATTAACAACTTAGGTTGTGTAAATTCCCAAACTTCCAAATCTAGCAGTTTGAACTACAATGGTTGAACATAACTTCTCGGATTGGTTTCCATCAAAGCCATGTTTTCATTACCTTTTTCATCTTTCAATGGTTCAGACCCTAAAGTGTTCTCCAATGGGTCTTCTTCAAGATTGCTCTCCCATTCCATAGAAAGTAAGGTTTCTAATGCCTCAATTACTAAACATTCTTTCGTAAGTCCCACAAAGCTTGCTCCTAAGTCCCACAAAGGTTTACCACAGTAAGATTATTTGATGTTATAGGGTATCATAAAACTTCCATGGTCTTTCAATTTTGGAGGTAGCTTGTTCTGTAAGAATGCACTACACTCCTTCATTAAAGCAACAGTCTCATACTCACTAAGTAATTTCTTCTCGGACAAAATATCCTTCATAAACTTCACGTAGTTGAGCATTTCGCCTAAAGCGTCCACCAACTGGATGTTGATGTTAAGTTTCTTTAAAACATCCAAGAACTTCTTGAATTGTACCTTATGTTTCTACTTATGTTGCTAAAATCTTCGAGGTTATGGAATTTTAAGTTGAAATAGACAACTTTTCTAAGGAGGAAAATCTATAAAAAAGGTGTTAGCTTTTCAGAATTCACTAGTTTAGAATTTACCTCATCAAAATTTTCAACATCCGGCTTTTCTGGTGTAGGAACTTCAACTGTTGGTTGACTTTCCTCCTTTTCAATAGGCTTATTTTTAACCACAACCTCTTTAGGTTCCAAAATCTTACCACTTCGTAATGCAGCTACCTTACAATGCTTCTTACCCAAACTCCTTGGATTTTCTGTATCACTCGGCAAGGCTACTTCCGGTCTACTACAAAGCTCAGTAGCTAACTGACCCATCTGGTTCTCCAGATTTTTCAGTGTTGTTGCTTGACTTTGGATCAAAGTGTCGTTTTTTGCCATGTATGCCTTCAACAAGTCCTCTAAAATGTTTGATGACTCAACTTGAAGGGGTTTTAAAGCTTGTTAACTAAACCCTTAGGATTAATTGGGTCTGTACTGCATACGATTGTTCGGTCCATTTCCTTGGTTACTCAAGGTAAATTTTGGATGATTCCGCCATGATGGATTGTAGAAGTTAGACTGTGGCCCTTGTCCACTTCTATTTTGATATTGATTCCTTACATAATAAACAGACTCGGGGTTTGAAGGGCAATTCTCGAAAGAATGACCATCCCCATAATACACACAGGAAATAACATCATACTGACTTAGTGATTGAGCTACAAAATTATTCAAACCATTAGTGGTAAAATGTTTTAACATTGAGGAAATATAAGATACTTGAGCAGAGAGTGAATCCAGTGCGTCCACTTCATGCACTCCAGCTACTCATCTTCTGAAAATTGCTCGATTTGTCAGCCATTGGTAATTGTTGCTAGCGATCCTTTTGATGATCTTATAAGCCTCGTTATAAGACTTAGACAAAATTACACCATTTGTAGAAGCATCTACCATTAATCTTATATGTGTGTTGAGACCGTTAAAAACGTCTCTAGTTGGATACAATGAGGAATCCCATGATGAGGACACTTATGAAGCAATTCTTTAAATCTTTCCCACGCCTCATGCAAAGACTTGTCATCCAATTGTTGGAAAGTGGTTATCTCATTTAGCAACTTTGTGTTCTTACTTAGTGGAAAATACTTTACCAAAAACCTTTTTGCTAATTCTTGCCATGTAGAAATTGAACTTGGTGGCAACAAATTCTGCCATGCTCGTGCTCAATCCTACAATGAGTATGGAAATAGCTTCAACCTTAACGCATCTTTAATCACACCAGCTATCTTAAACGAATCATTCTCCTCCATGAATAATCGAAGGTGAAGATGTGGATCTTCCATAGGCATACCATTAAACTGGCCTACCATTTGGAGCATTTGAAACATCACTGGATTCAATTCAAATTGGGGTGCCTCGATATTCGGCCTCTTAATTCTTGAATTTAACTTATTGAAAAGTGGCACAACGTATTGTCTTATGGCACGATCCCTATCACCAGTAATAAGGATTGAGTTGTGCACATGATTGACTCCATTACCTTGTCCATCATTTTTATTTCCAAGGTACATCTCAATTTGTATTTGAGCTAATCTCTCACGTCTTCTCTGTCTAAATGTCCACTCAATTTCAGAGTCTATAGGTAATAGATCGATGATTCAATCTATGCTTATAAAAACTTGATAAATAAATCAAAAATAAAGAATAGAGAAAAAATTATTGATGATAGAAATTAAATAAAAACCAAACATCAAAAATAATTTCATAAAGAATGATTAAGGCAACAATCCCCAGCAACGATGCCAAAAACTTGCAACTGGATTTCTGTGCAACTGTACATAGTTGCTCAAGTAATAAGTAAGTAAAATGAGTTATCGTCTACACAGGGACTGTGTGTGTTAATCGATTATTTTCAAAATTATAAATTCACAATTTGGTATAAAAACACAATAATTTGATTGATGATTTAACTAGATGCAAAATTGATCCCTAACGCAATTTTAAACTAGATATGCAAAATTATCTAAATGTATGACTGGATTTTAGCAATAAAAACACAACTTCAACAATCAATAGCATGTATAGGCTAGGATAATTACATTAATTTCATTTTCATCATGCTTAATAGTGTTCGAAAAACATTCCGTGGCAACTTTATCTTTCATGAGTTTAGAAACCAAATTAACTCATTTCAGATAGTTTACGTAGTGAAACATGCATTTTACTGATCATATTAAACTAAGGGTTTCTTAGTATATATGTGAGGTAACAGGGACAATTAAGTTTGAAACAATTTAATCACAGTAACCTAAAAACTATGCAAGATAATAGAGCTAATTAAAGATTTTATGAACCTCTAATTTAGTCTGATTTAATGATCTGAATTGAGCATTGCACTTTTCAGTTATGTGTCTACTAGCTCTCATTTTGTTAGGATCGCTCAGCTAGTCTTAATGCATCCAATCATGTATGAGTGAAATACATCTTGATTTTAATTGAAAACATGATTGACTGAGGCACAAACACGTTAAACATGAATCAAAAAAAAATATTATTATCAAAAAAAAATTATTGAATTTGTCAAAACCATTTTTAAATTAAAAAAAGGCGAATGAGGATCGACTTATTAAAATGAAAAATAGGAGTCATCACCGATCTTTTATTAAGGTGTGATCGGTTCACAATTAAAAATAAATTTTAGGTCTGCGAGATTTGAGAAAATAGGTTCGGGAGTCGGTTACGTACGAGGAAGGGTTAGCACCCTCGTAACACCCAAATTGGTACCGAATCGATTGTTTAATGTCTTAGTGTCGAAACTTTGAAAAGATTTTAAAATACGATCCTTTGAAAAGAAAATTTGAGTAAAATGAATTGGACGATGAGATTCACTTATTTCAAAGAAATAAATCGTCACACTTAGTAAGTTAGAGTGCAACATTTTAAATCCTCAAAATTAAATTTATCTCTTGACTTTTAAAACCTATGCATTTTGAAAAGGATATCCGATTATTTGGGTCAAATGAGAAAATCAAAACCCAGTAAGTTAGGGTTCGATTTCACAAAATTCCTAAATATTGAACATTGCCTTTATTTTTTAAATCCTTGTCTCGAGAAAATAACATGTCATATCCAATGCGTTAGGACACAACGTGTCAAATTCCCGAGAATGGATTTTTATTTGAAATTTGTATGTTTGAAAAAATTTTGATTATTTAGATTCGAAGAGGAAAATTGGAACCCAATACTTAGGGCTCAATTCTCTCGAGGATTCCAAACTTCGAGTATTTTGAAGATTTTTGAGTAAATTGGTTTTGATACTTAAATGATATGAAACATAACCTTTTAAGCGAATAAAATGCAATAGAATAATAATGTACAATGCGAATTGATTATTTGTAAATTTAAATATACACTAACGAATACAAACCATCAATTAATACAAACAAGGAATACCGTAAACATAAGAGTAGTGATTACATGTAAATATTAACATTTAAAAGCTAATGAATTAAAAATCAATATTATACATATATGTAGCTTAAAAAATATTAAAAGGGTATAAAAAATAGTTATAATAATATAAAAATAACCATATATTCATAGAATAAAAATATAAATTACTATCATATAATAATTTATATAATATATATATATATAATAATAATGTATGAAAATACTATCATATAGTTCTTTAGAATGCAAAATGTAAAAGAAAATCTTAAAAATAAATACATTGTAGAATGAGATTAAAAAATACATATAAATTATATTAAACTTATATAAAAATATATACACACACAAAAAATAATAGCACATGATAAATCTAAATAATGATATGATAAGTTTAAAATTATAGTACATGATAAATTTTAAATTATGATATATGATAAATTTAAATAGTACATATGATAATTTAAAATAACAGTATATGATATTAAAATAAAACTAATGATAAATTTAAAACAATGTTAAGATTAAACATTAAATAATACTAGATCTTAAAAAAACCATGTCAAAAATATGCACTAATTAGATTTAAAATTAAATTAATAAAAACTAAATTAGAAATAAAACATAATTTAAAGAAGAAAAAGAAAAGAAAAATAATAATAATAATAGATAAAAGGTCAAATTGGAACTAGAACAACATTAAATAGTCAACAAATAGAAATAAACATAAAAGAGAGGTTCATCTGTAATCGATTCAAAATTGCGGGATTGAACTGCAATTACACATGGATCTGGGCATTCAAATCCTACAGTGAAAACGACGTCATTTGACTAAGGACTCGGATGAAATCACAGCTAAATGTACGGTACAAATTAAAAAGGAAGAAAACTGAATCGAACAACTCCCAAATGAAGAAGGGCTCATAGTGCAAAAAGACCATAAGGCGTAAACGCGCGGATCCTTCCCTCGGGTCGAGTCACCGCGCTGGTCGAAGGCCTTCAAAATGGCACCGTTTTGAAACCATTGCTTCGGCATCAAATGACGTCATTCCCTTCGGCAGATAAAGGCTAAAATAAGCCCTAAAAAAACAAAACTTAAATGTTTCATTTGGTACTGCAGAAGAGAGGTGAACGCCGCCTCCGTTTTTCCCCTTTCTCTGCCATTTCAAATCCTAGGCCTCTGCCCATTCGACTCCGATTCGTGCAGAGGAGAAGAAGGCTTCATCGGTGCACCCCACGAAGGTAAGTTTTTCCTTTGCATCATTCTATCATGAACCCGATCTAACTCCGATTTAGGCAGAGCAAACCAGGTTCCGACGGCGTCTACACTGGTAAGACACTTCTTCTCTTCCTCTTTTTATTTCCGTTTTGTAAAAGAAGAAAACAAAGAATCAAAGAAAATAAAAAAGAAAGCAAAAACAGAGAAGGTCACCTTTCGACAAAACTTTTTGCCTTGATTTTTTCATTTCTATTCAATATCTCTCTCTGTGTAAAAAAAAACCCTGTACAGTGTTTTTTTTTTGGCTTCTTTATAGCCAGAATACAAAATATAATAAAAAGAAAATAATCAAAAATCCTCTATGCTATTTCTGTTTTTCTATTCCTTTTTTTGCTGCCTCTGTTGCGTTGCTCGTTTGTTTGTCCTTTGTAGGTGTCGTACGAAGCAGTGGACGTGTGCGTACGAAGGCTCGCGCGAGTGGCAGTGGCACGCATGTGAGGCCAGAGGCTGATTGCGACTTGATGGCTTGCTGGAGCGGCGGCTGAGGTGTGTGAAGGCATCGTGCGTGTGCAAAGGAGAGCAGAGAGACACTACTGCTGCGGCGCTGGGAGCCATGCTGCTAGGGTTTCTTTGAAACTGTTTTAGGCTTGTATTGGGCTAATGGTTTGGGTAGTTTATGATCTGTTTGGGTTATTGGGCTATCTGTAAATGGACTTAGCTTGTATTTTGGGTTTGCTGGACTGATGGACTTTTAATAACCTTGTTTTTATTATTATTTTTATTATTATTTTTATATTTTGTTTATTTATTTGATTTGGGCCGGGCAAAATTAAGGTATTACAGTTGCCCCTCTTTGCTCGTTGTTGTGTAACGGGAACGGAACAAAGACTCTAAAAATAGCCAAATTTTGCCCGGTCACGTTAGATCTTGGTGCTCTTCTTCTTTGAGTTGCCTCATTCCAGCCTACTACATCTTCAAGGTATAGGAATTGGTGCTTCGATCCACTCCACTGTAACATTAGGGAGATAGAATTCGTAACTCGTAACCTTAATCTGCTTAACTGTGATGTCGGGGAAGTGAGATTTGCTATTGTAGCTTCAATCTGTTCCACTGCACCGCCTGGGAAAGTAACATTCATCGTTGTGACTTTAATCCTTTTAGCTGTAACGTCGAAAAAGCAAGATTCACTGTTATGGCTTTAATCTACTCTACTGCACTGGCTGAGAGAGTGAGATTCGTCGTTTTGACTTTAATCCTTTTAACTGCAATGTCGGGAAAGCAAGATTCACCGTTGTGGCTTTAGTTTACTTCACTATATTACCAGGGAAGTAACACTCGCCGCTGTGGCTTTAGTCTTTTTAACTGTAATGTCGGGGAAGCAAGATTCACCATTGTGGCTTTAATCTGCCCCACTGCATCGCCAGGGAAGTAACACTCGTCACTGTGGCTTTAGTCTTTTTAACCGCAATGTCATGGATGCAAGATTCACCGTTATGGCTTTAATCTGTTCCACTGCACTGCCTGGGAGGTAAGATTCGCTGCTGTAGCTTTAATCTTTTTAACCGCAATGTCAAGGAGACAAGATTCACCGCTGTGGCTTTAATCTGTTCCACTGCACCACCTGGGCGGTAAGATTTGCTGCTGTAGCTTTAATCTTTCTAACCGTAATGTCAGGGAGATAAGATTCACCGCTATGGCTTTAATCTGTTCCACTGCACCGCCTGGGCAGTAAGATTCGCTGTTGTAGCTTTAATCTTTTAACCGCAATGTCAGGGAGGCAAGATTCACCGTTGTGGCTTTAATCTGTTCCCTTACTCTTGAAGATAAGATCTCTAATTTTCAAACTACTCCACTGCTGCGCAGGGAAATAAGGCTCTTGATTTCACTGATCTGTTCTGGGGGACATGACTTGTATAATGCACCTAATTATACCTAATGATTAGGATGGCATGATCAAAATGGATCAAATGCTCCTAATTAGACATGTGTGAATGGAGTTTGCAGAATTTTATTTTTTTGAGAATGATCCCACTTAAGTTGTCATTACTCGAAGTTTATTAAGGCTTAATCACTAACGTACTATGATGCTTTCTTACTCGGCTAGCTTTCTGAAGAAACATTTATCCAGGTTGCCCCCCACTGTAAACCTCAAAGTTTAATCCATTAGGGCGCAAAGTTTGTACCATCATTCACCCACTACAATCCAAGGGTAGAAATAGGTGGCTTTTCCTCAATCACAATTTGAGGATATGGGATCTTAATCTTTTTGGTCCCCTTACACCATTTCCAGGGTGTCGTACCACAGACTTATGCACAAATGAAGGCTCTCTTCTACGAGGTAACCTGTTCCTATTTCCTGATAATCATTGCTTGCTTGTTTATTTAAGCTTTGTCATTAACATGACATGTTGTCATTTTGCTCAATCAGTGCATTTGACAACAAAATCCAAAGAGAAAGTCCAAATTTAGACTCTTTCTTCTCAAATTTCCAACCTTTAAATTTGGTATGTTCCAAACAATAGTTCTGTTTCAGGTTCTTATATTATTTAGAAACTTTTCAGAGTAACGTGCAAAACTTCCTTTGTGAAAGTTTTATTAGTCCATTGATCATTATTCCAATGCAACATGCTTGCACAAAGGGTCATAACAATGGATAAGAATAAAGCTGGTTCTGAGCATAGCTCAAAATGAATAAATTATCCAAAATAGTAAAGAGGGATAATAAAGAAATTGATTGGGAATGTATATCTTGGAAAAGAAAAAAAAGTATTCCAAGAACAACAAATTCAATATAGATAATATGATAATCGGATGCCCCAGATATCGCAGCTTGAACTTCTTTGTACAAACTTTCTGAAGACCATTTTGAATTTGACATGTGTTTAGGAGATTTACAGTGCTCTATCGATGCCCCAAGATGTCGCCTATCCTTTCCTGTTGATTCAGGCATAGCAAGATCACCACATGCCCCAATATGATCAAAATTCGAAATGCTCTGATCGCCTCATGCCTCATTTTAATCAATATTTGAGCCGCCCGTTTCGGGTTTTCAACTCAAATCCCCTTTGGCCTAAGGTGCCCTTTACGGGTTTTCACCTTGGTCTCTCCATTTCCTTTTTCATTTTTTCATTTTCATTTTCATTTTTCTCTTTTTTTTGTTTTTTAAATTTTTCTTTTTGTTTCTCAAAGTCCCCTTTGCTTGTTTTTTCTAAGTATTTCTTGACTGGATCTGAGTTTATAGGACTAGCAATCTCACTTAGGATCAGTGCTCTTCTGAAAAAAGTCTTTTTTACAACATAAGGACATTCCCGGTTTGGCATTCATTTCCCTCTAGAATCCTTTCGAAGGATCTTTTTCAACATCTAGCCCTCTCGTGGAATTCTTTGAGATGACACTATTCATTATGGGCTCGTATCATTTGTTTATGGTACATCCGACCCTGATGAATAGCCTTTAACCCTTTTCCTAGGTCCAACTGATCACATTGCGATTGGATCCTTCTGACTCTAATACTTGTAGAGAGGGGATTTTAACAGGTAAAACTACCTTAATCCCGTAACCTAAAGAGAACATCGTTGCTCTGATAGAAATCTTGATAGATGTTCGGCAAGCAAGGAGGGCAAATGGTGATTTCTCATGCCAGTCCTTGTAAGTCGTAGTCATTTTTGCAATTCATTGTCTTGCAATACAGCGACAAACCATGGTGTTTGATTTCGAATTGATTACAGCTTTCAACTATCACGTTATCATTCAAGTTCAATACATTTTCTCATACCATCAGCATATGATGACATTGACGCTTGCAGTAGCCTCTATCCATTTGATGAAGTAATTAATGATCTCAATAGTGAAGCAATGCCCATTAGAAGTCTTCGATAATGGTGATGTCCATGCCCTATTTTGCTCAAAATTTGAGTCGCCCTTTTTGGGTTTTCAACTCAAAACCACCTTTGGTCACAAAGCGCCCTTTGCGGGTTTTCGCCTTGGCCTCTCCTTTTCTTTTTCCTTTTTTTTCTTTTTTCCTTATCTCTTTTTTCATTTTCATTTTCATTTTGACTTTGATTTTGATTTTTCTTCTTTTTTTGTTTTTTTGTTTTTGATTTTTATTTTGATTTTTTTTTGGATTGGATCTGAACCCATAGGATTAGGCAAGTCTTTGTTATCCCTTTCGAAGAATCAATGTTGTCATAAAGTTCTCCACCTAAGATCTTCCACTTTCATCTGGTATGCGAAAAACCTTCTTTAGTATCAGATTTCTTTCATAGAGCCTTCTGGGGTGAAGCTACGATAGAAAACTTTTGATCTTCCTCTTCAATCAAGATAAAATCCAACAACTTGAAGAGATGGAAACTCGACTTCAAATGGTCAAAGCTATGCTGAGTCAACGAGAGAGGCATTGCCCCGGTGAAGAATTTTCATTGCATCGTTCACACTGTAAATTTTTGTCATCGTACCGTTGTGCAGATTTCATTATCAGTGCTTAACCTGGGCATATCCTAGTATGATCATACAAAAACATCTTTGAACTCTATAGATGACTCAATAAAGTCTTGCTTCGTCTTTACAATCAGGTCAATTCTATTCTTTGCTAAGCTCACAATTTCTAATGGTTCCTTGTGAGGTAGGATCTGTCTATCCTCTTGTTCTACCATCCTCAACAAGTCCCGAGATAAGCTACAAGCTTTGTCATTTTCAAAGTCATGAGATCCCTCTGAACACATGTCTCGCTCAGAAGGAAAATCTAGGTCTGTAGCAGAGTCATTCATGTAATTGATATCTGGGGACCCATAATAAGTACTGAAGAATATACAAAAGACTGTATAAATTTATGAATAATTATTTGTACCATATGATTATGAATTGATTGAATAATAATTTGGAAGAAAATCCAAAAGAATGAAAGAATTCAGAATTATTTGTAAAGAATGAAAATATTGGCTCAGTAATGATTGCAAAGATGTATTTCATTAAAATAATAACGTTCAGACATGAGCCTATTTCACAAAGGAAATTTCTATCATTTTTAGGCTAAAAACAACAAAATGTTCTGAACATTACTCTTAATAAGTTCTAAAAACTACAGGGTTTTCTTCCGCAGTCTAATTGTTTAGAGCACTCCCAAATTTATAAGGGCGGATATCTAACAAGGTCCCTCCTTCAGTTACTTTTCGTCGATGTGAACATTTCTCACTCTTCTTCATGGATTGCATTCACTCCATTATCAATTATGATTGGGTAACAGATTTTCTGCACTGGAGTCATCAAACTTGACAACACCCATGTTAATGAGCCTTTCAACAAGCTTTTTAAAGACAGTGCAATTTTCTATCGAATGTCCCCCAATTCCCGCATGATAATCACACTGTGCATTCGCATCATACCACTTGGGGTACGAAGGTTGCAGGGGCTTTGAGTAGAAAGGGGCAACAATGCGCGCATCGAATAAGCATTGATACAGCTCTTTATACGACATCAGAATTGGTGTGAACTGGAGCTTCTCAGTATTTGGTTTCACTCCAGATTCTTGTCTCAATGAACCTTGTTGACTAGTGACCCCTTTACCTGGATGACTTACTGACCTTGAGTAACCTATGTTATTCATCTCATCTTCTTTTCTCCTTGAGACTGATTTTTTGTTACTATCTCCACCCTCTATTCCTTTATTTTTGATGGCATTTTCGATCATTTCACCATTCATGATTATATCTGAGAAACTCTTTGAAGCACTTCCCAACATGTGCGTGATGAACGGGGCTTTTAGTGTGTTGATAAAGAGCATCGTAGTTTCTTTCTCTATGAGTGGCGGCTGGACTTGGACTGTAACCTCTCTCCACCTCTGTGCATACTGTCTAAAGCTTTCATTCGATTTCTTTTCAAAATTTTGCAAGGGGATTCTATCGGGGGTCATATCTGTTACATGCCCGTATTGTTTCATGAATGCTTGTGCTAGGTCCCTCCATGAACCAATCTCGGTACGGCTCAACTGATTGTACCATTTCGACGCTGCTCCAATGAGGCTATCCTGAAAACAATGTATTAATTGCTGATCATTGTTAATATACCCAATCATTCTCCTACAGAACATGGTGATATGGGCTTCGGGGCAGCTAGTCCCACTATATTTCTCAAATCCAGGCATCTTGAACTTGTAAAGGAGTACTAAGTCTGGAACCAAGCTCAGATCTTTTGCATCGGTTCCATGGTGACTATCGGCGCTTTCCAGGGCTTTGAATTTTTCCTCCAACCATTTACACCTATCTTCCCACTGTTTTGACAATTTTGCGTTCGCCTTTCCTTCCTCAACTGCTTCGTCAAAATCTGAGACGGCAAGATTAACCAGATTATCACCAGGGTTAGGACCTGATCCGGTCAGAAAGTTCATCGGTAATGAAACATCGGTTTGAAACCTCTGAGGCCAAATTGAAATAGAGGATCTACACGGAGGTACCTCAGTCTGAACCTGTGCATACAGAGGCATAAATCCTGGAGGATAGGAAGGTCTATCCTTGTCTTCTTCTTCATCATTTATCACAGGGCCTTTCCCCTTATTTATTCCTTTTAGTAATTGCGTCAGCTCAGTCATCATGTCCTTTTGAGACTTCAGCATCCTTTCTGTCATGTCCTGTTGAATTTTTTCCAATTGCTCCTTCATTTACATCTGTAACTGGTCTTGCATATCCTTTTGCATTTGCTCCAATTTCTCTAATCTTTGATCCATTTCCTTAGTTTTGTGACGAGTACCATAAGGATGTTTGGTTGATTGGTTTTCCAGATTAATTGAAACAAATTTACTCATTTTAGACTCTTTCAATAGATTTTAATGCATACGATGCAGATGTATGAAATGCATGCCTACAGAGACGTTGATTCTGATTCAATTACATTTAGGAAACTTTTCTAGAAAGCAAATTCCTTTACATAAAACGGATACATGTACGGCCTCACCCTTATATTCCAAGAAACAACATCGATCTTTTTCTTCATGCGCATGTTTGAGATAATCTCACCAATTTTCAATAGACGCTGCTGTTAGCTCCTTTTCTTGATATTGGTCACGATCCATCACTGCCCATCTTCATAAAGCTCGTCAGCTTCTTTAAGGGAGTTGGAACGTCGAAGGCTCTTAGACAATCACCTGTAATCTTTAGGCTACGAAGCAAGTTCACGAACTCTTCCATGTGTTTTTCAGAATATATTAAGGTAGCCGTATTGTTTTCCACTTTATCAAGGAATCCATATTCCATGACAAGTTTTCTAATCTAGTAATTGGACTTGAATCAATATCTCTTTCCTAAGATTCAAATGCAATGCAATCACAGTCAAAACACAACAAAAGGGGTTAGTACAAAACAGAAGTAAACAACGAAAATAAAAAGTACCTAATCAGGTAACCACTAGGGATTTGGAGTGGCACTACCTAGGTTAAGTTCCTAAGTCCACTATATGAGGTTTGGTTCTAAAGTCAAGGTACCTGAACTAGCAGATTCCTCGATCCTCACCCATTATAGGCTCATACACACCGAGTTCGGTTCAGGGGAATACATTTCCCTATGGCTGCACGGAGATGAAAATCTCACAAAGACATAGGTACGGATGTATCCCGAAATTGATTCACTATCTTGCACGGAGGTGAAAACCTCACGAAGGAGTAGCTTCTCACTCCCACTTAAAAGGATAAGACTAAACAGTCTTATGCAATATGATGCCAAAATATACGACTCAATTTACAATAATCATGCAAGCAAGTGCAAAGAAAAGATCGTAATTTTTCAAATCAAATTTTCAATTTTCGACAATAAGACAGAAAACAATCCATTTATGGCTTGACTCTCTAAAGGTCCCCAGTGGAGTCGCCAAGCTGTCGAAACCATTTTTAAATTTAAAAAAGGCGAATGTGGATCGACTTATTAAAATGAAAAATAGGAGTCGCCACCGATCTTTTATTAAGGTGTGATCAGTTCACCATTAAAAATAAATTTTAGGTCTGCGAGATTTGAGAAAATAGGTTCGGTAGTCGGTTACGTACGAGGAAGGGTTAGCACCCTCGTAACGCCCAAAATTGGTACCGAATCGATTGTTTAATGTCTTAGTGTCGAAAATTTGAAAAGATTTTAAAATACGATCCTTTGAAAAGAAAATTTGAGCAAAATGAATTGGACGATGAGATCCACTTATTTCAAAGAAATAAATCGTGACACTTAGTAAGTTAGAGTGCAACATTTTAAATCCTCAAAATTAAATTTATCTCTTGACTTTTAAAACCTATGCATTTTGAGAAGGATATCCGATTATTTGGGTCAAATGAGAAAATCAAAACCCAGTAAGTTAGGGTTCGATTTCACAAAATTCCTAAATATCGAACATTGCCTTTATTTTTAAAATCCTTGTCTCGAGAAAATAACATGTCATATCCAATGCCTTAGGACACAACGTGTCGAATTCCCGAGAATGGGCTTTTATTTGAAATTTGTATGTTTGAAAAAATTTCGATTATTTAGATTCGACGAGGAAAATTGGAACCCAATACGTTAGGGCTCAATTCTCTCGAGGATTCCAAACTTCGAGTATTTTGAAGATTTTTGAATAAATTGGTTTTGATACTTAAATGATATGAAACACAACCTTTTAAGCGAATAAAATGCAATAGAATAATAATGTACAATGTGAATTGATTATTCATAAATTTAAATATACACTAACGAATACAAACCATCAATTAATACAAATAAGGAATACCGTAAACATAAGAGTAGTGATTACATGTAAATATTAACATTTAAAAGCTAATGAATTAAAAATCAATAATATACGTATAAGTAGCTTAAAAAATATTAAAAGGGTATAAAAAATAGTAATAATAATATAAAAATAACCATATATTCATAGAATAAAAATATAAATTACTATCATATAATAATAATTTATATATAATATATATATAATAATAATGTATGAAAATACTATCATATAGTTCTTTAGAATGCAAAAATGTAAAAGAAAATCTTAAAAATAAATACATTGTAGAATGAGATTAAAAACTACATATCAATTATATTAAACTTATATAAAAATATATACACAAAAAAAAATAGTACATGATAAATCTAAATAATGATATGATAAGTTTAAAATTATAGTACATGATAAATTTTAAATTATGATATATGATAAATTTAAATAGTACTTATGATAATTTAAAATAACAGTATATGATATTAAAATAAAACTAATGATAAATTTGAAACAATGTTAAGATTAAACATTAAATAATACTAGATCTTAAAAAAACCATGTCAAAAATATGCACTAATTAGATTTAAAATTAAATTAATAAAAACTAAATTAGAAATAAAACATAATCTAAAGAAGAAAAAGAATAGAAAAAATAATAATAATAGATCAAAGGTCAAATTGGAACTAGAACAACATTAAATCGGCAACAAACAGAAATAAACATAAAAGAGAGGTTCATCTGTAATCGATTCAAAATTGCGGGATTGAACTGCAATTACACATGGATCTGGGCATTCAAATCCTACAGTTAAAACTACATCATTTGACTAAGGACTCGGATGAAATCACAGCTAAATGCATGGTACAAATTAAAAAGGAAGAAAACTGAATCGAACAACTCCCAAATGAAGAAGGGCTCATAGTGCAAAAAGAACATAAGGCGTAAAAGCGCGGATCCTTCCCTCGGGTCGGGTCACCGCGAGGGTCGTAGGCCTTCAAACGGCGCCGTTTTTAAACCATTGCTTCGGCATCAAACGACGTCGTTCCCTTCAGCAGATAAAGGCTAAAATAAGCCCTAAAAAAACAAAACCTAAATGTTTCATTTGGTACCTGCAGAAGAGAGGTGAGCACCGCCTCCGTTTTTCCCCTTTCTCTGCTATTTCAAATCCCAGGCCTCTGGCCATTCGACTCCGATTCGTGCAGAGGAGAAGAAGGCTTCATCGGCGCACCCCACGAAGGTAAGTTTTTCCTTTGCATCGTTCTGTCATGAGCCCGATCTGACTCCGATTTAGGCGGAGCAAACCAGGTTCCGACAGCGTCTACACTGGTAAGACACTTCTTCTCTTCCTCTTTTTATTTCCGTTTTGTACAAGAAGAAAACAAATAATCAAAGAAAATAGAAAAAAAGCAAAAATACATATGGTCACCTTTCGACAAAACTTATTGCCTTGATTTTTTTCGTTTCTATTCAATATCTCTCTCTGTGCAAAAAAAAAAACCCTATGCAGTGTTTTTTTTTAGCTTCTTTATAGCCAGAATACAAAATATAATAAAAAGAAAATAATCGAAAATCCTCTCTGCTATTTCTATTTTTCTATTTCTTTTTTTGCTGCTTCTGTTGCGTTGCTAGTTTTTGTCCTTTACAGGTGTCATACGAAGCAGTGGAAGTGTGCATACGGAGGCTCGCACGAGTGGCAGTGGCGCGCATGCGAGGTCAGAGGCTGATTGTGGCTTGATGGCTTGCTGGAGCGGTGGCTGAGGCATGTGAAGGCATTGTGCGTGTGCGAAGGAGAGCAGAGAGGCGCTACTGCTGCGGCGCTGGGAGCCATGCTGCTAGGGTTTCTTTGAAACTGTTTTGGGCTTGTATTGGGCTAATGGTTTGGGTAGTTTAGGATCTGTTTGGGTTATTGGGCTATCTGTAAATGGACTTAGCTTGTAATTTGGGTTTGCTGGACTGATGGACTTTTAATAACCTTGTTTTTATTTTTTTATATTATTATTATTTTTATACTTTGTTTATTTATTTGATTTGGGCCGGGCAAAATTAGGGTATTACAGAATTAACATAATCATCATAGCTAAATGGAATTAAGCTATCATTTTTTATTGCAAGATCAATAAACATTTAGCAAACATGTTTAAATAAAACAAAAAGGAGGAAAGGGTAAACTCTAATTTAATTTAGCAGCCTTTTAGATCTTTCAAATTGAGGTGTTTCTCCAATCCTCCCATTGCTCCTTTGCTAAGGGTTTCTCAAGGTAGCTGGCCAAGAGATCATCTTGTCAAGGGTTTTTTTGGCTAACTAGTAGAAGGGAAAATGAAGTGGCTAAGCAAGGGGAAAAAGAAAGGGAAATAGAATGAGAAAAAATGTAGAATGAGAGATGTGTTATGAATGAAAGGATGATGAATGAAGGATGAGTAGTGTGGTATTTATAGGTGAAGGTGAGGGTGAAGTTTACTAAAAATAGAGTTAAAAATCCCTACATCTTCTCCATTGCAAGGTCAGCCACAAATTGTGGAAAGGGAGGTGGTTTGGTTGATTATTTCAAACATAAAATCATGCTATAATTAGCATAGAGTGGACAATTTCAAAGGCATTGTTTGTGTTCCAATTTCTAATTAAATTGAAATTACAAGGACCTCAAATGAAATATCCCAAAGCTGATTTTGGGCAGCCATATCCTTGTGTCGAAATTGGGTTTGACTCCCCCTTGTTGGAAGTTTTCATGATCCAAAATTAATCAAACATGTCCATTTTGTAACACACTTTAACTAGGTCAAATTAGCATACTTATAACCCAATTTTACTTGGTATTACCATCCAAGTAAGGTGGATGTGTCCATGTCCATGCATCCTTATGGTAATCTCATCTTCCATGGACCCACTGCATAATAAAAATCACATATTAATTGTAAGGGCCCAATTTTGTCTGGGCCTTAAACAGAAACCAAGAATAAAAATAAAAATTACAGTCCAATTAGAAGATTACAAGCTCAAAACAAGATAAAAACCCTAAGGGCCCAAGCACGATAGCCTAAACTAAGTTTTTAGTAAAATAAAATAACCCTAAGCCCCTCTGCGCCGCTCCTCCCTTCGCACATGTGTTGTAACCTCCCAAACCTGGCCTAAACGTTATTGCTAGATTAAGAAGGCTACATTAGCCACCAAAATGGCTAAGCTAACTTACGTTACTTTTTAAGACTTTAAATAAACTCATTTTAGAGAAAATCGTAGTTGTACTTTGAGTTAGCTTAAAAGCATTCATTCATTAGGTCGTGTACGCTTAGGATTCATTTTATTGTTGACAGTGTTGTTTTAGAAAAACTGTTTGCTTGTTGCTCTTCTTTAAAAAAACTCGAAGTTAAACTAATGTAGTGGAGAAACCATTTTTCAAGTCATTTTGGAAAATTGGTTGCCTTATCTATTTGTTTTTCAAGAACAGTTACTTTGCACTATAGTGGAAACTAGGGAACAATATCAAATTTTACTTAAGCCCGATATCATGCATTATCCAGTTATTATGCTTGAGTAATCTGTGCTCGCAAAAATCCCTAAATGAAAAGTTACCAAGCCACAATCCAGAAATAATTAAAAATTACAAGCCAAAACCAATAAAGACTTAATTAAATAATAATTTGAGGTCCAAGTTGAATCTTCGAATGTCGAGTCCAATCCTAATTTTGAGGTTTACCTAAAAATTTAAACACTATTGGGGGGTTGAGCTTATGAAAAGCTCAGTGTGAGTCGAATAATTATTTAAACGGGCAAAAATACAAAATATAATGAAACATATTAGCATTAACAGAAGAAAATAGAACCATCATAGGAATTTCATGTCATTACATGGCCATTATCAAATTGATGTCAAACGGTGTATGAGCATAGGTCATCATTTATTCAAGTAACAATCATTAATTTTAATACCATTCAATACAACAAAATACATAAATCAATAACATTTGAATATGCCGTGCACATAATGCAATGCAAAAAGGTTCCTACCCATACCATCCACTATACACCACGAGTTCCCTAGAACCCGTCTGCCAAACTACAAAACATTATGAGCATAGCTCAATGTGGTAAAACCATCGAATAATCAATAATGCAGAAAATCTGTCGGATATCAAATAGTGCGATACAATCGCCAGTAACATATAATATGCGATAAAATTGCCAATCCCCTTGGTACTCTAAGTGCAGTGCACTGACTATGAATAATGGGGACTTAATATGCAACCGGTACTCCGCGGAACTCCTCCGTCAACCACAAAATCCCAACCCAATGCATATGCAATATGTCACACAATTTCATACATGATCATATCTCAATACTTTTCACATTCATTTGACGTGCTCAACATGTCCTCAATAATCACATACTTTTAGTAAATGGAAACAGTGTTCTAATTTTTCAAATTACCATTGTGCTGGTATCAATCAATATCGTTCAATTTCACATACTTTACGGATTTTCATTGTGCATAAATAACACCCTTTTCAGTACACAATATAGCAAAGATCTCATGTGTTTAAATCATACATAAGCTTAATATCTCAACACATTATATCATTCAGTCAAACATTCTCATATCTCTTAACTCAAATATGCAATTACAAACTCAATCAAACATCCATGCTATCAAACTAGCAATTTTGCCAACATGTCAATCTTTTAAGCCTCAAAACATACTTGATTCGGCACCTCACAAAATCAATAATTTGGATATTAAGATAATCCAATCAACAAGATAATTTATCATATGTAACATGATATTTAACATTTTTAAACAAATTTATGAGTTTAGGACCCACACTTTATTTTTTGCTTCCTCGCAGCACACTAGCAAATCTTCCAATTTTCCTTAATAATTCTTTAAATGAACCTAAACCAAAATTCAATATGAATTAAATAAATTTACCATTAAACCAGCCCCCTAACACCCACTTATGATTTCAAACCAATCGTTGAAATTATAGCCATTTTATGAATCCAAACTAGTTAGATTCCTTACACTGTATCGATGCAAACCGTACATACAATCGTTCTTTGCCTTTAAATATGATTTGGGGTGTTTGGGTCAACACCTAATTCAATAATATACCGGAAAATCAGTAGCTAACTAATGATTAAATTCCTTCATTTAATCAATTCATAACCTTTACCCAAAAACTATGTCAAAATAACAAACTAGTTACCCTTAATTGCACTTACGCTTCATGATTTGTGGGATCCAAATGGCCAATCGATCAAGAACGGTTTCCCTAATTGAAATGGATTTAAAATATGATTAGGAGTGTTCAAGAACTCAAATTAATTCTAGAAAAATATAGGTAAGAACCAAGAAACAAAACATCCCCTTTTATTGCACATAGGCGCACAAACCACCACCCTTGGTGGCCAAAATTGGGGATAAATTTTAAAATAGTTTAAGATCTCATTAAATTATGGAAAAATACCTTTGAAATCATTTAAAATCCCCCAAGTTCCAGATCTAGAACTTTAGGTTTTTAATGGACATGATTAATTAAGAAATTGAAGAGAGAAGAAACCTTACCCAAGCTAGTCGAGAGAAACGACAATGGCACTTTCTTGGCAATGTTCGATATTGATCTTGGAGTTCAAGATTTTAGATTTGGGGCTTATTTTAATGAATAAAAATGAAAGCAATATGGTTGAGAATATGTTAACAAATCTTGTGGCAAAAAGAAAAAGAAAAAGAAAAAGAAAGAAATGGTAAAACTAGGTGTAGACGACGACAACAATGAGAGAAAAAAAGAAAATTGAAGAGAAAAGAGGAGAGGAAGAGGGTGAACGGCTAGGGTGGGTAAAAGTTGAATTAAAGGCTGAAAAATACAATAAAAAGTTATATTTATACTTAGGGTTCAAGGGTATGGATGGCATACACTTTAAAAAAATAAGGGATTTTGCAGAATTTATTTATTTCGCTAGGGAAGGGATACGAACTTGGGACCTCATTTAATTTTTATGCTTTCTCATATTTCTTTTAACCATTAGGCTTTTTCCTCCTTGAAATAATTTTGCAATATTTATTTTAAAAAATTAATGCATGATCACTCTCTCTCGATTCACAAACCCGATTCTACTAACCCCCAATTTTTGGGATGTTACACGCACCGCCCGAGGTGCCTCATCCCAAGGCCTGACACACCTTTTCTGTCGCCATTTCACCAAAATAGCCAAGGGTCTGCCTCTCTTCTCCGTTGGCTCCACCATCTGCAAGAAAAGAAAAAGAAAAGGGACCACTGAAGTAGAGAATGAAACAGCAAAAAACATACGTAAAATAGTAACAAAATAGTGTAATATTGGCTATAAAGACCATGACAATAAATTGTAATTTTTATAGAGAAAATACATAATAAAAAGAAAAGCATCAAGTTCAAAAGGTAGCATTTTTTATTCTGATTTTTTTTACTTTCGGAGTAAATAAAGATAATAAGTGAAAAAACAAAACCTTTAACTGCCTTCGTGAGACTGTCGGTATCTTTTCCAGTACGAAAGGCCGTCGAGTCCCTGAGATTCGGCCAAGGCTGTGGGGAAGAACGACAGGACTCGAAAGGTTTTCTTTTTGGGGGCTTTTTTGGCTTTAGTCAAGCTTTTTAACTCCAAATTGGAGTTCTACACAAAAAAGAGGTTTAAAAGGTATTTTTGGCCAATTTTTCAATCACCGTCGCCAGTGACCGACGGTCACGGCGACCCGATGGCCATATTCTGGGCTGTGCCCAGAGAGAAAACAAAGAAAAGAAGGTTTGTTTTAGAAAATGGTTTAAAATGATTTTTTCGTTAACATTTTAACTTATATAGTTGATGCTAAACGATGCCATTTTCGAGAAGTCTAGGATGTTCCAAAACGACGTCATTTTGGGAGCCGACCCGATTACCCAACCCAATAACCTCAGGATCCGCGTGTTTTTGTGACTAGGGTATAATTGCAACCTTACTCCTTCCGCTTTTTAGGCGGTTTCCAATCTGGTCCTATTTCTTATTTTTTCTTTTTTTAAAATTTTACCATTTAATTTTATCTTTTTCCATTTGGTCCCTTTTGAAACAGTGCGTTTATGGAGTTTGGGATAATTTCCCATTTAATCCCTATTTCTTTTCGAGCATTTTATTTTGATCCTTATTTCTGTTTTATTAGTTTTTTTATTATTTACAATTTATACTCCCTAATTTCATTCTAATTTCAATTTGATCCTTGATTTATTTAACTTCAATCCTTTTTTACAAAGTTTATTATTTATTATTTTATTTATTTATTTATTCATTTATTTATTATTTATTATTTCTTCAACCTTTTTTAGTAATTAAAAGTAATTTATTTAAACTCCTCTTATGTACTTTTATGTTTTATTATCATCGTTATTATTATTATCATTATTATTTATTTTTTCTTTATTATTTAATTAGTATTAGAATAGTAATTAATGTGATTATTGTCATTGTTATTATTTGGTGTTTTATTATTATGGTTATATCATCATCATTTACAAGTATGGTATTTTTTATCGTATATCTTCGTTTCATTTTTTTACTTCCATTTAATTTTATTATTGCTACAACCATGTCACGAACTGTATTCAAATATATTTACCCATTTCTATACTATGCCTGAATAAGTTAAATACACATTTTTAAAATATCACATTCGTTTTTTACTCGATGTATAAAAAAAAAGAAAATTTTTAAAAATCAAGGCGATGTTCTGTATTTGGCAATTGGAGAAGTTGTGCCCTAACTTACGGGGTTCAATTTTCTCTTTGAACCTAGATAACCAAATATCATTTTTAAAAACTAAAAAACACACGAGATTTAAACAATAATTATATAATAAGCAATTTTATTCTCGATAATTCGGGATGTCGTGTCCTAACTTATGGGACATGACCTTTTCGTTTTGGTTAACTCAGAATAAGAAAGCTTCTTATATAAGTTTTGATTTAACTAAGTGATTTCAATTAAAAAATCATGTAGAGAGGGATCATATTTCAATTTTTGAATTTCCAACTTTTGACATTAAGACATCAAGTAATCAATTAGAAATAAATTTTGGGTGTAATGAGGATGCTAATCCTTCTTCGTGCGTAATCGACTCCCGACCTCATTTTCTAGATTTTTGTAGACTAAAATCATCGTTTTAGTAAGTCTAAACATTTATGAAAATGATCAAATTACAAGGTGATTCGATCACACCTAATAAAAAGGATTGGTGGCGACTCCCATTTTCATTTTAAAATAAAAAGTCGATTTCAAAAAATAGGTTTTGACAGGTTGGCGACTCCACTGGGGATCTGATAAGAGGGTCAAGATGCGAGTTGATTACTTTTGGTCTTTTTGTTGAAAATTAATAAGTTGGTTTAAATTTACGATCCCTTCGTTGCATTTCATTTTTCATGTTTTGATATCTCGGGTTGTATAGCGATCTAATATATCTTGTTTTATTTATTCGAAAGTTTCTTTTCATGTGTTTTTTGCATATTGCATTGCATAACTATTCGATTTTGCCCTTCTTAAGTGGGAATGAGAAACTATTCTTTCGTGATGTCTTCACCTCCATATAAGATAGTGGATCACTTTCGGGATACATCTGTACCTATGTCTTCGTGAGATTTTCATCTCCATATAGCCATAGGGAAATGTATTCCCCTGAACTGAACTTGACCCATATCAACCTATAATGGGTGAGAATCAAGAAAACTACTGGTCCAGGTACCCTTACTTTAGAACCGAACCACAAATAATGAGCTTTAAAAGCCTACCCTAGGTAGAACCATACCAAACCCTAGTGGTCACCTGAATAGGTGCTCTATTTATTATTTCTTGCTTGCTTTGAATTCTAGCTTTGTATGAAATGTACTGACTTGTTTCATTTTGTTTTGACTATGATTGCATTACACTTTCATCATAGAAAAGGGTGTTGATTCACATTCAGTTTCTAAATAGAGAGTTTGTCATGGAAAAGGGGTTTCTTGATGAAGTGGAATACAACATGTCCACGTGAATATGGTCTAAGAAAAGGCAACAAGAGAAAGGTGATAATCTGTGAGAGGGGCAGGTCAGAGATATGGACCACGTTATGAGCAAAGCTTTGGTCCGAGTATGAGAAGTGGCTCAACACTTACAGACGCTAGTCGTTCAAAGCCTGAAATATGAATCGGAGTCAGATTGAGGCTGAAAATTGGTTTTTTTTGGGGAAAGTTAAGGTTTTAAGGCAATGTCATATATGTATCCGCTTTATGTAAAGAAACTTGTTTTCTAGTAAAGTTGTTCTAATGGAATTGAACTAGAATCAATGCCTTTTTGCATGCATCTTTTCCATTAATTAACATTACATTTCATTGCATGGAATAAGTTTCATGAAATCCAAAGGATGAGGCCCGACGTCTTGCTGAAAATTAAAGAAGAGGTTAAGAAGCAATTTGGCACTGGTTTCCTGCAAGGGGTTAAATACTTAGAATGGGTAGCCAATATTGTCCCCCCCTTAAAAAAGGTGGGAAGGAATGAATGTGTATAGATTACAGGGATTTAAACAAGGCCAGCCCAAAAGACAATTTCTCATTGCCTCATATTGACACATTAGTGGACAACACGACAGGTTACTCACTATTCTCTTACATGGATGGTTTCTCTAGATAAAACCAGATTAAGATGCATTCTAAAGATATGGAAAAGACAACATTCATAACCATATGGGGAACATTTTGCTACAAAGTAATGTCATTCGTATTGAAAAATGAGGGAGTGACATATCAAAGAGCCATGGTAACCTTGTTTCATGATATGATGCACAAGGAAATCAAAGTTTATATCGATGATATGATCACATCCCGGACAGAAGAAGAGCATATAAAAATCCTGAGGAAATTATTTTTGAGGTTGAGAAAGTTTCAGCTAAAGCTCAATCTAGCAAAATGTACCTTTGGGGTTAGGTCAAGAAAATTGCTTGTATTCAGGGAAAAAGGGATTGAGATCAACCGAGACAAAAGGCAATACAAGAGTAGCCTCTGCTGTGCACTCAAAAGGAGGTCCGAGTTTTCTTAGGAATACTAAATTACACCACTCGATTCATTTCACAACTAACTGATAAATGTGACCCCATATTCCGTCTCCTTAAGAAATATAATCCAGGCTTGTAGGATGAGGACTGCCAGAAGAATTTTCACAAGGTCAAACATTACTTGTCTAATGCTCTAGTACTAATGCCACCTAGTCCAGAGAAGCCACTGATATTGTACTTGGTAGTATTTGAGAATTCGATGGGATGCGTGCTCAGCCAACAGGATGAGTTAGGAAGGAAAGAAAGAGCGATATACTACCTCAGTAAGAAGTTCACTGAATGTGAGACAAGATACTTGCCAATTGAAAAGTTGCATTGCGCCTTAATTTGGATGACTTGGAGATTGAGACAATACATTTTGTACCATACAACTTGGCTAATCTCAAAAATGGACCCTCTAAAGTACATGATGGAGTTGACTGCTCTGAATGGAAGAATGGCCCAATGGAAAATTCTCCTTTTCGAATTTGATATAATTTATGTGGACCAAAAAGTAATAAAAGGGAGTGCAATAGCAGATTTTCTAGCCAGTAGAGCTCTAGAAGATTACAAGCCTTTGAACTTTGATTTTCTGAATGAAGATTTGATGCACATTGCAATCACTGAAGAAGGTGCTCAAGAAGGACATCCTTGGAAACTAAATTCTAACGGAGCTTCAAACGCTATGGGTAACGGAATTGGGGCAATCCTGGTATCCCTAGACGGAGATCATTATCCTTTGACCAATAAACCTGAATTTGATTGCACAAATAATATGACAAAATATGAAGCATGCATCATGGGTATCCATGCAGCAATAGAACGCAAGATCAAGGTACTGGAGGTATATTGGGATTCTTCACTAGTGATCTATCAACTCAAAGGTGAATGGGAGACGAGAGACCCAAAATTGATCAATTATCGAAAACTGGTCCTGAAATTAATTAAAGAGTTTGATCACATCACCTTCTGCTACCTTTCGCGAGATGAAAACCAGATGGCTAATGTCTTAACTACTTTAACTTTCATGGTCAAAATGAACAAACAAGAGGATGTAAAACCTATCCAGATGAGTATTTACGAGGCTCTGGCTCATTGTTACAACATCAAGGAAGAAGAAAAGGATGCTCACCCTTGGTACCACGTTATACTGCGATATGTGAAGAATCATGAATACCCTGACCAAGCGACTGAGAATGATAAAAGGACGTTGAGAAGACTGGCCAGTGACTATGTCTTAGATGGGGAGATCCTATACAAAAAAAGAAAGAATTAGGTGCTACTAAGATGTGTGGACGCTGTTGAAACTAAGAAAATCTTGGAAGAAGTCCATGAGGGTGTCTGCAGAACACATGCTAATGGTTTTACAATGGCCAGGGAAATCATGAGATTTGGATATTATTGGTCCACCACAGAAGGAGATTGTATCAGTTATGCCAAGAGATGTCATAACTGTCAAATTTACGGAGACAAAATGCATGTGCCTCATTCACCTCTTCATGTTATGACTTCTCCATGGCCTTTCTCTATGTGGGGCATGGATGTCATTAGGTCGATCTTACCAAAAGCTTCCAATGGGCATCAATTCATCTTTGTGGTCATTGATTACTTCACCAAGTGGGTAGAAGCCACTTCATATGCCAATGTCACAAAGTTGGCGGTCAACAAATTCTTGAAGAAAGAGATCATATGTCATTATGGAATGCCAGAAAGGATCATATCTGATAATGCATTAAACTTGAACAATAATATGATAGCAGAGGTATGTAGTCAATTTAAGATCGAACACCAGAACTAGTCACCATATCACTCAAAAATGAATGGTGCAGTGGAGGTAGCGAATAAGAACATTAAGAAGATCGTGGGGAAAATGACAGAGACTTATAAAGACTGGCATAAAAAGTTACCATTTGCCTTCTATGTCTATCGAATGTTTGTTAGAACTTCTACTGGGAAAATAGCTTTCTCATTGGTTGAGATTCCTTCTCTCTGAGTTTTGTTAGAGTTGAAGTTAGATGAAGCAGAATGGATGAAATCCTGATATGATCAGCTAAACTTGATTGATGAGAAGTGGTTCAAAGCTATCCGTCATGGTCAGATGTACCAAAAATGAATAATGCAAGCTTATGAAATAAAGGTTCACCCTAGAGAATTCCATGAGAGGGACCTAGTATTGAAAAAGATCCCTCTCACACAAAAGGACTTCAGAGTAAAGTGGATGCGAAACTGGAAAGGACCGTATATAGTAAAGAAGGCCTTTTTTGGAGTAGCGCTGATCTTGACCTAGATTGATGGCAAAAACCTGCTAACCCTATGAATTCGGATTCAGTTAAAAAATGATTCACCTAAAAAAGGAAAAAGGGGAGAGGCCAAGGCGAAAACTCGCAAAGGGCGCCTTGAGACAAAAGGAGTTTTGAGTTGAAAACCCAAGAAATGGTAGCTCAAATTTGGATTGAAGATTGAACATGTGATAGTCAGGTCTTCTCAGAAAGAGAAACATTGTATCTTGGGCCATCAATAAAGTACTCTAGATCTCCTAAACGCATATCAAGTTCAAAATGGTCCTCGAGAAGTTTGTGCGAAAAAAGCTCACGCTACGATATCTGGGGCACTTTCATCTTACTCATTTTGTATTTTATCAACGTTTGCTATTTTGATTAATTTATTCATTTAGAGCTATGCTCCTAATAAATCTCAACCTTGTCCATTGTTACAATATTTTTCAAGAATTTTTCATTGAAATAACGATTAATGGACTAATAATATTCAAGTAAAATGACTTATTGCATATTGCTCTGAAAGGTTTTCTAAATAGTATAAGGACCTGAAATAAGACCACTAGTCAGAACTAACCAAATTTAAGAGTTGGAAATATTTGGGAAAGATTAATCTAAATTGTGATTATTTCTTCGGGTTTTCTGTCAAAGATACCAGCTGAATAAGAAGGCAAGGTAATACATCAGTGATAGAACCTTGATGAATAACGAGCAATGTCTACCTAAGCATTAAAAGGGAATCATTCTCGAAAAATAACATTCTGTATTCATGCAAATATCATTCATACACATCTAGTTAAGAGCATTTGATAAATTCTGATCATAACATCCTAAGCGCTTGGCATAAATATATGCCTATGAAATAAATTCTACAGGTCATGTTCCCCAGTGCACTATGTAAAGATCAGTGAAACCATAAATCCTATACCCCTGAAGTTGCAGTGGGATAGATTGAAGTCACCGTAGTAAATCGTATCTCCCTAAAGTTACAGTGGAATAGATTGAACCTATGAATCTTATCTCTCTAAAGTTGTAGTGGAGTAGATTGAAGCTACGAATCTTATCTCCATGAAGTTGCAGTGGAGCAGATTGAAGCTACAAATCTTATCTCCTTGAAGTTGCAATGGAGCATATTGAAGATAGAAAATCTTATTTCTCTGACGTTGCGGTGGAATAGATTAAAGCTACAAGTTACAAATCTTATCTCTCTGAAGTTGTAGTGGAGCAGATTAAAACAAATCTTATCTCCCTGAAGTTGTAGTGGAGCAGATTGACGATAGTGAACCTTATTTCCCTGAAGTTGCAGTAGAACAGATTAAGCTACAAGTTACAAATCTTATCTTCCTGAAGTTGTAGTGGAGCAGACTGTAGATAGCAAATCTTATCTATCTGAAGTTACAGTGGAGCAGATTGAAGTTACAAGTCTTATCTCCCTAAAGTAGCAGTGGCGTAGATTGAAGCGACAAATCCTATACCTCTAAAGTTGCAGTAGATCGGATTAAATCTACCCTAGCGGGTCTCATCTCCTTGAAGTTGTAGTGGAGAAGTTTGAAGTTACAAATCTTATCTCTTTGGAATTGCAGTGGAGTAGATTGAAACTACAATTCTTATACCCCTGAAGTTGCAGTGGGTTAGAACGAGGCTACTTAAAGAAGAGAAGCACCAAAGAAGTCGACATTTGGCAATACCAAACAAAATTGGTCCTTCTTACCGTTTTTACTCAATTCCCGTTGCACGACAACGAGCAGCAGCTGTAAAGGCCAAATTTTGTTCAAGCCCTAAACAGAAACCAAGAATAAAAATAAAAATGAAAGTTACAATCCAATTACAAGATTACAAGCCCAAAACATAAAAAAAAACCCTAATGGCCCAGGCCCGATGGCCTAAACTAAGTTTTCGGTAAAATAAAAAAACCTAAAGCCCCTCTGCGGCGCTCCTCCCTTCACACGCGTGCCGCCCGAGGCCTGACACACCCTTTCTGCCGCCATTTCACCAAAATAGACAAGGGTCTACCTTTCCTCTTCGTTGACTCTGCCATCTGCAAGAAAAGAGAAAGAAAAAGTACCACAGAAGAAGAGAAAGAAATAGCAAAGAATAAATGAAAAATAGTAACAAAACAGTGTAATATTAGCTATAAAGGCCGTGACAATAGATTGTAATTTTTACAGATAAAATACATAAAAAAAAAGCACCAAGTTCAAAAGGTAGCATTTTTTATTCTGATTTTTTTTACTTTCAAAGAAAATAAAGATAATAAGTGAAAAACAAAACCTTTACCTGCCTTAGCGATACTGTCGGTATCTTTTCCAGTCTAAAAGGCCGTTGAGTCCTTGAGATTCAGCCAAAGCCACGGCGGAGAACAACAAGAGTTGAAGGGTTTTCTCTTTTGGGGTTTTTTTGGCTTTAGTCGAGCGTTTTAACTCTAAATCAGAGTTCTACACAAAAAGGGGTTTAAAAGGTATTTTTGGGCAATTTTTAGGCCACCGGAGATAGTGGTCACTATCGCCGGTGACCAGCGGTCACGGCGGCTCGATGGCCAGATTCTAGGCTATGCCTAGAGAGAAAATAGAGAAACAGTGTTTCTTTAGAAAACGGTTCAAAATGATTTTTTTTGTTAACACTTTTAACTTATATAGTTGATGCTAAACAACACTGTTTTGGAGGAGTCCAAAATGTCCCAAAACAACGTCGTTTTGGGGCCAACCCGATTACCCAACCCAATAACCTCAGAATCCGCGTGTTTTTGTGAATAGGGTATAATTGCAACCCTAGTCCTTCCACTTTTTAGGCAATTTCCAATCCGTTCCTATTTCTTTTTTTCTTTTTTTAAATTTTACCATTTAATTTTATCTTTTTCCATTTTGCTCCCTTTTGAAACTATGCATTTATGGAGTTTGGGATAATTTCCCATTTAATCCCTATTTCTTTTTGAGCATTTTATTTTGATCCTTATTTCTATTTTATTAGTTATTTTTTTATTATTTACAATTTATACTCCTTAATTTCATTCTAATTTCAATTTGATCCTTGATTTATTTAACTTCAATCCTTTTTTACAAATTGTTTTATTTATTATTTTATTTATTTATTTATTCATTTATTTATTATTTCTTCAACCTTTTTCAGTAATTAAAAGTCATTTATTTAAATTCCTTTTATGTACTTTTATGTTTTATTATCATGGTTATTATTATCATTATTATTTATTTTTTCTTTATTATTTAATTAGTATTAGAATAGTAATTAATGTGATTATTGTCATTGTTATTATTTGGTGTTTTATTATTATTATGGTTATATCATCATCATTTACAAGTATGGTATTTTTTATCGTATATCTTCGTTTCATTTTTTTTACTTCCATTTAATTTTATTATTGCTACAACCATGTCACGAACCGTATTCAAATATATTTACCCATTTCTAAACTATGCCTGAATAAGTTAAATACACATTTTTTAAAATGTTACATTCGTTTTTTACTCGACGTATAAAAAAGGAAAATTTTTAAAAATCAAGGCGATGTTCTGTTTGAACCTAGATAACAAAATATGCTTTTTAAAAACTAAAACCACACAAGATTTAAACAATAATTATATAATAAGCAATTTTATTGTTGAGAATTCAGGATGTCATGTCCTAACTTACGGGACATGACTTTTTCGTTTTGATTAACACAGAATAAGAAAGCTTCTTATATAAGTTTTGATTTAACTAAGTGATTTCAAGTAAAAAATCATGTAGAGAGGGATCATATTTCAATTTTCAAATTTTCAACTTTCAACATTAAGACATAAAGTAATCAATTAGGTACCAATTTTGGGCGTAACGAGGGTGCTAATCCTTCTTCGTGCGTAACCGACTCCCGAACCCATTTTCTGGATTTTTGTAGACTAAAAATCACCATTTTAGTAAATCTAAACTTTTAAAAAAAATGATCAAATTACAAGGTGATCCGATCACACCTAATAAAAAAGATTGCTGGCGACTCCTATTTTCATTTTAAAATAAAAAGTTGATTTCAAAAAATAGGTTTTGACATTAATAATTAACATGAAAATAATATAATTTATGCACAAAAATCATGTAATAAAGCATAATTTCGCTTACTTCCTAATTTCATGTCTCATATTAACATTTAAGCAAAATCCACTTAATTTATTAACAATTACTCAAGATTAATATAATTATTAAGTCAAAAGGTGGTAAAAATATATAGAAAAATCCTATATAATTTCAAGTTTACATCTATTCCGAAGTGAGACTCTCGCGAGTGAAGACTATTTCGGAGCCACGCTTTTATCGATAAATACATGTGCATCTCTTTTCCTTTATTCTATTCTTTATATCTCTTTCTTTAAACATTGTTTAATTGAATGTTTGTGTAAATGTTAGAATCAATTTATACTTTATAAATAGCTCGCATGTTTCAACTGTTCTAATCTTATTAATTGATTTAAGGATAGAGTTTCTTAGCGGATCAGCTGTTTGGGAGAGGAATAACTTAAACCCTAGGCTTGACAACCCTAGGAAGTCATTTAGGTGAGAATTAAACCAAAATTGGTATGACCTATCCATAAACACCATAACCCTGAACTAGTCTAGAATGTAAGGTCGGATAAGTAGTTCTTGCTAACTTGTTATTCTAGTGGACGTATCGAAAGATTTTGGTAGGGTAGTTCTTGCTAACTCGTTATTCTAGTGGACGTATCGAAAGATTTTGGTAGGGTACCGACTAGTTGATTGATTAGAACCTTACATCAATATTTAATTAGTAAAACAATTGGATCTAGGCTAAAAGGAACTCTCTAAGTCAAAACAAGGAATAGGAAAGGTCGATACATGAACCTAGGAGTATATTTAGGTTTAGTTAAATTTATTTAGTTTATTATTACCATCTAGCTTCTTGATTAACACTACTAATTTGTGACTCAAGTAGATTAGTAATTATTTTTGGCAATTGGCTTAATAGCAGTTTTCCCTAAACTTCAATCCTTTGGGTACTGACTGCCTCTGGATGTACTAATATCCAGAGTTTGAATACTGCAATAAAATATATAACGACAAGACGGTATCTGCAAGTATACGAGTCAAGTTGTAATATAGTTTTACAACGAAGTAGGTGAGTACTCCGAGGATCGTACCCAGAAGAGGCGAGCGCTAGATCAATTCTAACCTAAACACTAAAAGATCTAATTAATACTATAAATAAATTATAGTACAAGAACATAAAACAAAGGTTTTTAAAGTTTTTAGAATAATAAAATAAAGTAACATAAAATAAATAAAATACAAGAGATAGAAGAGTAAAGTAAATCAAATCTCGATTATAGGTGATTAGCTCGCTTCGGTAATTCCCATCGACTGTTGTGTCGGGTTCCTCGTCAATCAACTAGTCGCTACCCTAGCAGGATCTTCCAATTTTCCACTAACATAACGAGTCAGCAAGAACTACTTATCTTCCGACCTCACAGTCCAGATTTATTTGGGGTGAAGGTATTCACGAATGGGCAATACCAATTTTGGGTTAATTCACACCTTGATGACTTCCCAAGGTTCTCAGGCTTAGGGTTTGTTTCACGTTCTTCCTTTCCTAAATAGCTGATCTATTGAGTAACCCTATAAAATAATTAATAAATCATACCTCTACTCGCTAATCCCCTACAAAGGGATTAATTCCTCATGGATTTCATAGACAATATTAAATTGATATAAAGAGAAAGCATGTTAATTAAATCGACAAGATAAAGTAAAAAGAGCCTGACTATATTGAAATTAAGCACGAATCCACAGAGTTTAAATACTTTCACAATTCAAATCTCTTGAAGTCAACAAGATCAAATAAAAGAAATCTAAAACCTAATAATGAAAGAAAACCAAACATGTACTAAAAGAGCTTATTTATAGCTTTTGGGTGGTCGTCGTCCTTAACCCTAGGTTCGCTGACGTTCTCGAGCTTAAAGTTTAATTGTGTAGACCGAAACGCCCCTATTTCGTGTTTTGTTTCTATCATAGATTTGATGTCGCGATACACCAGGAACTGTGTCATGACATATCAATCAGTATAATCCTCAGCAGCTATCTTCAGGGGTATGTCGCGACACCCTCAGTCTGTGTCGCGACATCGAAGGCAATCTTGATTTTTCTCCATTCTGCTTCTTATGTTGCGACATCGAGTCATCCGTGTTGCAGCATAGCTGCTAGTATCCGTTTAATGCACCTTCTAATGGTTTTCTGCAAACTCACAAAGTGCATTAGCTCACCCTGAGGCCTCATTCGGCCTTCAAGGTCAATAAAAGACCCAATCTGCACATTTTATTAAATGTAAATAAAACTATGAAAACTTAACTAAAACATAACAAAAATGCTTGTATTCAAGCTCCTTAAATGTGAAAATTAGTTTAATCTGTTACACCGAATTACAACAGATCAAATTCACCCACACCTAAGTCATTGTTTGTCCTCAAGCAATATAAACAAAAATAAGAAATAAAAGCGACGACCCTTGAGAAAATATCATACAAGCATTGACTTCGGAGCATATGACTTAGGAATTTCATGCTTACTAAAAACTTTAATATGATGAATAATTGACTTACCACTTTTGATTACAAACATCTAAGTTCAGTATGTTGCAAAATATACAAGTATTAAGGGTTTCACCTGTTGGGATCCATCAATAAATTCTAAAAGTACTTTGATTATCTGAGCATAATACAAATAGTCGTTTATGCGTATGTTTAGTATGATGTCTATTTGTGTTTAATGATATTTAGGTCACATAGGACTTTTTGCCTTGTAATGTTCTAAGGCTTAGGACATGTATGAAATTCAAAGATAGTAAGCATCAAGAAGGTTACAAACACGAAAATAGTTTGGCACATCACATTGATCCCTATTCTTCCCCCTTAAAAGACCCTTACCCACTCACCGCCTTATTTCTCCTTCTCTCACCTTTCTCGTCTCTCCATATATAAGAAATCATAGCCTACAAGTTTTTTGTGCACTCAAGAACAATTTTTTTCTATTGTTTTGTGACTTTGTGAGTTTTCTCTTTTTCAATACATCTCACTCAAGAATGTTTGTTTGCTTTTCACGAACTTTTTGTACTCGTATTTCTTTTTTATTCATTTTTCTTTGTTTTTCACTTTTAGGCTAACCTATAGTTCCCACATCAGACCAATCTTTCATATTTCACTATATTTTTACAAACTCCACCGTAATGTATCTACTTAACCCTTAATATGTATGGCTAGACGTCTATAGTCGTGCAGTGTAGGACCAAAGAAAACAGGTAAATACAAATTAACATTTAAAACTCAGTGATTTGTAATAAGGTTCATCAAGAAGTGTCAACAGGCTCAATGATCAGTACTAAAGGTGAAATATAAATAAGACAGCCTTTTGGCTTTGGATGTATTTCAAATAATGCCTTACGTCATCCCTAAATTTCTCAACATGCACAAACTTAATCAACCAAATAATTACAAATTCAACCATTTATCTTTCATACTAGTATGCTCGTTTCCTTGTATTTTCTTTATCACTTGGTACAGTTGATTGCTTAATGCCTACCATCATGCCAAATTTACTTGTAGACATAAGCAACCTATGTACATGCTCCTAAACAATCAATTGTATTTCTACAAGCTTAAGCATACCAAAGATAAGAAAAAATTGAAGAAAAATGTAGAAATTGAAAAAATAAGCAAGCTTTCTATGTTACCCCCCACACTTTAGTTGACATATTGTCTTTAATGTGTAGCCCATAAATAGATAAGGAAAGAAGTTAGCTGATTGATTGTGGTTGCTCCAACTATTAATAGTGGGTGCTTCCTCCTTTGATCGTCTTAAGCTCGGATTGTTTGTGTCTCCTTCATGTTGGGTTCCTACAGAGAAAATTTAAACAAGATACAATAAAAAATAATATCAGTCCTACTCTTACAAAGTTAAAATTAAAAGTATCCAGAAAATTAATACAAGTTTTCAAAAAAAATGTTAAATCATCCTCTTCAAAATCCATCTCTTCACTTTCGTCATCCTCATCATCCTCTTCACTATCTTGCCCCTCTTCTTCTTGTTCTATATTTGTTGGCCCAAACATGTCAGATGTGTAATTGGGGACCCAGATGTTGTTTTACCTAGAAAATTCTCGAAAAATTGGTCTTGATTCCTGTATCCACCGAATCATCCAATCTAGCTTTAGATGAAGCTGGTGTAGTTTTCGCTTCTTGCTATCGTTTGTTCCAATCTTTTACCTATTTGGCTCGTAACTCAATGTATTTTTGGACCAAGTGTCTCCGGTGATATTTCTAGAAGGATTCAATGACTAATCAATGGATATCATAGGTACACTTGCCTTTTTGCATAAGGTCGTCACTAGATGGGGAAAGAAAACTCTCACCTTTTGGCCACTAATGCATCTTTTCATGTTTTGGTGGATTCATTTGCCGATGCAGACCTGCTTTTTCTACAAAATAGCATAGAGTAAAACTGGTCTAAAAGTATTAACATTAAAAACATTTAAAGTAGGAACTATTCATGTGCACACAAATTGAATCCACATCTTAGTCTTATGAAACATAATTGATTGATGAAAAGATATTGGGATATTGATGCTTGCGCAATATTGGCATTCACCCCTCCCTTTAGTCAAAAAGTTTATAATACTATCCATATATATATCTCAGAAATATGCTAAATCAGTTTCATCAATAAAATTATTCTCATTATATGGAGCATTATAAAAGTCGCAAATTATTCGAGGGGATACTCGCACTTCTTTCCCATGCACAAGTACTATATCCCGCATATGGCCTTTAGTATTCCTAGACTCTTGGTCCCGTAAAGACCCATAAAACTCCTGAATAATATGGACCACAACATTCTCTTTTAGGATCATCAAAAAATGTTCCCACCTATGATATCTTACTAAAGTTCATATTTCCTTACATAAGATCATCGACGGATCAAATCCCCTTTCTTGGATAAAGGTTTTTCCTTGTAGCTCAGTAAAATATTTTCCAGTATCTGGGCTTGCAAAATTAGAGAGGTTTGGAACCGTCGATAATTTTGGTTTATTGGTTCGCCTAACTTTTCTTAGAGACATGATTAAACTATGAACCAAATTACTTTATCAAGTAATATTCAATAGAATATTAAAAAGGTTGAGTTAGGAACTCATAACCTTGAAGCTATCTTTGAAGTTCTTTCCTTGCGCGTTGATTGATTTTTCCTTTAAGTGATTCCTTTGTTTGCCTTATCGAGAAATTGTAAATGATGATGGATTTCACATTAATTGATTGAAGAGAGTGAGAATTAGGATTTTAGGGTTCAAGAGGTTTTGAGAGATTTGAGAGAGTTTGAGGGATTAGGGGTTAAGAGGTGTTTTAACTAGAAGTAAATATGGTTTTAAGTTATAAAATTGAGTTAAATAAAGGGTACATCACTAGGTTACGCGAATGGGTCAAGTCAACCTTGCAGAAAATTACAGTGATATCACGACATAGGGGTTCTATGTCACGACATCCCTGGCAGTTTACCTATGTCACGACACAGGGTTTTCGTGTCATGATGTATCTGTCAGTATTGAGGTCTTGGGGAAATTCTTTGCCATGTCACAACCCGCTGGTACCATGTCGTAACATTGTTGTGTTCTTCGTCGATATATGTATTTTGTGCATAGTGTCGCTACAAAGGGTTGTTGTGTCGTGGCACCGACTTTGTTTCAGCCAAAAATTCCATCCTAAGGATATTTTGGTCTAAATATGTATCAAATAAATGTTAGAATCAAAATTCCACGGTTAGTTAAATATACAATAATTTACAATAGTTAAGCAATTCAAACTTTTTTAAGTTTTACTATCGAATTCATCCGACAGTGTCATCAGTCACTGATGGATGATTTTTCTGTTCTATTAGTATTAATCCATTGTTCATCGTACCATTCCACCTATACTCATTTGTCCCATTCCTTAAACATGTTTATTCTTTCTGCATGCATAAAAGGAAGCGTGTCCCTTGACTCGGGGACATTAGAAATAAATAATTTTTTACATTACTCCCTTAACTTCCTCCTATCTTCCTTGCTCAGCTGATGGCCACATTTAAAAGTTTCAGCCTCACCATTAATTTTCATAGTTAATTTATTTTTCTCTAAATCAATGGTGGATCTAGAAATGGCTAGAAAGGGTCTTTCTAATAAGATTGGTATCTCATGATCTTCTTCGAAATCAAGCACCAAAAAATCTATCCGAATAATAAAACTGTGCACTTTGACTAACACATCCTTTAGTACACCTTTTGGATAAACTGAAGATCTTTCGGCCAACTATAGTGTTATATACGTATTTTTAAGATCTTCTAACTCGAGTTTTTCAAAGACAAATAAAGGCATCAAATTAATACTAGCTCCTAAATCACATAGAGCTCTATTAAAATAAATGCTCCCTATCTCTATAGGAATAGTAAAACTTCTCGGGTCTTTTAATTTTTGGGAAACCTGTCTTGAGATAATGGCACTACAATAAGCGCTTATACTAACTTGTTCACCTACCTTAATTTTCCTACGCCTAGACATAATTTCCTTTTAACACTTAGCATACTTAAGAACTTTCTCTATTAACTCAATTAATGGCAGGTTGACATTTAATGTTTTGAACAAGTTCAGAAAACTTAAAAATTCATCCTCGTCCTGCTTTTGTTTTTCCTCTAGTCTTGAAGGGAATGGGATTTTTGCACCGGAAGAATCTTTAGTTATTTCCTTCTCTATCTCTGCTGCCGGTGTGGTTACCTTTTCTGGTTCTAGCTCATCTTCCATCTCCAGGGATACCTCTTGAGGATCATCATTATTCTCAGCAGTTGTCTTCAGAGTAGTGGCTTCTAGGCTACTCAATACTTTGCTCGAGCGGAGCGCAACTGCTTTCACATGATCCTTACCTTCTCTCCGTGGATTATCTTCCGTGTTACTGGAAATACCTGTGCCAATTTTTCTTTTAATGTCACCCATCATGCTCATCAATTGACTCTCGAGTTTAGTCAATGTTCTTGTTGAATTGGCACACTCACACTGCACCTATTTGACATCCATTCTCATTGACTGCATCTCTTCCTCAATTCTATCCAGGTGTTAACCACATGCAGTATGGTCATTTTTGAATCAACATTTTGAAACATTCCCATGCCTCATAGAAACCTTCTCCCTCCATCTGTCTAAACACAGCGATCTCTCTTCTTAGTTGAATTGCTTTGCTAATTGGGAAAAACTTCTGTCTAAACACGGCTCACGACATGATTGGAATAATAATAGAATGATAACTCGAATAAGATTGATGAGAACGTAAGATAAATAGAAATTTGATTAAAGATTGAAATCATACAAATAAATAAATTAATTAAACAATTTGAAATAATTCAAAATTTAGAGATAAATAGATATACATATAATATTAAATTTAAATATTTTAAAAGTAAAAATAATGAACAAATAGATAAAATAATATTAAATTTAAATATTTTAAAGTAAAAGAATGATAAATTGATAAATCAAATATGAATAATGTTGAATCTAAATATTTTAAAAGTAAACAAGGAATGCGCAAATAAATAAATAAATATTATTATTAAATTTTAGTATGAAAAAAGTAAAAGAAAAAAATAATAATAAATAAATGATGAAACTAAGCAAATCAGGTTTAAATTGAAATCAAAACAAAATTAAGGGCATAAATCGTAATAAGTTAAAATAAAATAGGCGAATAGGGGCCCAAATGGAATGCGCGCTAAAGAAGGGGACCAACTGGGAAATTATCCCAGGCCCTCTAATCGCACCATTCTGTAAGGGACTTAAATGAAATAAAAATAAAATCACAGGGGGAAATTAAAAAAGAAAAAAAGAGAAATAGGACAAAACCGAAACAGGCCATAGAAGCGGAAGGGGGCCAACGCACAAATAACCCATTTTGCAAAAAAAACACGTGGATCCTCCGCCTGCGAGTTGGGTCGACCCGTTTCGCATCAAAATGATGCCGTTTAGCGTCTAGGGGCATTAATTCAAAATGGCACCGTTTAATAAGCTATATAAACCAAATTTTTACTAACAAAATTTCATTTAGCCCATCATTTAAAAAACCTTTCAAAACTCTCTCCCCTCTTTCGACTTCTGGCCATCAGACTGCCAACCACCCGCTATGCCACCCACTGGCCACCAATGATGGCGCCGCCTTCCACGGTGGCCAAAAAACATAAAATTTCTGCTTTTGACCCCCTTTGAACCCTCTACTTCAAAAATAAGAAAAAAAAACAACAAAAACCTCTGATTTTCTCAAAGAAAATCGTCGCACCAAACCCTAAGGTCTTGGGTTCCCGACGCCGGAAAGAGTCTCTGATGACGGAGGGAGAGGAAACATCCCTAGTAAGTTTCTTACTTTTGTTTTATGAAATAAAAAATTTAGAAGATTCAACTAAAAAAATCACCTTTCTTTTTTGAATCTGTATCAATTGTTTTTTTGTATTTTGTATTCGATTTCGTCGAAAAAAAAAGAAGAAACATCTATTGTAGTTGTGGCCCTTTTATAGCCGAAATTATAGTCTTTTGTTTCTATTTTTTGTTCTTTTTTTTCTATTTGTTTCCTCTACTTGTTATCTTCTGTTTGTTGGCTTCTTACAGGTGACAAAGCAGTGTCAAATGCGTGGAGGAGGGGTGCTAGCATACAGCGGCAGCTAGAGGCAGGCCTAGGTGCGGCGTACTTAGGGTTTCTTTCTCCTTTTTTGTTATCTTTTTTCTGCTGTGGTTTTGGTTTAGTTTGGGTTTGGATTGGGCTAGGGTTTTGTGTTATTGGGTCATTTTTTTGTAATGGACTATCAAAATGTTTTTTTTTACTTCTATTTTTATTTGGTTTTGGGCCCGGGCAAATTTGGGCCTATACAGCTGCCCCTCTTTGCTCATTGTCGTGTAACAGGAATGAAGCAAAGACTTTAAAAAGGGCCAAATTTGCCTAGTCTTTCCAAAACTCGACCTCTTTGGTGCTCCTCTTCTTCAAGTAGCCACGTTCCAATCTACTACATCTTCAGGGGTATAGGAGTTGTTGCTTCGATCCACTCCACTACAACTTCAGAGAGATAAGACTTGCGATGGTAGATTTAATGCAACCTACTGCAACTTCAAAAGTACAGGACTTATCATTTCAATCTGCTCCACTGTAACTTCAGAGAGATAAGGTTTATACCTTTAATCTACTCTACTATAACTTCAGAAAGATAAGATTTGCTATCTTCGATCTAATCCACTACAACTTCAGGAAAATAAGATCTATACCTTCAATCTGCCTCACTGCAACTTTAGGGGTAAGGTTTATAGCTTTAATCTGCTCTACTGCAACTTTAAAGAGATAAGATTTGCTATCTTCAATCTGCCCTACTGCAACTTCAAGGGTATAAGATTTGTGGTTTGTAACTTTAATCTGCTCTACTGCAACTTCAGAGAGATAAGATTTGCTATCTTTAATCTGCTCCACTGTAACTGCAGGGAGATAAGATTAGCTATCTTGTAGCTTTAGTCTATTCCACTACAACCTCAGGGAGATAAGACTTGTTATGGTAGATTTAATCCGACCTACTGTAACTTTAGAGGTATTGGATTTGTTGTTTCAATCTGCTCCACCGTAACTTCAGGGAGATAAGATTAAAGGCTTCAATCTGCTCCATTGTAACTTCAAGGAGATAAGGATTGTGGCTTTAATCTGCTCCACTGCAACTTTAGGGAGATAAGATTCGCCATGCTAACTTTAATCCGTCCCACTGCAATTTCAGGGGTATGAGATTTGTAACTTCATTGATCTGTTACACCATTCTCTGGGTAACATTACCTGTAAAATTCATTTTATGGGCCTAGATTAGGATGTTATGATCAGAATGAATCAAATGCTCCTAACTAGATGTGTATACATGATATTTGCATGAATGCAGAATGTCATTTTTTCGAGAATGATCCCTTTTTAATACTTGGATTGATATTGCTCGTTGTTCATCGAGGTTTCATCACTGACGTATTACGCTACCTTCTTGCTCAGCCGGTATCTTTGAATAAACCTGAAGAAATAGTCACAATTTAGACTATTCTTTCCCAAATGTTTCCAACTCTTAAATTTGGTTAGTTCTAAATAATAGTCCTGTTTGAGGTCCTTGTACTATTTAGAAGCTTTCAAAGTAATATGCAGAACTCCTTTTACTTGAATATTATTAGTCCATTAATCATTATTTCAATGAAAAAGTGCTTGAAAAAGATTTTCACAATGGACAAAATGGAATCACATTAATATTAAATTAATAAAATATTATCTAGATAAATATTTAATTTAATTTAATATTTCATATTAATATCTAGATAAATATTAAATTTAATTTAATATTAAATTCATTAAAACAATATTATCTTTCAAAAAGTTAATTTGAAATCAAGTTATCCTGTAGAGTCCCACTATTTGTCTAATTTTTTCACTGCTCTACCACCGAAAAACCATCACCGCAGACCATCCGCCGATCGTCGAATCACCATCGTCACAACTATCATGCCCAACGATGCCATCACCGGTGCGACTCCCTAGTACCTCGAACTGTCGCTGTTTTAGTCTAAATGGGCCTGGCCAGTTCGGCTGTTACTAGTTGGACCATCAGCCCAGTTTCATTCATAGGGCTTGGTTCAACCAGTTTTTGGGTTTTGGTTCTTGGGTCCAATTTCCAAGTTCAATTACCCATTGGGTCAATTGTCTGACTTGAAATTTAATTTCCAAAAATATTATATTTATTTTAATTAAGTTGATCAATTTAATTTTACTGGTCAAAATTAATTTTTCCCAAAAATTAAAACGATTTTCCAAATTAAATTTTGAAGAAAATTCTTTCATCAAATTCTCTAGTTGAATAATTCTCACGACCACCTAATTTAATTCCACATTGAATAAATCAACTCAATTAAATTATTTTCAAAGTCGTAAAATTTTCTTCTGATTCAAATGCCGTCTGATTGAACTTTTGTTGCGCTAGTAGAGGGACCAATCAGACATATACAATTAGGCTAAAGTAATTGTAATTATATCTAGAAACATCGTTTCGATAATTTGCAATTTACTTAATCATGGAGTCAATCCACAAGAAGTAGCATGATTGAAAACTCCTCATTGTATACTCTTTATGAAAGTAGTTCATCCAACTACTTTGTCCAATGACCTCGCCATGTGCGTGTTACCCTCATATGATATCATTGATTCCTTTGAGTTAAATCTGTTCACTCAAAAGAATCTTATTTTATCTCATTGTCACCATTATGTCTTCTTAATGATTAATATGACTACTGTCACATTATAATTGTGATAAATTGCTCGTTTGAGAATAAGCAACCCATGGTCACGTTCCATATTTATCAATCCACACAATGTCAATGAGAAGATATCGTTAACTCTTTAATCGAGCTATGAATTCCATTATTACTAGTAAATTCATGTCATACATAATTCATCTACCCAACATATCGACTATCGACTTGGTAATCTTTAGAGCATAAGCCTCTACTTATATCAAAGCACATGAGTTACATATATATGGTCAGTGACTAACTCAGGATTTAGGTAAGCCACACCATGAACATCACAAGTGAATTAATTCAAAAATAGATTCAAAATTAATTCAACTTGGGTCTAGTCTTATTCCAATGATTACATTTATGTCTCTACCCATGAAGTCAACTTCTCCGATAGCCAAGACTAGCCATCTCCCTAATTGGAAATGTAAACGACATAATAATCCCTTTATGTATGTGAATCAAATACTCACTTTGATTCTTTTATAGGATTACAAACTCGTTTAGGTTATCTACTAAAGTAAGTTATCTTTCTCGCAATGTAAATGTTATTACAGTGCCACTTATCATTAGCTTAAACTTAACAATCAATAAGTTAATATTTGCTCGTCACAATTTCGCTATGCATGCAAAAAATGAAAGACAAAAGCACAAAAGATATAATAGTGAAATGTGAAATTGAATTTATTTATTTATCCATTGTTCAAATACATAAAAAAAATAGTTACATGTTTACTATAATATGGACACATTTCCCAACAAAATATTGAAATGGAATAAACCATCATTATCGAGCCATCTGAGATGGTAACATAGTGTATATTGTGAACCATCGTTGCCTGGCCATACGAGATGATATAGTGAATATAGATAGCAAATGTCATCGTTGTCGGGCCACCCAAGATGACAAGAATAGCATAAGAAGATATGGAATGTTGATGAATTGGTATATTGTTCTTATATGTATGTTATGATAGATAAGGTGTGTAAACTACTATATAAATCAGTTGAAAATGAGCCTTGGGGTCGAACAATTACGAATGAGTCAATAAGCTCTAGAAAGTGATTGAATGGTGGGTTAAACAATATATATGTTAAATGAAAATAGAACTTAATTTATTGAAATTGGAAATGGTTTAAAGATAGGTAGTTGATAAATAACTTGAATTGATTTTACCATTGATATTATTTACATTGTGACAATTTGCTAATACATATGTTGTTTTATCTTAATTCATAGAATTACCAATAAGTGTTTTTGCTCAACATGTGATTTATTTCCTTTATGTGTAGGTTCAGTAGATTCTTAAGAGTGCGATAAGTAGATCCAGCAACTAGGAGGTGATCCCTGACTCAGCCAAGTTTGTACAGTTTCGTTTTGTTTCAAGTATAGCATGTACCTAGGTCAAGTCGGTTTACGGTCAAATTGATGATTTTGTTGTATTGAGGCTTGAATAGATACCTTGAAAATGGTTAAATGATGGAGATACATATGTGAATTTGCTTGCATATTTGGTTGTATGAAAGTTGGTTATTTTTGGGAACTTATGTATGAATGTATGTATATCAACTTGATTAATATATGGTAGATACTATAGTTGTTTAACTAATATGTGTTTAGGTAGTTTACAGACATAAGTGATGAAATATTCTAGGATTGAACCTCTTTAACTGGTATGTTTTGGTTTATTTTGGTGAAATGTAATTGAAAAGAATTTTTGTTTTAAGTGTAACTCGTTAGAGCTATTTGGTATCTTGAGAATCAGTATGTCACGTCGCAAAGTCAAGTGTCGTCACAACAAGATCAGGCCACCATGCCACGATGCGACGTTGAGCATGGATCATTGCAACAAGGAGCCAAGTCAGTATGTGGCATCGCAACGAGGAACCCTTAACGTCACGACGTCAACTTGGAATTTTGTAACATTACAGTTTAATCTAATTTGACCTCGGGTTAGCATTAGAGCTTTTGTAAGCTTGTAGAAGACCCAAAAATCAACACTTATCATTTTATATACCCATTTTACTCATATTTAAATGTTTAATGTTATGAATCAAATTATTATTTGTTTGTAGTTGCTCCGGAAACAAATGTGACACCTTATAGTTTGGACTCGACGATTTGGTCGAGTATAGGGTGTTACAAATTTTGTGTTCTAATAGAACATGAAGTATTACAAGGATCGAACCCAAAGGAGATTGGGTGATATGATGAATTAACAATGACAAAGCATGCAACTAAAGAGTCTAGCTAGTTAAAGACTAAATAGAATAGCACATCAATGGATTAAAGGGTTGAATTGAACTAAAGTTTACTAAAGGTTGAAATTGCAAAAATTCCAAATTCACAAATATGAAAATCAAAGAATGAAAAAGTAGTTGATTAATATCCATGTCACTAATTAATTCTCGATTTAGGGTTTTAAATTGTTCAGTTTACTAATTGGTTCAATTTTACCTCTCAATAATTAATTTACCCAATTATATGATTCAGCCCAAATTATTACTCAATCTCACTAGAATAAATAGAGACGGTCGAATACATGCTCAATAAGGTCTCATCTTGGTCTCATTTATCTAATTATTCACCTGGACCTATCAATTCTAGGTTTCTAAGCTTATTAAATTTAGTCTAAATTTTTACAATTTAGTTCCTAAACTTAAGATTAATTAATTAACATTTCAATTAATCAAGTACAAGATAATTTATTTAATGCATATCATCAAAACCAATAGCCATTCATTTTGATATTAATTTAAAGAATTAAATTGTACGAAAATAAAAAGGTTTTGAAAATCGTGATGAAGTCCCTAATTGATTTGATGGAAATGACAATAAACTTGAAGTCCATAGCCTTGATTATCGATTTGTAAAGTCGGATTGCGAAAATAGAACTAAAAATATATTAAACCTTAAAGAAACACTAAAAAATGTCCAAAGGTCCATGTACCTTTTGAATACATAAATTTTCAAGAGAAAAGCAAAACTAAAAACCTAAAAATTGTCTAATTGAAAAAGCTCTTCCAAAATATGTTTTAAGATGACTTAAATAGTCTAACATATTTTGATCTAAAATGGAAAAAAATGCCCCTATTTAATAGTTGACCTTGGTTTGGCTAGACTAAAAGTTGCCCCTGTAGAATTCTCCTTGTCACATTTCAGTGTCGTGACACCTAGACCTTGGTGTTATGACATCCTCAATAGTTTGCTCCAAGAATGTTTGTCAGCTTCAATTTCGTGACCCTAGCTTTTAATGTTGCGACTTGTACCTTTGGACAACTTGGCTTCTCAATCTTGGTGGCTACCCACGATGTCACAACCTTAAAGGCTCAATGTTGCGATCTTAAAGGTTGATTTCGTAAATTCAAACATAGCCTACCTGTATTGCAATTTTGTTCAAGTTTAAGTCCTCATGGTGATAGAAGGCTTCAATGTCGCGACACCAAGGATCTGATGTCGCGGCCTGAAGCACAATGGCAAGATTTCTTCATGTTTTGTCCTTCACTTCCTATACAAGCTCAAGTTAACTGTTAAACTCCTAATGGCACAATTTTTCCATTTTGGTTCTAAACAATAATAAAAACACATTAAAACGAAACTCCAATACAAAAAATCTATTAATTATAAAAACATACTAAAGAAAGCACTTGAGAACAAACTCATTAAGTGTCAAGAGAGCTGAATTTGATGTATTGGTTTATGGTAGATCAGTACTCATGAATTCTATTTATTTTAAAAAGGATTAAGATGTGTGATAAAATAAGTGTAAAGAATGAGAAGTTAACTAAAATAATAAATAGGGTAAAAGATTCAATGAGAAATGAAACACAGAAGGTATAAAAATTGAGAGAGTAAAATTAATTTATTAACTAAAGAAGAGAGCATATAAGAAAAATTTATGAGAATATAAGGTATTAAATAGTGGACTACTGTCACATCCCAAAAATTGGGTTTGTAGAAATTGGGTTAATGAACAGAGAGTGGTCACGTCTGAATTTTTTTTAGATGACCTTACCACATTTGATAACAAATAAATATCAATTATAGTGATTGAGTAGTGGTGGAGTTGTCATTGATGATCTAAGTTCGAATCCCTTCCCTCTCATTAATTTCTGTTTGGGAAAATTTTGTTTTAAACCCTTAACAAAGGTCATCCCATGTTTTTAAATATTTTCTGTTAAATTGATAACAATGAGTTAATCGGTAAATTGCTTAAGTGCTTAGTCAGTTTCCTATAGGTCCTAGGTTTGAGTCTCCTCATTAGCATCCTTTAATTAATTTTTTTTTTTTGTAATTTTTCCCACGTGCTATATGTGTTGCCGCCCAACCTAGCTTGCCATAAGGGAAGGAAGATTCTTTCCTTTTCTTTCAGTCAACATGTCTTAAGTGAGGAGACCATGATCCTTTTTTCACTCCATTGTCCCCCTTTATTGTCCTTTTCCTCCATTGTTGCCTTATGCAAGGTACAATGAACCTAGACTAGGTTGACCACTTTTTGCCATCTAAACTCCCATTCTCGTCCTCTCATTGCTGGATCACCCTCATTTCCTCCCTATTGTTTCTCTTTTTCTCTTTTGTTTAGCTCTCAACCTTCCTCTTTTTTCTTTTCTTTCACTTTTCCTCCAGCCTTCTTAGTTGTGCATCACCAATATTTCACCACCGAACCACCACCCATCACCTCTCCCCTCTCTTTTTTTTCTCTCTGAGCGCCACCTCTTGCGCCGCCCTCTTCTACCATTTCAACCACCGCGCACCACCACTAAATTCCTCCCTTTTTTTCATTTTTTTCTTTCTCTTCTCTTCTCCATCAAGAAAGTGACCGGATCATTGTTCATACCTTCTCTTCCGTTGAACCGCTACCTCTATTTCTAGGTCACCGCCGCCGTCATAGCACCACCACCAACGGTGGAGATCTTTTCCCTTTTCCTTTTCTTATTTCGAATGTTCATTATTTTTATTTTAATAATCAAAATCCTGCATTAATCATTTCATTTGAATCCTAATTCGAAACTCAATCTCTTCATTGGGTTTATCTTCGAATAAATCCTCCTCTTAGATCATTCCTTGTCCTTCGATTTGTGACCCGTTCGATTTGTAACACCTCTTACCCGTATTCGACACCAGAATAGGGTACGAGGCATTACCAGAACACAAACGCTTGTAAATGTATTTAACCGTATTATAAAATTTCATCTAAATTAAAACTTTCAAATTTTTTTAACATGTTTTTATAATTCTTCACAATATATCCTCAAAATATTATATTCATAATAAATAAGGCCTACGAGACCCGATACATACCCATGCAATTCAATGCTTCATTTCCATTTCATTCAGTTCACAATTTCTCATGCTGACAATTCAAATCATATCACTAGCAATTTCCATTTAATTCACGTACAATTCAATATTAGTAAGCTCAATACTAATACGTTTTTATTCAACGTTTTTCGACTATACCATTCATTAACACATTTATGAAATTCTCAATTTTGCAATTAAAATATCACTATGTCTTAAATAACAACATCAATTCAACTCATCATCCCTTTTTTCGTCATTTTTCACTTCAAATATGAACTTACTATTTCATTACCTTTCCACACCCGTTTCCTATGCATATCACATAAGACATTAACATATCGTTCAACCATAGTTGCAAGCTAGTGCATTTAAGCATAATTCTTTTTGGAACTAACCACATGATAAACCATTTCACTAGAGATTACATAATTTAAACCTTACCACCCCTGTCATGATCACAAGCATATTTCCATTTAGGCACTTATCATTTCAATGAATAACTTATAGGTTTAACGTGGCATAATCCAGCCACAACTTGGTCAAAGCCTAAGCATGTACATCAAATATGTTAAACAAATAAACATATAGCATAAGCATTATGAGCATTGATGAGCACAACATTTATTAATATATCAAACTTACCAACATGTGTTAATTCATAAACCATCCATGACATTACTTCAAGCTAAATCATATTCCAAATATACAATACACACATACTATGAAACTTTATTTTCCCATATGAGCTTAAATCATGACCAATAATGCGCAAATATAAGCATCATTTCTATTTCATCGTTTATCAATTATAATCGAGCATATTACAAATTATACACAAATCATTCATATATTTCCCAATTTTCCTCTTCCTCCTCTCCATTCCACATCCTTAATGTGTATAACACACTTAAACAACATTATCCATACTTTCACTATTTTCCTGTATGTAAATTCAAACTATCTATCTGAGTCAGAGTCACTAATTTATTTATATCTCGAGCTACCGAGCTCCAAATTAAGATCAGTTGATTTTTCCTGAAACTAGACTCATTATCTTCTTAGCATAAAATTTTCAAAAAAAATTTCTTAGCAAATAGGTACATTTTATTCTTTAAAGTTTCCCCTATTTCACTACTCGACAGTTTTGACCTTTCTTCACTAAAAATTAATTATTTCATAGTACAAAATTCGGATAATGTTCTCATTTGTTTCTTTTGAAAATAGACTCATTCAAGATTCTAATCATATAAACTTTATCCCATAATTATTTTTGTACAATTTTTAATAATTTTCCAAAGTCAAAATAGGGGATTCCGAAATCATACTAGCCCTGTCTCACTAAAATTCAAATATCTCATAATATGAAACTCGTTTGCTTGTTTTGTCTCTTTTATGTGAAAATAGACTCATTCAACTTTAATTTCATATCTTATTCACTCTCTAATTCGATTTACACCATTTTTGGTGATTTTTCAAAGTCACACAACTACTACTGTCCAAAACTGTTTTGTTACTAAATTTACTCTTTCATAATTCCACTTACTCCATTGCATCTTACCGATGGTTTGATCAAATATCGAGCACATTGTTCATAAATTTTCACACTTATACCTGTACTCATTCATCACATAGTCATATTCAATTACAATTAATCGTTACTTCATCTCATGTATTTTCACTTAGTCAATTTCCCGATGAACACTTCGGAATAATAACAGATACACGGTGGATCAGCACATAGCACCACCCTTATAGTCAATGATACTCGGTGGAATCAACACATAGCAACCACCTTCATAATTAATAGTACCCAGTGGAATCAGCACACAGCAACCACCTTTAAAATCAATGATACCCGGTGGAATCAGCACACAGCAACCACCTTTATAATCATTGGTACCCGGTACACGTAGTAGCCTGCAAATAGTACTACACACGTGACCATTACTATCTCTTTCACATAGTGGCTTGCAAACAGCCTGTGCCACACATGTGATCATTATTGTCACTTCATTCGTATCTTTTCTATTCCGGAGGTTCAACCGGGAAATTTCTCACTTTTCTTTTTCACTGATCAAAGTCAATTTCTTGTCTTTCTTGATTTATAATAACACATTTAACTTACTTAACACTCACATTATTCAATTTAGTCCAAAAATCATATTTTTGAAAAATTACATTTTTGCCCCTAAAGTTTCACAAAATTACAATTTTACCCCTAGGCTCGTAAAATAATTTTTATTCAATTTCCTTGAATTTTAGGCCTAGACGAACCATTTTAATAACTATAGTAGTCTACAATTCTCACTTATTCACACACTTGTCTCATATTTTATAACTTTTACAAATTAATCCTTTTAGGCATTTTCATCAAAAATCACTTAGTAAAAGACATTCATCACACTCCAAACATTCATATTCTTCCATAAAACATCAAAATACATGCATATCATTCATGGGTAAATATTTAAACACAAACCCTAGTTCAAAATAATGGTAAAAATAGGTAAATCTTGTTACGAACATTTCAAAAACGTAAAAATCATTAAAAACGAGGCTAGAACAGACTTACAATCGAACTTGGAAGCTTGAAAAACCCTAGCCATGGTTTCTCCATGCAATTTTCGGCCTAGGGGTTGAAGATGGACAAAAATTGGCTTTTAATTTTGTTTTTAATTCATTGTAATAACTAAATGACTAAAATGCCCTTAATGAAAAACTTTGGAAACATGCCTAACCATGTCCATTTTTGTCCACCAACTTAACCAATGGTCTAATTACCATATAAGGACCTCCAATTTAAAATTTCGTAACAATTGGACACCTCTAACATGTAGATCTCAACTTTTGCACTTTTTACAAATTAGTTCTTTTGACTAAATTGAGTGCCCAAACGTCGAAATTTTCGAACGAAATTTTCACGAAATCATTTTGTGAAATCGTAGACCATAAAAATATAATAAAAATAAATTTTATCCTCGTCGGATTTGTTGTCCCGAAACCACTGTTTTGACTAGGCCCAAAATCGGGTTGTTACACAATATGTTAATCCTCCGTTCCATTCATGTGAGAGTAAGTATAAAGGGTCTATAGAAATATTTATTTCCTCAATAATTAAAGTTTCATATATCTTTTGCGTAGAAAGGCTGACGTCAACTCAAGAGACCGTTAATCATTGGGTTTTAATCGCTAATTTGATAGATCTTTTAAGGGTAAGTGATAATAATAATCAATTATCAATTATCAATTTATCGCATTAACTCTTAAGACGATAGTCCTAACTCAAGATCATTTGTTGCTCGATTAGGTAATCTAACTATAGATCCACGTGGCGAGGCTTTGAGAGATTTATTGCACATCGGATCTATGATTACGTGTGGGTTTTAACACTAAAAAAGTTAATACTATTATTAAATCGATAAAAATGTTACTAAAATAATGTTGTTTGATGGGGATACTATATGTATCTATAAAGTGAGATAAGTCATCCTTATGGATTTTTATCAAGTAAGTGTTCTTCCTAAATCGTATGCTTGTGAAAAGTATGTTGTGTGATATTAATGTTTGCTAATAATGTGAAAAATATGTACATCTCATTCTCTTGTTATGTGATTATATGACATATGTGATATCTGTATGAAAATAAGATCTGAAACTTTGGTACCTTAAGTACGTATGTGATTTGCATGTTAAACATGCCTACATGATTTCGAGTGTTTTGGCCATACCACATGCATGGGGTGGGATATGTGAAAGGTGGAAGTATATGGCAGTTTATCTGCATTAATGTGACATTGTTCACGATTAGATTATATGGCAGTTTATCTGCGTTACTATGACACTGTTCACTTTTGTGTGTTGGTTAGACAGTTCTAGGAAAACTCAAATTTGGCATGTAACGGAGATGGGTAGGGCCATTTTCCTAAAATCTGTATCATTTTACAAATTTTGCATTGACATGATCATGCATGATATGCTTATGAAATATTGAGATATGTGATTTTATGACTTTTTATCATATATATTTTATATTGTGAATGAGTTTGTGTTAATCTCACACTGGGCTTAAAAAGCTCACCCCATTAGTGTTTCAATCTCTCAGGTAACACTCAAACATAGGACTTGGATTCAGCACTTGGTGGAGCCTCTCGAAAAATTTTACATCATGGATATTTATTGGATTTTTAACTCTTGTGATTTAGGTTAGGGTTGTGATTTTGTGGACTTTTGGACTTTGGACTTTGGACTTTACCTTTATTTTTCGTTTGTGGTTTACATTTTTATGACATTAAAACTATCATGCATGCATGCAAAATTATGGGATTTTAAGTATTTTTGATAATTTCATTTTTCTAAATTAATTATGTTTTGTTAAATTTTAAACAAAATAATAAGTTGTAAATTTTCTAAATAGTTTTATAAAAATCCACTGCGAGCTTCTTTATAAAAATCATTTTTATAATTATAATATAAGTTCATTCGTTTTTAAATGTTTTCAAACAACATTACAAATAAATGACGCTTTTCCTTTTAAAATAAATATATTTTACTAAGTGTTTTTTGAAGAGATAAAATTTGTCAATCTTAGAGTTTTTTTTTTACGTTTTCAAACTCAAACATCTATTTTTCAAATAAAAAAATAATTTTACACGTCGTTAATGTAATTTACGAGATTCGGCCATAACGTTTAATGTAATTTTACAACTATATTGAATAAAAGACAAAAGTGCAGTTGTAACACCCCAAACCCAGCCTAGATGTTATGGCCGTGTCTGGCAATGTCACACGATAGAGTTTTTGAAACGTCGTTGTTACAATGAAAATATTCCATGTTATTATCTTTAGTAAACCTTTGTTAGAACTTAGGAAGTCATCTTTATTCATTTAAAAAATTTGTTTTAAAACATCCCTCGTTGCGGAAGCTTTAATAAAACAGTCTAAGTGATCATGCGTTTAGAAAATACTTTAAATTTTTGAAAATCGAATTTTCTACGACCAACAGGTATAAATCCATAAAGTAAAATTAATAAATAAAAACCCAAAATTTAAAACCAAAGTCCCAGAGGGCCCTTATTACAACCCAAATGATCAATAAAAATCAAATCATAAATCGTAATTACTGTGGTCACCGCTGAGTCCTTCGTCGCACCGATCCGTCTAAGTCTAGGGATTACCTGTGTACATTAAACAAAAAGGGTGAGTTTACGTAAACTCAGTGTGTAATCCCGCAGAAACAAACAAATAATCAGTATTTACAGTGCACAGTTGAACCGTTTTGGGCCTAAGCCCTTTTAGTATCAGTGACAATTTGGGCCTTAGCCCATCTCAGTATAGTGTCAAAAATGTAGTAAGGCCTTAACCCATCACAGTATCAGTAGCAGTAACAGTTATGCAATAGCAAAATCCTACCCAACTAGCCTCTACCCACCATTTCCGTCCAACCCTACACTCCATGTGGGGATATAATCAACCCACCCATCCCTACACTCCAAGTAGTACCGAATGCGGCACAAAACAGTAGTTTGCAGCTGAGCTGCCAGTAAATTAGGCTTAAAGCCTTTCAGTACACCTCCTCCAAATAACAACCCCCAACCCAATGCAATGCAACATACCATGGATGATATGTTATTATGCAATTTCAATACATCTATTAAGTTCAGATATTAACATGCTCAGTACAAATATCATTCAGCCAATTTCACACATTTAGGGGTCTAAGTAGCGCTTACTGACCTTACAGTAGGTTCACAGTCGACTTGGGCGACCCGTGCAACCTTAGAAACATTTCGGTAAAAATGGGCCCACTCGGCCCAAATTGGCCTTGGTCGTGTGATCCATTTTTAATGTAACACATGCTAGCTAAATATTCATATATGTTTCCACTATTTACTAATATGATCATTCAGAGCTGTCTACTTGAGTCATTGTCACTAAATTATTTATAACTTGAGCTACAGAATTCCAAATTAAGATCCACTTAATGTTTTCAAAACTAGAATCAAATACCTTTCTACCATAAAATTTTCAGAATTTATACCTTATCAAATAAGTACAGTAAAATCTTCAAAGTTATCCCTATTCTTCTGTTTGACAACTTCAACTTTTCCTTACTAAAAATTATTTGTCTTTTAGTACAAAATTTGGATGATATTTCCTTTTGTTTCTCTTGAAAGTAGACTCATTAAGGATTTAAATGTATATATTTAAGCCCCTAATTATCTTTTTACAAATTTTGATGATTTTCTAAATTCGGAACAGAGGACCCAAAACCATTCTGACCTTATCTCACAAAATTCATTATATCTCATAACTTACAATTTCATTTCTTACACTGCTTCTTCCATGAAAAACTAGACTCAATAAAATTTAATTGCATATTTTATTCAACCTCTAAATCAATTTCCACTATTTTTGATGATTTTTCAAAATTAGACTACTGTTGCTGTCCAAAACTATTTTAGTGCAGAATGTTGATTTCCAAGTTTATAACACCCTTATTTTCTTTCTTTACAATTTTTCGTATCATTTTCTCTTATTTCTCTTATTTCTCGACAGCAAGCAATTTCGACTTTTCACCGAATCCCATTTTATGTGTTTCGGGTACACACCTAGTATCGATTCACTGTACAACGTAACCCAAGCCTTCAGAAACCTATATTTGACCAATATATCCCTTAATTAATCACTTGATTCATCAATCAACCAAATATCCCCAACATGAAACTCGAGAAACTAAACCAACGACGATTCAAAAACTTATCGCGAAGAATCCGATAACCAGTCGTCTCCACACACTAGAATATCCTTTTAAAACCTTTGAACATCACCTAAACGAGAGTAAAACAAACCCTTTGTTAGCTGCCTAATCGAAATACGATAACTAAGGGGAAAAATTCCACTTACCAAAATAGATGAAGTCGAAAGTTACACCCAAAGAGATGACTCGCAAAAAAAATACAAAAACGAAAAGAGAGGGGAAAGAGAAGAAATAAGATTCGACCAAAGGGGAACAAAAACCAAAAGTGAACAAGAAGGGAGAAAACACGACAAAGAAACAAAAGTCTAACGTCAGAAAATTTGTTGGGAAAAGAAAAAAAAAGAAAATAGAAAACTGATAAAGGAGAAAATCTTATTTTGATAACTTCTCTCCAATTATCTCCTAAAAACACTCCCTATTAACCCACTAAAACACAACTACTCAGTCCAATTTAATTTTAACTCCACCACGCCACATGCCTCAAACAAAAATTAATTCCCCTGCTTGCGCAGGAACTCAAACATAAGACCTCCTACACATTACCACTCCGCTTAACCACCAAACCAGCAGGCCCATTCTAATAAATTTTTATCAACAATCAAATAAAAGCCTACTGAACAAGAGTAAGGCCTAATTTATTCAAAATACCAAAATTTGCCCAAGCAAAGGCTTGAACTTGGGACCTCCCAAACACTCCCAAAACTCATAACCACTAAAGCTGACAAATATTTGTGTTATATTTTCACAATAACGAAATTAGAAATTTTGGGGCGTTACAGTAGTGAAATTGATAGACAAGTGATCTTGAGTGAATATTTATTATGTGATATAAGAGAATTAAATAATAAACAGTGAAACTAGTGAAGTGATAAAATAGCAAAAGACATTAAGGTTTGAATAAGTGATGATCATAAGTGAAAAAAATTTAATAAAATTCTATGAATAAATTATAAAGTGTATAAGAAGAAAAGTTTGACATTTAAGTGAATCAAATAGTGAATGTGATACGAGAAATGAGAAATTTAATGAAAGAATATTTCATAAGTGAATTAAGTGTTAAATTAAGTGAATTATTTGTGTAAAATGTGTAATACATCTACAAGTGTTGTGTAAAAGTGTACATTTAAATAAAAAGTGCAATTAAGATGACAAATGAAAAGAAATTTTCAAGTGATTATGATGGTATTAAGGCCCTAGTAAACAAGGTAGAACTAGTAGGACATAATTGACAAGTCATAAAAAATCTAGCATGTTCATGTGATTAGCACTTCCGAGCTCATGATGTGATTATTAATACTTATGTACTCATGTTTTCAACACTTTGATGCTCATGGTTATTAGCACTTACGTGCTTATGATTTCTTAGTACTTTTGTGCTCGTGCTATTTGGCATATCTTTCTTGTTTTCCATGACTTACTAAGGACTATGTGAAGAAAATGTTAACTGAAGAATATGCTAAATGAAATAAAGGGTAAGTGAAGATTATTATTTAAGATATATTATAGTAACTAAAACTTGATATAATAATAAAGGTATAAATAAGATAAGATATAATGGGAATGAATATGTATGAAATGGATCAGTGAAATTTTTAATGAAATTTATATTGAATAGTTAGGATAGAATAGAATTCGTATGTGTACTTACTAAGCTTCTATGAAGCTTAACGTGTTGTTTTTAAACCCGTAGTATATAGGAAGTAATTGTGTGTGGAGAGTTTGAGTTGGGCATATCAAACCACATCTCATCAAAGTAAGGTTTGTGAATTATGCATTTGAAACATTAGTGTGACATGTACTTAAGTATTCAATTGGTATGATAGTGGAAGTTAATTAGTGCTTTGGACCATAGAAGAGTTGTGTTTAAATGGAAATGTTTTGAGAACATGGTGGCCATACGTTAATGAATGAACATGGATAAACATGTGATGTTTTAAATGATAATTTAGTGTATTGTAAGGTTGAAAAATGATTGAGAATGATTGGGGTTGAATGGAGTATGTTTAGGTAAGTTTTTAGGTGTGTTTAAGCTTGATTTTGGCTCCCCTGCACCCAAACACTGATGCTTGGAGGACTTGTATCGTTAAAACATCAATAGAATGCAAAAGTAAACAATATTAAGCAGGGATATTGATACTTTGGAGAGTTTTACTAATACAACTACCTTGTTTTACCCTAATTTGATTGTTTTCTCATCAAAAGGCCCCAAACGACCTCCGATTGAAGTTGAATCATAAAGCACGCTTAGAAATTATTCAAAATGTCTTAAAAGAACTTAAATAAGTTTAAAAGGTGAGTAGATTTGGGATGACATGCTAGATATTTGAGTGTAGTGTTTGGTTTGAAATGTAGTATTCCTTAATCGAGCGAGTAAGGGGTGTTACAACCCCATTAAAGTCTTCTTCATGCTCTTAGCATATCATTTGCTCAATATTTACAAGCCACACATGTTTATCTTAGCTTCGGTGTTATGCATTTGTACTATGTGAGTTGCTCCGGTAACAAATATGGCGTCTTGCATTTGAATCCGTTGACTGGGTTGGGTGTAGCATGTTACATTTATTAGTATTAGAGTAAGTTCAAGTTTAACGATTCTAGGCCCGAATAGTGCTGAAATGTATAGGATTGAGTGTTGACTGGGTTGGGTGTAGCATGTTACATTTATTTTGTGAACTAAAAATTGAATTATTATAACCATTTATACTAAATAAAAGATGAACTAAAATACGATACAAATGCATACAAACTATAATTAAAATACTACATGACAAAATACACAAACAAGTTAAAATATAGTATGCAAGTTTATATAAATTGTGAACGTGTCTAATTTATATAAACAATATAATACTTCAATTAAAAATATAACACAAAATAAGTAAATCAACTTTTTTTACCTCAAAACCATGGTTACCTGAACCTAAATTTTCATAAAATCATCTCTTCAAGTTACCTAAACCAACCCCCAAACATTAATTAATTGCTTAGCTACCTAAACTAACCCCAAAACATTAGTTAATGGCATTACTTAGTTATCATAAAACCATCTCAAATTATAAACCAAGCAACCCGGGGATAACTTTATAACTATTATTAGATAAATGCCCGCAGTATGTTCTCGATATGCTATTATATTTAAATTGTTAAAACATAAAAAAAATTGTAAAATAATTTAGATATTTAATAATTATATTTATATAATATACGACACAAAATTGAGAGTTATTTGAATATGACAATTTCAAACCCATTATAATTATATAACAATATTAATATAGAAATAACCAAATATGAAACAACTCAATAAATAATATAAATAAAAAAAACTGCTAAAATGTGAAATTTTAATGTCAAAATTGTTATCAAATATAATATACTAAATATAACTATGATTATTGACAAAATAAAAAAACTAATATGAAAATAAACTAACTTGAAGATACATGAAACGAAAAAATGAGTTATTGTAATAGTATTTGCCATGTTAATATATTCATGTTATATTCAAGTTAATTTTATGGGTTTAAAATAATATATATATAATTTTACATGTTAATAATTTGTTTTATATAGATTTTGATTTTTTTTAAATGCATGTTATTTTTATGTTATTTTTGTGTTATATTGTATTTTGCATAGGCTTTCGTAGCTACTATTTTTAGAGAATAATTTGTGCATTTTTTATAATGTTTAAAAGCTATAATATATTTTGTATTATTTTTAATAATGATTAAATTAAAAAATAATATATTATTGTGTTTGTGCTTTTTTCATGTTAATAATTATCATATATAAATTTTGACACGTGTATTTGAACCATTTGTATGTTAGGTTGTGTATTAATTATTCCACATTCTTTCCATATAATTTCTTAATTTATCTCATATTTGCATAATTTGTTATATTCATTTAATTGTAACTCAGAATCATTTTTGGAGAACTTAAAAAGGTCTAGATATTAACAACAACCCCTAAGCTATTATAGCTTATTTGAATAAGTTCTAGTTTTTTTTTTTTTTTTTTTTACCTAAACAAGCCACATTCTTTATTACATATTCATAAAGGACCTTAGTTTTAATTAATTGGCAGTGTTTAATTATAGTAAATTTAAATTGACAAAATTACATGAAAATTATTTGTCCAGTCGGACAAACACACAAGTAATTTTTTTTTTAATATGATACATTTAATGGTAGACATTCATATGGAATTTCTTACAATCAATAGATTTATGATAAAATATATTTTTTTTGTCAATTTAAAAAAAATGATTTACAGTAATTTTGTCAATTTAAAGTTCACGCAAACTAATTAAAACTAAAGGTTTCCACAAGTGAATTAAAGAATAGGGATTTATATAAGTGAAAAGAAAGTATAAGGACTTAGTTAAATAAGCTATTAAACTTTATGGACCCGTCTAATATATAAACCATATAATTCGACTGTTTCTCTTTTTCCATCAGTTCTGCTTAATTTTGCAACGAAATGACTTAATTACCCCCAGCCCATCAAGAAATGTCATAGCTTAGTTGTCACAAAATTAAAGCCCTTCAAAGTCTAATTCTGGCCTCTCATTGAACGGGATTGCTTTAATAGTATAGTACAGATTATTACATTTGGATGAATGCCAAGCATATATATATTGATGTTTGAATTAAGAAAAGTCGTGCTCTTATACCCATGTTCAAATATAACTTTAACACATATTGAATACAAATGCTTTAATAAGAAATAAATTAAAAAATCTAGGCTACATATTCCCACTATGAACTAAATGCCGGGTACTCGCCCAACCATGAATAATTAGTATATTAACAGTATTAGGAGATAAAGAGACTAAAGAGTATAAAAAATGTGCAAAAATACACACAGACTCATTTGAGTATTAAATTAAATGATAACTCTAACATCACTACCCAAGTACTCCGCGCAATTATGTTGGCAAGAGACCTAAATTCAAGCTATCATCCTACACAGCTTATTTTTCCTTAAGACTAATTACGACATAAAGATAGCGGCTAGACACGAGTAAAGCCTACGCCATTGCCCCAAATGTACAAAAGAGAGCAGAATTAAGTTCCTACTATTTTGGAATTCCATATACCAAGCAGCTTCACCGGATTTACTTTCTATAGTAAAAATAAGACTTCAATTTGAAACTTTCTCAACACCTGCTTCTGCATAATAAGCTCCAACAACACAGAGAACTAAGGTATTCCTCACCACACAATGCAAGCCTGTGGTACAAGAACATCAGAACTGATTCAGTAAATTCTCGATTATTGAACATTGTCAATATTGTCTATATGCATGCCATTAGTGCTTCATCAAACAACAGCAGACCTACTACCATGTTAGGTTTGATAAAACTCCTAGGAAATTTATTTCAGCCATACAAGATGAACACCTATTTATACTTATGTTGCTCAAACTAGTTAGTTTCTTCCAAGATTTCCATGAATTCAGAAGATCCTTCGATATCCTATACCTAAGTCCATATATGCATTAGACACGGGTACTTCACAAAAATGAAGTGTTGGAACAACAAAGAATCATGCATCATCAAGGTCACTAACCTGATGCTAACATAAATCAAATTAGCTCCATAAGCATAACAAGTCAAATGTTGATTCCTAGATTTCAAATGAAAAGATACATTGCTGTGTTGCCTTCAGGATAAGTCAAACAGAGAAATGGTGAATTTTCCTTAGAGACTGAATCAAGTGGCAAGTTACTTTTAGTTAAAGAAAAGCCACAGAGAAGCAACTAAAGGCAAATCAACTTATGCACGTGCATGCTGTTAAGCAAATAAAATTTATTAAAGACCAAAACTGAATACCTATTCAGTGAAAACACTCATGAGATCATTTGGAGGAAATTGTTGTAGCATTGGGATTCCCACTTTTGCATTATCCCCAAACTCCATACTAGGCTCCTGCTTCACTCTGTTACCAATGTTCTCACTAACAACCTTTCCATGGCTAGAGCTGCTCAAATGTGATTGAAATTCATCAACAGCAAACTTGGCTGGAAGGCAAGTTCCTTTATTAATATATCCAAGATTATTAAAAGGTTCTTGATTGAGCAAATCCCCAGACTTAGTAGAACCATAAGGATCCGGGATATTACTCGTGCTATGGACAACTCCTGGCAAACGCCTGGATGCTTTAAATGTCATGCTTGAAGTTTGAACTTGCTGACTAGCACAATTGTCAGCATTTACTGAGCAAGATGAAACAGATGGAGAAACAGAAGCAGGGGGTATGTAACCACTAAGAACGCCTGTAGTTTGGAGATTCACATCTGATACTTGCCCAATATTCAATGAAGGACAATTTGATTGAGATGAAAGAAGACTGTAATCAATAACAGCAGTCCTGCTATAGCTGCCATTTTGGGTCACAGAAACGGGGCTATTTCCTGCTCGAAAACTAGCAGATGACTGAGAGGGTACAACATGGCAAGAAGGCTGCACATTGATGGAGCGGCGCAGCTCAGAAACAGTAGATCGCTGCTGTGGTTTCTGGAGTTGTTGCTGTTGTTGCAACAAATCAATAAGCATGTTACCATTCTGAGAACTTAACCCTCCACTATTACTGGGTCCTGCCGTACCAATGTTATTAGAGGGCCATGATCTGAACCCTGAAGCAACATCTTCAACAGGTGCAAAGGATTGTGAGAAGTGTTTGGAGCTACTGGATTCGCTTTTTACTGAATGTTGAACCAATGCGACTCCATGATCAACTTGAATACACTTGGGCCCTTGAGGGGTTGCTTGAAGAAGTGCTGGCTGGTCCGTAGCCACAACTAAATTGCCAGCAGGTCGACCTAAGAGCTCAGCATGGAGAGCTGCTAAGGTTTGTGGAGGAATTTGTCCAGAGGCAGCCAATGCTTGGATGTTAAAACTTCCAAGTGAACCAATTTTAACATTTGCTTCTACTGGCCCACAAAGTGGATTAGCAATACCACCTTGTTGAGCCACTCCACTTATTCTTTTCAAATATAGTCTGAATTTCTGCATATGAGATTACAGTATCTTATGTAAACTTAAAGTTTTTAACAAGCACAAAGAAGGAGCTAAATATATCTAGCGAGATTAGGAACTTTGATGCGTATATACTATCAAAAGAATGTAAATAAAGGCTTCAGGCTCCTGAACAGGTTATATGTTCAGTTTCAGCATAAGCAGCTGACAGGTGGTCCTGCACTGCTGACAAGGACACATATCACAATCATTAATCAAAACTGACTAGCAAAACCAAGGTGAAAGTACCTGCTAGCTCTCTCTACTACAAGGACTGGTTCAAATTAGTCCCTCTATCATTAAATGGATCAATTTAGTCCCTATACTAGTAAAAAGATTCAAATAAGGCAAAATTTTAATAGAATTAAGCTCACTGTTGAAAGTGACATGGATAATTTTTTTTTTTTTTCTTTTTGAAAGATGATGATGTGAGACTTTATTTTGCAAAATAAGGCACATGGACACCATGCCATTTAGCGAATGAAAGGGGCTTTAAAATTGTTCAAACTTTTGTCTATACACAGTTCAACACCAAACAAAAGATTTTGTTAGCAAGACCATAAAAGCTTTAAAAATATTTTGGTAGAAAATCACAAACCATTCACCCTTTTTTTTTTTTCTTTCCCAACAGTAAAATTTGGCCTTATTTGAATCTTTTTTACTAATATAGATACTAAATTGACCCATTTAATGGTAGAGGGAAGAATTTGAACCAGTCCCCATAATAGAGGTACTTTCACTGCAAAACAAGGTACAAAATATTATCAATGCTACAAGCATCATCGGCCGATATAATTTTTATATGCAAATGGTGTAAATAATAATAATTATAACAACAATAATAATACAAGCTTCTTCACCATCGTGGTTCTTTGTTCTTTTAAACTCCATTATGAGACCCACTTCCAATCAGACAGATTTAACTTGACAACACTAATCCTCTTCAGAGAATTCTTTCACAACATCATCAGATGTCAACCAATAAAGATTATTTTAAATAGAGCTAATTATGACTCATTTCACAATAGCTTTACATCGAAATCTCCCCATAGATATCCACCCAACAAAATATTATATTGGCAAGCAAAAAATTTATAAAACTTCAGTCTCTAAGGAAGGGGGAAAAATGTACTTAGCTGTATGTAAAATAAAGTCTTGAGTATAGTTGAGGTCTAATACAAGATTTTCAATCCATAACTTGCATGAAAGTTGGATGAGGAGCTATAGACTTTACTAAATCAGAAAGTAGAGTAAAATCAAAAAGAAGAAACAGACCATATCTTCTCACTATAAAATAAATAAATAACAGAGCATATAAGAATCAGTAAGGCATGATTTGAAATAATAAGAAATGAAATGACATGCCAACATCAAACCATCAAATGTTTGTTATCAGCCTAAATATAGAAGTTCAAATTGAACAGCGAACTTGCAAGTAAAACAACAATCAAGTACTTTTAGCTAGTTAACTACACACAAAGCTGAGAGCCAACTACCAAATGCTCAAATATATTTACAATCAGTCCAGATTACTAGTACAAGAAAAGAAAATACATGTCAGATTCACATGGTGAAGACCAAACCTGCAAATGGCTGGCAACATTTTCTCTAGTTAAACCAGGTACATTCATCAGCTCAAGAATTCTCTTGGGAACAGCCTCTGAAATAGCAGCCACAATGTTTTATCCAGCAATAATAAGAAAAGCAATTAGTATTAACATTTTCTATTTCAGAGATTGCACAGAATACAAAAGCCTATCCCTGTCTGAATTCAACATAATAAGAAAAATAAATAAAAGGATCAAATCACTAGAGATCTTACTATCAATCCCTAGCTGGTTTACAGCACTGACAAATTGTTGGTGCAGTTCCACTGACCAAACAACACGTGGTTTCTTTGATGTGGATGGGTCATCATTGTCAATTTCACCATCATCCTCTTCTTTTGAATTGCTCCTCTTTTTCAGAGGTTTCAATGATGTGTCTGTTGCATCATTGACGGAAGAAGCATATTCAGCATCATCATGCCCCTGTTTATGCTGATCAGTATCATCTAAGCTTCCTGAATGTTCTAGCTCCTTATTCTCATTCCATTTCTTCCTCACAACATGCTGCCATATATTCTTTAATTCTTCCTCACGTATGGGCTTAATCAAATAATCACAAGCCCCATGTCTAATTCCCTTCATAACAGCACGTGTGCTCCCATCAGCCGACATCACTACAACAGATTCATCATGTCAATAAGCAGAAGAATAATATTTACCAAAAGTTTTTATGGAAAATAAATGAATACTTACTAATTACTGGAAGATCCATTTCAAGCCCAACATGTTCGAGGAGTTTATAACCATCCATATCTGGCATATAAACATCACTTAGTATCACATCAAAACACCCTTTTCTCTCCCGTAAAAGGTTCAGAGCAACTTTGGCTTGGGGACAAGTAGTAACTGCAAAAAAAAAAAAAAAGGAACTTTACTTTTAAAAAGTAATAAAGAAAATTGAACAAACATCATAACATTTCACTGTGCTCAAAAATAAGAAACTAATTAAGACTCTTTCTGGCTTTAGCGCAGAATCTACCACATGCTTGTGAATGGTACGCAACACATGTTAAGAGTTCAACACTTGAACATATAATTTTAGCTAAATAAAAAGGATTCATTTCACTTTTAGGATGTAATTATGTTTAACTTGCCCTGTATTTTAGTGATTCGATAATCTTAGTCAAATGCAATTTTGTCTTTCCTCGTTTGCTTAAAAGTAACAACGAAAATATACTAAAAACCAAGCTTAATTCAAGATGGCAGTTTTATAAGCAGAAAATGCATGGAAATATATATAAGTGAATCTATAAAATGCAAAATTAAGCACCGTGATAGCGGCAACGGTGAAGCATCTGCTCGAGGATTTTTAAGCAGGTAATGTCATCGTCCACAACTAGAACCCTCAACCCAGCCGGGAACTGATCAGAGATCACAATATCCGCTGATTTGCATGACGTCAAGCCGTCGTAGCTGGTAGTGGTAGCGTCGCTCGTACTCACACTGGACTGTACAACTCTATGCATGGTAGCCATAGTCAGAAAAACACAACTCACACACTCATTTAAAAAGAAACCCTAGAATCACAATCCTTATCTCTTAACGATTCCAATTCACCAAAATAAACCAACGAACTCCAGCAAAACGAGAAACAATAGAAACAGAGAGGAAAAAAAGAAACCCTAGAAATGAGGGGTTAAATTGAAAGGCTTAAACCGGGATCGGACCGACGAGTGAATAAAACAAGGATAAATTGGAATCTATTTTCTTTGATGTTGAAAAATTTTGGTGATCCAAAGTGAGTTGATTTTTACTTTTTTCTACAGAAGAAATAAGAGAATTGGTATATAACGCGCAAAAAAATAGAAAAAAAAGAACTTGTCCTTATCTGTTTATTTATTTATTTTGAGACAGGCCGGATAATATAAATAAGTAGAAAACATGCCCAAAAAAAAACTAAGTAGAAAACGGAGGGAAATAATTGGAGAAGCGAAATGTGGGACCCATTTATGCAGCGATTGCCAGTCAGGCACATTGGGTACCGTGCAATTTCCAGTCCGTGATCTTTTGGTTTCCTCGACTCGGGCTTAGTTTGGATGGGCGGTGTGTTTACCTTCGGTGATGTTAAAAATAGTGGTGGTGGTGAGATTAATTACTGTAATAATGAGATTTGATACTATAGCAGTAAGATTAGAAATAGCGGTGAATGTGCGTTTGGATTCAAATGCAGCTGTAGCGATGAAATGAGAATAAAAAATGACCATTGTAGACATTAGTTTACAATGCATTTATAATAAAATAAATAATTAAATTTATATTAATATTAAATAATATAACATAAAATTTTATTTTATTGTTTATAAAATAATAATTAAAATATTAAAATCATATGCAATAAAATTTAAATATTTTTAACTTATATTAATAATAAATAATAAAATATATTTAAATTATTTTATATGAAATAATAATTAAACTTATATATTTATGACAATAAATTTATATATTTATTAAATTGTTATATAAAAATTATATAATAATATCTAATAATATTTTACTTTCTATAAAACTAAAAAAAAAAGGTATAATAAAGAAACTGATCTCAGTTTTTTCTCCACTGGCACCTTTGACTCCAGTGAAAATTGAAAGCAACAATGTGGTGAGAGTGCTCGATTGCATCGCACCTCAAATATTCCAAACAAAAAACCAGTACAGTGAAAAGGAATATTCGCCCAATATTCCATCTCACCATAGGGAAAATCCAATCCAAAGGAAGCCTCGGTCTAGTCTGTGAGGGAGGGATCATGCCACTGCATTAAAATATTCAAGGTTAATTAGATAAAAGGACTGATTTTAAAAATTAATTATGGATTTAGGATGTGTTTTTCCCAAATTTAGGGAAATTGATCAAATTATGGATTTAGGATGGTCTTGCAGGAAGCATTTCCGCTGAAGTGGCAGTCAGAGTCGTATTGACCTTCTACGACCACATTACTCAAGCATTTTTTTAACATAAAATTATGTTTTTTTATTATTTATTTAAATAGGTGGAAACTAGAGCTAGCAATCAGGAGGGTTCGAGTCGCTCGGATCGAATTTACTTTTGGCTTAGATATCTTTAGACTTGGATCAGCTCAAGTTTAGGTTTTTCCGGGCAAAGGCTTTTACGGGCTTAGATTTTCTCTAAGTTCAAATATTTTCAAACTTGAATTTTTCAAATTTGGGGTTACATCAAGTTGCACCGGCTTTGACGGAATTAGATAATTTTAAATTTTTTAAGTTAAAAACATTTTAAATTTGAATGTGATAATTTATTTTACTTTTATAAGATGACAACGTAATTTAAGTTTACCTTATAAAAACAAAAATTATATATTTAATAAAACGACTTTATATAAAATTATTAAAGTGTTTATTGTATGTAAATTTTATTATTTTATGATATTATATGAATTAACCAAAATATCTTTTATTATATTATATTGATAATTGAATAACTTTTTATCTTTCTTATTATTTATAAACCTAATACTTATATTCTAAAATATTTATTCCAAGACCTAAAAATATATTATACTAAGCCCAAAGTCAAATAATTTATTTATTATTAGAGGTGCTCATGGGTCGGGTCGGATTGGATCGAGTTTGAGTTGGGCTCATGCAAGGTATCTAGACCAATTTTCCAAGTTTGGACTTGGTCTAGCCCAAAAAATAATTTTTTTTCCCAAACCTGGCCCAATTTATGAAAACTAAACCTTGGTCTGACCCCCCCTTATTTGATTTTTTTAGATTAGTTTTTATTTAAAAATATTTTTTAAAAGTATAATACATTAAATGTACTAAAAACCCTTAAATAAAAGTTTTCTAACACATTAAAAATATACTAAAAAGTATTAATATTGAAAAATATTATCATAAATATAATAAATTTTTTATTATATTAAAAACACAAATAAATGTAATAAATATTTTATTGTCTTAAATATAATTTTAAAATTTTATATTTTGAGTTGGGTTATTTAGTTGCTAAGTTTTTTTTATAAGGTTTTGGGTAATGAATTTAATTGTTATTGGGTTAGTAATTTAATATAAATATAAATATATATAATTATTATTTAATACATATAATTAATATAATATTTTTTATAACATAATATATTCAGGCGAGGCCGGGCTCGGGCAAAAACAATCTTGTCCAAGGCCCGACCCATATAAAAAATGGACCTTAATTTTTACCCAAGCCTATTTTTCAAGCCTTTTATTTTTGTTCAAACCCTCTCATTTTTTAGGTAGGCCTTCGGGCCCAGGCAAGTGGTCAGGCCCATGAGCAAGTCTACTCATTATTGTCCAAAATCAAAATAAACTAATTATAGCCCAAGTCTTAAGTCCAAAATAAAAATAAAAAATTAAAACAGTGATGACCTAAAAGTCAGTGGTGTCGAAAACGGTGGTTGTGGAACCCCTCTAAACAAGGTTAGTATGAAATTTAATTAAAGTTTGGTATTTTAAATTTGTTAATTGGATAGTTAATTAAGGTAAAAGTGTATCGACCCTAAAGTCAGTGATATCAGAAAATGAAGTATCGAAACATCGTTTCTATAAACCGAGCTCAAAATTATTTTTACTAAATATTTACAAAATTACCATATAGATAAATTGAATTTTGAATAAATAATTTTGTCGAATTAATAATTAATTGTAGTACAAAAACTAAATCATAAAAGTAATAAAAATTAATCATTATAGATTTTTATTTGTTAAAAGGCTTAAATAACTATTAAACCAAAGGTTAATATAGCAATGAGGGCATTATTCATTATAGTTGATGATTGCTGACATATACGTGTGTGAAACCATTTAAATTATATTATATTTAAAATTTATAATAATAGAAACATGTGTCATAAAACAATTTTTAAAAAAATCACTCAACTTCCATTCTCATTTTTTTCTTGGCCGAACTTAGGAGGAAAAAAAGAGAATTGAGTTTCAATCTTTCATCTTTTGCATGGTAAGTATTTTTAGTCTGTTTTTCGTAAATTTTATATTTTTGAGATCGGGGTAGCTCGATTTTGTTAACCTGTGTATTATTTCCCACAAATGTTAAAGTTTCAAAATGTTGTCATTAAAGTTTCGAAGTTTTAAACCGTGAAAATTGTTAGTTTTGAATATAAGGATTAAAGTGTAAATATTTCAGAATTTGTATGAAAATTCTGTAATTATAGATAATATAGAGCTGTAGAAGGATGAAATTGAGATCAATTTTGAAACCGAAGCCCAATTTCAAAAGTTTTAGCCATTTTGGTTCTAAGGACTAAATTGAATAAAATGTAAAACTTTAAGGGACATCCAAAAGATGAAATTGAATTGATACATGCTTAACATGGGCTGTTATAAGGTATTTGAAATTGATGAATTGAAATGAATTATTATTTAGATCGAGAATTGAATCAATCAAAGGATAATCGCGGAAAAAGAAAAATAGCATATTAGTCATTGACATCTAGCTGGTAGTTGTTTTGTCTGACAAGTTCATGTGAAACTTACTATGCAAATTTTATGATATGTTTGATTATATTTAATGTTTATTAGTTAGATTAATTATAACTTTGATGATATTGACTTATAAGGGACTAAATCGTAAATTATGAATTGTATGGCAAGTACAAATAGGTACATGGATGTTAGCTTAAAATGATTATATGTTTAATATTAGTAGATGATATGCTAGAATTATATAAGTTTGGAATGGAAATGTGGCATAAATAATTTGTACCTTATTGAGTTGGGTGAGTTGGAACGATTATACAAATGAGAATGTTGTAAGTTAGTGTAACACCCCATGCCTAACCCGTCCATTGGATCCGGGTATGGAGCGTCACAAATAGACCTATACTTAATTCTTCTAACTTAGTTGTTATAAAACAATTTAAAAATAAAACTATCTAATAATGAAGTTGAAAATAGCAATCCTTGCAATAAAAGGCCTTAAGCCACTACATGCTTGGTTCTTCACCATTCTAGCTTTTAACCAGACTATCTGTTTACAAGGAATTTCTTAAAACTTAGATAAGGAGTATCTATTGTAAAAAATCCTGATCCTAGATATGTTATCTGGCTTCGCTAAAATAGTCCCTAAGGCGGAGTGTAACATCCCCAAAATTTCTAGAGTCTTGAACAGTGATAAATAAATAATAAACCAGTCAGAATATGAGAAAGTCATAAATTGGAAATTTACAGAGATATGAGACAGAAAAGACAAGTGTAGAAGGTATTTGGAAAAATATAAATATTAAGAAAAATTAATTCAAGGTACCGATTAAATTGTAAGAAAATGGAAAGTATTTGGACAAAGTGAAAAAATTAGGTGTTGAAAGGATTAAATTAAATTGATGAAAAAGGAGGAGGGACTAAAGGTGAAAATATACCAAAAAGAAACATGACAAATGGGTGGTATTATAGAAAAAGTGAAAGAGTAAAATGGTAATTAATTGAGAAGATAATTATGAAAAAAAAGTAATGGCTTAATTGAAATTAAATGATGTTGGAAAGGCAAAATGGTAAATAACATAAAACAGATATTTTGATAGAAAATACTAGAGAAAGGAAGAAAGGAAGTGGCTATAAATAGCCATCGGCCATTTATGTTTCACATCACCAACATCTTCTAGTATTCCCAAGTTTTACTTTTCTTTTAATTTAGTTCTTCTCACCAAATACAAGCCCATTAAACTAGTTTCTTCCAAATTTCTCCAAGATTAGTGAGCGAAATCAATAGAGGAGTGTAATAACTACCTAAATGTTATAAGAAATGTATTCATGAATGCTTTGGAGGAGAGAGAAAATAAGGATTAATAGAGAATACAAACAATTAAGATAAGAATCATAAACTTCTCTTGAAATAGATGTTAGTTTTGGTTTAAAAACATAGATTATGATATATTAGAATGATTTTAATGTGAAAATATTGTGTATTTTAATATGGAAAAATGAAGAAAAAAATGAAAGAAGTTGAGAACAAATAGATAAATAAAGCAAGAAAGTGGACAAAAGGAGAAGGAGAAGAAGAAAGTTTAATTTCAAGCTTTGAATTGTAAGTACAACTAGAACCTTACTTGTTTTGATTATTTAGCTAATTGTTAGGATGAATATAATTTTAATATGATATTTAATTACAAGTTCATATACTAAATAAGTGAAGAATAATTCATGATAATGATTAAGTATAATAAATAATAAATGGATTGTGTTTATTAATTAATATGTGATAGAGAAAATGAAAGAAAAGTGAGAAATAAATTATAAAGTGAATAGAAAGATTAAATTGTAAAAGATGAGAAAGTTGATAGAATCATAATTATTATAAGTAAGTGTATATATGTGTAAAGTAAAATAACTGGACATATATGAGTAATGTGATAAATGGTATGGTGAAGTCATGAAAGTGTAAAATAAAAAAAACAAGGATTAGTATGTTACAAGTGTAAAATAATATGTAAAAAGAATTAATAAGGATTATTGATGAATTATGGAAATTATATTAATTGGTGAAATATGTTACATGTATTAAAAAAAATTGTAAAATTCTATTTGTGGATTTGATGCCTCAAGGACAATATTTAGAAATAAGTAAAAATGACATGTGAATGTTATAATAAAGTATTGTGGTGGAATGTGAAAATTAAATAGATAAATGAAATATGTTATTTACGAAAATTAGAAGGTTTCTCAACTTACTTTAAAGTTTTGTTAAGGATTTCTAAGGATTTAATGAATTTTCGTGAAAATAGTCATAAACATGTCAAAAATTTTGATACCATGAATTGAGTAGTTTTGTATAGTTTAAAGGTTGAGAATTAGTCGTAGGTGAATAATTAGATGAACATAATTAGTTTTAGGAGAAAATATCAAGTATTAAGAAAGATATTTGAGCTTCAAGTTTGTTAGTTGAAATTTCAATTTCATGAGGAATATAACTTAGACTTGCATTTTTGGTTGGTTTAAGTGAGTCTTGGTTGAATATTAATTGCATAAATTGTGTGGTTATTATGTGTGAAGTGTCGAAGCCATTAGAACCTTCTTCGAGCAAGGTGATAAATCTTGAAAAGAGTTATATTTTAGGCCTCTAGATGGAATTAATTGTTTGTAATTAAGTAAATTCATCTTCATTTTTAGGATAATTTTAGAACATTGAATAATAAAGCTTGGATTGTGCTATAATGGTCATAATTTATTACTTGTATTACTTGGGAAAGGAAAAGTTGTGGTTGTGGTTAGACATAGGTGCAGGTAGAAGAAGAGGATGAAGAAGATGCAGAAGGAAAATATGGGAAGTGAAACATTACCGTGGAAAATGGTGAGATTGATTATCAACACAATTGCCATGGCAATTCCAGGAAAATGACTCAGCACTCTATCCACGTCACTTTTAGCCAGCTGGACGTGTAGCAGAAAAATCACCCTAAAAAAGAGGAAAAACAAATGTGTGTTGAGAGGGACGAATCTACCCAATAAAAGAAGGAGAGAGAAGAAGAAAGAGAGGAAGAGAATTTGTGTGAGAAAATTGGTGACTACTGTTTTTCTCTCATCTTTTGGAGAATTTCAGAGAAAGAAAGGGTAGCAGCTTAAGAGAAAAGAATACAAACGTGAAGAAGGGGGAGAGACAACTATCCTGGATTCACATACAATCTGAATATCAAAGAGAAGCTAGAGTGTGGCGAGAATTCCTACATTTCTGCTTTTATTTTCCTGATTTCTGCGATTTAAACTTATTTGAGAATGTTGATGAATGATTTTATTTTGATGTTAACTTTTCCACCAATGAAATAAATCTTTTCTAGGTTGGAGTTATTTGGGTGAATGTTTTATCATCTTTAATGCTCGTGATTTGAAATTGTTTATGTCACTGTTTCATTCAATTTATGTTTATTTCAACTACATGCACGCAAGCTCTAGACATAGTTTTTTGTGTGTTGTGTTCTTAGGTGTATTTTTAATTCTGAAAAGGTTAAATATATTGCATCTTGAATCGTTTGATGCAAGCGAATACTCGACAGAATATTCGTAGAACTCTAGACATAGATGTTGCAAGTTGTACAGAGAAGAACGTTCATTGTAGTTATTAATCTAGAGTTCTGTAGACATGCAGTAACTTAGATTTCTAGCTTATGATCTAGCTATCAAAAGAGGCAGGTTACAGTAGTGACTCTAAGTAGTTGATTAGATAATATTTTTCCATGGCATTATTTTGATATGAACATTTCACCTGAATAATTCCAGCCCTATCCATTCAACAACAGAAATACTCTTTCTTTTCTCTATAATTTGCCACAGCATTTAATTGCCATATTAATTCTTTATTTTTAGCATTTGATTTCACTAATTCATTATACAAACATCTTATTCAACTCGAGAGCATTTCCTACTATTCAGTATAGTCAATAGGATTATAATAACTTACTCAATTTCTTACCAATTTCCGGTCCCTGTGGAGATGATATTTACTTATCACTTTATTACTTTAATGACGTGTACACTTGCTTAAGTTTACTTAATTGAAGGTTAATTAAGTTAAATTTTAATTAATTAAAAATTAAACAAGTATATAAACAAAAATTAAAAGAAATATAAAACATTTGTCCTACTTATTTTTCAACCTAAACAAAAAATAATAATAAAGAAAGGGTTTCAAAGCTTTAAACTTTCAGCTAAAAATAGGTAAGCTCAATCATTTTATTGTAATTTATATGTTTTTGAGGTCATAGAAGCTGATTTAGCTAGCATATGTACCAATTTGCAAAACTATTAAAAGTTTTTGGATGTTTCCATTGCTGATTTCTTAAAGAATTTGGTGTTAAAATGATATATTTTAAGCTTAGATGGGAAAAAGGACTAGATTGTAAAGTGTAAATTATTAGTTTTTTCAAAAGGACTAAAGTGAAAAATATTAAATATTTGATTTGAAATTTCTATAATTATAGCTATTAAAGGGTCCTAAGAGGATGTAATTGAGATCGAATCTGAAATTGAAGCTCAAATTTGAAAGTTATGGCATTTCGATTTTAGGGACTAAATTGAATCAAATGAAAAATTTTAGGATCATTCAAAAAAATGAAATTGAACTGGTTCACGCATATTAGGGGATGTTATAAATGATTGGTACTGATAAATTGAATTGAATAATTGTATAGATCAGGAATTGGATCAAATTGGAAATAGTCGGGGAAAAGACAAAATTGTTGAATAGTCCTTGAAGTTTCAACTTAATTTTTTATTTTTCTAGGTAAGTTCATATGGTACAATTGTATTTAAATTGTTATGCATTTGAATTATGAATATGTGTATGTTTGATTATAACTTAAATTGTTTGCGATTTGATACAAAAGGTGAGATATAAACTAAATTGTAGAGAAATGTTATATGTATTAAATCCCTAGTGAACATAATAAAGGATAGGATACGATTGGCATACCAATAGGGTTATTGTGTGCTTGTATGGGATATGTGATAGTATAGGATAATTGGTTATACGAAGATCATTATTGATTATACTGGGATCCAGTTTTTGTTACGGATCATCGAGTATTGAATGTCTCTACTAAGACCTTGGTGTCATGGAGGGATGTATTATTATATGATTTTACAGATGATTGCCTACAGGGTTTGCACTTCAATGCCCTAGTGTGATGTAGTTACTGCTCTTACGAGCAATTTGGTTTGGTGTCGTTACTCATGTATCCGAATCTGTTCACTTGAGTTCTTCGAGCTAAAAAGGTTAATGAAAATTTAAAAATGGCAATGGAATGTTATTATCTTTTTATCCAATTAGTTAAATATTGATTGATGATGGGAATCGTGTTGAATTGGATTGATATATGTTTGAATTGCCATTTGATATCATTATATGTTAACTCGCCTTATTGATATATGAATTATTTTGTTTAAGCAAACTTTGCCAAGTTAAATTGCTTTTTGTATCAAATTGTAAATTGAGGTAAGTTGATGTTTAATGCCTATGAACTTACTAAACATTTGATATGCTTACCCCATTTATTTCCCTTTCCCTTGTAGATCATCTTTTGGAACTCGTCAAGTTGTATAAACTCGAAGCTCACACCATCCAATAACCTATTTGGTAGATGTTTAATCATTTTGAACCTTAGGTTTGTGGCTTGTATTTAGGTGTTAGAATAAACTTGAATGTATGAAGTCTTGATGATGTTTGAAAGTCATTTTGATCTATGGTATTGAACTTGATATGTATATATATGATCTAAATGTCGATATTTTGCATATGGCTTGAAAATGCATGATTTGGCATTTGTAATACCTAGTTAAATGTTTTGGCATAGGTAAGGTTATGAAATGAAATGAAATAACATGTTTGAACATGGAATTACATAGGTAGGAAGTTGGTATCTGAACGGTTAGTAGGTTGAATGGATGGTATATAATTTAAAGTATTGAATTGGTTTGTTTTATGATAGATTGAATCTATATTGAATTGGTTTGATTGATATGAGTAAGTGACTTATGTTGGTATGAAAAATTATGTGTTTAGATATGTTTTTAGGTGTTTATGTTGAATGGTTGATTTGGGGGCCTTAGGGCCAAATGTTGATTAGCATGCTAGGTTGAAGCTTTCGAAAAAAAGGTTATAGTGGTCTATTTGTGGTATCATGATACCATATCCTTGATGTCACAATATCCACCCTATTTTATTTTGTAAAGTTTGCAATTTGGTCCTTAGGTTGGGAAGTTTGGCCCTAGATATCGCGATACCCACCAGACATATTTTGATCTTTGGCTACTATCTTTAGGATCGTGATACTAAGCCCTAGATATCGTGATACCCTCTTCTCATATTTTAAAATTTTTAAATTTAGTCCTAATTCAACCTTGGGATGGTATTGAGCTTTCATAAGCTCGATTAAAACCCAAAAATAATTGTTTAATATGTTTTGAAATTGATTAACACTTGATCATAGGTATCAATACTTGTATGTTGTTTAATTGATCGTAGTTGCTCCAGAAATGAAGGTGGCATCCTGTCGCTTGAACTTGGTGATAGGGTCAGGCGAAGGGTGTTACATACATTTCCAATGAAACATATATTTCATTCCTCAAAGAATATTAATGGAAACAAGATATTTGGTCATAGAGAAGTATGTGACCAATGATATTTCATGTCACATTCATAACATAAGTTATCTCTACCCTTTGAAGGGTTATTTTGAGAACTCTTATTATTCTATTATTTATTATTGTTTCCACTTCTAGTGGTTATTATTATGCCACTTATCATGTCCATGATATTGTGTCACTTATTACGTTCATGATTATATCCTTATATTTTTATACTAAAAGGAATGAAAAAGATCTAGTGGGGTGGACTTCTAAACGTGCCAATATATTATTTATTTAAAGGCAACCAGTATCACAAAAACTTATCGTGATAATTTGATTAGATTTAAAATAAATAATAATAATAATCACATATTGATAACTCTTGAAAAATTTTATATTTCATGCCTTTACGTCTAGCTAATTGCTTGTACTTAGGTAAATTCAGTCACATTTTAGGACATTCCATTAGTATTTTTCTTGTTTCAACATTGCATTAGGAGTTTGGACAGTACTTAAATGCTAGTTATTTTTAATTTCTTGTGGAAGGGTTGTGTGTAGTGATGGATTGGTAGGTGCAGGTTGAGGAACGAGAAGTAAATGAGTGAATGTTTGACAGGGCAAAGGGTTGGACAGTTTGTCAACACGAATGTCGTGGCAATGTCGAGAAGATATCTAGTCAGCACTTAAAGGGTAAAGGTCTTAGGCCCAGTTGAACTTGTACTAGATATATCTACCTAAAAAAAGGGGAAAGAAAATCATAGACTGTTGCATTTATCCTAAGGAAAACGATTGTAAAAGCCAAAGAAGGAAACTCTAGAAGGGGCGGAGAAAACAAAAAGGAAAACCTTAGGCAAAAAAATAGAGGGTAGTGACTGAGTAGAGACGAGAAGACGAAGACGAAGGTAGTCCCTCTCAAGCCACCACATGACATTGCATTGCTGGAGTGTGGGTTGGATAAGTGAAAGCTATCTTCCCGAAGTTCTTCCATTATTTCTTGATTACTCTTTGTGAATTGATTTAATGAAAACGACGTTGAATGATACTTTGGATTTGAATTTTAATTGCCAACTCATGTGCTAGATCTCATAGGGTTGGGATTACTTGATGAAACTCTTATTTTCTTTAATGAATGAAGCATAGATCTTCTATAATACTCTATTTCATTCAATGGTTTTTTTTTTATAAAATTACATGTTTGCAAACTCTAGACATAGATGGATGATATGTGCAAAATTGAATGATATGTGCAAGTGTTCGACCGAATACTTGTAGCAGCCTCTAAACATAGAGCAACATTCATACGAAAAGAAAAGAAAATATTGCAAGATACCGTGCTAAAGGCCTATAGACATATATCGCTTAAGACAAGTTAACTTGAGGTCTTGTTCTCGAAAGAAGCGAACCATTTTAGAACTCTTCTAAGTTGTAGGTTGAGTATGGTTTTGTCGAGGCATTACTATTAGTAAGGGCAGATTCTTAGTAATCTCGACCTTTCAAATCAACACCGTAGACCCGTTATCGTTTGCCATAGTGTCTTTGTCATAGAATCTTTTTAGTTGTTTACTTATTCGTTTGCATATTATTCACCTAGTTATTCTCGAATTTTCCATTGCATTCTTACTCTTGTCTGGTCGTGTCATAGCATTTTTCATTACTGCACGTATCATTATTCTTTCAAATTACCACTCCAATCTTATCATTATTTTTTCATAACATTAATCATACCTTACTTTAATAACTCGGCCAAATTATACCATTCTAATCCCTATGGAGACGATCTCACTCATCACTTTATTACTTGTCCAACATGTATACTTGCACAATTTGCATTTCATATTCACAAGTGTCAAGTTTTTGGCATTGCTGTTAGGGATTGACAATTGGTGAAATTTGGTTTTTTTAGCTTTATTTAATTTAGTTGTATTTAATTTCTACAGGTTTGCCATCAATTTATGAGAAAAGGCATCCCTGCTAACAAAAAGTATCCTTTTGACCGAGAGATTGAAAGAACTTTGTGAAGGAGAATAAGGGAGTTATGTAATATGGCTAGGGAAGGAAATGATCCTGGCCTAAATGATCCTGGTCTCAACGATGATCCTATTTTTCAGGATGTTAATCTTCCTATTCATCGTGTGAGAGATGATCGAAACAGACTAATTCGGGAACATTTGTTCCAATTTTGGATTATTTGAATCTAGGATTAGTGAGACCACACATACAAGCTCAATAATTCGAGTTGAAACCAATAATGTTTCACATGTTGCAAATAGTAGGATAGTTTGGTAGATTACCCACTGAAGATCTAATACTACATTTAAGACTTTTTCTAGAAGTCTGTGACTCGTTTAGACAACAGGGTGTTCCTGAAGACTCCTTGCGACTTTAATTGTTTCCATATTCCTTGAGAGATCGTGCAATAACATGGTTGAATGCTTTGCCGTTGGGAACAATGGCAGTATGGAATGATCTTTTCCAAAGTTTTTGCTAGGGAATAAGCCACTAAATATGAAGGCAAATGTTAGAAATGACATCACATCTTTTCGAGAAGTGGAGGATGAAACGCTATATGAAGCTTGGGAATGATTTAAAGAATTCCTTCGAAAATGTCTGATACATGGATTCCAGCACTGGATGCAGATAGAGATATTTTATAATGGGTTGAATGCGCATACGAGGATGGTAGTTGATGCTTCTGCCAATGGTACCTTGTTGGATAAATCTTATAATAAAGTGTATAAGATTTTGGAAAAAATTGCCAACAATGATTATCAATATCCTATCACAAGAGTTAGGATGGGTAAGAAAGTTGCTTGTACCATGGAGCTTGATGCAATCATTTTGTTGACAGCCCAAGTATCTTCTTTTGCTAATATGATCAAAACAATGAAAAGGATTATTGTAGTCGAGGAGATGAAATCAGTTGAATTATTGTATGTTTATTGCGGTGAAGACCATGTGTTTGATGAATGCCCATCAAATCCACCATCTGTATACTACATGGGTAATTTTAACCGGAATAATAACCCCTATTCCAACACCTAGAATATAGGGTGGAAGCAGCATCCAAACTTTAGTTGGAATAATCAAGGTGCAGGGAATTTAACAATTTTGCAAGACAGAATGCTAATAGTGCATTGCCTGGTTATAATCATCCTATGTCGAGGCAAAATGTTCAATAGGGTCAAGAATTATCTTCTACCTCTGTTGAAGCCTTGCTGAAGGAATATATGGCCAAGAATGATATTGTAATTTAGAGCCAGGTTGCATCCCTCAGAGCTCTTAAGAATCAAGTGGGACATATATTGAATGTTTTAAATTCGAGGCCACAATGAGTATTGCCAAGCGATACTAAAAATTTGAGAACACAAGGGAAGGAACAGTGTAAGGGAATCACTCTCAGAAGTGGGACACAATTGAATGATGTTGTCCAAGACACCACTGTAGAAGATGACAACTCCAGACTCAACCATGGAAAGACTTCAGAGTTAATTGAAAAGCATACTGCACCTAAAAGGGGTAAATAGAAGAATGTTGCAGCAGAATCACATCATGCTGCAAACAAAAATGCCACAACAAAAAAATATCAGCTGCCTGAAGGATAACTACCTCTACCTTTTCCTCAACGATTCTATAATTTCAAACAGGATGTTCAATTCAAAAGATTTTTGGAAGTCTTAAAGCAAATCCAATTATGGAAAGCTTATGAAAGAAATACTGTCTAAGAAGTGTAGATTGGGAGAATTTAAGACTATTGCTCTCACTGAAGGGTGAATAGCAATGTTGATGAATAAATTACCTCCAAAGTTGAAGGACCTAGAGAGTTTCACTATCCCATGTTCAATTGGAAATCATTATGTTAGTAAGGCATTATGTGATTTAGGAGTAAGTGTAAATCTAATACCTATGTCTATTTTTAAGAAGCTAGGAATTGGGAAAGCAAGACCTACTACTGTTACGTTGCAACTGGCTGATCGATCCTACACACATCTGGAAGGTAAAATTGAATATGTGATGGTAATAGTAGATCATTTTATTTTTCCTACAGATTTCCTTATTTTAGAATGTGAAGCTGACCAAGATGTGTCAATTATTCTTGGAAGACCTTTTCTTACTATTGGCGGGACTTTAATTTATGTGCAGAAAGGCGAACTGACCATGAGGGTAAATGATCAGTAGATTACTTTCAATGTATTTGATGCCTTGAAATGCGCTAATAAAAATGAAGAATGCCACGCCATTGGGTTGATAGAAATAGCAGTAAAGGTAGAATTTGTAAAATTTTGCCACAACAATTCTGATAGTGATGAAGACTCACTTGAGGGAAGTGACGCGGTAATTTTTGAGGACATTGGTAAACTTATGAAAGCCAAGTAGTTCATGGGTAGACTAGGGAAGAAGTTTGAATCCTTGGATTTATCTGATCACTCTTTTAATCCTCCTAAACCTTCTATAGAATAACCTCCCACACTGGATTTGAAACCTTTCCTACAGCATTTAAAATATGCATATTTGGGAGACAACAACACTTTGCCAGTAGTAATTTCTGTAGAGTTGACACCTGGGCAAGAGGTCAAGTTGTTAGAAGTCTTTTGACGATCAAAGAAGCCATTAGGATGGACCCTTGCTCATATAAAGGGAATTAGCCCTATTCTTTGCATGCATAAAATTTTGCTGGAGGATTTCTATAGCAATTCTATTGAACTATAGAGAAGACTAAATTTGATCATGAAAGAAGTTGTCAAGAAACAGATCATTAAGTGTCTTGATGCTGACATTATTTACCCGATCTCTGATAGCTCATGGGTGAGTCTTGTACAATATGTGCCTAAGAAAAGAGGTGTCACAATAGTGAGTAACGATAACAACGAGCTCATTCTGACTCGCACTATCGTGGGATGGAGAGTATGTATGGACTATCACAAGCTTAACAAGGAAACTAGAAAGGACCATTTTCCCTTACCATTTATTGATCCGATACTAGATAGATTAGCTGGGAAAGCTTTTTACTTTTTTTTGAATGGTTATTCATGGTATAATCAAATTGTCGTCACTCCTAATGACCAAGATAAGACCATCTTTACGTGTCTTTATGGAACCTTTGCATTTAGACGGATGCTATTTGGGTTATGTAATTCCCCGGCAACCTTTTAGCGTTGTATAATGGCCATATTCTCAAACATGGTGGAAAACTTACTTGAAGTCTTCATGGACGATTTCTCTATGTTTGACAATGATTTTAAGGATTACTTAAAAAAATCTAAAATTGGTTTTGTGTTGTTGTGAAGAAACAAATCTTGTTTTGAACTAGGAAAAATGCCACTTCATAGTTCATGAAGGAATTATTCTTGGGCATAGAATATTGCAGCAAGAGATTGAAGTGGACAGAGAAAAAATTAAAGTAATAGAAAATTTTCCACCTCCCACAAGTTTCAAGGGTATTAGAAGTTTTTTAGGTCATGCGGGATTTTATAGAAGATTCATTAAGGATTTCTCGAAGATATCTAAGCCCTTGTGCACCTTTTTGGAGCAAAGCAGATCTTTCAATTTTGATGAACATTGCTTGGTTACTTTCAAAGAAATGAAGAAACGACTGGTAGCAGCACTAGTTGTAATAGCTTTGGATGGACACTATATTTTGAACTCATGTGTGACGCTAGCGATAATGCTATGGGAGCAGTGTTGGGGAAAAGGAAAGACAAAGTACTACATGCAATATATTATGCAAGCAGAACCTTGACGGATGCGCAGATTAACTATACCACCACAGAAAAGGAGTTAAAGGTTGTGATGTTCGCATTCAATAAATTCTGCCCTTATCTGGTTGGTACCAAGGTCACAGTCTACACAGATCACTCTGCTATTAAGTATTTGGAGAGCAAGAAAGATGTCAAACCAAGATTGATTACGTGGATCCTCTTATTGCAGGAGTTCAACTTGGAAATTAAATATCGAAAGGGGATTGAAAATCAAGTGGCTCATAATTTGTCTAGGTTAGAATCTGGAAATGAATATGGTAATGACAAACTTATTAAAGAAGACTTTCCTAATGAGCAGCTGTTAGTTGTCATGGCATTACCTTGGTATGTCGATATAGTGAAATTTTTAGTAAGTGGTGTGATGCCACTTGATCTCAATAGCCAAAGAAGACGAAAATTCCTTCATGATGCCAAGCATTATTATTAGGATGAACCCTTCCTATTTAAGCATTGTGCTGATCAGATAATTAGGAAGTGTGTCCCTGATGATGAAATACATAGCATTCTGCAATATTGTCATTCAGCTCCTTATGGAGGACACTTTAGTGGAATGAGAACTGCTGCCAAAGTACTTCAGTTAGGATTTTATTGGCCGAGTCTATTCAAAGATGCTTATGAATTTTATCAATTGTGTCACCGTTGTCAGAGGACAAGAAATCTATTTAGGAGACATGAAATGCCATTGCAAAAAATTCTGAAGACTAAGTTATTTGATGTATGGGGAATAAAATTGATGGGTCTATTTCTACCGTTAGTGGGAAACCTGTACATGTTGTTGGTAGTAGACTATGTCTTTAAGTGGGTCGAAGCTGTTGTGCCTCCTACTAATGATGCAAAGTCAGTAATGAAATTATTGCACAAGAACATTTTCACAAGATTCGGTACGCCTAGAGCCATTATTAGTGATGAAAGATTTCATTTTGATTGTAAATTAGTGGTTGCCATGCATCGGTATGGGGTGAAACATAAGATTACCACGGCATATCATCCCCAACTAAATAGACAAGCTGAGGTCTCTAACAGAGAAATCAAGAATATTTAAGAAAAAATGGTCAACCCAACTCGTAAGGATTGGTCCTCTAGACTGGATGAAGCTTTGTGGACCTATCGTACTACATTTAAAACACCATTGGGGATGTCACCTTTTAAGTTTGTTTATGGAAAGCCCTGTCACCTACTTGTTGAGCTTGAGCACAAAGCATTTTGGGCTATTAAAAAATTGAACATGGATTGGGTCGCTGTTGGCCATAAAAAGTTGTTAGAGCTGAATGAAATAGAATAATTTAGGGCACAGGCATATGAAAATGCTAAACTGTACAAGGAGAAAACCCAGCATTGGCATGATAATAAAATTATGCTAAGACAATTTGATCCAAGGCAACGGGAGTTTTTATTCAACTCTAGGCTCAAATTGTTCGCTGGTAAATCAAAATCTCGCTGGTCAAGTCCCTTTTGTAACAACTCATTTTTAGTGAAATCAGAATAGTGGTTTTGATACCACAGATCTGATGATTATATTATTATTTTATTATTATTTTAATTTCAATGGAATGTTAGTAAGGTCGCATAAAAATTTCGTTAAGAAATTTTGATGTTTGCATGTTTAATTATGTAAAAAGGACTAAATTATAAAAGGTGCAAAAGTAAAGTTCTATTAGTTAAAGGTATCAATTAGATATAAAACTCTAAAGTGGATGGACTTAATTGGCAATTAGACCATTCAAAATGTTAGTGAACATTTATGGACACAATTTAAAGTGATTTTAAGTTATAAGTCAAGGTTAAATTAGTAAATTAACAAATTAACTTAAAATTAAACTAAAAGAAAGATGGAATCATCTTCCTAATGGAATTCACCACTGAAATTTAGAAGGAAGGAAGCCATTTTTAGGGTTTGAAGCTAGGCTAAGCTAAGTTGGTGCATGGTGAGTGTTTTTCATCACACTTTTAATGATTTTTATGTTTTTGAAGTTGTTTTAGCTTAATCTAGCTACCACGGGGTTCAATTTGTAAAATTGCTAAAGATTTAGGATTTCGTAATGAATGTTCTTGCATGATTCTTGATGTTTAATGAAAGATTATGGGTCATTGTTGGTAAATAAATAAGTTTTGTAAAATGATTTTTAATAAAAATGTCATTTAGGGACTTATTTGTAAAAGTAGTAAAAGTCCATGTTAAATTTATGAAATGAGGGTTTTTATGAGTTGATATAGGTCCCTAGAGAAATAAACTAGCTTGAGAAAAGGATGAAAATGTTTAGATTTCAATTTGTAAGCTTAAGGACTAAATTGTGAAATGTTAAAATGTTAGTGGCAAAATTATAATTTTACAAAATATGAAATATGGATTGAATTGATTAATAGAAGTATTAAATGGATTGAATTTGTATATTTAGGTCAAGATAGACCTTGTATGGATTTAGATTGGGGAAAACCTATAGCCTCGGGTTAATCGACTTTGTTGTTACGCTCAAATCGTCGAGGTAAGTTCCTAGTTTTTTAATACGTAATGAATTTCTATTTGTGTACTTGTATTATGATGCTTTAATTATTATTTTACTAGAAGAATAATGATGAATTGCACATACGTGCCCCTATTTGTACTTCGATACCCCTGAATTACACATGCGTGCCCCTATTTGTATTTTGGTACCCTTGAATTGCACATACGTGCCTCTGTTTGTACTTCGATACCCTTGAATTGCACATACGTGCCCCTATCTATACTTTGGTACTCATGGATGTACTTTTGTACCCTGTTTAGACTTCGGTAACTCTGAAATTGAATAATATGTAAATCGTATTCAATTTATTGTTAGATTAAATAATATGTTATGTTCTTACTAAGTTGTATAAGCTTATTCGTTCGTGTAGATTGTTTTGTAAATCATTGTTGCTGACACTTTGGACGGATCAAACCTTCGACTCACACTATCCAATGACTTTGGTAGTTTTTGCATCTTCTAGGGTAGTGGTATGTATAAACTTTTGTAGTTGAATTTGAGATTGAAACATATTTAGGATGCATAAAATGGTGTTTGATGAATGTGTATATAATAACTAAATGTGTTTGTGTTATGATCTCATGTATGCTTAATAGATTACTATGGCATGTATAAGTTGTTTTGGTATTTTTGATGCCGTACTAGTATGAGTTAATGTGGCAATGTTTTGATGCATGTTTGAATGGCCAAAATGGTATGTGATGAGTTGATTTCAATATGGTATTAAACTATGTGTGTATGATTGAGATGTGGTAAGAGTATATGTTTAGATAACTTGGAATGTTTACATTTGAGGTGCCTTATATAACATATTGGTTGAATGATCTTAGGTTATCGAATTAGTCATTTCATATAGGTTTTAGTCATGTTTTAAGGTCTTGATGATATGAACAAAATGCTTTTTAAGTACATGCTTGATTTTGGTGATGGAAATGGTTTTTTTTAGGCAAATTCTTGTCCATATGGCCTGAGACACGAGCGTCTGACTCAGCTGTGTGTGACACACGGCCAGGCGACACGACCGTGTGTCCCTTGTAGGTTTAATGTATGCAAGTCAGGCTATTGCACGGCCTAGTACACAGACGTGTATGACTATTTTGAGAGTTACACGGCCTGACACACGGGCGCTTGGCTTGGCCATGTGACCCAACTCAGAGAGTTACACGGGTGAGGACACGGGCTGGGATAGGATCGTGTGTCCCTATTTCGATTGTTACGCGGCCTGAGACACAGACGTGTGTCTCATCCATGTGAGGCACACGGCCTGGCCACACGTTCGTGTGACCCTTGTATTCCAATTTTTCTAACTTTTTCTTATACTTTCTGAATGTTTCCAATTTGGTCTCGAATTGTTTCTAAGGTACTTCTAGGGCCTCGAAGGCTCGATTAAGGGACGTTATGTATGTGATTGAGTGTAATTAGATTATGTTTCCAATGATGTATGAAATGAAGTTTTTAATGTTCCATTTGTACGGTATTGCTCCACAACTCTATTTCGGCGATGGATACGAGTTAAGGGTGTTACATTTAGTGGTATTAGAGCCACAGTTTAGTCGATTTTAGGACTAATGTAGCGGAGTCAAGTTTATTATATACATTCCATATATACCCTGTGATAGTGTGATGCTTTTGATTCATTCTAACATTGTATTTTCTTATAGATTTAAGATGTCAACTGAATCGAACTGAGCTATAGCTAATGAAGCCGAAAGTAATGTTCAAGCTTCGAATCTTGAAGCAAGTAATAGTACGTCTATTCCAAAATTTGTTGGTGATTAGATGAAAAATATATTTCTTGGAATGATGAACCAATGGTTCAATGAGTTCAAGCAAGCAAATGTTGCAACTCCGCCATCTCCACCCCATGTTGTGCCTCCTCTGGCACCCCTGAATACTCCAAACCTTGTACTGGTAATAGTTACCCGAGTATTAGTAAAAATATTCAAAAATATAGAGCTAAAGAGTTTAGAGGTACGGTAGATGATGATCCTTCAAAAGTTGAGTATTGGCTAATGAATGGAAAGAGAGTTTTTGTAGAATTTTTGTGCACCCCTAAAGATTGTTTGAGGTGTGCAGTATCATTACTGAAAGATGAGGCATATTTATGGTGGGATACTTTGAGCACGATGACATTGAATGATCATGTTAATTGGAATTTCTTTCAAAATGAATTCAAGAAAAAGTATGTTAGCCGGCTATTCATTGATAGGAAAAAGAAAGAATTTCTCAAGTTAAAATAAGGAAATCGAACTATAGCTGAGTATGAATGTGAATTTTTACAGTTAAGTAAGTATGCTCGTAATATCATATCAAATGAGGAGGAAATGTGTATTAGATTTGAAGATAGGTTGAATGATGATATTCGTATGGCTGTAGCATCACTAAAGTTACAAGAATTTGTAGAACTTTCAGAGCGGGCTCGTAAAGTTGAAGAAATTTGTAAATGAAAACGACAGTCAGATTTAAAATTTTGAGATTTTAATAAAAGGGGGTCATTTAACCCTGTTCAAACGTCTTCGTCAAAGAAATTTAGAGATGACACAAGTCGATCAGCTGCTCCTTCAGAGTTCGCTGGTAGAGAGAAACTGAGGCGAAGCAATTTTCAGTCAGTTAATTCTCTAATGGCTAGTGTTGGAAGTGTAAGAAATGTTCTCCCAGCAAGACCACTGTCTGTGAACTCTTACAACTGTACTTTCAACTCTTTTAATTCTGTAAGTTTCATTTTATATGGAGCTATCGATATCGAAGATGTTCCCGGCATCAATTCAATAGCAAACTCAACCTCTCTAATTGGCGGTAACCCTGGTAATTCTTCTGGAAACACATTTTGGAACTCACACACAATCGGAATCGATTCTAATTTCAATTCTGAAACCCTAGAATCAACTATATAAACGAGATATGCGTCACAACCCTTTTTAACAGATTTTCGTGCCGTCATAGTTGAGATTATATTAGATGTACCGTCCAATCTATCTGACTCAATTCGGATCCATTTACATTCTGTCATTTTAACACAATATGCTTTCTTCTACAATTCACAACTGCATCATGCAGAGTCAATGAGTCCATACCCAGAATCACATCAAAATCATCAAAGGGTAATAACATCAAACTAGCGGGAAAATTGTAACCCCTAAATTTCAATGGACATGATCTACATAACTGATTAACTAGAACACACTGACACAAAGGATTTGTAACTTTGACAGTATATTCAGTGAACTTAATAGGTAATTTCTTTTTGTCTACTAATGTAGTGCATATATACAAATGAGTTGATCCAGGATCAATCCATGCATATGCATTAATATCAAATATAGAAAAAGTACACGCAATAACATCTGGAGCAGTAGCCTCCTTTTGAGCTCGGATTCCATAAGTCCTAGCTGGTGTTTTTGCTTTAGACCGTCCATTCATTTCGCTATTCTTTCCTCGACTGAGAGTAGCATTTCTAACATTTCCAGATAGTCTACCTCTCTGAGAAGTTGCTTCAGGCTTATTTGACTGGTTATCGAAATCATTTTGCTTCTTTCAATAATTAAAAAGAAAATGGTCAGTAGACCCACAACGGAAACAAGCTCTCAACTTTGATCGACACTCACCAAAATGCTTTTTATTGCATCCAAAAAATGTGAAAGGTATTCGTAGTTTTCTTGGGCATGCAGGGTTTTACTGAAGATTTATTAAAGATTTCTCAAAAATTGCAAAGCCCTTATGCTTATTATTGGAACAGAATAAAAAATTCCTCTTTAACGATGCATGTCTGGATGCATTTATTCAATTAAAGACGCAGCTAGTAAATGCACCCATTGTCGTTACACCAGATTGGTCTCAACCTTTTAAAGTTATGTGCAATGCAAGTGACTTTGCTGTGGGTACTGTTCTAGGACAACGCAAGGGAAAAATATTTCACACCATCTATTATGCTAGCAAAACTCTTACAGAGGCTCAAATCAATTATACCACTATAGGGAAAGAATTGTTTTTTGTAATCTTTGCTTTCAACAAGTTTTGTTCTTATCTTGTCGGCACAAAGGTTACCGTATTTACTGATCACTCTGTGTTGAGATATCTTTTTGCGAAGAGGGATGCAAAACCAAGACTGATACGTTGGATCTTATTATTGCAAGAATTCGACATCAAGATAAAAGACCGCAAAGGTTTAGAGAATCAAGTTGCAGACCATCTGTCTCGATTGGAAGTTGGCAACAAAGATGAAAACATACTTCAAATTGTCGACGCATTCCCAGATGAGAAGTTATTTGTTGTAGATGCAACCCCTTGGTGTGCAAATTTGGTTAATTATCTAATGTGTGGAAAACTCCCATTGGGTGTCATAGGCCATAGAAAAGAAAGATTTCTTCGTGAAGTAGTGAAGTATCATTGGAACGAGCCGTATTTATTCAAGGCATGCAATGACAACATTATTCGGCACTGTGTTTCGAAAGAGTAGATGCTTTCAATCCTGAAGCATTGTCATGATGCTCCTTATGGAGGTCATTTTGGTGGCATGTGAACTACTGCTAAGATTCTCCAATCAGGATTCTACTGGCCTTAATTATTCAAAGACGCCCATAATCTGTGAATCAATACGATAAGTGTCAGCGCACTGGTTCTACATCCCGACGTAATGAAATGTTACAACAGCCAATTATGGAGGTTAAATTGTTCGATGTTTGGGGTATGGATTTTATATGACCATTTCTAAGTTCATTTGGAAATCTTTATATATTAGTAGTTGTTGATTACGTCTCGAAGTGGGTTGAAGTTGTCGCAGTCCCAAAGGATGATGCAAAAGTGCTTACTACTTACTCGTGCTCGTAGCTCGATCGAGGGTCAAGAGTACGGTCCGACAGAAAAACAAAAGTCTTCCGTATCAAGTGATACGTAAATTGCTCAGTAGTGCTTCGCCACTATTGTAGGTTGCGGAAATAGCTTAATGGTAGAGCATAGCCTTGCCAAGGCTTAGGTTGAGGGTTCAAGTCCCTCCTTCTGCTCCTGGCTTCGTCGTTTAGTCAGTTCCAATCTAACTAAATCAGAATTAAGATCCAACTATTCACAATACAACAACTAAAATCTCTGAGTTCCCAATGAAGCCTGCCAACTCGCGAATCTAATCAATTAGGTCCTAAATTTCCTTGGATTTCGAGACATAAGATAAAACCAAGTGTGACAACTCCCCCACCCTTAAAGAAAATTACTTCCTCGAAATTTCTTCTTGTAATTAGCTCTATAAGCAGACTTCGGGTAGTTATTCCTTATCGAATAGCTTCAATTATAACTCAAGGAAGGACACCACTATACTTCCCTATTGCCTTAGCACTAACCGCTAACTTAGCATTTCTTTAAACCCATCTTGCTTGCATAACGGGTCTGCCCATATTCCATATGTAGTGGGTAACGGGTTTAAGGACAACCTCACCATTATCTTGGTGGAGCTTCTAGTTTACACCTAGTGCTAAAACTTTCCTAAAGCAAAGTTATCTAACTGATTCTCTACTAGTGTACAACAATTTGGCGGATATTTAATGAACAACTTACTTTAGTGGATCTTTCCACTTTTCTGGTTATCAAGGGGTTTGGAAAAAAACACCCTTCCCCAATCAACAGGTGTCAAAAGTAGGTTTGGGGACCTAAACAACTATTACTTTTTGAATCCAAGCTTTTCTTGCACGCTTGGTTATTTAAATGAAACCTAAATAAAAAGAAATTCTTTTATTTGATACCGATTCCTCCTAAATTCTTTATCTTTTGAGTTACCCTCTGATCCCTATGTCTTATTTCTTCCATTTCTTAATTCATTCACCGAAGTGATTCGTCCTTTGTGAGTACTTCTCAATTTCCAGGTAATCCTTATTTTATTTTCTTTTTTCTTTTATCTTACACTATATCATTATGTCCAAGGTTACACCAACATTGGGAGGAAGTGCCAGGGGTTCTGGTCCTTGGAGTCAGAAGGGCTGCTAGAGAAGTTTTACAGTTGTAGATGATAGTGATTCCCAGTCCCAAGAAACTAGTACTTCAGCAAGAATGCCACTATATAGATGCCTAACCACTTAGAAGGAGATGGTAAGTCACTTGGTAGAGATTATCACCGGGGTATAGTGATTCCTAGTCCCAAGAAACCCGTGGTATACTATTGGCAAACTTCACCTTCCATTTCAAGATTATCACCAGGGAGAGGCATCTTAGTGATTCCAACGAGGGCCTCATTCTATCCCTTTACTTGTTAGGGATTGGCTTTCATCTTCCAGTGCATCCCTTCTTCTGCATGGTACAAGAAGAGTACAGAATTGTACCAAAGCAGCTAACTAGTCTATCTTGGTAGACCTTGGTAGTGTACTTCTTACACTGCAACAGCTAGGATGAGCAACCTCTACTTGGCGCCTTCCAACAGTTCTATCAGTTGAAGGTTCTGACTTAGAGGCCTTCAGCTGGGATGGTCTATTTTAGTGTTCGTCAGGGTCGCGAGCTCATACTCAAGGATTTGGCTCTAAACCTTCACTTGGATCGAAATAAATTTATTCTGGTGAAATACAAATTTACCAGTAGGTTTAGGTTTCCCACAAGATGATCAATTCCTAAGGAGGTATTTACCTCCAGGCCCAACCCTTAGACACCGAGATCGTCGTGGCACAAGTTGAAAGACTAAATCTGCGGGGTATTCTGGAGTTCAAAAGGATCCTCACAGTTAGAAATATCTTGTTTCTTTTTGGAGGGAAGGAGTCCAAATGGTTGGCAGGAATTGGATCTTTATCCTGGCATGAGCCTCAGGATGCTTCAATCCGCGAAAGAGGTCTACCTTTTTGGGGCCAATAACAAGTTAACTTGGGATTTAACTAGCAAATGGACAGAGCCTACTGATTTCTTCTACACTGCCTGCAATATTCCTCCCCACCGTTGGCTTTCCTCAACTCTAGGATTCTTGGGTGAGTCATCGAGTAGTGACATAGTTCAAAACATTGTTGACCCCGCTGTTCATACTATAGGTCCTACTCATATCTTATCCCCATCACCACTGTCCCAGCTTGGAGTCATGGATGCAAATGCTTTGTTTGAGAGTATGCAATAGGCTATTGATGCAATTGATTCAAGAGCGCGAGCTAGTAGCAGTAGCCAAGAGGTTGAGACTCGAAAGGAGGCTCTCTAGTGCTGGGGAAAGCAGGGACAATAGTTTGTCCCACCACAAACCTGGCAAGCAACCTAACTTTCTAGAGGTTCAATCCTGACTGCCTCTAGATGTATTAACATCTAGAGTGTGAATACTGCAACAAAAGATATATATATAAATGAGGTAGTGTCCCCAAGTATACGGGTCAAGTTATAATATAGTTACAACAGAGTAGGTGAATACTCCGAAGATCATAATCAAAAGATACTAGTACTAGATCAATTTCAACCTAAACACCAAAAGATCTAATTAGTACTTGAAATAGGTTATATTACGAAAATATAAATAATAGGGATTTTTGGGGTTTTTGCAATATTAGTAATAATAAGAAAAACAAATAACATTGGGAGTTTAAAAAGTAAAATTGATCAGATCTAATTATGGGTGATTAGTTCGCTTCGATAATATTAATCAACTATCACTTTGGGCTCCTCGTCAATCAACTAGTCAATAGGAGCTTCCGATACATCTAAAAGAATAACGAGTCAACAAAGACTACTTATCTTTCGACCTCACAATCCAAACCGACTCACGATTAAGGTGTTCACAAATAGGCCATACAAATTTTAGGTCAATTCCCACATTGATAACTTCTTATAGGCGTCAAGCCTAAGGTTTAGGTTCTCCCTTTCCTGAACAACTGATCCGTTTAGTAAGCCTGCAAAATAGTCAATCCATCATACCTCCACTCGTTAATAGATATAGAATGGATATAAAATGTAAACATAATAAATTAATCGAACGTATAAAGTTTTGGGAAAAGCCTGATTTGTATTAAGAACAAGAGTGAATCCACAAAGTCTGGTCGTATCTACAGACCAAATTTCCCGAGATAATACAAATAACAGACTAAGATAAATCTAAAACATAAGAAAAGAGAAAAACTAAAATACAAGAAAAAAAGAGACTCTAAGCTAAGTAATTAGTGTCATAACATGTGCCAAATGAGCCTATTTAAAGACTTTAGGTAGTCGTCGTCCTTAACCCTAGGTTAACTGACGCTCTTGAGCTTTAGATTGGATTGTGCAGACCAAAATGCCCCCTGGCTCGTATTAATTCCCATCCAGAGTCGATGTCACAACACCTCAGGACCTCTGTCGCGACATAAAACTTAGTGCACTTTTCTTTAGGATGTTTTCAGAGGTATGCCGTGACACCTTTAGGCTTTGTCGCAACATCGAAGGCAGTCTTGAAATTCCTCTATTCTGCTCCCTATGTTGCGACATTGAATCCTCCGTGTTGTGACATAGCGACCAGTATCAATTTAGAACGCCTTTTAATGGTCTCCTACACACTCACAAGGTTCATTAGCTCACCCTTAGGCCTTATTCAGCCCCTAAAGTCAATAAAAGACTCGATTTGCACACTTTATTGAATTTAACTAAACTTATTAAAACATAATGAAAACCTAATGATAATGCTTATTTTCAAGCTCCTAAAGTACGAAAACTAGTTTAATCTATTACACCGAGTTACGACAGATCAAACTCCCCCACACTTAAGTCATTGCTTGTCTTCAAGCAACTCAAGCAAAAACAAGAAATGAAAAAGACGACCCTTGAGCAAATATGATACCAGCATTGACTTTGGAGCACATGACTAGGCATTTCATCTGTAACGCCCCAAAACCCGGCCTAGAAGTTTAGACCAAATTCCAAAGGCCACATTGATCACCAAAGTGATCGATGGAAAATTTTACAAAACAAGTTGTCACAACGAACTGACAACATTTATTTGTTTAGTATTCATTCAGAAAAATTAAAGTTGAGTTTAATATAAAAATAAAATTTGCGTGCGAAAAATTCCAAGCAGAACTTGTACAGTAATTTTAATAAAACACTGTAGATCAAAATGGTAAATCAAAATGAAAACTGAAAAGGTAGCTGATAAATTATTTTCAACCAAGACTGTCTAAGACCTCTGCATATTGAGTCCAACTACAGAAAATGGAAGTGTACCTGCAAGGGGAAACACTAAAGGGGGTGAGCTACACGAGCTCAATGTGAGTTCAAAACGACTAACAACAGATTCCAGAAAAGAACCCCAGAGACTCACAACAGATTCCAGAAGAAGACCCCAGATGGCAATCCAATAGCAAAACATATTTACAAATATATGCAGAAACAGAAACCAAACACGAAACCAACACCCCAACACACGCAACAGTCAGAGCACACCAAGTACAATGGAATACTCAACACAAGTGTTGTTCAGTCAAATAGAACACTCAAATAGATGCATGTGAATGCAATTAAGTACTAAAACCCACCCATCCAGCCAACACGCCTCTCCATCCCCCGATCACACCCCAAAAGAGCTGTTTAAGCTCATCCAACCAATCGCACAAAATAGGACCTCGAAAGGCCCATCCAACCCTACACACCAAGAATGTAACTAAGCCACTTAGATAAAAATACGCAGCAGGGCTAGCGTATATGTAGTACAGTGCAATGCAGTAGTCCGCTGTACAGACATGTTCAGTTTAAACTACCAGATCAGATAATAGTACGCAACAAAGCTGACGTATATGCGATACAGTGCTGTAAACCGCAGTATCAGAATCAATCTCCCTTCTTTTCGCAACCAACCAAAAAATTTACTTTATGCAAGTGTATGTATACATACAATCTCACAGAAACAATGAACACATCAACAGACAGTTAAACAGAACAGATATGCACACACACCCAGCTAACCGGGTTCAGAATCAGACATCTCACATACAACAGTCACAAAAAACACATAAGCTGAAGCCCATATCAAAGTCTTATTTACCCTCACTAAATCCTAGCCAAGCGTCAAAACACATACAGATACGATTCCAGATCAAAACATACATAGAACCAAAATAAGTGACTTAGGGCCACACGGCCGTGTTAAAATGCCTAGGCCGAGTGGCCAAATCAGCCACACGGTCGTGTGGCCAGGCTGTGTGGCACCAAAACTTGCCCGAAAACCCTAATTCCAAACTATACACGGTCGTGTGAACTGTCGGTGTGGGGGCACACCCATGTGGTCACGAAACCAGCCCTAATCATCTTGGAAATCGAGTTTTCTGGACACTAAATCGACCCTTGATTGATGGGATTCAGAAACACACCAACATATAGAGATTTCCATGCCATTCAACAGTATTACCGAACATCGACAACCAATTTCCAAAAGGCACATAGATTGCCGCATTCCACCAAAATCAAACTTATAATTCACAAATATAATTGAAAAGTCTCTAAACCCACACTTGATTCGCGATTAACGACGTCCAAGCACTAACTCGATGACAAGAAGTGAAACTTTCTGAAATTTGCCAGCAAAATTATTTTCAAAAGAAAAAGAAAAGAAACCTAATAAGAGGAAGAAAAGAACATCCAAAAAGAAAAAAAAGAATAAAGATAAATATAAATGGTTATATCTTTTAACTTAAAAAAAACTACTATTTAACAAAACAAAATAAAATAAAAATATTTCTCCAAAACGTACACACAAAGACTCGAACCCAGAACCCAAAGACCAATTAACACAAAGCAAACCACTAGACCAAGAGGCCTATTCTGCCACTTAAACGCGCAACTAAACACAATAGCACACCCTTCTCTTTGACCCTAACTGAAAAATTCAAAACTTTTAACCCCAAAAGTCAAAACTTCTAACCCTAAAATTTAGGGTTTTACATCATCTTTGCAAATAATCTTGACATGATGCATAATTGATTTGCCACTTTTGACCTCAGACATCTAAGTTCAATACATTACAAAGTATACAAACATTAAGGGTCTCACATGTAGGAACTTATCAATAAATCATAAAAGTAGTTGGATTATCCTAGTAGAATACAAAAAGTTGCTTATGCGATTGTTTAGTATAATGTCCATTTATGCGTAAGGATACCTAGGTCACATAGGACTTTTTGGCTTGCAACGTTCTGAGGCTTAGAACAGATATGGTATTCAAAAAATAGTAAGCATAAAAAAGGTTGCAAACATGAAAATAGTTTGGCACATTGTATCAAACCCTATTCTTCTGCCTTAGCGACCCTTACCCATTTACCGTCTTATTTCTCCTTCTCTCACCTTCTTTATTTCTCCACATAGGAAATCACAGCATAATATTGTAACTACAGCTAGCCTATGGGTTTTTGTGCACTAATGAATGAGTTTTTCTTATTTTTGCGACTGTAACACCCCTAACCCGTACCCATCGCTGAAATAAGGTTATAGAGCATTACCGTAAAAACATAACTCAAACCATTCATTTCCAATCATTTCATAAAATTCATCATACTCAATCAAACAATAGCATATCGTCCTTTATTAGAGCCCTCGAGGCCTTAAAAAAACTTTAGAAATAATTTGGGACTAAATCGAAAACATTTAAAATATTTAGGAAAAAGTTAGAAAAAATTTTAAACTACAGGGGTCACATGACCGTGTGGCCAGACCGTGTGACTCACACGGCTGAGACACAAGCCCGTGTCTCAAGACTTGTAACATTCGAAATAGGGACACACGATCGTGTCCATGCCCATGTAACTCTCTGACTTGGGTCACACGGCCAAGCTATACGCCCGTGTGCCAGGCCATGCAACTCTCAAAATGCAATCTTTAAAACTTACAGGGGACACACGGCCATGTCGCATGGCTGTGTGTCACACACGGCTGAGACACACGCCTATGTCTTAGGCCGTGTGGACAAGCACACCCTTACAAGCCATTTGCACCTATATTCAAGCATTAAAAATGTACCTAATATATGCATAATAAAGCTAGATCAATATGATATTTATCCATGCAACCAATATGCCCAAAAAGGCACCTCAATCACAGCAACCATATGTGTTTAAACATTTGGATAATCTAGCCATTCACCAACCATACACAACTACCTATTTTCATGTCAGGCCATAGCACAATTAACCATCTGCTAGACAGGTCTAAATATACCAAATTTGGTCAATCAAAACATATCATCACTTAACCATTTCAACATCAACCATTTAAACACCAAAATGCTAGCATGTCATCAACCATAAAACCACATATATACATGCCAACATGAGAAATAATCCATCAACCAAAATACCATATTTACAAGCCAAACATAATGGCTATTTCAACAAGCACAAAACACCTATACATTTAACATTCCTAAACGTGTGCATATTTAACCATTTATCCATTAACTTGTTTCCATATCAAAACATATCAAAATGACTATACCATTTGGACCACTTCTCACATGCATCAAAACCATTTAAATGTTACCAATCTAGCCATTTCCAAATGGTTCCAACAACCAACATATATACATACCAAATTTATGTCCAAATAGTCATAATTCAACCAAACATACTTGATTAAATTCCATATCAAAACATGCCCTAAATGATCAATTTGCAACCATGCCAATAGTTACCACTTTGGCTATAAACCATGTATCAATTTGATCTCATAAACACCAACCATTAAGCTTTAAAGTGCCAAAAGCCCACCAACCATCAAGGCATCAAATATCATAAGTTTCACAAATTCAAAGCAACATTACATGCCGATATCATTAACTAAACATTAGACATAAGTCCACCTATACATGTCATTATAACCACGACCAAAGCATCAAAATCTACCGATAAAATTGATGGATAGTGTGATAGATCTTCGACTAGCTTCTAACCCGATTGAGCTTCCGATAATCTGTAAAGTAAAGGAAAAATAACTATGTAAGCAATGAATATTTAGTAAGCTCGTATAAACTTTAAGCATAATATTCTATTTCAATAATAAAATTTATAGAATAAACATAAATCTATACCAATGCCATAAGATTCATAAATCGATATGATCATCAACTCACAAATGAGTAAGTTCACTAAAGTCGCATATATTTATCATTCACAACATGATAGGATTTTATGGGATGTAATGTATAATCATCAACCTTTCTATAAGATTATACACCTTTCAATGTACTTACTTTCCATTCCATTTCCAATGCTTATCATAAGCCTAAACAACATTATCAATTCCTGACTTAGTGTATTTATACATGATATAGGTATATTCATCTATAGCATACATAAATTTCTCACAAATGAGTACATCTTTCAACTTATTATTCCATTTTCATCATATTTCTTTTCAACTATGAATTTACCATTTCATTACCTTTCTTCACTCATTTCATACGCATAACACACAAGATATAAGCATAACATCAACCATGATTACAAGTTAGTGCATTTAAACATAACACCTTTGGAACCAACATGATAAATCATTTCACAAGGAATTACATACTTTGCTTTATACCACCTTTTCATGTACATAAGCATATTACACATTGAACACTTACCTTTTCAATGTATTTCATTAAGGCTAAGCATGATATAATCCATTCATAAGCTTGGCACAAGCCTAAGCACATCAACAACACATGTCAGTTCATTTAAACATAATTCGTATGAATTTAACATGGATAGCCTTTATACCTGAGCATGATTCAATTGAATTTATCATCCATCATAACATAACATGTTTTCCTTGTAGCTCACCATTTAATATATTTCATACATACATGTTTTGGATCGTATAAAACACTTACCATTTCCTTGTAATTTCATGACCGTTGAACCGATTAGAATATCGTTGGATATGCGGGATAGCTCACATGAAGTGTGCTAAACATATAACCGTAGCCCTTTAATTCCTTTAGATAGATGCTCACACGGGCTGTGAATAAATATGCTCACATGACCTGTGAAAATGGGCCTGCTCACACAAGCTTTGGGTCGGGATGTAACTACACGATGTTGCTCACACAAGCTATGGAGTATTCACAACACATGCCAAAACTCAGCCACCGGTAGGTCATTCAAGACCGGCACCCGAAACATGTAAACTTTAATGACATGTCATTTGTATCCTACGAACTCCTAAGGTTCAAACGAGGCTCCATAATCGTTATACGTCATTAGATTTTCATCGTCTCATGACATGATATATTTCATAATAACATATATATATTGATTCTTTTACATTAGAATAACACATTGAACATTCAATTTAACCAGCATTTATGTAATTATAGTTCACACGAACTTAGCTGGCTAAATTGCAAAAAATAAAGTATAGGGGCTTTTTTGGTAATTTTCCATTCTCCTTGATTTTCCACTCGATCTTGATCTAAATTAATAATTTTGTTCAATCTATTAATTTAGACAGTAAAACAATCCATTTTATGCAATTTATTCATTTTTGAAATTTTTTACAAAATTGCCCCTAAAATTTTACTTTTATTCAATTTAGTCCTTGAGCCTAAACATGCAAATTAACCATTTTTTATTGAAATTACACACCATAATAATATTCATAGCCTCCATTTCAGCCCATTTTGCAACAATTTCACAACAAATCCTTGTATTTTTACTAATTTAACAATTTAGTCCCTAATCGATAAATTCATCAAAATTACTTAACAAAATATTTTTAAATATCAATCAACATTTCAAATTCATCATTTAACATCTAAAAGCACAAATATTTATCAATGAAAACATTCAAAATCTTTAACAGTTTTAAAATCGAAGGTACGCGCAAGCTGGACCTAGTTGCAACGATCTCAAAAACATAAAAATCATTAAAAACGGGTGCAAAATGGACTTACATGCATAAAATGAAACATGGTCGAACCTAACTTCTCCATAACCATGGCTTTCGGTTGAAACAAAGAAACTTAAGGTTGAAGATGGCCACTTCTGTATTATTATTACTTTATTAACCTTTTACTTTATTATAATAATAAATTAACTTATAAAACATATAAAATTAAAAGATTTTAAAGCTTAAAACCATCCCACCATCTTAGGTATGGGTAAATTACCCACTAAGGCCATCCAACTATAATTCTTTAATCAATTTACATATTTAAACTAATAGTGATTGACTTTTTCAACTTTTACGATTTAGTCCTTTTGCTTAATCAACTATCGAAACGTTAAAATTTCTTACTGAAAATTTAATAAAACCTTAATGAAACTCTATAAATATTTATAAAAATATTTAAGGCTTGGTTTGTAAAAATGAGGTCCTGATACCTCATTTTCTAAAACCACTTAACTTTAGGGTCTTACCACTTGAACTAATTAATCATTCAAATAGCATAAATTACCATATCAAAAACCTTTTAAAAACCATAATTGAATCGTAAATATTCATAAATAATATTTACAAACTTACTCGTCGAATTTGGTGGTCCCGAAACCACTATTTTTGACATCACTAAAAAATGGGTTATTACAGTGACAGTCATTTTTTTCTTTTTCAATACATCTCACTCACAAATTCTTTTGCTTTTCAAGTACTTTTTCACTCGTTTTGATTTTATTTTTGAATTTCTCTTTTTTTTTTTTTTTGCACTTTAGGCTAACCTATAATTCCTATATCACACTAATCTTTCCTATTTCACTCTATTTTTACAAAATCAGTCGTGATATATCTACTTAACCCTCAATACATATGGATAGACATCTATAGTCATGCAATTCAAGACCAAAGAAAGAGGGAAAATACAAATTAATGTTTCTAGCTCAGGTTTTGAAATAAGGTTCATCAAGAAGTACTTATAGACTGAAAATAGGTACTAAGGGTGGATAAGTACAAGTCAGCTTTCTGACTATGGATATGTTCCAAACAATGCCTTAGGTCATCTCTAAATATCTCAATATGCACAAATTTAATCAACCAAACAAACTCAAACTCAAATTCAACCATTTATCATTCATACTAACATGCTCGTTTCCTTGTATTTTCTATATCATTTGGTATAGAACTTAGTAGTTTAATAATAAAAAATTTAAAATCATCTATCATCATACCAAATTTATTTGTAAACACAAATAACCTACGCACATGCTCCTAACCAATTTTTCTTTGATCTACACTTTAGGCTAACCTATAGTTCCTATATCATCCTGATCTTTTCTATTTCACTCTATTTTTACAAAATTTGTCATGATATATCTACTTAACCCTCAATACATATGGCCAGACGTCTATAGTCATGCAATTCAGGACCAAAGGAAGAGTGCAAATACAAATTAACGTTTCTGGCTTGGGTTTTGTAATAAAGTTCATCAAGAAGTGTTTATCGGCTCAAAATAGGTACTAAGGGTGAATAAATACAGGTCAGCTTTTTGGCTCTGGATGTGTTTCAAATAATGCCTTAAGTCATCCCTAGATATCTCAATATGCACAAATTTAAGCAACCAACAAACTCAAAATTCAACCATTTATCATTCATACTAGCATGCTCGTTTCCTTATATTTTCTATATCATTCAGTATAGTTGATTGCTTAATGCCTGTTTACAGTGTAATATATAGAACTTAGTAGTCTAGTAAGCAAAGATTTAAAATCACCTATCATCATGCCAGATTTATTTGTAAACACAAGCAACATATGTACATGCTCCTAGCCAATCACTTATATTTCTACAAGATGAAGCACACAAATGACAAGAGAAATTGAGAAAAAACATAAAAATTTTTTAAAAAAAATTTCTATGTTACCCCTTCCACACTTTAAAAAACACATTGTCCTTAATATGTAGCCCTAAAAGCAAAATAAAGAAGGCAGTTACCCGATTAATCGTGATCATTCCATAGGTTATTGGTAGCTGTTTCATCCTTGTTTATTCTTGGGATATTTTCGATATGCAAAGGTATATATAAAAATAATGATAGAATTTTAATTCAACAATTTAAGAAAGTACAATAGCCTAATAATATAAACTAATTTAATTTTCCTAAGTCCATATATTCCTAAAAAAAACTTAAAATCCTACTAAATTAAGTCAAAATATTATTCATAATCTTCTTGAAATCCTATTTTTCTCCTTTCATTTTTTATGCAGAAGAATAAACTACCTACATATGTCATCCCCAAGCAGTTTCCTTGGAGGATTCTTGGTCCTATCTAACCGCTAGATAGGTACTCCTGCTCTTTTTACACAATTCTGTTATTAAATGGGGGGAAATATTTTCTTTCCCAGATTTCTCGTATATTCAACCATATTATTGTGTATCCATGTACCAATACATATTTGCTTCTTTTGGAGTATCCCATATATTATGATAACATGGATTGGACTGATCTCAAACATATCTGCTATAGGTTATAGGCCAAATTCTTGAATAGACAAATTTCATCCACATCTTGGCTTTTGGTGTCATTAACTCTTGATTGAATGTTTCAGGTACTGTTGTTCTTGTTCAATATGTTCACATCTCTTTCCCTTCCATCAAGAATTTTAGTATTCCCTCCGTGTCTACATTTTTGAATTCCTTCAGATCTGTTTTATATAGATAGTCATGATAATAATATGGTGCATCATAAAATTAACAAATACTCATCTCAGTTATTGGGACATTGATCCCTCTAACCTTCACAAAAGACTACATCTCATAGAATGGTCTAGTTGCTTCCCTTTATTTCAATGCTAGATAAAATTCTTGTACTATAAGAATTATTGTAGGCTCTTCAATGGAAAACAAAAATTGGTCCATTCTCTTTCTGTTGCGTTCTCCCATACGCCTTTATAATTCCACATTAAAGGATCAAATCCTTGCTCTTGGATGAAAGTATACAGACTAAAACTGGCCATTCGGTAATCTCTTTTTGTTGAAGCCTTCTGTGCAGTCTTCTATGTCCGTAAATTGATATTTCTTTTCGGTAATGGTAAAAATAAGAGGGTGGATGTGACCTATTTATGCTTTAGAAGAAAAGAATAATATATTCAAGAGTTATAATTTATTTCTACTTAGTAAGAAGTGAAAGAACTAGAAACCTAGTATAATTAAACTACAAAAATGTTAGCAATTAGTGTTAGTTCGGAAAGCAGAGTTACACAGGGGTGTTGTGGTGTTGCGACGTCGAGAGTAGTTTCCCTGTTCTAAATGTTGTTTGCTGTCACGACAATTAGTATGGGTGTCACGATGTGCAAGTCAGATTCCATTATGTCCTAGTTGTGTTGTGAAATCAACAATTTGGTTGCTTTCTTCATTATCGCCCTTTTTGTTTGTCAATATCCCCTTGTTTCCTCCTAAATCCTATAGTGTGTTGCATTGCAAAAATTTTTTATCAACTACCGTGTTTTTTGTTCCCCGAAAATAATGTTTTATTCTTTGGCCATTTACAAGAAAAAGCTGCCCTCCTTTTATCAACTCTATTGCCTTATGAGGTGTCACCTGGTGTATAGTTTACAGGCCTGCCCATCTCAAATTAAGCTTGCTAGGAAATTCACTTGACTAAAGGAGAAGATATATATAAATGAGGTGGTCTATAATTTACTACCGTACTACGTGTGAATACTGCAGCAAAAAATATATATAAATGAGGTGGTGTCCGTAAGTATACGGGTCAAGTTGTAATATAGTTACAACGGATTAGCTGAATACTCCGAGGATCATACCCCAAGGATACTAGCACTAGATTAATTTCAACCTAAACACCAAAAGATCTAATTAGTACTTGAAATAGGTTATATTATGAAAATATAAATAATAGGGATTTGGGGGGGAGGGTTTATAATAATAGTAATAATAAGAAAAGCAAATAACATTGGGAGTTTGAAAAGTAAAATTGATCAAATCTAATAATGGGCGATTAGCTCGCTTCGGTAATATTGATCAACTATCACTTCGGTCTCCTCATCAATCAACTAGTTGAAACCTTAGCAGGAGCTTCCGATATGTCTACTAGAATAACGAGTCAGCAAAGACTACTTTTTCCGACCTCACAGTACAAACCGGCTCAAGATTAAGGTGTTCATGGATAGGCCATACTAGTGTTGGGTTGATTCCCACCTTAATAACTTCCTAGGGGCGTCAAGCCTAAGGTTTAGGTTCTTCCTTTCCCAAACAGCTGATCCATTGAGTAACCCTGCAAAATAGTCTATCCATCATACCTCCAGTCACTGATCCCCCATAGAGGGATTAGTTCCTCATGGTTTTTGTAAACAATATAAAACTGATATAAAACGTAAACATAATAAATGAATCAAAAGTACAAAGTTTAAGAATAAGCCTAATTTGTATTAAGAACAAGAGTGAATCCACAAAGTCTAATCGCATCCACAAACCAGATTTTTTGAGATAAAACAAAGAACAAATTGAAATAAATCTAAAACCTAAGAAAAGAGAAAAACTAAACTAAAAGTAAAAAAGAGAGATTCTTACTTAAGTAATTCCTGTCCATGACATGTGCCAAATGAGCCTATTTATAGACTTGAGGTAGTCGTTGTCCTTAACCCTAGGTTAACTAAGACTTGAGGTAGTCGTTGTCCTTAACCCTAGGTTAACTAACACTCCCAAGCTTTAAATTGGATTGTGTGGATTAAAATACCCCCTATCTCGTATTGATTCTTGTCCAAAGTCGATGTCATGACACATCAAGACCTGTGTTGCGACAAAGAAGTCAGTACACTCTTCTTTAGGATGCCTTTAGGGGTATGTCGCGACACCTTTAGGCTGTGTCACGACATCGGAGGCAGTCTAGAAATTCCTCCATTTTGCTCCTTATGTTGTGGCATCAAATCCTCCATGTTGTGACATAGCGACCAGTATCAGTTTAGCATGTCTTTTATTGGTCTCTTGCACACTTTCAAGGTTCATTAGCTCACCCTTAGGCTTCATTTGGCCCCTAAGTTTAATAGAAGACTCAATTTGCACACTTTATTAAATTTAACTAAACTTATTAAAACATAATTAAAACCTAATGATGATGCTTATTTTCAAGCTCCTAAAGTGTGAAAACTAGTTTAATCTGCTACACTAAATTATGACAGATCAAAACCTCTACTCCTCCTCTAGTAACCATGATAATTTTCCCAACATCTGACTCTACAACATGCCCCTTGTTCCTTTGTCCAGTCCTTCTTAAACCCTCTGTTGAGTCTGCTAATGTTGCGGACCCACCTACTACCACCTCAACTCCACTTCCCGTGAATTCAAACACTCACTGAAAAGCTCCTTATACTTCCCCAATTGGCGCCCTCTGTTATACTCCCCTTTTAGTAGAGGTCCAAACCTTCTTCCTCTTGTGGAAACATATCAGCACGGGCCAATATCCCTTCTCTCCTTCGGCTATCCAAAAAAGTCAAGACAGGAATCTATCCTAGGAATTGAAAGAGTTTGTTTATCCTTCCTCCCCTTCTTCTGACGTTCAAAAGTCCACTCTCCTCGAGCTGGCGGGTTTCTTCTCCATGTTATCACCAGAGTGTGGCCTCGTGAGCTACGCCTTTCAAAAGGCTTGTGTTGAAACTGAGGCTAAGCAGGCAAAGTCTGAAAGGTCCTTTCTTTTTGGCAAGCAATCTCTTACCCAGCTTCGCCAATTGTATGAATCCTTTGTCCAGCAAACTACTAAGCTTACAATGTTTGTCTCCACCTGGGAGGCCAAGTATCAGTCCCTAGAGACCTGAGCAAAGGAGTTGGAGGAGAGAGTTCTCCAAATAGAGACCTTTAAGGAGTACCATCTCACCAATAAAGAACGTATTTAGAAGGATAATAATGAGGTCTTGAAAAAATATAATGTGAACACCTAAAAAGGCATTCAGGCTTATCTGCCTAAGTTAAAGGCTAACATGATCCTACACGCACAGTTGTCACAAGTCCCCTTAACTTAAGTCAAGAAAACTTCAGCTGCATGCACTAGTTTACCAATGCGAACCTTGGCTTCAGCGTTTCCAAACCCTTGGGAGCTAGCTGGGAAAAATTTCAGAGGGAGTGGAAAGAAACTGGGGAACTCTTTCATGCCAAAGACTTGGAAGTGTCTAACCCTAATTCTCTAGAAGAGTCCGTTCCAGAGGAGAATTAAAGTTTTCATTGTATCTTGTAAAAATCCTCCTTTTTATTTTTAATGAAGATTACCTTTACTTTTTTTTCTTCGTCTTTCAAATTTTGCTTCATTTATCTTTCCTTCGGCTATGGTACGCCAATGTTGACTTTCAGTGATTCTCATAATTGCATTCACTTCTATAACACACATTAATCTTATATAATAATGAGGGACTAAGCGAGACCTATCATAACATGCCTATAAGGGCTATTTCTTTATTTCTCATGTCTAGAGGATCAACTAAACCGAAGCTTTGATACCATTAAATTTGTAACACCATATACCTGACCTAGATCTGTCCATGGGCTGGGCCGGGCCCAAAAAAATTTGGCCCGTCTCCTAGGCCCGAGCCCGGCCCGGCCCGAAATATGGGCTTGAAATTTTACCTAGGCCCGGCCCGAGAAAAATATCATAAGCCCGAGCCTGGCCCGGCCCATCCCATTTTTTAATAAACATTAAAAAAATATTTTAAAAATAAAAAAATAAAAATAAAATTATTTTAAAAGTATTTTAAAATTAAAAAAATAAAAATAAAAAATATATATTTATTAGTCCGGGCCCGGGCCAACAAAGTGGTGCCCAAGGCCTGGCCCGTTTTTTAAACGGGCTTCGTTTTTTGCCCAAGTGCATATTTCGGGCCTATATTTTTACCCGAACCCTCTCATATTTCAGGCGGGCCGTCGGGCAGGGCCGGGCATAGACAGGTCTAACATGACCCGATCGCCAGGTTCAGGTACCGGATGATACAATGACCTAATAACTTAACGATATTTCTGATTCTGCTTCAATTACACTCTTATACAACTCAACTTTCAAAATTTAATTGTTATTAAAACTCATACAGACCTAGTGTTAAATTCCTACAACTTTGATCCTAACAATTATTTACAAATTTTAAATTAAGACTCGATTAAAAATATAATCAACTTAAACCCTGAGGCGTTGCCTCTAGGGATGCCCCTCTACACATGAATGACTTTCATGCCCATCCCTCAAATTTGGCAGTGTTTGGCTTGGTCCCTCCACTTGATTTTTGAGTCAAAATATTTATCTTACAAACAATAAGTAAATTTGTAAGTTAAAATGAACTTAGTGAGGTTTTGTAGAATAGTGTAACGATAATATTTCATGTCTATCAAGAAATAAAATAATGACATAGAAATTCTAAACTCCCTATATATACTTGGGCATTCCGTGTAATAGCTCGTTTTTCAGTGGTGTCAAAAATAGTGGTTTTGGGGCCACAATTCTGACTATTGAGTCAGTAAATATTATTTATTTAATATTTACAAGGTTATCAGAGTGTCGTATTAAAGTTTGGTTCGATAATTTTGACGTTTGGATAGTTAATTAAGGAAAAAAAGGCTAAATCGTAAAAGCTGCAAAAGTTAATCACTATTAATTTATATGCGCTAATTAATTATAAAATTATAAGTGGAGGGTTTTATGAGGAAATTAGACCATGTTAGCTATATTGGACAGTTTAGGTATGGTATTTTAATAAATTTAAGTTATTATTAAAGGTTAAAATAGTAATTTAATAAATAAAATATAAACTAAAATAAACTAATATCATCTTCCCCATTTGAGCTTACCAATCGAAAATCACCATTTTTAAGGGTTTAAGAATCGTCCAAGCTTAATCTTCTTGCATGTAAGTCATTTGGAAACCCGTTTTTATTATTTTTTATGTTTTTTGATACCGTTGTAGTTTAATCTAGCTAGTTTAGAGACTATTTTGTAAAACTGTTATAGGTTTGAAAAATCACTGTTAATGAATTTGAAGTTTTTAGATGTTAAATAGTTGAGCTTGAAGAGTTGTTATAGGGGATTGTTTTGTAAAGTGAATTTTGTTAATTTTAAGTTTAGGGACTAAATTGATAATATTTTGAAATTAGCACAAAATTCTTGTAAAATTTCATTAATTATGGGTTGTAAATGAATAAAAGTAAATTCAGCTAACATGTTTTGGGCCTAATTGTGATAAATGTGTAAGTTTCGATTTTAGGGGCTAAATTGAATAAAAGGTAAAAGTTCAGGGTAATAATGTAAAATTTTATTAAAGGTTAAAATGAATGTATTTATATATTTTAAGGTATTTAAATGGTTAATTGAATTAAATTGTTATATAGATCAAGAAACTGATCAACCGATCGATAATGACGGAAAGAGGAAAATTGTTGAGTAGTCATTGGTGTAGTGTTTATTGTTGTCTTGTTTGGTTAAGTTCATATTAGGTTTATTCTGTTTAATCATTTCTTAAGTTCATATTATGAATTTGAATATAAGTATATGTTGATATGATTTATTGAGAAAAGAATTGAAAGTGGAAATGAGGGATTGAAGTGTAAAGTATGGTAGTCGTACGTGTTTGAATTAAATTGTATTATCATATAGAATGTTTATGGTCATGTTGAACATGGTAGTATGATGTAAAGATGGAAAGAGTATGATAATTGAATTAAAGCTCATGTGAGCGTAGTGAATGATTAGGATACAAATGACATGTCATTAGGGTTTATCAGGCACTATGTGTTAGTGATTATATTTATCAGGTGCTTTGTATCGGTGTTACAGTTATCAGGCACTATGTTTCAGTTTTATATTTATCAGGTACTATGTACCGATGGTGGATACCATAACGATGGCTAGAATCTAGCTTTTGTTGCAGATTCTCGATAGCTTGCGTGAGTAGCATTGAGTAATGGTTAATGTCCTGATCGTCAACTTGTGTGAGCAAAGTTATCTTGAGTATCCAAAGTTAATTTACTATAGTTCTTTTGGCAAAACAAGATAAAGAAATGAATGGAAATGTTGAATATGAATAATGTGCCTATCATGTTAATAGATTGTATGAAATGATGTACTAACCTATTTGGTTATGTTGTAAAAGGTGTAAGTGATTATGGAATGACAAGTATGTATGTTAATTGCATTAAGTGAATTATGAAATACCAGGTACATTGTGTTTTAGTTTTATACGAATTCACTAAGCTTTAAGCAAGCTTACCTTTTTTTGTTTTCTTACTTGTAGATTGTCAGATTTGTGTAGTAGATTGGATCATCTTGGGAGATCACACTATCCGTCAACTCTTTTGGTAGCTATTTACTCATTTTAGCCAGGTTATAAGTGGCATATAAATAGGTTAATGACAATGTATTATTATAAGTAGTTGAAGTATGTTTTGTGCCATCTTGAAAGTAAATTATGTGTTTTGGATGTAAACATGGTGTTTGTTTTGGTTTATTGTGGCCTGTGTTGATATAGGCATATTTTGGTACTTATAATGTTATTTTTCTTGATGAATTGGTACTATTGTCTTAGGTCATTTGGTGAACTTTACTTGATGATATTCTAGCAATTAAAATGATGATGATATGTGATTGTTTAAGTATGAACATTATGATATGATTGGTAATGAATGTTTAATGGTTAATGGTTGAATTTAGGTGCCAATTGTGGCATATTGGTTAGGCACTTAGGATGGATGTTATATGGCATATTTTGGTAGGTTCTTGATGCTTTTGAATAGTTTAAATGGTTGGTATATTGCATGACTTGTGGCTTAAGTGAACTTAGGTTGTGATTGCTTGTTTTGGAAGATATTTTAGGTACACAAGGTCTAGTACACAACATGGCACACGGTCATGTGCCATACATGGGCATAGGGCATAGCCATGTGGTTTGTTTAACTTAGGTGCACAATGATCCAAACGGCCACAGTCTGTTACACTACCTAACAACACGGCCGTGCGACCTAAGGCTACATGGCAATAATTTGTTTCAAGGTTTGGCATTGGCTTCACACGGCATTAGCCTGTCACACGGCTTAGGTTTCGCCTAATCATCTCATTATCACCCCCAAAACTAGTTTACTCGCCAAATATCAGTGAACTCATACCAGCGGATACTTCATACCTCGAATAATTTATCCCTCCTATTTCCTTTACTTTGTTAAGAATCACATATACCAAATTCCTTTTTCTGTAACAATCTGGTGGATTCCCCCATTGACAGGCTTCCCCGCATTCTTATACATTACTACCAGCTTTTCTTATCTTCGTAGTTCGGTGAATTCTTTAACTATCTCGCTTACTTGCATTCTCAAACGTATCGTATTCATCCGATCATGCTACTCTCCGCGCAATTCACAAATTGATCTCCCTCTTCTTGTCCTATCAACTTCTTAGATTAACATTTTGGCTTACATTATCTGGCACCATAGCCCAACTATGGTCTTACAATGTATTAACCCATGTTTAATGTATTAACATTTTGGCTTACATTATCTGGCACCATAGCCCAACTATGGTCTTACAATGTATTAACCCATGTTTAATGTTTTGGTAGACTCCATATGTTGCCATAGCCTAGGTATGGTCTTACACAGTATGAGCCCATGTTTAATGTCCTAGCGAACTCCATATGTTGCCATAGCCTAGCTATGGTCTTACACATTATAAACTCATGTTTAATGTCTTGGAGGGCTTCATATATTGTCATATCCTAGCTATGGTCTTACACATTATGAATCCATGTTTAATGTCTTAGCGGACTCTTAATTTCCAGGAATCAATAAACCTCTTTTGAGGTGTTGCCTCGAAGGATATGATAATCATTTCCATGGTATCACCTTGAAGGACCTTACCATCGTCGTGGTATTGCTCCATAGAGTTGATAGACCGTCATCATGGTGTTGCTTTAGTAAGCCAATCGATAATGTTCCACGACATTGCCAAACTCCATTGTATTCCCTTAACAATCTGCCCATTCTTCCATTCCACCAATTGTTCCTAACTTCATCTACTCGTCAAGGTAAGTTTCCTCCATACACTATATGTAATATAAACATGCATTACACACAAAAGTAAGATACTTATTACAGAATACTCAGTTCACCAATTACTCGATCACCTTGTAATTACCACTTATCATTCAACAATCATACTTATACAAAGTTATGCATCCACAACATACTCACTCACCATTTCAACACATAACAACAGATTCAGGTAGCTCAGAACAGTCAGAACGCATTTCATCAACCATCCAAATGTAGATTACAGAAACTCACCTGAATTCCTTTATCCTCGTCAACTTAGCTTGTTCAAATGTCAAAGCCTCCTTTGTCCTGGAAGCTAAGCATGACAACTATTTATCGGTTAAACTGAAGGTATTCAAACCTTAAAAATCCAGAATCCATAATTATACAGTAACTTTCGAGAATTCTTACTTCTCTTTCCCATAATCCATGAGTACAGGGAGGCTTAGGGCTTACCAGTTTATTAAATTCTTGGCTTTCCAGACTTTAAAACCCACATTTACCACCTTATGCAATGCTTTCTTGAACTTCTTTTTCGGAGCAACCAAAGTAAGACGTTGCAAACGAGAAAGAGATTACCAATTAATTCAGGAGAATTCTTTTCTCTCCACCCATATATATATATATATATATATATCCTAATTTGCACAATCTCCTTAGTCCATTTTAGCCATTCGTTGCTAATTATTTTGTCTCCCATTAAGGAGATAGTTGGTTCCAGTCTAACTAAATCAGAATTGAGATCCAACTACTCACAATTCAGCCACTCAAATTTTTTAATTCCCAATGAAACCTGCCAATTTGCCAATCCATTCAATTATGTCCTAATTTTCCTTTAATTTCGAGACATAATAGAAACTCAAGTGTGACTTTTCCCTACACATATTTTGAATTTTTGGAATATGGAAAAATCCAAAATTAGAGGTTTTTGAACTTACTGAAAAGTAAGTTTCATTTTTTTTGTCAATTAGTATAGATTACAGTGTCCAAATTCATTTTGGAAAAAGTGTAATGTCAAATTTAGCTTTTAATAATTTTTTTGTTAGTTTGACCCTTTTTTTTGGAGTTAAATTTGATCCTCAATCTTAAAAAAAAAATTAAATTTGACCATCAATCTTTCAAAAAGAGCTGAATTATTATTTTTATAATAAAAATACTAACTAAAACGTGTTATTTTTTATACATGGCAACTCACATGATAATCCATTCATACTTTGTACTAATTTTTTTGAGTTTTTATGAACTTTTTTGTTTTTATTTTTTTACATGTGGATTGTCAGGCGAGCTGTCATGCCAATATCATTAAAAGATTGATGTTTTAGTTAGCATTTTAATTAAAAAATTATTTGATTCTTTTTTAAAAAAATTAATGATTAAATTTAACTCAAAAAAATAATAATCAAATTAATGAAAAATATAAATGCTAAGAGTTAAATTGATATTATACCAAAAATGCAAACGTGAGAGTTTTGGATGGAGGCGAATAAAAGTCAACACGATACATGTCATGTTCTTCAGTTTAGACGTGTCCGTTACGGCATTACCTTATAATTATTTTATTGAGGACTCGGTTCCTTTTTAAAATAAATTGACACCTGTTAATGTTTAAACCATAAATTATAAAAGGTAAAAAAAATAAACATGTAAGACTTCTTCGTTCAAGCATAAAATTAAAAAGATGATAATTAGAAATTTCAAATTAAATAATAAAAATGATAAAGAAAATTATATACATTCTTTTTAAAATAACATATGCAAATCAAGGTTTTTATCTTTTTGTGCAAAAAGTAATTCGAGGTTAATATTGATTTTTGGAAAGCTAGGATGAGCAAAGAAAAATAGTATGAAGATTGGGTCGTATTTTGTTTTCTCTATTAAAAAATAGATAAATTAATTCTTATATGTTAGATTAAAGAATAAATTAACAATTTTTTTTAAATTTTATTCATTTTTATCATTAAGCGATGACATAGTTAACATAATAATTAGGCAGTAGTATACTATGTGTATCTCATGCTAACGTGACATTTTTTCATGTCAACAAATATTTAAAAAATAAATAATTCTAAAAATAAATATTTTTTTTAATTATTTGAAAACCCAAGTACAGAGGAAGGAACGGCTAATCCAAATTCAAATGTGTGACTTTTCAAATAATTATAAAAGTATATTTAAAATTTGTTAAGAATTGTAAATTTATTTAAAATTAAAATAAATATTAGAATTATAAATTAATTATCATTATTGAGTTACAATTTACTTAAATATTTAAAAATTATTGTGATGAGTTACTATAAAAAAAATTGAAATGACAAATAACTAGCAAAATAATGCAATTTTAGTGGAAGTGAAAGCATGTGTTTTTATTTATAATTTTTAAATAAATTATTTATATTTTTAACAATTATATGAAAAATCACGTTGAAGATCAACCTGTAGAAATTATTTTTCAGGATTTTTTATTTTTACATTTAGGATTTTTTTTAAAATTTTTAAATATGCATGAGGTAGATGTGGTTAGGAGTATTTAAATTTCAGTTAAAACTAAATTAATCGATTGAACCAATCTAATTCGGTTAATCAGTCGGTTAACTGATCTAATTTGATCAGAGGTTGGTTAATGATTTTTTGAAAGTTTGGTTATCGGTTAATTTGGTTTAAAATCGGGTAATTAATCGAATTAATCGAATTTAATAATTAATAATACAAATTATATGTAGTTTTAATTTAGTTAATTTGGATAATTCGGTCAAATGAACATTATCAATTTATTTTTTATATGTTTTATACTTGTTTTAACAAAAAACAAAAAATAAAAACATATAAATTTCGGTTCGGTTATTTTTTTTGAACAAATTTTGATTTGATTAACGGTTAAAGGATTAAAAGTTTGGTTAATTCAATTAATACTAGTTTGGTTCAGTTAACAGTTTGATCACCCTTATATGTGACATGTCACGTGTGGTTGCTATTTGCTCACTCAGCCATATCGTCACTTAACGATAGAAATGAAAGAAATTTTGAATAGAATAACTAGTTTACTTTTTTATCTAACATACAAGGTCTAATTTACTCATTTTTCAAATAGAAAAGATAAAATACAATACAACTCTTAGCACAGGAATCTTCATACTACTTTACTACAAAATCCTTGCAAAAACATATGTTTTGTTAAAAAATATATTTTTTAAAATATAGTTTAAAATATTAAAATATTTAATATTTGAGTAAAAATATATTGTGTAGAAAAACACAAAAGAGTTATAAAAGTAATAAAATCAAGAGTAAACTACATCAAGAGTCACTAAATTATTAGTAAATTTACATTTTGGTCATTTAATTTTAAAAAGTTACAAAATAGTCATTGAACTATTCGAAAGTTTTCTTTTAAGCCATTGTGTTGTTAAAATCACTATTGTATGGTATTCTCTATTCGCACCGCCTACACTAATCGAACGCTCTCTTTCCCTTATTTTCTACTTTTTTTTATAAAATAACTTTGAACGATATAAATTTGTGAACCAAAATTTAAATAACTTTCTTCTTCAATCTCCTACACTGACCATCTTATTGACTTGAATCTAAAGCATGTTCTTTTACTCGATGGGTATTGATCCATCGTATCGATCATCAAATTTTCGATTGAAGCTCACTAGGTGGACTTAAAAAAAACAACCTTAACAATACAATGACTTAAATAAATTTTTTTTGAATAGTTTAGTGACTTAAACTGAAGTTTTTAAATAGTTCAGTGACCATTTTATCATTTTTTAAAGTTAAGTATTAATAATTCAATGAACTTGGTAGTAATTTACTCTAAAATGAATTAATATTTAAGGAGTGTAGTGAAGGTAAAGTACTTTGTTTGAACTTCAAAAACCGTATTACAGCAATACAAAAACGCAGCGGTAATAAATATGGTTGGGTAAAGAAAAAGCCAAAAGGACTGATAAATATAAAAGAAATAAAGCGCGAAAGAAAGTGAAAGAAGAAAACATATTACATACATAACACACTGTTTTTATCTTTTCAGGAAACAAAAATAATAGAGCAAAGCAGAATCCGACAGAAAACAAAATAAAAATCAATAAAAGCATCTAATTGACAGTGAGGAGGGCAGTTCCGTTCTAAACCGAAAACTCTTTAATCCAAACCAGACGTTCCCTTCTTTTTCTTATTTTCAACAAATATGGTTTTTATTCTTGCTAATGTTAATACTCCAATTATGTGTTTCTTCTCTTTGTGAGTTCTCCCCAGATTTCTGAAAACCCCGAAATCAAAAAGGTGTTTTCTTTTTGTTGGTTTGTTCACATCTTCATCCAAAGCAACCATGGCGGCGTCTGATCCTCACGCGCCTCTCCTTCGTCCGCGTCAACCTGATGGCTCGGCTGCTCGCCCTGTATCGTTGGCGCATTTATTGGGGCGAGCCACGGGACGGCGTGGCGCTTCCATGCTGGTTAGGGAGACAGCGGCACGTGAGTTGGAGGAGCGGAGGGCCGACTGGGGGTACTCGAAGCCCGTGGTGGCACTGGACATGCTGTGGAATACAGCGTTCGTGGTGGTGTCGGTAGTGATGTTGATAAGTACCGCGGATGAGACGCCCAATACTCCTATTAGATTATGGATCTGTGCTTATGCTTTGCAGTGCTTGCTTCATGTTGTTTTAGTGTGGTTGGAATACAGGCGAAGGAACAGTAGAAGAATATCTGTTACGGATGAGGAGAGAGGAGAAGCAGTTTCTGGGGATGTTAATGATAGTGAAGATGAAGAAGACAGCGGTCTTTTTGGTTCAAATGAATCAAGGTCAGTTTCGTTTAGTATAATTTGACTTAAAATTTGATGTGTGTGTGTGTTAAGCTTAAAATGTTGATTTTTTTTTTGTTTAATTTTAAATTTTAGTGTTTATTGTTCTTTAGTTGAATTGAGATGAGGATTCAGGCTTTCTTTAGAACCGATTTGTATTGGTGCATGAACTATTTATGTTCTGAAGTTAGAATTTGATGGAAGTAGTGCTCATTTTCTGTGTTAAACTGGATGAGGATTTTAGTTCGATTTGGCGTTTTATTGGATTTTCAAGATGAATTAGATTAGGGTTTGAGGATTTAGGGGATTTGGGTATATGGTTATTCTCAAGGAATTGGAAGGGCTTTGTTTTGGTATTGACATTTATTTTGGCTATGGCACTGTTTTGTATGGTTTGCATGAATATAATTGGCTGAATTATCATTATCCTTTAGTCTCCCTTTCAAGAGGAGTGGAATGTCGAAACTTTGGGAATATTCTGTGCGGGGCGGATTAGGCTGCATTGTGTTTTTGTATACTTCCATGGTTCAAATACAAGAACTAGAATCATAGGCCATAGGACTAGCGTTGAGCTTTGAATGATGGTAGAATAATTTAAATTTAAGACACTTTTTGCCCCACGTTGTGCATGATAAGGAAGTTTTGGAGTTTGATGTGTCTTATCTTGTAACCAACCAATTACTGCAATATGTACTAATATAGGCAGTTTTATTTTGATTATATCGATCAATGCAGTCGACCAAAGCTATGAAATTGTTACCAAGCTATCATTTGAATGGATTTTTCTTGTATTGTACATCTAGATTTGCATTTATTTCCTGTTGTAGAAACTTTAACTTGGGATGATCAACTTATTATTATTGTATTGATTTGATGATGTAATGGGCAGTATAACTAAACGATGTGAAACAGTGAATACCATGGCATCATTTCTTTGGTGGATAGTCGGCTTCTATTGGGTAGTTTCTGGTGGTGATATCCTTCTGCAGAATGCCCCGCGGTTGTACTGGTATGCTATTAGCCAATCTATTTTTTAACAGGAAGCTTATTCAGTTTAGGGTTACATATTTGTGAATAACATATTGATTTCCAACCCCACGGAAACAAGAAATATGTAGAAGAGTTTCTACCTTTAATTGCCAAGTTATTGAAAAGTTGTACACCGGTTATTATCTCATTCTTTTATAATTAATCTATGGTGTTGTCTGCTTCAGACACAGTCACAATCAAGCTGTCACCATTAGAATATCTTTCTCTGTTTCTCAATCTGTTGCATAAAAAAAGAGTTTATATTTTAGTTAAGCCAAAGAAAGGAAATGGTAGAATGCTTTTACCTGTTAAGCATTTTGGATTTTCAAATACCGTTTTCCAAAAAGACTGTCTAGTGTTTTCTTGTCTTCTTCTTCTTCTTCTTTTTTTTTTTTTTTTTTTTTTTTTTTTTTTTGCGGGTATGTTATATGGAAAAGCTTTAAAAGAAATTGAGATACACATTAACCCCTATTTCGAGTAAATTAGGTTTGTGGCATGGGTACCACCATGGTGTTTGCAAAGAGACTTGGATCTCAAATTTGTGACTTTTGCAGGTTGGCTGTGGTTTTTCTGGCATTTGATGTGTTCTTTGCAATCTTTTGTGTTGTTTTGGCTTGTTTGATTGGGATTGCTCTCTGCTGCTGCTTGCCTTGCATCATTGCAATTCTTTATGCTATTACGGAGCAGGTATGAAAAACTTATGTTATATTGACTGAAATCTAGAATGGATCTGCAGTAGCGCTTAACAGCATTTTCATTCTTGTGGTATTGATCAGGAAGGTGCATCGGAAGCAGATCTTAGTATCCTTCCAAAATATAAATTTCAGATTATAAACAACCGTGAGAAGCCTAGTTTGGGAGCTGGAAAAATGATCCCCATAGAAACAAGCAGTGGATACTTGGCAAATGAGCGCATACTCTTACCTGAGGATGCAGTAAGTTACAACTCAATCTGACTCCCCTTTGGGGTGATTGCTTTGCTAAATATGACTCTCTAAGATGACTGCTTTGCTATCATAATTGCCCGTGTTTTCTTTTTCTATTTTTGCAGGAATGTTGTATATGTCTAAGCTCATACGAAGATGGCGTGGATCTTCATGCTCTCCCTTGCAACCATCATTTTCATTCAACGTGTATTGTGAAATGGCTTAAGATGAATGCAACGTGTCCTCTCTGTAAGTACAATATTTTGAAGGGAAATGAGCAAGTATGAAAGAACAGGAGAGCAAGCCTTGAACATTGTCAGATTAAGTTGTCGATGATGCTGTGTATGTATAGAAAAAACGGAAGTTATGAAGAGCTGAAACTGAACTATGAAGACCGACATGCGGTAATTCATCCTTAGCTTCATTTTTTTTTTTTTTTTGTTTAAATGACCTTTTGGGGTTGACCTGATTCCTCTGGGGCTGGGCCCTCCCTGTGCGAGTTTTTCCACCGTCTTTAATGAAAATAGAGATGGTTTTCATGCTTCAAATGTTATCAGTGTTTTATTTGCTTCATTATAATTGGTAAGAGTGAAAGATTAGTGGCTTATTGTATATTTGTTTGTTGCATCAGTGATTCAATGTTACCTCCCAATCATAAACGGTATATCCTCTTCACATTGCATTTCCTATATGGTTGTTTTGTTCAGTTGAAATCACATTGCATTACGAATATATTTTTTCTATTTTCTTTTTAATTTTTTTCATTAGAATAAAAATCGATATTATTTTATTTTACCATTATAGCACAAATGAAGCTAAAAGCAAAGACGAGCAATAGAGAATTCACTTTTTCAATAAATGAATAGCAAATTTGAAATGTGATACAATTTGTTTATTATTCATACAACAACAAAACCAAGTTTGAACTTCGAACCGAACAAACTATCAAAATCGGTCAAAAGAAAATGGGGCAATTAAAGATTCTTCAAGTTCTCGAAATCCTCTATAAACAGCCTCAGTCCGACTCTGTGGAAGTGGCAATCTCCTCACCTCCGTCATGTACCTGCAAAATCCCAAACCAAAATATACTATTTTATGAGTCCAAAACTAAGTATTCGCTCAAGGACACCCTCATTGGAAAGGATACATTTAAGGCTTCACAGTTCTTGCTCAATATATGGAACATGAAAAACTTGACCTGTTTGCTGCACTAGTGATCTTGTCGCGAATCCCCTGGTTTAGAACCATTGTTTGTTCAGGCGAGAATGCTCCACCTAATATTAAAGAAGCACCAGCAGCAGTCGTGCCCATCCTCTGAGCAAATACAGACATTGCCCATTCGCGAAGTACCACTAGCACTGATTGAAGAAGGCGTAATCTGAGATTCGGTGATGACAAAATAGCCCCATTTGATAATAATTGATCGTAAGTGTTCAAAGTAGGTTCAGCTGCACCCTTGCAAGCAGCCAGAAAAGCCCTTGCCACATCTTCATCCCCAACAGATTCGGTTCCAGATTCCACCCTCTCCTACCAAGTCGATCATGTTACGAAGAAGTTTAGTATTCAACAAAACAAGAACCAATTCCATTCAACAAAGCTACTGTAATGAGAATAAAATAAATTCTTGCTTTTCTTCCATTACTTTATTTGAAATTGTAAGATAAAAATATACCAATGCAGCCTTCTCTAGATGAAGGCATAGAGTATCCAGAGGTAATACAGCTCCATCTCCCGGATAAACTTTAGAACCAACCCGCTTCAAAACGGAGCAAGCCTCAGCAATTCCACCGCTTAAAAGAGCTTGATCAATAAGTCTAGCCCAAGTTTCTCGGATAATGCTACTATCAGCATCACCTGAATAGTTTGCAAAGTACAACATTTCCAGGCATATCTAAAAGCAGAAATGAGAAGGCAATGAATCTCATTATTAACAAGAATAATGATATAGGAACACAAGTTAGCACATGATTAGGTAAAAGGAAATAATAGGGTACTCAGCTAAGTTCATGGAAGCGTTATCCAAGAAAAAACCTTACTAACCTAAAAAAGCCATAATGTAAAACAACTCCTAACAACATGCAAAAACATTTGAAAACACAATTCAGTTTAACAAAAATTCAAGTACCTACATAGGAGATAAATTTCTCTCTCCACCCCTCATTTTGATACCCGTTTGCCCCTTGTCAGATCCCAAAATATATGTGCATATATAAATATATTCTTTTACCTTTCTTTTATATGCAAAATTCTACTAGGAGTATGAAAACAGAGGATTAAAAGCCAGAAACCACACCTCCCAAAGTTCAAAAGGAACTGCATATTCATTATACAACTGAGTAATGCTCTTCAAATCTGAAGATAACTCCTTGGCCTTCTCTCGTGCAGCATTTGCTAAATTGGCTGATCCATTAAACCTGCTATCAGCAGCAGATCCATTTTGAACAGATTCTGATGTACCAGGTGTAGCTTCTAACCTGGTAGCCATTGCCTCCAGTTCCTCTTTTACTTTTATCTGAAACTGAAGAACAGCAAGTTTCCCTTCTAGTAAGTCCAGCAATCCACTGTCAAAAGCACCCCGGTTAGAAGCTACCAGACCATCATTGTTACTAGCACTCTTGGCCTGGAGAACAGCATTACTTAGGTATTGACGCCTGGCATTGACAATGAAAAAAATTCTTAGACAAATCATAGTGACGAGTTCTTTTTTTTTTTTCTCTTACAACCACATTTAAAGCTCATTCAACAACTTATAAAACTAGAGCTGAAAACTTCAAACAGTACATTTGGATTGAAGGAATAAGAATACATCTGGATTTTCAAAGGTTATAGAGATGAATTTGCTGATTTTCAACCCACAAGTCCATCTAAGAAGGATATTGATAAATACTGATAAAAAAATAACTGTCTACCTCTGTTCAAGACTAGGAGCATTGCTCCCATCAATTGAGCGTCTTTCAGCCAGCCTCAACAATACATGAGCTGCAAGCAAATGCTGTCGCTTCAAGACATAATATCGAGCCAAAAGATCAAAGTATTTAGCTTGATTAGAATGAATAGGAGCTCCAGGTTGACCCACTGAAGGGGTTGCTGATGTCAATGCAGAGAGAGCTCGAACCTATATGGAAGATAATAAAAATGAGGAAAAACTAAAGGAAAAAGTTACTATAGCAACTCATTGCCTAAGCTCTGCAGAAAGAAAACTGTGTACACAGGTTACAACAGTCAACTTTAAAATAAGACATGAAAGATCACAGCAAGAAAAATAAGCACCTCTTGTGCAGGTTCACAACCAGCAGTCTGCAGAAAAGGCACCAAATCAGGACCCCCATATTCCAACAGCTCATTCTCAAGACCTAAATCGATCATAGTTCTGTACAAGTACTCATGAAACAATCTGTCAGGTGATTGAACACTAAGCTGAACAATCTGGCATATATATTTTCTTCGTGAAGCATGATCAAGGACAGATCGCACTGCAACAGGCCTAGCAGGAGACCCAAATTCCCTCTGTGAGCCCTCACCTTTCAGAGAACGTAAAGCACTAGCAATTATCTCATAGCACTGTTCACGCTGAGCAATTGCATAATCTCTGATTGCTTGATCAATTTGTTCATTGAAAGCATCACCTGCAGGATCAAGTGCCTGAGCTTTCTGTAGGGGTAAGCGAACCACAGCCTCATAAAATCTGCAGCAAGGACTCAAGTTAAAGATGAGATAATCTGATTTAAAATTATATTGTCAAAGAAATCCGATGCTAGCCTTGTAATTGAATGACAAAATCACCTTAAGTCCTCAAACCGTTTGCAAACAGTTCTTAAATCAGCAGATTCTGGAACTTTACTTAAGAAATCAAAGGCTTCCCTGGCAAGATTTTCCTTCACATCAGGATCAGGAGTTACAGAAGCTCTTTCAAGACATTCCACAGCTAAGAAAAACTTATAATCAGACTCCTTGAAATAGCTTGGACAACCCTCACGTAATTTACCACTTATATCATCCACTGTCCCCCTGCCATCAGGGCCAGTATAATACTGGAGCAAGAAACAACATTTATTAGTGCAATCCTTCAGAAACTCTGATAAAAATCTTAAGAAATGAGCTCATTTAGTGAACTTATACTTTAAATAAGATTTACCTCCATCAAAGCAGAAATAAGTCTTGTAGCAAGGCGGTCACCCTCCTCAGAACAAACAAGTTGATGGAATGTCAACTGAACCAATTCCTGGCGGATGTTAGCATCAAATCCCTGAACCAAGCGTGTTACATGATGCTGAGAAACAAGCTGTAGTAAAAACAGAGCTTCAGCAGACCTAAGAAGCAACTGCCGGATGCATTCCATCGCTCTCACCTGTAGCACAAGACTTGTCAGAAACAGATATGATGCCTAGTACATAATAAATGGATGCATCAAGAAATTCCACCCCACCTCCATAGCAGCCAATTCAGCGGGACTATATGGTAACCGCTGTCTTTTATTGGACGTTCCACCACCATTAGACTCCACACTCCGGAAATAAGCACCAAATAAGTTTCTAACCATGCTCCTATCACCAGCACCTAATTCTGAACCAGTTCCATAGAGAATAGAACCAGTCATGTCACCTAAACCAGCTACACATCCATAAAGCCCTCTTCTTTTGTTCCTTCTAGACCTTAAGAATATCTCCAAAGCACGAGTCTTGTTCTCAAGGACTTGCATAGCCCCAACAGAAAGTCTGCATGCAATCAACCCATTTTCCGATGCTGCATCATAACCACCTTTCACAACCATAACAGGGAGCTCCCAAACAGGAAATAGCAACCTTGATGAGCAGAGGCAGAGCCCTTCATGAGCACCTGAGAACACTGGCTCAGCCTCCTGAACAACCTGCCCCATGCTGAAACCCCCAGCAGCAGTTCTAGTATTTGACAGGCCACTGGTACCTTCAACTTGTGGCACTCCAACAATTCTTGGGTCCTCAAATGCTTCAGCTGCCTTTTCAGCAACAACATTGCTTATAAGATTTTCAGAATGAACTATCCTTGCAGCTAGCATCAAACACATTGCAGCTGCTTCACCAGCACCAAAACGATTAAAGAAATCCTCTAATATTGGTCTTGGAGAGTTTGACTCCAACAATCTTCTCAGAATATCAACGGGCCGATTGAAAACTACTTCCATCATGCCCATGGTGCTGAAAATAACAATTCTCCTCCTTGGCAATATATGTTGAGTTGAAAGGTCACCTCTAGCCCACAACTTCCCTGATGCTTTTTCACAAGACTCAACTAAACTTTCAGATCCAAAAAATTCAAGCTCGGAATACAGTGATAACACAGTGGCAGCTGTATCTGGTAAAGGAAGAACATCTGCCACAAAGAGCATTCGGCCTTCAACGGGCAAGGAAGAAACAGATTCTCGTAATGCTCGGGAACTCCGAGCACTTGCTCCTAAATTACCTGACAGAGATGACTGTGAGCTTGAATCTCTGCTCACAATGAGAAGAGAAGACATGGTTGGTGGTGAAGAATCAGAAAGGACAAGAGTTCCAGTAGAATAGTATGCTGTTTCTACCTTCAGTGAAAGATCCTCAGTCTGATTCCTACCAGCCAAAGACATTGCGCCAAAGGTAAGTCCACCACTGACGCCTAAAGGAGGTGAAGGCCTAGTTGTTACAACTTTTAAACAGCTTGGCCTGTGGTGATGATTGTTAAATCCACTCAAACCTCCAACAGTACTATTACTTCCACTAGATGTGGAGGTAGAAAGGTACATTCGCCTACCATCTGATAAAATAGCAACAAGATGCAGCCACTTTGATTCTAACGTGGATAAAGGGGAAATTGAAACAATGGATGGTTTTGCTGATCGATTTGACGCTCTTGATGCTGTTGCTTGTCTACCTCCATAATGTGCATCTTTCTGATTTAACAAATTCCTTTCTTCAGCCACTTTTTTCAATGGACTGTCTCCACTTGGCCCCATGACAAAAACCTGAATTTTCATCTCTTCAGTTCTTGCATATAGAATCTGCCTTTCGTTATCAACAACCATTTCAACAATGGGATCTACAGCTCCAAACTTAAACATATTTGGTATAACCCACCTGGAAAACCAACAAAGTTCTCTGTTCTGAAAGCATATCTAAATACTTATCAAATCAGAAGTACTCAAGATCCTCATTGTGAGGTTGCATCACACTTTTATAATCAGAAGGGGACAAATCATGCAGATAGAGAGAACTTTTAAATATATAGGTGAAAATATAGGAAAAGCAAAATGATCACACAAGCCAGCAAGATTAAGTAGCAGAACACACCTTGAAATAACACTCCCTACACCTGCAGTGAGGCAAACTTTCCGACAACGCTTATGCCAGCCTGAACCGGTCGTGTAATGCAGCTCATATATGTGGCCATCTCGGCCAGCCATGAAAATACGACCCTTATCAGTACAAGAGATACAAGTCATAGTAACTCCGTCAGAAGGTATTGTATACTCTGGCAAAGGCTGCAGTGAAACCTCTGCATAAGGATCACTATTATCACCCCCTCCAGAGCAGCATACTCCTACAAGAATCAACTGATAACAAGGAAAGCTGATAAGAAAATATAATTTCATTAACCTACAAGCCAGGAAAAATTAGAGAGAAAATTCAATAGCAAAAAAAATGATGTTAAAACTGCAATGAAACAGATAAAATCAGTGTTGTCAGCACCCAAAGAGTTAATGCTTCTAGACCCTCCAAATGAGGGCAGTTTGATGAGATGAGGGCTTTTTGCACCTAAGTTCACTTTTGAATAGGGGCAAAGCCAAAGACTTTTTTTTTTTTTTGGGGGGGGGGGGGTAGTTACTAAATTGTATACTTTTACGATAGTAAAAATGCAATTTCACCATTTTAATAGCCTATATCTTTATAATTTTTAAAGGATTAAATCAAATTTTCATCATTTTGAGGGGTTAAAGTGCAATTTTACCATTGCTAATTTAAAATTTTATAAATTATTAAGGGGCCTAAATGGAAAACTTTCCAGTTTAGGGGGGGCCAGGCCCCTGCCAACCCCCCCCCCCCCGGGCTCCACCACTGCTTTTGAATAAAATTTTTGAATGCTAAAATCGGCATGCTAGAGTAAAAAAGCCTCTTGGATTTCTGTTTTCTTTCTTTTAAATTTTTATCAGTCACTATAGAAGTCAAAAGCAGACCCACATTTAATCTTCATAAATAAAATAAGGCATCATATTCTATTAAAAAAATTTTCTTAAAAAATAGAGCCACAGCCCCAAAATTTATAGGGTAAAAAATATCTTCAGTAAAGCAGCTAGAAATCTCAACATGCAATACTTCTAAGAGAATCGGGATCACTTTCCACTCTCGACAATGTTTCAGAGACAGATAAAAAAACCAGTAGTTAGCTGCTTCTATAAAAAGTATGACAATAAGTGTCTACTCTTTTCTTATTTGGCTCTCAATTTTCTCTTCTTTTCTCGATTTCTACTCTTTCATTCTCTCTTCTTTCCTTACTTTGCTAGTGCAGCCTGTGCTCTGTTTTTCATTTATGAAACAGAACACAAATGCTGGTATGGAAGTAAAAATAAAGCAAGCATTACTAAGTTTTTGTGTTAAAAAACAGAAAGCCTTGCCCGTATTTTCTCCTTCATAACAAAGCATTTTCCTTTCTTTTTTAGCCAAAAGCCAGAAATTTTTTTTATATAGATTATGGAAAGGACTAGACTTGAAACAATCTTTTCAACTTATTATAAGAGCTTTATTAAATCCTAGTTTATTACGTATGATAATTAAATTTTCTTTGATACTATTTATGTATGCATGGCTTACTTCGCTCAGTCAAGTGCTTTTTTGCACATTGCACCTCGGCAATAAAGGGGTCATTGCACCTATTGTTCTCCATATGCTCTTGTCAAAATTAGATGCAATTGAAAAAGGAAATATCCATGTCCACAGGAATGATTTAGAAAGAGGATACTTTATCAATCCTAAATTTGAAATTATAAATAGGATATTCAGAATAAACATCTTCCAAAGGCATATAAAAAAAGCCAAGTCTTTACCTCGACAGGAGTTGCTAATATTAAAAGATACTGTATAGCTTCAATGAAGATGCCAGGTCTAGATTTGGCGAGGCCAACAGCACATATAGCTTGTTCGTCCACATTGTATTCAGGGCATTGGCCATCCCTAATGAAAAGAAAGATATGACAAAGGGGAAACAAATAAATAACAAATAAATGTTTAGACAAGATAGAAAAGGACAAAGCACTTTGTTTCTAAAAAGTTATTAACTCTGAATTTAGCTCTGGTTGTTCAAGGACCATCTCTTGAGGGGTGAAGTATGGCAGGTCCTAGACTCAAATGATCAAAGGATGGCTCCTGGGATTGGGATCCCCCCCTAAAATAGGTGAAGGCTATCCATTGTGGTGCAGCCAAGCAATTGAATAACAAAGAAGTACTAGGTGAACTAAATGCTGGATATATCAAACTGTGACCCAATAAGGGCCTTAATATTTCATCCAACAAGTGATTTGACTTAACTGCATTTGTAGATTTCTCTTTCATATAAATTGGCAATATTTTAGAAAGCAAGATTCAATGAGAAAACATTATATTTTATAGACATTACTCTGATAAACAACCCCTTATCTAGATAGCAAGTTCACCTCTTTATATAAAGCTTAAATAAAATATTTATTTTACATCTTTGCACAGTTACCCTAGAACATTATGTAAAGATTTGTTTTCAATTTATAAAATTATGTAAAGATTTATTGCTGCCTTCATCTAAGTTACTTCTCTAAGTCCATGATATTCATTCCATAAAAATTGCTTATCATTTTATAGATATGCAACAAGCAGCAAACCAAAACTCACAATAGATGAAATCGGTAAGCTCATAAATGATAAATTACAAATCACTAAATCAAAACCAGTAACAAAAATCTCACCATTTGTCAAAACGCCAAAGAAACAAAGAATTATCCACAGATGCCCACGCCCTACGTATCTCCGGAAATATTCCACATAATGCAGTTCCTTCTCCACCAGCTGCATTATATCTTTCTATGAGTACCGGAGGTAGCTCCCAAGTATCTTCCACCTCGATCAAAGGAGGCCACTATAGTAGAATATGAAAGAAAATTTCATTAATAAGAAGGGTAACTCATCTCAAACCATCCAACCTATTTAGACATGTCAATTTTGCCGTCAAAATGCTGTGACTGCAAAGTATACTTAAAAGAGACGAGGAAAGGACATGCCATGGGCTCAATATAAGGTGAAATGAAAATTAGCACAAAGCATCTATGCTGACCAACTGAATGCGGAACATTATATGGATTACTGAAACTTAAAGATAGCACTATTAGTTTAGCGTCCCAATGAATGCTTAATACCTACATAGAAGAACATAAGACTGAACATATTTGAAGCATTGCAATTCAACATAAATTGGAAAAAGAGCTAACTTCATATTCTTTAGGGACAGAAGACGAAAACCATCTGGTCAAGTGAATTAAAGCAAAAGTCACCAATTAAACATTAAGTTTTAACTGAAAAGTTCAGATAAATGTCAAACACTTCGTTTTTAGGGGAGAAATTGAGTAAAACTTTACCTCTCTGGGGTGTGTGGAGTAGGGATGACTGGCATATCTGGAAGCTTCCAAAGCTTCCTCAAGGTCCAACTGAGCCGCCAATTCACGGCCAATACGGTCGCTAACGACGAGTCCCGCATTGGTGACATCGCGCAATACAACCTCCTCCACCCACGACATCGTAAAAACCCTAGAATCAGAAAGGGGGAGAATGTGGTTGGATTCAAAAAGAAGACCCCCAAGGTTTTCTTCTACGGGCTGTCAAATTGAATGCAACCCTAGCTTAATTTTGGCTATCGATTTTGATTTTTTTTTTTTTCCTTAAATGAAATCAAGGGGGGGAAAAGCAGAAGTTAGTGAAAGTACAGGAAATAAAAAAAGAAAGGAAAGAAAGCGTTAAACCGTAAGTATATAAAATAGGGTTTATTCAAGGGTTTTCCAGTGGCGGGCAAATTAAGCTATTTTTTCAGAGAGCGGGCCTTCAAGTTTTGAGTTTTCATCTTCCGTTCTCTTTTTCTACAATATGAATTCAATTCTTCGAGTGTTTTTAAGATTAAAAGATTGTAATACTATATGTTATGTAGATAACTCTAACATGGCTTTATTTCTATTTTGTTAGCTAAAATTTTTAATCAATTTAATCATTTTAATTAATATAATTATTTGAATCGGGCACAGTTGTTAAAAATTCAGTTAATTCATTAATAAATTATTGACATGATATATTAACTAATTGAACGAAGATCCATGATTTTTTTTTTTTTTACTTTTGATTAAAGTTTAAAGACCTGATTGTAATTATTTCAAAACACTTTTCCGTTCCAAAAGCAAGTTACTTCCTTGTTACACATGTTCAAACCCCAAGCATGATAGGATTGAAAACTTTTGCAACTGAAACTGTGATTCGAACCTCCCCTACTTGGATTATAAAGCCACCACTTATGATTGCTTTAGGGTATTAATACTTCTCGCTATTCAGTAAGAATCACATCTCTAAGTTCTCAATTAAGTAACAAGGACTAGTCAAGATTCTTGTTTTCTCACTTACTTCTTTGATCATAATGGAGGCTAAGACGATCTTCAACACATGTAGGGGCAAAACTAGGGGGCTGGCAAGGGCCCCGATCCCCCCTAAAATGAAAAATTTTCCATCTAGGCCTTTTAAATTTTTTTTAAATTTTAAATTAATAAAAGAAAAATTACACCTTTGGCCCCTTAAAAATATAAAAATTTGATTTAATTCTTTTAAGATTATAAAGATATAGGCTATTAAAATGATGAAACTACATTTTTGCTATCGTAAAAATTACAATTTAATTTTGGTCCCCCTGAAAATTTTTCTAGTTTCGCCCCTAAGCGTGACCGTGAATTTTTATCTACAAGGCAAGAGATTGAAAATTCTCGTGTTTCAAGGAAGGTTCCAATGCTTCATGCATCTATTCATCAGAATATTTCCAAGTTTGAGAGGTAAGTGTTTGACTTCTTATTTGTTTGGAACATAGCCCATGTTTATGCTAAATTGTTCATGGCTTTATGCAAATTATTTGTAGAAGATATGATATGATGGAACAAATACTCAAAGTTTACACATACAAAGGAGTAAAGTCCATATTTCATGAGCCAGATGAAAGGAATTTATGCCTCAAAAGGATGGTTTATGAAGCTCATGAAAGGTGTTGAATGTTTTTCGCTAACTCCTTCAGGTAGTGGTATATGCATATTTATATGATATGGATATTATTCATTGACATGATATGCTAGGTAGGCTTCATAAATATAGACACGTATCCTACTCTAGACTCAATACGTGTTTATACGGTCTTATGCACGTGTAACCTCGCAGGAGAGTGAGCTCGACCTATGAGCTTGGCCTACGAGCTCATCCTGTGAGCTCATTAGGATTCGACCCAAATCTATTCGGGTTTTGATCTGACAATGGTAATTATCCTAATAATTTGTCCTTCATCTGGTTGAGAAAAGAGTCATAAAGTGACTCTGGTTGGAACCTGGTTTGGCTAAAATAGGGGTTACATAAATGAAGCTTATCAAGTATGTTTTACAATTCATCATACGCCATATAGCTCACCACATGTAGATAAAAAACAATAACAGTAACTAATTATTTTTTTAACTCTTAGGCATTTGAATCGTTGAAGTGTGTGGGAAACCCCTTTTAAAAGGAGGGTTAATTGAATATTAAAAATCATATTACCTCAATTCAAAATTTTGAAGAAGAGTCACAACCAATAAGGATAACTTCAGAGGTAATATTTCTAAAATTTTCTTTGCATTATCAACTTTCTTTCACCGGTAATTCATGGCTAAAACCAGAGGTAGTGGTCGTCAAATCGTGGGGAATCCTTCACAATGTCAGGATACAAGGGACGTTATGGAAGCCAAAGATTATGTTTGCATGATAAAAGTAGAAGAGATGAATTGAATCCTAGTTGTACGAGGGATTCAAATTCCCAATTTTGTGTATGATTTTTCAATTCCTGAAAGATCACACCAATCGAGCAACACTAGTGACAACAGTTTCTTACTTCCATTACATGTGTTAGAAACAGGTTTTCATTTACCCCTCCATCCCTTTTTTCGCCATCTCCTTGATGATTACAAGATAACTCCCGACCAATTATCTTATTTTTTTGGTGGTTGACTCTAGCATATTTCACCAAATGTAGTCGACACAATGAAGTAGCGCTAATCGTTGTATTTCAAGGTTTATACCAACTAAAGGCTCATAACCGAGTGGGCTTGATAGGCCTGTTCTACTTCACTCCTCACAAAGGTGTAAAATCCATCGTCACCAACAAGTGTACCAATCTTTGTCTTAATCTTTGCAAATATTTACAAGTCAAATACAAGTTTAATGGTGGTTTTGATTTCCCAACTAAGTGGTCATTGCCATACAAAAATATATGCACGAGAGGTAAGATATAATATCAGAAGAAGGCTGGGGACAGTATTATAGGCTTCACCAGGGTGGTTTGCTTGATTTGGAAGAAATATTGACTACTAGAAATGTTTTTCAATATTGCCTGTTAAACTTGAGTCCTAATGGATGGAGACAAGCTAATGCAGATGTTGGGGCAGACACCATTAATCTTGTTCCTACACAGTTCACATGGCCTAACGAGGCAATTGATGAATTGGCTCTTATACTATACGGGAATAAGGATGAGCCTAGGAATTATTTTTATACTTTTTGTAAACAAAAGCCTCGTTCATGGTCTTCGCAACCTTCAACAAATATTGAGTGTGATATGAATCCCCTTATGCTAACTTCTGGTGATGATAAAAGAATTGTTGGTAATGTAGGGACAACTAAAGGCATTGAAGATAATTCTAAGGAATCCACTAGCTTATCAAGAGAAATTGACGAATACATGGACATACGCTTATATATGCAAAGTGTACAAAGTGGTCCTTCTAGTGTCACTACTAGAGATGACAATATGAATAGTAAAAAGAAACAAAAAAACTACTGCCAGAGTTGCTAACATTATTCTCAGTAGCAAAAATGAAGGTAGTCCAAGAGCAGAGCTCTGTCGAAAGAGAAGAGGGGTTTGCACTGAAGTTCTTGATGATGTTAATCCTATCTCTATAGCTTCTACTGTAAGTTCATCTCCCGATACTTCCTCTATTAACTGCCCATCACCACCAAGAATAATTATCGACAATACTTTTAGAATTACTATTTATCATGGCCCCTTGGTGGTTCTGTGAAATTCAATATTCCTGGTGGCGATACAGGGACCTTATTCCCTTGGCGCGAGCAACTTAATATAAATAAGTTTCCCTTCAGCCCCAATAAAGTAGCAAAGCAATGGAACTTTCTCTTACCTAAGGGGAAAAAAAAGGCTTTTCTATCTAGGTGAATCATCTACAAACCAAGGAAACCTACACTGCAATAGTTTATAGCTTCTTTGCAAGTGGTGTTAAATAAAGCTTGCATTGCTAGCTTGGGCCTTGTTAAAGGTATCAACAAGAAAGAAATTAGAAAGAGGGAGAATCAAAATATATATCAGTTCACTATGGGAGCACTGGTACAGACATATGAACATTATGCTACTTTGGCTGAAGAGAATAGGAGATTGTCAGAAGAAAACCAAAGGCTGGGAGAACGACTTGCTATTACTGAAAAAGATATGGAGAAATTACATAGAGTGATCGCTACTGAACGAACGGATAAACTAGCAATGGAAGCTGGCTTAAGGAAGATGGATGAAGAATGTAAAATTGTGGTGGTTGACTTAAAGAAGAGCCACAAGGAAACTATGGAGAAATATAAGAAGGAAATTAGTAAAGCCTATAGGAATACTCGCCAGATTTGAAGGCTAATTTTTTGTTACATACTTAAATAGTTGGTGGCCCTTTTGATGCTCAAAGAGTAAATTTCGATGCTCTTAGCAAGCTAAGTGGTAGTCATCTAGATTTCGACATCTATTTTCCCTCTAGAACAGCTTGGGAGGAATTTGCAACAGAATGGAAAAACTCACAAAATTTTTTCCTCGCTGGTGATCCTACCGAGGCAAGCTCTACTTCTAAAGATCCCAGTGGTGCTAGTGTTACTCCCGTGAACAAAGGTGAAGGCAATGAATGCAAGGGGCATAATGAGGAAGAAGATGAAATGTTAGCTGACCTTTAGGAACAAATAGTAATTTATGATTTGATTGTTCTTTGTTATTTTTGCTTGTTACCTTTGAATAAAAAATAAAAATCTTAGTTGGATTCTCATCAATTGCTTAGTTGAATCTACTTTTAAACCGTTGCGTAGTTATATTGCTAACATAAATACACTAAGTAACAAAAGTTACCAAGATGATTAACTTTAAGAAAATCATTCATAACTTTGAACCCGTTATACTTGGGTTATAATTTTAGATCATTGAATCCTTAGCTAAATAAACTTATGTTAAGAAACTATTTAAGGGTTGCGTTCTTAAAGCAACAAATTCAAATAAACTTAGTTTGTGATTTTAAATCAGCTAACCTTTATCATATCAGCTGTGAACGTAGGTCAGCGAGCTGTTTGAGGAGTTGCAATCTCAAATCAGCTAACTCAAAGAAACTTAGGTTGTGATCTTAAATCAGCTAACCTTTATAATATTAGTTGTAAACATAGGTCATTGAGCTATTTTAGGAGTTGCAATATTAAATCAGCTAACTCAAAGAAGCTTAGGTTGTGATCTTAAATCAGCTAACCTTTATAATATCAGCTGTGAACGTAGGTCAGTGAGATGTTTTAGGAGTTGCGATCTCAAATCAACTAACTCAAAAAAACTTAGGTTACGGTATTAAATCAACTAACCTTTATAATATCAGCTATGAACGTAGGTCATTGAGCTATTTTAGGAGTTCCGATCTTAAATTAGCTAACTTAAAGAAACTTAGGTTGTGATCTTAAATCAGCTAACCTTTATAATATCCGCTGTGAACGTAGGCCATCAAGCTGTTTTAGGAGTTGTGATCTTAAATAAACTAACTCAAAGAAACTTAGATTGCGATATTAAATCAGCTAACCTTTATCATATCATTACTTGTAAATAATACTTATTTATTGAAGAAAAGAATTTGTTCATACATAATACTTATTCAAATGGTAGGCATTCCATGTTCGTGGTAGAATAGAACCCTTCATTTTTGCTAACTTGTAGTCTCCATAACCTATTCTTTATATCACCATGTAGGGCCCTTCATAGCTTGGAGCCATCTTTCCTTTCTCTGCTACCAGAAAACTAGCTTCAATATTTCTGAGAACAAGATCATCCACTTGAAATTGCTTATTTTTCACTTTAGAATTATAATAGTGAGCTACTTGTTGAGTTCGCACAGTAACCTTGAATTTTACTATTTCTCTAACTTTATCAACGAGATCCAGGCTGAGTCTCATAGCCTCTTGGTTAGCACTTTCATCAAAATTAACGTTCTATGCGAGCGCATAAATATCTCAACAAGAATCACTACCTCTACTCCATACACAAGTGAGAACGCAGTGTCCCTAGTCGCCGTGTAAGGCAAGGTTTGAAAGGCCCAAATAATTTCTGGCAGTTCCTCTAACGAAGCACCTTTGGCATCATCAACCTTTTTTTTTAGAGTTGTTAGAATTTTCTTATTCATGGCCTTTACTTGACCATTTGTTTGGGGAGTATTGATAGAACCTTGAGCCAGAGCAATTTGTAAATCCCTAAAAAAATATTAAATTTCCCTTGGAATTATGTTCCATTATCTGTTATGATTAGGTGAGGGATGCCAAATTTGTGTACAATAGACTTCCAAAGAAATGATTCCATTTGTTTTTCTGTAACTGTAGCTAAGGCTTCAACTTCTATCCATTTAGTAAAATAATCTACAACCACCACTATGAACTTCTTTTGCACTACAGCTATTGGAAATGGGCCCAGAATATCAATTCCCTAGGTTGCGAATGGCCAAAGACCCAACATAATTTATAATGGTTTTGCTGGCAATCGTTGTATTTGAGCATATCTCTGACAAGAACCACAAGTGCGAAACATATGATGTGTATCATTTTGCATTGTTGGCTAGTAGTATCCCTATCTAACATTTTTTGGGTGAGGAATCTGCTACCCAAATGGTCGCCACAAATTTCTTCGTGAATCTCCCTCATCACATAGTCAGCCTCTGAGGGTGTTAAGCATTGCAACAATGGTTGGGAATATCCTTTTCTATAGAGTACACCCTATAAAAGGATATACCTAACAGTTACACAATAAAGCAAATTGTTTTAATCAACCAAAAATGGAATAATTCACTAACTAATAGGCATTAGTCAACTAGTTTTGGGATAATTTACTAATTAATAAATATTCAAGATATAAATAATAACGTCATACCTCGCAGCCTTATGTTGTAATTTGGCGAGCTCTTTCTTGTTAAGATGATTTTCCTTACTTTGCAATGTTCAACTAATGAGAGTTATCCATGTTTCTTCTTGATCCAAGCTAAAAAATTGCGGCATGTCTTAGCTCAAGTGATAGTACTAGAAAGAAAATAGGGTTTTCCCCTTACTTATTGGTTAAATGGTTCCCATTTAGTTATCCTTAACATACATTTTAACATTTTCAGTTTAGTAAATTGCATTTCATAACTTAGTGAATCCTAGCCTATTTTATCCTTAATTTTGCTATCTTTTTTGCATTAATGTATCTGCATGAGGTAATTCTAGATTGCGTCCAGAATTGTCGCCACACCTAACAGCTGTCCGGATAAGAACTAAAATTGCGTGAGTTGTCCAGTCTGGTATAACCATCTTGTATGTACAAAGATAGAATAATTTTGAGGAAAGAACACCTGTACTGTAGGAGAAGGACATAAAAGGTGGACGTGAGAAGAAAAAAGGAGTTTTTTTTAGATCATCATCTTCATCATCCTACCTTAAAGCTTGCGGCCATGGCAGCTTAAGCCTATCATGGGTGAGCCAACGTGAAATCTAGATGCGACTAGCTTCTGACGAGGAGACGTAAGTGAAAGATAAGAAGGAATAGAGAGATTTAATCGAGTTATCTAGGAATAGTATTCTCCACTCGATTCTTTCTTGTTTCTTTCTAAATGCTGGTGATTATTCTCTGTTTTCTGTTTGTATTGATACACATGAATTCTTGGTTAAATTTTATCTTATTCAATCTTGCTTTTATTGTTTAACCTTGGGGTTTGAATGTTTTTAACATGGAAGTGTTATTGCAGTCACTGACACTAGAAAGTGTAGTGACAGTTTGAGCCAACAAGCATTACAACGGAAGTTGAGTGAGGATTAGAGGAATTTAGTCCACTTATTCTTAATATGCCTTGTTGCCATCATCGGAAGGTGGGGTTAATGTGCATGTTTAAGTCTCAAATTAAATGAAGGAGTGATGCTGGGTAAGATATACATTGAATTTTATTGCCTCGACAATCACATATCTTTTTATACCTTGTAAGCACTTTGTATTCTGCTTAAGATTCATGTTGGGGATCCCAATTTATCATTATCATATTTTATTTTATTATTTTCCACTTATTGCATCGACAACTGTCCTCATAATTTATCTTGTTTGCACCGACATTAATAGATAAAAAACTACCATCCCTATGTGATTGATATTCGACAGACTCACATCTGTCTATTATACTTGCATCGACAGTGTACGCTTGCACATTATTGCTGTGACGTCAAACAGCCGATCAAGTTTTTGGCACCATTACCAGGGATGACGTTTGTTTGATGTTTATTTTTGTTTTTGTATTTTTGCACTTTAGTTTCCGTATATAATATTTAGTATTCACTAACTGGTTTTTCTTTGTTGCTAATTCTTTAACTTCAATTTAGGTGTTTTATGACCCGAAGCAATTTAGATTTTCTTGCCGATTTTGATCTAAAAATTAAAAAGACTGTTCGGAGTAAACTTCGAGAACAAAGAAATATGGCTCTACCAAGGAACAATGCAACTATACCCCCGATGTAACAACAAAATATTAATAACCCATTGTTGCTGCAAGATGCTCGCATACAAAATATGACTATACGAGATTTTGTAGTATCTGTCTTGGATGATTTACAACCAGGAGTTGTTAGGCCAGCAATCTAAGTTGAGAATTTTAAACTCAAGCCAGTAATGTTTCAAATGCTGAATTCTAGTGGACAATATGCTGGGCTACCACACGAAGATGCGAGAGAACATCTTAAATCCTTTTTATTGATCTATGCTTCCTTTAGACAACAAGGCGTTCCTGACGATTCCTTAAAGATGCAATTATTTCCTTAATCCTTACAAGAAAGAGCCTGTACTTGGTTTTTTGGACTTCCTTCTGGATCAATTAGTTCTTGGGATGCACTAACTACAGAGTTTGTTTTGCGATTTAACCCACCGATAATGAATGCTCGCCTTCAAAATGATATTACATCTTATCATCAACTTGATGATGAAAATCTTCACACCACATGGGAACGTTATAAATATTTACTTTGACATTGTCCCATACATGGCATTCAACCAGAAACACAAATTGAGATTTTTTTATAATGGACTGAATTCACATATAAGGAATCTTGTCGACGCATCAGCTAATGGATCTCTACTGGATTGTACTTATAATGATGTTGTGAGAATTCTTGAGAGAATTTCTCAGAATGATTATCAATACTCTATCTCTAGAGCTGCACAAGCAAAAACTACTCCAGGAGTTATTGAATTGGGTGCAATAACCGCATTAAGTGCTCAAGTTTCTTCTCTCACAAATATGATTAAAAATATGTAAGGGACTAGTGGCGTTGCACCTATACTAGTCGCTCAACAAGTTGATGTTCCTACTTTTTGTTGTGAAATTTGTACTGACAACCATAGCTATGAAGATTGTCCACAACATGTAGAGAATGCCTGTTATATTAGTAACATCTACAACAATTCTTATGGTAATTCTTCCAACAACTCTGCACGCAACCGTTTTGGGGAACTCAGAATAGTGGACAAAATGCTACAACATTCAGATATGGGAATGCATCTGCTCAGGGAAATTATAATCAATAACAGCAGAACTACAATCAACATAATTAGATGCATCCAAAATAAGGCCAGACACATCCACACCAAAATCTGATGCAGCCACAACACTCTTCAATACCAAATCAGCATGTTTAAGGACATCGACAGCAATCGTACACTCAGGCTTCTACTTTTGACCCGTTAGCAACTCTTGAGGCATTAATTCGGGAGCATATTACTCGTACGAAAGTTATTGTACAAGGGAATTCATCTTCCATTCGAGTATTGGAGGCACAACTAGGACAACTTGCTTCAAATCTGAATACTTGACCACCAGGCTCATTACCTAGTGACACGGAAAATATTAGTCCGAGGGGGGAAAACATTGTAAGGCTATTACTCTCAGGAGTTGTAAACAAACTGGCGAACTGTTTATGGACTCTACTGTAGCACTTCAATATATGAATAGAGTGATCATTGGTGAGAAGGTTAAATCTGATGAATTTGTTGATGCATCAGATAAAGTAGTTTAACACATTGTCACTCGTATGCCTAATGTCCGACCTTCAAAACTGTCGATGCAATCAAAGGTGTCGGCGCAAGCAGATATATCTCTACGTTTACCCTTCCTAAAAAGATTCAGGAAGAATGAGCATGACAAGTAGTATTAGCAGTTCCTGGACACACTGAAGCAACTGTAAATCAACATTCCTTTAGTAGATGCTCTGGTACAAATTCTGAGTTATGAGAAATTTATAAAAGACCTCTTGTCCAAGAAGAAGAAGCTTACTAATATTGAAACTATTACACTCACAAAAGGCTGTAGTGCTATTTTCACAAACAAGTTGCCTCCTAAATTGAAAGATCATGGGAGCTTTATCATCTCATGTTCAATTGGCAATCATTATTTGGGTAAGGCTTTATACGACTTGGGAGCTAGCACTAACCTAATGCCACTATCTACTTTCAGAAAGTTAGGAATTGGTCACATAAAATCTACTGCAGTGACATTACAACTAGTCGATCAATCCTTGGCTCAACCTGAAGGGCAAATAAAAGACATCTTAGTTCGTGTGGATACATGTTTTCCAGCTGATTTCATCATACTTGACTGCGAGGTAGACAATGAGGTTCCTATAATATTGGGACGACCATTTTTAGGCACCGATCGAACTCCGATTAATGTTTATAAGGGTGAGCTAACTATGCGACTTAATGATGAGCAAGTCACCTTTATTTTTTTGAATCTGTTCAATACAAGGACAAAGAAGAATCCCATACTGTCGATGTGCTAGATAATCTAATTGAGGAAGAATTCAATGACCAAAGCATAGTACTTTCTGAAGAGTTTGCAGTGACATCTGATGTTGAATCCTCAGATGATTGTGACAACACGGTTGAGGCTAATAATCTTGAACTTAAGCATGGATGGCAGATTGAATCCTCAGACCTAGCCAACAGAACAACAACAATTTTCAAACTATCTATTGAAAAAGCTCCAACTTTGGAATTGAAACCACTACCTCCTCATCTTAAATATGTCTTTCTACGTGACCATAATACTCTCCCGGTTATTATCTCCGCAACACTGGATGTAACTCAAGAAGAGAAATTGGTCTATATTCTCAAGCAACACAAACAAGCTATCACTTAGAGTATTACCGATATTCAAGGTATTAGTCCTTTTTTTTGCATGCACAAGATCAAGTTGGAAGATGAAGACAAGCAATCGATTGACTTGTAAAGAAGATTAAATGAGAAGATGAATGAAGTTTTCAAGAAGGAAATCATAAAATGGCTTGATGCTGGAATTATTTACCCGATTTCTGATATCAATTGGGTAAGTCCAGTGTAATGCGTGCCTAAAAAGAGTGACATCATTGTGCTTCGCAATGATAAGGATGAATTAATTCCTACACGCATTCTTAAGGGATGGCGAATTGTATGGATTATCGCAAATTGAATGCGGCCACAAAGAAGGATCACTTCCCACTTCCTTTTATTGACCAAATTCTGGATCGGCTTGCTGGAAAGGCCTATTATTGCTTTTTAGACGGCTATTCTGGATACAATCAAATTGCTATTGCACTGGGGGATCAGGAGAAAACAACCATCACCTACCCTTTTGGTATTTTTGCTTTTTACCGTATGCCTTTCGGTCTTTGCAACACACCAGCCATATTTCAAAGGTGCATGATGGTTATATTCTCAGATATGATCGAAGACTCTGTAGAGGTGTTTATGGATGATTTCTCAGTCTATGAGAATGATTTTTATCATTCTGCTGACAATTTGGATAAAGTGCTGAAGTGATGTGGGACACACATCTTGTCTTGAATTGAGAAAAATGTCATTTCATGGCAACTGAAGGCATTGTGTTAGGACACCGCATCTCTAGTCAACGCATTCAAGTAGACAAAGCTAAGGTGGAAATCATTGAGAAATTACCTCCACCAACAAACGTGAGTGGTATTCGTAGTTTTCTTAGACACGTGGGGCTTTATAGAAGGTTTATTAAAGATTTTTTGAAAATTTCAAAGCCCTTATGCTCATTGCTGGAACAGAATCAAAAATTCTTCTTTGAGGATGCATGTCTAGATGCCTTTATTCAGTTAAAAAAGAAGCTAGTGAATGCACCCATTGTCGTTGCACCAGATTGGTTTTAACCTTTTGAAGTTATGTGCAATTGAAGTGACTTTGCTGTGTGTGCAGTTCTAGGACAACGAAAGGGAAAAATAATTCATGCCATCTATTATGCTAGCAAAAATCTTTCAGAGGCTCAACTCAATTATACCACCATAGAGAAAGAATTGCTGGCTGTAGTCTTTACTTTTGACAAGTTTTGTTTCTACCTTGTCGGCGCATAGGTTACTGTATTCGCTGATCATTTGGCGTTATGATACCTCTTTGCGAAGAAGGATTCCAAACCAAGACTGATACGCTGGATATTACTGTTGCAAGAATTTGACATCAAGATAAAAGACTGTAAGGGTTCAGAGAATCAAGTTGCAGACCGTCTGTTTCGATTAGAAGTTGGGAGTGAAGATGGAAACATACTTCAACTTTTCGACGCATTCCCAGATAAGTAGTTGTTTACTGTAGATGCAAGTCCTTGGTATGCGGATCTTATTAATTATCTACTGTGTGGAAAACTCCCATTGGGTGTCGCAGGTCATAAAAAAGAAAGATTTCTTTGTGATTTAGTGTAGTATCATTTGAACAAGTCGTATTTATTCAAGGTATGAAATGACAACATCATTCGACGTTGCGTTTCGGAAGAGGAGATGCTTTCAATCCTAAAGTATTATCATAATGCTCCTTATAGAGGTCATTTCAATGGTATGAGAATTGCTGCTAAAGTTCTCTAATCAGGATTCTATCGGCTGACATTATTCAAAGACGCCCACAATTTTTTGAATCAATGCGATAGGTGTCAGCGCACCAATTCTATATCTTGACGCAATGAAATGTTACAGCAGCCAATTATAAAGGTTGAATTATTCGATGTTTGGGGTATGGATTTTATGGGACCCTTTTTGAGTTCATTTGGAAATCTTTATATATTAGTAGCTGTTAACTACGTCTCAAAGTGGGTTGAAGCAGTTGCAGTCCTAAGGGATGATGCAAAGACAGTGCTAAAATTTGTTCACAAGCGTATACTCACCCGCTTTGGCACAACAAAGGCATTGATTAGTGATCAAGGTACACACTTCCATTGCAACCAAGTGGTGATCGCACTGAAGAGATATGGAGTTAATCATAGAATGACTACTACTTATCATCCGCAAACCAATGGATAAGCTGAAGTATCGAATTGACAAATTAAGAATATTCTTGAGAAGGTTGTAAACCCTTCGAGAAAAGATTGGTCTTTCCGATTGGATGACGCTTTATGGGCATTGCAGACAACATACAAAGCTCTATTAGGGATGTCACTGTATCAATTGGCTTTTGGGAAAGCATGTCATTCGCTAGTCGAATTGGAACACAAAGCAATATAGGCAATTAAGCAAGTGAATGTAGACTATGAAGCAGCTGGAGAGAAAAGACTGTTGGATATCACTAAACTAGAAGAGATTAGAGAAATGCTTATGAAAACATTGCAATTTACAAGGAAAAGACCAAATGATAGCATGACAAGATTATTTTACAGCAATAATTTATCGCGGGATAATAGGTTTTATTATTCAATTCTCGATTCAAATAGCACCCAGGTAAATTGTGTTCACGTTGGTCTAGACCTTTTGAAGTTGTTGATGAGTTTCCTCATGGTGCAGTCACAATTCGAGATTTACGTGATGGACACCAGTTCAAAGTAAATGGACAGAGGTTGAAACACTATTTGGGCATGTAACAGCCCGATTCTAGGCCTAGTCAGAATAGTGGTTTTGGGACCACAAATCTGACGAGGGAAAATATTATTATTATATTTTTATGGTCTACAATTTCACGGAAAATTTTCGTAAAAATTTCGTTCGAAAATTTCGACGTTTGGGCACTCAATTTAGTCAAAAGGACTAAATTGTAAAAAGTGCAAAAGTTGAGTTCTACATCTTAGAGATGTCTAATTGTTATGAAATTTTAAATTGGAGGTCTTTATGTGGTAATTAGTTGATGGACAAAAATGGGTATAGAATTAGTGAAATATATTTTTTTAAGTAAGGGCATATTTGTCAGTTGGTAATTAAATAGAATTAAATGGGAAAAAGATGGCAAAATATGCTCATCTTCTTCATGGTGAACGAAATCAGCAAGGGGGGAAGCCATATTTAGGGTTTTTAAGCTTTCAAGCTCCATAGTAAGTGATTCCAAGCCCCGTTTTTAATGTTCTTTACGTTTTTAAAATCCCGATAACTTGGTTTAGCTTATTCTACCATTAATTCGTGTTAGGGTTCATATTTGGAAAAATACCCATAGGTGAAATGTGTTTATTTTGTTGTTTTATGGTAGAATATGAAGCTAGAAATTATGTTAAACAACTTTTGCTAAGCGATTTTAAGCGAAAACGGGTAAATTGACATAATCGGTAAAAATAATTAATGTTCAAAAGTATGTGTTAGAGTGAGAATTTGATGTTACCAAAGAAGGGAAAAATGTTCAGCATGACATGAAACCTAAGAATAAGTGATGAAGTTTAATTTCCGAGCTAGGGGACAAAAGTGTAATTATGCAAAACTTTGGGGGCAAAATTGTAATTTTTCAAAAGTTGGGTGGTGGATTATTTTAATAATAATAAATGCGAACATTAAACGAGTTAAATTTACTATTATAGATCAAGAGAGACGTGAAGATTATCTCAAACGAGGAAAAGAAAAGATAGTGGAGTGAATTGCAAAATTACGATATTTTGCACCGAGGTAAGTAAACACGTGACTTAATGTATTATTTTGATATTATTTGACATGTGTTGAGATTTATTTGAAATTAAAATAAATGTTTGGCAATATTCCAAAAATGTTGTTAAATCGGGAAAGGTGGTAAGGGGGTTGCAAAACACGGTTTTTGGGTTGAACACTCGGAATAGGCCAGAGTATATTACATATAAAGGGGTTGCTGTGTGCTGATTCCCCGATTCATTGGTGGTTGCTAAGTGCTGATTCCACCGTATTTTTAAATGTGAAAGGGGGTTGCTAAGTGCTGATTCCCCCGAGGGGTTGCTAAGTGCTGATTCCCCTACTTATTGGTGGTTGCTAAGTGCTGAGTCCACCGTATTTTTAAATGTGAAAGGGGGTTGCTAAGTGCTGATTCCCCCGAGGGGTTGCTAAGTGCTGATTCCCCTACCCATTGGTGGTTGCTAAGTGCTAATTCCACCATATCTTTGAAATGAAAAAGGGGGTTGCTAAGTGCTGATTCCCCCAAGGGGTTGCTGTGTGCTGATTCCCCGATTCAGTGGTGGTTGCTAAGTGCGGAATCCACCGATAACGGTTAACATTCCGAGTGTTCAACGAGGAAATTGGGAACGTGAATATTTCTATGTGGTGGACAAGTTTATGGGAGGAATATTGGGTTTGATACCAAATCAACCCATGTATAAGATGGGAGGAAATATCAAAAATGCAAAAGAAACAATTTAAATACAAAACTGTGTTGAACAACAGCAGTTGGGCAACTTTGAAAAATCACCATAAATGGTGGGAAATGAATGGGAGGTTGAATAATATATGAAATTGAAGTTGAATGAGTCTATTTTCATATGAAAGAAATAGAGTAAGCAAAAGAGTTGTATTTTTGGAGATATTTGAATTTTACTGAGACAGGGCTGGACTGATTTCGAAATCCCCTGTTCCAACTTTGGAAAATCACCAAAAATTGTACAAAAATAATTATGGCCTAAAATTTATATGTCTGGATTTGTTATTGAGTCTATTTTTAAAAGAGACAAATGAGACCACTGTTTGAATTTTTTACAGGGAGTTAATTAAATTTTAGTAAAGGGAGGTTAGAACTGTGGGGAGTGAAATAGGGGAAGGTTTAAAGAATAAACTGTACTAATTGGCTGAATAAAAAATTCTGAGAATTTTATGGTGGAAAGGTATATGAGTCTAGTTTTGGGGAAATTTTACAGAATTCAATTTGGGGCCCTGTAGCTCCAGATAAAAATAAATTAGCGACTATGACGCAGAAAAACAGCTTGCTGGAAATTACCCAAGCAATGAAATTATTTGTGAATAAATTTATATTATTATGTAGTTATGTGAGAAATTACTTATTTATCATGTGTTTACTTACTAAGCTATATGCTTACTCGTTTTTATTTTTCCCTTGATTATAGTGATTTCCATCAACTCGGAATTGGAACGGAGTCAGACAATCATCTACACTATCCTCCACATTTGGGGTATTTTGCTACTAGCATTCTGGAAAATTATGGCATGTATAGACGACTTATGTAATGTGGTGTCACCATGTAAATATATATGTTATGGTTCGATTTAAAATGTAGTGTTTATTAATGGTTAAATTGTGTGTGTTTATACAACTGAACTTGGTTGGAATATTGAATTGTGTTTGTAAATTTGTAGGAGGTTTAAGCAAAAATAAGCAGAAATGCTGTCGAATTTTTTTAAAAAATTTAGTAATACCTCATACTCTGTTCCGAATAGGAATACGGGTAAGGGGTGTTACATTTTAGTGGTATCAGAGCTACGGTTTAGTCGGTTCTCGGACTAATAAAATATGTGTGAAAGTCAGTCTATACATGCCATAAATATATTGTGATAGTGAGATGATTTCTGACAATTTAAAATTTTGTTTTATATAGTAAATGGACCCTGACCGAAGTGTGGCAGATGATGTTGAAAGTAATGCGCCGGCTCCCGGACAAGGGACCGCGCATGAAGAGAGTAGACATGAGACACATGGACAGGATGAGGCTCGGGAAGCCTTCCTCCGGATGATGAGTGTTTGGTATACAGAATATGTCCGTGTAAATCCGAATGTTCCACCTCCTCCACCCCACCTATTCCTCAACCGGTCCCTGTAGCTCCGCGAAGTACTGAATTGGTGAGATCAAATAAACCACCCGTTGAAAGAATTCGAAAGCATGGGGCTAAAGATTTCAGGGCCAATGTTGATGATGATCCGAAAAAAGTCGAGTTTTGGCTTGAAAATACTATTCGGGTATTTGATGAATTATCTTGTACTCCTGAGGAATGTTTGAAATGTGCTGTGTCATTATTGAAGGATTTGGCATACCGTTGGTGGAAAACATTAATATCGGTGGTTCCAAAAGAAAGAGTTACTTGGGACTTCTTTCAGGAAGAATTCAGAAAGAAATATGTAAGCCAGCGGTTTATTGATCAGAAGCGCAAGGAGTTTCTCGGATTGAAACAGGGCCGAATGTCAGTAGCAGAATATGAACGGGAGTTTGTCCGGCTTAGTAAATATGCCCAGGAATGTGTACCTACGGAGGCTATTATGTGTAAAAGATTTGAAGAGGGGATAAACGAAGATATCAGATAGCATGTTGGAGTTTTAGAGTTAAAAGAATTTGTGGTATTAGTTGATCGGGCCTGCAAGGCTAAAGAGCTGAGTAGAGAAAAGAGAAGGGCGGAGATGGAAGCTCGAGATGTAAGGAAGAGGTCAATGGGCAGGACATTTCAATCTCACCTGAAGAAGTTTAAAGGGATGGATCCACGACCAACTGGTTCAGTTGGGTATTCACGCAGAGACCGAGGGAGGTCATATTCCGGAGCTAAAACTCGAGCTACCTCAGTGGCAAGTGTGGGCAATGCAGGAAACACCAGAGCTGAATGTCAACAGTGTGGCAGGCGACATACTGGTGAGTGTTGGGGATTTAAACGAGCTTATTTCAGGTGTGGTTCCCAAGAGCATTATGTAAAAGATTGCCCTGAGAGAATAGAGGAAGAAAAATTACAAAGAGCTGGATCGGGTGATATTGTCAGTAGAGGTAGACCACCGAGAAATGTGGGAAGCAAAGACAGTGGTAAAAGTGTGATAAAAGACGCAGCTGGAGGATCAAAAACTAGAGCGCCTGCCAAGACTTATGCCATACACGCTTGAGAGGATGCCTTATCTCCCGACGTGATTACTGGTACATTTTCTCTTCATGATATTGATGTTATTGCTTTGATTGACCCTGGCTCTACTCATTCATATGTATGCATGAATTTGGTATCTAGTAAGAACTTGCCTATTGAAAACACTGAATTTGTAGTTAAAGTATCAAATCCTTTAGGCAAATATGTCTTAGTCGATAAGGTCTGCAAGAATTGTCCCCTGATGATTCAAGGTCACTGTTTCCTGGCTAATTTGATATTGTTAACATTTGATGAGTTTGATGTTATTTTGGGGATGGATTGGTTGATATTGCATGATGCCAAGGTGAATTGTAGACAGAAAATCCTTGAATTAAAGTGTGAAAATGGTGAAATTCTCCGGGTTGAAACAGAGGAGCCGAATAAGTTGCCTATGGTGATTTCGCACATGTCTGCTCAAAAATACTTGAGAAAGGGAGGTGAAGTTTATCTTGCTTATGTGCTGAATACTGATATAACTGAGTCAAAGCTTGAATCAGTGCCGGTAGTCTATGAATTTCCAGACGTATTTCTAGAGGAATTGCCTGGGTTACCTCCGATTAGAGAAGTTGAGTTTTCTATTGACTTGTTACCTGGTACTACACCGATTTCTATTGCACCGTATCGAATGGCTCCGACTGAGTTGAAAGAATTAAAAGCTCAGTTACAAGAGTTGACAGATAAAGGATTTGTGAGACCGAGTTTTTCTCCTTGGGGTGCTCCTGTGTTATTTGTGAAAAAGAAGGACGGCTCTATGAGACTTTGTATTGACTATCGTCAGCTCAATAAGGTGACTATAAAGAACAAGTATCCTTTGCTGAGAATTGATGATTTGTTTGATCAATTAAAAGGGCCAACAGTGTTCTCTAAGATCGATCTGAGATCTGGTTACTATCAGTTGAGAGTTAAAGAGTCTGATGTGCCAAAAACCGCCTTTAGAACAAGGTATGGACACTATGAATTTCTAGTAATGCCTTTTGGTTTGACTAATGCTCCGGCTATTTTTATGGACTTGATGAACTGAATTTTCTGGCCGTACTTGGATAAGTTCGTGGTGGTGTTCATAGATGATATTTTAATCTATTCTCGGGATGAATCTAAGCATGCAGAACATTTGAGAACTGTGTTGTAGATTCTGAGAGAAAAGAAATTGTATGCTAAATTCAGCAAAAGTGAGTTTTGGCTTCGTGAGGTTAGATTCTTGGGACATGTAGTTTCAAATGAAGGTATTCGGGTTGATCCAAGCAAAATTTCAGCAATTGTTGATTGGGAGCCACCAAAGAATGTGACCGAGGTTAGAAGCTTTCTGGGCTCAGCTGGGTATTACAGACGGTTTGTCAAGGGATTCTCGATGATTGCTTCTCCTATGACTAAGTTACTGCAGAAGAATGTCAAATTTGAATGGACCGATAAATGTCAACAGAGTTTTGAAAAGTTGAAGGCATTATTGACTGAGGCACCAGTGTTGGTGCAACCTGAGTTCGGGAAGGAGTTTGTAATTTACAGTGATGCATCGTTGAATGGTCTTGGGTGTGTGTTAATGCAAGAGGGCAAAGTAATAGCTTATGCTTCGAGACAGTTGAAACCGCATGAGAAGAATTATCCGACGCATGATTTAAAATTGGCTGCCATTATTTTTGCTTTAAAAATTTGGCGTCATTATTTGTATGGTGAAAAGTGCCGAATCTTCACTGATCATAAGAGTTTGAAGTATTTGATGAACCAAAAAGACTTGAATATGCGGCAACGAAGATGGCTCGAGCTAATTAAAGACTATGAGCTAGTGATTGATTATCACCCCGGAAAAGCTAATGTGGTTGCTGATGCCTTGAGCAGAAAATCTTTATTTGCTTTGAGAGCTATGAGTACGAGATTAACTTTATCTAATGATGGTTCAATTTTGGCTGAATTGAGAGTTACACCGTTATTTCTTCAGCAGATTCGGGAAGCTCAAAAGAATGATAATAAATTGCAAGCCAGAAGAGCTCAGTGTGAAGCAGGAGTTGATTCAGATTTTCAAATTGGTTCAGATGATTGCCTGATGTTTCGGGACAGAATATGTGTACCGAGAAATAATGAGCTAATTTGGACCATTTTATGTGAGGCACACAGTGGTGATTTATCAGTCCATCCAGGTAGTGTGAAAATGTATAATGATTTGAAGAAGTTGTATTGGTGGCCGGGCATGAAAAAGGATATCTCGAAATTTGTAACAAAGTGTTTAATCTGTCAACAAGTGAAGGCTGAGCATCAAGTACCATCGGGTTTACTTCAACCGATAACGATTCCAGAATGGAAGTGGGACAGTATTACTATGGATTTCGTGACAGGATTGCCTTTAACTCCAAAGTAGAAAGATGCTATTTGGGTAATTGTTGATAGATTGACAAAGTCAGTCCATTTTATTCCTATACGCATTGATTACTCACTTGACAGGCTGGCGGAATTATATGTTGCTGAAATAGTGAGATTACATGGGGTGCCTAAATCTATTATATCGAATAGAGATCCGAGATTTACTTTGAGGTTTTGGATAAAGTTGCAGGAAGCTTTGGGTACGAAATTGAATTTCAGTACTGCGTTTCATCCGCAAACTGACGGGCAATCAGAAAGAGTGATTCAAGTTCTTGAAGACATGCTCCGGTGTTGTATTTTAGAATTGAAAGGCAGTTGGGAGAAATATCTACCATTGGTTGAATTTGCTTATAACAATAGCCATCAGTCAAGTATACGAATGGCACCGTATGAAGCGTTATATGGGCGTAAGTGTAGAACTCCTTTATATTGGACTGAGCTCGGTGAGAACCGAATTCATGGAGTCGACTTGGTGAAAGAAACTAAAGAAAAGGTGAAAATAATCCGTGACTGCTTAAAGGTTACCTCAGATCGGCAAAAGTCGTATGCGGATTTAAAGAGGAAAGAAATTGAGTTTCAAGTGGGTGATAAAGTGTTCTTGAAAGTATCTCCATGGAAAAAGATTCTGAGATTTGGTCGTAAAGGCAAATTAAGTCCACGTTTTATTGGACCATATGAAGTTATCGAAAAAGTGGGCCTTGTAGCTTATCAGTTAGCTTTACCGCCGGAGTTGGAAAAGATACATAATGTATTTCATGTGTCGATGTTGCGACGTTATCGTTCGGATCCTTCACATATAGTTTCTCCTACAGAGATTGAGGTTCGACCAGATATGACTTATGAGGAAGAACCAATAAAGATTTTGGCTCGGGAGGTCAAACAGTTAAGGAATAAAATTGTAGCCTTAGTGAAAGTGTTGTGGCTAAAACGGAGTGGAAGAGGCTATGTGGGAACCGGAGGAAATTATGAGGAAACAGTACCCAAACCTCTTTTCCGGTAAGATTTTCAGGGGCGAAAATCCCTAAGGGGGAGAGAGTTGTAACAGCCCGATTCTGGGCCTAGTCGGAATAGTGGTTTCGGGACCACAAATCCAACAAGGGAAAATATTATTATTATTATATTTTTATGGTCGACAATTTCACGGAAAATTTTCGTAAAAATTTTGTTCGATAATTTCGACGTTTGGGCACCCAATTTAGTCAAAAGGACTAAATTGTAAAAAGTGCAAAAGTTGAGTTCTACATCTTAGAGATGTCTAATTGTTATGAAATTTTAAATTGGAGGTCTTTATGTGGTAATTAGACCATTAGTTAGTTGATGGACAAAAATGGGTATAGAATTAGTGAAATAGATTTTTTTAAGTAAGGGCATTTTAGTCATTTGGTAATTAAATAGAATTAAATGGGAAAAAGATGGCAAAATATGCTCATCTTCTTCATGGTGAACGAAATCAGCAAGGGGGGAAGCCATATTTAGGGTTTTTAAGTTTTCAAGCTCCATAGTAAGTGATTCCAAGCCCCGTTTTTAATGTTCTTTACGTTTTTAGAATCCCGGTAACTTGGTTTAGCTTATTCTACCATTAATTCGTGTTAGGGTTCATATTTGGAAAAATACCCATAGGTGAAATGTGTTTATTTTGTTGTTTTATGGTAGAATATGAAGCTAGAAATTATGTTAAACAACTTTTGCTAAGCGATTTTAAGCGAAAACGGGTAAATTGACATAATCGGTAAAAATAATTAATGTTCAAAAGTATGTGTTAGAGTGAGAATTTGGTGTTACCATAGAAGGGAAAAATGTTCAGCATGACATGAAACCTAAGAATAAGTGATGAAGTTTAATTTCCGAGCTTGGGGACAAAAGTGTAATTATGCAAAAGTTTGGGGGCAAAATTGTAATTTTTCAAAAAGTTGGGTGGTGGATTATTTTAATAATAATAAATGTGAACATTAAACGAGTTAAATTTGCTATTATAGATCAAGAGAGACGTGAAGATTATCTCAAACGAGGAAAAGAAAAGATAGTAGAGTGAATTGCAAAATTACGATATTTTGCACCGAGGTAAGTAAACACGTGACTTAATGTATTATTTTGATATTATTTGACATGTGTTGAGATTTATTTGAAATTAAAATAAATGTTTGGCAATATTCCAAAAATGTTGTTAAATCGGGAAAGGTGGTAAGGGGTTGCAAAACACGGTTTTTGGGTTGAACACTCGGAATAGGCCGGAGTATATTACATATAAAGGGGTTGCTGTGTGCTGATTCCCCGATTCATTGGTGGCTACTAAGTGCTGATTCCACCGTATTTTTAAATGTGAAAGGGGGTTGCTAAGTGCTGATTCCCCCGAGGGGTTGCTAAGTGCTGATTCCCCTACTTATTGGTGGTTGCTAAGTGCTGAGTCCACCGTATTTTTAAATGTGAAAGGGGGTTGCTAAGTGCTGATTCCCCCGAGGGGTTGCTAAGTGCTGATTCCCCTACCCATTGGTGGTTGCTAAGTGCTGATTCCACCATATCTTTGAAATGAAAAAGGGGGTTGCTAAGTGCTGATTCCCCCAAGGGGTTGCTGTGTGCTGATTCCCCGATTCAGTGGTGGTTGCTAAGTGTGGAATCCACCGATAACGATTAGCATTCTGAGTGTTCAACGAGAAAATTGGGAACGTGAATATTTCTATGTGGTGGACAAGTTTATGGGAGGAATATTGGGTTTGATACTAAATCAACCCATGTATAAGATGGGAGGAAATATCAAAAATGCAAAAGAAACAATTTAAATACAAAACTGTGTTGAACAACAGCAGTTGGGAAACTTTGAAAAATCACCATAAATGGTGGGAAATGAATGGGAGGTTGAATAATATATGAAATTGAAGTTGAATGAGTCTATTTTCATATGAAAGAAATAGAGTAAGGAAAAGAGTTGTATTTTTGGAGATATTTGAATTTTACTGAGACAGGGCTGGATTGATTTCGAAATCCCCTATTCCAACTTTGGAAAATAACCAAAAATTGTAAAAAAATAATTATGGCCTAAAATTTATATGTCTGGATTTTTTATTGAGTCTATTTTTAATAGAAACAAACGAGACCACTGTTTGAATTTTGTACAGGGAGTTAATTAAATTTTAGTAAAGGGAGGTCAGAACTATGGGGAGTGAAACAGGGGAAGGTTTAAAGAATAAAATGTACTAATTGGCTGAATAAAAAATTCTGAAAATTTTATGGTGGAAAGGTATATGAGTCTAGTTTTGGGGAAAATTTAGGGAATTCAATTTGGAGCCCTGTAGCTCCAGATAAAAATAAATTACCGACTATGACGCAGAAAAACAGCTTGCTGGAAATTACCCAAGCAATGAAATTATTTGTGAATAAATTTATATTATGGTGTAGTTATGTGAGAAATTAGTTATTTATCATGTGTTTACTTACTAAGCTATATGCTTACTCGTTTTTATTTTTCCGTTGATTATAGTGATTTCCATCAACTCGGAATTGGAACGGAGTCAGACAATCGTCTACACTATCCTCCACATTTGGGGTATTTTGCTACTAGCATTCCGGAAAATTATGGCATGTATAGACGACTTATGTAATGTGGAGTCACCATGTAAATATATATGTTATGGTTCGATTTAAAATGTAGTGTTTATTAATGGTTAAATTGTGTGTGTTTATACAACTGAACTTGGTTGGAATATTGAATTGTGTTTGTAAATTTGCAGGAGGTTTAAGCAAAAATAAGCAGAAATGCTGTCGAATTTTTTTTAAAAATTTAGTAATACCTCATACTCTGTTCCGAACAGGAATACGGGTAAGGGGTGTTATAGGGCAACAATGATCAAAATCAGGCAGAGACCATTAAATTGGTCGAAAAGTTTGAATTTTTAATTAGTACTCCATGATTTTAGTTTATTTTATTTATGTTTTGTTAAAGTTTGTTTTCCTTCCTTTTTGCAGAATAATTAGGTACCATTGTCAACGCATTGAAATTTCACTGTCAACACATTCCATAAGTCAGTACTACCATTTATAACTCATCACAATTCAGGGAAATTCAGATCTCATCATTGGATAACAAATCACTCAGCCGTTTGATCCTTCTGAGCGGACACAATTTTTATTGGACACAACTCTTCCAGCCAGCCTTTTATCTCTCCACAAAACAACACGCCTCTCCATCTTCCTCTTTCACTCGCTATAAATCCTCTCCTACTGTACCGACTATAACGCATTCAAGCAACCATTTTTATTTCTTTTCTCTTCTCAAGATCATATCTTTTAACTTTAAACCATTTTCCCTCAACAAAAAATGGCAAAAACAAGAGGCTCGGGCAAGAAAGCCACCAAATCTACTAGAGAACATGCGTCCTCTGCTACCATAATTCTTGAATCAGAATCCCTCAGACTGGTGCGGACAAATGAGCCAATAATCTTTTTAAATAAAGCAGCAAAGGAACGATTTCATGACAACATGTTGAAGCAAAACTTCCATCCTGTACAAGGTATTTCCCTCTCACCACAACAAGACTTGGGTAAACAAGTCTCCAAATCCATTTTGAAGTTAAATTGGGAAAATTTTTACACCCATCCTGTCAGCTACTCTCAGTCACTGGTATGTGAGTTTTATGCTAATCTCTACGATCATGAGCTAGAGTTCATTTTCATTCGAGAGGGCTAAATACATGGGACATTGAAAAAATCAACGAGCTGTACAACACCAAGGTCGATGTCGACAAACACTCAGAGTTTATTGAGAAAATCACAGATGAAAAATGAGACCTGTTAGTGAGAAACTTGTGTGTCGAGGGAGTAATATGGACGAGTTCCCATAAAAAAAAGTATACGATGCACCGTCACTTCCTGACGCTGCAAGGCGAAATTTGGTTTTATTTTGTCAACTGCAGACTAAAGCTCTCTACTCACAACACCACAATCACCCTCGACAGAATGTGTCTGATACATTCTATCGTCAATGGTAGAAAAATTGATGTAAGCGCAATACTTCATTAAGAAATTGCTGACTGCACCGCAAGGCTGACTGGGATCTTGGTTTTCTCATCACTGGTGATGTTATTGTGCCAGCAAAAAGGAATCGTACCCCGTGCTGATGAGGAAGTCTTGAAGGATAAGGGCCCAAGCAATGAAGCCTCTGTAGAAAGAATGATTCGTGGCAAGGACACACCGATACTGAAGAAGGTGGAAACCAGTAAGACAAGAAAGGGCAAAGCCAAAGGCGATAGTAAATGAACCAACATGAAGTTAGAGACATCATTATGGGGCAAACTGAAGGATGTTGAAAAAATGTTCAATTCCATCAACAATAGGCAGATCAGGCTTGTCGCTACTGTAGAGCATATGGAGAAATCCTAGAATTTGTTTTATGCTTATACCAGATCATGGAACAGTTCTATTGTAGCCACATTAGGCCAGTTGAGCCCCTCTCCACTACCGTCATTCCCAATGTTTCCACCAATCATTCGAAATTATGACCTCTCTTTCGCGGATGATGACTTTGAAGATCGAGACAGATCGGTGGCATCCCTACCCATTGTGCATGTCCTTGATAATGAGAAAGAAGAGGAATCCAATGACATTGAAGAATGTCTACGAAAGATTGATATCTTGTTTGAGGATGGTATTTTTGCTGATCAAGAGGTTGAGAAGGAAGTTACTGATGTAGAAGAGAAAGTTGTTGCTGAAGAAGGAGAAGCTACTAAAAATGAGAAAGAAAAAGAAGAAGAAGATTCTGTTGAGAAGATTGTCACTGCACTGAGTCTGTGGGTGCAAATATTGATAATTTGGAGCGAGCTGGAGCGAGACCGGTGGAAGTTGCTGAGGTAACCAGTGAGGAGCAATGCAATTTATTGGTAGTAGTGGTCTACACTGGACCACTCTAGGTGGCCTCTCCTACATAGGAAGTAGTCGATGATGCTGGGGTAGAGCCAGGAACTAATGAGCAATCTTAGGACCATGCAAAGCCCAAAGAAAAGAAAAGAAAAGAAAGCGCTCCAAGGATAAAAAACAAAAGGAGGAGAAAGAAACATCATGCAACCTCATCGACGGCTGTGGATAACTGAGTTAGTTTATTTTAAGCTTTAGTTGTAGGATTCATGCATTGCATGTAGTTGTAGGTTTTATTTTGATAAGTATATATTGTCATTATATTTTTATTTTCATTACATTTTCATTTTAGTGCATTGGGGACAATGCAAACTTTAAGTTTGGTGGAATGCAAATGGGACTTGGAAATGCGCCCACATTTAATTTTTTTTTCGTAAATGAAGCATGCAAGGTTTAGTTATAGTTAATGAAGATTGTTAAAAAAATTTTTGTTACATTCGATGCTTAATTCTTGAATCATGTGAATTATCAATGAATGAGTTGGATATATTTGACAGAAGGTTGTAGCTTTAATTCTTTGATGAATGGATTAGGTTGCATTAGTAATGGATGACTACTATCATTCCTTAAATCTTGAATGAATATGCTTTTTACAGCTGCTTATATATGTATATATAGTTATAAATTAGAGACACTCGAAATGGGTGTAGTATGGAATGTTAAAGAGAGAACACTTTAATACTAGTGTTAGAAAAATCAATCTGGCCAAAGGCTGTCGCTGTATGAGTGTGTGTCGGCGCAATTACGTACTCCCTGCGAGTTTGTTGTACCCCATCGTTACTTCTCAGGAACAAGGGCATAGTAATGCAATGATATCCCTTATTCCAAAAAAATATAATGTATAAATACTTAGTATTGTACAATAAATGCTGTAATGGTAGATAGAACTTAGGGTTTGACGCATTATGCTAGCATTGATGAAGTTGCAACCTTATTCATTCATGCTTATGAATTGTCGATGCAATATTCTTTCATCTGAATGTGATTCATTCATTGAGAATTTAGAGGGTTCAAGTTGCTAGAATTATCATTTGTCTTAGTAAAAATTTCTTTAGCCTTGCTAGTTTTTATTTTACTTGAGGACAAGTAAAAACTCAAGTTTAGGGGTGTGATAGCACTAGAAAGAACATAGGGTTTTCCCCTTAATTATTGGTTAAATTGTTCCCATTTAGTTATCCTTAGCATACATTTTAGCATTTTCAGTTTAGTAAATTGCATTTTATAACTCAGTGAATCCTAGCCTATTTTATCCTTAATTTTTCTATCTTTTTGCATTAATGTCGTTGCATGAGTTAATTCCAGATTGCATCCAGAATTATCACCGCACTTGACAGCTGTCCAGATAAAACTAAAATTGCATGAGCTGTTCAGTTTGGTATAACCAACTTGTACGTATAAGGACAGAATAATTCTGAGGAAAGGACACCTATACTATTGGAGGAGGACATAAAAGGTGGACGTGAGAAAAAAAAAGAGGTTTTTTCGGATCATCATCTTCATCATCCTACCTTGAAGCTTGCAGCAATAGTAGCTTAATCCTCTCATGGGTGAGCCAACTTGAAAACCAGATGTAGACTAGCTTCTGACGAGGAGACCTAAGTGCGAGACATGAGAGAATAGAGAGATTCAGTCGAGTTATCTAGGAATAGTATTCTCCACTCAATTCTTTCTTTTTTTTTTTCTAAATGCTGGTGTTTATTCTCTATTTTCTGTTTGTATTGAAGCACACATGAATTATTTGTTAAATGTTATCTTATTCAATCTTGCTTTTATTGTTTAATCTTGGGGTTTGAATGTTTTTGACATGGAAGTGTTATTGCAGTCACTGACACTGGAAAGTGCAGTGACAGTTTGAGCCAACAAGCATTACAACGGAAGTTGAGTGAGGATTAGATGAATTTAGTCCACTTGTTCTTAATAGTGACATGTTGCCATCATTGGAAGGTGGGGTTAACGTGCATGTTTAAGTCTCAGATTAAATAGAGGAGTGACGCTGGGTAAGATATACATTGAATTTTATTGCCTCGACAATCACATATCTTTTTATACCTTGCGAGCACTTAGTATTTTGTTGAAGATTCATGTTGGGGATCCCAATTTATTATTATCATATTTTATTTTATTGTTTTCCAGTTATTGCATCGACAACTGTCCTCACAATTTATCTTGTCTATATCTAGTTATTGCACTGACATTAATAGACAAAAGACTACCATTTCTGTGGGATCGATATCCGACAGACTCACATCTGTCTACTATACTTGCAGCGACAATGTACACTTGCACATTATTGCTGTGACGTTAAATAGCCGATCAAGTGTTTGACAAGACATTTACTCTATATTCAAACAAAAATTTTCCCCTTTGTTTGATAATAATAAATGATGCTAATTTTGACAAGACATTTGCCCGAGTATTATCTTTTCTTGATAGCTATTTTACTTGTACTTTATCAAACCCTGTGAGTAGTTGAGCTACTATGGAATGATATTTTTCAAAATTGATTGACTTACTTCATATTCACCACTCATTTGCTTAGCTACTAACTGTGAATCTATATTTACAATCATCTCCTTCGCCCCAAGCTGGTGAGCTAACTATAATCTTGATATTAGGGCTTCATAATATGCAACATTATTGGATGTTTGGAAACCGAACGAGAGTCCATATTGCCACTCATTTTTATCAAGGTCAATTAGAAGCACTCCTACCCCTGACCTCGTCTTTGTTGTAGAGCCATTAACGTAAACTATCCAACTCTTTGAGCTATCAGCCACATTTACACACCCCTGTGACGAACTAACTATTATATTCCGCGTAACAAATGAACAAAGAAATTTTAGAACAGAATATGTATTTGTCATAAGTTACCATAGACGACAGTAAATTGAGCATATAATTGTTATGAGTCTTCTTAGGAGATAATAAACACCAGAAAAAGTTAATTTCATTAACTATTCATGAATTAATATTTCAAATCATAGGTTACTTGTAAGAGCAGTAGACTTCTCAAAAGAACATTCCACCATAAAGTTGGCTAGAATCTTACCATTTACCACTATTCTTGGAGCGTACTCAGCACCAAATTCGGCTAACTCGATTCCCTACTTTGTAATCTTTACCAATGTAACACCCCCTAACCCCAACCCGTCGCCGGAACAGGGTTATGAGGCATTACCGGACATATCAAACAATTTACAAATAATTCTTAAATAAATAACCAACATGTTAAAATAAATCATAAATTCATATAATTTTTACTAATTGATTTCATTCGTTTTTTTTTAATAAAAATTTCAGCAGCATTTCTGCTTATTTTTACATACAACCCCCTGCAAAATTTCAAACTAACCAACCCAATTCCAGTATTTCAACCAAGGCATTTATATACTTAAATCTTACTTGACATATTGACATAACAACTTAATTAATAAAAATCCTATTATCATTTCTAATTAATACATAAAACTAATCAAGCCATTTCAATTTGATAACAATGCCATAAAGGGTTTCTACCATTTTACTAATATAATCATCAAAACACATAATATCCTACTTTACAACAAAACTACATAACATACCAAAATAACTATTATAATTCTTATGTACATGCCACTTTTTCTTAAAGAAAGAAAACATCACCAAAATTTTTATGTCAGAGTCGGGATTGTCCTGGTGCTGAACCGAGTCTCTGACCCCTTTTTTTTTTCTTTTCAACCTGCGCACGAAAACAACCGTACGTTGAGTATTTTATACTCAGTGGTATTACCATAATTCAAATTATAATAGCAATAAAGAATTATAATTACCAAGCATGTAACTATCCGATTTCTTAAATATCAATTAATTTATAAACTTTCATTATTTAACAATAACAATACAATTTTTTCTTTAGCTAATTTTCGATCTCAATCACATATCACATGTAACAATTTCAATCACAACATAAGCATTAATTTTATGCCTTTCATTTTCAATATTAATTTCAATCCGCAATTTTAAATTTTCTCATATTCAATTGTTCACCTTATTAAAAATCTGGACTTTGACGGATACACGGATTCCAACCCAAACACACCAGTACGACACATTGTGCCTAAACGGTACATAGTACCTGATCAGTATACGACACATAAAGTGCCTGAAACGACACACGAGGTGCCTGATACGATGCATAAAGTAACTGATCGGCAAAGCCGATAAATCCCGTACTCTTCTAAATCCTATGGCATGCCAATTATATCCGACTTAGCCCGACTAGTTAATAGGGTATTCAAATTCTCAATTCACTTTCATTTCCAATTCAAGATCTTTTTTTTTCTTTCACTTTCTAAGCAATTAACAATTTAATACCAATACATATTTCAAATAATCACAGATAATCATATTTCTATTCAATTCAAACCACTATTATCATTTCAATTGCTTACCTAATTTTACTTACCGTGCATTTTAATTAAAATATACAATTAATAATAAATAAATTTAAATTATAGTCATACAAACCCGATTTGCTCGATTATTCTTCAATAACCTTCTCCTTTCCTTTGTGTGCCGATGCCTCGAGTTCCTTGTTAGCTATGAAAATAATAATAATTTACACCATCAATTACAACATTAATTAATAATAATAATAAAATTTCTATCTAATTTATACTTTAATTCCAATTTAATCCTCACTAAATTTATTTACTTTTCTAATTTAATTCACACTCTATTTCTATTCAAATTTCTTCTAAACTCAAATTTAACTACCAAATTTTCAGCATATTTCATTAATTTCGAATTTTCCTCAATTTAATCCCTACAAACATAAAACTTATAGCTTACTTCACAATTTAATCCTTTTATCAACTCTAACTAGAAATTCTATCAAATAAACCCTCAATTTCATCATTTATTCAACATAAACCCTACTCATAAATCTATTAACTTTCAAATTTTCAACTTAAATCCATGAGTATTTCACTCTAGGGTTCCAAAAACATCAAATTTATGGGAAAAGGACTTGATTTTACTTACCTATTAAACTTAAAGCTTCAAATCCCTAGTTTTCCCTTTTATTTTTCTTTCCCCTTTCCTTCATTTCTTTTTCGTCTGTTCTCTATTTCTATTCTGTTCTTCTTTTGTTTCTTTGTCTTTTTATTTTACTTACTTTACTTTATTTCTTTTATTTTAACTAGTAATATTAAAAATATATATATTATATAAAAAATCTTTTACTTATTATTTAAGCATATATTTATTTTTATTACAAGTGTACCTATGTAATTATTACTATTACACTTGTCTTAATCTTTACCATACATTTGTCATCTAGTTAATTTATATAATATAATACAATACAATATAATATAATATATTATATTATATAATAAAATAATATATATAAAACATAAAAATCTAAGATTTTTATCACTTGTACCGTCCCATTTCTTGTTAATGGCTTAATTGCCATTTTAATCCTTTTTATTTTCTATTAATCTATAATTCAACTTTTACCCCTAGTTCAATTTAATCTTTTTTCATAATTTCTCTTAATTAAACTAAATTCACCTAATTAATACCTAATTAAGCACTAACCTAAACTCTTAATTACTTCTAATAATTATTTTTGAACTCAATTTACTAAGACGGAGGCCCGATATTAACTTTTCCGATGCCTGTGAATTTTTAGGTCATTACATTTCTTCCCCCCTTAATAAATTTCGTCATCGAAATTTACCTGAGAAGAGATGAGGATATTGTGCTCTCATCGTCTCTTCCGGTTCCCAAGTCACTTCTTCCACACTATGACTTCTCCATAAAACTTTAACTAAAGGAACCCGTTTATTTATTAATTCTTTCACTTCTCGAGCTAGTATCTGAACCGGCTGTTCTTCATAAGTTAAATCAGATCGAATTTCAATGTTTTCAGTAGGAATGACATGAGAAGGATCTGATCTATATCTCCGAAGCATCGAAACATGAAAAACATCATGAATTTTCTATAATTCTGGAGGTAAGGCTAATCGATAAGCAACAGACCCAATTCTTTCCACAATTTCATACGGCCCAACAAAACGTGGACTCAACTTTCCCTTCCGACCAAATCTCAAAATTTTCTTCCACAACGATACTTTGAGAAATACTTTATCACCAACGGAATATTCAATATTTCGTCGTTTCAAATCTGCGTAAGATTTCTGTCTGTCGAATGCTGCTTTCAGTCTATCTTTAATCTTTTTAACTATTTCTTCTGTCTCTTGAATCAATTCTAGCCCAATCACTTTTCTTTCTTTTAATTCTGTCCAACATACTGGTGATCGACATCTTCGACCGTATAGTGCTTCATACAGAGCCATCTAAATACTAGGTTGGAAACTATTACTATAAACAAATTCTGCTAATGGCAAATATCGTTCCCAACCTGACATAAAGTCGATGATACAAGATCTCAACATATCTTCCAAAATCTGAATTACCCGCTCGGACTGTCCGTCAGTTTGCGGATGAAATGCAGTGCTAAAATTAAGCTGTGTACCCAACGACTCATGTAACTGCTTCCAAAATCTTGATGTAAACCGAGGATCCCGATCTGAAATTATTGATACAGGAATACCATGTAATCTAACAATCTCTCGGATATAAACCTCGGCAAGCTGACTTTGTGAGTCGATCAACAATTACCCATATGGCATTCTTTTTACTTACCGATAATGGTAATCCCGTAACAAAATCCATGGTAATGCAATCCCATTTCCACTCGGGAATAGTAATGGGCTGTAATAAACCTGTCTGTACCTAATGTTCTGCTTTTACCCGCTGACAAGTCAGGCATTTACCAACATACTCGACTATATCTTTCTTCATCCCTAGCCACCAATATAGTTCTCGTAGATCACGATACATTTTCGTTCCACCAGGATGCAAACCAAAAGAACTATCATGTGCTTCTCGGAGAATCAGCTTTTTAATCTCAGAAGTAGCTGGAATACAAATACGGTTTTGAAATCTCGAACAATCATACTCATCAATATAAAATTTTCCACCCTACCATGCTGTACCATTTCTCTTTTCTTCATCAACTTTTCATCTTCTAGCTGTGCTACTCTGATTTGATCAAACATTACTGGCTTGACTCTTAACTCGGCTAACAAACTTCCATCATCATTAATACTAAGCCGAGCAAACATTGCCCGTAATTCAACTATTGCTTTTCTGCTCAATGCATCTGCTACCACATTTGCCTTTCCTGGATGATAATCTATAACACAATCATAATCTTTCAGAAGTTCTATCCATCGTCTCTGTCTCAGATTCAACTCCTTTTGTGACAGAAGATATTTGAGACTTTTATGATCAGAATAAATATAACATTTCTCACCATACAAGTAATGTCTCCAAATCTTCAATGCAAAAATTACAGCTGCTAGCTCCAAATCGTGTGTCTGATAGTTGCATTCATGTGGCTTCAACTGTCGAGATGCATAAGCTATTACCTTTCCATCCTGCATTAGTACACAACCCAGACCATTCAATGAAGCATCATTGTACACTATGAAATCTTTCCCCGACTCTGGTAATGTTAGAACTGGTGCCTCTGTCAACATTTGTTTCAATGTCTCAAAACTTCTCTGACACAGATCATCCCAGATAAAAGGAACATTCTTTTGTAGTAACTTGGTCATCGGCATAGCTATCTTCAAAAATCCATTTACAAATCTCCTGTAATACCCAGCCAAACCAAGAAAACTACGTACCTCAGATACATTCTTTGGTGCCTTCCATTGAACAATTGCTTCAATCTTCTTCGGATCAACTCTGATTCCATCTGCTGATACTACTTGTCCCAAAAATACCACCTCTGATAACCAGAATTCACATTTGCTGAGCTTTCCATACAACTATTTTTCTCGCAAAATCTGTAACACAGTTCTGAGATGCTGATCATGCTCTAACTCTGAATTCGAATAAACTAATATATCATCAATGAAAACCACCACAAACTGATATAAATACGGCTGAAAAATACGGTTCATCAAATTCATGAAAGCAGCTGGAGCATTAGTCAATCCGAACGGCATCACTAAAAATTCATAATGACCATACCTTGTACGAAAAGCTGTCTTCGGCATATCACTTTCTTTTACTTTCATCTAATAATACCCGGACCTCAAATCAATATTCGAAAATACTGAAGCTCCTTTTAGCTGATCAAATAAATCATCTATATTAGGCAACGGATATTGGTTCTTGATTGTCACTTTGTTCAACTGTCGATAATCAATACAAAGCCGCATTGATCCATCTTTCTTCTTAACAAATAAAACTGGAGCTCCCCAAGGTGAAATGCTCGGTCTAATAAATCCACGATCTAGCAAGTCCTGTAACTGTACATTTAACTCTTTCAATTCAGTGGACGACATTCGGTACGGAGGTATAGAGATTGGTGCTGTACCCGGGTACACTTCTATAGCAAATTCAACCTCTCTATCAGGTGGTACGCCCGGTAGTTCTTCAGGAAATACATCTGGAAACTCACATACAGTTCTGATCTGACTACACTGACTTCCAACTTAATCAGAATTAATAACATATGCCAAATACACTAAACAACCTTGCTGAAGTAATTTATTAGCTTTCATCGCTGAAATGATACGTGTCATGCCACTGGTACGGATGCCATACACCTCAATTCTGTCTCCGTCCTCTGTTTGAATCCTGAACCTCTTCTTGTAACAATCTAAAATCACCCCATATTCGGATAACCAATCCATACCCAATATTATATCAAAATCACCGAAAGGCATAATTAACAAGTCAACAGGGAACATTTTATCACGTATCATCAATGGGCATCTCCGGCATACTCTATCTACAGACACAGTTTATCCCAAAGGGCTAGACACTTCTATAAAAACTCTAGACATTTCAGATTTTAACTGTCCCAACTCAACCAGTTTTGAATTAATATATGAATGTGACGACCCTGGATCAATTAAAGCATAAACAGGTTCAGAATGCAATAAAAATATACCTATCACAACATCGTGGGCATCACCTTCTTCTCTTGTCCGAACTACATAGGCTCTGGCCTGTGCCCTTGCCTCTGACTGCTATGTAACTATGTCACTACTTCTCCGAACACCTCCACCTCTGGATACAGAACCACCTCTGCCTGAACCTCTACCTCAAGCAATAGATACTGATCTCTGTAATGCGTCGGAAGTATCATTTTTATTTTTCGGACAGTCTTTAACAAAATGTTCTGTTGACCCGCAATGGAAGCAGCCTCCAGTCACTTTTCAACACTCACCTAAATGTTTCTTCCCGCAATATCCACATTCTGAAATTTTCTTGTCCCGGAGTGGAGCTCGTACACTACCAGTGGATACCATCTTCTGTTTCCCTTGGCTTCTGTCCCTTCGATTAGATCTGAAACTTGACCTCCAACCACCTCTAGATTCTCGAGATCTTTCGGTAAAGGATTTGAAATAGTAGTTCCTGTACGCTTTCCGGTTGGTCTAACAACTTCAGTCTTCTTATCGAGGCCCAGAACTTGTTCCACCATTTTGGCTCATTCAATCAAATCTGCTAACTCTGTAATCCGATGAGATACTAATTGTACCTTGATCTTGTCTCGCAAACCCCATAAAAATCTTTTGCAACTATCAGCCTCTATCGGAATAAACTCGGAGGCACATCTGCTAAGTCTCGAGAATTCCCTTTCATAATCTATTACTGGCATATCACCCTGTTGTAACATTAAAAACTCTTGTTTCTTGTCTTAAATATACATCTCTCCGATATATTTCTTTGAAAATTCCTTTTGAAATAGATCCCACGTTATCTGATTCTCCGGTAAATGTCGAACCACCGATTCCCACCATAAATAAGCTTCCCCTTGTAGCAACGATACATCACAGATTAAACACTTCCGAGGGGTACAGTCCAACTGCTGTAAAATTCTCTTAGTCGACTCTATCCAATTTTTAGCTGCGGATGGATCGACTCCTTTTAGACCCATAAATTCAGCAGCACCATATTTCCTCAGTTCCTTTATTGGGGCCCGTCTTTGAGTAGGAGCTGAAGTCGTAGAAGGAACAGTCCCCGCTACTCTTTTCAAAGCATCGGCAATAACTCTTAATACATCAGAATCATCTATATTATTTCTTCTATCTACTCTAGGAGATTGATTCCTTATAGGGTTAATACTAGGTGTTACCGATTCAGTTTCATCTAATCCGTAAGGTTCTCCTTCTCCAGTATACATTTCTTCATCAGTACTATTTATTCTTTCATCAGACATCTTTGATCTATAAAACAGAAACAAACAAATAGGTCAGCATCCAAAAATCCCGACTCAGTTTCGTCTCGACAGTGGCATGTACATCTAGACTCAATTTCGAGTTCGATTTAGGCCAAAGATCGGCTAAACCTGGCTCTGATACCAATAAATGTAACACCCCTAACCCTAAACCGTCGCCAGAATAGGGTTATGAGGCATTACCGAACATATCAAACAATTTACAAATAATTCTTAAATAAATAACCAACATATTAAAATAAATCATAAATTCATATAATTTTTACTAATTGATTTCATTCGTTTTTTTAATAAAAATTTCGGCAGCATTTCTGCTTATTTTTACATACAACCCCCTGCAAAATTTCAAACTAACCAACCCAATTCCAGTATTTCAACCAAGGCATTTATATACTTAAATCTTACTTGACATATTGACATAACAACTTAATTAATAAAAATCCTATTATCATTTCTAATTAATACATAAAACTAATCAAGCCATTTCAATTTGATAACAATTCCATAAAGGATTTCTACCATTTTACTAAAATAATCATCAAAACACATAATATATTACTTTACAACAAAACTACATAACATACCAAAATAACTATTATAATTCTTATGTACATGCCACTTTTTCTTAAAGAAAGAAAACATCACCAAAATTTTTATGTCGGAGTCGGGATTGTCCTGGTGCTGAACCTAGTCTCTGACCCCTTTTTTTTCTTTTCAACCTGCGCACAGAAACAACCGTACGCTGAGTATTTTATACTCAGTGGTATTACCATAATTCAAATTATAATAGCAATAAAGAATTATAATTACCAAGCATGTAACTATCCGATTTCTTAAATATCAATTAATTTATAAACTTTCATTATTTAACAATAACAATACAATTTTTTCTTTAGCTAATTTTCGATCTCAATCACATATCACATGTAACAATTTCAACCACAACATAAGCATTAATTTCATGCCTTTCATTTTCAATATTAATTTCAATCCGCAATTTTAAATTTTCTCATATTCAATTGTTCACCTTATTAACAATCTGGACTTTGACGGATACACGGATTCCAACCCAAACATACCAGTACGACACATTGTGCCTAAACGGTACATAGTACCTGATCAGTATACGACACATAAAGTGCCTGAAACGACACACGAGGTGCCTGATACGACACATAAAGTGCCTGATCGGCAAAGCCGATAAATCCCGTACTCTTCTAAATCCTATGGCATGCCAATTATATCCGACTTAGCCCGACTAGTTAATAGGGTATTCAAATTCTCAATTCACTTTCATTTCCAGTTCAAGATCTTTTTTTTTTCTTTCACTTTCTAAGCAATTAACAATTTAATACCAATACATATTTCAAATAATCACATATAATCATATTTCGATTCAATTCAAACCACTATTATCATTTCAATTGCTTACCTAATTTTACTTACCGTGCATTTTAATTAAAATATACAATTAATAATAAATAAATTTAAATTATAGTAATACAAACCCGATTTTGCTCGATTATTCTTCAATAACCTTCTCCTTTCCTTTGTGTGCCGATGCCTTGAATTCCTTGTTAGCTATGAAAATAATAATAATTTACACCATCAATTACAACATTAATTAATAATAATAATAAAATTTCTATCTAATTTATACTTTAATTCCAATTTAATCCTAACTAAATTTATTTACTTTTCTAATTTAATTCACACTCTATTTCTATTCAAATTTCTTCTAAACTCAAATTTAACTACCAAATTTTCAGCATATTTCATTAATTTCGAATTTTCCTCAATTTAATCCCTACAAACATAAAACTTATAGCTTACTTCACAATTTAATCCTTTTATCAACTCTAACTAGAAATTCTATCAAATAAACCCTCAATTTCATCATTTATTCAACATAAACCCTACTCATAAATCTATTAACTTTCAAATTTTCAACTTAAATCCATGAGTTTTTCACTCTAGGGTTCCAAAAACATCTAATTTATGAGAAAAGGACTTGATTTTACTTACATATTAAACTTAAAGCTTCAAATCCCTAGTTTTCCCTTTTATTTTTCTTTCCCCTTTCCTTCCTTTCTTTTTCGTCTGTTCTCTGTTTCTATTCTGTTCTTCTTTTGTTTCTTTGTCTTTTTATTTTACTTACTTTACTTTATTTCTTTTATTTTAACTAGTAATATTAATAATATATATTATATAAAAAATCTTTTACTTATTATTTAAGCATATATTTATTTTTATTACAAGTGTACCTATGTAATTATTACTATTACACTTGTCTTAATCTTTACCATACATTTGTCATCTAGTTAATTTATATAATATAATATAATAATATATAATATATAATATAATATAATATATTATATAATACAATAAAATAATATATATAAAACATAAAAATCTAAGATTTTTATCACTTATACCATCCCATTTCTTGTTAATGGCTTAACTGCCTTTTTAATCCTTTCTATTTTCTATTAATCTATAATTCAACTTTTACCTCTAGTTCAATTTAATCTTTTTTCATAATTTCTCTTAATTAAACTAAATTCACCTAATTAATACCTAATTAAGCACTAAACTAAACTCTTAATTACTTCTAATAATTATTTTTGAACTCAATTTACTAAGACGGAGGCCCGATATTATACTTTTCCGATGCCCGTGAATTTTTGGGTCATTACATTTCTTCCCCCCTTAATAAATTTCGTCATCGAAATTTACCTGAGAAGAGATGAGGATATTGTGCTCTCATCGTCTCTTCCGGTTCCCAAGTCACTTCTTCTACACTATGACTTCTCCATAAAACTTTAACTAAAGGAACCCGTTTATTTCTTAATTCTTTCACTTCTCGAGCTAGTATCTGAACCGGCTCTTCTTCATATGTTAATCAGATCGAATTTAAATGTCTTCAGTAGGAATGACATGAGAAGGATCCGATCTATATCTCCGAAGCATCGAAACATGAAAAACATCATGAATTTTCTATATTTCTGGAGGTAAGGCTAATCGATAAGCAACAGACCCAATTCTTTCCACAATTTCATACGGCCCAACAAAACGTGGACTCAACTTTCCCTTCCGACCAAATCTCAAAATTTTCTTCCACAACAATACTTTGAGAAATACTTTATCACCAACGGAATATTCAATATCTCGTCGTTTCAAATCTGCGTAAGATTTCTGTCTGTCGAATGCTACTTTCAGTCTATCTTTAATCTTTTTAACTATTTCTTCTGTCTCTTGAATCAATTCCAGCCCAATCACTTTTCTTTCTTTTAATTCTGTCCAACATACTGGTGATCGACATCTTCGACCGTATAGTGCTTCATATACAGCCATCTGAATACTAGATTGGAAACTATTATTATAAACAAATTCTGCTAATGGCAAATATCGTTCCCAACCTGACATAAAGTAGATGATACAAGATCTCAACATATCTTCCAAAATCTGAATTACCCGCTCGGACTGTCCGTCAGTTTGCGGATGAAATGCAGTGCTAAAATTAAGCTATGTACCCAATGACTCATGTAACTGCTTCCAAAATCTTGATGTAAACCGAGGATCCCGATCTGAAATTATTGATACAGGAATACCATGTAATCTAACAATCTCTCGGATATAAACCTCGGCAAGCTGACTTTGTGAGTCAATCAACAATTACCCATATGGCATTCTTTTTACTTATCGATAATGGTAATCCTGTAACAAAATCCATGGTAATGCAATCCCATTTCCACTCGGGAATAGTAATGGCTGTAATAAACCTGTCGGTACTTAATGTTCTGCTTTTACCCGCTGACAAGTCAGGCATTTACCAACATACTCGACTATATCTTTCTTCATCCCTGGCCACCAATACAGTTCTCGTAGATCACAATACATTTTCGTTCCACCAGGATGCAAAGCAAAAGAACTATCATGTGCTTCTCGGAGAATCAGCTTTTTAATCTCAGAAGTAGCTGGAATACAAATACGGTTTCGAAATCTCAAACAATCATACTCATCAATATAAAATTTTCCACCATACCATGCTGTACCATTTCTCTTTTCTTCATCAACTTTTCATCTTCTAGCTGTGCTGCTCTGATTTGATCAAACATTACTGGCTTGACTCTTAACTCGGCTAACAAACTTCCATCATCATTAATACTAAGCCGAGCAAACATTGCCTGTAATTCAACTGTTGCTTTTCTGCTCAATGCATCTGCTACCACATTTGCCTTTCGTGGATGATAATCTATAACACAATCATAATCTTTCAGAAGTTCTATCCATCGTCTCTGTCTCAGATTCAACTCCTTTTGTGACAGAAGATATTTGAGACTTTTATGATCAGAATAAATATAACATTTCTCACCATACAAGTAATGTCTCTAAATCTTCAATGTAAAAATTACAGCTGCTAGCTCCAGATCGTGTGTCGGATAGTTGCATTCATGTGGCTTCAACTGTCGAGATGCATAAGCTATTACCTTTCCATCCTGCATTAGTACACAACCCAGACCATTCAATGAAGCATCATTGTACACTATGAAATCTTTCCCCGACTCTGGTAATGTTAGAACTGGTGCCTCTGTCAACATTTGTTTCAATGTCTCAAAACTTCTCTGACACAGATCATCCCAGATAAAAGGAACATTCTTTTGTAGCAACTTGGTCATCGGCAAAGCTATCTTCAAAAATCCATTTACAAATCTCCTGTAATACCCAGCCAAACCAAGAAAACTACGTACCTCAGATACATTCTTTGGTGCCTTCCATTGAACAATTGCTTCAATCTTCTTCAGATCAACTCTGATTCCATCTGCCGATACTACATGTCCCAAAAATACCACCTCTGATAACCAGAATTCACATTTGCTAAGCTTTCCATACAACTATTTTTCTCGCAAAATATGTAACACAGTTTTGAGATGCTGATCATGCTCTAACTCTGAATTCGAATAAACTAATATATCATCAATGAAAACCACCACAAACTGATCTAAATACGGCTGAAAAATACGGTTCGAAATCCATGAAAGCAGCTGGAGCATTAGTCAATCCGAACGGCATTACCAAAAATTCATAATGACCATACCTTGTACGAAAAGCTGTCTTCGGCATATCACTTTCTTTTACTTTCATCTGATAATACCCGGACCTCAAATCAATCTTCAAAAATACTGAAGCTCCTTTTAGCTGATCAAATAAATCATCTATATTAGGCAACGGATATTGGTTCTTGATTGTCACCTTGTTCAACTGTCGATAATCAATACAAAGCCGCATTGATCCATCTTTCTTCTTAACAAATAAAACTGGAGCTCCCCAAGGTGAAATGCTCGGTCTAATAAATCCACGATCTAGCAAGTCCTGTAACTGTACCTTTAACTCTTTCAATTCAGTGGACGACATTCGGTACGGAGGTATAGAGATTGGTGCTGTACCCGGGTACACTTCTATAGCAAATTCAACCTCTCTATCAGGTGGTACGCCCGGTAGTTCTTCAGGAAATACATCTGGAAACTCACATACAGTTCTGATCTGACTACACTGACTTGCAACTTAATCAGAATTAATAACATATGCCAAATACACTAAACAACCTTGCTGAAGTAATTTATTAGCTTTCATCGCTGAAATGATACGTGTCATGCCACTGGTACGGATGCCATTCACCTCATTTCTGTCTCCATCCTCTGTCTGAATCCTGAACCTCTTCTTGTAACAATCCAAAATCACCCCATATTTGGATAACCAATCCATACCCAATATTATATCAAAATCACCAAAAGGCATAATTAACAAGTCAACAGGGAACATTTTATCACGTATCATCAACGGGCATCTCCGGCATACTCTATCTACAGACACAGTTTGTCCCAAAGGGCTAGACACTTCTATTAAAACTCTAGACATTTCAGATTTTAACTGTCCCAACTCAACCAGTTTTGAATTAATATATGAATGTGACGACCCTGGATCAATTAAAGCATAAACAGGTTCAGAATGCAATAAAAATATACCTGTCACAACATCGTAGGCATCACCTTCTTCTCTTGTCCGAACTACATAGGCTCTGACCGGTGCCCTTGTCTCTGACTGCTATGTAACTATGTCACTACTTCTCCGAACACCTCCACCTCTGGATACAGAACCACCTCTGCCTGAACATCTACCTCAAGCAATAGATACTGATCTCTGTAACGCGTCGGAAGTATCATTTTTATTTTTCGGACAGTCTTTAACAAAATGTTCTGTTGACCCGCAACGGAAGCAGCCTCCAGTCACTTTTCAACACTCACCTAAATGTTTCTTCCCGCAATATCCACATTCTGAAATTTTCTCGTCTCGGAGTGGAGCTCGTACACTACCAGTGGATACCATCTTCTGTTTCCCTTAGCTTCTGTCCCTTCGATTAGATCTGAAACTTGACTTCCAACCACCTCTAGATTCTCGAGATCTTTTCGGTAAAGGATTTGAAATAGTAGTTCCTGTACACTTTCCGGTTGGTCTAACAACTTCAGTCTTCTTATCGAGGCCCAGAATTTGTTCCACCATTTTGGCTCGTTCAATCAAATCTACTAACTCAGTAATCCGATGAGATACTAACTGTACCTTGATCTTGTCTCGCAGACCCCGTAAAAATCTTTTGCAACTATCAGCCTCTGTCAGAATAAACTCGGAGGCATATCTGCTGAGTCTCAAGAATTCCTTTTCATAATCTATTACTGGCATATCACCCTGTTGTAACATTAAAAACTCTTGTTTCTTGTCTTCAATATACATCTCTCCGATATATTTCTTTTGAAATTCCTTTTGAAATAGATCCCACGTTATCTGATTCTCCGGTAAATGTCGAACCACCAATTCCCACCATAAATAAGCTTCCCCTTGTAGCAACGATACAGCACAGATTAAACACTCCCGAGGGGTACAGTCCAACTGCTGTAAAATTCTCTTAGTCGACTCCATCCAATTTTTAGCTGCGGGTGGATCGACTCCTTTTATACCCATAAATTCTGTAGCACCATATTTCCTCAGTTCCTTTATTGCGGCCCGTCTTTGAGTAGGAGCTGAAGTCGTAGAAGGAACAGTCCCCGCTACTCTTTTCAAAGCATCGGCAATAACTCTTAATACATCAGAATCATCTCTATTATTTCTTCTATCTACTCTAGGAGATTGATTCCTTATAGGGTTAATACTAGGTGTTACCGATTCAGTTTCATCTAATCTGTAAGGTTCTCCTTCTCCAGTATACATTTCTTCATCAGTATTATTTATTCTTTCATCAGACATCTTTGATCTATAAAACAGAAACAAACAAATAGGTCAGCATCCAAAAATCCCGACTCAGTTTCGACTCGACAGTGGCATGTACATCTAGACTCAATTTCGAGTTCGATTTAGGCCGAGGATCGGCTAAACTTGGCTCTGATACCAATAAATGTAACACCCCTAACCCTAAACTGTCGTCGAAATAGGGTTATGAGGCATTACCGAACATATCAAATAATTTATAAATAATTCTTAAATAAATAACCAACATATTAAAATAAATCATAAATTCATATAATTTTTACTAATCGATTTCATTCATTTTTTTAATAAAAATTTCGGCAGCATTTCTGCTTATTTTTAGATACAACCCCCTGCAAAATTTCAAACTAACCAACCCAATTCCAGTATTTCAACCAAGGCATTTATATACTTAAATCTTACTTGACATATTGACATAACAACTTAATTAATAAAAATCCTATTATCATTTCTAATTAATACATAAAACTAATCAAGCCATTTCAATTTGATAACAATGCCATAAAGGATTTCTACCATTTTACTAATATAATCATCAAAACACATAATATATTACTTTACAACAAAACTACATAACATACCAAAATAACTATTATAATTCTTATGTACATGCCACTTTTTCTTAAAGAAAGAAAACATCACCAAAATTTTTATGTCGGAGTCGAGATTGTCCTCGTGCTGAATAGAGTCTCTGACCCCTTTTTTTTCTTTTCAACCTGCACACGGAAACAACTGTACGCTGAGTATTTTATACTCAGTGGTATTACCATAATTCAAATTATAATAGCAATAAAGAATTATAATTACCAAGCATGTAACTATCCGATTTCTTAAATATCAATTAATTTATAAACTTTCATTATTTAACAATAACAATACAATTTTTTCTTTAGCTAATTTTCGATCTCAATCACATATCACATGTAACAATTTCAACCACAACATAAGCATTAATTTCATGCCTTTCATTTTCAATATTAATTTCAATCCGCAATTTTAAATTTTCTCATATTCAATTGTTCACCTTATTAACAATCTGGACTTTGACGGATACACGGATTCCAACCCAAACACACCAGTACGACACATTGTGCCTAAACGGTACATAGTACCTGATCAGTATACGACACATAAAGTGCCTGAAACGACACACGAGGTGCCTGATACGACACATAAAGTGCCTGATCGGCAAAGCTGATAAATCCCGTACTCTTCTAAATCCTATGGCATGCCAATTATATCCGACTTAGCCCAACTAGTTAATAGGGTATTCAAATTCTCAATTCACTTTCATTTCCAATTCAAGATCTTTTTTTTTTCTTTCACTTTCTAAGCAATTAACAATTTAATACCAATACATATTTTAAATAATCACATATAATCATATTTCGATTCAATTCAAACCACTATTATCATTTCAATTGCTTACCTAATTTTACTTACCGTGCATTTTAATTAAAATATACAATTAATAATAAATAAATTTAAATTATAGTAATACAAACCCGATTTTGCTCGATTATTCTTCAATAACCTTCTCCTTTCCTTTGTGTGCCGATGCCTCGAGTTCCTTGTTAGCTATGAAAATAATAATAATTTACACCATCAATTACAACATTAATTAATAATAATAATAAAATTTCTATCTAATTTATACTCTAATTCCAATTTAATCCTAACTAAATTTATTTACTTTTCTAATTTAATTCACACTCTATTTCTATTCAAATTTCTTCTAAACTCAAATTTAACTACCAAATTTTCAGCATATTTCATTACTTTCGAATTTTCCTCAATTTAATCCCTACAAACATAAAACTTATAGCTTACTTCACAATTTAATCCTTTTATCAACTCTAACTAGAAATTCTATCAAATAAACCCTCAATTTCATCATTTATTCAACATAAACCCTACTCATAAATCTATTAACTTTCAAATTTTCAACTTAAATCCATGAGTATTTCACCCTAGGGTTCCAAAAACATCAAATTTATGAGAAAAGGACTTGATTTTACTTACCTATTAAACTTAAAGCTTCAAATCCCTAGTTTTCCCTTTTATTTTTCTTTCCCCTTTCCTTCCTTTCTTTTTCGTCTGTTCTCTGTTTCTATTCTGTTCTTCTTTTGTTTCTTTGTCTTTTTATTTTACTTACTTTACTTTATTTCTTTTATTTTAACTAGTAATATTAATAATATATATTATATAAAAAATCTTTTACTTATTATTTAAGCATATATTTATTTTTATTACAAGTGTACCTATGTAATTATTACTATTACACTTGTCTTAATCTTTACCATACATTTGTCATCTAGTTAATTTATATAATATAATACTATATATAATATAATATAATATAATATAATATAATATAATATATTATATAATAAAATAAAATAATATATATAAAACATAAAAATCTAAGATTTTTATCACTTATACCGTCCCATTTCTTGTTAATGGCTTAATTGCCATTTTAATCCTTTTTATTTTCTATTAATCTATAATTCAACTTTTACCCCTAGTTCAATTTAATCTTTTTTCATAATTTCTCTTAATTAAACTAAATTCACCTAATTAATACCTAATTAAGCACTAAACTAAACTCTTAATTACTTCTAATAATTATTTTCGAACTCAATTTACTAAGACGGAGGCCCGATATTATACTTTTCTGATGCCTGTAAATTTTTGGGTCATTACACCCAAAGTGTTAGCTTTTGTGATACAGAATGAGGTGGATGAATGCAGAAGAGGATTTTAAAGTTCGTTCAAGTCGCGGATTTGACTTAGCGCTCTAGATGTTGGAAAGGAAACTTGGATTTTGACAAAACCTGAAACACAATCAAGTTCAAGTCAGATAAAACAATTAAAATAAATAACTAAGATAATTAAAATAGAATAATAAATCTATGATTAGAATAATAAGGAAGAATTAAAGTAGATAGATGGAAAGATAGGACGTAGTATGTAGAAGTCCTAAGAAGCCTTGGAAACACGAAAAATCCATAACCCCCTTCATGCGGCTCTAATTTCCCCACCAAGAAAGAAAATTGGCAATAAAAAGTTTGAAGATGATCCCTATAATTTGAAAATATTGTTAAAACTCTTTTAAAAGAAACTCATGAGAAAGTAAAGAAAACTTAAAGGGAATATATTAACTCAAAAGAGAAGTTGAATAATAATCAATTGTGTGATTTGTGTACAATGCAAAAGCCTATATATAGGCTAGCTAAATAAATCTAAATAAAACTCTTAAGTATACTAGAACTCTAATTAATCTAAACAAGAAGTAGTTTTAAACTAAACTTTCTTGTTGACATAAAACTCCTAAATAACTTAAATTACTTAATAATTATTAAAAATTAGGAATAATAAAATAATAAAATAATAAAATAATAAGAGCTAATAAATAAAATATTGGGCTCGTATAAAAAATTAAGTCCAAAACCTAAACCTAACATGATTTAAACTCAAATTAAAAGCCCAAAACTTGTAATTCCCATCATAATCACGTCCATAGATTTTACTCATGTAATCTTTATTAAAATGGTCATAACTTGAGCTCTCTAACTCGAAATCGAGTGATTCAAAAGTGAGTTTTGAAGATAAGAGATAGATCTTCGAACTCCATGAGACATCTAAACCTAGAAATTCCTGGATACTATCCAAAATGTCATCGCAATTTTATTGATTTCATAAATTTGAAAATTGGCAGCTTCAGTGAATGGAATTTAATACATTTTAACCCATCTATGCATGTATCTTTTTGACAGTATATCCTTTATAGGTTGATTCGTTATAACAACAATGAGATGAGCTTGAAAGTAGTGGCGCAATTTGCGAGTTGTAACAATTGGAGCAAAGATGAGTTTTTCTATTTTTGAATACATTTTCTCTGTAATGCCCTTAACTCATTTCCATTGCCAGATTGGAGTTACGGAACATTACCAAACAACTTGTAACAATTAACATCTTTAGAAGCATTTACCATCAGTTCAATACACAACAATCAAGTCAGTATTTAATCATGGTGAAAACATAATTACGAATTCCTAATTTAACATACGAGGTCATAAAAATATATTTGGAACATTTAGGGACCAAGTTGAAATAAGTTAGAAAGTTTTAAAGGAAACTAAAATTTTTGAAAAAAATAGGGGTCACACGGCCGCGTGACATAGGCCATCCCGTGTGGCCTAACACATGGGTGTGTGATCGACACACACATCCGTGTGGCTATTACACACACTTGTGATCTAAAACCGTGTAACTCACTGACTTGAGTCACACACCCATGTCTCAAACAGTGCACCAGGCCATGTAACTCACTGACTTGGGCCACACGGCCGTGTCTCAGTCTGTGTGTCCGCCCGTGTGGAACCTGTGCCTATATCTTTAAATGGCACACGGTCGTGTGATAACCCATGTGCAGCATGATTATCCCCTTAAACAAGCAATTCCATACCTTATTTCTTTCACAACAAGGTACACCATAATTAGATCAAATCCTATATTTTAGTACACATTTAAAAATCAATATCATGCCAAAACAACCTTCATCCTAAGCCTAACCGATATGACATTCAAATGCACCTCAAACAAGTTTAAAACAATCAATTGAGGAAGTTAAGTACATGCATAACTCAACCTTATCATTCACACTCAAGTATCCACCACATGACCAAATATAGATGAGCATTCATTTATAATACCATTCAATAATGATAACTAAGCCTAGATTAATGATTATACTTAACCACCTCAATTGCATACATATCAAACCAACCATTTCAAAAGTATAACCATCATATAATAACATTTACATTATTATTGTCCCAAAGCAACTATATACAAACATTTATCTAATTTAACACATCATTCACAAGCTTACAAAACGACATTCCACACAAGTAACTTTCACTAGAAATTAACTAAAATCAAAAGTTAATTACTCAAAACATTGACATCCTAGGTACATGCCAAGACCCAAAAGTAAACATCACCAACTTGAGTTCGGGATTGACGCAGAATGCTGAGTCATTAGTCAAAATAGTTACCTAACCTACACACAGAATAATGATCGAATACTGAATTCACTTAATTCAAGAATTACTATTGTACTCTATAATCGTAACTATATGAAACACATCATGCAATATTCATTCCATTTGTTATATCATCGAGCTCAACATGAACATACATAACCTCTTCATAATAACATTCATTTACAGTATTGATTAATTTAGTAATGGCACCTGGAGCCTAGCAGATAAACCATAACACATTTTTGCGCCCAACGCTAGTCAGATAACCGATGATAGATGTTCTCAGTACTAGTCGAACTAATCGACGATGTTTTGCTCCCAGCGCTAGTCGAGTAAACCAAAAAATAATTGTGCCCTACACTAGTTGGATGTACCAAAAATGTGTTGTATCCAGCGCTAGTCGGATAAACCGATGATTTTGATTGCATAATTCCACATTCCATCAATTCTTTATCAATCTTTTGCATTTATCAGTTGTGCTATATCTCATGATCGAATTTCATATCATTCAATATAATTCTATAACATTTCATTCAAAAAATTTAAATTCTAATAATTCATTGATTCATTTCATAATGCTACCTTCCATATATATAAAATTCATAATTTCTCATTTTATAATTTAATCATTTGCATATATATAAATATAATTAAGATATCAAAGTAATAATTAAGTATTTAATTTAAATAAATAGAGTTCGAGTTCAAAGACTACGAACTTACTAAAACTTAAGTTATTTTCGATGTTCGATGTCAATTATTCCACTACTTTCTCTTTCCCACGATTAACGATAGCTCTACTCATTTCTTGATCTAAATATGATAATTCAATTTAATTAACTAGCTCATAATCATGACAATTCAAATTAAACAATTTATCTTAATAATATAATTTTCACACATTTAACCTCAACAATTTAACCTCATTCGGTTTAATCCCTTCTTCAAATTTAATCAATTAACATCTTAAAATTTAATCTCTATCTAACCAAAATTACTGGGTTTCAAAACAGTTCCATAACAACAACAAATCTTTAGTTTGGACCATGTTATTTTCAATTTATAGTACTTAAATCCTTGAAAGCCAATACAAGCAAAAATCACTACTTAAGATAAACATTTTTCAAACCATCAAACTTAATAACTCAACCAACAATTCCACCACAAAGAATAGTCATAAAAATCAATCCTTATACTTATCATAATCTATAATTTAGTCCCCAACTAATTAATTAAGCTAAAATGGTTCCAACAACTTAAAAATTAATAAAAATGAACCTCAACAACACATGCATGGAAGGAAGGAACTTGACCGAACTTCAAAAGTGCTCTAATGGTTTCTTTCTCTCCTCATTTCGGTATGCAAGAGATGGGTTCTAAATTTTATTTTTTTCTTTCTTTTCTTTTTTCTTTTTGTTTCTCCCCACTATCTTATTTGTTTCTTATATTTTATTACTTCATTTTCCATTTACTTTATTATTTTATTTATTTTATTAGTTAACTAACATATTATAATTTTCATATCTCGTTCATTTATAACACTAATGGTATATTTATTTAATAAGTCCATTTCACTACTTTCTCCATGTAATTTGATATTAACCACTATTTTTTTCACATACTTAATTTAATCCCTATACTTTAATTGAACACTTAATACTTAGAAATTATCTAACTATCATTCAATTCCCTTCCAAGACAACTCTATAAATATTTAATAAAAATATTTATAAACCCGGTTAGCGAAAACGGAGTCTCGAAAGTATGTTTCCCAACACCCTTGAATTTCATGTCGTTACATGCTCCCCATTTTGCAATACTTTACTGACGCCATGAATCGGGTACTGGCAAGCTCTTTCTACCCTAATTAAAATAGTCGCAACCGTCTCCTTCGAGTTTGCCAAATAAAAATATAGAGCTTCTCCTACGCGAGGTGACATCAATAATGGCGGGGACATGAGGTATTCCTTGAGTTTTTCAAAAGCTATCTGACACTCTTTAGTCCAAGAAAAAGAAGTTCTCAGGGCTTTGAAGAAGGGCAAACATTTATCCGCTATTCTAGAAACAAATCTGTTCAGTGAGACCACTCTCCTCGTTAAACATTATATGTCTTTAAGTTTTTTCGAGGGAGGCATATCTAGGATGGCATGAATCTTCTCTAGATTAACTTCAATTCCCCTTTCTAAGACCATGAAACCCAAAAATTTGCTAACTCTAACACCAAATAACACTTTCGAAATTAAGCTTCATGTTGTGAGCTCGTAGAACTTCAAATGTCTTTAACAGATCTCTAACATGCCCTTCCAAATTAGACTTTTTACTAACATATCATCAACATAAACCTCAATATTCCATCCGATCTTCTCCTTAAAAATTCTATTCACCAACCTCTAGTAGGTCGCACCTGTGTTCTTCAAAACTGAAAGACATAACCCGATAGAAAAAAAGCCTTCCTTAGTAACGAAGGTTGTTTTATCTTGATCTTTTAGGGCCATAGGAATCTGATTATAGCTTGAGAAAGCATCCATAAAACTCATAAACTTATGCCCCGAGGACGTATCAACCAACTTATGGATCGATGGTAAAGGAAAACTATCTCTAGGGCAAGCTTTGCTAAGGTTGGTGAAGTTAATACACATCCTCCAGTTACCATTGGCCTTCTTCACAATCACTACATTCGAAACCCAATCAGGGTAGGCCACCTCTCTGATGAATCTTGCTGACAATAGTTTTCCCACTTCTGGCCTTACAACTTTAACCACTTGCAGAGCAAAATTTATTTTCTTCTGTTTAATCGGTTTAATCTCAAGGAGAACATTTAACCTGTGAACAATTACTTGAGGATCCACCCTCGGCATATTCCCGACCGACCATGCAAAAACATTAGAATTTTCCCCTAGGCAATGAGCTAATCTTCCTTTTCCTCTGTTGTTATTGTTGACAAAATTCTCACTATCTTATTTGTATCATCATAAAATAATTGTAAAGTTTCCATAGTTTCTATTACTTCTAGTTTCTTAACTCTTTCTGTAACACCCTAAACCTAGCCCGCCGAGCCTGAATATAAAGATGCCACACCACAGCCTCACTACTTGTACGTTACAGTGTTCGCTATTTTAAAGCTGACACATGTAATTCATAGCATTTGCACAAGTTTTAAGACATACATGCATTAAACATCATTAAGACATGCTGGACATGCATCAATGTTACATCGATATTGACCTTAGGGTACCGATATTTTCTTTAAGTGGTATAGATACCACTTGGAAAATTGATACCAAACTTGCATTTTGTTTCTCGCATAAAAATCAGACTATCAAAAATTACCGGTACCTGTCATAGAGTATCAATATATTTACCCTAAGTATCGATAATCGAGCATAGGTATCGATACCAAATCTCTAAACTGACTTCCCTGTACATTTCAAAACATAGAGGTATCGTTTTTAAAAACTGACTATTGATACCTTTGCTACAAACCTCAAAAATACAACATAGAAAAGTATTTAGTCCATTCCAATTTAGTTTCTAAACATCATGCATCAAATAATTCGACAACTAATCATCCAAACGGCTAAGTTTAATAGTTCAAAACATCAAAAATGTGTCTGAGCAAAAAAAACATCATCAATGTTTATAAACCTAAGCATATTTATAACTTATAAGCCTCATAAACAAAAGCAAAAACTAGCAAAATGTTTAGAACTAACATGGTCAACCATATTGATTTATTCCCCCTAACGTAAATAAATAATTAATGAACACCATACTAACAAGTCTTCCTTGTATCACTCTCTCGGGAAAACCACACTGCCCATACCGAAACGTCACTAATCTGCATATGGTGAAAAGAGTGGGTGAGCTTAACAAGCTCAGTGAATGATTAGAATAATCACTACACAAACATGTCATCATACATCCACAACACCACCATATATATACATAAATACAATGTTCTTATGTCTAGTGTCATATAATACCTATTCATGCATTATCTATTAGTTCATTTACATAGCATTTACATACTCATTCAAGCATATATCATATAACACAATCCATTAATCATGTATCACATTTCACACAATCATGTATTATGATAAATTGACTCTTGAGGTTTGAAACATAAAGTGAGCACTATCACTACACATCGGATACACGGATCTACAATCACACCAAATGACTCATAGTGTCGAACATATCCCATAGGTGAAGCATATAGCTAACACTTTCCTTATTTCCCCTCACATGTCCCGTTGAACGGAGCTTAGCTCACATTCCCTTACCCCTCCAACATGTCCCAGGGCCTCAATGCCCAAAATCACTGTACATATAGGTGAGTACTCACAATCCTATGGCATGCCAACTATATCCAACTGTTTCAAGATCACAAGGCTAAAATATCTGAAACAAACACATATCACTTACCGATTATTCGTGCACTATCACTGCATATTTGCATTTTTAGCAAAAAAAATAGTCACTAAGATTTAACATATACATAACATGTACACATTTGCACTTTCACAACAGTTACCACAATCACATATCATATGTTGTAACATCTTGTCCTAATTCACATATTCACATTCATATAAGCACATAATTCACAAGATAAACATAAGTATGATAAAGCTTAAACTCGAAATTTAGAATAGGGGTTTAGGCTACTACTAAATTCATAAATAACACATGACTCGTGTCTACAATCAACGATACCAAACACTCACCAACACGCTTTCGCCGAGAAGTTAAAAGCTTGATCTATACTTTCCTAGCTTATAGATGGTCCTAGCGAATCCGAAGCTTTAACACAATAAATTCACACATCAATATATTAAAAAATTAGCCAAGGACTCACCACAAGTAATAAAAAACATAAGCCTAAAATAAGTTACCATGTAACCGAAACCTTTAACATAACAAGCTTTAAATTAGAATACCTCGGTCTATACTTAGTCTTTTCACCTAAAACCAGTTCCATTCATCTTATAATTCACCCACGACTAATTCCTAACCTTTAAACTACACTAAAATACTCAGTTCATAGTATCAACTTTTTCGACATGTTTTATGGCTATTTTTCAAAAATTCATTAAAACTTAAGAAATCTTTATTAGAACTTCAAAAAAAGTTTATAAACCTCTTGATCATGTCAAAAATAATTGAAAACACTTTGAAACCACGTTTTTACTCAAAATCCTGAAATTCGCCATTAACGACTCTATTTTTGACTTTTAATCAAAACATGTGATTTAATGGCTAATAATTCAGATTTAAAGACTAATTAACATTAAAAACTAATGGGTAGATGAATGGTTACCTTTGATGGAAGAAAAACAGAGATTTGTCGAAAACCTAGAAAACTCACACGTAAAGAATATGATGAAATCTATGGTATTTTGGGATGTTTTCTTGGAGAGTTATAAAGGTAAATGGCTTGAGGAATGATAGAAATCAATAGGATTAAAGTTTGGAAATAAAAAATTAGTTGGGAAACACTTGGAAGAGTAAGGACAGCAAAATGATGCTATGGGGAAAAACTTTCATGAAAAATTGTAGGTGGGGGTGATATTAGGTTCAATTTTAGAATTTCGTAAAATTGCAACATAAATGCTCACAATTTTGAATCTATTACAAATCAGTCATTTTTCTAAAATTAAAGGTTTTTAAAACACTTTTTCAAAAATTGATTTGATTTTCTAAAAACCGTAATTGAAAACATTATCGATATGCCATGTCGCAAAAATTTTGAACAGTCTAAAGCAACAGTTGATGCGGATTACTAAAGCGAGCTAATTACCCATAATCGAGATTTGATTTACTCTACTCTTCTATCTCCTGAATTTTATTTATTTGATGTTACTTTATTTTATTATTCTAAAAACTTTAAAAACCTTTCTTTTATGTTCTCGTACTATAATTTATTTAAAGTACTAATTAGATCTTTTAGTGTTTAGGTTAGAATTGATCTAGCGCTTGCCTCCCTTAGGTAGGATCCTCAAAGTACTCAGCTAGTTCGTTGTAAAACTATTTTACAACTTGACCCGTATACTTACGGATACCGCCTTATCGTTCTATATTTTATTACAGTATTCACACTCTGGACGCTAGTACGTCTGGAGGATGTCAAATTGTTGGTGCCGTTTTTGAGGAGGCAATGTCACTAGGTTAATTTTAACTTTCACACTTCGAAAGAATAATTAGGAAGTTTGTAGGTTATAGATATGATTTTATTTTATTTTATTTACTAGTCTCCTCTTTTGGGTTTAGTGTATGACTCGCAGTAGAGGCACACTTATTGTAGCAGCCACCAATCCAGAGAGAATAATTAGAAAAAATCGCTGACAACAACAGTAGTAGCAAATGCAAAAGCCGACACCACCTGCTATAGGTAACGTATCACGAGAAAACCTATTGTTTGATGAAGCTGACGATAACGCCCTAGGAAACCCACCAGCACCACAGCTTTCCACAAACGTGCATATGGCTCGGAACGAGAAAACTTTAAGGGATTTTGCCTTACCAAGTCTGGACATGGTCCAGGAAAGTATAACAAGACTAACGATTACAACTAATAATTTCGAGATTGTACAGGCCCAAATTTGCCCAGGCCCAAAGCCAAATAAAAATAGAATTCAAATTTTTTTTTTTGACATTCCATTACAAAACAAACAGCCCAATAATACAAACCCTAGCCTAATCCAACCCAAACTAAACCAACCCAAAGCAGAAAAAAAAAAGATAACAAAAATGAGAAAGAAACCCTAGGTATGCCGCACCTAGGCCTGCCCCTAGCTGCAACCGCATGTTAGTGCCCCTCCTCCTCGCGCATTTGACACTGTTCTGTCACCTGTAAGAAGCCAACAAATAAAAGATAACAAGCAGAGGAAAAAATAGCAAAAAAAAAATAGAAACAAAAAGACTGCAATTTCAGCTATAAAAGGGCCACAACTACAATAGATGTTTCTTCTTTTTTTTTTTTGGACGAAATCGAATACAAATTACAAAAAAAAATAATTGATACAGATTCAAAAAAGAAATGTGATTTTTTAGTTGAATCTTCTAAATTTTTTATTTCATAAAATAAAAGTAAGAAACTTATCGGGGATGTTTCCTCTCCCTCCGTCATAGGAGACTCTTTCCGGTGTTGAGAACCCAAGACCTTAGGGTTCGGCTCGATGATTTTCTTCAAGAAAAGTAGAGGTTTTTGTTGTTTTTTTCTTATTTTTGAAGTAGAGGGTTCAAAGGGGGTCAAAAGCGAAAATTTTAGGTTCTCCGGCCACCGTAGACGGCAGCGCCATCACCATTGCCATCGTCAATGGCTGGTGGGTGGCACAGCGGGCGACCGGCAGTCCGATGGCCGGAAGTCAAAAGAGGGGAGAGAGTTTTGAAAGGTTTTTTAAAGTTTTTTTAAATGATGGGCTAAATGAAATTTTTTTGGTAAAAATTTGGTTTATATAGCTTATCAAAACGGTGCTGTTTTGAATTAATGCCCCTAGACGCTAAACGACGTTGTTTTGATGCGAAACAGGCCGACCCGACCCGCAGGCGAAGGATCCGCGTGTTTTTTGCAAAATGGGTTATCTGTGCGCTGGCCCCTTTCCACTTTTATGGCATGTTACGATTTAGTACCATTTTTTTTTTCTTTTAATTTCTTCTTGTGATTTTATTTTTATTTCATTTAAGTCCCTTACAGAATGGCGCGATTAGAGGGCCTGGGATAATTTCCCAGTTGGTCCCCTTCTTTTGCGAGCACTCTATTTGGGTCCCTATTCGCCTATTTTATTTTAACTTATTACGATTTATGCCCATAATTTTATTTTGATTTCAATTTAAACCTAATTTGTTTAGTTTCATCATTTATTTATTATTATTGTTTGTTTGCGTTTTTTAATACTAAAATTTAATAATAATAATAATAATAATAATTTTTATTTATTTTCTCATTCCTTGTTTATTTTTAAAATATTTAGATTTAACATTATTCATATTTGATTTATCAATTTATCATTCTTTTACTTTAAAATATTTAAATTTATTCTTATTTTATCTATTTGTTCATTATTTTTACTTTTAAAATATTTAAATTTAATATTATATGTATATCTATTTATCTTTAAATTTTGTATTATTTCAAATTGTTTAATTAATTAATTTATTTGTATGATTTCAATCTTTAATCAAATTTCTATTTATCTTACATTCTCATCAATCTTATTCGAGTTATCATTCTATTATTGTTCTAATCATGTCACAAGCCATGTTTAAACATTATTTCTTTAGAGTATAATCCAAAAAAACAAATATGCATAGTTTTAAACATTATGTGTGTATTTATTCAAAAAAATTTGAAAGTAAAGGCAATATTCCATGTTTGGAGGTTCGAGAAATCGTACCCTAACTTACGGGGTTTTGATTCTCTCGTTGAACTTAAATAACCGAATATCCTCTGAAAATTAAAATACATAAGTTTGAAAAAAAAAGGCAAGTTCATTCTCAAAGGTTCGAGGTGTTGTGTCCTAACTTACGAGACGTAACATTTTGCTAATTCGAAACTAGAATGTCTTAAACGCTCGTTTTGATTTATTCAAGCAATTTCTAAGTAAAGTTAACATTAATATAAAAAGGGATCGTATTTTTAAATTATTTTCAAGTTTTCAACTTTCGACACTAAGACACGAATAAATCAATTAGGTACCAATTCTGGGCGTTACGAGGGTGCTAACCCTTCCTCGTGCGTAACCAACTCCCAAATCCATTTCTGGATTTTTGTAGACCGAAGAACAATGTTTTCATAAATCAAGCTGTTTATTAAAACGAACAAATTGCGAGGTGATTCGACCGTACCTAATAAAAAAGATTGGTGGTGACTCCATTTTCGTTTTCAAAATAAAGTCGATTTCAAAAAAATGGTTTTGACAGCTTGGCTACTCCACTGGGGAAATTATAAGAGAGTCAAGCCACAAATTGATTATTTTCTATTTTTTGTCAAAATTTGAAAACTTGATTTAATTTTACGATTCTTTCGTTGCATTTCATCCGTCATTTTTGTGGTCTTTTTCATAATATGTTTTCTTTGTTGGTTTGAGCCTTTTGATATATTTCTGCATATTGCATCGCATAAATCAGTCGATTTTAACCTTTTAAGTGAGAGTGAGAAACTATTCCTTCGTGAGGTCTTCACCTCCGTATAGGATAGTGGGTCGCTTTGGGGATATCTCCGTACCTATGTCTTCGTGAGATTTTCATCTCCGTATAGCCATAGGGAAATGTATTCCCCTGAACTGAACTCGATCCATATGAGCCTATAGTGGGTGAGGATCGAGGAATCTACAAGTTCAGGTACCTTTACTTTAGAACCAAACCGCATATAATGAGCCCTAAGAGCCTACCCAAGTTAGAACCATGCCAAACCCTAGTGGTTACCCAAATAGGTGCTTTATTTATTATTTCTCGTTTGCTTTGAATTCTAGCTTTGTTTTTAATACTGACTTGCTTTGTTTTGCTTTGACTGTGATTGCATGGCATTTTCATCATAAAAAAAGGTGTTGATTCACATTCAGTATCTAAATAGAGAGCTTATAATGGAAAAGGGGTTTCTTGATAAAGTGGAGGATAATACAGCCGTCCAAATTTGGTCCGAGAAAATACAGTAAGAGAAAGGTGATAGTCTTATAGAGGGGTATGTGTCAGAGTTGTGGGACTTCACTCGCATCAGCGTGACTCAAAATAATCTCCAAGAATTGAAAGAGATATGGGACCAATGGGATGACGAGATTAAGCAGCTATTATACTATAACTATGGTGATTTGCCCTATTTACACGATATGAAAGTGGACAAGCACTTATTCTGAGCTCTCTCCCAGTATTGGAATCTCGCTTACAGTTGCGTCACTTTTGGAAGGTTGATTTGGTACCTACCGTGGAAGAATACACGACCTTAATTCGTTGCCCGAAGATTCAAGCCAACAAGGCTAACTCTAGACCCGCCAACATCCCGACATTCTTAAAGAAGCTAATGAGCATTACAGAGATGAGTGAACAGTGGGTTACGACCCAAATCAAGCAAAATGGAGATAGTAAGTGTATCCCTTGGAAAAACTTTAGGGATTTGATCCTAGCACATCTAGATATGAAGAAGGGGATTGATGTTTTCACTTTAAGCATTTACAGTTTTTGGTCGTCTTCCCCAAAGCATTAGGACACGTTGATGAGGTGGTTTTAGATTTGTTCGATTGATTTCACAAAGGGGTCACACCCGTCCCAGTAATCTTGGCTGAAACTTTCAGATCCTTGAATGTATGTCGGAGAGCGGGGGAAGGAAGGTTTATCGGGTGTGCACAATTTTTATTAGAATGGTTTCATAGCCACTTTTGGAAGATAGAAAAAAATTTCTTATCGAGTATTCTTCGAGAACTACTCTCCTTTGAAAGAATTAGTGGCTATACCGAGGCGAGACGACATTTTAGAAGAAAACTAGATGGTGATTCTCTAGAGTCTCCAAGACAAGGACGTCAAATAGAGAGCCCCTTGGATGATCCTCGATGAGATTCTGTATCAGTATGGAGACTTTGACTGGGTCCCTCTACTTAGGATTTGGGGAGCCATTAGATATGCTCCTTTGCTCGTATTGAGATAATACAGATCGAGGCAGTTCACACCAGCGACGGAAGGGTTGGCTCAGTGTGAGTTTTTATACAAGGGAGATAATTACAAGTAGAAGGTTCGTGAAATATCGAATGCTTGGAACCAAACCCGCATAATGAAAACATTTGCTACAAATCCGACGACAACCCTTGAATATAGTTGGTGGTGGGGTAAAAGGGTCAATGATAACATCCCTGTGCCAAGCCAAGAAGGTACTCAGCCAATAGAAGAGCATCTACAAGTAATCCCATCTGAGTTAGAGATCATCAAGCAAGAATTTGAAAAAAGGAGTTCAGAAGCGGGATTAAGAGCAAGGGTAGCAGAATTAGAAAAGACACTTCATCAGTATCGTAGTTGCAACTCCGCAATCGAGTTGAGCGTAAGCCTAACTAAGGTCGAGGAGTTGAAGGGAAAGATTGGAGAGCTCGAGACTGTGCTACAAAATTGCGAACTTCGAGTTGAATTTCTTGGAAAGAATAACGAGCACTGGAAATAGTAGCTTCAACGTTCTCAAGGTCAAGTTAGAGATAGAGACTACATCATACTAAGCTTCAACGTTCTCAAGCTGACATACTAAGCTTTAAATATGAATCGAAATCGGACCAAGGTCGAGAATTAGCATGTCTTCTTAGGAAAGTTAAGGCTTTCAGTATTAGGGCAAAACCGTATATGTAATTCATTTTATGTAAAGAAATTTGTTTTGTAGTAAAGTTATTTTAATGAAATTGAATCAGAATCAATGCCTCTTTTTGTATTCATTTCATTCATATGCATTACATTTCACCATATGCATTAAGTTTCATAAAAAGACCATAATTAATTAAAATTATGACAGTTACCCTATAAATTAATGAGAGTTTGCCAACTAAATATCGCTACAAAACCTGCCACAAAACCAAGGCGATGGATCAAAGATTGGAATCTTTAGAACAAATGCAAAGAGATATGCAAGATCAATTGCAAGCACAGATGCAAGAACAATTAGCTAAAATTCAACAAGACACGAGGGATCAAATGCAAGAGCAGAGAAGTATGATAAGCCAATTGACGTAATTGCTGGCTGGAGGACTCGAAAAAGGAAAGGGTACCGCAGTTAACTCGGGTGATGATAATGAAGACCCTACCTATCCCCCAGGTTTTACCCTGATAAATGTCCAGACCCAACCGGAGGCGTACCCACGAAGGGTACCCGTTACTATCAGACCCTAACAATATCAGGTGGGTACCTCGGTACCAACAAACTACCCAACGGGCTCAGGCTCTAATCTAGGGGATAATCTAACTAATCCCATTGTCCCTGATCTTGATGATATAGCAAAAATGGAGAAGTCAAAGGTAGATTTGCCGAAATAACTCGAGGACCAATGCAGATGGCTAGAAGAAAAATTTAGAGCAATGAAGAACGCCGATTACCAATGTGAAATTAATGCTAAGGGCTTGAGCTTGGTCTTAGATCTAGTACTTCTACCAAAGTTCAAAACTCCAGAGTTTAAAAAGTATAATGGGACTAGCTGCCCTGAAGCTCACATTACGATGTTCTGTCGAAGGATGACAGGATAAGTTAATAATGATCAGTTATTAATTCACTACTTTCAAGACAGTCTGATCGGGTCTGCAGCCAAATGGTACAACCAACTGAGCCGTGCCAAAATCAATTCATGGAATGATTTGGCATAGGCTTTTATAAAATAGTATAGTCATGTAACTACACCCGATAGAATCACACTGCAAAATATGGAAAAAAAGCTAAGTGAGAGCTTCAGGCAGTATGCCCAAAGATGGAGAGAGGTAGCGACGCAAGTCCAACCACCTCTTCTAGAGAAGGAAACAACCATGCTTTTCATTAATACTTTGAAGGCTCCGTTCATTAACCATATGTTGGGAAGCACTACTAAGAGCTTCTTAGATATAGTAATATCTGGAGAGATGATAGAAAGCGCAATAAGGTGCGAGAAAATAGACGTAGGGGAAAACGCCAAAAGATCAGCCCCAAAGAAGAAGGAAAATTAGGTGAATAATGTGAGTATGTATAACAAGGGTTATTCAAAGCCGATCATTGTAAGCCAGTCAAGGACGGTAAGTACTAGTCATCAGGGCCCCCCAAAGCAAGAATCTAATCTAAGGCCGAACGCAGAAAGACTCCAGTTTATGCCTATCTCGATGACATATAGGGAGTTGTATCAAAATTTGTTCGATGCACATGTGGTATCCCCTTTCTATTTGAAACCTATGCAACCTTTATTCCCTAAATGGTATGACGCGAATGCTCAATGCGAGTACTACGCGGGAATTACGAGACACTCAATCGAGAACTCCACCGCTTTTAAAAAGTTAATCGAAAGGTTCATCAAGATGGGTATTGTGAAGTTTGATGATCCATTGGGACCTAATGTGGCAGGAAATCTATTACCCAATCATTCTGATAAAGAGGAAATGCGATAATCGAGAGTGGATGGAAGAGAACCAAGATGGATGTAGCAGAAGTGAAAACCCCACTGAGATGGGTTTGGAAGAAAATGGTAGAGGGAGGATTAATCACACAGGATTTATGGGAGAGACCCGGAGAAACAAGGGACTACTGTGAGTTCCATGATGAAGAGGGTCATGAGATCCAAGATTGCATTGAATTTAGGGCCCTAATACAAGGTCTAATGGATGACAAGGAGCTAGAATTCTTCGAATATGCCAAAGGCCCAGAAGGAAAAGATGTGTGCGCCTCAGAAGAAGGATTGACAGAGAAGGTCTATAGGGCCAATCACCCAGTGGTAATTATCTCACAACCAAGAATCAATGAATTTGGAGCACAAATTACACCAAGGGTCATAATCCAAAAACCCGTAGCTTTTCCCTATAAGGACAGTAAAAGGGTTCCCTAGAATTACGACTGCAACGTGACTATCCCGGGAGAGGAAAACTCGGTCAGCACTTTAGAAGAGGGTCAGGATATGGGTTTCTACACGTGCAGTGAAAGGCGCTATGATCCCCCGAATGCAAAAGTCAAACTTGTTAAAGGAAAATCCTTAGTGGTTGAACAAAAGAAAAAGAAGCTGGCCAGACTTGAATCACCTGTTAATGAGCCGGTAACTGAGAAAGAGGCTAAGGAATTCTTGAAATTCCTAAAGCACAGTGAGTATAGCATTGTAGAACAACTGCACAAGCAGCCAGCTCACATATCGATACTGGCTTTACTCTTAAGCTCAGAGTGCATTGATGAAAGTGTTGAACGAAACTTATGTCGCGGATGATATCTATATCAACAAGCTAGATCGTTTGGTCAATAACATAAGTGCTGATAATTTCATCTTTTTAATGATGATGAAATACTACCATGAGGCATGAGATCTATAAAAGCTTTGCAGAGAGCATGGGTTACTATTCTCATATACTTGAATTCAAGAAAAATTGTAGAGAAAAAAATTCTCTTTAGAAATTATTTCAAAAAATTTCTAGAGATATTTTTATTATTTATAACTTGACCCTAGAAGTTTATAGAAATTATAAAATTACCCAACTGGTAATTTTGTGAAAATTTTTCTAATTCGCATAGAGCGCACACTCTGTAGGTGTGAGCTTGACGATAGCAGAGAAGACTACTTGGTCGAGGCATTTAGCCTAGATGAATTATTGTAACACCTCTTACCCGTTGTCTTGTACTATCAGGTTTTTAGACGAGTTCTGGTTAGATGACCTAGAGAGGGCTGAGTTCTGGTTACAAAATACTATCAGGTTTTTGGACGAGTTGTCTTGTACACCGATAGAGTGCGTAAAATGTGCTGTAGCTTTACTGAAAGATTCAGCTTATCAGTGGTGGAGCAATTTGGTTTCAGTGGTTCTTGGAGAGCACATAAATTGAGAATTCTTCCAAATCGAGTTCCGAAAGAAGTATATAAGTCAGAGATTTCTTGACCAAAAATGCAAAGAGTTCCTTGAGATTAAGTAGGGTCGAATGACAGTGTTCAAATATGAAAGAGAATTCATTAGACTGAGCAAGTATGACCAGGAGTGTATACCAACCGATGTGTAAACGGTTTAAAGATGGGTTAAATGAAGACATAAAGCTTTTAGTCAGGATACTTGAATTGAAAAAATTTTTCATTTTAGTTGACACAGTGCATAAAGCCGAAGAGCTTAGCAAAGAAAAGAGAAAAGCTGATTATGAAGATAAAGTTTTGAGAAAGAGATTAACTGGAAAGTCATATCAATTATTATCGAAGAAATCAAAAGAACATCATAACCGTTCGATAGCCTCAGTGGAATATTCCAGTAGAGATAGAGGTAAACAGCGTGCAAGTCCAAAACCTCAGGCTACATTTGTAACGAGTGTAGGTAGTGTCAGGGGCAACCGGCTTGATTTCCAACAATGCAATAGAAAACACTTCGGTCAGTGTAGATTGAAAAATGGGTCATGCTTTAGATGTGGTTTGTTTGGACATTTTCTCAGAGATTGTTCGACGAGGTCAGTGAAAGAAAAGGCTCAGACTGTTCAATTGAGCAACACTGCCACGAGAGGTAGACCACCTTAGAACCCTTGAAATTCGAGCAATAGTTGTACTGGAACAAAAGACTCTACTGTGAGATCTGAGGTAGAAGCACCGACTAGGGCTTACGCAATCCGTGCACGAGAGGAAGCTTCAGCGTCAGATGTTATTACCGATACATTTTCTATCTTTGATATTGATGTCACTACTTTGATTGATCTAGGATTTACACATTTGTATGTATGCACGAATCTAGTGTTAAGTAAGAATTTACCTATTGAGTTTACTAAATTTATGGTTAAAGTAATGAACCCCCTAGGTCAGTATGTGCTGGTTGATAAGGTTTGTAAAAGCTATCCTTTGATAATTCGGGGTTGTAATTTTTTGACCGATTTGATGTTGTTGCTATTTGATGAGTTTGACGTGATTTTGGGTATGGATTGGCTGACTCTGCATGATCTTATTGTGCAAAAATGTTAAAACGGTGAAAAGCATCAGATTGAATCAGATGGACTGGATAGTATGCCTAATGTTATTTTGACTATGTCAGCACAGAGATATGTTAGAAAAGGCTGTGACGTGTATCTTGCTTATATATTTGATTCTAGAGTTTCTGAGTTGAAGCTAGAATCAGTTCCAATGGTATGTGAGTATCCAGATGTGTTTCCAAATGAGTTACCTGGGTTACCACCAATCCAAGAGGTTGAGCTTGCTATTGAGTTAATACAAAGAATGTCTTCGATATTGATAGCTCCTTACAAAATGGCTCCTACAGAGTTGAAAGAATTGAAAGTGCAGTTGCAAGAGTTTACAGATAGGGGTTTTGCTTGACCCAGTTTCTCACCTTGGGGTGCACTAGTTCTATTTGTTAAGAAAAAAGGATGGATCTATGTGATTATGGATTGACTATTGACAGCTCAATAAAGTCACAATCAAGAACAAGTATCCGTTACTGCGTATTGACATTATGTTTGATCAATTGAAAGGTGCAACAGTATTTTGAAGATTGATATTTGTTCTGGTTATTATCAGTTGCGAGTTAAAGACTCAGATGTACCAAAAACCGCGTTCAGGACCAGGTACGGACATTATGAATTTCTTATGATGTCGTTTGGTTTAACTAATGCACCTGCAGTATTTATGGATTTGATGCACAAAATTTTCAGACCGTAATTAGACCAATTTGACGTGGTATTCATTCATGATATATTGATTTATTCACGAGATAAGTCTGAGCACGCCGAGCATTTGAGAACTGTATTGCAAACTTTGCGTGAAAGGAAACTATTCACTAAGTCTAGCAAATGCGAACTTTGGCTTCGGGAAGTCGAATTTCTGGGACATGTTGTATCAACCGAGGGCATCAGAGTTAATCCGAGCAAAATTTCAGTAGTTTTTGATTGGAAGCCTCCGAGAAATGTATCTGATGTTTGATGTTTAATGGGATTAGCTGGATATTATAGAAGGTTTGTAAAGGGATTTTTTATGATTGCTATACTGATGACGAGATTATTACAGAAAGATGTTAAGTTTGAGTGGTTAGAAAAATACCCGCAAAGTTTCAATAAGTTGAAAGCATTGTTAACTGTGGTGTAACACCCCAAACCCGGCCTAGACATTATTGCCGAATCTGGTGTGTCACATTGAAGTGTTTTTTGAAAACCATATTTTCATTAAAAACCCTTTTTGAAATTTCAAACTTCTTGCCATTTAAAACTTGTACAAAACCTCAGTTTGCGTTTGCTTATTTTCAATCGAGGTTTATTAAAGAAACGTTGTTACCTTCAAAACCTTATTGTTGCGAAAGCTTAATTTAAAACAAGTGATTTGCGAAAACGTGTTATTTAAAAATTGAGTTGCAAAAAAGTAGCGTTTGAAAATAGTTATTGTTTTGGAAAATCGGGTTCTCCTTCCAGCAGATAAGAATCAAAATCAATAAAATCCCAAGTTTAAAATTCAGAATTTTTGAGGCCTTATTACAACCCGAATCAAAATCAAAGTGCTTTAGTAAATGAGCAAAACAGAATAAAACTTGTACAGTTGTGTGGCCTTCTCCGAGTCCCTCGCAACTCTGAACTGTCTAATGCTGGGGATTACCTGATAGGTTAAAAACAGGGTGAGTTTACAAAAACTTAGTGTGTAATCCCCTATCATTCAGTCAGTAATATAAGCAGTAACAGTCTGGGCCTGAGCCCTATTCAATAACAGAACAATGTGGTTTTAGCCCAAAACAGTAAAAGTGTAGTGTGGTCCTTAGCCCATTACAGTATCAAAATCAGAAACATAATACATGTGGGCCTAAGCCCAATACAGTGACAGAATCAGTAATATAAATGTAACAATGCATTCATGCAACCCATCCCAATCCAGCCAACACACCACCCATACCAACCAACACACCAATATCAACACCGGTTGCGGCACTAATAAGTATCGCAGCAAAGCTGTCAATAACCAGAATGGCTAAGAGTCGTAAACAGGATAGCTATAAGCTATAAACAAAATGGCTACAAGCCATAGTACAGTAATATGATTGGCACAAAGCCATCAGTAACAGTGATATGATCAACACACAGCCATCAGTAATGGTAATATGATCGGTACAAAGCCATCAATAATGGTAATATGATCGGCACAAAGCCATCAGTAATGGTAATATGATCAGCACAAAGCCATCAGTAACAGTGATATGATCGGTACACAGCCATCAGTGACGGTAATATGATAGGCACAAAGCCATCAGTAACAGTAAAATGATCGGCACAAAGCCATCAGTAACGGTAATATGATCGGCATAAAGCCATTAGTAGCATCGCAGCAAAGCTGCCCATAATAGTATATGTGGCCAAACCACCAGTAACAGTGATTGTGGCAGAGCCACTAGTACAGTTCTTCCTCCGTAACAGTATCCCAACCCCTAGCAGTATGTCGTGTATGCAAAATTCCAGGCTCAGAATCAGTCATACAAATCACAGACAAATCAGTCATACCAATCACAGACAAATCAGTCATTTCAATCACAGACAAATTAGTCATTTACATCACGGACAAATCAATCATTTACCCTCGAGGGGTAAAATAGTTATTTACCCTCTAGGGGCATTATGGTCATTTTACCTTACAAGGGTATTACAATCATTTTACAAATATTAGGGTCTAGATAATTATTACAACCTCCTAAAAGGTCTATCGTCGCTTCGAGCGACTCAAATAACGTACACAGCCAGAACAGTGTATATAGGCCCAAAACCGCTATTGGGCCCAAGTGGGCCCACACGGTCGTGTGTCCCATTTAGTCCAGATTCACATACGGCATCGCGAGCCTCATAAACCAACCTATCAATGATCACTTACTGAGGATTTTACCTGTGTGGGCCCATAAGTCAATTGGGCCCACGCGACCCATTTCGACCCATCGAGGCCCATAACGGCCCCAGCTATGCAAATTTCACAGTCCAACAACACTTACCACACTTACCACATCACATACATTTTACCTATGTGGCCCACAAGCCCATTGGGCCCACACAGCCCATTTCGACCGAACAAGGCCCAAAATAGCCCAAGACCACGAGAGCACTCGTGGTGGCCTCTATAGACTAATGCCCATGTTTGTGGGCTCGGTTCACCACACGTATGATTGCACGCTCGTGTGACATCATAGCCATATTTCTAACTTTTCGACATTTTACTGATATACAGTCATAGTAGTGTAACAACACATACTTTCGGCTTTTTAGCTGATCATCAAATACTGCATACAAATACACACCTGATTGCAACAACGAAGAGTGCGAATAATCTGGAGCACAAAACCTATAACCAACACAACACAAGATTAACGTATACTCTTAATCCATAAACTTTATTTACTAAACCACAAACACTCACCTTGCTAGATCTAACAGATACTAGCCGCTCACTGCTGATTAAGGGCGAATCCCCTCCTAACATGATTCGGTAGATTAAAAGTTGTTAGAAAATAACCATACATTCAGCACCCAAGAGAAAGAAAAGGGAAAACCGAAGCTTGTTAATATAGTCAAAATAAATTTGACTAAGAATGAAATAATAAAGTGGTTGGAACACCCCTTTACCAATAAAATAAACGTATTCTGGCAATAGTCAGTTAGGAAGATTCGACCCGAAACAAGAAAAACAAAGAGATTTGAGAGGGAGAGATGAAAGTAAAAGAGAGGGTCGACAATAGCAGAAAATGATTAAAGAAGAGATGAGTAGGAAGTTTCAAGCAGAGAAGAAACAGTGTTCGGTTTCTGTTAGAGAAAAGAAGTAAAACTAAAGCTGAAAAGGAGAGACCAAACGGCAACATAAAAAAGAGCCAGCCAAGAAAACCACTCCGGCACTTCGGATATACCTAACAAAAGCCCCTACCCGAATTTCCAAGAGCAAGAAACCTATTTCGACACAACTTCTCAAGCCTTCAAACTCCTTGAAAATCTCCACCCCCTCTCCTTGATTTTCTCCCCTTATCCCTCCTTGATATCCTCCACAACCAACTCACAAGACCAATTCAAACTCTCCAACAACAGAGTTCAAATCCAACACCAACTCTTGCCTCCTCATGAACAAAATATATAATCCCATTTACATACAGTGAGACTCGAACTCCAGTCCCCTACCAGAAATAGCACGCCATCTTGCCACTAGACTATCCCCTCTCTTTTTGTCATAAAACAACCACATATAATTATAAATCCTATAAGCTAACATCCAAGTTCCCTTAAGAGCCCCAAAATTAAAATTTTTCCAAAGGCCAACCTTCAGCCCAGGCTTCTCAAGCACTCCCAAATATGCTCAAAACACTTAGCCACTCAACCAAACATGCAATTTATGTTACTCGCTTGCACAACTAAAATATCTAAGAGCAGTCTCCTATCCGCTTCCAAGCTTAAGGCCCAATACTTCTAGGCCCAAAATTCGGGGCATTACACAAGGCACCGATGTTAGTTTAGCCTAAGATGGGTAAAAAATTTGTGATTTTTAGTGATGCATCTTTACATGGTTTAGGCTGTGTCCTGATGCAGGAAGGCAAAGTGATAGCTTATGCTTCTAGACAGTTAAAATCGCACAAAACGAATTATCTGACACATTATTTAGAGCTTGCAGAGATTGTGTTTGCTTTGAAGATTTTGGGACATCACTTATACGGTGAAAAATGTCATATCTTTACAGTTTACAAAAGTTTGAAGTATTTAATGTCGTAGAAAGATTTTGAATTTGAGACATCGCAGGTGGCTCGAGCTATTGAAAGACTATGATTTGATAATTGAGTAGAAAATATAGTTGCTGATATTTTGAGTAAAAAACCTTTGATTGCTTTGCGAGCGTTGAACACACGATGTTTTTTAATGATGGTTCGGTCTTAGCAGAGTTGAAAGCAAGACTGATGTTTTTGCAACAAATTTATGAGGCTCAAAAATGTGATGACGTGTTGATAGCTAAACAGAAATAGATTAAGTTGACTCCTGATTCAGATTTTTAGATTTGATCTGATGATAGTTTATACTTTAAAGGCAGAAATTATGTTCTGAGAAATTCAAATCTCGTTCAGGAAATTTTAAGAGAAGTTCATAATAGTAGCTTGTTTGTTCATCCTAGTAGCAACAAAATGCACGGTGATTTGAAACAAATGTACAGGTGACCAGGGTATGAAACAAGAGATTTCTGAGTTCGTATCGATATGTTTAGTATGTCAGCAAGTTAAAGCTGAACATCATGTGCCTTCTGGTTTGTTATAGCCAGTGATGATTCTGGAATGGAAATGTAAGCACGTTACAATGGATTTTGTATCGGGATTGCCTTTATCTCCGGGAAAGAAAGATGCAACTTGGGTTATTATTGATCGTCTGATGAAGTCCGTACATTTTATTTCAGAGCGTATGGATTATTCTCTTTAGAGATTGGCTGAGTTATATGTTGCTAAGATTGTCAGATCGCATGGTGTACCAATTTCTATTATTTTTTATAGAGATCTGCGGTTTACGTCATGATTCTGGAGCAAATTACATGAGATTCTAGGTACTCATTTGCATTTTAATACCGCATTTCATCCACAAACCGATGGTCAGTCTGAGTGAGTGAATCAGATACTCGACTACATGCTTTGATGTTATGTGTTAGAGTTCAAAGGCAACTGGGAGAAATTTCTATCGTTAGTTGAATTTGCGTGCAACAACAATTATCAATCGGGTATAAACATGGCTTTGTATGAAGATTTGTTTGGCCAAAAGTATCGAACTCCATTATATTGGATCGAGCTCAGTGAGAAAAGGATTCACGGGGTTGATTTGATATGAGAAACTGAAGAAAAAGTTAAAGTTATTCAAGATAGTTTAAAAGTAGCTTCAGATCGATAGAAATCATATGCGGATTTAAAACATAAAGGCATTGAATTCCAAGTCGGTGGTAAAGTGTTCTTGAAAGTTTCGTCCTAGAAGAAATTCCTTCGATTCGGTCGTAAAGGAAAGCTAAGTCCACGATTTATCGGACCGTATGAGATTATTGAACGAATCGGACTAGTAGCTTATAAATTGGCATTGCCTTCAAAGTTAGAAAAGATACATAATGTGTTTCACGTATCTATGTTACGACAATACCAATTAGACCCTTCACATGTTATCTCAGTTGTTGATGTCGAGATTCAGCCTGATATGTCGTACAACAAAGAACTGAACAGAATTTTAGCACGAGAGGTTAAAGAATTGAGAAATAAAAACATAGCATTAGTGAAATTTCTTTGGCAACGACAAGGTTTACAAGAAGCCACCTGGGAACTAGAAGAAGCTGTGAGAAAGCAATATCTGAACTTCTTTTCTGGTAAGATTTTCGGGGACAAAAATTTCTTTAGGGGGAGAGTTATAATAGCCCATTTTCAGTGAAATCAGAAAAGTGGTTGTGGGACCCCAAATCTGATGTCAAAATATTTATTTTATTATTATTTTAGAGTCTACGAAAATTAGCAAAGTCGTATAAAAAATCGTTAAGAAATGTTATCATTTGCATGCTTTATTTGGTAAAAAGGACTAAATTGCAAAAGGTGCAAATTTGAGTTCTACAAGTTAAAGGTACTAAAGGGCTATGATATTAATTAGTTAAGGGATTTATGTGGTAATTATACCATTTTGATTGTGGGTCGACAATTATGTACATATTATTAAGTGATTTTAATGTTTAGTAATAATGTTATAATTGTAAATTAATAAATATATGATAGTAAAATAATTAAAACAAAGTCATCATCTTTGTTTTGTCCAGCTACCACCTAATTTACACTAAGGAAACTCCATTAAAGGAGCTTGAAGGTTCAGCCAAGAATACATTGTGCATGTGAGTGAATTTCGATCCCATTTTTAATTATTTTTATGTTTTCAGAGTTGTTCTAACTCAATCTAGCTAGCCCAGGGAATAATTTGCACAATTGTTAAAAGGCTACGGCTTTTCCATGAATTTATTCATATGGGTTTTAATGTTTCATAGAAGAAAATGAATCTTTGTTGATTGATAAACAACTTTTGTAAAGTGAATTTTGTTGAAAATGTCAAATAGAGATTTATTTGTAAAATGTGTAAAATGCATGGTGAAAATTGTGAAATAATGAGTTGTGTAAGTTGATATGGACCTATATGAAATTGGGCTAGCTTGGGTAGGGATGAAATTGCATGAATTTTAAATTACGAGCTTAAGTACTTAATTGTAATGAAATCAAAACAATAGGGGTAAAAGTGTAATTTTACAAAAATATGAATTTAGATTGAATTGAATAGAATGGTTATTAAATAGATTGAATTTATTTATTTAGTTCAAGATTGACATCGTACAACTTTAGATCAGGGTAAAGAAAAAGCTTTGGATTAGTCGACTCCGTTTCTACGCCTTTATCGTCGAGGTAAGTTCGTGTAACTATGAAATTTTTTAATGTTATCTTTTAAGCTATATCTAAATTATGGATTGTTATGTAAATGATTGATACAAATCCAACGATGTTACGACGTTTATCGAGCCCCGTTTGAACCTTAGGAATATGTAGGATAAAAATGACATGTCATTAGGGTTTACATGTTTTGGGTGTTAGTTTTGAATTTCCTACCAATGGCTGAGGTCTGGAATGTGTTACGGATACTCCACAACTCGTGTGAGTAGCATCGTGTTGCTTACATTCTGACCCATAACTTGTGTAAGCAGACCCATTTCACAGCTTGTGTGGGCATACCTATTTCACAGCTCGTGTAAACAACTATATATATAACAAGATATATTATAATTATATGATTAGCACTCTTCGTGTGAGCTATCCTGCATACCCAATGATATTCTAACAGTTCAACGGGCATGAACTTGAAAGGATATGGTAAGTGTTCAATATGAATCAAGACATGTATGTATGAAATACATTGAAATGATGAGCTACATGGAAATAAGTTGTGTTATGATGGATGGTAAATCTAATGGAATTATTCTCAAGTTTAATGGTTGTCCATGTTAAATTCATATGAATTATGTTCAAGTACGCTAACATGTTTGTGTTGGTGCTTAAGCTTGTTCCAAGCTAAAAGTTGGATTATGTCATGTTAAATTTTAATGTTATGAAATGAAATAGTAAGTTGTGTTTTATGTTATAAGAACTTACTCAGCATTATATGCTTAAATAATATCATTTCCTATGTTTTATAGATAATCGAAAGCTCGTTCGATTTGGAAGCTCGTCGGAGACCTATCACATTATCCAACGACTAAATCGGTAGATTTTGATGTTTTGAGTCATGGTTATAATGGCATGTATAGGTGAATTATGTTTGATGATCTAGTTGTTATGTTTTGCATGTAAATATGTGGTTACATGGTTGACGGCATTTTGGCATTTTGGTGCTTTGATGGGTAACGTTGAAATGGTCAAGTGAATGTATGTTTTTAAAAGACCAATTTGGTATGTTTAGATGTGGTTTGGCATCTGGTTAATTGTACGATGGCTTTACATGAAAATAAGTAATTGTGTGTGGTTGATTTATGCCAAATGTGTTTATGCTTTTGTTGATTTGATGATTTGTGATTGAGGTGCCTTTTGGCATATTGGTTGTATGGATTAATGGATCAATGATTTAGTCATCGTTAAGCATGTTTAGGTATGTTTTAAAGGGTTGGTGATATGTGCAAAATGGCTTGTGGATGGGTGTTTGTTTAGGGTGAAGAGAATTGCTTGAAATTGTCCTATTTCTCGTCCACACGGCCAAAGACACAGGCGTGTGTCTCAGCCGTGTGCGACACAGCCATGCGACACGGCCGTGTGTCCTGTATAGGTTTTAAAGGGTTGTAACATCTTGAAATAGGGCCTAAATGGAATAGTGGTTGCAAAACCACGAATTTGAGGTAGAAAAGTGTATTGTAATTAATTTTTATGATTTACCGATTGAGTGGATGTATGTGTTTGAATACCGATAAGAAATTTCAGCGATTGCATGTCTAAACTGCATATTAGGGTTTAATTGCAAAAGTGGGTAAATATGAGCTTTAGATGGTAAATGATTTAATAGAAGTGCATAATTGAAGTAGAGGTCCTTAAATGGTAATTAGACCATTAGATTTTCATGGACAAAAATGTGAATGCATAGATAAAAATAACTAAAGTTTTAATGAAGGGCATTTTAGTCATTTGGTAATAAAAAGAATTAAAAAGGAAATAGATGGCAAAATGTGCTCATCTTCTCCATAGGGCCGAAACTTCAAGGGACACCATAGCTAGGGTTTCTTCACTTTCTCAAGCTCATAGTAAGTGCATCCAAGCTCCGTTTTTAATTTTTTTTACGTTTTTGGAGTCCTCATAGCTCGATTTAACTTATTCTACTATTAATTCATGTTAGGGTTCATATTTGGAAAAATACCCATAGGTGAAATGTGTTTATTTTGATGTTTTATGGTAGAATATGAAGCTTGAAATTATGTTAAACAAGTTTTGCTAGGCGATTTTAAGTGAAAACGAGTAAAACGACATAATCGGTAAAAATACCTCATGCTCATAAGTAAATGTTAGAGTGGGAATTTGATGTTGCCATAGAAAGGAAACTTGTTCAGTATGTCATAAAACATAAGAATAAGGAATGAAGTTTAATTTTCGAGCTTAGGGGGAAAAGTGTAAATATGCAAAATTTTAGGGGCAAAATCATAATTTTGCCAAAGTTCGAGTCAAGGACTGTTTTGATGAATGTGAGTATTAAATAAGCTAAATTTGCTATTATAGATCAAGAGGAATGAAATTCGGAGTTAGACCGGGGAAAGAAAAAAGTTGAGGACTAAGTTGCTAGATTTGATCATATTTTTGTACCGAGGTAAGTTTACGGTAAATAAATGCAATATTTCAATAATTATTATTAATTTTTTTTATTTTCCAGCAATTATGTACTTATTTTATGAAATTATTTAATGTTGACTCAAGTATGAGATGATAGAGAATCAGTGATAAAAAGTCCCGTTGAAACATTAGGAATGTACTGGATACAAATGTCATGACATTAAGGGAATGAGATCCCATGTAAGACCATGTCTGGGACATGGCATTGGCATTATTGAGGTTATGAGAGGTCCCATGTAAGACCCCATGTAAGACCATGTCTGCGACATAGCGTTGGTACCGAGATGAGAGGTCCCCCGTAAGGCCATGTCTGGGACATGGCATAGGCACCGATATGAGAACTCCCATGTAAGACCATATCTGGGATATGACATTGGTAGTACAGGAAACATCCCATGTAAGACCATTTCTGGGACATGGCTTTGGCATGTTATTATCAGACAGGAGACCTTAGTATCCTTAGTATTCCAAGTGGTTCAACGGGCTAGTGAACAGACTATGCTACGTGAAAGTTTAGGTAAAAGCATAACAAATAGATTCAAGTGAGTTATGAGGGTTAAGAATATTTCAGTTATCAGTTGAGAAAGAAATTTCAGCAAGGGAGGAGAAGTTATAATCATGAGTTTTTTAAGTAAGCAAGTAAGTAAACAAGTAAGAGAGTAAGTAAAGAAGAAGCAAAGACCATGATACTTGATGATAATTTATGAGTATAATTATTTATGATAAATGTTGTTATTTATTTGCTTGTAAACTTACTAAGCTTTATGCTTACTCCCTTTATTTTCCTTCTTTTTTATAGTATTACCAACCTAATTTAGGGATCGTAAGGGCGTCGGAGATCGTTTCACACTATCAACAAACCATCGCGGTATTTTGTGGTCCGAAACGTTTTAAGTTATGGCATGTATAGGGACTTAGTCATTTTGTGTGTGTGTGCTTATGATACCACTAATGAATAACATGTAAATATTCGTTAATGGTTAGCTATTGAAATGACTATTTAAGAACATGTTTTGGTGTTATGTATGCGTAAATGATAGTTAATACAAAGAAATTATAAAAGAGTTAAAATTTGCAATGGAACAGTTTTTGGACAGCAGCATTGACATGATTTTGAAAAATCACCAAGGATAGTAGAAATCGAATTAGAGAGTGAATGAGATATAGAATTAAATCTTATCGAGTCTATTTTCACATGAAAGAAACGGTGTAGGCAAAGGAATTTTATACTTTGTAATGTTTGAATTTTAGTGAGACAGGGTCAGAATGGTTTTTGAATTCCCCTGTTCTGAATTTAGAAAATCATTAAAAGTTGTATAGAAAGAATTATGAGTCATAATTTATATGTCTAGATTCTTTTTGAGTCTATTTTCAAAATAAACAAACAAGAACATTATATGAATTTTGTAAAATGAGATAATTGGTTTTTAATGAATAGGGGTCAGAACTATCTGACAGTGAAACATGGGAGATTTTAATGAATAAACTGTACTATTTGGATAATCTAAAAATTCTTGAAATTTTATGATAAGAAGATATATGAGTCTACTTTCAGGGAAAATTTATGAAACTAAATTTCGAGTTTCATTGCTCGATTTATAATTAAATTAGTGACTGTTGCGCAAGAAGACAGTTTTATTGTGAATAGTGAAATAAATTATTTTGATTTGTTTAAGTATTCGAAAAATTTTTAATGTTCCCGGTTTGGACCCGAACCATTTTCGTTGCATGTTTTAGGGCCTAGAGGGTTCTTTTTAGGGATCTATTGAATGAATGTAAACGAATTAATTTTAAAAGTAAATTTTTATGCTCCAAACTAGTAAGTTAAGCTAGATAACACCTCGTGCTCGACTCCAGCAACGGTCATGGGTAAGGGGTGTTACAAGGGTTGCAAGTTAGGCAGTCACACGGCCTAGCACACGGGTATGTGAGGCCATTTCGAGAGTTACACGGCCTGGCACACGGGCATGTGGCTTGGTCGTGTGACCTAAGTCAGAGAGTTACACGGGCACAGACACAGGTTGAGACACGGTCTTGTGTCTCTACTTCGAATGTCCACACAACCTGAGACATGGACATGTGTCTTAGCTGTGTGAGTCACACGGCCGTGTGACCCCTGCAGTGTAAAAATTTCTATCTTTTTCTATAAAATTCTAAATGTTTTTGATTTAGTCCCGAATCATTTCTAAAGTGTTTCTAAGGCCTCGAGGGCTCGAAATAGGGACAATATACATGTTTTTGAATAAATTTAGATGTGATTCATGTAATGTATGTGATTGAATGTTTTAAGTTACATTTTTTGAGGTAATGCTCCGTAACCTTATTCCGGCGACAAATAAGGGTTAGGGGTGTTACAATAAAGACATGTTAAATTCCTACCAATTTGATTTTATTCCCTTATTTAAGATTAAGCTACAACCATTAAGTTTAATTTATGCCTTTATATGTTGAACATAGAAATTTCTCTCTACTAATGTAGGTAGCATAGAAACTTGAATCAATAGGTCTTTTAAATAGGTTGTAACGTGGCTGGGCTAGGGGTAGGTAAAAGATAGAAAAATTTAGGTTAAAACCTTAGACTCAGCTTGAATCGAACCTTTGGAATAATTACCTTTAATACACCAACTTATTTTACTTTCACATGCTTTGTACATCTATTTCTTTCTAGTACATATGCTCTCTTTTTTTTACGAGCATTTGTTGTATGTACTATAATTTTTTTTAGGCATTTGATACTTCTTTTCAACTCCTCAAAACTTATTTTCAAAGAATATTATGAATAGTACTGAATCTAGTGTTTTAGACAATTTAAAGATAATTATGAGAGAAGTGATGGGTAAATATTGCAAAGGTTCAAAATAGAATTAGGTCATATAGTCTCAAAGTTGGGTTTCAAGGGATAAAAATTCATCAAGGTTGGCTTGAAAGGCTCAAACGGTCCAAACAAAAGTTGCCTAAATCATTTTCAACATTCCATGCTTCCTAGGATTTTGCCTCTAGGAATTACTAAGTCAATTCTAGAGACTTAAATTCTCATGTATGCCTAGCTTTCCTAAGGAACTAAAATTTTATGGTATGATTTACGTACTTTATTAAGAGTAAATTTATGTCATAATTAAGCTAGCATAACACTTATTGAAATTATAGAACTTTATTAATACTGAAATTTAACATACTTAAAAAATTTCATATTTTTTAACAAAATATAACCTAATCATAATTAAAAAAAATTATTCTAAGAGGAAATAATTTCAATTTTTCGGTCCCCCTACTTAAGATGAATAATGTCCTCATTGTTAGAAGTGAATAAATACTATACAACAAGTAGGATTCTAAAAAGGAGGAGGTGAGTCAATTTGACTGTTTAAGTACCAAGCTCTCTCTATATCCAATCCTCAACATGTATATATATTGCCACACTTCTTATATTAAAACTTGTTCATTTTTATTCATGATTTCCATCTCTTGTTTTATTATGCGAAAAATAAAAATCCTAATAGATCCTAATCCTAAAATAACCTAGAAAAGAAAATAACATAAGGTAAAGATCCCCCTTTTGATTTATTTAAAGATCCCTCAAAATATGACTCATCTTTTGCTCCATCGTCTTTGTTTTTGCATGAATCACTTCGTTCCCTCTTCGATAGTGGATTCCATGGTTCAAATATAAAATCTAAAAACTCAGGCACAAAAACAAATGGGTCATTGAATATTTTAGTAAGAGCGCTTCTTATTGAGTCATCCAATATTTTTAAATATCTCCAGTAAGCTTTTTGCTACCACTACATGTGTTGCATTATGTCCATCAACTTTGATAGCTCATCTTGAAGATACGGGCGAGGTGATTGAGTTTTGAACATTGAGGTTGCCATGTCAGGTTCGGTTACTGGGTCCTTTGGTTCTGCCTTATCAGGGATTTCAGTTGACTGCATTGTTCAATCTCTGTGGGATCTTCTTTTTCTTCTTCTTCAGGATCCTCACTCTCTTCAACTCATTGCCGTAGAAAAGAATCTCTAGCTATTCGGTAGAGGTCCCAATCTGTGATTGTGCCCTAGCTATAACCTGTCTTCTTTATGTTTGCAAGAATTTTAGCGTTCAAGCATAAAATTGTTATCGTAAATGGAAAGTAAGCTGGGCAGAACATCTAGTGGCACAATTTTGCATTTCTATCAGAATGATTTTTCCCACATCAATGGTCTTTATCATTAAAATCGAGTACAACAAGACCATTCGCTTTAATGAAATTGTGGTCCCATGTGAAATCAGCATAAGGATGAACCGATAAAATAGAACCATACCATCGTTAGTGGTGTCAAATATTCTTCGCGACAAGTATGAATTCCATGCTTTGACACGGTCCACTTAGAACCTGGAACTGTAAGTTCCTCAAGAATTTCTCGCAGTTTTTCAGCCTTAATATTTTTCATCAAGGAAGAATATTAGTCGTCTTCAAAATTAGGTAATTCAAAGAATTCATTAATAGCGTTTGAGCTTATTGGTACCTTGATTCCTCGGACAGAAACTTAAGTTAATTCGCTTGAGGTCAAATTTACATAGAATTCACGAACTAATTCATTGCACTAGGTCTTTTCTCATAAAACAATTCCCAATTAAGGGCTTCAGTAATTTGTCGAATGCGTGCCATGAAATCAATGTAGTTGCTTTCTTTCAGCGTAAAGCCTTTTCCAAAGTGCATTTGTTGATTCTTGAAAATGCTATGTATCTTAATTTGGCTTCTTCACAGTGAAATTTATTTTATGATTCGTCAATTTGGATATAGGCACGAGTTCTTTTGCGAGGCATGACTAACCTAAACATAAGATGGAAATAATTTTTTCTCAAAAATTCAATTTGCATAAAACATTAATAATTTAATAAATTGAAAAATTAATTAACCAAATAATTTTGAAAATTAGGAGAATTTTTTACCACCTTTGTATAAAAATTAAGTACTCAATAAATAAAATTAGAAGCAAAAGGTTTTGAGTTAGGGTTGGTTAAAGGGTAATCGATTGATGGCTCAATGTGATGGAAAGGCGCACAGAGCAAAGGCAAGGGTAACAGCAGTCTGTAAAAGAATAGAGGTACACTAGGCGCAGCTTGGTGCGATAAAGACAGGAGCAATATAAGGAGCCTGTTGAGAGTAGCAGGGCACGCGTGTGCCGCGTGGATGCTGGGAAGCTGCTAGGCGCGAGTGTCCTATGCAGAGACTAGTAAGTTGCTGGGTGCACGGGTAGGTTGGTGCATGTGCAGGTGCGTAGGCAGGAAGCAGGTGAGACAAGAAGCAGCTAATGGGTTGTTGGTGCGTGCAAGCTGGAGCTAGAAGTGGCAAGTTGGCACGCGTTGGGGCTGCTGGTGTGTCGATGGTGGGTGTTGGTGTTCTTGGTCAGTGTGATTTGAATAGTTGGAGAAGGTTGGTGGAATTTATAGTTAAGAGGGTAAGAGTTCAATTAGAATTCTTAGAACAAATTAATAATTAATGGAACAGCCCGTTTTTTAGTGGTGTCGAAAATAGTAGTTTCGGGGCCACAAATTTGATGAGTAATTTCATAAACATTATTATCTAATATTTACTAGTCAAATATGGTTTTAAGAGGGTTTTTTCTTTGCTAATTTATGTTATATAAATGATTAATAAAGTTCAAGTAGTAAGACTCTAAAGTTAAGTGATTTTAGAAAATAAGGTATCAGGATCTCATTACTATAAGCCGAGTTGTAAATATTTTTATAAATATTTACGGAGTGTTATTAAGGTTATATTAAATTTTGGTTAAGAAATTTTACTATTTCGATAGTTAATTAATTAAAAAGGACTAAATCGTAAAAGATGTGAAATTTGATCACTATTTGATTCGAGTGATTAAATGGCTTAATGAATAAAGGTAAAGGGACTTAAATGGTAATTAAACCATTTAAGGAGTTAGTGGACTAATATGATGATGGATTTGGTGTTTTATTTAATTATTAACCAAGGTTAAAATGACAATTTGATAATTAATTAAATTAAATTAAATTAAATTAAAAGCTTTTATCATCTTTTAATTTGTCTTCTTCACCGAATTGTTAAGGAAAGGAAGCCATTTTATACCTTAAATTTTCGACAAGCTTTGAAGCTAGCATGGTATGTGATTTTGGCCCCATTTTTTTAACTTTTATGTTTTTGATATCGTTGTAACTAGGTCCGGCTAACCCGTACCTTCGATTTTGAAACTGTTGAAGATATTGAATGTTTCCATTCATGAATTTATGTATTTTTAGAGACTAAATGATGAATTTGAAGTATTAGTTGTTATTTATAAGGATTTTGTTAAGTGATTTTGATGAATTTACCGATTAGGGCTAAAATATTGAAATAGTAAAAATACAAGGATTTGTTGTGAAATTATTACAAATGTGGGCTGTATTGTATGCCATGAATATTTGGTTGGCATTGGTTTGCATTAAAAATGGTTAATTTTCATGTTTTAGGCTCAGGGACTAAATTGAATAAAAGTAAAATGTTAGGGGTAATTTTGTAAAAAATGACTAAATTGAATAAATAAATTGTTTTAATATCTATATGAATAAGTTGAATGAAATTATTAATTTAGATAAAGATCAAGTGGAAAATCGATGAGAATGAAAAATTACCAAAAAATCCTTGTACTTTAACATTTTTGCAATTTAGCCAGGTAAGTTCGTAGTAAATAAAATCACTAAAAATTTGATTAAATCTATTTTAAATGAATCAATATATATATGTTATTATTCAATTTGTCAAGTAAAGTGACGATGGAAATTGAACGACGTTCGAGGACTATCGAGCCCAGGTTGAACCTTTAGAATATATAGGATACAAATGACATGTCATTAGGGTTAACATGTTTTGGGTGCTGGTCCTGAATGTCCTACTGATGGTAAAGTTCCGACATTAGTTGCAAATACTCGTCAACTTGTGTGAGCGGCGTCTTGTAGCTACATTCTGACCGTCAGCTTGTGTGAGCAATCCCAGGTGACCATGTTCCAAGTGCTGGTCCTAAATGTCCTACTGATGGCTGAGGTCCAACTTTAGTTGCGAATACTCATCAACTTGGGTGAGCAGCATCGTGTAGCTTACATTCTGACCGTCAGTTTGTGTGAACATACCCATTTTACAACTTAAATGAGCTACAACTATATTTTTAGCACACTTTGTGTGAGCCTTCCCGCGTATCTAATTTTATTCTAAATGGTTCAATGGGCATGAAAAGGGAAGGAATGGTAAATATTCAAATTACTTATATCATGTGAACTATGAAAAAGAAAGGCTAAATAAAAGTATGACTATGTTCATGGAATTAATTATTTCTAGTGAGGTTATTCATGTTTAATGACATATCTTATGTTATTCAAGTGAACTATGAATTGATGCATTAACATGTGTTGTTGATGATGATTAGGCTTGTGTAATGCCCCAAAAATTTAAGTCTTTAATTTCTTTGCATGATATGATACAAATTGCTTGTTTGCTTTTAATGGCTAAGTGATTTGGGTGTGTATGGGAGTGTTTGAGAAGCCTGGGTTCAAGTCTTGGGTTGTACAATGAAGTATTTATTTTGCTGTTTGAGCTGTGTACGTAGTGGAGTTGGACTAAAACACAGCTACAGGGAGTTTGAATAGAATTTGAATGGAGTTGTTGGGGGACTTGAAGAGAAATCGGTGGAATAATTCAAGGAGGGATAAGTGGAGAGATATTAGGAGAAAATCAATGCAAGTGAGGGTTGAGGAAATGTGGCCGAAAGTGGACTTTGATACTCAGGAAATTTGGCCAGAGGGGTATACTACTCATTTTGGCATACTCTTCAAAGGTAAGTATGTAGTCTAACATTCTAAACTGTAGGCCAAGTTCTTTCTGTGGTTTCATAAGATATCATGTATGGGTTGAACCACATGAATATACAAACCTATTTAATAAAATCTGTTTGTAATGCAGATATCCGTCAAGGAGATTGTAGTCAACCTTCGTCAGTGGTATAAGTAGGCTAAGCCACATTTGACAATCGAGGCAAGTATTAATTTTAGTTTTGGTTAAGGGTGTAAAAAGGGGAGATTAACCCTATTGTTTAGCGACTAATAAGAAGCTTTGTATGAATGTAGGTTTTGGTGCTCGTGGATCTTAGTGCATTTTCACAATCAGGTGTGTAAACACCCCACTGTAAGTGTAAAACGACAAAAGTCGAAAAGTTAAAAATACGGCGTATGAGATCACATGGGTGTGCGAACGCTTATATGGTAAGCCAAACCGCGAATCATGGGCGATAGACTGTAGAGGCCTCTATGGGCATTTCATGGGCTTAGGCAGTAATGGGCCATGTTAGGCCGAAATGGGTCATGTGGGCCAATGGGCTCATTGGTCCCACACTAATGAAATCTACGATTTATTGTAAATACTGGCTAGGCTTTGTAGATCCCATAGTCGTGGCGAAATCTAGGCCGCATGAGTGTGTAGGCCCATTTGGGCCGAGTAATGGGCCTAGGGCCTATTTGCACTGTTATGACCATTTAGGTTATTTGAGTCGCTCGAGGCAACTGCAGAACTTTCGAGAGGTCGATATCTGCATCGAGACCCTAAAATAGGTAAAATAACCAAAATAACCTAAAGGGTAAAATAACTGTTTTACCCCTAATAGATGGAAATAACCATTATACCCCTAGAGGTAGGTTGACTGATGTGTTCATGATTTGTATATGACTGTTACTGAGCATGACATTCTGCATACACGTGTGATTTACGACATGACATACTGCATGGGGTTAGGATACTGTTATGGAGGAAGTATACTGTTACTGGCAGCTTTGCTGCAATACTGTTACTGGCAGCTTTGCTGCAATACTGTTACTGGAAGCTTTGCTACGATATTGGTGTGCTGGCTAGGTGGGTCGATTTTATCTCCACATGGTGTGTTGGCAGGATTGGGATAGGTTGCATTACTGTACTGTACTGATATTGTATCAGGCTAAGGCCCACACTTTACTGTTACTGAATAGGGCTAAGGCCCAGACTGCTACGACATGTTGTATACAGACTAACTGATAGGGGATTACACACTGAGTTTTCGTAAACTCACCCTTTTCTTTTAACTGTACAGGTAATCCTCAGCCATAGGTGATTTGGCGCTGCGAGGGACTCGGAGGTGGCCGCACAACTGCAGTTGTTATACACTTGCTTTTATTTAATTTTAAAGTTTGTGTTGGGTTTTGCTTATGTAATAAGGCCATTTATGTTTGTTTAAATTTTTAATTGGGTTTTTCCTTACTTCTTTTAAATTGCTAGTTTAGAAGAAGACGAATTCTCAAAATAATTATTGTTTTCAAAGACACAAAATTTAAACATGAGAGTTTTCAAAAGCTTTCGCAATTTTATATCAACATTTTATAACAATAGCAGATAACAAGGCAAATGTTTTGACTAGATGATTTGTTAATAATAATAAAGGGGTTTTTAAACCTAGAAGCGAATTTTTACCAACTAGTCCAATGTTCGAAAGACACTTCGATGTGGCACGCCAGATCCGACCATAACGTTTAGGAGGGTTTGGGGTGTTACGTTTAGTGGTATCAGAGCCAGGTTACAAAACTCAGCTGTGGAATGGGTTTTGAAAATATTTGGAATTTCTGAAAAAATATTCTTGAAGTGTTTTGGAAGGTTTTCAAGTGTGGCACACAGAGTCTCCAGCACCGAATTTGTAAGTTTTCTATATACTATAGACTGATTGAACTGAAATAAACTAAGAGACTACTATAGATAGTATGACTGTACTAAAACTCTTTAGTAAGAGTAAACTAAAACTGTAGGGAGACCTTGATTTGCGAAAATAAAACTCTGATTACTACTTTTCACAAGACATCTGTTAATAATCACTGAAATTGCAAACTAATGCATAAAACTTCATAAACAGATAATACGTTATTTGATATGAGCACTAGAGGTACTCACGGAAGGGGTACACGAGGCCGTGGTAGAGGTCGAGGAAGTGTTAGGACTGGTCTTCGACATCAGGCCACATGCCTTATGTGGAGGCTAAGGAGGCACCAGCTTCACCGGTGACAGAGTCAGGATCATACGATCGAGCGGCTAGGGATGATGCACTATCCCAAGCTATGCTCCACATTCTGGAAAGGGTCGCAGAGACCAGTACTGGTGCTGTGGGCTGTGGGTCGATTTTAGAATGATTCCAGTCAAATGTAGCAGAAATCTTCAGGGGTATTTCTAGAGTAGCCCTAATGTGGTTGAATACTGGTTGAAAGCCACAGAGAGAATAATGGACGACCTCGACTGCATTTTTTAGCAAAAACTAAAAGGTGCAGTGTCTTTACTGCGAGACGAGGCTTATCAATGGTGGCTTACCGTGAGAGAGGGTACTCAAGCCGACTGGTTAATGTGGGACTTCCTTAAGACGGCATTCCAAGGAAAGTATATGGGCGCAAGTTATGTGGACCCCCAAAGAAGGGAATTTCTGAGCTTGACCTAGGGGAATAAAACTGTGGCAGAATATGAGGCAGAGTTCCTACAACTGAGCCATTATGCTCGTAGGATAGTGGCGATTGAATATGAACACTGTGTGCGATTCGAAGATGGCCTCCGAGATGAGTTATAAGTCTTGATAGCTCCGCAGAGGGAGCGAGATTTTGCTGCCCTAGTAGAAAAGACGAAAATCATAGAAGACGTAAAGCGCTCTAAGCGCTAGAACCGTGAGAAGGATAGGGGCAGATACAAGAGGGATTCGAAGCCCTCGAGTTCTTCTGGAAGGCCTAAAAAGAAGGCTATGTTTGATAGACCAGTCCGAGCTGGGGTTCCTGTTACAAGACCACAGCCTTATGTTGATTGTGGGAGACATCATCTGGGAGAGTGCTGGAAGAAGATTGGGGCATGTTTCAGATGTGGGTCTATGGAGCATCAAGTCAAGAATTATCTTAGGGGCCTATTCAGATGCAAGCTGTAGGTCAGGGTTATGTTCAGCCAGTAAAAGGTGGTCAGTAGCCGCCGAGAGGCCGTGGGCAGGCTAGAGATGGAAATGGTGTGGGACGAGGTCGTGGAGTGCTAGGCAGAGGTGCTGGTAACATTGAGGTGAGGCAGCCAGCACTGGCCTATGCTGCTCGTCATCGAGAGGATGGTGACATTCCAGATGTTATAACTGGCACGTTCGTAATTCATAATGTACCTTCTACTGCTTTGATTGATATAGGGTCTACGCATTCATACATTGCATGCACTGTGTTTGGCACCTTGGGTATCATGTGTGAGAGTACTGGTAATGAGATGACTGTGTTAAGTCCATTGGGGCAGTCAGTAAGGGTAGTCAAGTTGTTCAGAGATGTGCCCCTAGAGGTTCAAGAAGTTATATTTCTAGCGGATTTGATGGAGTGACCGTTTGGTGAATTCAACCTAATCTTGGGGATGGATTGGTTGGTAAAACACTGTGCAAGTTTAGATTGTACTGCTAAGCGTATAGTGTTGAAGACTACTGAGGATGAGGAGGTGGCTATGATTGGGGAGCGAAGGGACTTTCTGTCTAATGTGATCTCTGCATTAAGGGCCGAAAAATTGGTTTGCAATGGTTGTGAGGCGTTTCTAGCCTATATCAGTGTATCTGATTCTGAGGGTCCTTCTGTTGAAGATATCAGAACAGTTAAGGATTTTTCTGATGTATTTCCTGATGAGCTCCTTGGGTTGCCTCCAAGCCGTGAAGTTGAATTTGGTATATAGCTCCAGCCAGGAGCAGCTCCAGTGTCTATCACCCCTTATAAGATGACACCGAAGGAGTTGGTGGAATTAAAAGCTCAAATCTAAGAACTGTTGGATAGATGATTTATTTGACCCAGTGTGTCTCCATCGGGAGCACCAGTGTTGTTCGTAAAGAAGAAAGATGGGTCCATGTGCATGTGCATCGATTATCGGCAATTGAATAAACTGGCTATTAAGAATAAGTATCCTTTGCCGAGGATAAATGATTTATTTGATCAGCTGCGAGGAGCTTCAGTTTTCTCCAAAATAGATCTTCGTTCTGGGTACCATCAGCTAAGAGTTAAGGAGGCTGATGTGTATAAGACTGTGTTTAGTACTCATTATGGTCATTACGAGTTCCTGGTGATGTCATTTGGGTTGATGAATGCACTAGCAGCCTTCATAGACCTGATGAACTGAGTATTACAGCCCTACATGGATCAGTTCGTGGTGGTGTTTATAGATGATATCTTGGTGTATTCGAGAACCGATGATGAACATGATGCACATCCCCGAATTGTTTAACAAATTTTAAGGGAGAAACAATTGTATGCTAAGTTCAGCAAGTGTGAGTTCTGGCTGCGAGAAGTGACTTTTCTGGGTCATGTGGTATCTGCCGAGGGGATTAGGATAGATCCTCAAAAAATTGAAGTCGTACAGGAATGGAAACCACCTAAGACTGTATCTGAGATTCGAAGCTTTCTGGGTCTAGCAGGGTATTACAGACGTTTTGTTGAGGGGTTTTCCTTGATTGCTGCACCTCTGACTAAGGGTGGGTTTGGATGGGCGATTGGGTGCAGTGCGATGCGTTTAAATTACTTTTTTTCTCACGCTACAGTGTCGCTATAGTATCTAATCTCACCGCCACCGCTGTTTTTACACTAACCGCAGGTAAACGCACTGCCCATCCAAACCCACCCTAAGTTGCTGAGTAAAAGGGTACCGTTTAACTGGACTGATAAGCAGTAAGAAAGTTTTAAGAAATTAAAGAAAATTCTGACTAAGGCCCTTGTCTTAATACAGCCAAAGTCTGGGAAAGAATTCACTATCTACAACGATATATCACATGTCGGTTTGGGGTGTGTGTTGATGCAAGAGGGTAAAGTAGTGGCATATGCGTTTCGCCAACTTATGTCACATGAGATGAATTATCCAACGCATGACTTGGAGTTAGCTGCGGTGGTATTCGCACTAAAAATTTAGAGGCATTATTTATACGGTGAGAAGTGTACTATCTACACAGATCACAAGAGCCTTAAGTACCACCTCACCCAGAAGGAGCTAAATCTTAGGCAGCGAAGATGGATAGAGCTACTTGAGGATTATGATTGCTTGATTGAGTACCACCCTGGTAAGGCTAACGTAGTAGCTGACGCATTGAGCCGTAGAGCTGTATTTGATTTGAGAGCAATGTTTGCTTGTCTCAGCTTGTTTGATAATGGTAGCTTATTGGCTGAACTGCAAGTTAGACCGATGTGGACTGAGCAGATTAAGGGTAAATAGTTGTTGGATGAGTCACTGGCTCCTCGTCTTGGACAGGTTGAGCATGGGGAAACTTCAGATTTTGGGCTGAATAATGAAGGAGTACTGTGTTTCTGTGAGAGAGCCTGTGTACCGAGGGATAATGATTTAAGGTAGTCTATACTACGAGAGCAGCATAGTAGTCCTTATGCTATGCATCCCGACGGGAATAAAATGTATCGTGACCTTCGTGAGTTATATTGGTGGCCTGGTATTAAGCATGAAGTTACTGATTTTGTGACTAAGTGCTTGACGTACCAACAAGTTAAGGCTGAGCATCAGCTGCCTTTAGGGTTACTGCAGCCAGTTAAGATTCCACTTTGGAAGTGGGAGAGGGTAACCATGGATTTTGTGAGTGGGCTGCCCTTAACGCCTACTAAGAAGGATTCAGTATGGGTTATTGTAGACCGATTGACTAAATCTGCCCATTTCATACCAGTTTGTACGGATTACTCTTTGCAAAAGTTGGCTAAACTGTATGTGGCTGAGATAGTAAGACTGCATGGGGTACCAGTTTCCATAATATTAGATAGAGATCCCCACTTCACATCTCGATTCGAGAAGAAGTTACACGAGGCTTTGGGTACAAGACTGGACTTTAGTATTGCGTTTCATCCCCAGACAGATGGTCAATTAGAAACGGCGATTCAAACACTAGAGGATATGTTAAGGTGTTGTGTAATGGATTTCCGAGGCAGCTGGGAAGACTATTTCCCGCTAGTAGAGTTTGCGTATAATAATAACTACTAGTCCAGTATCCAAATGGCACTGTATGAGGCGTTATATGGTCGTAGGTTTCGTACTCCTACCTGTTGGATTGAATTGGGCAAGCGGCGAGTTTTGGGGCCAAAGTTAGTTTTTGATACCGAAATAAAGGTAAAACTGATTCGAGACCGATTGAAGGAAACATCTGATAGGCAGAAGTCCTACGCGGATCTTAAACACTGAGAGATTGAGTATTCTGTGTAGGACTACGTATTTCTCAAGGTCTCCTAATGGAAAAAGTTACTGAGGTTTGGGCAGAAGGGTAAGCTTAGCCCTAGGTTCATTGGGCCTTACCGTGTACTGAAGCGTGTGGGATCGGTCGCCTATCAACTTTTTGTTAAGATTTTTGTTAAGATTTTGAGTACCTCTCGAGTTTTTTTACTGCTCTTCCTTTTATCCTTTTTTTTGTTTTGGCCGAATAGCTTTTTGGTTCCCTCCTCTGCCGAATTCTCTTCTCTTTGTTGCTTCTTTCCTCTCCTCCACTTTTCCAAACCTTGACCGAATAGTGTTGAAGTAGTTCGTGTTGCATCTTTCGTCCGAATTGCTCTTCTTCCTCTATCCCTTTTGATCAACTGTTTGTCGAATATTACCCTTCTCTCCCTTTTCATCTCATCAATTTTGTTTTCAGCTTGACAACAATTCTCTGACAGTTCAAATTCCTCGAGGAGTGAAGGAGTATCAAGTAATATTAAAGTTGTCGAAACCTTTCTCCCATTACTCAATCAAAAGTAAGTATGTAGTCTAACATTCTAAAGTGTAGGCCGAGTTCTTGCTGTGGTTCCGTAAGATATCATGTGTGGGTTTAAACCACATGAATATGCAAACCTATTTAATAAAATCCGTTTGTAATGCAGATATCTGTCAAGAAGGTTGTAAGTTAACCTTCGTCAGTGGTATAAGTGGGCTAAGCCACATTTGACAATCGAGGCAAGTGTTAATTTTATTTTTGGTTAAAGGTATAAAAAGGGGGAGATTAACCCGATTGTTCAGCGACTAATGAGAAGCTTTGTATGAATGTAGGTTTCGATGCTCGTGGATCTTAGTGCATTTTCATAATCAGGTGTGTAATCACCCCACTGTAACTATAAAACGGCAAAAGCCGAAAAGTCGAAAATATGGCGTATAAGACCACATAGGTGTGTGAACACTTGTGTGGTAAGCCAAACCGCGAATCATGGGCAATAGACTGTAGAGGCCTCCATGGGCATTTCATGGGCTTAGGCAGTAATGGGCCACGTTGGGCCGAAACAAGTCGTGTGGGCCAATAGGCTCATGGGACCCACACTGATGAATCTACGATTTGTGGCAAATACTGGCTAGGCTTTTTAGATCCCATACAATCTGGGTTGAACGGGCCGTACGAGCGTGTGGGCCCACTTAGGCCGAGTAATGGGCCTTAGGCCCATTTAGGTTATTTGAGTCACTCGAGGTAATTGTAAACCTTTCAAGAGGTCGATAACTGCATCGAGACCCTAAAATAGGTAAAATCACCAAAATACCCCTAAAGGGTAAAATGACTATTTTACCCCTAATAGATAGAAATGACCATTTTACCCCTAGAGGTAGGTTGACTAATGTGTTCATAATTTGTGTATGACTATTACTGAGTATGATATTCTGCATACACGTATGATTTACGACATGACATATTGCATAGGGTTGGGATACTGTTATGGAGGAAGTATACTGTTACTGGCAGCTTTGCTGTGATACTGTTACTGGCAGCTTTGTTGTAATACTATTACTGGCAGCTTTGCTGTGATATTGGTGTGTTGGCTGGATTGGTCGATTTTATCCCCACATGGTGTGTTGGTGGTATGGAGAGGTGTGTTGGCAGGATTGGGATGGGTTGCATTACTGCACTGTATTAATATTTTATCGGGCTATGGCCCACATTGTTATTGTATTGGGCTAAGGCCTGCACTGTACTGTTATTAAATAGGGCCAAGGCCCAGACTACTACGGCATGTTGTATACAGACTAATTGATAGGGGATTACACACTGAGTTTTTGTAAACTCACCCTTTCCTTTTAACTATACAGGTAATCCTCAGCCATAGGCGATTTGGTGCTGCGAGGGACTTGGAGGTGGCCACACAACTGCAGTTGTTCTACACTTGCTTTTATTTAATTTTAAAGTTAGTGCTGGGTGTTGCTTATGTAATAAGGCCATTTATGTTTGTTTAAATTTTTAATTGGGTTTTTGCTTACTTATTTTAAACTACTAGTTTAAGAGAAGACGAATTCTCAAAATAATTACTGTTTTCAAAGACACGAAATTTAAACATGAGAGTTTTCAAAAGCTTCTGTGATTTTGGATCAACCTTTTATAATAATAGTAGATAACAAGGCAAACATTTTCATTAGATGATTTGTTAAATAATAATAAAGGGGTTTTTAAACCTAGAAGCAAATTTTTACCCACTAGTCCAATGTTAGAAAGACACTTCGATTTGGCATGCTAGATTCGACCATAACGTCTAGGCCGGGTTTGGGGTGTTACAGCTTGTGCCAAGCTATTGGTTGGATTGTATTATGTTAGTTTTAAAGAGATGCATTGAAATGGTAAGTGACCAAATCAAAATATGCTTATGTGCATGAAAGAGAGGTAAGAATCAAAGTATGTAGTTTCTCATGAAATGGTTTATTGTGTAGTTGATTCTAAAAGAGTTGTGCTTAAATGCACTAACTTATAGCTATGATTAGTGTTATGTTTATATATTGTATGTTATGCAAATGGAATGGGTGAGAATAGGTAATGAAATGATAAGTTCATAGTTGAGATGTAATGTGATGAAAGAAAAAGATTTACTGAGTTAAAGGGCTTACTTGTAAGGAAGAAATTTACTTATGCTATATGTGAGTTTACTTATGTCATGAATAAATACACTAATTCGTGAGTTAATAATGTAATTAAGCTTACGCTACGTAAGTGGGATGGTAAGTAAGTAGATGAAATGCTTCATCGTTTTAAGGAAAGGTTGATAAATATGTAAGTCAACCTATGAGACCATATTATGTTATGAATGAAAGGTGTATGTGATGTTCGTAAATATACTCAATTGTGAGTTGAGTGGTGTTCAATAGGTTTATATTAAGTTTAATGTATTGGTGTTCAATCATGTTTAATTTATGTATGATAATATTGAAGTGATAAGTTATGTTTCAAGTTTATACGAGCTTACTAAGCATTCTTTGCTTACGTAATCACCTTTCTCTTACTTTAAAGATTATTGAAAGCTCGATCAGTTTGGAAGCTCATCGGAGATCTATCACACTATCCAAAGATTATATCAGTAGATTTGGATGTTCTGGTTATGCTATAATGGCATGTATAGGTGGACTTATGTCTGATGTTTAGTTAATGTTATGGCATGTAATGTTGTTTTGGGTTTGAGGTACTTATGGTATATTGATGCTTGTTGGTGGTTGTTAATATGGTTAAATTGAAGCATGTTTGGAAGGACCATATTTGGTATGTTAATAATAAGACCATGTGGAGTTATGCTTTGAGGTAGATATTAACTATTTGTAATAGTCTAAATGTGGTCAAATATGGTAAGTTTATGTTGAAGTGATATAGGTTAATTTATGGTGAGTTTTGAGATGGAAAATGAATTAAGGGATGATGGTTGAAATGTGTTAAGTACCTGCATATGTTTTGGTAAATTGTATGTTTGCATTTGAGATGCCTATATGGCATATTGGTTGAAAGGAATTTGACCATTTGAAATTAGTCATTTTATGCATGTTTAAACATGTTTTGATACATTGGTCAAGTGTGCAAATGATATTTAGGTGCATGTTTTAAGTGGGTGAAGGAAATGGCTTGATTTTGGCAAATTTCCTGTCCACACGACCTAAGACACGAGTGTTTGTTTGAGTCGTGTGTGATGTAGGACCATGCGACATGGCTGGGTGCCTTTTTTAGGTTTAAAAAGTTTTTTTCAAAAGTTACATGGCCTGTCACATAGGCATGTGAGGCCATATTTAGTGTTACACAGCTTGGCACAGAGACATGTGGCTCGGCCTTGTAACCCAAGTCAGAGAGATAACGGGCACGGACACGGGCGACAACACGGACATGTGTCCCTATTTTGATTATTACACAGCCTAAGACATGAGCGTGCATCTAAGCCGTGTGAGTCAGACGGCCTGGCCACACGGCCATGTGACCCCTGCAGTGTGAATTTTTCTATATTTTTCTTCAAAGTTATAAATGTTTCTGATTTAGTCCTAAATCATTTCTAAAGTGTTTCTAAGGCCTCGATGGCTCGAATAAGGGACAATATACAGGTGTTTGAATGAATTATGTTATAATTTATGAAATGATTAGAAATGAATTATTTGAGTTATGTTTTTATGGTAATGCTCCTTAACCCTATTTCAACGATGGATACGGGTTAGGGGTGTTACATTTAATGGTATAAGAGTTATGGTTTAGTTGGTTCTTGGACTAAACATAATATGTATGAAGTATAGAAATACATGTTATTATATAACCTATGATAGTGCGATTTCTCCTGACTTTTATGAGATTTTTTTTACTTATAGATAGAGATGTTTTCCAACTGAGCTAGTTCAGATAATGCTGAAAGTGATACTCATGTCTATGATTAAAAAGTTGCTATTGATGAGCATAAACTCATAAAGGTAAGAGAAAAAGGTCATAATGTTATGTTGAAAATGAATGTTATGTTTTATGTATTCTTGAAAGTCAAATTTAGAGGCTTTACGATCTCCACCCCCTCACCCTTAAAGTCTTATACAATGGAATTTAAGTAAGATTTACGTTGATTAGGTCTGCAAAAAAGAGAAGCTAAAGAATTCAGCGATTGAATTAATAATAATGTAGCCAAAGCCGAGAATTGGTTAGCAAGTAAAGATCAGTCGGGATACGTAACGTCACTATTAAAGAAGAAGTGATTCATGGGTAATTGACTTCATCAGGAATGATATCTAAGGAATAGATTAACTGGAATTTCTTCTGAATTGGTTTTTTTAGTGGAACGAGATAATGTGGAGTCATTGATGACTTTAATAGTCAGTGGCATAATGTTTGAACTGCAAATATATTTGAATGCAACTATTATGGCTAAGTATCTTACAACGATCTCCTCAGGCTATTCTATATATTCTTTTATCCTTAGAGATATATGCAACTGTTCATCTTTAGATATGATTCTTATCTTATCGAAATGCTAGTTAACCATAAGTTAGACAAAGGTATTGTTAGTTTGGTTGACTAATGATTGACAATTCTCTATTTTTCTTTGGCATTATATTCCATTACGTTTGGTAGAAGGCACGATAATAAGACTCATATGATGATACTTTTCTCTACTTCTATTGGTTTTTGCTTTGCTTTATATATATGTGATTTATGTTGTCTCTGTCACAACTGATTCTAGTGCGTATGAGTGATACTCATCTTCTGGATTTTCTCTAAGGTATCATCGATCTCTTTATCATTCAATACGAGTTGTATTTTCAAAAATTCAGTAGAGCTTCATATCTTGGATTTCATTATCTTGGTTTTATTATCGTTCTTATTGTTTAATCTATCAAACATGGTTCATCTGTAAAGGATATTCATTGGCCGGAGGTAATTACATCTATTATGGTTATAATTCCTAGTTGGATCATTGGAGCACAGAGATACAGATCTCAAATTTTTAGAGGTTGTGTTGTTACACTGGTTGTTAATGGAACTATATGTGATTTTTCTCTTTTGTTTTGAATTGCACTATTGATGGTTGAGCTATTGTTTTATCTATACAGTTGTAACGTCGGTCTTATTATAGCACTATGGTTTTAATCCATCCGATGGCTTCAGCTTCAGTATGATTCAAAGTTTCGATGTTAATAATTGAAATAGTTTTATATATCCCATTTCTAGCTTTCATGAAGGGGATAGGTAATGGCAAAAGTATAGACGTGGAATATCAAGCTTAATCTCGCATCTTGGTTCTCATTACTCTGGTAATCTCGGATTATGTCAATGAGTCTAAAACTAAATGTCATATTTCATTTGAGTTAATGTAGCTTGTAGTATCTAGGTGGGTATTCTGGGAAAAATTACAATAGACTGTATGTTTGGACTATCTTGTTGACTAGAAGAAAGAATTATTCTAAAACGTTATTATTCGATTAATAAAATTGACTCAATTGTTTTGGTCAGAATTGATTAATCATTTGAAAAGTTAGAGAAGTTGTATATGTTCGAGTTCATTTCTAGATTCGAGAATAAATTTTATGGATTCATGGGTAAATTAATGGAAAGGCAGAATGAGAGATTCATATTCTAGAAGACATGATACAGAAACATATTTATGAGATTAGTTATAATCGGGAGATCTTATTATGGGTTAAATTTGTCTTGATAGTTGCAGCTATCCAACTTGTTTTTAAATGATTTTGCTTGAAGTTTTTCATGAAATGGAATGTTTACCAGTTGAAAGTTATAGATGCAAATGTTTTGGAAACATCAGTTAGAGTCTGTTATGAAAATTTTGAACTTTAGCTAAACGTTATGAATTGTCTAATGTGCTTGGAATCTGATAATCTGGGTTTTCTTTCGGTTATATTTCGAAAGATGATTGTTGGCAATTTCTTGTAGTTGTGCTATTAAAGATAAAGTTATGACAGAAGAACATCATAATTGTTTAGTTAAGTCCAAGTATAGTATCAAGTTCTAATATGAGTTCTGATATGAGTTTTGAATCGAAACGAGTTAGGATTGATTTATTTACGAGATACCATTGAAAAGGTGAAAGAAAGACTCGACTTGACGGCTATTATCAGGTGAGAAATTTCGAGGACAAAATTTTCGTAAGGAGGGGAGACTTGTAACAGCTTGTTTTTTAGTGGTATCGAAAATAGTGTTTTTGGGGCCACAAATTTGATGAGTAAGTTCGTAAATATTATTATTTAATATTTACGACTCAAATATGGTTTTAAGAGAGTTTTTGCTTTGATAATTTATTTAATATAAATGACTAATTAAGTTCAAGTGGTAAGACCCTAAAGTCAAGTGATTTTAGAAAATGAGGTATCAGGACCTCGTTTCTATAAACCAAGTCATAGTTATTTTTATAAATATTTACAGAGTGTTATTAAGGTTGTATTAAATTTTGGTTAAGAAATTTTAATGTTTCGATAGTTAATTAATTAAAACAGACTAAATCGTAAAAGATGTAAATTTTAATCACTATTTGATTCGAATGATTAAATGGCTTAATGAATAAAGGTAAAGGGACTTAAATGGTAATTAAACCATTTAAGGAGTTAGTGGACTAATATGGGCATGGATTTGGTGTTTTATTTAATTATTAACCAAGGTTAAAATAGTAATTTGATAATTTAATTAAATTAAATAAAACTAAAAGCTGTTTTCATCTTTTAATTTGTCTTCTTCACCGAATTTGTTAAGGGAAGGAAGCCATTTTTAGACCTTGAACTTTTGGCAAGCTTTGAAGCTAGCATGGTATGTGATTTTGGCCCCATTTTTTTTAATTTTTATTTTTTTGAGATCATTGCAACTAGGTCCAGCTAGCCCGTACCTTCGATTTTGAAATTGTTAAAGATATTGAATATTTCCATTGATGAATTTATGTGTTTTTAGATATTAAATGATGAATTTGAAGTATTATTTGTTATTTATAAGAATTTCGTTAATTAATTTTGATGAATTTATCAATTAGGGACTAAATTATTGAAATAGTAAAAATACAAGGATTTGTTTTGAAATTATTACAAATGTGGGTTGTATTGGATGCCATGAATATTCGATTGGCATGAGTTTGCATTAAAAATGGTTAATTTTCATGTTTTAGGCTCAGAGACTAAATTGAATAAAACTAAAATGTTAGGAGTAATTTTGTAAAAATGACTAAATTGCATAAATAATTTTTTTACTATACAAATTAATAAATTAAATGAAATTATTAATTTAGATAAAGATCGAGTGGAAAATCGAGGAGAATGGAAAATTACCAAAAAGCCCCTATACTTTGACATTTCTGTAATTTAGCCAGGTAAGATCTTATGAAATAATATCACTTAAATGTTTATTAAATTGGTTGTTTAATGTGTGATTCTATTGTAAATGAATCAATATGTATATGTTATTATTCAATTTATTAAGGAAAGTGATGATGGAAATCCAATGACGTTCGAGGACTATTGAGCCCCAGTTGAACCTTTGGAATATATAGGATACAAATGAAATGTCATTAGGGTTACCATGTTTTGGGTGTTGTTCCTGAATGTCCTACTAATGTTTGAGTTTCGGCATTAGTTGCGGATACTCGTCAACTTATGTACGGCATTGTGTAGCTACATTCCGACCTTCAGCTGGTGTGAGCAGTCCCAGGTTACCATGTTTCAGGTGCTGGTCCTGAATGTCCTACTGATGGCTAAGGTCTAGCATTAGCTATGGATACCCATAAACTTGTGTGAGCAGCATCATGTAGCTTACATTCTGACCGTCAGCTTGAGTGAACAGGCCTATTTTACAGCTCGTATATGCTACGGATATATTTTTAGCACACTTTGTGTGAGCTTTCTCGCGTTTCTAATTTTATTCTAAGTGGTTCAATGGGCATGAAAAGGGAAGGAACGGTAAGTATTCAAATGACTTATATAATGTAAACTATGAAAAGGAAAGGTTAAAAAAGTATAACTATGTTCATGGAATTGATGATTTCTAGTAAGGTTATTCATGTTTAATAACTTATCTTATGTTATTCAAGTGAACTATGAATTGATGCATTAACATGTGTTGTTGATGATGATTAGGCTTGTGACAAGCTATTCATTGGATTGTATTATGTTAGTTTTAAAGAGATGCATTGAAATGGTAAGTGACCAAATCGAAAGATGCTTATGTGCATGAAAGAGAGGTAAGAATCAAAGTATGTAATTTCTCATGAAATGGTTTTTTTGTGTAGTTGATTCTAAAAGAGTTTTGTTTAAATGCACTAACTTGTAGCTATGATTAATGTTATGTTTATATATTGTATGTTATGCAAATGAAATGGGTGAGAATAGGTAATGAAATGATAAGTTCATAGCTGAGATGTAATGTGATGAAAGAAAAGGATTTGCTGAGTTAAGGGACTTACTTGTAAGGAAGAAATTTACTGACGCTATATGTGAGTTTACTTATGTCATGAATAAATACACTACTTCATGAGTTAATAATGTAATTAAGCTTATGCTAAGTAAATAGGATGGTAAGTAAGTAGATGAAATGCTTCATCATTTTAAGGAAAGGTTGATAAATATGTAAGTCAACGTATGAGACCTTATTATGTTATGAATGAAAAGTGTATGTGATGTTTATAAATATACTCAATTGTGAGTTTAGTGGTGTTCAATAGGTTTATATTAAGTTTAAAGTATTGGTGTTGAATAATGTTTAATCTATGTATGATAGTATTGAAGTGATAAGTTATGTTTTAAGTTTATACGAGCTTACTAAGCATTCACTGCTTATGTAGTCGTCTTTCTCTTACTTTATATATTATCAGAAGCTCGATTAGTTTGGAAGCTTGTCGAATATCTATCACACTATCCAGAGATTATATTAGTAGATTTGGATGTTTTGGTTATGTTATAATGACATGTATAGATGGACTTATGTCTAATGTTTAGTTGATCTTATGGTATGTAATGTTGTTTTGGGTTTGAGGTACTTATGGTATATTGATGCTTGTTGGTGGTTGTTAATATGGTTAAATTGATGCGTGTTTGGAATAACCATATTTGGTATGTTTATAATGAGACCATGTGGAGTTATGCTTTGAGGTAGATATGATCTATTTGTAATGGTTTAAATGTGGTCAAATATGGTAAGTTTATGTTGAAGTGATATAGGTTAATTTATGAGTTTTGAGATGGAAAATGAATTAAGGGTTGATGATTGAAATGTGTTAAGTACCTGTATATGTTTAGGTAAATTGTATGTTTGCATTTGAGATGCCTATATGGCATATTGGTTGAATGGAATTTGACCATTTGAAATTGGTCATTTTATGCATGTTTAAACATGTTTTGATGCATTGGTCAAGTGTGCAAATGATATTTAGGTGCATGTTTGAGGTGGGTGAAGGGAATGGCTTGATTTTGGCCAATTTCCTGTCCACACAGGGGCGTGTCTCAGCCGTGTGTGACACACGACCAAGCCACACGATCGTGTTTTCCCTATAGGTTTTAAATGTTGCTTTTTGAAAGTTACACGGCCTAGCACACGACCTGACACACAGGCATGTGAGGCCATTTTGAGTGTACACTATAAGTGGTAAAAGTATCAAAACTTGGCAAAATGTCATCCATATAAAGTGTTACCTAAGTCACATAGGACTTTTCAGCTTGTAACATTCTGCGACTTAGCTAGGTTCGAAATTCAAGAATAGGCTCGACAAAATGGCTAAGCACGAAGCTAATTTGACACATTATATTATCCCCTATACTCCCCCAATATTCGAATAAACTCGCCACCTTATATCTACTTCCCTTACCTTCCTTATTTATCCATTTATTAAGGCATAGTATAGTATTCATGAGTACAATCATTTGAGCTTGTATTTTTCGGACAAATGTGAGCTTACCTTTTTTCCAACTCACATTGCTTTATTTTATTATATTTTTCTTCGAAATTTTCTCGGTTGGCATTTTTTGGTTTTTCTATTTTTTTCTTTACAAGCTCAAAAATCTTATACTCATAACATACAATTCCTTAATTCACTTATTCTTTTTTTCTTTGAAACCATCGTGATTTATATATGTAATCCCTCAATATCAATGACTGGACGTTTAAATATGTGCAAGGACCAAGAATTAAAGGATTAAATAAATTATTCTTTAGGTTCAAGGTTTCATTAATGATTAATTAAGAAAATGGATTCGAGCTTCAAAATAAGTACTAGAGAAATATATATAGGATAGCTTTTTGGCTCAAAAATGGTCTACCAAACAATGCCTTAGGGTCGTGCCTAGGTAATTCCATACATGGATTAAATCAGCCAAGTCTATCAATTTCTACAGCCTATAATTCAATTAAACATGTATGTTATTTATATATCTATTTATCATGTGGTATACTTAAGATCTTAAATCTATTCACAGTATAATAAATTGAACTAATTAGTCTAAAATAATATAATCTATAATCAATTATTATCAAACTAAAATTTAGTTTATTTACAAAATCCTATTAACATACTCCTAACAAATCACTTGTATTTCTACAAGCTCAAGCACATATAAAACACACAAAATAAAAATTAAAAACTACTAACAACAAAGAAAAATATTAGAAAATTTTTTACAATTTTCCTAAGTTAGCCCCAAACTTTATTCGGCACATTGTCCCTAATGTGCAATAAAATATAAAGGAAAGAGGTTACCTGATTGACGTGGTACGTGCACCAAAATTGGTGCGACTACTCTTTTGTGGTTTTGACTCGAAATTATAGTGCCTTCAAATATATAAGGTTCCCACAAAGAAAACTAAACACAAACTATATATATAATACTAAAATCCTAACTAAATAAAAACAAAAACAAAAATCATCCCAAAAATAAAATAATTCTTGAAACTATAAATTCCAAATAAAATTAAAAATGTTTAGAATAAATCAGAATGAAGCTCTGACTCCTTAATTTGCTTTGTCCGGGTCACCCTTCGAATATGGATTTTCTTCAGGATCTTCTTCTAGGTCATCCTCCAGATCTTCTTCAGAGTCTTCCTCTAGATCCTCCTCTTGATCTCTTTTTACCTCTATCTTGTTGGATTCTGCCTTTGCTTCATATTTAGTTGTTGAAAACTACGACAACCTTAAATCAGTCTTCCTCATACAGTCCACGTAGATTTGTCCTACTTCTTGTATCCACTGAATAATCCATTCTGAATCAGGTAACACCTTCTCACCTAGATGTGGTTTTGTCTTAATAACCCTCTTTCGTTTTTGATTTCCCACCAAATGCTTCACACTAGGTTCTCGTATCTGATGCCTTGACCATTGCAAGTAGCGTCTAGATCGTCCCATCAATACCTTGACTTGTTTACACAAAGCAATTACTAAATGTGGAAAAAATTCTACCTTGGTTTTTTGTGTGCAATGAAGCATGCTCTTGTAGATCCATGTTCCAACACAAACATTTTTCTTCTGTAATATAGCATACAGTAATGTATCTTGGAAAATATCTATGTTAGACATGTCTAAGGCTAGGCTAATTTGCATACTGATGAACTATAACCACATACTTGCCCTCGGAGTTAGCTGTTACTGTGAGAACGATGTAAGGAAATTTGCTCATAGATGGCATCTCAACTTACCTTGTCCATCCTTTAGGAGGTTGATTATCTCCTCCATATTCTTTATTGAAAAATAAATTAGACCAATTTTTTGTGCAAAGTCATAGAGGAATAAAGGACTGTCACAGTACCTCGCTATCTAGGGAGGTGAGATGGAAATTTATTTCCCTCAAACAAAGACCAACAACCATGGTACATCTAATTCTCGAGTTGTCTCGATCTCTCTTAAGGCAACATAAAGTTGCTGGACAATTGGCATACAGGCTCATTCCTCGGGGATGGCGCAAAACTTTTCTCATCCATGGAACCGAATTATCTCCCTCGTTTCATTGTTTAATTAGAGCAAGAACTCAAAACCCCTCTCCTGAAGAAGAGATTTTCGTCGAATGGCTCGAAGATGAATTTTGATCTCCCTTTCACGAAGTTCCTTGAAGTTATCAGCTCCCAATTCAACATTTGAAAGGTTGCTCCTCATCATTTTCGGATTATGGAACAAGTGAAAGGCAGAGAATTCGCAAATGTCGAAGAAAAAGGTAGTGAAAGGTTGTTTAGTTGATTGGGATGGCTTGGAGGGTGTAGCTATTGGTAAGGAAACTATATAAAGGCCATTTAGGGATTGACTTGCCGTGCAAACTTGGGGAGTATCTTTAAAGATTACGTCGAACCAAGAAAAGAAAGTTGCCAAAAATGTATTGTATGTCGCGCCATAGAGGGGGCATGCACGGCACGAGGTGAATTTCTGCCTTATTTTTGCTTCAAGGTATGTGTATGTCGCGTCATAGGGTGTATATGGCACAACACAATGATGAATCTCCAAATTTTCAGTGTTGAGACAGTTGTGTCGCACCATGGAATTGTAACAACTCATTTTCCAGTGGTGTTAAAAATAATGGTTTTGAGACCATAATTCTGATGTGTGAGTTCATAAATATTAATTATTTAATATTTACGAGGTCATTAGTGTCATATTGAAATTTGACCCAATAATTTTGATGTTTGGCTAGTGAATAAAAAAAAAGGACTAAATCATAAAAATTGTAAAAGTTAATTGATGTGAGTTTATATGGACTAAATGGGTTTAGTTGATTAATTGGATAGTTTTAAATGGTAATTATGCCATATCTATTGTTAGGGAGCGGTATATTCAATTTTATAATGGTTTTTAATTAAATTAAAGTTACAATATAATAAATAAAACTTAAAAGCATAAAGGTAAAAATATTATCTTTTTCGTTTTGGCTTCTTCTTACCTAACACCATTGTTGTTAAGCCTCCAAGCTTCGACTGTGTTTTTATACTTGCATGTAAGTCCATTTTCACTTGTTTTTCATGAATTTTATGTTTTTCAAATCATTGTAGCTTCCCATGGACTATTTTGAAATACTATCAAAGTTTTGAAAACTTGCCATTGATGTTCATGAAGCTTTTTATTTGTTAATGGTTTATTTTGAAGCTTGATGATGAATTTGGACTATTTCGTAAAGTGATTTTGTATAGTTTTGAGTTTAAGGACTGAAATGATAAAATGTTAAAATTGGCTAGGTTTTCATGTAAAATTTTAGAATTTGAAGGCTATATAAAGGTGGTTATGTATTCGAAAAAATGGGTTAGGGATTTATATTGTGACTTAGTATTTAAATGATCTTGTACACTTTGGGTTTATAACTTGGAAGTATTAATGTATCACTCGTTGACATGGTTGTGACAAGATTATGATTTGATCAATAATTTTGTTAATTTATAAATGTAATCATAAGGTATGTTATATTGATTCAACCTATGAACTTATTAAGCTCAATTGTAGCTTACTCGTGTCGTTCCTGTATCCTTGTAGATATCGTTTAGCGGAACTAGGTGATCAGATCATTGAAAAGATCACAATATCCAAACTCTTTTTGGTAGATATTGAAACCGTTATGTTTTGGTTTTGTGGCATGTAATAGGAGTATTGGTTTATGTATCTATATTTTGATGTAAATATCTATATGTTTTGTGTTTGTGAAAAGTATATTTAGTAGATAGCCAAATGGTAAGGTTGATTATAGATTGTTATGGAAATTTTTCTTGTGCTTTTGTGTATGGTATAATATGGAGTGAGATGAAATGTTAATAAGTTGTAATTTGTGTTGGAAAAATGGTTACGTGATGTCTTGGTTGGAAGTTACATTGAATGTCAAGATAGTTGATGAATGTATTGTTTCTTTAATGGCAAATGTAGTGATGAATATGCCTTAGTTTGTAATTTTGTTAGTTGATGGTAAAGGTTATGGCATTTTGGTACTTCATATGACATTATTTTGCTAAGTGTGAAATTGATACAAAATGAAGTTGGAATGTTGTTTGTGACGGTGCCTAATGGCATATTGCTTAGAATTAGGTAAATGGCATGTTTTAGTATGTCTTTGGTGTGATTTGAACAGGTTGGATGATTGGTTAATGGTATACTTGTGGCCTAAGTAAGTATGAAATTGTATGACTTGCATTTGAAGGAACATTTAGGTTCATAAGGGCTACCACACGACTGTGTGCTTCATATGGACATGTGGCACGACTGTGTGCTCTATTTGATTTAGGTGTCAATTGGCACACACAGCCACAGTTTGTTACATGGTCTGGAGACACGATAGTGTGCCTCCACCTATACGGTCATAGTCCGCACACATGGTTGAACAACACGGCCATGTCCCATAGCACCACATGGCCTTAACCTGTCACACACACGGCCGTGTGATTCATGTTTTCTATTTTTACCTTGTCTTTATGTTATGTTTTGAATTAGTCCCTACTTGTTCTGGAATTGATTCTTGAGCTTTGTAGGCACGATTTAATCCCATTTTTGTGTGAATAACATGATTATTGAATGATTATCTATAATTGATTATTTTAAAGTAAATTTTAAATTGAAATTGCTTACTATTGTTTGTTAAATGTTGTAGCATTTTGTAACCCTGATCCAATGACAGAGATGGGTCAAGGGTGTTACAGGAATTGTTATGTGATGACATGGCTTCGATTTGGCTTGTTAAAGGCCTTTGGTTGTCCTTACTTGCACCCAACTAACATCTAGCTCCTTCGTTTCTCTCGGAACCCTGTTTCCTTCTAATATTAACATTAAATGAAAAGTCTAACCCCTAATTCTAACAAATTAAATACAAGATTACTGGCTCTGAGATTACCGGATCAGACATTGGTTTGCTATCTCCTCAATTGGCTCATTATGTTCATCTTCCTCTGTGAGTTCATTGACATCTTCAGGAACCTTCTTTTATTCATGTATGGGTGTTTTCAGCTTTACAAGTGTTTTTTCGGATCATAAATCGATCGCATTCACATGCTCTTTCCTATTTCTCCAAGGATTGATCTTTGTGTTACTACGGATACTCTGGCCATTCTGCTTTTGGAACATCACCATCAACTGACTCATCTGGTTTCAGAGGGTGTTTATTTGGGATTCGAGTCACCCACATGTAGACTTATTGAATGTCTGTCTTCATTGTTTGCATCTCCCCTCCTAATCGGTCAAATCATTGACCCTGTGCAGCATGGTCGATACCCATGGATCTTTGTTGTAAGTTTAAGGGTTGGTAAGGAGGGTTTAGTCAATTTTGTGCTTGATTTTCACCTCATTGGTTGCCTCCCTACTTGAGGTTTGGATGACCCTTCCAATTAGGGTTATAGGTGTTTGAATAAAGATTTCCACCCCTATTACCTATGTAGCTCGCCTCTTCTGGTTAGATCTCAGAATATGGCACCAGTTTTATTAGTTTGACAATCGACTACAAATGATTGAGTTTCTCTAAAATTTGTTGATATCGATCATCTTCGTTTACCATTTTTACCATTGGGGGTTTCAATTTGTACATAAATCTTTCATTAGGCCACATATACGAATTCATAGCCACGTAATCTATGATTTTATAGACTCGTTCATATGTGCGGAACATGATCGATCCTCCCGCTGCTCCATCTAAGCTGATCTGATGTTACCATCAACACCATTATAAAATATTTAAATTTGGAGCCATGCTTGGAATCTATGGTGTCAGCACTTCCTGAGTATTGACTTGAAACATTTCGACGCCTCATATAGCGATTCACCTTCATATTGCTTAAATTTGGCGATTTCTTGCCTAAGCTGAATAGTTTGACTAATTAGGAAAAGATTGTGTAGGAATTTTTCTGTCAAATTGTCCCATGTGGTAAAGGAATCTGGTTCTAATAAGTCTAGCCAATCATCTGCATTATTTGCCAATCTGGTTTGTAAAACTCATGCTCTACCAAAGGCTACATGATCTCTTTTGATGTATTGTGATCTTCTAGTTCAATGCTCACTCCATTGAAGGCATCGCCATGATTTCATTTTCATAACTCTGTTCATTTTTTTCATTCCAGAAACAATGGGCTATGGCTTGAACACGAAGAAAGGCTCTTAATCCATTTACACAGACATCTAACTCAAACTTATAACTACGAACCTTTGTTACTCATACACAAACATCTCATTTTATGGGATAAGAGTGTTTACCTCAATCAAACACAAATGAGAACATAATACACACACATGGAAGCAAGAAGGAACTCATTAGAAAAATGTAGCAAGCCATTCTTCATCCATGCCCACAATCACATGGATGGTACCTCTAACTATCTGCTTACTCTTAGGATCACTACGTGAGCCTTGACCCTGTTGGGAACCACTTTGATTCACGAACTCTATAAGCTCGCCATTCCATACTGTGTCTTCTATAGCATTCATCAACGTGAAGCAATCATCGATTTTGTGCCCTATGTCATCATGAAAGGCATATATATCCATTGAACTCAATCTTCTCGCAATGCTCCTCATCAAGGATGGCTAGGGTAAGATGCCAAGGCTCTTGACTTGGCTCAGAATATAGGTACGAGTGGCATTCAAGGGGGTATAAGCTTCAAACCTGGCTCGGGGAGTGTACCTCCTAACTTGCTCTGGTTGAGATTCTTGGGGGGCCTTAGGAGAAATACCTTGAGCTTGATTTCTCTATGGCTTATCATTTCTCACTCGCAACGATTGGCCATGAGAGCCTTGTCCACTATGAGGTCCTTCCCTATTTCTAGACTATCTATCTTCCCTTTAAAAAGTGCCACGGGATGCCTTCTTGATTTTCTTCGCCCCCACAAACTTGTGGGCTCGTTCACATAAGTCAGCCAAACTCTGTAGTTGTTATCGATGAAGGAGTATTGCACGTGATCATTTTGTACTCCCATTATAAAAGCATATATGACCCACTGGTCCTCCAAATTCTTGGTGTTGAGGGTCGCTGCATGGAACCTCTTCACGTAATCCTAGAGGGACTCACCCTTTATCTATTTTACTGATATTAACCCCATATGTGTGTTCATAATTTCTCTGTGGGTTCTAAACCTTTCTAAAAACATTTTCCCCAACTGCGAGAAGCTCCTAATCAAACTCTAGGGGAGGGACAAATACTAGTCCTTAGCTCTTGCCTTAAGCGTCGTTAAAAAGGCCTTGTACTTTGCTGCATCTGATGTCCCCAGTACGTTCATGTAGTCATCATATTGCATCAAAAGGCTCGCAGGTCCCTCCTTCCCTTGAACATATCTTTCAGGACTTTGAAGTCACGCGACAAGTTCACTTCTACGATTTCAGGGGCCAATGGATTGTTGAAGCAGAACAACCAGTCCATGTCCTAAAACTCAGGGTGCAATGCCCTTACATCCCTCCGTAACTCAACCACCTCATTTTTTCACTCTTTCACCTACATGCCTAGGACCTTGTCCTGTGTATTCACGTTGTCTTGAAAGTCAGAGTTATCAGAATGCACCTTTCTTCTCAACTCCTCGATCTACTTTCAGCAGCTCCTGCTGAAGACCTTGTTGTTGTAGGAATCGCGCCTCCTGAGCGGCCATTTGCTCCCTTATGAACCTCATTTGATCCTAGAGAGCAAAGAACTACTGCGGGGTGCCTCTTAGTTAGGAGGAAGTGACAACCCCTGGCCGGTGGAAATATTCAAGTCTAGAGGGTCAGAAACTCCCTGATGAATTGCATTGTCGAAGTTTTCTGGTCTATCGGTGAACCATTCGACAAACAAATCTGCTTCATTATGCTGACCGCCAAATCCTAAGGCTCCAGCTATTGTGATGAAAGGTTGAAGGGAAAATTCTCATTTGGGTGAGCCATTTCTATTCTCCTACCGAAGAAAAGAAAACCAAACTTGTTGAAATCTGATGATCGGAAGTCTGTCCATGCTCATCGCACCAATTGTGGAGTGATTTTTGTCTCGATCCTATTAAGAGGAGCATTCAGGTATTTATACTATCATAGCTCACGGCCTGACACTACTATTTTTTCTTGACACCACTTTGCCTAAGACCGACATTCTAAACGGGCTCTAGGCCTGCTAGACACGTGTCTCACTCCAGTTGCCTGTAGTGCACGCGGTCCTCTCTGTACTTAGGACTGACATTCTGAGTGGGTTACAAGTCCGCTGGACACATGTTTCACTCTGGTTTACCTGCAGAGCACGTAATCCCATTATGTGAACACCTTGGGTATATGCGGACAGAGACCGCGACCCTCACCTGGTTTATGCAAGCTGGATCCGTGAACACACCTTGTGAGCTAGATCCGCGAACTCCTCTCGCTGTCATCTCGTAGTTCGCCTTGTACTCAATCATCTAGTGGGACCTACCCAGGTACGAGTAGGTGACTCGGGTCTTATCTAGGATTTGAGTTGGTGATCACTGATATATAACAGTGTTTATGTTATATATAATAAAAAAATACACTTATTTTTAAAAAAGTGTCATAATTTTTTCCACAACTTATTTATAAAATACAATTTTATAAAGTTATGATAAAAAAATATTTTTTATAAAAAAGTGATACAAAGTTATTCAACGTTTTATAAAATATTTTTTATAAAGATTATATATTATAATTTTTATTATTTTAACTTAATTTACGTATTATAAAAATGGTATAACTTAACATAAGTTTTTTTTTCCAAATTAAGTTTATATAAGTTTTTATAATTAAAGGTACAAATTGTTTGCACCATGAACCCAAATACAAAATGTTTTCTTGCATAATATCGGGGTATGGTATCATTTGAGAGAACGAAACCGGACACAAACACTAAAGATAACTCACAAACTCTTTAATTTTGTATATTCAAAGCTTCAAAAGGAGATTAATAGGATATTTGTTGTTCTAAAAAAGATTTCTCATACTAATATCATCTTAGTATTGTAGAAAAAAAAAAAGAAGCTAGATTCTACTAGCATCTTGCATACTCCATAACTTCATTTGTAGGTTGAATTAGGATAATTCATACTTTGAAGAGTGCACGGAAAAAAGATATTTTGATAATCTTAATGATATATATCTATATTCAAATGATGAATAACTTAGGTAGACGCCAACGAATGATGATAAGGGGTATATCTTAAACCTTAAAAAGGGAATAACCTAACAAATATAAAACGCTAGAATATTTAGATAAAATTGCATATGATATTTATTTTTCTTGTTATTTTTATTAACAATCATATTATCGACTACTTTATTAGGCTAACATGTTACATACAATGATTTGGTTTTAATTTTTATTGCTCGTTTAGAAATTTTTTATCGTACTGATATTTTTTTAATAATTAATTATGTAACTATGTTTGTAATTAACATTTATATTGCTAAATATGATATAAAAATTAAATTTCTTTATAATTACAAAAGAATATGCAACTAACGTTAAAACAAATAAGCAAAAAAGTATTCAGACTTGCAAGGTCTGATAAAAAAATTCAAATTCTTTATTTTTTGAACAATACCCGCTTACTTCGTAAGGTCTGATAAAAACATTATAACCTTCTAAGTTTAATTTATAAAATAATTTTAAATAAAACAACAATTTTACTCATTTATAAATTAATTATTATCCTATATATTTTTGTTATTTTTCAGTTTTAATATTCAATAATTTCTAATTGCAAATAATAAAGTTATAAAAATATTTTAATCATATTATTAATTAAATTACAAATGCGAGTAGTGGCCATAGAGGGATCGCGTCCTAAACCATTTTAAATTATGTTCCTTTTTCTTCGGGAGAATTTATTTATTTATCTAATAAAATTTAAGAAATGGAACTTAATTCCACAAGCAACGGCCAACCATTTTCTTATACCACTTGACTATTTCCACATTTTTTCTGCCAACTTCACAGCCTCTCTCTCTCTCTCTCTCTCTCTCTCTCTCATATCTCTCTGTTTATTTTTTTGGGTTTTCCTTTTGTCGTCTTCTTCTCACCTGTTTTTCTTCCATTTTTTAATCAAGTTCCCCCCCCCCCCCCCTCTCATAACCTCTCCCTCTAACAAGCCAAAGGCCCCAAGCAGATTCTATTTGTTCTAACATGGAGAAAAGCCATGAACTTGAACTGACCCAGATGAGGAAATCAGTACAGAAACTTGGGTTTTCAACAGAGGTAAATTATCAATACCCTTTGTGACTGAAATCCTGTATATTTATACTTCAATTCAGTGTTTTTGACCCCTTTTTTCGTTACAGAAATACGGGGATCCGACACTCATGAGATTCTTGATTGCAAGATCAATGGACACAGATAAAGCTTCAAAGATGTTTGTCCAGTGGCTGAAATGGAGGTCTTCTTTAGTTCCTAATGGGTTCGTTGTAGAATCTGAAGTGCCTGACCAATTAGAATCGAGAAAGATTTTTTTGCAAGGTTTGTCAAAGACAGGATATCCAGTGATGATTGTCCAAGCTTGCAAGCATTATCCTCCCAAGGACCATCTCCAGTTCAAGAGTAATTAGTTAGCCCAGCCTCACTACTTTCACTCTTCTTTCTCATGATTGATTAATTAGCATATTCTATTTTTTGTTTTCTTATAATTCATGCATGTTGATAAGCCTTGCCTGAAATTTGATTCTTTTCCGATTGTTGAAATGATAACTTTTGGTCATGAGACTCATGGTAGAAAGGTTTCATCATTATGGTGGGACATAATGGGAAAGCTACATAAATCTGCGATGCTATACTTCTTAGATCTTGTTTAATATTTTAGGTAGCTCATAAATGTCGGAGTTTAATCTGTGGCCCCTCAAAGTTGTTTTTTTTCAATAAGAGCAATAGATAGGGTAATCCGTTAATCGAACCCAGGACTTGATTTGGTTTGCCATTATGGGCTTAGTTTATTTTATAGGTAAAGCAGATAAATGGTTGGTGGTTTTATTTCGGTCATTAAATTTTTAATTTTTTTTATTTTAGTCATTAAGTTATTTAAAATTATTTTTTTAAACGTTAATATCAGTTTGAAATTTGATTTTGATGAAATGTTGTGGTGAATTTTTTTATTGGTATTATAATAAATTTAATTTTTTAATTTTATATATTCTATTAATTTGATTTTAAATATAAAAAAATTAATAAATTTAGCTCTCAATGTTTATAAAATTTGTTATTTTTGTTCAAACTCTAAAAAAGTCAATAAATTTAGCCCTCAACATTTATAAAATGACAAATTTTAGTTTTTAAATTTCTGTATTTTTTTTAAAGTTTTGACCCTTTCTTTCATTTTCTTCACAAGAACAGCCAAGGTAAAAAATCTGTATAGTAACATTGATTAACTAAAAGTAAAGCTCACCGCAGAATATTTGAAAGAAATTTTGGATGAGGTTCCGATAAATGAGGTAGCAAGTAATCTAATGCCTAATAATTCAAGTCAATTCAATTGGAAGTTTAGCAATACACCACCAAAGGGGAGCAAGGTTTCAACTTGAAATAACCATGGATGCAAAGCCTGCAGCAAAATCTGAGATTTCGGGTGAATGGACCCTGCAACAACTGAAACTATTGAAAAACAAGATGTTTGTATCAATAACTTGGTAAGCTGGCATAGGAGGGGTTCAGTTAGAGAAGAAGACTGCATTACCAAAATAAAACAAATAAGCACAGTTGTATGATTTTGTTGTATGTGGTTTGTAGCTGGCGATCATCAAGTTATTGTTTGAATTAAAATTTAATGAATTTTAAAAAATCAAAATTTGTTATTTTGTAAATGTTGAGGATTAAATTTATTGAATTTTTAAAAATTTGAACTAAAATGACAAATTATGTAACATTGAGGGTTAAATTTGTTGAATTTATTTATTTAGGACCAAATTAATAGAATATGTAAATATTAGATGGCGACAAAAAAAAAATTTAGTGACCAAGATCATGGGCAATACTTTAGTGATAATTTCTGTTGTTTACCCTATTTTATATTTGCTCGTGAACTTCATCAATTACTATTAAAATAGGAGATACTACAAGTATATTCAAGATTTATTTATTTTACATGTTTTTGTTTTTGCTGCAAGCAAGTTTCTTTTCATATTGCAGAATTTACTCTTATATGTTTTCTCTATCTCTTGATGCAGAGTTCGTGGTTTATCTGCTAGACAAAACCATAGCAAGGTAGTATTCTGAGTTCTGACAGTAAAAAGAAAAAAAAGAAAAACCAAAGGAGCTTCTTTTTTTTTTTTTTTTGAGATACAAGCTCCAAAGACATACATTCATATATTTTTTTACTCATTGAGTTGTACCAATCTCAGTGCCGTCAAAGGAAGAGAAATAGGAAATGAAAAGTTGATTGGCGTTCTTGATTTTCAGAATATTACATACAGAAATGTTGATGCACGTGGATTAATAACTGGATTTCAGTTCTTACAGGTGATGTATGTTCTCCGAAATATGTAGAAAAGAACATTGTTTCATGTGTCTTATATAAGAGAAACAGAACGAGGATAGTGCATGGTAAATAAATAATAATAAGAGAGCTTGTTAAGTTTTCTCAAAGTACTTTGATGTCTCTTGTAATTTTATGGCGATTTCTATAGCTGTTTGAAGAGTTCTGCCCTTCACCCGTCTTCCCTCGATGAAAATGAAGGGAAAAGGTGAGCATATTACATAACCTAAAGAAATGCACTACTGACGAGAGTGTAGGCTGTGGAGTTGACTCCATAGCTTTAAGGTATTTTACTGTGTAAGTATCGGATAGGGTTTTTGCCCGATATGGGTATATTTATTATTTTCAAATTTTTTATCATAATATGCCTTAGAAGAGCAAAATGGTTCTTCTGTTAAAAAATCTATCCATTTTTACTGTGAAAAAATTGATTCATGTCCGTCAGAATGAGATACATTTGGCATTACAAGTGTAACTGTCTAGTAAGTTGATGAAAATTTTAACAAAAATAACCAATTTGCTCTTTGATCAATTTTAAGGGATTAATTTACTTATTTTTTGAGTAGAGAGCAAAATACAATCTAACTTCTAATACAAAGACCTCTATTATACTTTTACTCACTAAATGTTTGGTTCTGTTTTAGATTATGTTGCTAAAATTTTGTTTGAGTAATGGATATGGGCATGTCTCAGATACAAGGATATAAATTTTTCATATATCTGGAAAGTTCTTTTAGGACTATATCCTTTCATGCTGGACATAATTGTTGGATTGGAGTAATTCGAGAAAAGTGAAGAGTTGGATTAAAATAAGTCTTAGGAACAAGTGGAAACAGTTGATAAACTGAATCTTTTCAAATGACACGCTAATGCATGCCATGTCTAGATATTTGTCGTGTTAGACATGAGTGTTGGATTGGAGTGAAGAGTCGGATTAACATAGGTCTTAGAAAAAAGTAGAAACGGTTAGTAAGCAAAATCTTTCTAAATGACACGCTAATGCATCATATCTATCTTCTGTTTTACTTCGTGTACAATCTGATTATGATTTACGAGGCCGTGTTTTAGAATTTATTTGTAGCATTCTTTAAAACCATGAATTGGGCTATTTTGTCTAACGATTCACCCAATTCACCCAGCTTGTCCTGTTGTCTTTCTAACCCGCTTCTTCATTTTCTAAAAATTGTCCCAAAGGGATTAAGCTATTAAATGCACCATATTTAATATAGGAATTAGCTAATAAGTTAAGAAATTATGCTCAGTCTCCTTAGATCGTGGCCATTGTAAACTGAATTTATCCCTAGATTCTCTTCTGGAAACTTATTACATTTTTCTTCTATGTTTCATTATCCCCAATCTTCACTTAAATGCAGGCATATTTCCCAGAGCGCTTGGCAAAGTGCTACATTGTGCATATGCCGAGGTTTTTTGTTAGTGTTTGGAGGATGGTTTCTCGCTTCATTGAGAAATCTACACTTGAAAAGGTATTTGTTATTGTTTTATTTTTTTTACCTTTCAGATTCTTAGCAGATATAGGTAATGAACTTACTGTCCCAAATGTATTGTTTTTGCTTTATGGTGGTGAATATATGTTTCCTAAATGGAGGTTACTGCATCTTTGTACCTTAAAAATAGTTACTGGATCAAGAGTTTTGCTAATGATTATCTTTAGAGATCCCGGAGTTCAAATCAGTTGGTTCATGTAGTCATTCTTGAGTTCCAGCATCTGGAACTTTTTTTCCTCTACTTTCCCTGCTTCCTTTGTACATAAACGTAGAGTGCTCCTTTTAAGGGTAGTTAATAGTAAACACATTTTGTTAATTAGAATAGTCTGATAACTTTATTCATCCGTTCCATTACATCAAGCGAATATATTAATAGAGTATCCGTACGACACAATTAGCAGAATTCTTAGATTATATTTATGTGATATATCTGTCTTTGCTTATTTTGCAACACCATGAATACAGATTGTAATTGTGACCAATGACGATGAGAAGAAAATCTTTATAGAGGAGATAGGTGAAGAAGCTTTGCCAGTGGAGTACGGCGGCAAAGCAATACTGAGAGCTATCCAAGATGTACAGGTTCCCACATTGGAAGGTTGATCCCGATTCCACCCCAAAATTTACAGGCCATCAAGTGTTTGCTTTAACTCAACTCATTCAAGTATTTCTACATGATAGACATTTGATAACACTGTGGCAGCCCCTGAAGGTGTTAAACCTTCAAACGATCAATGTTGCTGCCAATAATCCATCCCTGAGCCGAATATATTATATGTATTGATGATGATAGTTGCCAACACAATGTCGGCTTTCAATAATGTATCTCCACCATCATCATCATCTTTAATTGCTATAATTTGAAAACATAACCTTCGAAGGATTATCACGTCACTAGATTAAATTATCTACTTTATCCCCTATTATTATGTATATGTGTGCGCGCGCGCCCGTACGTGTGTTTCAACCTGCCAAAAGGTTGATGTTTTCTTGTTCTATTTTAATTTCTAGAGAAGTAGAGCTCATGGCTTAAAAAACTTGTTAATGGTTATGTTAAAATTTTAATTTAAAAAGTGCTAACAAATATAAAGTTGAATTAAATTATAATAATTTATACTATTATTTTTTTTATAAAATCTATACTATTATTTAAACTCTTAATTGAGTGTATCAACTCGGTTAGGGATATTATAAAAATATCTTTTCGTATCTAAAGTAAGTTATATTATTCTAAGTTATTTTAGTCTTTTTTTTAAATTAATAAATAATTCGCATATAATGGGATTAGAACTCACAGTATTTGAACTGCTAAAATTTTAATTTTACTATTAAATCAAAGCTTTGATTGAATATGTTTTATATGTTGTAATCTTATTATGCACACTTTTATGACAAAAATGATATACAAAAATGATCTTTCCATTTTCTCTTTTTGGTCTCGTATCATATAATAACCATATAATGAATAATAAATGAATATTTTTAGCGGGAATTCTCAGGCGGAAAGGGACCTATTTTGTTTTCCTGTTTTAAGAAAGGGAAAATCTTATCCATTGAATCATTGTACATTTAAATTTGATTTTTAAATTAGGAATTTCGGGTACAAATAGACTACTCCAAGTGGTCTTTAACCATACATACATGTGATTATATATTTATTACCACAATGTAATACGATAAAGAAGGAGGATTTTAAATGCGAGATCTAAAAATATATCTTTCCGTAGCACCAGTACTAAGTACTCCCTAGTTCGGTTCTTTAGCGGGTTTATTGATAGAGATCAATCGTTTCTTCTCGAATGCATTAACATTACCTTTTTTATAAATCTTGTTATTATCGTGGGACGGGGTGAAAAATATTAGATCGAGATACAATCAAATATTTGTGACTACTCTATCGCCCCCTTTTTTTATTATTTTTATTTTTTAGAATTATATAAGAATTAGATAAAATAAATAAGGAATGTAGAAAAAAAAAAGGTTGATTCAACCTCACCAAAACTCGAATTCAAGCTCCATTTAAATTACTAGTAGAGCGAAATGAGAAATGTGGTTGGAACAACAGTATCCTACAAGATACTTAAAGAAAATACTGTACTGTGGTTTGATTCTAAATAGTTAGAAATCGTTGTATTACTTATTCTTATTATTTACTATTACTATAAATCCATATTGTTTTACTATATTGATTGCAACGAGATCTTCCAGGATTTGGTTTTGAGTTAGCAACTTTTATTTTTTTTTTTCATTCCTTTCTTCTTTGCTTTGAATCGATAAATACAAAACTTGGGTGAATAAAAACTCAGGTTCATGGCCAAGAGTAAAGATGTCAGTTCACTAATTATTTGAACTCCTAATTAGGTTGGTGTCATTAGTTAGCCAAGTACCAACTCGGTAGGGAAATTGCCAACAACCTCTTATCCTAGGGGCAAGAGCATTAAGTTGTGAGGCGAATGTAACACCCCTTACTCGTGATCGACCCCGAAACAGGATACGAGGCATTACCGGTCTTAAACACAAGTAACCATACAAAACCAGGCCATAAAATTTTCATTTTGTTTAAAACTATCTATAAACATGCATATCGTCCCTTATAAGGGCCTACGGAGCCCTAAACATACATTTGAAGTGGTTCGGGACTAAACCAGAAACTTTGGAACACTAAGAAAATTTTCATGTTTTGGAAGGTCACATGCCCGTGTGCTAGGTCGTGTCCTCTACATGGCTAAGACACACGGCTGTGTCTCTACCCGTGTGGCTGAGAAATTGATTATTTTTCCCAACCATTTGTTACCCTCATTTGTACCTACTTAAAGATAACTTCAAAGGTACATTTCATGGCATAAATAAGCTACCAATACATCAATAATTCAACTTTAGATTTGTCATTTAAAACCAACATACTTAGTCACACTTAGTCACATTCAATATGCATCATCAACAACTCTTATATGAGCATAATTATATCTAATTAACATACTATACCATTGAGCAAAACTTAGCCATTGGACATCAAGACTTATAGCACATACAACCATTAGGAATTTAGGCCATACCCACAATTCATCATGTATCATGCAAACACAACTCACATCACAAGACATTGGATCAAAGTTCATGTATAATTTTTATATTTATTCCTTGTAGATATTGATAATGTTCCTTATTGAGTTGGTATCACAAGTTAACTCGACGTCAACTTAAGATTGACAACAACACAATTATAAATAATTATAATGCATTTAATATTCTTAATCTAATGTATTCATGTGTTTAAATTTCGTTTCTGACAATTTAATCTAGTTTTCATTTTAGTATCCTACTTATTGTATGTGTTATTATTAATTTGTTTCAAACCATTCATTTCATTAATTATTGTATGCTATTTTTAAACAATCCTATATGCTAAATAAATAATTTTCATATGTATACATGTGTAATAAAATTTATAATATATATAATTGAATTATATATTGCACTTTTTTCGTGTTTTTTAAATTACATATAAGATATCGATAGAGCATAACCAATCATATTGGTTAAACTAAAAATTTATTTACGTATACTATTATAATACTTGACTTTTTATTGAGTGTTACTATATTATTGTAAAAACTTTTGTTGAATTTGGTGCTACTTAATTTAGTAACACCAATTTAATGAGTTGTTGAAAAGTATCGGCATCACATATATAATAATAGTAAATATATGTTATTATTCACTATCATAAAAGATTAGTTTAAATTAAAAGTGATCTAATTTGGTTAAGGTTTATTGGGATTTAGGTATTAAATAAAGTATGAGACAAATATGTGTAGATACTCTAGTAACTAATTTCTAATTTATGATGGACTGATTAGAAATTAGGGTTAACGTGTAAAAGTGATATATTTTGTGTTATGGTCCCCAAATTACATATACGTAACTTTTCTAATATCTATGTTTAGAAAAGAGAGAGCCACCTTCTCTAAACTACTTGTGTGCTAATTTGTAAGATGAAAACCATAAAATCCAAATATTTCAAGAGATTGATATATCCAGGTACACTTCCGCATCTAGTTTTGTTCTTGATTTATCCTTGATTATTTGGCATTATAGATCTTAGTTTATGATTTGTTATGTTTTATATCAGATCTTGTTTTACGATTCTTACAAATGGTATCAAAGCAAAATTATGTTGAATTATTGGGAATTGATTAAAATTTTTTTTTTTTGGAATGGTTCTTATTTAAATTTTGTGCGTTTTATGTTATGATGTGGTAACTCAATTAAATACCTATAGAATCAAGTTTTGGTTTTTATGAATCCAGTTTTTAAGAAAACTGATATGTGTAGTTTTATTTTCGATAATACATATTTTAGTTTTTATGAATTACATTGTATTTATGTTTTATCGAAATTGATGTTTGCATCAGTTAATTTATATTTATGTTTTTTTTAAATGAATCGGGCTGGACTTTATAATAAAACAAATCAAAGTACAAGCTAACCCATTGAAGATGGGCCTATGAGAGTGAAGAAACAAACATAATTAAAAGCAAGAACCAAAATAATAAATGAAATTGAAAAACAAAACAAATTAAAACCAGCCTAGATTTAGCTTGCACCCATTCTTCAAAAGTAAATCCTAGAAGCTTGTGTCGGTGCCAGATTCCTAAAAGTAAAATGTTCCCAAAAAACTGATCTTTTGCATTTCTTTGCTTTTCCTTCTACCCAAACGTTCCCCTTTCTGCTATCAATTTGGTTCTCTTGGTCTGAAGGGCAAAGATCCCACTCTGGTGTCTTTCACCGTTCCTAAGTCCAGGTAACTTTCTTTCCCTGTTCTTAGACATTCTGTTGCAAGGTTATGAGCAAAAATATTTGTGGATCTAGGTACTTAAGCAAACTTTAGTTGTTGAAACAATGTCTTTGTTTAATGTATATGTAACACCCCTTACCCGAGACCGTTTCCGGAGTCGAGCACGAGGTATTACTTAGCTTATCTTACTAATTCGGAGTATAAAAACTTGTTTTGAAAATTAATTTCACTATTTACAGCAAATATGTCCAATCGTATAGCAGTTACTAAATTAATTATAACTCGAGCTACGGTACTCGAAATTTAATTTCGTAATTTTCCCTGAAACTAGACTCATATATCTTCCTACCATAAAATTTTTAGAATTTTATGTTTAGCCAATTAATACAGTTTATTAGTTAAAGTCTCCCCTGTTTCACCACTTAACTGTCCTGACCTTGCCACTAAAAATAAATTTTCTCCTTATAGGATTTTCATATGATTTTATCACTTATTTCTACAGAAAATAGACTCATTAAGGAATTTAAGTATGTAAATATGGCTCAAAAATATTTTTGTACAATTTTTAATGATTTCCTAAACTCAGAATAGGGGACTCTAGAAACAGATCTGACCCTGTCTCATTAAAATTCACTTATCTCAAAATATAAAATTTCTTTTGTTAAACCGTTATTTTTCCATGAAAATAGACTCAATAATATTTCAATCTACATATCATTCACCTTCTAACTCATTATATACTATCCTAGGTGATTTTTCAAAGTCACGTCATTGTAGCTGCTTGAAATCTGTTTCTTTGCAAAATTTTACTCTTTCATGATTTCCATGCATGTTTTATCACCTAAACCTACATAGTACCAAACATATTCATACTTAACCATTTTAAAAGCCAAACATTATCACATACTCACACATCTTCCTTTAGCAATATCATAGATACAAACATTCAAAATGACTAATCCCTATACATCACTTAGGCATATACATTACTTAGGTATATACATTACTTAGGTACATGCCACGTTATCAAAAGAAAAGTACATCACTAAAATTTTTTAGAGATTGGGATTACTCTGGATGCTGGACCGAACACTGGTTTTCTACTAACCTGCGCACGGAAACAACCGTACGCTGAGCATGGGAATACTCATTGGTATTACCATAATTCAAATTAATAACATTAATCTGTAAATTATATACATTTAATTTATGTCTACAATTATTCGTTAATTGTCTCATACTTTAAATCAACTTGATAATTAATAACAATAAGCAATATTTCAATCTTATATTTAATTGTATTCATACCTTGTTTCACTATCTAAATTTTATTGGATTTTTCAAAATCTTATTCTAATAACTCATTCCAATCCATACAAACTCAATCATTTCATCAACTCATTCATTATCCTTTCTATTTATATTCAATTTATACTTTAAATCTTTTAACACTCAATTTATTCATTAAATCCATAAATAAATTTCAATAACTTATATTCAATTAAATTCACATATTATTTAACTATTTCAAATCATTTTATTTTCACTTCTCATTTCTTAACAATAGCTATTTCAATTTGCTTTTCTTTACTTATATTTTTACATCATCTCATACTACCAAAATCATTTCATGAACTATATCGTTAACTATTTCTTGAACCCTTGGTTCATACATTTCATTTTCATATCTCAATTTAATATCTCATTTCGATTCATATTCAAAGATCATTCAATAAAATTTATATTATCAAAATTATTCATTTACCCCTATTTACTTGACTCGGACTTTGGCGGATACACGGATCCAACCAAACACACCAGAATGGCACCCAGTGCCTCATCGGATAGTTCGGAGTAATAGAGTGACACCCAGTGTCTCATCGGCTAAGTCGAAGTAAGTTGGTACCCAGTACCTCATCGAATCTATCCGAAGTAACAGTATGACACCCAGTGTCTCATCGACTCAAGGTCGAAGTATCCCTGAACACTTCCAATCCTATGGCATGCCAACTATATCCGACCTAGCCCGACTAGTTAATAGGGTTTCCGAATCACATTTCATTTCAATCACTTTCTCATACTTTCAATTCAAATCATTCCAATTTAATCACCATTTGATTCAATACTTTTTTCTATTTCAAATTCACTTTCGATTCAGTCACAATTCAATTCAGATTCACTTCCCACTTTCTAATCAATATACAATTCAATACCAATACATATTTCAGATATTCACATATAATCATACTTTGATTCAATTCAAACCACTTTTCAATCTATACACAATTCACATATTCACACATAATCATAATTTAATTCACTTTTATTCAATCATATTTTTAATTCATTCAATTCAATATCGATATTCACCTATTTTTATTTACTAAACATATTATTCAAAATTCAACAATTACTATCGATAAATTCAATACCAATACGTGTATATATATATATATATATATATATTCATTCAATTCTTTCATGATACTCACCTCAATTTGCTTATCATGTATATTAATTTAAATTTCAACAATTAATAATTAAATTCGAATTATGGTAATACTAACCGAAATTTCTTCGAGTCACTCCTTGTTCACCTTCTCCTTTCCTTTCTCGGACAATGACTCTTGCACGACATTAGCTACGTAATTAAACAATTAAAAATCATTAATACACAATTTCATCAAAAATATTTCCATTTATACCTAAACTTTACCTAGATTCTAATTTAATCCCTTATCAATACTAATTTTATTTTCCCATTCTAGCTCCATATTCTCTCTTAATTCTTACTATAAACTCAATTTAGCTCTTCAATTTCACCATAAATCCCTAATTTCAGGATTCTTTCAATTTAGTCCCTACTATTCAAAACTTACACTTTATTGTACAATTAAATCCTTCTCTAACTTGAAATTCAATCAATTTAACCCCTAATTCTTTCATTTATTCAATATAATCAATGTCTAGAAATATAATAACTTCCAAAATTTCAACATAAACCATGAAATATTTTGTTCTAGAACTCTAAAAACTCAAAAAGTATAAGAAAAATACTTAATTTGACTTACCAATTAAGCTTAGAACCTCAAAACCTCAATTTTCCCTTTTCTTTCTTTCTTTTCTTTCTTTCCTTCTTTCCTTCTCTGTTTCGTCCATGCTATTCTGTTTCTATTCTCTTTTTCTATCTTTTCTATCTTTTATTTAATTAGTTTAATATAATAACAATAAAATAATAATATAAAATTTATTTACTCAAATAATAAGTAAATATGTAATAATTAGTAATATATGTATTTCATTTTTTCACATGTCATCATACGCACCATACATTTGTCAACAATTTTGTTTATTTAAAATATAATAATATAATATAATTAATATGATTTACAATATAATAAAATAATAACATACTTTTAAAAAAATCTAAGATTTTTATCATGTAATGCCGACTCAACTTTAGAAAATGGCATAATTTCCTATTTGGTCCTTTTAACTTTTCTTTAATCTATAATTAAACTTTTATCCCTATTGCAATTTAATCCTTTTTCATAATTAACCTCAATTTAGACAAATTCACTTAATTGAAACTTAATTAACCACACAACTAACTTCGTAGATATTTATAATAAATATTAACAAATCCGATTTACCGAAACGGAGTCTCGGGAATACAATTTTTTTTCATTTTTTGTCCTTTTTTTAATCAATTAACCATCGAAACGTTAAAATTTCTTAACGAAACTTTAATACTACCTTAACGACACTCCGTAAATATTTATAAAAATATTTACAGCTTAGTTTATAATATCGAGGTCTCGATACCTCTTTTTTGACCCAATTTAGCTAATAATTTCTTTTAAATCACAAAATTCACTAATTCAAAAATATTTCTAAAATCAGGCTTAACTTATAATTATTAATTAATAAATTTTCCTAACTTTTTCATCAAATTTAGTGATCTCAAATCACTGTTCTGACACTACTGAAAATTGGGCTGTTACAGTATATTGTCAATGATAGCCCAAACCTCTAATCTGTCTTTAACATTCCTTTTGCTTTTGTTTAGGATGGATTTCACATCTCCTTCTATGACCACGTGCTAGAGACTCCACTGGATGCTTAACCGTACTGCTAATAGACAGGCAAGGCCTTCCACCGCGAATGGAAAATCTACACGATCATGCAGTTTCTGTTTTGTGACCAGAACTACCCACTGGGAGTCACGAACGACTAGTCCCAACGTAGATTTGTTCAAGTCTTGACTTTAAGAATCAAGGTTTTTTTAAGAAAAAGAACATTAAGTTGATCATGTTGGTGATTGGGTTTCATTATGAAACCATATATATAGTTTATTTATCTTTTAAGTAATATGTATCTACTTTTAAAGGGTACTCTATTAAAAATAAATTTTGATTCTTGAAGGGATTCAGGGTAAGATTTCAATGGAAGAAAATCCAATTGTATATATATTTGAGAAAATATATAATTTCCCTTCTTTCGATAAACCTTTTATTAGATTTGGTTAATTAGCACGTTTAAGGAATTATTCCATTAAAGGATTATATTCTCAATTGGATGGAGATTTGGAATGTTCATTCAATTTATAGTTTTTTGTTTTAATTTTCTAAATGCTTTTAGTTATTGAAGTAATTACACGATAATTACTTATTGTTCCATGACTATATTTTATCATATTTTCAAATTTGATTAATAAATTCAGGTTAATTATGATAAGATTAGGTTTTGTGTGAATTGATTTAAGGTTATTGATAATTTTGTCTGGATTAAGTTATGATTTTTTTGTCAAACTGGTTTGATGGACATTCATCAAACATGTTATATTTCTGATATGGATATATACTTCATCTTTGAGTCTCTTGACGCAAATTGATATCCAGTCATAATATGAATTTGGTTTTAAGTTTGGTGTGATAAAATTTTGTTATGGATTTCATTGTAAAAATTTCAATGGATGCTTTTTTAAGATATTAAAATTAGTCAAAAGTTAAGGTTTTTGGGTTATTTTAGAAGCTATAGAGCAATAAAAAAAATTTTATGGCATGGCAAGAAGCCAAGTCTAAACCATTTGAGTATTTGGGGATGCCTGCCCCACATATTGGATAAAGATGCGAGAAAGTTGGACTTATAGACAGAATTGTGCATATTTATAAGATATCCAAAGAAAACAAAGGGTGGTTATAACCTAAAAGAGTAAACTGTTATAGTGTCAACTCATGCTACTTTCCTAGAAGAAAGCTCCATGAATGACTTCAAAGCTCGGACCAAAAAGGTACTCGAGGAACTTTCGGGAAATATGCAAAACCCTACTGAAACAGTTCCAAAACCAACTCCTAATAGTATACAGACAAATTATCAGCAGCATAGGGTGCTTCGTCGCAGTGGGAGGGTTTCTCATAGGCCTGAGTTCTTCCAATCCGGCTGAATTATTTTTAACATTGAGTGTAACACCCAGTTTCCAATAAACTCAAAATTTGAAATAACTGGAGGACTAAACTTAAAGAGACCATAAGTTGGCGACCTCTATTGGAAGAAATGGGAAAGATGGAAATTGGATTGGACATGGTTGAGAACCAAACCTAGTTTAGTTAGGATAGAACCCGTCGGTTCCTTAGCAAGAGACATAATGATTAAAAATAGACGGTTCTCATTGGATTGGCAATAGCGTTGGAAGGGCTATAAATAGTTAAGAAATGACTTCCTAGAGATGATTTTCTTCTCGACTTTGTTTCGTTTTCTTTTGCTCTTCATCTTTTTGGTAGATCGAAGAAAAGTAACCATGGAAGGTTCTGCATGGAGCTAACTTTTTGAGGATTCAGTGATGTAGTCATAAACCAACTAAAAATCTGACTAAGGCAAGTGCACCTATCAATTAATAGTATAGCTACAGAGAGCAAAGATATCGTTCCCACGAGGACTAAAAGTACTAGTAATTATCGTCTTTCTATTATTTAACCGAAAATCTAGAGTGATTGATTAAAATTAAAATTAACTAAATTAATTAACTAAAGAACACGACAAAGAACAAATCAGGAAAATAAACGATTAACAACCAAGCAGCGAGATAATACCTAGGAAAGAATTCACCTAGATTTCATCTGTCATTATCAATCTAAATTACGCAATTTCTTCACTTAGTATCTTGATATGTAGAAATCCCTAAATTATGCTAATATCTCTATTCAAGACTAAGAGTAAATTGACTCTAGGTTGATTAATTGAAATCTCTTTCTAATTAAAACCCTTATTATCGCATTAACTCGATCTATGGGTTCCCCTATTAGATTTGACTCTAATCTAGTACATTTATGTTGTCTTATTTCTAGGATTGCATGCAACTCTACTCAATTATGCTAGATCTACTCTTAAATAGGGTCTATTCCTCTTCTGATTTAAGCACATCAAACATGGATTGATAATCTAGAAATATCAAATTAAGAATTAAGCATAAATAATTTAGAACAATATCTAAGTATTTATTGTTTTAAAATAGAAATCAAATAATAGAATCCATCCTAGAGTTCATCTCCCCTAGATATTTAGAAAATTAGTTCATGATAGCAAATAAAAATATCTCAAAGACAGTATAACCACAAGAAATAAAGAAAATCATAATAAACTTTAAAGAAATCAAAAGGAGATCTTCAGTCTTGGTAGAAATGTACTTCAGAGTTGGCTTCAATGGTGTTCTTTGAGTTGTTTTCTTTAGTATTCTATGACGACTCTCTCCTATCTTCTTATTTTTGTCATATATAGGTCTTAGAATGCTCGAAAAATCTAAAAAATATGCTTTCCTAAACATTTGGAGTGTAATTTGTGAAATCGACACAGTCTGGCACACATTCATGTGCAGCCCATGCGGGAGAGTCCAGCCCGTGTGGCCCTTGTACCTTACTCCAATTTTCCAATTTTCACTCGTTTGTCGCTCCTTTGTTCCCAAATGCTTTCTTAAGTATAGAAACATGAATTTAAAGGATTAGGGACATAAAATTCACCATTTTAACGTCGAATTATCACCCAAAAATGCATTAAGAATGAGATTAAAACATGTTACTTTTGACACTTATCAAATATCCCAACACTTAAGTGTTTGCTTGTCCTTAAGCAAAATCCTCAACCCACATTCAAGTTAACTTCTCTTAATTTTTCATTTTCATCAATAATATTTCAAGATAATTCGTAAATAATCATTCATTGGAAATTCAACCAAAAGGACAATAAAGATTGAAGTAGTTCAAGCCGAAAGTTTTAAAGCAAAAAATGTAGGTGTCTCCCCTCATCTAAATAATTACCTTAAATTAAAAAAGAGCAAGAACTAAAATCCTCACTCAAGATCACTCAAAGCACTTAAAGTGTTTAAGGTTCAAATATTGTGAACTCAATAGTCGAATGAGAAATGCTATTACCATAAGTTTGCTTAAAAATCAAATCTCCACCACTATAAAATGAGATGACACACCAATCAAGAGGTCTTTAAAATTTTGTAATGAGGCTTAGGTTAAGGGTATGGAAAATGCCTGAAAAGTTGGTTACAATCAAAAGTTGAATTGATAAGTTACGAAACTAGAAAAAAATTAGTTACTGAATTAAAAAAATTACATCAACAAGAAATAAATAATAAAAATGAGCTTTTCAACACAATATGAAACTAGTTATTCAAGCTCAATCAAATATATATTTTTTATATTTTTTTCTTTTTTGATTGAATTTTTAAACAAAATAAAATTCAACAACTCAAATAATGAAACATAGTTAGGAAACTGACCAAATCAAATTTCGACAAAAAGGGTGTCAATAAAAAGTATAATTTTACAACATTGATATGAGTTGTGGGTTAACATTAACGAGTTAATAAAAAATGTTAGGATCAATGGGGTTTACTAAGGGTTAAAGCAACAATTAATGTGGTTAAAGGTTAAATGGGTTAAATCCTAAGTGCCTTTATCATCTCAGTATATCATATCAATAATGTGGTCTCGACATGTATAATTGAAGCAAGTTTTTGAATAACAAATCAAGTTGACACAATTACAACAAAAAAATAAAATGGGCATGAAAAATGTATGCTCTTTAGGCTCAAAAACTCACAAAGAATTATGATTTTGATGTCAAACTTGCAAATTCAAAATTTCAAGACAATACTTCAATTCAGAGAGACAACCTAAAATATTTATTTATGAAAAAACAATTTATCATGCTTGACTCTCTTGTGACTTAAAGTATAAATCACACAACTTACAAAAATCCAAAAATTAATCCAAAACAACATCAATAAAAACTCAAATAAAAAATTACTTCAATGTTAAGTACAAAAAGATTACTTAAACACAAACAATAATTCTGGGCTATATTGCATAAACATATAAAATCCTTCGCACACTTAAGATGTATATTTCCCTCAATGTACAAACAAATATAATTAAAAAATAAGCACAATATTATAAGAGAGGAATAGAACTGAAACTGCCCTGAATTCGGATAAAATCTGTAGAATAGTGAAAATCGGAATCATGGGCAAATCTAAATGAAGTACATGCTTCCAAGGAAACTAATAAAAAGATAAAATAAATAAATAAAAAGATAAAGAGATTACAAACTCGAACAAAAACAACCATCAAAATAATAAAAATAACAGAAAGGTTCAAAATAAAAATAAAAATAAAGAAGTCTCACAAATAACATAAAAATAACTAAAAATAAAAAGAAAAGCACAAATAAAAGTAAAAAAAATAAATAAATAAGAAAATGAAATTAGGTCAGTGATCGACGTCAAGAGAAGTATCAGGATACTCATGAGCTTTTCAGAATAGAGTCCAAGGGCGACTCCTAATCCTGGGACACTCAGATAATGTGTAACACCCCGAGGCTAAACAATACCGTACCTGGCTTATCCCATCGTGACATTGCGTGCTGGATGGAGAATGTAGAATAGAACTCCTGTGTGAGTTTGGAATAAGTCGACTCAACGATGGAGAAGAACCGATCCCATGGAGCAATGTCGATGAGGACTCTAACCCAGTCAGCTAAATGGATCACCTCGAGTGCCTCCCAATCTAGGCAACGATCTAAACCCAATGGCCGCACCTTCAGGTGAAGATATTGGTCCTCATGTGGACTTAGTAAAGATTGGAGACACGAGTGTCTCGTAACAGAAGGATGGCCCGAGGATAAGGTCGCACCCGGTGTCTTTCGCTTTTTCAAAGTGGGAATAGCGGCCTTAGTCTTACCTCTAGTATTAGTCATAATGCATTTGTAAGAACAAATAACAACCGAATAACTCAACATCAGTACAAATTAAATAACAAATAGCTAAAGAAAAGTAGAAGTCAGAAACACCCAAATTCAATTCACCTCCCAAGAAAAATCAATTCACTGAATATGCTCAAACAATATAGTAATAATCTAATAAGTAAAACTACAACTAATAAGACAAAAGGATCCGAACTAACACTAATAATAACCTAAGAAAGAACTAATATTAACAACAATAATTAAAATAGTATAGTAATCAAAATATCAACTATAAAACAATAATATTAGTAATAATAACAATATAAAAATAAAATAAATAAAATAAAAAAGATAATATTAAAATAATAAAATAATAATAACAAATGAACAAAAAGTAAGTGGAGGGTAACAAACGGTGGTAGGGTTGGTTGACAGCGGTGGTTGTGGATGGTGGAGGGTGGTATGAAGCGGGGATGGTTAATAGAGAAAATAAACTGGGGACGATGACGTATGAGGGCGGAGGGTGCAGGGGTGGTGGTTTGACGAAAATTCAAGAGGGAGGGGAGATCGGGGATGGGAGTTGTCGGTCGTGGGTGTTGCTACAAGCTTGGGGAGCAAAGCGACGGTGGAAGGGGATGGGTGTTGGATCACCGGCACCCTTATGGCGCAGCGGAAAAATAATAATTCGACGATCCCAACCACGGATCCATGTGTGAGGAACGAATCAGGGTGAAAAGGTTGCGAAATTACCTAATGTTTCTTCAGAGTAGACAACGCCTCAACAACGAGTAGTCTGATCTGCTCTCGAACCAAGCAGCAATCTATCGTGATCCCAGCCTCTACGTAATCCACCCTGTTGATTATGAACGGAAAAAAAAAATCCCCAAAACCGTTTTGAAAAGAATTTCCTTTGACAGCTGCTAGACCCAAGCAAAGGAAAAACGGGATTCTTATATAACTCTTAATTTTTTAGGGTTTCTAGAAATTAAATAAATATAATAATATTTTAAACCGAAAATTATAATTACATTAATTATAATATAATTTTGGTAAACCATATATTTATTTGAACTTATATACTAACCAAATCCATGTTCTCATTATGCGTACAACAACCTTGTACATAATGTGTTGGATATTTGATTTCCCAATTAAATTAATTCTATAATTAATTTAATTCAAGCGATAACCAAACACAATACCAACCATGGTTTATTCCGTTCATTTCAACTATAGGGTGTGACCCTGTAGGTTCCTGTAACGTTAGCAGTAATACTAGAACGATTCCAATGTTACAAACAATGAGTGGCATCTAGCAATGCATCATTGCTACCTAAGTCACAAGAAATCATGATTCGACATAACCTTTTTATGATTAATCATTTATGCGATAATCCTTAAGTCCTTTATCTCTGGATTGGACACAAGTCATGGAATAGTCACACTTGCATAGTCCATTCCATGTTTCTTGATATCTTAAGTAGACTACGATATACAAATAAGTATGACATCTCATATCAACTTATTTGAGCATGGCCATGCATTTCTAGTCTCACTTAATCAAGTGGCCTAAGATATTACTCCTATTATGTAGGAGGAACTTATTCTATATCGACCAACCATATCCCTCTACATAGATTGTGGTATATCTAACATCAGCCTTTATAGAATAACCAATTATGGTGTACGTTTGACTGTATCAAAATATACTACTCATGATGTTGGAATTATGATGATCTCAAGTCTGAGGATCATATACATATTAATCACTATGAGTAATGTCGTGACAGTTACATAATAATCCAAGAAACATACTCATAATGGGTAAATCCAATATGTTGTTCTCTAACACACATATTCATGCATTGATTCTGACATTCCATATCAATGACAACACTTTATCATCAATCAACTACATGTTAGTCTTAATGCATTATAGCTGTCCTATCCAACAATAATACTTAACTAAGGAACTTTTAAGAATAATCATATTATTCTCAGGACATTATTATAAAACAGTTTATTTATACACACAGAAAAGAAACTGAAATAATAATGGTAACGCCTTATATTAATAAACATGATAAATCAAGTATGTTATTACAACCATCTCATGATTGATCTTTGGGTATACTCTAACAATGGGTATGCACGAGTTAGATCTAGGTTGGTTTGTGAAATTAAAAGGGGTTCAAGGGGAAGGGGACAACGATGTTTTAGGGTTGAACGGAGTAAGGAGGAGCTATGAGCAATAATCGAAGGGGAATGCGAGCTACGTGGTGCTCGAATTGGGGAGAGAAGAAGGAATCGACGATAAGGTGGGAAGATTGGTGGTGTGGGGCTGGGGCTTGGTGAAATGGTAGTAAAGGAAAAAATTAACAAAAGTGAATACCCTAGATCTAAAGTAGGAAGCACGGTCGTGTAAATGGCCCATGTTGGGCCACACGACCATGTCACACGCCTGTGTGTCATCTAAAATTTAAAAATATTAACCTTCAGTATGTGCATGACCTAAGATACGCCCGTGTGTCTAAACTGTGTGTCACACATGGCTGTGTGCAATGAGCTTCATTTCTCCCACGCTCGTGTGCTAGGCTGTGTGGGTCACATGGTCTACCATACGCCAGTGAAACAGACTGTGTGTCTCACACAACCATGTCTAAAGCCCGTGTAACTCTCTATGCCCATGTGGTTTAAATTAAAATTGAAAAAAATTAGCTCTAGTTTTCACACGGCCTGTGGCTCGCCAGTGTGTCTAGGCTATGTATCACATACGACCGTGCGTCCAGGCCGTGTATCACACACGACCGTGTCTCTAGGCTGTATGATTCACCCCAAACCATGTGACCTTTTTTTTTTCAAAATTTTAATTTTTTAAAGTAATAAAACATAAAAATGAATGTAAATTTTTTGAAGTTTGTTTTAAATTCTTTGAAGTAATAAAAATAAAAAATGAATGTATTTTTTTATTTTTATTTTATTTTTTTCAATTTAAAAAAATGTGAAATTAAAATGATAAATAAGTAAAATAAAACACCTGGGTTGCCTCCAAGAAGCGCTTATTTAGAGTCTAAGCTCGACTTCCCTTTTTAGCTAACGGTTAAGGAGGATCTTGGAGCCGAAGTTCCACTTCGTTGTCATTATCATCACCAAAATAAAGTTTTGAATGTGTCATAATCAGGGTGTGTTACCTTAATAATTCCATATGGAAATAAGTTTTGTACCACAAATGGGTTCGACCCTCTTGACTTAAATTTTGAAGGAAAAATTCGTGGATCCGATTTGTCTAACATCACTTCATCTCCAACTTTGAATTGGTTCATTCTCTTTACATGCATATCATGGCATTGATTTGTTTCTTCCTAATGTTTTCTTAGTTTCTTATAACCTTTTGTTCACCATTGATCTAGTTCACCGAGCTGCACCATTTGCTCTTCACTTGTCCCTCGAGTTCTATCACTTTTAATAAAATATGGCTCCAACATGTTTTCATGAGTGATTTCCCACAAAGAACATTGAACTGCATGATTGCTAACTTTAGTAGAATAATTAACATCATTTTGCTCAATAGAGACTCTAACAAAATTGTAACACCCCAAACTCGGCCTAGGAGTTATGGCCGAATCTGGCGTGTCACATTGAATTCGTTCCTAAGTTTAAAAACCTTTTTATTATTTAACAAATCATCAAGTCAAAACGTTTGCCTTGTTAACTACAATTGTTATTATAGGTTGATCTAAAATCGCGGAAGCTTTTGAAAACTGTAATGTTTAAATTGCGTGTCTTTGAAAACAATAATTATTTTGAAAATTCATCTTCTCCTCCACTAGCAGTTTAAAATAAGTAAAAGCCCAATTAAAAGTTAAAACAATCATAAATGGCCTTATTACATAAACAAAACCCAACACAAACTTTAAATTTAAGTAAAAGCAAGTGTACAACAGCTGTAGTTGTGTGGCCACCCCCGAGTCCCTCGCAGCACCAAATCGCCTATGGCTAAGGATTACCTGTACAGTTAAAAGGAAAGGGTGAGTTTACAAAAACTCAGTGTGTAATCCCCTAACAAGCAAACAGTTAATTAAATAGTAGATAAATGCAGTTTGGGCCTGACCCTGTTACATAATAGTCCAGTTCAATGTGGGCCTAAGCCCTTTCCCATAACAGTAAACGATTGGGCTTGAGCCCATCACAATGCTAGTAATCAGTAGGGCCTTTGCCCAATTTCAGTAATAGTATCAGTGGGGCCTCAGCCCATAACAGTAACAGATATCAATCATGTAGTGAACAGTATGTAATATCATTAATCAATGCAGTAACAGTACAATATCATTAATCAGTGCATATATGCAGTTAGAAGTCCTACCCAATCCAGCCTCTACACACCACTCCGTCCTACCAAACACACCATGTGGAGATAAAATTGACCCACCTAGCTAGACACTCCAAGATTAGCACCAGTTGCGACACTAAGTAGTATTGCAGCAAAGCTACCAGTAAGATAAACGACATATAGCCATCAGTAGGTCCACAGTCGTCTTGGGCGACCCATGCAACCTTATCAGTACGGTACACTTCCTCCAAATATAACAACCCATCCCCATGCAATATGTTGTGACATAAAATCATACGTGTATGCAAAATGTCATGCTCAATCATAGTCATACATATCATAGAGCAAATCAGTCATACATAACATAAGGCCATAACAATCATTCCATCTCCTAGGGGTGTAATAGTCATTTTACCCTATAGGGGTATTTTGGTTATTTTACCCTATGAGGGTATTTCGGTCATTTTACCCTATAGGGGGTATTTCGATCATTTTACCCAAATGGGGGTATTTCTTGTCATTTTACCCTATGGGGGTATTTCGATCATTTTACCCTATGAGGGTATTTCAGTCATTTTATCCTATAGGGGTATTTCGATCATTTTACACTATGGGCGTATTTCAGTCATATATTAACCTCTCGAAAGGTCCACAGTCACCTCGAGTGACTCAGGTAACCTAATGGTCAAAATAGTATAAATGGGCCTAAGTGGGCCCACACGTTCGTATAGCCTGTTCAGCCTAGAATTTGCCACGGTTATGGGATCTATATCACCCAGTCCAATATTTTCCATAATTCGTGGATTTCATTCGTGTGGGGCCCACGAGCCCATTGAGCCCACACGGCCTATTTTGGCCCAACGTGGCCCATTACGGCCTAAGCCCATGAAAAAGCTCATAGAGGCCTCTACAGTCCATCGCCCATGTTTCGCGGGTTAGGCTTACCACACGAGTGATTGCACGCCTGTGTGGTCTGAAACGCCATATTTTCGGCTTTTCGGCTTTTTTGCGTTCTACAGTTACAATGGGGTGTTTATACACCTGTTTACAAGAAGATGCGCAGACAGTCCTCGAACACTTCCGAACCTATATTCACCCGTGACACTCGGTTAATCACATATGAATTGAATTTAAAAAGAATCCTATTCATTACACATAAGTTCTTGATAGACAATCACTTACCTTGATTGAACAACTGAATCCCTAAGCACTTTACCCACCAGAACAACGTTGGTCACTAGATCTCGGGGTTATTACTTGCAATCCAGTTGAACCCCTTAATATCAATTATCTATTAGAACAATTTAAGTCAAAACGAACACCAACTCACCGAAAGTATAAAACCGTAGAATAAGAATGGTATACAAAATTGGCAGAGAGCAAGGAAAAAGTCAGCTCAAAGAGGGTAGAAAAAGAAGAGCAAATCGGCAAGAAGGGAGGAGAATGGTTTAGGGGACGAAGAGGTTTCGGTAGAGGGTAAAGAAAGAAAGAATGCAAAATAAGAGAAGATAGATTAGGCACCAGTAGAATTGCTTGGAAAAGAAAGAAAAGAGACAATTGAGAGAGACAATATTTGGCCAAAGAGAGGTTGCCAACACCAAAAAAAAAAAAACGAGATAGAAGAATATGCAAAAACCTCTTACCACATCGGACTTCAAGCAAAAAGAGTGAAAACACCACACACAATCGAAATGAAAGTATTCCAAGAATGAGCAATCTCCCCTCTGGCCGAATTTTCCTGGGTACAAAGTCCAATTTCGGTACACCTCTCCTCTCCCCTCACTTCCCTTAATTTTCTCCTAAAATCTCTCCCCTTATCCCTCCTTGAATCCATCCACTGATTTCCCCTCAACTCCCCCAACAACTCCATTCAAATTCCACTCAAACTCCCCTTAGCTGTGTTTTAGTCCAACTTCACTACCTACACAGCTCAAGCAGCAAAATAAATGCTCCATTGCACAACCCAAGACTTGAACCTCAGACCTCACAGTTACACAACACGCCACATTGTCACCAGACCACAAGCTCTTTTTGTGTCATAAAACAAACACTATTATTTAAGAACCTACTATCTAGATCCAAGGATTTTATTCACTTAAAATAAAAATTTTTCATAAGCCAAGGCTTGAACCCTTAACTTCTCAGACACTTCCAAACACTCCTAAATCACTTAACCACTAAAGCAGACATTCATTTATGTCACTTCCTTGCACAACTAAATATTTATGTGCAGTATCCTAACTGTTTCCTTGTTCAAAACCTATTTATTCTAGGCCCAAAGTTTAAAAAATTTATCATATTGTTCTTTTATGTGGTCTCTCTTCAATAATACTAGATATGGAACTTGTAGTTTGTAGTATTTGATTATCAGCTTATGCTCTTTCTTACTCTCCTCAACCTCATCACTTTTCACAACAGCTTCTAACTTTGAATTCTTTTTAGGCTTGGCTAAGCCTTCCATATTTTGAATAGTGATTGCATGGATTTGCTCATTTGGGTTAGTTTCAGTGTTGCTAGGGAAGCTACCTTGTGGTCTTTCCAAAACAAGTTTAGCAAGCTATCCAATTTGATTTTGAAGCCAATGAATTGATGCTTGATGATTTTTCAGTGCTATTTCAATGTTTTGAAATCGAGTTTTTGACACCAAAATAAATTTAGGCAACATCTCCTCAAAGCTCGATTTCTTCTCTTGCTAATAATGTTGCTAAAAACCCAAAGGGGGGTTGTCACCTTTGAATTCCTTAACCACTCCAAGAGAAACTTGGATGGTTCCTCCAACCTACATTATAGTTATTGCTATAGGAGTTATTTTGAGGTCTAGAATTATTATCATAAAGTTGAATTTCTCATGCTCCATGCTAGAACCGAAGGGTAAACATTTTGAACCGAGTTTACCACTTATAGAAATTCAAACCATCAATTTTCTTACCAAGAGCGTCAACCTGATTTCCCAACATAGAAACTGCATCAATATGAAAAACATTAGCTGCCTTCACAGGTTTTACTTTAGTAACTTGCCACAAATAATTATTCAGTGTTATCTTTACAATAAACTCTTAGGCTGCCTTAAGTGTTTTGTTATTCAATGTTTCACTAGCTGCTACATCAATCATTTGTCTAGTTGAGGGGTTCAAACCATTATAAAAAGTTTGAATTTGGAGCCACAAAGGTAATCCATGGTGAGGACACCTTCTCAATCAATCCTAAAACTTCTCTCATGCTTCATAAAGTGTCTCAATGTATGTAACGCTTAGGTTTGTGCAAGTGTACATAGTCGTTATCAAGTAATAAGTAAGTATCGAGTTATTGTCTCTACAGTGATTGTATTTGTGCTAAGTCACTTAATTGTAAAGTTATATTAACAATTTGGTAAATAAAAACACAATATAGTTGAGAAGTGGTGATTAAAATATATTAAACTAAATGCAATGATCCCTAATACAAATTGTCCTAAGTATGCAAACTATATGATTGGAATAGATTTTAGTAAAATTAAGCACAATTTGCAACAATTATAACATAAATAAACTAGGAAAATTACTTTAATTAAACTCAATTTATTATCAACATGCTTAATAACATTTGGAAAAACATTCCATGGCAACTCGATCTTTCATGAGTTTGGAAAGCACATTAGGTCCTTTCGGAATCCTTTACTTAGTAAATACACATTTTAATGATCCTTAGTTACTAAGGGTTTCTTAGCATTCGTGTGAGGTAATAGGGACGTGTTAGGTTTGAAACAATTTAATCACACAAATCTAAAAACTATGCAGATAACAGAGCTTGGTTAGAGTTGTTATGCAACCTACAATTTAATCGTGTTAGGATCTAAATTGAGCATACACATTTCAATTATGCGTCCATTAGCCGTCATCTGGTTAGGATCGCTCAGCTAATTCAGGTGCATTTCAACCACGTATGAACGAAATACAAACTTGATTTTAATTAAAAACATGATCGATTGAGGCACAACATTATAAGCATAAATCAAATAAATATTATTTAATCAAAACAATCATCCTAGCTTAAATAAAGTTAAGCTAACATTGTTGTAAACAAGAATAAAGAACACATAGCAAACATCTTTATATTAAGTTAAAGAAAAGAAAGATTAAAACCAATTCAAAGTGGCTGTCACCCAAGACTCTGACTGACGAGACTCCTTCATTCCTTTGCTTTGCTCCTTCGCTGATGGTTCTCCAAGGTGGCCGACCAAGGGTTCTTTAAGAGGCTTAATCGCTAAAATCTCTATGAAGAGATGATGCTAGGTGTGGGAATGGAAAAGACTATGAGAAAAAGAGAGGATGATGCTTGATGGATGCTTGAGGGATGATGAATGAAGAAATGTGAGGGTCTTATTTATAGGTAAGGAAAGAGATAGTTTGCTAAAAATAGGAGTTTCGATCTTTTAAAGCATCTTCCATGGGTGACCGGCCATAATTTTAGTAAGTTGAGCTGATTTTTCCTTTATTTTTGGTCAATTTGAGTGCCACAACAACTCAGGACTAAGACTCAGTCAAGTGCAAATCTTCAGGTAAATCTCTAATTTATTCAACTCTTCAAGGACCTTGTGCAATTAAACCAAAAAGTGGTTTATGGACAGCCTTGTGCAGTCGAATTTTGAGTTGACTTGGTCTCCAATTTGGATGGTTTTATAATCCAGCAAAGCTATCAGGCCTGTTCAAAATAAGTTAACAAGTTAGAGGACCAAAGAATTAAGTTTATCCAATTTAATTAATTAATTAAAACCAAATTATTAATGAAATATTTTAAAATGAATCATTAAGTATAATTTTATATTTCATTATTTAATTTAATCATGCATGGCCCACTTTATGTCTTAAAAAATATAATATATTCAATTTAATATAAAATAAGCCATTTATTGCATGCAAACTATATAATAAAGCATAAAATCACATTTTAATAATTTCTATGTCCTAATTTATTATTTTCATATATTTAATTAATTTATTAAACAATTACTTAGTTTTAACAACAAATTTAAGTAAAAAGGTGATAAATCACATAGGAAAAATCCTATATATTTTTTCGTTTACACACCCCCAAACATAAATCATTACTCGTCCCGAGTAATGTTTATGCACAACAAATGGTCTTGCTAAGGCAAAATTGCTTATTGTGTAAGCAGAATCAATCTTTGTCCCATAATCATGCATTAATAATTCATGCTTATCGATCTTCTTTATGAACAAGTAATTCATATGCAAACATTCCTTAAGATTATACTAAGCTTCAAAATATGCCAACACGAATCATAGTTTGCATGTATGTCACAGCCATAGATAACATTCTTCATTCAACATAATTTCCTATCAATCAAGCAAACAATCACAAGGCTTATTTATGATCTTCATATGTTGAACTTAGGACTTCCTCTCCACTAATGTAGGTGACATAATCATCAAATCAACAGGTCTTTTATAAGGTTGTAATGGGGCTCGATTCAAGTAGGGATTTTAAGAGATGGGTCATTTCAGTTTAAAAATCTTAACCTTTAACTTTGTCTTAGTTTTCTCGTAATACGACCTTTTTCTTTAAGTGAATCTTTCGAACACCCCAAACTTATTTTGAACTCAAACTCATACATTTTTCCTTTTTTTTTTGGACACTGAGCGAACTTTTCTTCACTTTTTTTAAGCATGAGTACATACATCATTATGAAAAATTCCTCAAATGTTGATTCCCAAGACAACTTTAGTTAATATAGGTGCACAAATTTAGGACAGCTTTAAAAAGATGATAATTGGCTTACAATTTAGGCACATTGCAAAAAAAAAAAAAAAAAAGGCCTTTAAGCTCAAAATTACAATTTCAAGGGTCTAATATCATAGGGTTGGCTTGAAAAGGCTCAACCGATCCAAAGAAATAGTGCCTATATCATTTAAGATTTTTATGTCCCCTAGGATTTCACCTCAAGAAAGTTACTAAGTCAATTCTAAAGATATAAACCTTCATGCATGTTTAATCTTAAAAGAACTAAGTTTTCATGGAAAACATTACTAAGGCTAAGATCATACAAGCATTCCATTCTTCATGATAACGTACTTTCACTTAGATAAAATCATCATTCATACTTGCATACAAACTATCTCAGTAACAAGAATATCTCTAAACATTCATTTACTAAAATATACTTATGAAAGAAATGATTAAAACATACATGAAAATTGTAAAAGTTTGAGCAATTTATTTGCCTTACCCCCTTTAAAAAGAAGCAATATCCTCATTGCAAGAACAAAGTAATGAATGAAAATTGAACACCAGGTAGTGTTGTAAAGAAAGAGAGGTGAGTCATTAACACTGCTTAAGTACCAAGTCTTCCCTAATAACCCAATCCTAGACATGTTCATTCCTATTACCACATCACTTAGTCTTATTCTTTTTGAAGAAGTGCTAAGTTTGTTCATGCTTGCTATGTTTTATTCTACAGAAATTTAATCTTAATTGCGAAAGAAATAAATTCCTAAAGACCTAAAAATAATTAAATAAATAAAAAGACAAGAATCTCCTTTTTATTTTTCTGACTTATTCCACTTGTCTTCTTTAGCTCCATCTTCGCTTGCATCGTCAGTATCTTCCATCCATGTCTCAAAGATAGCATCTGGGAACTCAGGAAAAAAAGTATTAGATATATTCTTAAAAGTATTTCGAATTGAGTCATCTCTAATTTTTGCATATTCCAGTAAGTTTGTTGTTGATTGTGCATGAACTTGCACATATCCATCAAAATTGACAACTCTGATTTCCTTGAAGTACTTGTAGAAGTCGGCATGACAGTTGTATATTTAGGTTCAACACTTAGCTTGACTGTTTCTTCTTCTGGCTCAACCCTTGGTTCAGAAATGTTCGATTCTTTATAAGCAAAGTGAAGTGATTAATGATGGGAAATAATCACTTCCTGCCTTTTTTTAGCACAATCGTGAATCTCCTTGAGGATAATTTTCCCAACATTAATGGACTTTTCTATCAAAATTGCATATAACAAAAGCATCCGTTCCATCGAGATGGTGGAACTATGTGAGATAGGCATAAAACTATAGTGAATGAAATAAAACTGTACCTTTGCTGCTGGTTTTAAGTATTCTCTTCAACAAGAATGACTCTCATACTTTCTTATAATCCATTGGGATCCCGGATTTGTCACAACATCAGGCACTTGTTGAAGAAAATCCCAATTGATGTTGTTCATCATAGGGTAGTACTCATCTTCTTCAACATCAGGTAAATTAAACAAATCATTGATGGACTTAGAAGTAAAAGGTACCATTTTCTTTCGAACAATGAATTTAGTAGCATCTTGCGTAGTCAAACTAGCATAGAATTCTCGAACTAGTTCATCATCGGGAAGTGAACGAGCATCACAAAATTGTTCCCATTTGAGAGCATTGATTTTCTTTCTAATCGGTATAGAAACAACCATCAAATCGTTACTCTTCAAGTTAAAACCTTTTTCCGGCATCATAGGTTGATGCTTGAAGATTGAATCAAATCTCTCTTTCACTTCTTCATCGATGAAAATCGAGTTTTCAGGAGTAGTCTTTGAAGATCTGGTTCTTTTGCGAGACATGTTATCTTTTCTCAAAAATTCGGCAAAGTTTCTACACAAAAGAGAAAAGAGAAGTCGGCAAAGTGGGTAGAACTGGCTATAGCAAAAATCTTACAACAGCAAGGATGGTGTGGCGATGACGACAACGTGCGATAGCAACGGTGGTGCTTCGACAATCTCTTTGTGGCGACAATAGGGAATTTTGGCAAAAAGGGAAGAGAACTAGGGTTTTTTTTGGGATTTGAGGTTGACGGCACAAAAGGGAGATTTAGGGATTTTTTTAGGGTGTAAGCAAATTACTCTGAAGGTTATGAAAATTAGTAGAATGGAAAGAGTTTTATATAGGGAAAAATTAGGGCGACATGTAGCAAAAATTTAGCTACATTAGGGTTACTTGGGTGGCAAGCAATAGGTGTGACAGCAAGGCATGTATTTTTCCCTCCTTTTTGCTTTCTTGGGCCTCAAACTCAGATGTATCTTACTAGAAAAAACTGATCGGTACTTGGGCCAAATTTGACCCTCTTTATTAACATAAAAATTTAAATAGAACAAATGAAATTAAAAAAAATTAAGTCTTAATTAGAAAATTTATTCTTAACAAAATACATTAAATTAATTCCCATGAAAGGTTGGAGGGGTCATAGCAGTCCCACTTAAGTTCCAATCTTATTAAACAGAATTAATTAAATATAATAAGTTTAAAAAATAAGTTTTAATTATTTATTTATTTACAAAATGAGTTCATGAAAAATTAAGGGTCTGCTAATTTGAGCGAGGATTCAATTCGCTCAACTTCACCATCCCAGTAGTGTTTCAGACGTTGACCAGTAACTTTAAATGTACCTCTGTAATTGTCGTATAATTCAATAGCTCCATAAGGATAAACTCGGTAGATGGTATAAGGTCCTTTCCATTGGGATTTAAGCTCCCAGGAAATAACTTCAACCTTGAATTAAATAACAAAACCTTCTAACCTTCTTTAGACTTGCAAGGTTGTATATGACTATCATGCCATCTCTTTGATCTTTATTTACACATTTTGGCATTCTCATAGGAAAACAACGTCAGCTATTCCAACTCATCAAGTTGTAACATCCTTCTCTCATCGGCTTGCTTAAGATCAAAGTTTAACTGCTTCAAAGCCTAGTGAGCTTTATTCTCCAACTCTAATGGCAAATGACATGCCTTTCCAAAGACTAACTGATAAGGAGTCATTCCTAACAGAGTCTTAAATGCTGTTCGATAGGCCCATAATGCATTATCGAGCCTTCAAGACCAATCTTTTCTACTAGGGCGTACTACCTTTTCAAGGATACCTTTGATTCCACAATTCACTCTTTCAACTTACCCATTAGATTGGGGATGATAGGCAGTAGCAATCTTGTGCTTCACATCATATTTATCAAGCAACCACTTATGCCATTTGTTCACAAAGTGAGAACCTCCATCACTAATAACAGCTCTTGGTGTCCCAAATTGTGTAAACACATGCTTATGTAGAAATCCCATGACTACCTTAGCATCATTTGTAGGGTATGCTTCAGCTTCAACCCACTTGGATGAATAGTCCATAGCAACTAAGATGTATTTGTTCCCATACGAAGAAGGAAATGGGCCTCAGAAATCAATGCCCCATACGTCGAACAATTCAGTCTCCAAAATGTTTGTTAAGGGCATCTCATTCCTACTTGATATATTTCCAGTCCTTTGGCATTTATCACAGTTTTTCACATAAGCATAGTATCTTTAAATAGTGTAGGCCAAAAGAAACCTGCTTGTAAAATCTTTGCTGCAGTACATGAACCACCAAAGTGTCCCCCACTTGGAGATAAATGGAAATGATACAAGATCTCAGCAATCTCACTTTCAGCTACACACTTTCAAATTATATTATCTGCACATTATTTAAACAAAAACGGATCCTCCCAAAGATAATACCGACTATCATAAAGGAATTTTTTCCTTTGCTGGTATGTCGAGGAATTATTCCACATGAGAGATAATTGGCAAAATCAACAAACCAGGGTATTTCATGAATTCGATTTACCTCAAATAAGTGTTCATCTGGGAAATTCTCATTGATAGGCACACATGACTGAGTTACCTCATTTTGCTCCAACCTCGACAAATGATCAGCTATTTGATTTTCAACACCTTTTCTGTCTTGGATCTCAAGGTCAAATTCTTGGAGTAAAAGTATCTAACGAATTAGCCTTGGTTTTGTATCTTTCTTCGTGAGCAAGTATTTAATGGCCGCATGGTCACTAAATACTATAACTTTGGTACCTATAAGATATGAACGAAATTTGTCAAAAGAAAAAAACTATAACAAAGAGATCTTTTTTGGTTACCGTATAATTGCATTGAGCTCTCGTCAAAGTTCTACTTGCATAGTAAATAGGGTGAAACACTTTATTTCTTCTTTGACCCATCACAGCTCCAACGACATATTCACTTGCATTGGACATCAACTCAAAAGGTGAGTTCCAATCAGGTGTAACAATTATTGGGGCTGAGATTAACCACTTCTTTAGCTCTTCAAAAGCTTCCAAACATGCTTTGTTGAAATCAAACACTGTATCTTTCTCTATCAACAAACACAACAGTTTAGAAATTTTCGAGAAATCTTTGATAAACCTTCGATAAAAACTGGCATGACCTAAGAAACTTCTGACTCCTTTCACAATCATTGGGGCCGGTAATCTTTCAATTACGTCCACCTTTGCTTTATCAACTTCAATTCTTTTCTTTGAGTTCTTATGACCTAAGACAATCCCTTCCTTGACTATAAAATGACATTTTTCCCAATTAAGGACAAGATTTGTCTCTTCGTATCTCTTCAGTACCTTAGCCAAATTACTCAAACAGATATCATAAGTGTTACCAAAAATAGAAAAAACATCCATGAAAACGTCAACAAAATTTTCAACCATATTAGTAGATATTGCCATCATGCATCATTGAAAAGTTACAGGTGCATTGCATAAACCAAAAGGCATTTGCCTAAAAGCAAACGTACCGTATGGACAAGTAAAGGTTGTTTTATATTGGTCTTCCGGGGCTATAACTATTTGGTTATATCCCGAATAGCCATCTAAAAAATAATAAAATTCATTACATGCGAGTTGAGCTAACATCTGATCCATAAAAGGCAACGAAAAATGGTCCTTCTGAGTGGCTTTGTTCAACTTTATGTAATCAATACAGATTCTCCAACAGGTAATAGTTCTCGTTGGAATTAACTCATTACGCTCATTTTCAACAATCGTGATTCCACCTTTCTTCGGCATATACTACACTGGACTTACCCAGGAACTATCTGAAATAGGATAGATGATTCCTGTATCTAACCATTTGATCACTTCTTTTCTTAGAACTTCTTTCATAATAGGATTGAGCCTCCTTTGCCCATCAATTCAAGCTTTTTCACCTTATTCTAAAATGATTTTATGCATGCAAAAAGAAGGGCTTATACCTCAAATATCAGCTATGGTCCAACCAATTGCTTTCTTAAATTTCTTTAGAACAGCAATTAGTTGCTCCTCTTGATCTTTCGTCAGTTCTGCTGAAAAAATCACAGGAAAAGTAGAACAATCACCTAAATAAACGTATTTCAAATGGGAAGGAAGTACCTTTAGTTCAAGTTTAGGTGGTTCTTTAATTGACAACTTGGGTTGCACAAATTCTCTGACTTCCATCTCCAACGGTTCAAACCATGTGGATTGAATAAAATTTCTTGGATTGGCTTCCATCAAATCCATGTTTTCTCCATCTTCTTCATCCTCCAAAGAGTCAAGATCTAAAGCTTTCTCCAATGGATCTTCTCAAAAATTGCTTTCCATAGAAACCAAGGTTTCTATCTCTTCCATAACTAACACTCTTCTGCCGAATCGGGAAATTTCATCTCTTTAAGAATGTTAAAGGTTACCTAATCATTTTGAGCTCCCATGGTGAGTTCTCTTTTTTGCACATCAATTAACGTTCTTCCCATGGCTAAGAAAGGTCTCCCAAGGATGGTCGACACTTCGTTGTCTGCTTTAAAATCTAAGACAATGAAATCAGTAGGAAAAATAAATTTATCGACTCTTACCAAAACATCCTCGATATTTCCTTTGGGATATGCTAAAGATCGATCCGCTAGCTGAAGCATCACAGTTGTAGGTCTTACTCCACCTATCCATAACATCTTGAAGATAGACTTAGGCATCAAGTTGATACTCGCTCCTAAGTCACACAAAGCTTTACCACAGTAGGAGTCACCAATGTTACAGGGTATAGTAAAACTTTCTAAGTCTTTAAATTTTGGTGGCAGTTTGTTCTGCAGGAATGCACTGCACTCCTTTCTCAAGGCAACAGTCTCATACTCACTCAGTCATTTCTTCTTGAATAGTATATCCTTCATAAACTTCACATAATTCGACATTTGTTCTAAAGCCTCCACCAATGGAATATTGATGTGTAACTGCTTCAGAACATCCAAAAACTTCTTGAATTGCACCTTCTATTTTTGCTTGTTTTGCTGCAATCTTTGCAGATATGGAGGCGATGAAACTTTCGATTGAACCAGACAACTTTTTTGAGTAGGTAAATCTGCATCCAAAGAAGATGTTAAAATATCTGAATTCACTAATTCATGGTTTACCTTGTTGGACTTTACAGTTTCTGATTCCTTTGGTGTAGGAACTTCAACAGCTCATTGATTCTTCTCAACAGGCTTATCTTCGACATCAATCAATCGGGGTTCTAGAATTTTACCACTTCGCAATGCCACTGCCTTGATATGTTTTTTACCCAAATTTCTTGGATTCTCAGTATTGCTCGGTAAGGTTCCTTGTGGTCTATTACGTAGCTCCGTAGCTAACTGGCCCATTTGGTTTTCCAAATTTTTCAGTGTTGCTATTTGGCTTTGGATCAAAGCGTCATTCTTTGCCATGTACGCTTTTAACAAGTTCTCCAAACTGTTTGATGCCTTAGCTTGAGGTGGTTTTGAAGCTTACTGATTATACCCTTGAGATTGGTTGGGTCTTTGCTGTAATAAGTTGTTGTTCGGTCTATTTCCTTGGTTGCTCCAAGAAAAGTTAGGATGATTATGCCATGAAGGATTGTAGAAGTTGGACTAGCGTCCTTGTCCACTTCTTTTTTGATAGTGGTTCCCCACATAGTACACTAACTCGGGATTTGATGGACAATTCTCAAAAGAATGATCTTCCCCACAATACACGCAGGAAACTATTTCAAACGGACTTGGTGGCTGAGCTGTAAAATTATAAGTACTATTAGCGATTAACTATTTTAATATAGAGGAAATAGATGATACCTGAGTAGATAACGAAGTGAAGGAGTCAACTTCATGAACTCTGGCTACGCGTCTTCCTGAAGCTGTTTGATTTGTTGGCCATTGATAGTTATTACTCACGATCCTCTCGATGATCTTATAAGTCTCATTATTAGACTTAGAAAAAATTGCACCATTCGTGGATGCATCTACCATCAATCTTGTATGTGCATTGTGACCATTATAGAATGTCTCCAACTGGATACAGTGAGGAATCCCATGATGAGGACACTTACGAAGTAACTCCTTGAATCACTCCCAAGACTCATACAAAGACTCGTCATCCAATTGTTGGAAAGTTGTGTTCCTATTCCTCAACTTAGCATTTTTTTCTAGGTGGGAAATACTTAACCAAAAATCTCTCTGCTAATTCTTGCCATGTAGATATGGAACTTGGTGGCAATGAATTGAGCCATGCTCGTGCTCAATCTCGCAACGAGTACAAAAAAACTTCAACCTCAGTGCGTCTTCAGTCACACCAGCTATCTCGAATGAATCACTCAGCTCTATAACCAATCGAAGGTGGAGATGTGGATCTTCCGTGGGCATACCACTAAATTGGCCCACCATTTGTAGCATTTGAAACATCACTGGTTTCAATTCAAACTGGGTTGCCTCAATATCTGGCCTTCTAATTCTTGGCTTTAACTCACTGAAAAGTGGCACAGCTTATTGTCTAATGCATTGATCCCTATCATTCGCAATGAGGATAGGATTTCGTACATAATCGGCTTCATTACCTTGGTCTTGATCCTGATTTCCAAGGTCCATCTCGACTTGTCTTTGAGCTATTTGTTTACATCTTCTTTGTCTGAAACTTCGCTCAATTTCAAGGTCTACAGGGAGTAAATCGATAATTCGATCTATCCTCATAAACACCTGAAAAGAAGATCACAAAAATTAAAAGAATAAGTTAGTAATGTTAGAAATAAATCAAATTGAAAATAAATACTTTCACAAAAAATGACTATGGCAACAGTTGACAATCCTCGGCAACGACGCCAAAAACTTGTAACGTTTAGGTTTGTGCAAGTGTACACAGTCATTGTCAAGTAATAAGTAAGTATCGAGTTATCCTGTCCAGAGGGATTGTATTTGTGCTAAGTCACTTAATTGTAAAGTTATATTAACAATTTTGTAAATAAAAACACAATATTGTTGAGAAGTGGTGATTAAAATATATTAAACTAAATGCAATGATCCCTGATGCAAATTATCCTAAGTATGCAAACTATATGATTGAAATAGATTTTAGTAAAATTAAACTCAATTTAATATCAACATGATTAATAACATTCGGAAAAACATTCCATGACAACTCGATCCTTCATGAGTTTGGAAACCACATTAGGTCCTTTTGGAATCCTTTACTTAGCAAATACGCATTTTACTGATCCTTATTTACTAAGGTTTCTTAGCATTCGTGTGACGTGTTAGGTTTGAAACAATTTAATCACACAAATCTAAAAACTATGCAGATAACAGAGCTTGGTTAGAGTTGTTATGCAACCTACAATTTAATCGTGTTAGGATCTAAATTGAGCATGCATATTTCAATTATGCGTCCATTAGCCGTCGTTTGGTTAGGATCACTCAGCTAATTCAGGTGCATTTCAATCACTTATGAACGAAATACAGACTTGATTTTATTTGAAAACATGATCGATTGAGGCAAAACATTATAAGCATTAATCAAATAAATACTATTTAATTAAAGCAATCATCCTAGCTTAAATAAAATTAAGCTAACATTATTGTAAATAAGAACAAAGAACACATAGCAAACATCTTTATATTAAGTTAAAGAATAGAAAGATTAAATCCAATTCAGAGTGGTTGTCACCTAAGACTTTGACTACGAGACTCCTTCGTTCCTTTGCTTTGCTCCTTTGCTGATGGTTCTCCAAGGTGGCCGACCAAGGGTTGTTTAAGAGGCTTAATTGCTAAAATCTCTATGAATAGATGATGCTAGACGTGGGAATGGAAAAACAGAAAAAGAGAGAATGATGCTTGATGGATGCTTGAGGGATGATGAATGAAGGAATGAGAGGGTCTTATTTATAGGTGAGGACAGAGAGATAGTTCACTAAAGATAGGAGTTTCCATCTTTTGAAGCATCTTCCATGGGTGCCCGGCCATAATTTTAGTAAGTTGAGCTATTTTTTTCTTGATTTTTGGTCAATTTGAATGCCACAACAACTCAGGACTGAGACTCGGTCAAGTGCAAATCTTCAGGTAAATCTCTAATTTCTTCAACTCTTCAAGGGCCTTGTGCAATTAAACCAAAAAGTGGTTTATGGACAGCCATGTGCAGCCAAATTTTGGGTTGACTTTGGACGGTTTTATAATCCAACAAAGCTATCAGACCTGTCCAAAATAAATCAATAACTTAGAGGACTAAAGAATTAAATTTATCCAATTTAATGAATTAATTAAAACCCAAATTATTAATGAAATATTTTAAAATGAATTATTAAATACAATTTTATATTTTATTATTTAATTTCATCATGTATGGCCCACTTTATGTCTTAAAAATATAATGTATTCAAATTAATATAAAATAAGTCATTTATTGCATGAAAACTATATAAGAAAGCATAAAATCACATTTTAATAATTTCTATGTCCTAATTTAATATTTTCACATATTTTATTAATTTATTAAACAATTACTTAGTTTCAACAACGGATTTAAGTAAAAAGGTGATAAATTACATAGGAAAAATGATATATATTTTTTCGTTTACAATGTAACACCCCAAATTCAGCCCAGACGTTATGGTCGGATCTAGCGATGTCACATGATAGGGTGTTTGAAAATCATGTCATCGCATTAAACCATTTCCATTGAATTCTTTATCTTAATATCTTATTAGTTTCAAAATTGTGTTGCTCATTTAATCGATAGTTTCAAAACATTATTCGTTTGTAGAAGGTTTTAAAATAGATTAAATAATCGTTCGTTTAGGAAAAACATTTGTTTGTTTTGAAAATCGTGGTTTCCTACTACTAGCAATTGTAATCTATAAGGTAAAGATAATTAAAACCCAAAACCAAAGTCCAAAAGTCCAATTACAGCCCAAAAACTTAGCCAGTAAAAATAGAATAGAAATAAAAACCAATTATCGTAAATATGAGTTAAAAACCATGAAAGTCCAAAATCGTGGTCATCGTCGAGTCCTCCGCCGCACCGATCCGGCTAGATATGGGGGTTACCTATGCACATTTAAACAAAAGGGGTGAGTTTATGAAAACTCAGTGTGTAATCCCACAGAAAACAAACAATAGCAAATCATAGTGCACAGTTAAAGCAGTCCTGGGCTAAGCCCTTTTTCAGTATCAGTAACAGTTTGGGCCTTAGCCCATCTCAGTACAGTATCAAATATGCAGTAGGGCCTTAGCCCATCACAGTATCAGTAGCAGTCATGCAGTATTCAGTAACAAAGTCCTACCCAACTAGCCTCTACACACAATCTTCATCCAACCCTATACTCATTGTGGGGATCAAATAAACCCACCCATCCCTACACTCCAAGTATTACCGAATGCGGCACAAAATAGTAATTTGTAGCTGAGCAGCCAGTATGTTAGGTTTAAGAGCCTTTCAGTACACTTCCTCCAAATATAATTAATGCAACCCCATGCAATGCAACATACAAGTCATGACATGCTATCCCAGGACATCAGTACATATAGCCAGTTCAGTATGCAAGCATACTATCATCATGCTCAACACATATATAAATCAAACAGTTAGTTCGTACAATTAAGGGTCTAAGTGATGCTTACCGACCCTATAGTAGGTTCACAGTCGACTTGGGTGACCCGTGCAACCTTAGTAATCAATTCAGTGAAAATGGGCTCACACATCCATGTGGTCTGCCCGTATGGCCCACTCGGCCCAAATTGGCCTTGGCCGCGTGGTCCATTTAATGTAACTCGTGCTAGCAAAATATTCATATATGTTTTCACTATTTGCTTATATGTTCCTTCAAAGCTATCTACTTGAGTCACTATTCCTAAATTATTTATATCTTGAGCTACAGAATTTCAAATTAGAATCCGCTTGATGTCTTAGAAACTAGACTCAAATACCTTTCTACCCTAAAATTTTTAGAATTTTTGGTTCAGCCAATAAGTACAGTAAAATCTTCAAACTTACCTTGTTCTGCTGTCTAATAGCTTCGACCTTTCTTTGCTAAAACTTAATTATCTCTTAGTAAAAAATTTGTATGATGTTTCCATTTGTTTCTATTGAAAATAGAGTAATTAATAATTTCAACATGTAAATTTTAACAGCAAATTATTTTTCTCCAATTTTTGATGATTTTCCGAAGTCAGAATAGGGGAACCCGAATTCATTCTGACATTGTCTCACAAAATTTTTTATATTTCACGTTTTACAATTCCATTACTTACACCGTTTCTTCTATTAGAAACGAGACTCAGTAAGCTTTAATTCCATATTTTTTTTAGCCTCTAATTCGATTTCCACAATTTATGGTGATTTTTTAGAGTTAGCCTACTGCTGCTATCCAAATAGCAAGCAATTTGGGCTTTTCGTCGAATCCCATTTTCTGCGTTTCGGGTACACACCTTGTTTCATTTGATGCTAAAACAGTCCTCGAGCATTCCAAAGCCTATAATTGAACAAATAACACTAATTTAATCTCACATAATGTGATCCCAAATGGAGCTCGTATGGAGGGTTTAACCCATAAGTGACTAAACCTTACCTTCAATTGATGAACAATAATTCCCATACAAACTAAGACTCCGATTGGTGATTACGAGCCCTTGAATCCTCCCCTAATTGGCATAAACAAAACACTTTAAAAGAAAGTTAACAAACAGAGACAAATCACTTATCTAAAACTTATCGAACGATCTTAGACAAACATGGAGCGACACGAGGCAGAGTGGAAAAGAAAAATCAAGAAGATGAAGGGTGAAAGAGAGTAAAAATTTGGCAGCAATGAAGAGAAAAAAAGTTAGAGGGTGGAGGGATTTTGGGGAAATTAGAAAAAAGAAAAAAAAAAGAGAACAGAATATTTGATAAGCACCGCAATCCCTTATTTCTCTCTATCAACTCCCTACTAAATCCACTACTCAGATTTTTAGTCCATCTCAAACTCTCCTGGACGCACGAGCAAAAATAATGCCCACACCAAGATTCGAACACAGGACCTTCTTCACACCAACACTCCACTTATCCACTAGACCAGCAGGCCCATTCTGTTAATTATTTGCCAACTTTTACTTTAAAGCTTACTGACCAAAGATAGGGCTTATTCATAAAAATACCAATGATAGGGCTTATTCATAAAAATACCAACTTTTACCTGGGACCTCTCAAACACACCCAGAACACATAACCACTAAAGTAGACAGATATTTTATGTCACACATTCACAATACCCAAAATTAAAATTTTGGTGCATTTCACTCAATATCAAATTGAATAAGAGAAGAGATGCAATTCCTCAACTTAGCTGTTTTAGCTGGTGAAAAATATTTTAACAAAATTTCTTAGTTATTTGAGTCCAAGTAGTGATATAACCTCGTGGTAAATAATTTAATCACTATTTTACCTTGCTCCTCAACAAGAATAGGAGCAACCGTAAGCGTATGACATCATCAGTAACGCCATTAATCTTGAAAGTGTTACAAATCTCTAGAAAGTTAGCCAAATGAGCATTCAGATATTCATCTTGTAACCCATAAAACTGAACATACTGCTGTACCGTCTGAATTATGTTCAACTTCAGCTCAAAATTGATTACAGTAATAGTTGGCCTAACAATACTCGATTCAGTCTCAATCAGAGTGGGCTTAGCATAATCATACATAGTACGAGGAGTAGGACTTGCATGAGGTAACTGATTATTTTGATTACCACCCATCTCCATAGTAATATCCTTTTCCTCTTGATTGTCTACTATATTCTGTTGATTTTACCTTGCTTCTCTAACCTCTTTACGATTTCTGCGAGTAGTCTTTTCAATTCATTATAAAAAATTAATGGTTTCGACGCATTTCCTCTAGTCATAAACCAAAAGAACTTGTCACAATCAAACTTGTCACAATCAAACAAACAAAAAAAAATAGAATGTAAAAATTAAATAAAAATATTAAAATAAAAAATAAATATGGCTAAATTAATAGAAAGAAAGTTTTCCTAATATTTTAGTCCCCGGAAATGGTGCCAAGAACTTGATGCAGTTGTAAACCAACTAAAAATCTGGTAAGGCAAGTGCACCTATCAATTAATCGTATAGCTACGGTGAACAAAGATATCGGTCCCATGAGGACTAAAAGTACTAGTAATTACCGTCTTTCTATTATTTAACCAACTTGATGCAGTTGTAAGCCAACTAAAAATCTGGTAAGGCAAGTGCACCTATCAATTAATCGTATAGCTACGGTGAACAAAGATATCGGTCCCATGGGGACTAAAAGTACTAGTAATTACCGTCTTTCTATTATTTAACCAACAACTTGGAGTGGTTGATTAAAACTAAAATTAACTAAATTAATTAACTAAAGAACACATCAAAGAACAAATCGGGAAAGTAAACGATTAACAACCAAGTAGCGAGATAATACCTAGGAAAGAATTCACCTAGAGTTCATCTGTCATTATCAATCTAAATTACGCAATTTCTTCACTTAGTATCTTGATCCATAGAAATCCCTAAATTATGCTAATATCTTTCTTTAAGATTGAGAGCAATTGACTTTAAGTTGACTAAATGAAATTTCTTTCTAATTAAAATTCGTATTATCGCATTAACTCAATCTATGGATTCCTCTATTAGATTTAACTCTAATTCGATACATTTATGTCATCCTATTTCTAGGATTGCATGCAACTCCACTCAATTATACTAGATATATTCTTAAACAGGGTCTATTCCTCCTGTGATTTAAGCACATCAAACATGGATTGATAATTTAGAAATATCAGATTAAGAATTAAGCACAAATAATTGAGAATAATATCGAAGTTTTTATTACATAAAAATAGAAATCAAATAATAGAATCCATCCTAGAGTTCATCTTCCCTAGGTATTTAGAAAATTAGTTCATGATAGCTAATAAAAACATCTCAAAGACATTATAATCACAAGAAACAAAGAAAATCATAATAAACTTCAAAAAAATCAAAAGGAGATCTTCAATCTTGATAGAAATCTGCTTCAAATTCGGCTTCAATTATGTTTTTTGAGTTGTTTTCTTGAGTATTCTATGACGACTCTCTTCTATCTTCTTATTTTTGTCATATATAGGTATTAGAATGCACGAAAAACCTAAAACTCGTGCTTTCTTGCATACTTGGAGTGTAGTTTGTGAAATTGACACGATCTGACACACATCTGTGTGGCGCCCGTGTGGCTCACACATCCATGTGCTCAGCCCATTTGGCCCTTATACCTTACTCTAATTTTTTGATCTTCACTCATTTGTCACTCGTTTGTCGCTTCTTTTGCTCCCAAATGTTCTTCTAAGTATAGAAACATGAATTGGAAGGATTAGGAGCATAAAATTCACTGTTTTAACATCGAATAATCACCCAAAAATGCATTAAGAATGGGATTAAAACGTGTTACTTCTGACACTTATCATTAAGCTGGAAACGTAGGGAAACCAGTAAGCAGTAAGATTCTTAACCCTTCTGTATACATAAAGGTTAAGAAATGAAGATAAGGATCTACATAACTGTTTTAAGGGTTCTGCATTTTATGAAAGTTAAGCTTTTAAGATGTAGTGTAAGTTTAACCAATAGGTTTTTGGTTGTAAGTTGATGCCAGGAAAATGGAAGATCTAACGTATGAGAGAAGGAATAAGCTATGTAAACGATGAAGTTTTAGATAAGTTTTAGACTCCAAGCCTACTATTATGACCTACACAATTTCGGTATGGCATGTTTGCATAAGCATTAAATATGATGATATAAGCATGCATTACATGACTGTGGGATAAACTCCAAGGGGATAGATGAAGTTAGGATGGGAAAAGGGGAGTGAACCTATTAGTTATTGCCTCAGATGAAGCTCTGGACCTTACGAAGGTAACACTACGATGTTCAAGCATTAGGGTTAAATGGTATAAAGGAGGTAATGGGAGGAGGATTTAGGAAATGAAAATAATAGAAAGGTATTTACCGTGATGGCGGAATCAACTGGTCCTTCGGGGCGACATCATCACGATGGTGTATGACGTAAAACCATAGATGAAAAAAGCTATGATAGTTTGGTATCAAGTACATAGTGTAAGACCATAGAGGAAAGCTTTCATGGTAGTAAGGTACAAGTATAAGGTATACAGTATATGGTGTAAGACCATAAATGAAAGATGCTATGACAACAAGGTATGATGACTAAGACCATGGATGAAACACTCCATGCCATCATAAAATAGTACGTTGGGATGATGAACCAATGTAAGACCACGAATGAAAAACTCCATGGCATCATAAGTTAGTACACCAGGATGGTGTACCAGTGTGAGACCACGAATGAAAGACTCGGTAGCATCTGCAGAGATATTTCACCAGGACAGTAAACACAAAACAAAGATAGTCCATTGGAACAGTAAACATAGAATAAAAATAGTCCATAAAGATAGTAAACACGAGATAAATTTCACCAGGACAGTAAATGCGAGGTAAGTCTATCGAGACAATAAACACGAGGTAGATCCGAAGAGACGCAAAGAATGAGAAAGAATGGTATAAGACCATAGCTCAACTATTGCAACCTTAGAGTCTGCCATGGAATAGATGTAGTGAGTCCCTCAGAACCTCTAGTGAGGAGTATAAGCCAATGTTCTAAGTATGAGAAACCACATAAGTGGAACAAGAGGTAAAAGAAAGTTTAAGTAGAGGAAAACGGATCTTAAGAAATCTACCAAAAGTGATGAAAGCGGTAAGGTGGATGTGATAATCGACAAGGCATGGGCGAAGGCCCAACAAGAAACAGGGAAAGAAAGACTGTGCGGGAGCTGACCTAAGTATGAAAAAGGTAATAAAGGAAAATGTTTGAGGATTGCAAGCAAGGATTCGACATGAAGAGCCACAAGGGAGAGCTCAATGAAGTTGTACTCGAGAAGTAGACCCCCTGGAAGGAATGAAAAAATCACTTACAGGATAAGAATTTTGTCAAAGAGATAGTATGTCTTTCAAGACTATTCTTCTTTGAGGAAGGTCTAGTGCGGGTACACCGTAGAAAGGATAGCTCCATAGGAAGGAAATGAGAAAGCAAGATGGCAACCTCGTATAGTCGTAGGAATGAAAAGATGCTAGTTCAGCAAGCTAGATCGCCCGTCTCTTATGGAGTAGAAAAGTATCCAAGAAAAGGTTGGCGTGAAAGGTAGATTATTGGAAGTAATTCCACCACTGCAAACAAAAAGGTGGAATGATAATGTGTTCGCCAGAATGGCGAGGCCTGCTGAAGGTTGATACAACATGGAGGTGACAACAAGTCATTTGAGACTAGTGTGTTTGGGAAGAGGGAGATCGCCAAGGTCTGGTCCAACCACGAAAGTCTTCCAAAGAAAGTATGTCCTAAGAACCTTACCTTGAGGAAGCAAAGAGTAAATTTATGTTTAGTTTATTTTACATTTGTTACCCTCCACCAACGTTGTTATTTGTGAGTGGCCTAGAAAAGGAACTCACTAAGTTCTTTCGAACTTATGGAGTTGAATGATGTTTGTAACACTTGCGAAGTTGATCGAGGACTCGGAGGAGGTACCAAGCCAAACGGAATGGAGATTGAAGATCGCTATCAGATCAAGTCATGCACATAGGTATAGGGTACTATTGGAGGCTACGCCTCAGAATCATAAATAGCGAAACTAAGTAACACACCTAGAATCTGGATTTTAAGGACTAATAATCTTTAGCTAAATTTTAATATTCCCTGTAAACTAATAGCCTGGTTAGAAACTGAACTATGAGGATCTAAACATTTAGTGGCATAAGGCCTTTAGTTGTAAGAATTATTATTTTCAAATTTTAGTACTCGATAGTTTATTTTTAGACTATTTTATAGTAGGTAAGTTAGTAAGATTAAGTATAGGTCCATTATGACGCTCCACACCCAGAACTGGAGGACAGGTTGGGTGTGGGGTGTTGCATGAGTCTGTTGAATATAAAGATGATGATCCACTCACGTATGATGAGTGGATACAGAGTACAGAGTCCATGGACTCTAACTTAGTGTTAGAAAGCTGAAATGGATTCTATGGACTCCAACTCAGTGTGAGAACTTGTAGACTTACGGAAGGGATAAAACACATAGGGTGTAAGTGGATCTACAAGAAGAAAAGAAATATGGATGGTAAAGTGGAAACTTATCAGGCCAGACTTGTAGTAATAGGTTATACTTAGAAAAAATGTATCAATTACAAAGAACCCTTCTCTCTGGTTGCCATGCTCAGGTCAATCCGCATATTGTTATCCATTACGACAGCTCTCGATTATAAGATATGAAAAATGGATGTCAAGATAGTGTTTTTGAATGACTATCTTGAAGAGAGCATCTATATGATGCAACCCACTGGATATATAGTTAAAGGGAACTAGTGTAAAGTTTGCAAATTGCTTAGATCCATATATGAACTTAAGCAAACATCTCACTTACGGAATCAAAGATTTGATTAAGTGATCAAAACTTTTGGATTTGAGCAATAAATAGATAAACCTTGTGTTTATAAACATTAGGGGATGGAAAGGTGGTATTTCTTGTTCTATATGTCGATGACATTCTACTCACTGGGAATGATGTAAGGACTACTATCGGTTAAACTGTGGTTAACCCAATAGTTTAGCATGAAGGACCTGGGAGAAGATAATATTGTTCTAGCATTCAAATCCTAAGGGATTGAAAGAACAAAGTGATAACAATATCTCAGGCTTCATACATAGACAAGATATTGGAGTGTTATGAAATGACAGATTCAAAGAAGGGAAATCAACTCTCTATATCGAGATTTCATCTTTTTTTGGAGAACTATCCTAAAATAGCTGAAGAAAGGGAGAACATGAGAAAGGTTCCCTATGATTCAGCAGTAGGAACTCTCATGTATGCTATGTTATGCACATGCCCAAATATCTATTTTGCATTGGTGGTATGTCAATATCAGGTGAATCCGAGACCAATACACTGGCAAGAAGTTACGTATATGCTCAAGTGTTTATAGAGAACGAGAGATTATATGCTTGTTTATTCTGGAGGATAACTTACTCCTATTAGATATACTGGTTTTAACTTCCAAACGTATAGGGATCGAGGAAATCGACATTGGGCTGTGTTTTTGTCCTAGGTGACAGGTCCATTGTGTGGAGAAATGCAAAGTAGAGTTGTACTACTGACTCCACTATGAAGGCCGAATAGGTGGCTACTTTTGAGGCTAATAAGGAAGAAATATGGCTTCAAAAGTTCCTTAAAGATCTTAAAGTCTTTATTGGTATGGAAAAAGCTATTGCATTGTCTTGTCACTATAGTGCACAATAGCTAATACCAAGGAGACAAGAAACCACAATAGGGCGAAACATATTTAAATTCATTATTCTATTTGTTTTATGCATAGTAGCCTTTAAAGATAACACTAACTACAGTTGTGTTGTCAACATATTCTGAATGCATAATAGCCCTTCCCACCACATTTGGCATAACCTTGGCGTCATGTCTCTTGGCATACCCCCAAACAGCTCACTTGTAACACAAAACACATAGGTAAGATTATGAGAACTTAGTGAGCTAAACTTCATTTACCTACATCGTGCCTATGCAATGCATTTGGTGAATCAATAATCCTCTTGTTGTTTTTTATTCTTCAGCTTGTCTAGAGTGAGTACAGTTCTAGAATTCCATTCTTTTTATCTTAGACATCATCCCTTAACTTGAAATCATGCTTTACCCTTCTCTTTCCTCGATTCAATGCTTACATTTTTTACCCAGCAGTTCTCGAGGTTCCTTAGATATTCCTATTCTAAGCTCTATACAAACTAGGTAATGTTATTCGACTTGATCTTCGAGTCCATTTGACCCATACCTTGAGTTCGACGCATATCTTGGAACTTCCAACTTTTCTGTCGATATCTTAAGACCATGCAGACCACACCAAGACATTTTAGATGAAACCATTTATTCAGAGTTCACCACGCATACTATTCCTTCAGAGTTTGCCATATACATATCATTTTTCCAGGATTTTCCATACTTACCATTCTTTAGAGTTAGCCACTTATATCATTTTTTCAAAATCTGCCATAAGTAGCATCCTTCAAGATTTATTCTTGGGAGCCTTTACAGCACATGCCACAGGCATATTTCATTCTGTGGGTGTCTCGTGAAAACTTCCTCTATTGGATTCGTCAAAGGGAATGTTCCTTCAAAACCCACCACAAGGACTTATCTTTCATTCCTTACCGTGAAAACTCCAGGTCCAAAATTCGCCTTTTATATCCTTCTTTTTCGTCTTCATCAAGAATTCCATTCCTTTAGAATACGTTAGGGAAATCATTTCTTTTCCCTCAAGCTTCGACACAGAGGCATCCTTTGTTTGCCATGAAAATCTCCATTCTTCTTAGATCACCACAAAGGCTTATGCATTCTGACATGTTTACAATAGAGATTCACCTAACTAACATTACATGAGGTTTTCCCCTCATCGTTCGAGGTACGCAAAAACCCTATCTGGCAATAACCTCCCTTTAGTTCTACCCATATGATGTCATAACCCAGTAGTTATGGTCTTATACGATATGGCATTTCCATATGATGCCATAGCCCACCAGCTATGGTCTTACACGATATAGTGCCATGTGTAACACCTCTATTCCGTCTCCGTTACCAGATTAAGGTTGCGGAGTGTTACCAAGCTAAACAAAACATTTAACTTTAATTCAGCATAGTTAACCAAATAAATTGCAAACATATAACAAATAAATCAATTCAGGATACAAATACACTTGTGAGCCTTAATTCAAGCTCATGGGGCCCTATACATAGTTTGAGAATAATCTGGGGTCAAATCGAAACAAATAAGAAATTTCTAGAAAAAAATTAAAAATTTGCAAAACAGTGGTCACACAACTGTGTGGCCAGGCCGTGTGACATAGCCTAAAACGTATGAACATTCAAAGTCAGGACACACGGCTGTGTCCAAGCTCGTGTGAGTATTTGAAATAGAGCCATATGGCCATGTCGTAGGCCGTGTGCCAGACCGTGTGAGTATTTGAAGTTGGACCACACGACTGTGTGCTAGGCCGTGTGGATACTGTTTCAAAAATAATAAATACACACGGTCGTGTGACAACCTGTATCCCAGGTCGTGTGCTCCATTTTAACCCCTAATTCAAGTAAATTCATGCACCATTTCTTGCATAACAAGACATGCCATACGTAACACCACTAGCCCAAATCCGTCGCTGGATTAGGGCTACGAAACATTACCGAAGGATAACATCATACAACGAACATTTATTTATCAAAATGAAATAACAACATAAATCATAACAATAATATCCAAACTCATGCTTATAGTCCCTTTTACGAGCCCTCGAGGCCCTAAAAAGACATTAGAAACAAATTAGGACTAAATAAAAAATATGGGGTTTTATGAAAAAAGATGCAAAATTTCAAACTACAGGGAGTGGACATTCGAAGTAGGGACAGGTGACCGTGTCCCAGCTCGTGCAACTCACTAACTTGGGTCACACGGCCAAGCCACACACCGGTATGCTAAGCTGTGTACCCTTCGAAATAGCCTCACACCCCTGTGTGCCAAGCCGTGTGCTAGGCCGTGTAACTGCCCAACTTGCAACCCTTAATAAGCTACAGGGGACACATGGCTGTGTTTCTTGGCCATGTGTGACACATGGCTGAGACACACACCCATGTCTCCAACTGTGTGGACAAAAAATAGACCATTTTCAAGCCACTTGCACAACCCAAATGTACCAATTTTCATGCATTCAAATGGCACTTATATATACAAATATACAAGCTAGAATATCATAGAAACTAACCATTCAACCAATATGCCAAAATGGCACCTCAAACTCAACAATCAAACTTGACTAGACACCTAACAAATTCATTCATAATTAAAACCACCAATTGAACAACTTTAATTCCATATTTTCCATAAAGTTCATATACCAATAACATGCACAAAAAGTACCATTATGACTATTTTCACATATACCATTAATCTTAATAACTATACCAAATGCCAATATACATTTAAGGCTACCAAAACTAACCATTAACACTTCAAGGCACTATCAATATCATACCAAAACAACATCTCATAGCATCGTTAATGTTCATCCATTCAACTATCATTACTAAGTACTTAGACGCTAAAATGACAACCACTTTAAAATACAATGTATATATACATGATATCATATCAATTATATCATTAACAAAAATAACATATATACAAGCCACATAATGGCTAATTTCATCAAACAAAGACACTTATACAAGTCATTATAACCATGAATCAAAATCATCAAAATCTATCGATATAGTCGATGGATAGTGTGATGGATCTGCTACAGGCTTCCAAACACTATGAGCTTTCGATTATCTAAAAATAGAAGAGAAATACATGAAGTTAGCATATAATGCTTAGTAAGTTCGTAATTTATAAACAAAGCTTAGCATTTCAATATATATAAGCTTAAAAGCAATTTATGAGATAATCCAACATATCTTGGCGCAAGCCTAAGCAACAATAATCTTTCAAGTTAGAGAAACATAACTTAGCAACTCATTGCAAAACATAATAGCTTTTATGCATATATCTTACAATCATTCATACTTTCATTAATATGGCTAAGCATATTTAAAGCATTATCATTTCATACCTAGTTCATACTTTCATAGCATTACTTATTGAAATATCTGTCGATCCTTTCCTTTTGTATACTCGTTAAACCACGAGAATAATATTGGATATGCGAGAATCTATCACACTATGCGCTAACATATGGTCGAAACCATTACTTTCTTTTATCTCATTTGAATGCTCTCTTTTGAGCCATCAGTGGGTTTGCTTACACAATCTGTCAGTTAGGACATAGCTACACGGTGCTACTCACACAATTTGTCAAGCTGTCAAATAATTTTGGTTTTAATTATTAAATTACTTATATAACCTTAGGTAATAATCATTAAAACCATTAAAAAGATGCCCATCATTGTCCACTATTAATATTAATGGTCTAATTACCATTTAAGGTCACCCATGTTCCAATTTCATAGCAATTTGACACCTTTACTAGTAGAACTCTAATTTAGCACCTTATGCAATTTAGTCCTTTTTATCAAATTAAGCATGCTAACGATAAAATTTCTTATCAAAAATTTTATACGGTACTACTATCGTGCTGTGGACAATATAATATTAATAAAATAAATACTTTGACATTGGATATGTGATCTCGAAGCCACTGTTCTGATTTCACTAAAAACGGGTTGTTACAACTCTCTGTCTAAGAAATTTTCGTCCTCGAAATTCTTACCAAAAAAGAGATTCGAATATTGCTTTCTCATAGCTTCGTTGGGTTCCCAGGTTGCCTCCTCAATACCATGACGTTGCCAAAGAACCTTTACTAATGCTATGCTCTTATTTATTAATTCTTTAACCTCTCGTGCCAAAATTCTGATCGGTTCTTTGCTGTATGACATATTGAGCTGAATCTCAACATCCGTCGATGAAATAACATGTGAAGGATCAGATCAATACTGTCGCAATATAGATCCATGAAACACGTTGTGAATCTTTTCTAACTCTGATGGCAAAGCTAGTCGATATGCTATTGGTCTGATTCTTTCTATGATCTTATACGGCCCAATAAATCGTGGGCTTAGCTTTCCTTTGCGACCAAAACGAAGAAATTTCTTCCAGGGAGATACTGTCTGGAATGCTCTATCACCAATTTGAAATTTAATGTCTTTACATTTCAAATCTGCATACGATTTCTGTCGGTTTGTAGCTACTTTCAAACTGTCACGGATTACTTTCACTTTTTTTTTGGTCTCTTGAATCAAATCAACCCCATGAATCTTTTTTTCACTAAGCCCAGTCTAATAGAAAAGAGTTTGGCATTTAGGACCATACAAAGCTTCGTACGCTGCCATCTTTATAATCGACTGATAATTGTTATTATATAATGGTAAATATTTCTCCTAGTTGCCTTCAATTCTAACACACAACAACGAAGCATATCCTCGAGTATCTAAATTACTCGCTTGGGCTAACCATCGGTATGTGGATGAAATACAATACTAAAATGCAATTGCGTACCTAGAGCTTCTTGTAGTTTGCTCCAAAATCGCAGTGTAAATAGCGGATCTCTATCCGAAATAATATAAACTAGCACCCCCGTGCAATCTGAAAATCTCTGAAACATAAAGTTTAGCTCATCTCTCAAGAGAAAAATTTGTACGTATGGGAATAAAATATGCAGACTTTGTTAGACGATCAACTACAACCCAAACCGCATCTTTCTTTTAAGGAGACAGGGATAAACCTGATACAAAATCCAGAGTAACACGTTCCCATTTCCATTTCGGTATCATCATTGGCAGTAACAAACCAGAAGGTACTTGATGTTCAGATTTAACTTGCTGACATACTAAACATCTCGATACAAAATCTGAAATCTCAAGCTTCATACCCAACCACCAATACATCTGTTTCAAATCACTATACATTTTAGTGCTACCTGGATGAACGGACAAGCTACCACTATGAGCTTTATGAAAAATTTAATGAATTAACTCAAAATTCCTCAGTACGCAAATTTTGCCTCTAAAGAGTAAACAATAATCAAACCCAATCTGAAAACCTAAATCAAGAGTCGATTCACACAAATTCTGTTTAGCTAATAGCACATCATCGCATTTCTGAGCTTCACAAATCTGTCATAAAAACATCAGTCTAGCTCTTAACTGAGCTAAAATCGAACCATCATTAGACATCGTCAATTGCCTATTCAATGCTCGCAAAGCAAATAGAGACTTTCTACTCAGAGCATTCGTAACTACATTCGCTTTACCGGGATGATAATCAATTATCATATCATAGTCTTTCAATAGCTTGAGCCATCTGCGCTGTCTCAGATTTAAATCTTTTTGTGACATTAAATACTTCAAGATTTTGTGATTTGTGAAAATATGACATTTTTCGCCGTATAAATGGTGTCGCCAAATCTTTAACGTGAAAACAATAGTTGCTAGTTCCAAATCGTGCATTTGATAATTCTTTTCATACAGCTTTAATTGTTTGTAAGCATAAGCTATCACTTTGCCTTTTTGCATTAAAGCACAACCTAAACCATTTAAAGATCCATCGCTGAAGATCACAAATTCCTTACCCGATTTGGGTTGAACAAGAACTGGTGCCTCAGTCAACAATGCTTTCAATTGATTAAAACTTTGCTGGCATCTCTCAGACCACTCAAACTTCACATCTTTTTGTAATAGTCTTGTCATCAGTGTAGCAATCATAGAAAATCCATTAACAAATCTTTTATAGTACCCGGCTAAACCTAGAAAACTTCTAACTTCAGATATGTTTCTCAGAGGTTTCTGATCAACTACAGCTGAAATCTTGCTCAAACAAACTCTGATGCCTTCGACTAATACAATATGTCCCAGAAAATTGACTTCTTAAAGCCAAAATTCACATTTGCTAAATTTGGCAAACAATTGCTTTTCATGTAAAGTCTGTAATACAATTCTCAAATGCTCAGCATGCTCAGACTTATCTCGAGAGTAGATCAAAATATCATCAATGAAAACTACAACAAAACGGTTTAGATACGATCTGAAAATTCTATTCATCAAATGCATAAATACTAAAGGTGCATTAGTTCAATCAAACGGCATCACAAGAAATTCATAGTGTCAGTGCCTTGTTTTAAATGCAGTTTTCGGCACATCTGAATCTTTAACTCGTAGCTGATAATAACCAGAACATAGATCAATCTTCAAGAATACCGTTTCACCTTTCAGCTGATCAAATAAACCGTCAATTCTTGGCAATGGATAGTTATTCTTGATCGTAACTTTGTTGCGTTAATGGTAGTTGATACACAATCTCATTGATCTATTTTTTTCCTTAACGAACAGAACTGGTGCACCCCAAGGTGAGAAACTAGGTCAAGCAAAGCCTCTATCTGTCAACTCTTGTAGTTGTGCTTTCAATTCAGTAGGAGCCATTCTGTATGGTGCTATCGATATCGACAATGTTCTCGGTACTAATTTAATAGCAAACTCAACCTCTCTGCTCAATGGTAATCCGGGTAACTCCTCCAAAAACACATTCGGATACTCACTAACCATAGGCACTGATTCAAGTTTCAACTCAGATACTTTAGAATCCAGTACATATGCAAGGTAAGCGTCGCAACCTTTTCTCATGTGTCTCTGTGTTGACATAGCCAAAATAACTGTAGGCAACACGCTCAAACTATCCGATTCAATCTTAAGTTTTTCACAATTCTGACACTTTAATAAGATAAGCTTTCGTCTACAATTCACAGTAGCATTACGCAAAGTCAACCAATCCATACCCAGAATGACATCAAACTCATCAAAGGCCAATAACATCAAATCAGCAAAAAGTTATAACCCCGAATCATCAAAGGACAATTCTTGCAGACTTTATCAACTAACACATATTGACCTGGAGGGTTTGATAATTTAACCACGAATTCAATGGACTCAACAGGTAAACTCTTACTTGAGACTAGATTCGTGCATACATACAAATAGGTTGATCTTGAATCAATCAAAGTAGTAACTTTAGTGTCAGAGATAGAAAAAGTACCAGTAATAACATTTGGAGCAGAAGCTTCCTCTCGTGAATGGATCGCATAGGCTCTAGCTGGTGCTCGTGCCTTGAACCTTACAGTAGAGTCTCTAGTCACACTACGACTATTATCCACATTTCTAGTGTTCCTTGGCAGTCTCCCTCTCACTGTTGTATTACTCGGTTAGACAGTCTAAATCTTTTCTTTTTCATGTAACTCAGGATAATCCCAAATAAAGTGTTCCTACGAACCACATCTGAAACAGGCCCTACCTTTCATCCGGCATTCACCATTGTGTCATCGTCCATGTCATTGACAATCAGGCTTGATCTTTAGAACTTACATGTTGTTTACCTCGATCTCTGCTAGAATATCCAATTGAAGTAGTCGAACGATTATGATGTTCTTTCGATCTCTTCAACGATAAATGATACGACTTCTTGGTTAATCTCTTTCTCAAGTCTCTAACTTCAAAATCAGATTTTCTTTTCTCTTTGCTAAGCTCCTCGGCTTTATGTGCTCTATCAACTAAAACAACGAATTCTTTTAATTTGAGAATTTTGACTAAAAGTTTTATATCTTCATTTAACCCATCTTCGAATCATTTACACATAGCAACCTTAGTTGGAATACATTCTCGGGCATACTTGCTCAACCTGACAAATTCTCCTTCATATTCAAATACTGTCATATGGCCCTATTTAAGCTCAAGGAATTCTTTGCGTTTCTGATCAAAAAACCTTTGACTTATATATTTCTTTCTAAACCCAGTTTGGAAAAATTCCCAGTCTACCTCTTCTCTTGGCACAACAGAGACCAACGTACTCCACCATTGAGAGACTGAATCTTTCAATAGAGATAAGGTACATTTAACGCATTCGGCTGATGAACAAGATAGCTCATCAAAAACTCGAATCGTATTTTCTAACCAGAATTCCGCTCATTCAGGATCATCTTCAACTATAGGCCTGAATTCTTCATCCCAATATTTGTGAATTTTATCAACAGGTGGCTTATTCACACGTAAAGGTTCCAAACCTTGAGGAATAACAGGGACCGGTTGGGGATCAGGTGGGGGTAGAGGTCGTTGAGTAGCTAGAGTCATTCGAACAAACACAGTGAACCACTCACTCATTATCTGGAAGAAGGCCTCTTTAGCCTTTCCTCCTCGGCCCTTAGATACCGGCCTTGAATCACTCGATGCTACTCCGTGAACAGAGGCTTGTGCGTTACTTTCTACCTCATTGGAGTCGGTTCAGTTGGAATTCATTACTATATTAGAACATATTTCAAAACAAGTTAGGAGATTTCACACTATCACAGGTTATACAATGACATGCGTTTCTAGACTGACACACGCTACGTTCAATCTGAGAATCGGCTAAACCGTAGCTCTGATACCAATAAATATAACACCCCTAGCCCAAATTTGCCACCGAATTAGTGCTACGGAGTACTACTGGATGATAACATCATACAACAAACATTTATTTATCAAAATCAAAGCACAACATAAATCATAACAATAATATCCAAACTCATGCTTATAGTCCCTTTTACAAGCCCTCGAGGCCCTAAAAAGACATTAGAAACAAATTGGACTAAATTAGAAACATATGGGGTTTTACGAAAAAAGATGCAAATTTTCAAATTGCAGGGATCACATGGCCGTATGTCCAGGCCGTGTGACTTACATGGCTGAGACACATGCCCGTGTCCCAGGTCGTGTAGAATTCGAAGTAGGGACACATAACCATGTCCCAGCCTGTGTCCGTGCACGTATAACTTACTGACTTGGGTCACACGGCCTAGCCACACGCCCATGTGCTAGGCCATGTACCCTTCAAAATGGCCTTACACTCCTGTGTGCCAGGTCATGTGCTAGGACCTGTAACTGCCTGACTTGTAATCCTTAGTAAGCTATAGGGGACACATGACTGTGTCACCTGGCCATGTGTGACACATGACTGAGAAACATGCCCGTGTCTCTGGCCATGAGGACAAAAAATAGGCCATTTTCAAGCCATTTTTCTCACCCAAAATCTAGCCACTTGCACAACCCAAATGTACCTTTTTCATGCATTCAAATGGCATTTAATAAATACATATACAAGCTAGAACATAATAGAAACTAACCATTCAACTAATATGCCAAAATGGCACCTCAAACTCAACAATCAAACTTGACTAAACACCTACCAAATTCATTCATAATTCAAAACACCAATTAAGCAACTTTAATTCCACATTTTCCCTAAAGTTCATATACAATATACAATTACATGCACAACAAAAGCCATTATAACCATTTTCACATATACCATTAATCTTAATAACTATACCAAATGCCAATATACATTCAAAGCTACCAAAACTAACCATTAACACTTCAAGGCACTATCTATATCATACCAAAACAACATCTCATAGAATCCTTAATGTTCATCCATTCAAATATCATCACTAAGTACTTAGATGCCAAAATGACAACCACTTTAAAATACCATATATATATACACATGATATCATATCAATTATATCATTAACCAAAATAACATATATACAAGCCACACATAATGGCTAATTTCATCAAACAAAGACACCTATACATGCCATTGTAACCATGACTCAAAATCGTCAAAATCAACAATTATAGCCAATGGATAGTGTGATGGATCTCCAACAAGCTTCCAAACCACACGAGCTTCTGATTATCTAAAAACATATGAGAAATACATGAAGTAAGCATCTAATGCTTAGTAAGTTCATAATTCATAAACAAAACTTATCATTTAAATATATATAACCTTAAAAGCAATTTATGAGATAATCGAACATAGCTTGGCACAACCTAAGCAGCAACAATCTTTTAAGTCAAATAACCACATAACTTAGCAACTCATTGCAAAACATAATAGCTTTTATGCACATATCTTATAATCATTCATACTTTCATGAATATGGCTAAGCATATTTAACGCATCATCATTTCATACTTGTTTCATACTTTCGTAGCATTACTTATCAAAATATCTGTCGATCCTTTCCTTTTGTATACCCGTTAAACCTCTAGAATAATATCAGATACGCGGGAATCTCACACACTATGTGCTAACATACGGTCAAAACCATTACTTTTTCTTATCTAATATAAATGCTCTCTCTCAAGCCATAAATAGGTTTGCTCACACAAGTTGTCAGTCAGTATGTAGCCACACAGTGTTGCTTACATAAGCTGTCAAGTAGCTGCAACACATGCAGGAAACTCAACCATCGGTAGGATGTATATGTAAGAGTATGCCAAAAGATCAATCATCAAATGGTTTTAATAACACACTTGATTTATCATGTTTATTAATATAAGGCAATATAAGGCGTTACCATTATTATTTCAGTTTCTTTTCTGTGAGTATAAATAAACTATTTTATAATAGTGTCCTGAGAATAATATGATTATTCTTAAAAGGTCCTTAGTCAAATACTATTGTTGACTAGGACAACAATAATGCATTAAAACTAAAATGTAGTTGATTTATGATAAAGAGTTGTCATTGATATGGAGTGTCAAAATGAATGATATGAATATGTGTGTTAGAGAACAATAATGCATTAAAACTAAAATGTAGTTGATTGATGATAAAGAGTTGTCATTGATATGGAGTGTCAAAATGAATGCATGAATATGTGTGTTAGAGAACAAACATATTGGACTGACCCGCTATGAGTATGTTTCTTGGATTATTATGTAATTGTCACAACATTACTCATAGTGATTAATATGTATATGATCCTCAGACTTGAGATCATCATTATCCCAACATCATGAGTTGTATATTTTGATACAGTCAAACGTACACCGTAACTGGTTGTTCTATAAAGGCTGATGTTGGATATACCACAATCTATGTAGAGGGATATGGTTGATCAATATAGGATAAGTCCCTCCTCCATAATGGGAGTAATATCTTAGGTCACTTGATTGAGTGAGACTAGAAATGCATGGCCATGCTCAAATAAGTTGATATGAGATGTCATACTTATTTGTATATCATAGTATACTCAAGATATCAAGGAACATGGGATGGACTATGCAAGTGTGACTATTCCATGACTTGTGTCCAATCCAAAGATAAAGGACTTAAGGATTAATGCATGAAAGGTTAATCGCAAAAAGGTTATGTCCAGTCATGATTTCTTGTAACTTAGGTAGCAATGATGCATTGCTAGATGCCACTCATTATTTGTAACATGAGAATCGTTCTAGTATTACTACTAACGTTACAAAAACCTACAGGGTCACACCCTATGGTTGAAATGAAAGGAATAAAACATAGTTGGTAATGTGTTTGGTTGTCACATGAATTAAATTAATTATAGAATTAATTTAATTAGGTAATCAAATATCGAACATATTATATGTACAAGATTTTGTACACATAATGAGAACATAGTTCTATTAATATATGAATTTGGTTCGTCTATAAATTTAAATAAATATAGTTTACCGAAATCCTTGTATAATTAATGTAATTATAATTTTTGATTTAAAATATTATTATATTTATTTTGAATTATGATTATAATGTTCGGATAAAAATTTTATGAATTATGATTCATTTTATATATACCAATTATAAGAGGGTTAGCGTGTGAGAGTTTTAAAAAATCCTAAGAAATAAAATCTTGAAATTTTGCTTGTGAAGTCTAGTAGCCGTCAAGCAAAGAATTCTCCAAAACAGTTTTGGGGATTTCTTCCGTTCATTGTCAAACTGGGTGGATTACGTAGAGGTCGGAATCACGAAAGGTTGCGGCTTGGTTTGATAGTAGATTAGAATTCTCATTGCCGAGGCGTCGTTGTCTACTCAGATTGAAATTACAGTAATTTCAAAACCATTATTTCACCCCGATTCATTCCTCGCACATGGATCCATGGGTTGGATCGTCGAAATGATTTTTTATTAATTTTTGCTGCGCCATGGGGGTACCAACATTCCCAATAGTATAAGACCAGCGCCCAAACCACGATAACCACTAATGATATGTCATTTGTATCCTATTTCTTCCTAAGGTTCAAACGAGATCCGAAAGTCACCGAAACTTCATTGGATTTTTTCGTAGATACGTAATACCATAATATAACCTAAAAGCATGTAAATCGAGTATAACACAACTTTAATTAAATGTACGAGCTTACCTCAATCACTACTGAAGAAATAGGATCGACTAATCCAACACTTTTTCCTTTCCCCGATCTAAATCCGTACGTTGCTTTTCTTAATCTAAATAATAAAATTTAATTCATTCAAACTTCATTCTATTCAATTAAATCCAAAAATCATATTTTGGAAAAATTAGGCTTTTGCCCTATAATTTTGAATCCATTACAATTTAGTCCTTAAGTTTATAAAATGAAATTCATGCAATTTGGTACCAACCCACTATAGCCAAATTTTATTTAAGCCCCTCACAAGCCCTACATTTCATTTATTTTATAATTTCACCATGAAAAATTTTCTATTTTTCAATTAAATCCCTAATTGACAAATTCATCAAAATTCCCTTTACAAAAGTTGTTCAACTATCTTCAAACATTCATTTTCATGCATCAGTTGTTCAACTATCTTCAAACATTCATTTTCATGCATCAAACATAGAAAAAAACAACTAATATACATTCAGGGTAAAACCCTAGAATTTTAACAATTTTGCAAATTAGTCTCTGGGCTAGCTAGATTAAGCTACAACGACTCCAAAAACATCGAAATTATTAAAGATGAAACAAAAATGCACTTACATGCACTAGAGAGAGATGGACGAACGTTGAAGCTAAAAAATGGTGGTGTTTTCTCCTTAGAAAAATGGGCAAGAAGAAGATGGACAAAAAGAATGATTTTGTTTTTACTTATTTTGGTTTTAATTATTAAATTTCATATATAACCTTAAGTAATAACCATTAAAACCATTAAAAATATGTCCATTTTTCTCCACTATTAATATTAATGGTCTCATTACCATTTAAGGCCACTCATATTCCAATTTGACACCTTTACTTGTAGAACTCTAATTTTGCACTTTATGTAATTTTTTCCTTTTTATCAGATTAAGCATGCTAACAATAAAATTCTTAACGAAATTTTTATACGGTACTAGTATCATCTATAGACAATATAATATTAATAAAATAAATATTTTGATGTCAAATTTATGGTCCCAAAACCACTGCTCTGATTTCACTAAAATCGTGCTGTTACACCATACCTAGGTCATTTCCATGGTTCAAAAACACATTCAAATCACTAATTACATGCCAAAAATTCATTCATTCTATGTCTAACAAATATGCCATTCAAAGATACCACAATCAAAGATCATTCATTCAACTAGACTAGCTAAGAAATTACATGGCATTAATCGTCTATTCATGCTCCATCCATCAACCAAATTGTCAAAATCACACATAAAACAACAATTTAAAAGCCTATCCAATGTACCATCATTGGTAGCACAAATAAACATCTATACAATTCAATTTCAATGTCATGGTTTCATACCTTAAACATACAATCATACACTTACCATTCAACCATTTCGTTTACACTTTAATGTACCAAAAGCCATCTAAAACACAAGGCATTCACAAATGACCAAAACCCATATTTACATATGTACATTTATATGCCAACATAAAGTCATTTAGGAAAATAAACTTAAACCACATCGCATTAGCAAATAATATAAAATACACTCCTATTACATGCCATTTATAATTGATAACCAAAACAACCAACAACTACCTATATAATGAATGTATAGTGTGATGGTGCTCCGAAAAGATTCCAATCGATTGAGCTTTAATGTATAGGAAATGAAAATGACTAACGTAAGCAATAATGCTTAGTATGTTTGTATAAAGGCAATTTAACTTTCTAAACATTTGAAGTTAAACAACCATGCATAATTTCATTATAACATAAGCTAACTTTCATTTCCTATACATAGCACCTCACATGGTTAATTGGTGTAACATTGCATATATATATTCAAATACTCATTTCAAATGTCCCTTTTTTCCATATTTATATTCTTATGAATATTTTTGTATAAATCATATAACCATTTAATATATATAATTTTTCCATATAAGCATTCTATATAACCATTTCACTTAGACATTTCATTTTATCATATCATTTACACATTTAAAAAAAAATCATTCCATAAATCACTTCCATTAAACAATGTGAACACTAAATAAATAGATTAATCATACATGTCAATCATTTACGAGGCACTTATAGGATTAATACTGAAAATGGTTAATCATATGCTTCCTGTACTATAATAATTTAATCTAAAATAATTCATATATGTATATAAATATCTATCTTTAACCATTTAATCATCAATATGAACATATTATAGAATCATTCTTGATACAATATTCAAACGGTATACATCAGTATTTCAACATTAAACACATATTTTCAAAGCTCGGTGAACTATAGCAACTTGACTCGGATACTCGGGTAACTACACCATACCAAAATCATGTCCATTCATAAATACGTATGTATCATATTTCACTAGTATTTAGCAGTTCTCAATTTAGTCCTTTCTCACCTTAGCAATCAATGATAATATGTCAATGTCAATTCATAGAATCACCAACATATGTATATATATAAACATAATTTAATAGCAAGCAATATATATAAGTTAATTGCAATACACTATGAACTTACCTCGACAATTATAGTTGTAAAAACGAAGCCGACGACTAATCTGACACATTAGCTTATCCTCGATCTAACTCTCACTATCTCATTTCTTGATATATATATATATATATAGTAATTTTATTCAATTAAGCCAATTTCAGCACTTATATAATCAAACTTACACAATTTAACCTTTCCATAAAATTACAAAATTACCCCCAACATTTTAGTCTTTTTGCAATTTAGTCTTTAAACTCGAAACTTACAATTTAACCACTTTTAATTAAAATTCATGATAGTCGATTTTTCCTTAGCCTTATAAAAACCCATAATTTTTCTCATTTCACACAATTTACATTGAATTTTACTATTTTAACAATTTAATCCTTAAACATTAAATTCATCAAAAATCACCTAACAAAATACTAATATATTGCTACTAACTTTAATAATTCATCAACTAAATTCAAAACACATTCACCTAATTCATGGTAAGTCCCTAGAATTTTAACAATTTTATGAATCAACACTCGAGCTAAATAATTAAGCTACAACGATTTCAAAAACATAAAAATATGACAAACGGGTTGGAAAATACATACCATGCACTAAGACAAATCTTGGCCGAACCAAGCATTCAACAATGGTGTTTCCTTCATTTTACAATCGATGATGGATAAAGAAAGATGATAACTTTGCTTTAGTTTCCTTTGTTTTAATTTAATTACTAAATTACCATTTTAACCTTGGTTATTTAATCAAATTTCACACCAAATCTATCACCTAATCGTCCACCAAAATTAAATAAGGTTTAATTACCTTTTAAAACAACCACTTAATGGTTTTATAATCAATAAATACATATAAACTAATAATAACTTACGTTTGCAGCTTTTGGGATTTAATCCTTTTTACTTAATTAACTATTTAAATGTTAAAATTTCTTAACCAAATTTTAATATAACCCTAATAAAACTCTGTAAATATTTAAGAAAATATTTACAGGCTTGATTTATAGAAATGAGGTTCTGATACCTCATTTTGTAAAACCAGTTGAACTTGACTATACAACTAATTAAAAAAATTATTAAATGGAAACTTCAATAATAATATACTTGACTCATAAATATTAATTAATAATATTCCAAAAATCACTCGTCAAGATTTGTGGTCTCGAAACCACTATTTTTGACACCACTAAAAAACGGGTTGTTACACCATGGACTTTTCCTTTCAGGGAATTTTGTTTAAAGTCCCGACAGACACCTTTAGACAACTCCATGGAGACAGACATAGACTCATCACTCATACTAACTCATTCATACCAAACACATACACACATATAGTTTAAACTTCAAATACAAGCATCATTTAACCTTTGATTCCTATTACACACTTAGACCATCAGATTTCATGCAATCCGTACACACAAGTCCATAAATCTCTAACTATAGAAATCCCCCAAAAGGGCCTTATACTATACATCTTACCTAGTTAAATAGATTTTTTCTTTCACAACATAATTTGTACGGTCATAAAACTTTCCTTATCATGGAGCATTTGCAAGTAGAGATACAAATCTACAACTTAGTTTCAGTGGAAGGGGGAAACGCTTAGGTTCATTTAGATCTAGACTAAAAATACTTCTTAAAGAAGGAAGAGGAAAAACTCCCTTTTTTCTTAATCCTAATTATCTAGATATACAACCCTTGTCCCAATGGAAATTTCATACATGTCATAATTCTCTTCAATATGCAGTTTTTATGATATACAACTGTAAAGGAACATGTACAAAAATCTAGCGTTATACATATATATATTGAGGTCCAATTCGTCGTTCACTCCTAATCATCACGTTAGGAAGTGACCAGGACTGTAAATAACTAACTCGACACATAATACATTCTGACGGTAACCAAGTTACTCGAATTACATTCATAAGCTCCTTCTCTTAACAATTCATCTTTTCTAAGACAGTCCCTTGCAATAATCTAATGCCCACTATGCTCCCACTTTTACATGTCAAAAGCATCTATTGATCGGATAACACTACGCCACTTATAGTACTTCTTATCTTACCTGTCGATTTTAAAACCCACCAAAATTGGGTGTTACACATCATATGAGAGACAGTTGCAGACGAAATTATAGACGTATTCAAGGTCGCATCCGAGGATAACCTTGTCTACTAAGTAGGTGTTTTGAAAACACGTGGAGAGCATGGGAATATGTAACATGACTCATCTAATTTCCTAGGGAAAGTAGGAGATTGTTGGATCTGGTGCCCTAAACGTAGTGTTTTCATCAATGTACACTTGTAGTTTTTTAAACATATTGATTAATAAAACAAATTCTTTTATTACATTAACATAATTTGTATGATTATCCTCAATGGTTTTTGCACGAAAAGAAAAATGGAAGCAAATTTTACTCATTGATTGTCTAATGTTTAAACTAATATTAAGCGATATTACATTGTCGGATCATGATACAGAAAGACAACTTATATTAGTAGACAAACCTAACATGTCCTTAGTCTAATAAAAAAATGAGCAAACCGATTGAAAGACTAATATGCCGTCTATCAAGTCCAATTGGGGAGATGTTTTATCTTGGGCATCAGAGTGGATGACTCCGAGAAGATAGACACATAGATGTGATTGACTGGACTAACAATACATCAGACTGGATGCAAGAAGAATAGATCCTAAATCCGTTTATGGATTTATTCATTTGTGACATTCATACTGTGGCATACTTATATCCTGAGTGGAATACGAACTATTTATGCATGACTCGTACACTTTGATGTAAGTAAAAACCTGAGCCCGAATAGATAAGGAACAGAAAGCTAGTGCGCTGGGTGTACAACTTCTGCAATATATAATGCCATTCACAACAGTGGAATTCATAGCCCGAAGCATGCGTAAATGGTATCCTCTTATTGGAATTACAAGGTTGATGAAAAGTAAATGGGACCAAGGTTCGTTCATTGATTACTCTTGAAAAAAGTTATATTTCAGGCTTTTAAACTGAAGTATTTACTTGTAATTAAGAAAATATGTTTGCATTTTAGACTTATTACTAGAGCATTACATGCTAAAGCTTGGGTTATGTTTTAACTGTAAATTTATGTTACTTTTAATTACTGGAAAGAGGTTTGGTAGTTTTTGGTAGTAGGTGCAGGTAGGATAAAAGAAGTAAGAAAAAGGAAAAGAGGAAGAGGAAAAGTGAACGAAGGAGGTGAAACATTGCCATGGTAAATGGTGGGATAGACTGCCAACAGAAATGCCATGGCAATTCCAGAAAGATGACACAGCACTCAATCCACATCACTCTCAGCCAACTGTACGTGTTCCAGATAAATCACCCTAAAAAGGAGGAGCAAAATGTTTATGCTGAGAGGGAAAAATCTACCCTATAAAAGGAGGAGAGGTAAGAGAAAAAACACACGGATTGTGAGGAGAAAAGAAAATAAAGAGAACAGTTACTCTCTCTACAATAGAATCTAGTAGAGCAATTTAGAAGAGAAGAAGAGGGTAGCAACTAAAGAGGGGAGATCACATATGCGAAGAAAGGGAAGAGAAATCTACCTTGGGTTCTGCGTAGAATCTGGATAAGAAGTTAGAGTGCAGCTAGAACTTCCTGTAGTTCTGCCTTTGTTCTGTTTTCTAGGTTTTGAATTCTGTGATTCGTAAAACTTGAGAAATGTTGATGAATGATTTAATTTTGCATTTCATTTCCCAACCTATAAGCTAATTACCTTTGGGTTGGAATTATTTGGGTGAATATTGAATTATCTGTAATGCCCAAGATATGATTTTCATTCAGAGTATTGTTTCATTTGATTCTTGTTTATTTAGAATGCGTGCATGCAAGCTCTAGACAGAGTTGACAGTGCGTCATGATCTTAGATGGATTTGAATATGAAAGGATTAAATGCATCAGATTATTAATCGATTGATACATATGAGTACTCGAAAGAATATTCGCAGCATTTTAGACATAGAAGATGCGATTTGTATAGGTGTAGAACGTTAGTTGAGTTATCATTCATGAGACTTGTAGACACACACAAACTTTAAATAATAATTAAAGTTTAACTCTTGAAAGAAGTAGACTGTAGTAGTAAATCTCTGGGCAGTAGCTTGGTCACAATTTTGCCATGCCATTATTACGTTGTGAAAATATTTCTTGAATAATTCCAACCTTTATCATTCACCAGCAGAAATACTCTCAACTTGTTCCTTGTGAATTGCCGCAAAATTTATATTGTTTGGTCATTTTTCAGTTATAATTGATATTATTAGTTCATTCATTAATTCCCTTCACCAAGTTATACTTGTTTTTTTTCCACAACTCCATTTGTTAAATCTTCAGTAATACTTACCAATTTAAATAAACTTTCGATCCCTGTGTAGATAATATTCACTCATCATTATATTACTTGAATCAACGTGTACACTTGCACATTTGTAATACATATTTTACACACAACATTCGTTGTTGTGATGGATGACTTGATCACTATTTGATAGTGATTGACTTTTTATGAAGGAAGATGTAGTGGTTAACATGAAATAAATAGAATCATATTGGGAGAATCAATATTATCCCAAAAGGATTAAGGATATCCTATGAGGGTAACACATTTATGACAAGGTCTCTGGATGAGCATTAATCGAGTTTCTTTTGTAATGATATGTTATTGGGGAGAGCTCAGTTACGATACTATAGTGGAATGACTTCGTGACTAAATAAGTTTATAACTAATAGGTGAAATGCTAAAACTTAATTATAAATAATTTTAGCCTCAATTGTATATGTCAAATCGGTCCCTCTACTAGGTCGTTGAAACCATAAATGAATTGCATGATGAATCAAATGAACATAAATTAATAGAAATGGTGAAATGGAGAAAAATGAAACATTCAAGAAATTATTATGGTTTTCTCCAAAATGAAAATGAAATTGGAGAAAATGGAATCATTTCGAAATGAATGTGGTTTTCTCAAAATAGAAATGAAAATGAAAATGTAATGAACAAGGATTTCTCAAAAATGATTGGGAGATTGAGTTTATGTTTTTTGAGCTATTTTAAAGCCCAAAAATGAAAATAAATCAAGTGATCATAGTGCACAAGTTGAATGGTGAAATATTAAAATTATTTTCTCAAAAATTTTATTAGAGGTAAAATTATCAAAGCCCAAAAATGAAAATAAATCAAGTGATCATAGTGCACAAGTTGAATGGTGAAATATTAAAATTATTTTCTCAAAAATTTTATTAGAGGTAAAATTATCATAATTTTACCAGGCGTAAAATTGGGATGAGAAAATTATTTAATATAAATATTGTAGTTTATTTTTGGGAAATACAAAAACAAATATTAGGTTGGATCAAATTATAAATTATTGGGTTAAAAGCGGGAAGTACTTGTAATTGGACTTGATATAGAAGAGATCCAAAAGCCCCTTATGTAATAAGGAGGACGACGAACCCTAGTATATTTAACTAGGGTTGTCGCCCCCTACATCCTAGTTGAACTAAGATTTCTTTTTTCTAGTTGAAATAAACTTTTGTAATTCAATAAGGGTTCTACCCTCTCTCCTTATAAAAAGATGGCACCTACAGGGCTATTTAAACAACTTTTATTCTACCCAAAAATAGAGAGAGTTTTATTCTCTAAGAATTAAATATATTTTCTAGAATAACGATTACGTCGGTTTCTATTTGAGAAGAGAATTTTCATTTTCAACCCAAAATAAAAAAAATATTTCTATTTTCGGTGTTTGATTCGATTTGGTCGAGTCCACACTCGAGGCAATTCATGGTATGAGAATAGTAGAGAAGATCATTTGGTTAAAGCTGAGAACAACAAGGATCTGTCTATCCAAAAACACATGTACGATTTTAGTCTAGGGCCTATTGTTCTAAATATCACAAACCAGGTCAATTTTCAAAATTTCTATTTTTCACTGTGCAAGAAAACTGTTTCTTAGATTTTTTCTAACAAGGCCCACATGACAATTCTACCATGGGGTAGTTAAATTGTCATGCCATCACAAGACACCATTGATGGAGGCTGTAGGTCTTGTTTAGGGATCTTCTCCCAAACAATAGTTTAAAAACATGAAATAAATTTTAATGTCTGATTTCAGTCATGAATGATCAATATATGCATGACAAGTACATTCATGTGACATTCTTTTCTAAAATTTAAATGACCTTGACCAGCCAAAGTTTCCTTGATTCCATCTTAGAAAAATAAAAAATTACAAAATTCAAAGCATACATTGGGTCTTCTAATTTGCCACCACAGACTTTTGTTGCGATACTGTTTCACATTTCTGTCATCATTTTTTTTTTCTATCGAAAATATGTTGTTGCTGCCACTGAACCACTGCTATTGTGTAACACCCTAAACCTAAACTGAATCACCGATTTCAGAGATCGGATGTTACGACATACAAACACTTAGATTAAATTTTAAACAATTTGTGTATAATTCTTTTTCAACATAATTCATATTATTTTTGTACTGTTCTTTTATATAAAGGGAATGTCAAATAATTACAACAATGTATTAAACAATACATAAGATTATAAAATTTTATTAAAAACAGACTCTTCTTAATGTAGAGAACTACACATTCGTTAGTACTTTAATGGCACAACTCATGACCATGAAGTACTTTAATGGTACTTTAACGTAGAGAACTACACATATCATCAAGATGACTAATATTGCAACAAGGCTAAAGACCTTGATGATGAAAATGGATGACTCTTTTTTAGTACAATTAATATTGAACTCATTACCTTCGAATTGTGAGTCATTTCAAATTAAATATAGCACTATTTAAGAGAAGTGGGTTGCTAATGAATTAGTCAGTAATCTCATTTAGGAGGAAGCAAGATTGAAGAGTCAAGGAAGTAATTCTATCAACCTTAAGGGTCAAAGAGCTAAAAAATGACTCAAGGTAAAAGCCAACAAGTTTAAAAAGAATAAAAGCTCACCTATCAATGTCTAATGGTGAGAAAAAAGAACGAATGGTAGATAAGTGTCATTTCTGTAAGAAAGTAGGAAAAAAATATAAACATTGCCAAAAATGCAAAAATTGATTTAAAAAGAAAGGTAAATTTTATGTTTCTATATGTTTTGAATGAAACCTAATTGAAGTTTCTAATAATACTTGGTGTTTTGGTTCTGGTGCTACTATTCATATATCCAACATGATGTAGAGATTCCTCGATTCAAACCACAAACCCAACTAAATATTTCCTATATATGGGGAACCATATGAAGTTTCTGATTGAAAGCATAGGGACTTACTGTTTGGTCTTGGATACTGGTTATAACTTGGACTTATTTTAGACTCTTTATATAGCTTTAGTTTCTGGGAATCTTATATCTATTTCAAAACTTGATGATTCTGGGTTTAAAGTTAAGTTTAGACATGGTTGTTTTAGTTTATTTAAAAATAATATTGTTTTAGGTTCTGGAAACCTTATTGATGGTTCATATAAATTAAAACTTGGTAATGCTTTTTGTGGAATCCTTACTGGTTCATCATATTAATGTTGGAATTAAGCATAGCATGCTAAATGTAAATTTGCATAGTTATGGCATAAACGTTTGGGTCATGTATCCAAAGAAAGGCTAAAAGGATTACTAAAGAATAAGATTCTACTTAATCTAGATTTATTGATTTTAGTGTTTGTATGGATTACATTAAGGGAAAGCTCACTAAGAAAGGTGCCATAAGAAGTACCAAGTTTCTTGGGATAATACACACCAATATATGTGGACTTTCTAAAGTTCCCTCTTTTAATGGAGAAAAGCATGTTATCACCTTTATTAATGATATTTCACAGTACTATTCTATTCATTTTCTTGATGAAAAATCTCAGTTAGTAAACGCCCTCGAGGTATACATTTATAAGGATGTAAGGCAACTAGACAGAAAAGTGAAAGTAGTAAGATTTGATAGATGTGGTGAATTTTATGGAAATTTTACTGAATTAGGAAAATATCTAGATCCATTTGCAAAATTCCTTGAAAGTCATGGCATGTGTGTGTAGTATACTGTGTCAGGCAGACCTTACCAAAACGGTGTGGCAAAAAGGCGTAGTAAGACATTACTAGATATGGTTAGGAGTATGAGGAGAAACCTCGCATTACCTATATCATTTTGGATGTATGCACTCAAAAATATTGTATACTTATTAAATAAAGTTCATAGTAAGGCAGTTCCAAAAACTCCTTTCGAGTTTTGGACTGGAAGGTGACCGCCTCCAGACATACCAACGTCAAAAGTAGAAATCCTGCACAAAAGATGAGAAAAGCTATATCCGTAAGTATATGGGCCAGGATGTAATATAGTTACAACAGAGTAGGTAAGTACTCTGAGGATCATGCCAAATAGAGGCAAGCACTAAATTAATTCTAATCTAAATATAAATAGATCTAATTAGTACTTTAATCGAATTATAGTACAAAGAGTTAAAATAAAGGTTTTTGATAAACTATACTAAAAATAAAAATAAAGGAAATAAAAGAAAAGTAAATAAATAAATAAAGAAATCAAATAATAAAATATCTATCAAATCTAGGAATAGGTGATTAGCTAGCATTGGTAGTCATAATCAACTATTGTCTCCGGCTTTCTTATAAAATCAACTATTCAATACCCCAGCAAGATCTTCTGATACGTCCACTAAAATACTGAGTCGACAAGAAATACTTATCTTTCGACTTCACAGTCTAGACTAGTTTAGGGTTAAGGTGTTCACGGATAGGCCATACCAATTTGGGTTAATTCCCACCTTGATGGCTTCCTAGGGTTGTCAGGCCTAAGGTTTTAGATTCTTCCTTTCCTGAACAGTTGATCCATTAAGAAATCCCTACAAAGTAGTTAATTATTCATACCTCCACTCGCTAATCCCTAAGAGGAGGATTAGTTCCTCATGGATATAATAAACGATATAAACTTGAATGAAAGAATGAACATAAAAAACAATTCAAGAATAGAGTTTAGAAGAAGCCTGATTTGTATTTGAATTTAATCACAGAATCCTTACAGAGTTTGACAAGAATTACAAAATCTGATTTCTCCAAAAAAAGTAAATAACAAGAACAAAAATCTAAAACCTAAAACGGAGAAAATCTAAAGACTAAATCTAAAGTGAAAATTATATAATACCAAAGGTATTTTTTAACAAGTGTTTAAGAGCCTATTTATAGGGTTAGGGTTGTCGTCGTCCTCAACCCTAGGTCATCTAACGCTCTTGTATTTAACTTTTGATTGTGTGGGCAAAAACTCCCCTAGCTCGTAAGTGTTTCCTGTACAAGACCAATGTTGAGACACCCTAGTGCTTGTGTCGCGACATCGAAGGCATTATGTTCAATTTCAGGGTAGCTTCAAGGGTGTGTTGTGACATCTAGTGGCTATGTCGTGACACCAAAGGCAGTCTCAAGCTTCTTGCATTTTGCTCCCTATGCTGCGACATCAAACTTCCTGTGTTGCAACATAGCGACCAATATTGGGTTTGAACACCCTCTGATGGTCTCCTGCACACTCACTAAGTACATTAGCTCACCTTTAGGCCTCATTCAGCCCCTAAGGTCAATAAAAGAGGTGAAATACACTTTTTATTGGATTTAAACTAAACTATAAAAACTTAAATAAAACATAATGAAAATGCTTATATTTAAGCTCTTCAAGTTCAAAAACTAGGTTAATCTAATACATCGAATTACGACAGATCAAACTCCCTCACATTTAAGTCATTTCTTGTCCGAAAGTAAAGTAAACAAAAATAGCAAACTAAAAGACAACCCTTGAGCAAGTATAGTACAAACATTGTTTTCAGAGTACATAACTAGGCATTTCACATTTACACGTAATCTTGACATGATATATAGCTGTCTTACCACTTTTGATATCAAACACCTAAGTTCAGTATATTACAATGTACACAAACATTAAGGTTTTCAAATTTATAAATCCATCAATAAATTATATAGGTAATTTGATGATCCTAGTAGAATAAAAATGGTCATAAATGCAATTATATAATATGATGTCAATTCATGAACAAGTCTACCTATATCACATAGGGCTTTTCAGTTTGTGACATTTTGAGGCTTAAGGCAAGTATGTAACTCAAGAACAATAAGCATCAAATATTTTCAAGTATGAAAATAGTTTGGCACATCGTATTGTTCCCTATTCTCCCCCTTAGTAACCCTTACCCGCTTACCACCTTATTTCTCCATCTCTCACCTTCCTTATTTCGCCATATAAGAGGTCACGACATAATATAACAACTACGGCGAGCTCATGAGTTTTTGTACACTAATGAATGAGTTTTTCTACTTTTATAGCTTTGTCACATTTTTTCTTTTTTCAATACGTCTCACTCACAAATGCTTTTATTTTTCTTTTTTGAGTACTTTTTCTACTCGTTTTGCTTTTGTTTTTGTATTTTTCTTTTATTTGGCACATAATGGCTAACCTATAATCACTATATCACACTAATTCTTCCTATTTCACTCTTATTTTAAAAAAAATTCCCCTTGATGTATCTACTTAACCCTCAATATATAAGGCCAGATGTCTATAGTCATCTAGTTTAGGACCAAGGAAAAAGGGTAAATTCAAATTAACATTTTTGGCTTCAGTTTTGTATAAAGGTTTATCAAAAAGTGTATTCTAGCTTAAATATAAGTACTAAAGATGAATAAATAGGGTTAGCTTTTTGGCTCTGGGTGTATACCAAACAATGCCTTAGGTCATCCCTAGGTATCTCAATATTCACAAATTTATTCAATCAAACAATCACAAATTCAACAACTCATACATACTACCATGCTCGTTTCCCTGTATTCTCTATATCCTTTGGCACATTCAATTGTTCAATGCATATTTACAGTGTAATATATAGAACTTAGTAGTCTAATAAAAAAATTTAAAATCGTTTTCTATCATGCCAAGTTTATAGTAAACACAATCAACCTATGTACATGCTTCTAACCAATCACTTGTATTTCTACAAGCTCAAGCACACAATTGACAATAAAAATTAAAAGAAAAGCATAAAAATAATTAAAAACAAATTTCCTATATTAACCCCCACACTTTAGATAGAACATTGGACCTAATGTGCACCACTATATATAGGGAAAGAAGTTACCTAATTGATCGCAGCATTACTATAGTCTAATGGTGGGTGCTTCCTTCCTTTGTTCGTTACAAGCTCGTAAATGTCGTACTACTTTCATGTGAGGTTCCAACAAAGAAAACTTGAAACAATGAATATATATAAAAATCTACTGTTAACCTACTCCTAAAATAAAAGTTGTCCAAAATTAATTACAATCCAAAAATAAAAATAAAAAGCTTGGTTAATCATCCTCCCCAAAATCCACCTCATTCTTTCCCTCTTCACCTTCGTCATATTTGCTATCCTTCCTTTCCTTGCTTCATTGCTCTTCTACTTCATGATGGGAATGCTTTGGACCAAACATATTTGGTGAATAGTTTAATACTTTCATATTGTTCGATCGCGTAAATTCTTGAAGAACTGGGACCATTTCTTGCATCCATCTTATCATCCATTCCATTTGTGGAATGCTACTCTCGTCAATTTCTCTTTTTTTTTGAGTTCTTGATTTTACTTTTCGTCGGAGCGAGGTCAGAGCGTCCATCTTTTCTTTCCAACGTTTATTCCAATCCCTTATTTTTTTCGTTGAAGCTTCATATATTGCGTGTATAGTGTATCCATTATGATTTTTTGGATGGCTTCATGATCTGTTCCGTAGTTATTATTGAACTCCAGCTCTTTTGCACAAGGCTGTCACTTAGTGGGGAAAGAAAACTCCCACTTTCTAGTCGCTAATACATTATTTCATGTAGTGGTAGATCCATGTCCCTATGCATACATGTTTATTCTACAAAGCAACATATAACAAAACCGCTCAAAAAGTGTTGACATTAGAGGCATTTTCAATAGAAATCTAACTAAAAGAACTAAACTAGATCAAGCAATATGTTTCAAAGTAAATAAGAACCGATGTAATGGAATAGTAAAATTCTAGTTGGAGCCCTTAACCTTATCGGAAAGCTCATGATTCCATGTAAAGATTTGTTGCAATTCCTAGTTGATGTGGAGCATTTTTCCTGCACTGAGTGAAAATAAAGAATAGGAAGCAAAAGAAGATGAAAAATAAAATAAGGGTTTCAAGGATTTCAAGGTTTAGAAGGTTTTAAAAAGATTTTAAGGTTAAAGAGTGTTTAAAAATAAGTTAAAAGTGTTTTGGGTTTAAAATTTTGGTATTTTTATGTTAAAAATCGGGTTAAATAAGGTTAAAAACTGATAGACTACGCGACGAGTCAGGTTGACCCTTGCAGAAAATTGCAGTGATGTCACAACAATTCAAATAAAACAAAATTCTAATATAAATGAGTCCTAACGTACTACCCCCAAACTTTAGAGCATACATTGCCATTAATGTAAAATGATTAAAGCTCAAACAATAGAAGTTATTTAAAAATTGTGACAATCCATGTTGCCACCATAGAAGAACTTTTAGTTGGTTCTCGACACTTTGATTTGACATTTGTCCCTCTGTCGATGTATATGAACTAGCCTCTCCGATCGATTCCATTGATAGTGCCTTATTTTTGACCAATGTGACATCCACATTATACGCCATTTAGTACCAAATTTGAGTTGACCGCAAATTGTTTTTTAGGGTTTTATTGCTTTGAGCTTCCTCCTCTCCCTGTTGTGTGAAACTTTGGTTGGTCGAGCCTTGCTGTCGTTGTCAAATGAGACTGAATCAAACTCCTCGACCTTTTCAGTTGGCACCTTTTCTACTATGGGTAAAAAGTGTATTGACTCTTCGACACTTTCATTCAATATCAGTTTAAGTTCCATATTAGTGGTTAGGTCATATTTTACTTCTATCTTTACGGTTAGTGTAATACCCCGAAAATTTTTACAGTAAGATATTATCTTTGATATAGTAAGGAAATAAAGTGACAAAAAGGAGAATTTTGAGTTATGACAACATTGGAAAGTATATTATGACATATTAATTAAAGAAAGGATTAAATTGCAAAAGTGAGAAAAGTTTTATTATCCACGAGTAAATATGAAAAAGTTGAAGGACCAATAGTGTAAATATTTTAAGGGTGGAATAATCTAGAAACTAAGGAAAATGGATGAATTGGGACCAAATTGAATAGATGAAGAATTATGAGGGACTAAATCATAATTTTACCAAATTAAGTGATGACTCAAGGATGGAATTTGAAAAGATCTAGAGGGCAAAATAGTAAATTAGAAGAAAGAGAAATCTAGAAAATAATGATGATGTTGGAGATATTTTAGATCAAATAAATAAATATTAGTTTATTAATATTTTATTTAGTATATATATATGGAAGAAAAGAAGAAGAATCATCTTCCTTTCCCATGCATTTCACATTAGAAGAGAAGAAAAGAAAAAAAGTTTTCCTTTCTTTACAATTTGGTCCTTCCACCAAAAATTTACCATTTTCACCTAGAAATCAAAAGACTTTCCAACCTACAAAGAGAGAAAAATGTTATGAAGGCTATGGAAAGTTAGAATATCAAGTTAGATTTGAGAAATAGAAACTGGAAAAGAGAGAAAATCAAATTAAAGATTGAAATCAATAGAGCAAGGTAAGAACATCAAGATTTCAATATATTTTTAAGTTTGATATTACTGAAAAAGTATGAAATTGATGTTAATGTAGGGTTTTATTATATAAGTTTCTATGTTCTTGATATGTTAGTGAAGGGAAATAAGAGGAATTGATAGAAAATATTGTAGAGAAAGGAAAGGAGGGTGTTATAAATTTGATTATCAACATCTTGCATTAAAACAGTTTTGGATAGCAGCAGTAGGTTAACTTCGAAAAGTCACCATAAATCGTGGAAATTAAATTAGAGGATGAAAGAATTAAAGCTTATTTAGTCTAGTTTCTCATAGAATATTTGGTGTAAGTAATGGAATTATAAATAATGAGATATAATGAATTTTGATAGATAAGATTAGAATGAATTCGGGTTCCCCTATTATGACTTGGAAAAATCATTAAACATTGTATAAAAAACATTATGGGTCATGATTTATATATTTAAAATCCTTAATGAGTCTAAATTCAATAGAAACAAAGGGAGACATCATCCGAATTCTATACAAAGATATAATTAATTTTTAGTGAAGAGGGGTCAAAACTATCGAATAGTGAAATAGGGGAAACTTTATAGAATAAAATGTACTTATTGGCAAAACCAAAAATTCTAAAAATTTTATGGTAATAAGATATGTGAGCCTAGTTTCAGGAAAAATTAACGGATCTTAATTTGGAGCTCTGTAGCTCGAGATATAAATAAGTTAGTGACTCAGACTTAGGCAAACAACTTGAATTTACATACAGGAAAATAGTGATAGTATGGATAATGTTGTTTAAATGTGTTATACACATTAAGGATGTGTAATGGAGAGGAGGAGGAGGAAAATTGGGAAATATATGAATGATTTGTGTATAATTGGTCATATGCTTGATTATAATTCATAAACGATGAAATAGAAATGATGCTTATATTTGTGCATTATTGGTCATGGTTTAAGCTCATGTGTGAAAATAAAGTTTCATAGTATGTGTGTATGGTATATTCGGTATACGATTTGGCATGAAATAATGTCATGAATAGTTTATGAAGTAACACATATTGGTAAGCGTGACACATGAATAAATGTTGTGCTAATCCATGCTTATAATCTTATGCTATATGTGTATTTGGCTAACATATTTGGTGCACATGCTTAGGCTTTTGCCAAGTAGTTGTTGGATTATGCCACGTTAAATTTATAAGTTATGCATTGAAATGGTAAGTGCCTAATTGGAAATATGCTTGCGATCATGAAAAGGGTGGTAAGGTTTAAATTATGTAATCTCTAGTGAAATGGTTTATCATGTGGTTAGTTCCAAAAAGAGTTATGTTTAAATACACAAGCTTGCGACTATGGTTGAATGATATGTTTATATCTTGTGTGATGTGCATAGGAAACGAGTGTGGAAAGATAATGAAATAGTAAGTTCATATGGCTGAAATTTAATGATTAAATGTTAATTTCATGAATTATATAATGTATGATGAGATATATTTGTTGATGATTTGAGAATAAAATAATAATGCGAAAACTGAATAAATGATCAAATTGAGCGGAACGTTTGATTTGAGTACTTCTGATCAGTGACAAGTGATAAGTGGTAGCTTTAGCTACACTTATCTAATCAGTGACAAGTGACAAGTGATAAATGATAGCTTTAGCTACACTTATCTAATCAGTGACAAGTGACAAGTGATGAGTGGTAGCTTTAGCTACACTTATCTGATCAGTGACAAGTGACAAGTGATGAGTGGTAGCTTTAGCTACCATTTCCTGATCAGGGACAAGTGACAAGTGATAAATGTGATCCGTGTAAGACCATGGCAGGGCTATGGCTTTGGAAAGTGCTAAGTGAACATACGCAAGACCATAGTTATACTATGGCAAAGTGGAAACTGTTCCTAATTTGATTAAGGATGGTAAGTGGCAAATGGGCCCAAAAGAATTATAGGAAATGGATAAGTTGTAGTGAATTTATACCAGGATGATGAGTTGAGTTAATGTTGTTATCTAAGCTAAAGTGATATTTTCATTGCAAACTTGAGAATTTCATAAATGTGTTAATGAATGGTAAAATGTTGAGTTAAATGATAAATGCATATTAATATTGAACTTAATGATTTGAATTGTGAATATGAGAAATTTGTGAATTGAATGAAATGGAAATGAAGCATTGAATTATTAAGACTTGTGAATTGCATGAATATGTATCGGGTCTCGTAGGTTCTATTTATTATGAATATAATATTTTAAGGATATATTATGAAGAATTATAAAATCATGTTAATAATTTGAAAGTTCTAATTTAGATGAAGTTTTATAACTCAGTTAAATACGTTTACAATTGTATGTGTTCTGGTAATGCCTTGTACCCTATTCTGGTGTCAAATACGGGTAAGAGGTGTTACATTTAGTGGTATCAGAGCTACGATTTAGTCGATTCTCAGACTAACGTAGGTATGTGAGTCTAGCTATATATGCTGTATTACTACTCGTAATAGCGTGATATCCGGTAATGCCATGTTACTTCCGATCAAGCTGTTTTCAAAAATGCTAAAAATTTTAAATTGATGTGATTGAAATGTGTTTATGATGAAACGAAACTTAGAAAAGTATGAATAGAAGTTCATGATAAGTATGTGTTAATGTACGGAATGAGATAACCATAAATTGAGATGAGAAATGTGGAAATGTAGAATAAAATGAAAGTTTATATAGTGATAAGCCCATCCGTGTTTGCTTGGTGTGCATATGATGTTATGTCCTCAATATATTTGATTAAGTAAATATGGTAAGCAAATATACACAAATAGATGGAATGTGTGTTATGTACACTTGCTTGAATAAGTGTAATCAGTATATTTATTTGATAGAATCTTATGTTTAATTATTAAATTAGAAATAATATGATGTTTTGTTTATGTCTTTATTATTAAACTATAAATATTATAATAGCATGAAAATTGAATTGGAAGATCAAGTTGAGTAGAATGCAGGAATGAGTACTTTCGTTTAGTGATATGTGATGAATTGATGGAAAAGACCATGGTTTGACCATGGCAACATGTGAAAATGTGATTATGTGATTTCTGTGTAAGACCATATCTGGGATATGGCATCGGTGTGATATGTGCTACTGTGTAAGACCATATCTAGGATATGGCATCAGTGTGATATGTGATTCCGTATAAGACTATAGCTGGGCTATGGCATCGGTATGTGATATGTGATTACGTGTAAGACCATAGTTGGACTATGGCATCAAGAAAACGAAGTACTCAGTTCCGTAAGACGTTCTTTAATTTGACAAATGTCGGTAAGTAAAATGGAAGCCAAGTATTGGAATTTAATTAGATATTAATATTGAGCTTGAGTAAGTAAATCTATTGTGTGAAATTGTGAGTGACAGAAAATATTCATAATAAATAGATGTGTTAATTTGCTTGGAATGAACTAGGTGGTTATGATGGTATTACATTGATGATGAAAGCTAAGTCATACATATATACGTATTTATTAGAGTAAGTTAGAAGCTTTACGGCCTCACCATCACCCCCTTATTAGTATTGCTTTATGACGAAATTTTTATGAGAATCATGTTGAATAAGCTCATAAATGTGAACTAAAGAAAAAGTTAAATTTGATGAGACAAAATATTCAGGTATGATACCTAAAGAAAGTATGTATTAACTGGAAGTTCTTTTGAATTGATTTTTGTTAGTGAATGAAATAATGTGAGGTTCATGATAACAAAATTTGTCAGAGAAATGATAATTAAGTGGTAAAGATGCCTCTGTGTGACGATTACAATTGAAATGAACACAATGATCTTTTCTGGATATTATATATATTCTTTTATCCTCAGAGATATGTGTATAATTGTTCAGTTTCTAATGGAATTCTTATGTTATGAGAATGTTAGCTAATTATGATGTTAGACGAAAACCATGTTGGTTTGGTTAGGTTATGACCAGTTATTATTCTGTTTTGCATTCATATTTAAAAAGTGTATTGTTTTGCTACGATGAAATTCCAGAGCTGAAATGTGGTGATTTTGGCATCTGGACTTTTCTGATTTTCGTACAAGGAATTGTCATCAGTAAGGGTATAAATAATGAGAGTATAAACTTAAAATTGTATGACTAAATTTTTCCTTAGGTAAATTTGATTAAAGTTAATGAGTTCAATCAAAATATCTGTTTCCTTGAACTAATACGGTTAAAGGATCTTTGGTTTGCGTGCTAAAAGAATGTTGAAAGATTGTGTGTTTGAGCTGTATCCTCAGCATGAAGAAAATAGTATCTTGATATGTTAGTGTTTGATAGTTGAAATCAATACAGTTGTTTTATTAAAGTGAATTGAATTATCAAGATGTGATTTGAGTTATATGTATTTAAGCATGTCCTCAGCTAAGAGAATAAATTTTGTGCATTCATGAGGATGAAGATAGATAGTCAGAATGAAAAAAAAATTATATTTCAAAAAGTATGATATACAAATATACGAGATTAAATTGATTAGTGATTTTGGAAAGTTAGTGAAAGTATTTCATAAGAGTTGGAATTAATTTCTTCTGGTAAGATTTTCGGGGACGAAAATCCTTAAAGAGGGGAGACTTGTAATAGCGCGATTTTTGGGTCTAGTTGGAACAGTGGTTTCGGGACCACAAATCTGACGAGAAAAATTTCGAGGACGAAATTTATTTTAAGGGGGAGAGAAATGTAATACCCCGAAAATTTTTACAATAAGATATTATCTTTGATATAGTAAGGAAATAAAGTGACAAAAAGGAGAATTTTGAGTTATGACAACATTGAGAAGTATATTGTGACATATTAATTAAAGAAAAGATTAAATTGCAAAAGTGCGAAAAGTTTTGTTATCCAATAATACTCAAAGTTTAAGGGGTTAAAGTGTAAATATGAAAAAGTTAAAGGACCAATAGTGTAAATATTTTAAGGGTGGAATAATCTAGAAACTAAGGAAAATGGATGAATTGGGACCAAATTGAATAGATGAAGAATTATGAAGGACTAAATCATCATTTTACCAAATTAAGTGATGACTCAAGGATGGAATTTTAAAAGATCTAATGGGCAAAATGGTCAATTAGAAGAAATAGAAATCTAGAAAATAATGATGATGTTGGAGATATTTTAGATCAAATAAATAAAAATTAATTTATTAATATTCTAATTTGATTTTTAAATGACATTTTATCATTTTATCATTATTTTATTTTGTATATATATATATATGGAAAAAAAGATGAAGAATCATCTTCCTTTCCCATGCATTTCACGTTAGAAGAGAAGAGAAGAAAGAAAGTTTTTCTTTCTTTACAATTTGGCCCTTCCACCAAAAATTTACCATTTTCACCTAGAAATCAAAAGAATTTCCATACCTACCAAGAGAGAAAAATGTTAAGGAGACTATGGGGAGCTAGAATATCAAGTTAGATTCGAGAAATAGAAGCTGGAGGAGAGAGAAAATCAAGTTAAAGATTGAAATCAATAGAGCAAGGTAAGAACATCAAGATTTCAATAATTTTTATGTTTGATGTTACTGAAAAAGTATGAAATTGAAGTTAATGTAGGGTTTTATTATATAAGGTTCTATGTTCTTGATATGTAAGTGAAGGGAAACAAGAGGAATTGATAGAAAATATTGTAGAGAAAGGAAAGGAGGGTGTTATAAATTTGATTATCAACATCTTGCACTAAAACAGTTTTGGACAGCAGCAGTAGGTTAAATTTGAAAAATCACCATAAATCGTGGAAATTGAACTAGAGGATGAAAAAATATGGAATTAAAGCTTATTGAGTCTAGGTTCTCATAGAAGAAACGGTGTAAGTAATGGAATTGTAAATAATGAGATATAATGAATTTTGACAGATAAGATTAGAATGAATTCGGGTTCCCCTATTCTAACTTGGAAAAATCATTAAACATTGTATAAAAAACATTATGGGTCATGATTTATATATTTAAAATCCTTAATGAGTCTATTTTCAATAGAAGCAAATGGGGAAATCATCTAAATTCTATATAAAGAGATAATTAATTTTTAGTGAAGAGGGGTCGAAATTGTCGAACAATGAAACAGAGGAAACTTTAAAGAATAAAATGTACTATTGGCTAAACCAAAAATTCTAAACATTATAGTAATAAGATATGTGAGTGTAGTTTCAGGAAAAATTAACGGATCTTAATTTGGAGCTCTGTAGCTCGAGATATAAATAAATAAATGACTCAGACTCAGACAGACAACTTGAATTTACATACAGGAAAATAGTGATAGTATGGATAATGTTGTTTAAATGTGTTATACGCATTAAGGGTGTGGAATGGAGAGGAGGAGGAGGAAAATTGGGAAATATATGAATGATTTGTGTATAATTGGTCATATGCTTGATTATAATTCATAAACGATGAAATAGAAATGATGCTTATATTTGTGCATTATTGGTCATGGTTTAAGCTCATGTGTGAAAATAAAGTTTCATAGTATGTGTGTATGGTATATTTGGTATATGATTTGGCATGAAATAATGTCATGAATGGCTTATATATTAACACATGTTGGTAAGCATGATACATGAATAAATGTTGTGCTCATCTATGCTTATAATGCTTATGCTATATGTGTATTTGGCTAACATATTTGGTGTACGTGCTTAGGCTTTGGCCAAGTAGTGGTTGGATTATGCCACGTTAAATTTATAAGTTATGCATTGAAATGGTAAGTGCCTAATTGGAAATATGCTTGTGATCATGAAAAGGGTGGTAAGGTTTAAAATATGTAATCTCTAGTGAAATGGTTTATCATGTGGTTAGTTCCAAAAAGAGTTATGTTTAAATACACTAGCTTGCGACTATGGTTGAATGATATGTTTATATCTTGTGTGATGTGCATAGGAAACGAGTATGGAAAGATAATGAAATAGTACATATGACTGAAATTTAATGATTAAATGTTAATTTCATGAATTATATAATGTATGATAAAATATATTTGTTGATGATTTGAGAATAAAATAACAATGCGAAAACTGAATAAATGATCAAATTGAGCAGAACGTCGGATTTGAGTACTTCTGATCAATGACAAGTGATAAGTGGTTGCTTTAGCTACACTTATTTGATCAGTGACAAGTGACAAGTGATAAGTGATAGCTTTAGCTACACTTATCTGATCAGTGACAAGTGACAAGTGATGAGTGGTAGCTTTAGTTACACTTATCTGATCAGTGACAAGTGACAAGTGATGAGTGGTAGCTTTAGCTACCCTTACCTGATCAGGGACAAGTGACAAGTGATAAATGTGATCCGTGTAAGACCATGGCAGGGCTATGGCTTCGGAAAGTGCTAAGTGATCATACGCAAGACCATAGTTATACTATGGCAAAGTGGAAGTGAAGTACTCAATTTTCCATAACCGTTCCCTAATTTGATTAAGGATGGTAAGTGACAAATGGGCCCAAAAGAATTATAGTAAATGGATAAGTGGTAGTGAATTTATACCAGGATGATGAGTTGAGTTGATGTTATTATTTAAGCTAAAGTGATATTTTCATTGCAAACTTGAGAATTTCATAAATGTGTTAATGAATGGTATAATCAATAAACGTTGAGTTAAATGATAAATACGTATTAGTATTGAACTTAATGATTCGAATACGGGTAAGGGGTGTTACAGTTAGTTCTTGTGCTATGTCAATTAGATCAGAGACCATTTCAATTATGTCCAACTTATCCCTATGATCTTCAGTTGCAAGCTCAGGTTAAATCTCACATAATGGCCATCGATAATACAAGGGTTCTCATGACCTGAGTTGTGAGCGTCAGACATGTTCTCTTTGCTTGAAGGAAGAACTTCAGATATTTCTTGCATCACTTTCATCATTTAAATCATCATGTCTTACATGTTTGATAATACCTTAGAGGTGTTCGTCTTGGTGGTTTCATATGAAGGTATCTCATATGAATCACAGAGAGGCTTGTTTGAATGTTCGGGCATATCACGATTCTCTTCAAATGCCCCATACAAATTACCAGTGAACTCATATAGATGTTTAACTATATCAGTAACTAGTTCATTACTCCACTGGTACGTCGAGGCTTCGTTTCCTTGTTGGTTTAGCTCTATCAATGAATTTTTTTTTATTGTCCATGATCTCTCATTCTTCATATACTCCCTCCTCGTATATTTCATCATCAAAAATCATCTCATTGTTAAACCAAATGTAATCAGTTTCATCCATAATAAAGAGATCTTTGCTGCATTAGTCTCTATTAATCAATAATCGACTAAATAGGTGTTCCTCTCCTCTGAGCCATTTACTAAAATTGAAAAAGATAAAGAAAAAAGTTAGTAAGCTAAATTAGTAAAATTAAAAATACAAATACAAATTGAATTTATAATTCAAAAAATTCCTAATTATTCTATTAAACACAAATATTAAAACTAATTCATTAATGTTTCCCCCTCGACAACGGTGCCAATAACTTGACTGCCTCCGGACGTACCAACGTCCAGCGTAGAAATCCTGCACAAAAGATGGGAAAAGTAGTATCTGCAAGTATACTTGTCAGATTATAATATAGTTGCAACGGAGGAGGTAAGTACTCCATGGATCGTACCTAAGGGAGGTGAGCACTAAATTAACTCTAATCTAAACATAAACAGATCTAATTAGTACTTTTATTGAATTATAGTACGAAGAATTAAAAGAAAGGTTTTTTATCAACTATACTAAAAATAATAATAAAGGAAATAAAAGTAAAGTAAATAAAAAAAAAAGAAATCAAATAATAGAATATGTATCAAATCTGGTAATGGGTGATTAGCTCGCTTTGGTAGTCATAATCAATTATCGTCTCGGACTTTCTTGTTTAATCAACTAGTCAATACCCTAAAGGGATGTTCTGATACGTCCACTGAAATACTGAGCCTACAAGAACTACTCGTCTTTTGACCATATAGTCTAGATCAATTCAGGGTTAAGGTGTTCAAGGATAGGTCATACCAAATTTGGTTTAATTCCCACCCTGATACTTCTTAGGGTTATCAGGCCTAGGATTTTAGATTCTTCCTTTCTTAAACAACTAATCCATTAAGAAATCCCTACAAAACAGTTAATTATTCATGCCTCCACTCGATAATCCCCCACTGGAGGATTAGTTCTTCATGGATCTAATAAATGATATAAACATAAATGAAAGAATGAACATAAAGAATAATTCAAGAATAGAGTTTAGAAAGCATTTGAATTTAAGCGCAAAATCCTCATAGAGTTTGACAGTAATTCCAGAATCTGATTTCTCTAGAAAATTTAATAGCAAGAACATAAATCTAAAACCAAAGAAAAGAGAAAATCTAAAGAGAAAATTATACAATATCAAATGTGTTTTTTAACAACTATTTAAGAGCCTATTTATAGAGTTAGGGTTGTCATTGTCCTCAACCCTAGGTCATCTGACACTCTCATATTTAACTTTTGATTGTGCAGACCAAAATGCCCCTGGCTCGTAAGTGTTTCCTATACAAGAACGATGTCATAACATCGAAGGTAGTATGTTTAAGTTTAGGGTAGCTTCAAGGGTGTGTCACGACACCGAAGGTAGTCTCAAGATTCTTGTATTCTGCTTCCTATGTTGTGACATCGAACTTCTTGTGTTGCAAGACAATGGCCAATATTGAGTTTTTACACCCTCTGATTGTCTCCTGCACACTCACTAAGTACATTAGCTTACATTTAGCCTTCATTTAGCCCCTAAGATAAATAAAAGACTCAAAATACACTCTTTATTGGATTTAAACTAAACTATAAAAACTTAACCAAAGCATAGTTAAAATGCTTATATTCAAGCTCCTCAAGTGCGAAAACTAGTTTAATCTGCTACATCAAATTATGACAGATCAGAAAGAAACCTAGCGAAAGGAAGAATGTATAATTCACATGAAAGAAAATTAGATTCTCGTATGGTAAGTGGATACTTTATTGGTTATCCAGAGAAATCTAAAGGATATAGGTTTTATGACCCAAATCATAGTCTGAGAATTGTAGAAACTAGTAAGGATAGATTCCTTGAGAATTGTGAAGTTAGTGGGAGTGCTTAAAAACAAGTTATCTATATGAAAGAAATTAAAGTAGGATTCCTTATATCCTTTATCCACAACTTCGACAAATGTTGTTACAACAATTAATCAATGTCCTAATAATGTTGAACACCATTTAAAAGATTAAACACCCTTATAAACTAGCTTACGAAGGTTTGATGAAAATGAACCACAAATAATGCCATTAAAAAGATCTCAAAGAAAGAGAAAATAAGTCATTCCTAATTATTATGTGGTTTATTTACAAGAGCCAAATTTGATATTAGAATCAATAAAGATCCAATTTTATTTTCACAAGCCATAAAGTAATGATGAGTCTGATAAATTGCTAAGTTCCATGAAAGATGAGATGAAATCTACAAAATTTGGGACAGTGTCGAATATCCAAAAGGTTCAAAATAAGTTGGATGTGAATGAGTTTTTGGAATCAAGCATAACTTAAATGGCAATATTGAACGATATAAAGCTAGACTTGTTTTCTAATGTTCCACTTAGAAGGATGGTATTGATTAAAAAGAGATTTTCTCACTAGTATCTAAGGAAGACTCCTTAAAAATTATTATGGCATTAGTGGCTCAATATGATTTAGAGTTATAGCAAATGGGTGTTAAAATAACATTTCTAAATGGAGATATTGAGGAAGATGTCATATGGTGTGTTGAAGGTTTTAAAGTTAGTAAGGATAGATATTGGTGGCTCAATATGAGAAGGCTTTACAGTTGAAGGAAAATGTCATATGGTGTATAAACTTAAGAAGTCAATATGGACTTAAACAAGCTTCATGGTAATGGCACATCAAGTTTAATGATACCATAATTTCTTTTGGTTTTCAAAAAAAAAAAAAAATCGTTGATCATTTTTATATATTAAAAGATCAGTGGGAGTAAACTCATTTTCTTAGTTCTATATGTTGATGATATTTTGCTTACTATAAATGATTTCAGTATATTGCATTAACGAAAATTTTTCTCTCAAATAACTTTGAAATGAAAGATATAAGAGAGGCATCTTATGTGATAGAAATTGAAATATTTTGTGATACATCACAAAGATTGTTTGGATTATCTTCAAAAAAACTATATCAAAATAGTTTTAAAGAGATTTAATATGGATAATTTGCTCCACAGAAATTATTCCTATAAAAAAAGAGGACAAATTTAGTCTCATGTAGTGTCCAAAGGATGATATGGAATGAAAAAGAATGGAATCAATTCCTTAGGCTTCAGTTGTAGGAAATTCAATGTATGTCCAGACCTGCATAAGACTCGATATTAGCTTTGCAGTTGGGATGCTTGGCAAATATCAAAGTAATCATCACTAGAAGGACACAAAGAAAGTTTTAGATACCTACAAGGAATAAAGAATTACATGCTCACATATAGGAGATCTACCAGTTGGAAGTGATTGGATATTCTGGTTCAAATTTTGCTGGATGTTTTGACAGTAGAAAGTTCACTTTTGGCTATTTATTGTTACTTGTCGTATTACTAAATTGACATTTTAAAATAATTATAATATTTAATTTATAATTATTAATTAAAAATTAACGTAAAATAGAATTTTTGATAATTACACTTTTAAAATAATTATAATTTAGTTGAAGTTGTGATAAATACATATTTAAAAATAATTATAATTTAATTTGCATTTATTACTTAAAAGAGTTTAGTTAAAATAAATATAATTGAAGTAAAAGTTGACGAAATTTGTTTTATGACGAAATTTGTTTTATAATTACTATCATTTAAGAAAGATTTTTTTAAAAGATTTTTTTTTATTTTTACTTGATATTATTATTTTTCGACATATTAATTATATATTATTTACAAATTATTATAGCCAATTTATTGACTATAAAGAAAATAAAATATATAAATAAAAATTGAATTATAATAAGTTTATTTTACAATATATCAAATTTTTATTGTTTTTACAAATGCATTAATAATATCAATTTTTTATTAGTAATATTTTTAAATTATCAAAATAACTAATATGTTTTCCATTTGTTCAGTTCAGATTAAATAAATAATTAAAAAATAAAAAATTTAAAAATAAAAAATCTAATTCAATTGGTTCAATTTTTTTTAGCCCGATTCATGACTCAACTGATATTTTGTTTCTCTTCAAATTGATATCTCGATTGATTCCTACATTGAATGGCCAACCTGATCCAATTTAACCAACACTGCATTATACTTTTTTTGTAATGTTAATTTTAAAAAAATTGAACTATAGACCATTATATATATTTTACTTTTAATTAATTATATACATGCATATATAAATGTTTCAATAAATAAATAGAAAATGATAATTTTAATAACTATTTAAATAAACAAATTTTTGTGAGTTTTTCCAAAACATCAAACGTCACGTTAAAGTCACAAAAAGCCATAACATGGTTGAGGTTTTTAAACGTGATGAAAAGATGTTAAAAACATTACAAAAAAGTTTAGCATTAGTGAGACTTTGAAATGTCACAAAAAAACTTCAAAAGCGTCGTGAAAACCACTCTTCCATCCATGACGTTTTAAAACATCATTAGACATTATACAAAAACGTCACTAAAGTTCACTCTTCTAGTTTTTGCAAGAAATATGATTTGACGTAACGTTTCTTAAAAATGTTCTTGAAAATTGTAATTTTTGAGACGTTTTAAAAAGCCATGGAAAAGATCACGAAAATTTAAATTTCTTGTAGTGTCTTAAATTAACAACAAAAAATTATTTTAAAAGGTTTTCGTGTTCATTTTTCATTATGAGTATAAAGAGTACATATAAATTTAATTTTTCATTAATTAAAAGTTCAACAAATTCGATAGATGAATTCTTTAGGCTAAATTTAATTTTCGTATAATTAAATTAATATATTACATCATTATATATTTTATATAATCATTAAATTTAAAATTTGTAAATTTGAATAATTATTAACTTTGAATATTTATAATGCTGTTATGAATATCTTATTAAGTAGATGTCCATTATGACCAAGATAAAGTTTTGATGTACTTGAAATTCTAATAGCTATTAGAATTAGATCTCTACTTATTTTATATTTCTTATGCATATAAATAGAGACTCTGATGAAGTATTGTAATCATCTCTTTGATTAATAAAGTACATTCTCTATTGCTTTCATATTTTATTTGTTCTTTATTCTCTCCATCTTTATTTATTTTATAACACGTTCTCAGTACGATGATTCTCTATTTTTTTCTTTTAAAAGATTTAATCTCATAATTGATCATGGTGATGACGATGTTGTTAAAGATCTTCAGGTATATTTTACTGTATTTTATTTATTATATCATGTTTATTATAATTGAAGACTAATCATGACAACATTAATAGATAGATTCTAATTTAAAATCTACTCATGTTTGCGATAGTGATTATGAAATAAAGAATCTATTGGGACATTTATAAGTTCGTCCTACTAAATCTATTGTATTTCTTGAAGTGAACGCAAATATAAATAAAATTAAAGATATAAACATGGACCCCTAAAAGTGGGAACATTAATAAATAAGAGAACAATGAGAGTTCTCAAGATAACTTTTTAAAGGGTAAAGATAACTTATGTTATCAATGTGATATGAAAGATTATTGGCCACATATGTGGCATATGCTCAAATATTTTGTTTTTGTTAATATTCTTTGAGGAATGATATGAGAATGGAGTAATGAATTCTATCATTATATATATAAAATATTTATCTTATTTTGTACTAAAACAAACAAATATTTTTCCAACATTTGATAATACAAAATTGGTTTAAAGCTCCAAAAGAGTTAATATATTAATATCTAAAAAACAAAAAAAAATTTATTCCCTTAAGTGAATATTGCATATAATTATTTGGAAATTATATTTATTGGCTTAGTGGCATTATAGGCATCACATTGATTTAGACATTTCCAGAAGTACATGTCACGATATTGCTTATATGTGAATACAAAATAAAAAAAATGACGATAAAATTATTAATTGTCAAAATTTATATTTACATTATTAGTACAATTGAAAAACATGATTAAGTAAACCAGAAGTTTACTGATACAAATATATTTACTATTTGGCGTGACCAGTTAGACCATCCTGGATTATATATGATGCGAAAATTAATTGAGAATTTATATAAACATTTATTAAAGAACTCTCATGTGTTGTTTGCTTTCAATGATAATTGATTATTACAAACTCACTGGTTAAAATTGAGATTTAATATTTTGCATTTCTTAAATGAATATGGGTCATTTAATCCACCGTATGGATGATTTTGACATTATATGATTTTGGTAGATGCATCTACAAAATAATCACATGCGTTATCAACTCGTAACCTTTCATTTGCGAGATTACTTGTTTAAATGATTAATTTCAGATTATGCAATTAAAACAATTCATCTTGCTAATGTTGGTGAGTTTACATCCCCAGTTTTCAATGATTATTTCATGTCAATTAGGATAAAAGTTGAACATCTTGTAGCTCATGTTCACACACAAAATGATTTAGCTGAATTATTTATCAAATACCTCTAACTAATAGCTAAATCATTACTTAGAACAAAATTTTCTATTTCAGAATGAGATTGTATTGATTTACATGTTGTACACATTAAACCAATAAATTATAAATACTCCCCATTACAATTGATTTTTGGTCAAGAGCCAAATATTTCCCATTTTACAATTTTTGGATGTGTGGTATATGTTCCAATTGCTCCACCACAACACACAAATATGGTCATCATAAGATATTGGGAATCTATATTTATATTAGTCTCCTTATAATTTTTTTGAGCTATTATTTTGATATTTGGTTGTGACATGAGTTGTCAGTTTTCCCAACATTAGGGGGAGAGAATAAAAAGTTGGATTAGTAATGTATTTGAAATGAATTATCACTGTCTAAGATCCTCGTACAAAGTAATGTGAACCAAAAGTTCAACAGATAATTCATTTTACAAATCAACTACTAGAGTCATTGAATCTCACATACCAATTGAAAATGCTCCAATACGAATTGATGTCCTAATAGGGCAAACTGTTAGTGCAAAAGAAAGTAATACATGCCTAAAGTGTGGAAGACCGGTCGGTTCCAAAGATAAAAATCCTTGTAAAAAAGGGAAGCAAACATTCAAGATGGTCATATAATGGAGGCGGAGGTTCCTGAAGACCATGACATAACTAACTATAAAACTCAAGAAGAGATTCAGGTACCTAAAAGTGAAAATGGAAATGATGAAAATAAAGAAATCTCAATAAGTTATGTTAATACGAGAAAAAGATGGAATCCAAAAAAAATGTAGTTGTTGACAATAATTTTGTTTATAATGTTGCTACTAAAATAACAAAAGAAAATGAGGATCCTGAGCCTAAATCTACTAAGGAATGTAAAAATAGAAAAGATTGGCCAAAATGGAAAGATGAAATTCAAGCAGAATTGAATTCAATTTCTAAACGTGAAGTTTTTGGACTTGTAGTCCAAACACCTAAAAGTGTAAAACCAGTAGGATATAAATGGGTATTTGTGCGAAAACACAATGAAATTGGTGAAGTCGTAAGATATAAAGCTTGAATTGTAACATAAGGATTTTCTCAAAGGCCCGACATTGATTATAAAGAGACATATTCTCCTGTGGTGGATGCAATCATGTTTAGATATCTTATTAGTCTGACAGTACGTGAAAAACTTGAAATGCATCTAATGGAAGTTGTTATAACCTATTTATATGGTACACTTGATGGTGAAATTTATATGAAAATCCTAGAAGGATATAGAGTTTCTTGAGAAAATTGCTCGATCAGATTAAAGAAAAGTTTATATGGATTAAAACAATTTAGACGTATGTGGTACAATCATCTTAGTGAATAGTTGTTAAAAGAAGGTCACAAAAACGATCCAATTTTTCCATGTGTCTTTATAAATAGGTTTGGATTAGATTTTGTGAAAATTGTTGTTTATGTTGATGATCTAAATTTTATTGAAACTCCTGAAGAGCTTCAAAATATAATAAATTGTTTAAAGAAATAATCTGAGATGAAAGATCTTGAAAAAAAAGTTTTATCTTGGCTAACAAATCAGCATTTAAAAGATGAAATTAATTTTCATTAATGGAAAAGATATTAAAGAAATTTTACATGGATAAAGCACACCCATTAAGTACTCTGATGGTTTTACGATCATTAGATGTGAATAAAGATCAATTTCATCCTTGCGAGAATAATGAAGAGTTTCTTGGTCCTGAAGTACCATATCTAAGTGTCGTAGGAGCATTTATGTATCTTGTAAACAACACAAGATCTGATATAGCTTTCGCTGTAAACTTGTTAGCAAGATCTAGTTCTTCTCCAACACATAGACATTGGAATGGAATTAAGCATGTATTTAGATATTTCAGAGGGACCATCTATAATGCCCTGATTTATTTAAACTATATTGTTATGAACTTTGTCATAAATGAGTATCTACTTTAGTGGTTAAGTGATATGGGTGTGTGATTGAGGCCTTGGGTTCAAGTCCCACTGTTTGAAATTTTGCTATTTTTGATCCTAGCCTTATCCCTTTTGGTTGGGCTTATATTATATTTTCAGTCAACTCATATCAGAATGAGTCTACTGGTTCAAGTGGTTAGGTGTTAGTTTGCCTTAGGATCTCGTGTTCTGTTAAGTTCAATTTTGAGCTTAACTTATTCAACTAAATTATCTAAATTGTTGATTAATCTTTGATCAATTGGATTTTAAACCAGCCTAAATTACATTAAGTACATTCCATGCCGTAATAATTTATTTTTGTTCCAATTCAACAATTTAATGTTAATTTTAAGCCATGCGTAGGTTATGGACATTTGGATGATCGAATGGGCTCAATTTAAAATTTGATTTTCATGAATGAAGCTGTTGGATAAGGATGATCATATGCTGGTTTCGAAGAATTGAATTGACATGGTCAAAATATAAAATTTAAGTGACCAAAATTAGCACAAAAGACATTAGGACAAAAGAAGAAAATTTGGTCCAATTAGAAGTGCAGCAGGCCGAATGTGCGACAAAATCAGCAAGGGAATTATTTTCCCATTTTGGAGTGGTGACCTATTCTAATTAAAGCAAGGGGACCCCGTTTCAGCCTTGAGAAGTAAAATTGAAGTGAAACTCTAGTGAGCTGGAGCTATTTTTGTGCGATGGGATAAGAAAAGGGAGTAGATCAGGTTTTGATTTTTTGATTTTATTGTTCCATAAAAGGAGGAGTTCAGCAGCTTAAAAAGGCAGTCAAAAATAGAGAGAAGATATGGCAGAGGGTTCGTTGGCACTCAAGCAAGAAAAAGTCTCTAATTGAACCAGCAAAGGCTGATCAAGCAGCTGGAATAGTAGCCCAAAAATTTCAGCTTGTTGAGAGGAGGGAAGCTCGACAATTTGAGAAGTTTTCTTTTCCAAGATTCAGTTCGTAATTCATGTTGTTTACAATTGATTCTTGCCTTGTTTTACTTGCTATGAGTGGCTAAATTACTTAAGCTTAGTTAGACACTTATGAAACTGAGCATAAGGGATTTGAAGATTTATTTTGTTTTAAATTCAAATTCGGTATTCTTGAATTGTTTATTTTATCGCTCAAGGAATTTTTCTAAATCAATTGGATTGATCACCTATTTAATTTAAGAATTTTCTTATAATCATCTAAGTGCAAATTGAGTAATCAAATTTCTTAATTAAACTTAGAATTGGTGATGACTAATTGGCCTGCAGCTAATTAAAACAACTTCAGATTTAATTTTAGAAGCCGCTGGAGGATTTTCTTTGGTTAATGCTAGGTGAAGTCTCTAAAATATGAAATGCACCTTTAATTAGTCAACAAAGAGATAATTAAAGATAGGTCGTCAATTATGAATGTTCTCTAATTGAATAAAAATTTACTGGGGATAGGAAGTCACTTCGTAAGTGATTGTTCAACCTTGCTGCCGAATTAGTCTACTCAGATAATTAAAGGTCACAAAGAACTTATGCTTGGTAGATTAAGGAGTCAATAACTAAGCATTCTTTCTCTTTATTTTGATAATTTTTAGCATTCGCAATTGAAGTTAAAAACTTGTTCGTTACTTAGGTCATTTTTAGCAAACATAGAAGCATAAACCCCCTTTCCTTTCTTGCATGTGTTTTACATTACCTTAATTTCAATTCTTTTCAAATAGGTTTAGTACGAGCTTCTTCGTGGGACGATTCCCTATTTACTCTATATTACCAGTTAACATTGGTTGAATAGCGGATTTAATTCGGTGGTCATAATGACAGCTACCAAATTTTGGCGCTGTTGTTGGGGAAGTGATGTAGTCAAATCAATTTGATTTTCAGAACTTATTTTGTTTTCTTGTTTTTGTTTATGCAGATAGAATAATTCATTTAGTATATGTTATTAAGGAACGGACGACGAACATCGAAGTTCCCTATTAACATCACCGATCAGCAAGCCGAATATCACAACCTGCATGTTGAGCCTAACGTTTTAGAGGATATAGACATGGCTAGCCAGACCTTGAAGCAATTGGCCGCATCTAACTTGGCTGCACAACCACCATCTATCACTTATCCTGTCCTTGATAGACCATTAAAACTCAATTCGAGATTCCTAAATTTGTTACTGAAATTCAATGGACTACCAGGTGAGGACCCTTACCGACATATTAATGAATTTATAATTACTTGTTCAACTATGCAGCTAGATGGCATTCAAGAGGAACAAATCAAGCTCCGAGCCTTCCCTTTCTAATTACAAGGTTTGGCAAAGGATTGGTTATATTATATGCTGTCGGGTTCATTCACGACTTGGACAGGGTTACATAAAGCTTTTCTTGAGAAGTTCTTTCTGGCATCAAGGATAGGGTCAATTAGGAAAGAAATTTGTGGAATTAAACAGCTGGTAGGTGAGTCATTATATAAGTATTGGGAAAGATTTAAACGGTTATGTGCGAGCTGTCCGCAGCATCAGATTAGTGAGCAGCTCTTAGTGCAATACTTTTATGAGGGGTTAACGCCATAAGACTGAGGAATGATCGATGCAGCGAGTGGAGGTGCCTTGGTTGATAAAACACCTGAGCAAGCCCAAAATTTGATTGCTAATATGGTACAAAATACACAGCAATTCGGTCTCAGGAGGTTCGATTTGGGTAAACGAATGGATAAGGGCCAATCGAGTATGATGGAGGCTCAGTTAACTAATTTAACGGCTATGGTAAGCAAGTTGATGACTGGAAGTAATTCGAAAGCTTCACTATGTGGCATTTGTTGTTTGGAAGGACATACCACAGATATGTGTCCGACATTACAGGAAGGAGAAGCTAACGCTATTTTTCCAAATCAAAGAAGGTATGACCCATACTCAGCTACTTATAATGAGGGATGGAGAGACCACCCTAATTTTAGATATCAAAACCGAGCCACACCCCAGGGATTTGAGTAGCAAAATTCCCAACCATATAATATGTCACAACAACCCTATCAAAACCTTAGTGTCGAAACTAAGACCCATACCATGCTTGAACAAATGATGAAGATGATGTCCGACCAAAATAAGGAAACCGATGGAAGATTCCAATCCTTGGAATCCACCGTGAAGCAATTGCAAACTAGAGCCTCATCAACCGATGTTAACCTAGGGAACTTGCAAGCACAAGTGAATAACCGATTGCCATCACAGCTAGTGGCGAATCCAAGGGATAATGTTAGTGCTGTAACCTTGCGAAGCAGGAAGAAATTAAGACCTATATTGAAAAAGGTCCAAAACAGCAATGAAGAGAGTGAGACTGAGGTACAAAAGGTCTGATTCAATGATAAAACATAGGAGAATTTATTCATGCCAAAGGCTGATTCGTAATTGTCACGAACAGCCCCAAGGGAGGCAGAAAAATCGCACCTACAGTAGCCCACTGTTTCGCACAAGGCAGCAAGTTTTGAGCAAGAAGCACAGGTCCTCGAGCTTCAAGTGGAAAAATGCTCGAACGATAATGACCAGCAGTGATTTTATGCGCCGAAAGCTCTATTTCCACAGCCCTTGAGGAAGGAAAAGTCAAATGACGTCAATGCTGAAATTCTGGAAACTTTACGCAAGGTACAAGTTAACATTCCATTAATTGATGCAATTAAACAAGTGCCTAGATATGCTAAGTTTTTGAAAGAATTATGCACATCTAAAAGGAAATTAATTGGAAATGAGAAGATTAGCTTGGGCGAAAATGTATCTGCGGTATTTCAAAAGAAACTCCCACCTAAATGCAAAGATCCGGGAATGTTTTCGATACCTTGTAAAATAGGAGACCTTAAACTCGATAGAGCTATCCTGATTTAGGAGCTTCTATAAATGTCATGCCTAGAAGTATCTACGACAAAGTACAATCAGGTTCACTAAAAGAAATAGGACTGATAATTCAACTTGAGAATAGGAGTAATGCCTACCCTGATGGCGTTTTAGAAGATGTTCTAGTGCAAGTAAATGAGTTAGTCTTTCTAGCCGATTTCTATGTTTTAGACATGGGACCTAATGATAATTCGATTGATGTGCCCTTACTTTTAGGTAGACCTTTCCTTAAGACCGCTAGAACGAAAATTGATATACATAAAGGGAATTTAACTATGGAATTTGATGGTGAAATAATAAAATTTAATATATTTAATGCTATGAGATATCCCACTGATATTAATTCTGTGTTTTCCCTTGATGTAATTGATAATTTTGTTCAAGATGTTTATGAATTAGGAGAGGATGACGAGTTAAAAAGTGCTCTAGCTAAAAGCATTTTTGATATCGATGAGCATGAATTTATCATTTCTGATTCTTTAATTGATTCGGTTTGTGCATTGACTCGCCTAAATTGACACGCTTCAAGCCGATCCTCCCTAACCTTACGGTGACTGATAAGTAAATTCCCTTACTGATTTCACCACTAAATTGGAGTTAAAAGAGCTGCCCGAAAATTTAAAATACATCTTTTTAGGTGAAAATCAAACCTTGCCATTAATAGTGTCAAACGCCTTGACCATAATCCAAGAATCCAAGCTACTTAGAGTTCTTAGGGACCATAGAGAAGCCTTCGGTTGGACACTAGCTGATATTAGGGGACTTAGTACGACTTTATGCACTCACAAGATAGCTTTAGAGCCAAATTCAGTCCCTAAAAGAGACCCCTAACGCCGATTGAATCCACCAATGACGGAGGAGGTTAAGACTGAAATTTTAAAATGGTTAGAGGCCGATTCAAAATGGGTAAGTCCGATTCATGTTGTCCCTAAGAAAGGAGGAACCACAATAGTTACTAACGAAGAAGGGCTAGAAATTCCTACAAGAGTACAGAACAGTTGGCGGGTTTATATAGACTATAGGAAGCTGAACAATGCCACCAAAAAAGACCACTACCCACTTCCATTCATGGATCAAATGTTAGAAAGGTTAGCTGGTTGCTCACATTTTTGTTTCTTAGATGGCTATTCAGGTTATTTACAGGTACCCATCGCACCTGAGGATCAAGAGAAGACCACTTTCACTTGCCCATTTGGAACTTATGCTTTCAAGAGAATGCCCTTCGAATTGTGCAATGCACCAGCCATATTCCAACAAGGTATAATGAGTATTTTTTCAGATTTTATTTCAAATTTAATGGGGGTGTTTATGGATGACTTTACTGTTTATGGTGATTCATTTGATCAGTGTTTGCATCATCTTGTGTCAGTGCTTAGGCGTTGCATTGAGACTAATTTGATATTGAATTTTGAGAAATGTCATCTCATGGTTGAGAAGGGTGTAGTATTGGGGCATGTCGTCTCAGCTAGAGGATTAGAAGTCGACCAAGCCAAAGTTAAGGTGATTAAAAACTTACCTTATCCGAGTACTGTGAAAGGAATTCGATCCTTTTTGGGGCATGTAGGATTTTACCGTCGGTTCATCAAGAATTTTTCGCAAATATCTTCTTCTTTATGTGTATTGCTAGGTAAGGATGTCACATTTGAATTTAATGAGAATTGTAAAAAATCTTTCGATGAATTAAAACAAAAATTGATCACGGCACCTATCATTCAAGGACCAAATTATGTATTACCCTTCGAGATTCTATGTGATGCTAGTGATAAGGCTGTTGGTGCGGCATTATGACAAAGAAATGGTAGGGAGTCTTATATTATTAGGTATGCTAGTGAGCTATTAAACCCAGCTCAGTGTAATTACACCACAACCGAGAAAGAACTCTATGCCATAGTCTTTGCCTTAGAAAAATTTAGAGCGTATTTCCTAGGAGTCAAAGTCGTTGTATTTTCTAACCATAGTGCTCTTAAATATTTGTTGCATAAAAAAGAATCCAAGCCTAGATTGATTAGGTGGATTTTGCTGTTGCAAGAATTCGACTTAGAAATTAAAGATAAGAAGGGTAAAGAGAACCTTGTGGCTGATCATTTGAGTAGGATAGAGACTGGAGTTTTGAGGAATGAGCAAAGTGATTTATTTCTCGATGAGAGACTTTATAGTGTGTCTAGTGTTTTGCCTTGGTATGCCGACATAGTGAACTACTTAGTGACTAAAGAGTTTCCCACGAATGCACCTAGACATTTGAGAGAAAAAATTAGAAGTCAAGCCCGATTTTACTTATGGGAAGAGCCATACCTTTGGCGATTTTGTAGTGACCAAATAATTAGGCATTGTGTCGATGATAGTGAGATAGAATCGATGCTTAATTTTTGTTATTCTCGAAAAGGTGGGGGACATTTTGGGCCTAAGAGAACAGCTCATAAGATACTTGAGTGTGGGCTATTTTGGCTGACTATTCATAAAGACTCGTACGCATTTTGCAAAAATTGTGCCTCATGTCAAAAAACCGGTAACTTAAGTAACAGAAATCAAATGCCATTACATAATTTTTATGTTTGTGATATATTTGATGTATGGGGTATTGATTTCATGGGGCCTTTTCCTTCTTCTTTCGGTTATCTATACATTCTTGTGTGTGTTGATTACTTGTCGAAATGGGTAGAAGCATTTCCAACTAGAGCCGATGATGCTAAGACTGTGGTGAAATGTCTTAAGACCAACATCTTAAATAGATATGGAGTACCAAGGGCTATAATTAGTGACAACGGAACACATTTTTGTAATAGAACCTTGAGAGCCTTATTTGCACAATTTGGTGTCACCCACAAAGTATCAACAGCTTATCACCCTCAAACCAATGGGTAGGCTGAGAGTAGTAACAAGGAAATTAAGGGAATTTTAGAGAAAATTGTTAAACCCAATAGGAAAGATTGGAGCCAAAGGTTAGATGAAGCATTGTGGGCTGTTCGAACAGCTTACAAAACACCAATAAGGATGTCGCCTTATAGGGTTGTTTTTGGAAAAGCATGTCATCTTCCCGTAGAGCTAGAACATAGGTCATCTTGGGTTGTTAAGCAATGTAATTTGGACTATATTTTGGCAGGTGAAGAGCGCAAGTTGAAGCTACAAGAATTGGAGGAGTTGCGTTTAGAGGCATATGACAATTCGGTCATCTACAAAGGTAAGTTGAAGGCATTTCGTGACTCAAAGCTGATTCGCAAGGAATTTAAGGTGGGGGAAAAGGTATTACTATTTAATTCTAAGCTAAAACTATTTCCCGGTAAGTTAAAATCAAGGCGGCTTGGACCATTTATAATAACCGAGGTACATAATCATGGGGCAATCGAAATCCGGAGCCTCGAAACTAATAAAATTTTTAGGGTGAATGGTCACAGGTTGAAACATTTTCATCAATGGGAGCAAGCAGCTTGGTTGGAGGAGATCAATCTTGAGGATCCATGAGGAGTTGCGATGTCGAGCCAACGACTTCAAATAAAGGCGCTTGTGGGAGGCAACCCACTTGTTCAGAGAAGTTTTTCTTTTATCTTTTACGTTATTATTATTTATTTCCATTGGTAATTTTTAATTTTCTTTTGCATTAGGGGCAATGCAAACATTAAGTATGGGGGAGAATCAATTCATTGATTTTCTAACATATTTAATGCTTGTTTTTAGCAGATTTCATGAATAAATTTTGTTAAATTTCTTTAGGAAAATTTTAAAATAAAAGAATGAAGATATATTTTATGAATTCAAGTTGATTGTGGTTTTTGTATGTCGATTGGTTGGGTTAAATTTTGTTTTCAATTGACTGATTTTGGTTCGGGAAAAAAAAGGAAAAGAAAAAAAAACTTGACTTTCTACTTTAAAATCGGAGAGGGTTTAAAAAAATTAGTCTGCTTAATTGATCAATCATGTGGTCCTTGTGAGGAGTTGAGCCTAGAGAGTAAAGTTGGGACATCCATGCCAACTTCAGAGGTTATTATTCATTCATGTGTGTTTATTGTTATCGACTGTCAATTACTCTAGAACTTGCTTTAGATCTTATTAAGTCTAGTAATATATTTGATTTACATTAATATGATTTAAGAGGCATTAGGAATTAAGCCAAGATTACTTATAAAAGCCGACCTTGACATTATTCCAATTAGTTAGCCAATTTTTTATGTACCTCTAGAAATTGAACCAAAGCCTGAATCAACTCACCTTCTTAGGCTAGTTAATTCAGTTTGGAAGTACATCTTAATTTCGACATATGTTGGCCGATTTGGGGTGGTTTTTAGCTGGAAATTAGGGGATGATTTTCTTGAGGAAAAATCAGTAAGTTGCGGCCTTTCTATTAAACTAAATGAATGAAGCATTATGTGATCACAATGAAGTGGCTCGGCCAAATCAAGTGGTATGAAAATGGAAACGATGAAAGGCAGATCGAATTAGTTATATACTCTTGAAAAAAAAAAAGAACAAAGAAGAAAGGAAAAAAATAAGAGAGATTGATAACTTCCGAACGATTTTACTAGCCTAAGAGAACTAGCTCCACCATCCAAAAAAATTCCTCCCATCTGCCAAACATTACCTCGACCCCATTACAACCTTTATTTAGCCTCAATTATATTTATGGAATTTTATGTGTTATGTTATAGGTAAGATGGACGAGCAAGCCTATGGTGGTTAATTACAGTCAATTTCAATTTGAGAGCATTATACTAGCCTAATCATATTGAGTGATGAGTGTTAATAATTTTACTCTCTCCGGTGAGGATTGATCAAAGAAGCATGATTAATTTCTTCTGTATAATATGTATTTAAAGTAGATTTTCCTCTCTTGAATAAACCAAAATCCAGGACTGTTGATTTCAAAATTCATCCCAAGCATGAGCAATGCAACAATTCTTGATTAGTCCTGATATTTTTGAAATTCTTCTTGATTCTTTTCACTTGATTGCTCAGGGACGATCAATAGTTTAAGTATGGGGGAGTTTGTTAAGTTCAATTTTGAGCTTAACTTATTCAACTAAATTATCTAAATTGTTGATTAATCTTTGATCAATTGGATTTTAAACCAGCCTAAATTACATTAAGTACATTCCATGCCGTAATAATTTATTTTCGTTCCAATTCAACAATTTAATGTTAATTTTAAGCCATGCGTAGGTTATGGACATTTGGATGATCGAATGGGCTCAATTTAAAATCTAATTTTCATGAATGAAGCTGTTGGATAAGGATGATCATAAGCTAGTTTCGAAGAATTGAATTGACATGGTCAAAATATAAAATTTAAGTGACCAAAATTAGCACAAACGACATTAGGACAAAAGAAGAAAATTTAGTCCAATTAGAAGTGCAGCAGGCTGAATGTGCGACAAAGTCAGCAAGGGAATTATTTTCCCATTTTGGAGTGGTGACCGATTCTAATTAAAGCAAGGGGACCCTGTTTCAGCCTTAAGAAGTAAAATTGAAGTGAAACTCTAGTGAGCTAGAGCTATTTTTGTGCGACAGGATAAGAAAAGGGAGCAGATCAGGTTTTGATTTTTTGATTTTATTGTTCCATAAAAGGAGGCGTTTAGCAGCTTAAAAAGGCAGTCAAAAACAGAGTGAAGATATAGCAGAGGGTTCGTGGCACTTAAGCAAGAAAAAGTCTCTAATTGAACTAGCAAAGGCCGATCAAGCAGCTGGAATAGTAGCCCAAAAATTTCAGCTAGTTGAGAGGAGGGAAGCTCGACAATTTGAGAAGTTTTCTTTTCCAAGATTCAGTTCGTAATTTATGTTGTTTACAATTGATTCTTGCCTTGTTTTACTTGCTATGAGTGGCTAAATTACTTAAGCTTAGTTAGACACTTATGAAACTGAGCATAAGGGATATGAAGATTTATTTTGTTTTAAATTCAAATTCGGTATTCTTGAATTGTTTATTTTATCGCTCAAGGAATTTTTCTAAATCAATTGGATTGATCACCTATTTAATTTAGGAATTTTCTTATAATCATCTAAGTGCAAATTGAGTAATCGAATTTCTTAATTAAACTTAGAAGTGGTGATGACTAATTGGCCTGCAGCTAATTAAAACAACTTTGGATTTAATTTTAGAAGCCGCTGGAGGATTTTCTTTGGTTAATGCTAGGTGAAGTGTCTAAAATACGAAATGCAACTTTAATTAGTCAACAAAGAGATAATTAAAGGTAGGTCTTCAATTATGAATGTTCTCTAATTGAATAAAAATTTACTGGGGATAGGAAGTCGCTTCGTAAGTGATTGTTCAGCCTTGCTGCCGAATTAGTCTACTCGGATAATTAAAGGTGGCAAAGAACTTATGCTTGGTGGATTAAGAAGTCAATAACTAAGCATTCTTTCTCTTTATTTTGATAATTTTTAGCATTCGTAATTGAAGTTAAAAACTTGTTCGTTACTTAGGTCATTTTTAGCAAACATAGAAGCATAAACCCCCCTTTCCTTTCTTGCATGCGTTTTACATTACCTTAATTTCAATTCTTTTCAAATAGGTTTAGCACGAGCTTCTTCATGGGATGATTCCCTATCTACCCTATATTACCAGTTAACATTGGTTGAATAGCGGATTTAATTCGGTGGTCATAACGACTGCTACCATGTTCGAACCCTCGTGTGAGCTAGGGATGTTATTTTTGCTTTTGTGAGTGTGTGTTGGTTGTGTAGTAAAAGTTCTGTGGAATTGGAAGTCTAAGGTTATTGGATGAGAATTGGTTACCGATTTTAGTAAGATATGTGGATTAGCAGGGAGTTAGGATTTTGGGTTTTTTTAATTTTTAATTTTTAATTTTTTTAATTTTTCAAAATTCCTCTCCTCTTTGGCCTTTTTTTCTTCCCTTCTTTGTTACTATCAATTTGTTTTGCTTCTCCTTTTGATTTTGTAACCATTTTTTTTTTCATTTAATTGCGGAACTTCAATTTTCAGTTTCTTTGTGCTACTTCGTAGGTAAGGGTTCACTGTGGTTTTCAAAGAGTTTTGGTTAATGTTATAATTTTCTGTTGATGTATAAGTTAATTTGGTATACCATTTTGCTAGGTGCTTTTCAAGAAATCCAAAACTCTCTGGTTGCGTAGTAAAGTTTAGGGGATACCGTAGTCTTGGGCAAGCTTTTGAAACATTTTTTAGTGCAATCTTTTAGTTGATTTTGCATATGGTTGCATTGTAGTCGAGTGGTGAATCGATTGAAATTGAGGAATTGAGACTAATGTTAGGCATTTATTGACAAATTTTAGGTTCTGGTTGTCTCGAGATTGTTTTCTCGTAAAAAATAAACCAAATGTGTGACGAAAATGCGAGAAAATATCGATCGGTGAAAGCCAAAAATCTAGCTTGTCGACACCACATAGGCGTGTGCCTAGGCGTGTGGTAGGCCCTGTGCGACCCACGGCTATGTGGTGGATACGTGTGGCCGTATAGGCCCACATGAGAATGTAGGCCCAAGCTTCAGTAGCCGCCTAGGGGCCCTGGTCCAGCAAGGGGTGGTAATGGTATGGGCAGAGGACAGAGACAACCAGGCAAATGTGCTAATCAGAATAAGGAGAGGCAGCTTGCATTGGTTTATGCTACTCGACGTCGTAAGGACAAAAATGCCCCTTATGTGATTATAGGTGCGTTCCTTATTTATGATGTTCCTTATATTGCACTAATAGACATAGGGTTAACACACAATTATGTAGCTAGTTCTGTTTCTGAAAACTTGAGAATTCGTGTTAAAAGTACTTCTGGTGAGATTTTTGTACTGAGTCTGTTGGGCCAATTTGTTCGGGTAGATAAACTGTATAAGAATGTACTGTTGGAAGTATAGGGGGTTGTGTTTCCAGCTAATTTGATGGAGTACCATTCGAAGAATTTGATTTGATTCTAGGCATGGACTGGCTTATAGAGCATCGAGTCAATTTGGATTGTGCTACTAAAAGGGTAGTTCTAAGATCTGAAAATTATGTGAAGGTGGTTGTGATCGGTGAGTGTCGGGATTATTTATCCAATGTGATCTCCACTCTTGTGGCTGAAAAACTGGATCAGAAAGGGTGCGAAGCGTATCTGGCCTATGTAAGTGTTTCAGCTTCTATGGACTCTTCTGTTGGGAACATCAGAATAGTTGGGGAATTTCTAGATATTTTTCCCGAGGAGTTATCGGGTTTACCTCCAAATTAAGAAGTCGAGTTCGACATCAAGCTTTTACTAGGTACAACTTCGGTGTTCATCGCTCTTTATCGTATGGCACCGAAGGAGCTTATGGAGCTAAAGGCTTAGCTTACGAACTTTTTTATCGTGGATTTATTCATCCTAGTGTTTCTCCATGGGGGGAACTGGTTTTTTTGTGAAGAAAAAAGATGGTACCATGAGAATGTACATCGATTACCGACAGTTGAATAAGCTAACAGTGAAGAATAAGATGGTACTATGAGAATGTGTGTCTCCATGGGGGGAACTGGTTTTTTTGTGAAGAAAAAAGATGGTACCATGAGAATGTGCATCGATTATCGATAGTTGAATAAGCTAACAATGAAGAATAAGTACCCACTTCTGAGGATCAATGACCTGTTTGATCAATTTCGTGGGGTTTCGATATTTTCTAAGATAGATATTCGTTCTGGGTATCACCAGCTAAAGGTTAAGGATGAAGATGTTCACAAGACTGCTTTTAGGACTGGTTATAGGCACTACGAGTTTCTAGTCATGCCTTTTGGTTTGAAGAATGCTCTAGTTGCATTCATGGATCTGATGAAGCGAGTTTTCAAACAGCATTTGGATCAGTTCATTGTAGTTTTCATTGATGACATTTTAGTGTACTCTAAGACCGAAGATGACCGTTATGAGCATCTTAGAGTGGTTCTTCAGATACTTCGGGAGAAACAACTCTACACTAAGTTAAGCAAGTGTGAATTATGGTTCAGGGAAGTAACATTCTAGGGCATGTGGTTTCCGTTGAGGGGATTCAAGCTGAACCTAAGAAAATTGAGGTCGTACTTGATTGGAAATAGGCTAAGAATATTTCTAAGATCCGCAGTTTTCTAGGTCTTACGGGTTACTACCGTAGGTTTGTCGAGGGGTTCTCGTTAATTGCAGCTCCTTTGACTAAGCTACTATGTAAGAACACTCCTTTTTTCTAGACTCGTAAGCAACAATCGAGCTTCGAGAAAATCAAATCTGTTTTAACTCAGGCCCCTATTCTGATACAGCCTTAATTGGGTAATGAGTTTGTGGTTTATAGTGATGCGTCGCATGTCAGTTTGGGATGTGTTCTAAGGCAAGATGGTAAGGTTGTGGCTTATGTGTCCTAACAGCTTATGTCACACTAGGGGAACTATCTGACAAATGATTTTGAGGTTGTTACCGTGGTTTTTGCCTTAAAGATTTGGAGGCATTATCTGTGTGGTGAGAGGTGTATCATCTACATCGATCACAAAAGCCTTAAGTACCTCCTTACTCAAAAAGTACATGAATTGAGCTGCTTAAGGATTACGATTGCACGATAGAGTATCATCCCAGTAAGACCAATGTGGTCGACGCTCTTAGTCACAGAGTAATATTTGATTTGAGGGTGATGTTTGCTCGCCTAAGCCTATTTGATAATAGGAGTCTACTAGCCGAGTTGCAAGTTAAGCTGACTTGGATTGATCAGGTTCGGGATAAACAGTTAAGGGATGACTCACTAGTTCTACACTTTTGTCAAGTAGAGAGTGGTGGTACATCTGACTTTGGGCTGAATAGTGATGGGGTTCTATGTTTCTGAGGATAGGTTTGTGTGCTGAACGACTCTAATTTGGGACAGTTGATTTTGAGGGAGGTGCATAGTAGCCCTTATGCTATGCATCCAAGTGGAAATAAAATGTATCGGGATCTTCGTGAACTATATTGGTGGCTGAGATTGAAACGAGAGGTAACGGATTTTGTTTCTCATTGTCTAATGTGCCAGCAAGTTAAGGCTAAGCATTAGTTGCCTTCAGGTTTGCTTCAACCCGTTAAGATTCCCTTATGGAAATGAAAATGTGTAACTATAGACTTCGTTAGTGGGTTGCGTTTAACACCTACTAAGAAGGATTCTATGTGGGTCATTATGGATCGATTGACCAAGTCCGCCCACTTCATTCCGGTTTGGACTGATTATTCTCTTTAAAAGTTGGCCAAGCTATACATTTCGTATATTGTGAGACTTCACGAGGTTTCGATTTCGATAATTTTGGATAGAGATCCTCGCTTCATGTCTCGATTTTGGAAGAAACTTCATGAAACTCTAGGTTCAAGATTGGACTTCAATACTGCATTCCATCCTCAGACTAATGGTCAATCTAAGAGGGTGATTCAGATACTAGAGGATATGCTTCGAAGTTGTGTAATTGATTTCCGAGAGAGTAGGGAGGATTTTCTACCATTAGCTGAGTTTGCCTACAATAACAGTTTCTAGTCTAGCATTCAGATGGCACCTTACGAGGCTCTGTATGGTCGTAAGTGTCGTACTCCGTTATGTTGGACTAATTTGGGTGAACGACAGGTTTTGGGCTCTGAGTTTGTTTCCAAAGCTAAAGACAAAGTTAGATTGATTCAGGATCGTCTTAAGGCAACTTTTGATAGACAGAAGTCCTATGCAGATTTGAAGAGGAGGGATATTGAGTACTCTGTGGGTGATTTTGTATTCCTTAAGGTGTCTTTGTAGAAGAAGGTTTTACGGTTTGGACATAAGGGCAAGTTGAGCCCTAGGTTCATTAGGCTGTATCAAATTCTGAAGCGTATGGAAACAATTGCTTATCATTTGGAGTTACCTCTAGAGTTAGACCGTATCCATGACGTATTTCACGTCTCTATGTTGAGGCGGTATCAGTCTGACCCATCTCGCGTTGTTTCTATTGGGGAGATTGAGGTTAGACCAGATTTGACATTTGAGGAGGAGCCAGTTCAGATTCGATCGAGACGTTAAGGTCTTAAGGAGGAAATCTATTCCTTTGGTTAAGGTTCTGTGGTGAAATCATGGCACTGAGGAAGCCATGTGGGAACTTGAGGACTTAATTCATCAGCAATATCCTCATCTGTTTGGATCAGGTAAATTTTGAGGCCAAAATTTCTTTTAAGGGTAGAGTTGTAATGCCTTAATTTATTTAAACTATGTTGGTATGAACTTTGTCATAAATGAGTATCTGCAAGAGATGACTGAATACTGTATTTTAACTGCGTGTTTTTCGGTTGAAGGATTGTTGTCAAAACGTGCAATCTTCTATGATTTAAGGAGTGGAGTTTATATTTGACCATAGAAGCGAAGTGTTAACAAAAACTTAGTTTTCTATTTGAATATCGTAAGATTTGATTTAATACAATAATAACTAAAAGATTATCATATGTTAAATATTCATATTTGAGTTTATATAATATAACGATTTAGATCAGAGATTTTCGATGATCAAAAAGAGGTGTGTGTCTTACCTTACATTCTTAAGTGTAAAAAACTAAAGTTTTGATCATTTGAATATTATTAATATTAAATATTAGTTTAAATCTATGTTGGTTGATTATCCTAATATAATTTTCTTAAATGGGCTATGGTATGTACTATGACTACAAAATTTTTGTTGCATTGTCTGTTGATGGATGAATTTATATGTTTGTTCTGACACTCATGTTATGTGACCAAATGGTATGTTTTTGATTGAGTAAATCTGATATCATGATAAATCATGGACACTGTTATTTCTGTCCTATAAGCATGAAAAGAAAACCCATGGCTACTGTTTCTATTAACAAAATCTGATCGTAGGTTAGGCATGTCTATTGAGATATATTTGTTTCTATATGCCATATCACATTACATGTTTGGGATTATACTAAATGGAGGAAGTTTCTAGTAGTCTAATGATCTACACATTCTAGTGGTATATCCATATATTCTAGTATTATATCTGTGATAGCTCGATGAAGTAAACTGAAAATGCAAAAAAAGGGTGAATTGGCCTTTAAAAAATTTGGTGAAAGAAAAGGCAAGAATGAAACAAAGAGCACAAAGAATTTAAAGTGGTTCAACCCCAATTGCGTACTCCACTACCTTAGCTTTCCACCACTAAAGATTTACCCAAATTCACTAATTTGTTCAACCTTTGAGGATAAGGTTTAACCTTACAACTCCTTTAGATTTCTACCCCAAATCTTAAGTTCCAAACTATCTCAAAGAGATACAAATGAGCAAACAGTGAAACAATCCTTACAAGATAAAATTGTTTTCAAATTGAAGCACAAATACAATGAGATACACTTGAGCGAAAGAATAGAGATAAAGCTCACAAGTGTATGTAAGAAGAATATGAAAATTTCAGCTCTAAGGTTGTTTGATTGATGACTTTTTTGCTTGAAAGTGCTTTCTTGGATGTTGTAGGACTTTGAAAGATGATATTTATACCCCTTAATTGATTTTTATTCGTTGAGGTTGTTGGTGAAGTTAATATGGCCATTGGAGATGTAAAGCAAGAGCATTTATTTCATCTGCATCTACGAGTACCAATACCTCCAAAAAGGGTATCGATATTTTTTGTCATAAATGCTAATTCAGTGACAATTGGAATAAAATAATCGATACTTAAAAAATATTTTATCGATACTTCCTGAAATAGGCATCGATACTGGATCGATACTTCGTACGGTTTATGAGAAACATAATACTATTTTCGTATCGTTTCTAAGAAAAGTATCGATTATTTTCAATAGGCATAATTTCAAAAAAACCCTCCACCTAAGGGGGATTTTGGATATATTCCCTTAATCTTTTTTTTACTGATTTTGGCCTTCAACGTAACAGATTTTTCAGGCATCAATCCAGTTGAAATAGTAACAGTCAGTTGACCGTTAGTCAATAGCTGATCAAAAAAATTGGTCTATGTGGCATTCTAGTTGATTGATGATGTGGCAGACATTTAAATAATAATGTTGACATGACAAAAAAATTAAACAAATTTAATAAACATAAAGCAAAAAAAACCCTAAATCTCCCAAATCATCTCAAACCCCTAAATTTGATTTTTTCCCTCAAATTCTAAAATCCCCCAAATCCATAACATCCCCAAATCTATAACATCCAAAATCTTTATTGAATCCCTAAAATCTTGAGCAATCTCCTTTTTGAATCATTGATTGAGGGATTTTCTACATCCTTAATCCCTTAGAACCAAATTGTGAAATCCATTAGAACCAAATCGTGAAATCCCTAATCTTTCTAAAAATTTTTATTTTTCTTCCTTGTCATCTGAAATTATGGATTCACATAGTTCGAATAATTAGTCTAGAGGTTGGATAACGGATGGTTCGAATGGTTTGAAGAAAAAAATCTTCATATGAAAATATTGTTACTAAGGGAGTATTCTACGATAGACTAGCAGTAAAATGTCACTGCAATAAGTTAGCACAAAGAGACACTTCATGGAGTGTTTTAAATCTGGGAAGGAGATTTTATGGTTGTTCAGATTTTCGAGTAAGTGATTATTTTTTATTTACGAAGTTCCTATGTCAAGCAAATCATTTTATCCAGGGTACCATAATTTCATTTATCTATTTCCATCTCATATGCTGGTTATACATGCCAAAATTAGCTTGGCCTACAACATGTATCTTGTATTTGTTTTCTATTTCGTAGGACCATCTTGCGACAGCTCATGATCCAAAAAAGACAGTGTAAGGTATTTTGCCTACAATATTTTGAGCCTACAACATTCTAGTTTTGGAATACACCAATGTTGAATGTTATTTTGTTGTATTGAAAACCAATATGTTGGATTGTTTTTTGTGGTTCATGTATAGCTCACTCATATTCTTGTTTTTGGCGGCATAGCATGAATGGTGTATAGGGTGAATGGTGTATGGTCTAATCATATGCTTTTGTACAATACATTTATCCAAATTTCAATGGGGAAAATATATGCTTAGCTAAATTTGTCCTTTCAGTCTTATGTTTATTGTCACTGCATTTTTTACCAAGCTAAATTAAATTAGGCATAAACAACAAATATTGATCATTAATTCCAAGCATAATGCTAAATTACATAAATAAAGAAACAACCAATACTGGTCAATCAACATTTGCAACTACTAGCTGCATATGCCTCTTACCACTACTTCCAAAAAAAGAATCTATGGTGATGCATACAATACATAACATAGAGCAAGAAAATAATATCTTATACATTAACTTCTCTTTCTTGATAACTTAAATTTTTTGCTTCATGGTCAACATTTTCTTCTTTAATGCTACTTCTCCTTCAACACCATAAGTAATCTACCTCCTTCAATCTCAATGTCAATAGCACTACTGCCACCATTATGGTCAAATAGTAAAAAAAAAAGTTCCCCGTAGAACGCAAGAGTTGAGGCTTTCTTCGAAAGAAAAAGAGAGGCCCGACTGGTGCTTTTTTCTATGTTAGCCAGGTGAAAGGCTTTCTTAACTATAAATAGATTAGTAATAAGGTATTAAGGAACTACTAAAACTGCTCTTCCCGGGCTAGTTGACTCTTAGCTTCTAGCGAGCTACGTGTGTAAGCTTTTTTTTACTACTAATATGATTCCTATCCTTACAAAAAAGAATAAGATGTGAAGTATCTTCTCGATTCCTCTCCTTGAAAAAAAGTGGTATGTCGACTAAAACTAAACTTGCCTTGTTGTGATAGGGGTACCAGCTTTTTTTCATTCCCACCAATAGCTCCGTGGACCACTTGTCGAGCCTGATAGGTGGTGGTATCATACCCTTCTTAAAGAAATCGTACGTGGCACTCTCACATCATACGGCTCCGTCCCGAAAGAAGGACCTCCCTTTTCCTTTGACTAATGGGTCCTCGAACCAACCTGTCCTTCCTTTCTATTCCTTGGCAGGCATTTTCATTCATTCATTGATTGATTCAAGGTAGCTGTAGCTTGCTTCCAAGTCCAAGCGCTAGTGGTAAAATCTAGTCGCTAGAAGCGAACTTCCAGGCTGGGAAAGAGCCAAAAAATGTGAGTGCCCTTGCAATCTTTCTAAAACAACAAGCGAGAAACTTGACTTTGAGAAAGAAGCGCCAACTATTCTAATATTAGTAAAGGCACGTTAGCCTATCTATACTAAGGGGTCTTTTCTTGCTCGTTAGCGCTTTAGTTTTCAATTAGGACGTTTAGGCTTTACTAATAGAATATATAGGGCTTTTCTCGCTTGTTTAGTATTGCTTTGGCTTCACTGTCCGTATCTTGCTGGTGGAAGCTACTACAATTGCATCACAAATCGACAAAACAAACCCCACATTGTGGCATTGAAATTACAATAATAAACCACAAATAACCAACAAACCAAACAAAAAATGGAATTTATTTTCCCAACAAACCAAATAAGAAAACACCTACTTTTCAATTTTGGGTTACGGAAACTACTCACGATTGTTGAAGCTTTTTCATTCCTAAAAGTTTTAGGGATTCAATGATTTGTTTCATAAAAGTTTTAAGGATTTCAAGAATATTTTCAAATGCTAACAATTTAGGGATTTTAAGATTTTAGAGATTCAATAAAGATTTCAATTACTATAGATTTGGGGGATTTCATGATTTAGGGATTTTGGAATTTGGGAAAAAATTATGAAATTTGGGGGTTTAAGATGATTTGAGGGATTTAGGGGTTTTTTATGTTCATTAAATTTGTTTAATTTTTTTTGCCACGACATTGTTATTATTTAAATGCCTGCCACGTCATCAATCAATTGGAACGCTACATAGACCAATTTTTTGAACTGGTTGATGACTAACAGTTACGTGACGATTACCACTTCAACTAGGTTGATGTTTGAAAAATCTGTTATGTTGATTGCAAAAATCAGAAAAAAATGGTTAGGGGCATATATCCAAAAGCCCCCAAAGGTTGAGGGCTTTTTTGTAATTATACCTTTTCAAAAAGTATCGATACCGGAAACATAGTATCAATGACTTTTAGGGTTTCTAAAAATAGAATGCCTTTTTGGTCTTGATTTTTCTAAGAGTATCGATATTTCCAAAATTATCAATCCTGTCCATAAGGTACCAATACCCTTTGTCCTGGAGCAAATTTGACTTGTTTGAAAATCATTTCAAAATGATTTTAACTTGGTTAAAATCATTTTGACTTGGTTAAAATCGTTTGCACTTGATTTTAGAATTATTTCGAAGTTTTATCTTTTAGACTTCAAATTTTAAAATTATTTTGTCAATTTTAGCTTATATTTAAAAACATTTTTCATTTGTTATATCAAAATCTTTTATCAAATAAAGCTTAGTTTAACAATCTGCAATATCTAGCGATTTGTTCACAATTTTTGTGTGTTATTGGATGGATGATTTTTGAGGAATTCTTTTATGGTGTGTAGCAAAGTTGAGTACGAACTTTTCTATAAAACTCTGCATCGACATTAACATGCATATTGACATATCTGAAATTGGACTACTTATATATATTTTCTATTATACTCTAAAATGTATGTTTTAAATTACTGTTTGTTATATAAGTTAAGACTCACCCAGAGCTTATTAGCTCACCCACTTAGTTTTTCTTATTTGAATTCAGATAATCCCTAAGGTTAAGACTTTGATGTGGCTATTGAAGGGGTTCTTGAATGGTTTCATTTTAAATACTTCAAATTTTATTATATGATTATTATTGTGACTATAATGTTTTTTTATGGACTGTGGCATGGGACTTTATGTTTGGGGATTTTTATTTTATATTTTCATGATTTGGAGTTTTTATCTACTCACTGATGTTTTATTTACAATGCATAAAAAATCGATTTTTAACAATAATATGATTTTAATACATTTTTTTACTGCAATATTTAAAATTTTGTTTTTAACAAATATAACTTAGTATTTTCGAAATAATTAATTTTTACAAATGAAACTCTAAAACCGCTTGATGATTTTGAAATTATACGATTTTCTTAAAACAAAGCAAATAATTAAGATCACCAGTCTTAAATAAAGTGGAAATTGGTTTTGAAGAGTGATTTAAAATAGGAGCGTTTTTCAATGCCATTCCAATGGCCAATGTAATCTTCAAGATTCGGCCATAACATATAGGTTGGGTTTAGGAGGTTACATTTAGTGATTTTTCTTAAACCTGCAGGCATATTTTAAAGAGGGTATTTTGGGAACCATGCCACAGGTAAATTTTATTTTACAAAAGTGGAAACACTAAATTATATAGACTTTTTCAGCACTTTCTGATAATTACTTCATGCAAATTCTAAGTATTTTCTATCAGATTTTTTCTTTCATTATAAAATAACTAAATTGGATATAATTTAATACACATCTTGATTTTTTAGCTATTCTTATATTAAATTTATATAATTCTACCAATTTCGAGAGGTCTTGTGCAATGGAAGTAAAATTAACCTTGAAGTCACCTTGGGAGGATTTAATTGCTAAAGCATCTTCGAAGCATTAGCTTATAATTTAACATCCATGGACTTCCCAAATTAATATTCTCATACTCTCTAAAAATTATCTTGAGGCAATGTAAAATTTGGTCAATAAATTCAGACAACCTGATGCAGAAAGAAAGGCCCTTAAGGACCAATTGAGGATGGAAGAAGGATGAGCCCATGAAGCAGAGCAAAACGGTCCAGCCCTTGCCTAAATCTAATTAAAATAATTTTAAAACAGCTCTTAAACTCTCTCACAAAGTAATTCCAACCCTTCCACTTTTCAAGCCTTCCCTTTATGGCACCAAGCCATATTTAGCAAAGTCATCCTAACCTCTCTTCCTACTATCAAGGGCAGACCATGCGAGGAGAGAATCAAGGCTCTCCCATGCTATTTTTAGCCTCCTCAAACGAGTATAAATAGCCACCCTCCATGCCTTCCATTTCATCACTCATTCACTCATTCACTCATTCACTCACCATTCATCTTTTCCTCTTATCCATCTTCTCTTATTTGCTCTCCCATTTCCAATTTTTCTCTCTTGAAAAATAGCCTTGCAAGCATTTTGAAGCAACAAAATTTGACATTCTTGAAGGTCCTTGGTCAACAAAAAAAAGTAGAGCGAAAGGGATGCACGCTGGTCTGACTCCAGAGAAACATTGAATTTGTCTTATAATTTCATTCTCTTATTTCTTTTTAATTTGTTTGAGATCATGAACATGAATGTTAATTGTTTTGATGCTTCGAATTTAATTAAAATGACTTAAATTATGTTTGTGTTAGATTGATTAGATTCTGTCTACTTAAATTGTTGAAATCATGTTTGTGATGTTACAGACCGTAGTAATTTGTTGAATTAGATAAATTCATTCCTATGTTCTTGAATTCTAAATGTAATTTTGGAATTGAATTAACTATTTAATCAAAATGAAATTATAATTAATTGACAAAATATCTAATTGGTGCATGTTTAATCTACTTAAGTGTAAAATTAGATTAAATGAGTAATAGTATTAATCGATATTATTACCTTGCATAACCTAAGATGGTTGTGATTAAATTTGTTTTAGTATAAAAATTATATTGTTACTTCACTTTGTATTATGTCTACTTATGGAAATTAATTAATTAATTTGACATAGACATATGCTAGAAAAATTAATTGATTTTAATAAGTATGTTTGTATTGGTTAACAAAAGACCAAATTGTCATGGAATTATTAGTAACATCATAAACATTGTTTTAATAATCTAAGTTACAGAATAAAATTAATCTAACACACCTATGTCATATTGATTAAACTTGTTAATGATTTGCTTTCCCCTTGTGTTTTTAATTTATTTTAATTTAATTTGTTACTTGGTTAATTTTTAGTCTAGGTAATAACTCACTTTCCTCAAAATATTTTTCCACTTCCAATTTGTGTCATTATACATTTCATAAATATTTGCTTATTCAGTCCCTATGGAGATGATAACTCGATATACTTATCACTTTATTACTTGTTACTATTGTATACAGTTGCACATTTCGATTGTTCAATTTTCAAAACAAAAACTCGATAGTCCGAAGTTGATCCTAGATAAGTACTTTTATTACTAAAACTATAGAAAGACTATAAATTGTGAACTTTTAGTAAACTATTACACTAAAAACACTCAGGATTAATAACAAAAACTTAGACTCGCGATAATGAAATGAACATTCGATGTGTATGAACTTGGGGCATGCGAGCCCATGAAGCACAATGTTGCGATAGCCAAATTGCATCATCTGCGTCTCAAGTGGGTACACCTGAGCTTGTGGCCAAGCATGTTGAGAATGTAACTACCGCTAAAGGTAGTCATCAGGAGTCTACTAACGATGTTGTATCGTAGGCCATGCTTAAGGCGCTTCAATGAGTGGTTGAAGCCCAAACCGAATCTTGTAGTCATTGGACCATTATTGAGAAGCTTCGGTCTAATGGAGTCGAGTTGTTAGGGGCGTTGCTGTGACAATCCCTACCATATCTAAGTGTAACGACCCACTTTTAGTGAAATCAGAATAGTGGTTTTGAGACCACAAATTTGAGGTCATAAAATTTATTTTAATATTATTTTTTGGTTTACAACATGATAGTATTATTGCATAAATATTTCGTTAAGGAATTTTATCGTTTGTATGCTCAATTTGTGAAAAAGGACTAAATTGCATAAAGTGAAAAAGTTGTGTTCCATTAGCTAAAAGTGTTAAATAGCTATAGAACTTTAAAGTGGAGGTCCTTATATGGTAAATATACCATTAAATGAGTTAGTGCATGTGCATGGCTTGGTAATTGAGTATTAAGAACAAGTATCCACTTTGAAGGATTGATGATTTGTTTGACCAGTTCCGAGGGGCGTCTGTGTTCTCTAAATCTGACTTGCGTTCTGGGTATCATCAGTTAAGGGTTAAGGAGGCTGATGTTCATAAGACGGCATTTAGGACTCGTTATGGTCACTACGAGTTTAAAGTGATGCCATTTGGACTGACTAATGCACTGGTAGCTTTCATGGATCTGATGAATCGAGTGTTTCGGCTCTACCTGGATCGGTTTGTAGTGGTGTTCGTCGATGCCATATTGGTTTATTCGAGGACTGAGGATGAGCATGACGAGCACCTTATGATTGTTCTTTAGATTTTGAGGGAAAAGTAGCTATATGCTAAGTTTAGCAAGTGCGGGTTCTGTTTACTTGAAGTAACATTTCTAGGTCATGTGGTGTCTACTGAGGGGATTCGAGTCGATCCTCAAAAATTTGAGGCTGTATTGGATTGGAAGCAGCCTAAGAATGTGTCTGAGATTGGCAGCATTTTAGGGCTGGTAGGTTATTACTGACGGTTTGTGGAAGGATTTTCACTGATCGCAGCACCCTTGACTAAGCTGTTACGTAAAGGTGTACCGTTTGACTGGACTGATGCACAATAAGAGAGCTTTGAGAAGCTTAAGACTGTACTGACTGAGGCTGTACTGACTGAGGCTCTTGTTTTGGTACAGCCTGAACCTGGAAAACAGTTCACGGTTTGTAGTGATGCATCATATGTTGGTTTGGGATGTGTGTTGGTGTAGGATGGAAAGGTGGTTGCATATGCGTCTCGTCAGCTTAAGACATACGGGGTGAACTATTCGACACACGATCTGGAGTTGGCTGTCGTAGTCTTTGCATTGAAAATCTGGAGGCATTATCTGTATGGTGAGAAGTGTATCATCTACACTGATCACAAAAGCCTCAAGCATCTTCTTACTCGGAAGGAGCTGAATCTATGGCAGTGAAGATGGGTTAAGCTACTTAAGGATTACGACTGTACCATTGAGTACCATCCTTGTAAGGCCAATATGGTGGCTGATGCGTTGAGCTGTAGGGCTATGACTGATCTAAGAGTGATGTTCGCTCGACTTAGCCTATTCGTCGATGGAAGTCTGTTGGCAGAACTTCAGGTCAAACCAGCATGGATTGAATAGATTCAAGGTAAATAGTTGGGGGATAAGTCTCTCAGATTGCGTTTTTTTCAGGTTGAGAATGGTTGCACTACTGACTTTGGGATAAACAGTGATGAGGTACTTTGTTTCCGTGGTCAGATTTGTGTACCGAATGATGAGGATTTAAGGCAGTCGATTCTGAGAGAGGCGCATGGTAGTCCCTATGCTATGCATCCCAGCGGGAACAAGATGTACCAAGATCTTTGGGAATTATACTAGTGGTCAGGGTTGAAGCGTGAGGTTGCTGACTTCGTTGCTCGCTGTTTGACTTGTCAGCAAGTTAAGGCTGAACATCAGTTAGATTTGGGTTTGCTGTAGCCGGTTAAGATATCATTATGGAAATGGGAGCGAGTAACGATGTAATTCGTTAGTAGGTTGCCTCTAACACTCACTAAGAACGATTTTGTCTGGGTCATCATGGATCAATTGACCAAGTCTGCTCATTTCATCCCGGTAAGGATCGAATTTTCTCTTCAGAAATTAGCTAAGCTCTATGTATCCAAAACAATGAGACTGCATGGGGTACTTGTCTCGATCATTTCTGATAGGGATCCTCATTTCACGTCTCGATTCTGGAAGAAGCTTCATGAGGCTCTGGGTTCAAGATTAGACTTCGGCACTGCTTTCCATCTTTAGACAGATGGTCAGTCGGAGAGGGTGATTCAGATATTGGAGGACATGTTGAGGAGCTATGTTATTGATTTTTGAGTCAGTTGGGAGGAGTACTTACTGTTAGCGGAATTTGTCTACAATAATAGCTTCCAGTCTAGCATCCAGATGGCACCTTACGAGGCACTGTACGGTCGTAAGTGTCGCACTCCTTCATGTTGGACTAAGTTGGGTGAGCGATGTGTTCTGGGTCCTGAGTTGGTCTCTGAGACAGAGGATAAGGTTAGATTGAATCGGGATTATTTGAAATCGGCTTTTGACAGGTAGAAACCTTATGCGGATTTGAAGAGGCGTGAGATTGAGTATTCTGTGGGGGACTTCGTGTTTCTCAAGGCCTCACCATGGAAGAAGGTATTGAGGTTTAGTCGTAAGGGCAAGTTGAGCCCTAGGTTTATTGGACCTTACCGTATTCTGAAGCGAGTGGGACCAGTTGCTTATCAGTTCGAGCTACCTTCAACGTCGGATCGTATCCATGATGTGTTCCATGTCTCTATGTTGAGGCGTTACCACTCTGATCTTACTCATATTGTCTCTGTTGAGGAGATTGAGGTTAAGCCAGATTTGACCTTTGAGGAGGAGACTGTCCAGATTTTGGATCATGACGTAAAGGTTCTGAGGAGGAAGTCTATTCTTTTGGTGAAGGTTCTATGACATAATCATAGCACTGTGGAGGCAACGTGGGAGCCTAAGGATACGATGCATCAGCAATATCCTTATTTGTTTTGATCAGGTAAACTTTGAGGCCGAAGTTTTCTTTTAGGGGCTAGAGTTGTAATGCCCCAAAAATGTATATTTTGTTTTTGTAAAAATATGACACAAGTATCTGTCTGCTTCAATGGTTAAGTGTTCTAGCTGTGTGTATGAAGTCCTAAGTTCAAGCCATGCCTTTGGCAAAATTTTGGAATATTTCTGAATAAAGCCTCACTCTTGTTCAGTAGGCTTGTATTTTGTTTGGTTGTAAGCCTCACTGTGTGTATGAAGTCCTAGTCTAGTGGTTAGATGGAGTGCTAATATGTTGGTGGTCTGGAGTTCGAATCCCTGTGTGTGCAAGGGAGTTTCTTTTTTTGTTATCTGTGTCGTATAGGAGTTTGAAGGGAAGTAAAATACTGAAGTGTTTGAGTGAAGTTTGAATTCGGTTGTTGAGGGAATGTGGTGGACGGTTTTTGGGGAGTTTGAGAGATAGTAGGAGTGTGGTGGACTGATTTTAGGGGAAAAGTAAGGGATTAAAAGTGGTTATCAAATATTCTGTCAGTCTTTTATTTTTCTTTTTTATTTTTTTCCCAAAAAAATCTGCACGTTTTCCCTTCCATTCCCCCAACCAAAATCTCCTCTGCCTTTTTTTTTATTTTTGTGTTAGCAAATCCCTTTTTCTTCCTTTCATTGTTTTGACCAAGACGTGTCTCCTTGTTCGGGATTTTGTTTGATCGCTGCGTTTTTCCCCATTTGGTAAGTGACTTAAGTTATTGTAGTTTTCACATTCGATTACCAACTAAAAGTTGTGATTTTCTATTTTGGACAGCAGACAATCGAGAAGAATGGACTCTTCCTCGTGCCACCTCATAATTGAAATCACTAAGGGTGTTGAGGTAAGCATTGGTTGCTTGAGTAGCGTTATGTTCGTTCGTATTCGCGTTTTAAAAACTCGTTTCAAATTTGACTCTATGTTTGGGAATGTCAATTCTTGGTTTTGAGTGTCTTGGGATGTCTACACGTCAAACAGGAACCGATGTGTGCTCGAAACGCAGAAAAATGAGATTCGGCGAAAAGCCAAAATTTCTTGCTGTTTGGAAAACAGTAGTAGGCTAGCTTTGAAAAATCACCAAAAATTGTGGAAATCGAATTAGAGGATTTAAAAATTATGGAATTAAAGATTATTGAGTCTAGTTTCTCATAGACGAAATGATGTAAGTAATGGAATTATAAATCGTGAGATATAATAAGTTTTGTGAGACAAGGTCAGAATGAATTTGGGTTCCCCTATTCTAACTTTGGAAAATCATCAAAAATTGGAGAAAAATAATTAGGGGTTAAAATTTACATGTTTAAATTATTAATGAGTCTATTTGAATAAAAACAAATGGTAACATCACCCAAATTTCGTACTAAGAGATAATTAATTTTTAGCAAAGAAAGGTCAAAGCTATCAGACAGTAGAACAGGGGTAAGATTGAATATTTTACTGTACTTATTGGCTAAACCAAAAATTCTGAAAATTTTATGGTAGAAAGGTATTTGAGTCTAGTTTCAAAGACATCAAGCGTACCTGAATTTGAAATTTTGTAGCTCAAGTTATAAATAATTTAGTAATAGTGACTCAAGTAGACAACTTTGAAGGAACATATAAACAAATAGTGGAAACATATATGAATATCTAGCTAGCACGGGTTACATTAAAAATGGACCACGTAGCCAAGACCAATTTGGGCCGAGTGGGCGTGTGAGCCCATTTTCACTGAATTGATTGGTAAGGTTGCAAGGGTAGCCTAAGTTGACTGTGAACCTACTGTAGGGTCGGCAAGCATCACTTAGACCCCTAATTGTACGAACTGACTATTTGATTTATATATGTGTTGAGCATGATGATAGTATGCTTGTATACTGAACTGGTTATATGTACTGATGTCTTAAGATAGCATGTCATGACTTGTATGTTGCATTGCATGGGGGTGGGTTAATTATATTTTGAAGGAGTGTACTGGAAGGCTCTTAAGTCAACATACTGGTAGCTCAGCTACAAATTACTATTTTTTGCTGCATTTGATACTACCTGGAGTGTAGGGATGGGTGAGTTGATTTGATCCCCACATGGAGTGTAGGGCTAGACGGAGATGGTGTGTAGAGGCTGGTTGGGTAGGACTTTGTTACTGAATACTGCATGACTGCTACTGATACTATGATGGGCTAAGGCCATACTGCATATTTGATACTGTACTGAGATGGGCTAAGGCCCAAACTATTTCTGATACTGAAAAAAGCCTTAGGCCCAGGACTGCTTTAATTGGGCACTGTGATTTGCTATTGTTTGTTTTCTGTGGGATTACACACTAAGTTTTTGTAAACTCACCCCTTTTGTTTAAACGTGCACAGGTAATCCCCAGATCTAGACGGATCGGTGCGGCAGTGACCACGGTTTTGGAATTTCATGGTTTTTAACTCATATTTACGATAATTGGTTTTTTTTCTATTCTATTTTTACTGGCTAAGTTTTTAGGTTGTAATTGGACTTCCGAACTTTGGTTTTGGGTTTTAATTATCTTTACCTTATGGATTACAACTGCTAGTAGTTGGAAACCTTAGTTTTCAAAAGAAATAAATCTTTTTCCTAAATGTACGTTTAGTTAATCTATTTTAAAAGCTTCCGCAAACGAATAACGTTTTGAAACTATCGATCAAATGAGCAACACAATTTTTGATTTAATAAGATATTCAATGGAAATGGTTTTAATGCGACGACATGAATTTCAAACACCCTATCATGTGACATCGCTGGATTCGACCATAATATCTGGGTCGGGTTTGGGGTGTTACAATAAACCCATTGCATGTAAGTGAATTTGATGTTTGTTTTTGCTGATTTTTATGTTTTTGGAGTCGTTGTTGCTTAACCTAGCTAATTAGGGGATTAACTTTCAAAATGGTTGAAAGTTTAGGGTTTTGCTATGAGAGCATTCTTGTTGTTCTTGAAGTTTAATGCAAGAAAATGAATCCTTGTCGTTAATTAAACAACTTTTGTTAAATGAGTTTTAATGAAATTACCAATTAGGGGTAATTTGAAAAATGTGAAAATTGTGTGTTAAATGTGTGAATTTGTGATGTGTAGTGAAATTTCTTGAATTTCTTTTTCGAGTCTAGGGACTAAATTGTAAAGAAGTCAAATGTTTAGGGGTAAAACGGTAATTTTTCCATAACATGAAATTTGGATTGAATTAATTAGAAATATGATTAAATGAGTTAAATTTGATTATATAGATCAAGAAAAACAACATTCGGAACTAAATCAGGGAAAAGATAAAGTCGTGGATTAAACGATCGTATTCTCTGTTTGAGTTTGAGGTAACTCCATGTAAATACATTGCGTAATTATATGTTTTAATTGAAATATATATGTATGTGATTAGTTTAATTATTATGTATAATTATCAAGCACATAACTGACAATGTACGAAGAATATCGAACCTCGTTTGAACCTTAAAAATTCGTAGGATACAAATGACATGTCATTAGGGTTACTATTTTGGTTGAGGTCCTCCATGTGTTGCAGACTCACCACAACTCGTATGAGCATACCGATTTGCAGCTCGTAGGAGCTTTCTGATATTCAGCTCAGAGGAGCTTACCATTTATCGCTCGTATGAGCCTACATGTACAGGAATTGACATATTACAGTTCAGTAAACCTCGTGTGTACTACCCGTGTATCTAACGAGATTCTAAGTGGTTCAACGAGCATAATGTTATTATAAGATTATATAAGTTCAATATGAACTAGTATAGGTATTTACATGGAGATGGTTTTTATATATATGATATACGGATATACGGTAGAGATGTTACATGTACATGGAATTTTAATAATTGTTGAATTCATACATGATTCTTGGTTTTTATGTGTATACATGGCTAACTTTGTGAATGGTTTTGTGATAGGCTTTGGCGAAAATTGAATTGAGTTATGCTTTGAGTTATTTACCTAAATTTGTGGTAATACGGTAAGTTTTATTCTATGTTTTACGAACTTACTAAGCTTAATTGCTTCGTTTATTTTTCTGTGCCTTATAGTGCTTCAGAGTTCACTCGGTTTGGAAGTCATCGGAGATTTGCATCACACTATCAAACTCTTATTTTGGTACTTTGGACTTTATATTTTGGTTAAATGGCATGTATAGGTATTTTGGCTAATGTGGCCTATATGTCTCGTTGAGTTTTGGCCATTTGAATTGGCTTGAAAGGTGGTCATGTAGTTTGGTATGTATATATGTATAAATGGTCTCATAGTATATGATGTATGGTTGCTATGTGAATGACTTGATTGTGAATTGGTATTTTGGGTACCAAATGGTTGAGATTTATAAGCAGCATACGTGTTAGGTTTTTAGGCACAAAGTTTGCATATATGTGTTTGACCAATTAGGTATGTTTGGAGACATAGTTTGCATGATTATGAGTGGCCATTGGAGTTGCCTATATTTATCATGATAGTATGTGATATTATTACATGTTATTAACTTGACATTGGTTGGTTTTGAATGCCTATTTATGCCATGGTTATATGCATATTGATGTGTGTAGGTTGGTACCAATTTTGGGTGAGAAATATGGCTTGAAAATGGCCTATTTTTGTCCACACGGGCAGAGACACGGGCATGTGTCTCAGCCGTGTGTGACACATGAGCAGGTGACACGGTCGTGTGTCCCTTGTAACTTCCTTAGAAACCAAGTTAGTAGCTTCACACGACCTAGCACATAGGCGTGTGGCTTAGCCATGTGGCACAAGTTAGTATACCCTCTTGTTTTTACATGACCTAGCACACGACCTGGCACACGGACGTGTGAGGCCATTTCGAATGATACACAGCCTGGCACACGGGCTTGTGGTCTGGCCATGTGACCCAAGTCAGTGAGCTACACAGGGTCAGACATGGGCTGGGACATGACCATGTGTCCCCATTTCAAATGGCCACTCGGCCTAAGACACATGTGTGTCTCCTGACTATGTGAGACATATGGCCCGGCCACACGGGCGTGTATCCCCTACACTTTAAAAATTTGCCATGTTTTCCTAAAAATTTCTTGAGTACTTGGTTTAGTCCTGAACCACTTTTAATTTTTATATTGGGCTTTGAGGGCTCGTATTAGGGACCATATGATTGTCTATGAATGGTTTTTTTTGAATTAAATAAGAAATGTACATGAAATGTTTGATTGATTGAACTGTAAGTCTGGTAATACTTTGTAACACGGTTCCGGGGTCAGATAAGGGTTAGCGGTGTTACATTGAGTATTGGATGGAGGCTACTGAAAAATTTCTGGATGACATAGATTGTACCCCCAAAAAGAAATTGAAGCGTACAGTATTGTTGTTAAGGGACAAGGCTTATCGATGGTGGCAATCTATCATGAGAGATACGTAGGAGGAGAGATTGACATAAGACTATTTCCAAGAAGCATTCCATAAGAAATACATGGCCACTAGATATGTTAAGGCCCAAAGGCTTGAATTTATTAAGTTGAAGTAATGACACATGTCTGTGGCTAAGTATGAGGCCAAATTCTTAAGGCTCAGTCAATATGCTTAGGGGATGGTTGCGACAAAGTAGGATAAGTGTACTAGATTTGAAAATGGGTTACGGTATGATTTGATGATCCACGTCACCCCACACCAAGAGAGGGTTTTCAAAAATTATGTGGAGAAAACCAATATTGTTTAGGAAGTTAAGTGTGTGGAGTGTGAGATGAGAAAAAATGCTAAGGCCCCTGCTAAGAGGGATGTTGGTCCCACTGTCATGGCTTCGCGACCCATTAAGCTGGCCAAAGATGATAGACCTTGGCAGAGTACTGTGCTAGTCAGTACTGGAGGCAGGATTCAGAACTATGCTTCCTGTGGTAAGCGACATCCAAGTGATTGTTGGAGAAGGATGGGTGCCTGTTTGAGATGTAGGTCTATAGACCATAAGAATAAATATTGTTCGCGTTGTAATGATAAGATGCAAGCGCTAGTGTAGAACAAAGTTCAAAATCAAAGTCCTGGATAGCAGCCTCAGAGGGGTCAAGGTCAGAATAGAGGAGGTAATGTTGGGCAAGGACAACGAGCACCAGGTCATGGTACAGATCAGACTAATGCCAGATAGCTTGCACTTGTTTATACGGCCTAGCATAGAGAGAATCATGATGCATTTGATGTCATAACAGGTACTTTTACAATTAATTTTGTTCAATACTTCGCTTTGATAGATATTTGATCTACACACTCGTGTGTTTCCTATTTGATGCTTGATAAACTGAGGATCTAGGTAAAAGAAACTATTACTGACGTAACTGTAGACAATCCCTTAGGACAGTTTGTTACTTTGAATAAGATTTATAGGAGATATCCGTTCAAAGTTCAGGGAAAAATATTTCTTGCAGGTCTGATGGAGTTGCCTTTTGTGGAATTTGATCTAATATTGGGTATGGTGTAACATCTCAAATTTTAGCTTAATGAGAATGTAGAATTATATAAAAAAAAATTAGGAGTTAGCTTAGTGGTTAGTTATTAAATGTGAAAGTATGGAAATTAAAATGTCTCAAGTTCAAATCCTTTCCCTTGCAAATAATTAAATTTTGAATGACTGTGTCGTCCATACCCTTATAAACCTAGGTATAAATATTATTTTTACACAAAATGATTAGCCTTTAATTTTATTTTTGTCCACTCTAACCATCCCTCTCACTCTTTCCTCCTCCTTTCAATTTTACTTTTCTTTCTACCTCCATTGTTTTTGCCGCCAATAACTTTCATTTATAATATTTTTATTTTCTTTTTTCCACAAGATTTTGCATCAACTTCTCCACCAGCTTGCTCCCATTTTTCCCTAATATATTCAGCCCCAAATTTGAAATCTTGAATCTTCAAGATCGATTCCATCATCTAGCTTGTGTAAGATCTAATTTTCTACCAATTTCTTGATAAATATTGTCAAAGAAAAACCTAAATTTTCAGATCTAGAATTTTGGGATTTTTAAAGATTTAATGGGTATTTTCTAGCTTTTTAATTGATCTGAAAAGTGCTTTTAAATTAGCCCCAATTTGGCCACCGTGGGTAGTGGTGCGCGCGCCTATGAGCAAGAAAAGGGGGTTGTTTTATGTATTTAATTCCAATATTTTTCCAGCATTATCTTGAGTTCTTGAACCCCTCCTAATCAGCCTTTAAACATGTTTTAATTAGGGAAAATTGATATTGATGAATAGACAATTTAGATCTGACAATTCAGGAAGCATAAGTGTGGTTAATTGTAAACTAGTGAATAGTTTCGGTTTAGATATTGGGAAAACTTGTTAATTGATCAAATAATAAATTTTTAATCATATATTAGAAACTGATTTTAAATAATTAAATGTGTTAGGTGCCGAATTAAACCCCCCAAATTAGTAGTAAAGCCGAAAGATGTTCGTGCGTACAATTTGCCTCAAATTAGTGTAAGAAATCTAACTAGTTTGCATTCAAAAAATAGTTCTAATTGTGAGGATTTGGATCAAACCCATAATTGGGTGTTTAGGGTCTATTTAAGAGGTGTATTGATTGAGTTTTATACTAATTTTAATTTAGGTTCGTTTTAAAGTTTATTAGATAAACCGTAAGATTCGCTAGTGTGTTTCAAAAAAGCATAAAATAAGGTGTGAGTCCTAAACTCAATAACTTGATTAGAAATAATAATTATTATGATTTAATTGATTAGCTTGCTGATCGGGCTTGGCTTAATAGCTAAGTAATTAAATTTGTGAGTGGTCGAACCAGGTACGTTTCGAGCCCTAACAACTTGACATGTTAGCAAAGTTTCTAGGTTGACAGTATGATTACATGACTGATATGGTGATGAATGATTGATCTATTTGATATATGATTAGTGGTATGTATAGCATGATTTTTTTGAGATGTATGCATGATATATTTGTATGAAAGAATTGCTACGAAATATTGGTATACATGCACAATGAAAAGTTCGTGCAAGTATATGAAATTGTGATCTGTTGAATGATACCATTTAAATGGTAAACTGAAAGTTGGATTATCAATTCTATTCATTGAAATTATTTGGTAATTGAGGGCGTGTTCAACATGCCAATTAAATGTGAAAGTATTGAATTATGGTTATGTATGAGATTGTGTGACATATTGCATGTGCATTGGGATGGGTACTTATTGTGGTTGATAGAAGAGTTCCGTGGAGTGCCGGCGTCATATTAAGTCTGCATTTATTTGTAGTCAGTGCACTGCACTAGAAGTACCGAGGGGAATGGCGATTTTATCGCACTATTTGTTATTCAGTATTTTTTTCATTTATTTTATTCGGTGGTTTTCACCACATCGAGCTTTGCTCGAATTCGTTGGATTTTGGCAAACGGGTTATGGGGAACTTGTGGTGTGTAGCATATGGTTTGGGTAGGAACTCACATGTACATTGTGTCTTGATCATGTTACATAAAAATCTTACTTGTAACACCCAACTATTGCCCGGTCCAGTAAACACCAAAAACAGATAAAACTAATAAAAAACAAGTAATAAAGGTCCAAATGTCCATTACATTGACCCAATTAAAAGCCCAAGATTGCAGACCCAAATCCCCACTAAATGGAGACCCAATACAATCCTGGCCCGAAACTTAGTGGCCCAAAGCATATGAAGAAACCCTAGGGTTTCTAAGGGACAACAGCGCCGCAAGCCAAGCCCTCTGAATCTCCGTGATCTTTACCTGTAAGGAAACAAACAGCAAAAGGAGAGAAAATCAAAGATCTGCAGATCAAACAGATTTTCTTTTAATTTCTTTGTATTCTTATTTCGGCTATAAAAAGCCATTTAATGTATTGTAAAAAGGGATTCGAAATCAAGAAAAAGAGCACGATTATATTCATAGCAAAGGAGAGTATACAAGCAGAGAGTAAAAATCGAAAACAAACATTCAAAAGAGATTAAAAGGTAGTAATTTATTTCCTTTGTTTCCTCTTTTTTTCGATTTGATTTATTTTAACACAGAAAGTAAAAAGAAAAGTAGGGAAAATACCTGGGGACGCCTACAACCTGCACAAAAAGGAGCCAATAAGCCCTTTGGGGTGCGATTCCGACCACCTTCCACAGTGGAATCGCGGCAGAGGCGCGGCGGCGTAGAAGCTAGGGTCGAAACCCTAGCAGAAGAATTAAGTTTTTTATTTTTCCTCTGCTGCAAAATGAAATATTTAGAAAATTTTAGTTTAAATAGGGGTACTAAACGACACCATTTTGGAAGTGGTTCAAAATGATAAAAACGACGTCGTTTAAGCAAGGTTCGACCCGAGTCCGACCCGACCCGGCCTAGGGTCCGCGCGTTTTTTAGTGGAGGGGCAAATTGCGCTTTTGGCCCCTCCGCCTTTTAATATATTTTCAATTAAGTTTTCTTCATTTTTTTAAATTTACCCCTTTATTTATTTTTAATTCCAATTTCGTCCTGATAGAACGACGCCGTTTAGAGGAGAAGGGAAAATTTCCCTTCCAGCCCCTCTAAATTATCAGCGTGTTCAATAAGGTCCTCCGATCTTTGGTTATTTACAAATTTGCCCATGTTTTTTTTTTACAATTCAATTTAGTTTTTTTATTAATTAATAATGTAATTATTATTTTCATGTGTAATTATTTTCTTTCTTTTTTTATACATATGTATATTTATGCATATATTTATTTCCATGTATATATACGCATATTTTTTAATATAATGTAGTTCTTATTTAATTTATTTTTATATATAATTGTATAAATATATATAGGTACATATTTATTTTTCTTCAAACTAATATTTTTATATTTATATACACATATTTATTTTCGATAATGTATTTATTATTTTTAATCTATACATATATATATATATATTTAAAAAAAACAAATATTCTTTTATATTTATGAACACGTATATATGTTTTTTATTTTCAAAAATGCTTAAATATCTACTTATATTTTAACACATATTTTATAATTTATATATTATTTCTATAGTCTTCTTTATTTTCACAAATATGTATTTTGTTTACATAAATTTTTATAATCTAAAGTTTATATATAAATTCATGTGTATTCTTCATAGTTTTAATGTGTATGTCATGTACCTTTATTCTTTATATTTTTTTGTTTATTTATTTATTTATTTATTTATTTATTTATGTTTTCATTAATTTTTTATCTTGCTCGTTTATTTAATATTTTGCATGACGTTGTTTATTTTTGTATATTAGTTTTATTTATTTATTTGTATGCATTATTTCTATGCCATTGTAATATTTATTATTGTATTGTATATTTAATGTAGCATCACATCATTTTTTTTTCGATTTCAAACTTTTTTTGAGAATATGCTTGCATTTAGGATTTTCAAGGAAATTGAGCCCTAACGTATTGGGTTCCGATTTTCTTCGTAAAATCTAACAATCGAGCATTTCTCTTTAATCAAAAAATAAGAACTCATTATTGGGAATTCAACACGTTGTGTCCTCACGTATTGGATGTGACGCATTGATTTCTCGAAATGAAGATTTTTTCTAAAAAATAATAAAGGAAATATTCCGAGTTTGGGATTTTGAAGGAATTGTGCCCTAACGTATTGGGCCGTAATTTCTTAAATCTTGAATAAATGGATATTCTTTTAAATTTTTATTACACGAGTTTTTGACTAACTTATTGTGAAGAGAATAAAATGTTGTGCCCTAATGCATTGGGTGTGATATTTTTCTTTTCAAAATGAGAAGGTCTTAATAAATAATTTAATTTAATTAAGAGTAGCATTTTTTTAACTCTCGACTTCAAGACATTAATTAATCAATTTGGTACCAATTTTGGGCGTTACGAGGGTGCTAATCCTTCCTCGTACGTAACTGACTCCCGAACCCATTTTTTAAACTCGTAGACCAAAGCCGTTTTTAGGTGATCCAATCACACCCTAATAAAAGATTGGTGGCGACTCCCAATTTTTGTTTTTTAAAAAGTCGATAACTAATTTTTGTTTTTTTTTTCAAAAATAAAAAATGGTTTCGACAATACTATTGATGTTTGATTGTGTTATTTGGTTCCATAAGAAAATGCTTGAACGTATATAATATGCTTGGTTGTTTAGACTTACACTAAGCTTGTTAAGCTCACTCCATTACTTCAACTTCTCAGGTAATGAACGAAACTAGGACCGAATTTGGTATGTGGATGTATGACAGAGTTCAGACTTCATATTTATTTTTATTGAATTATTATTTAAAGTTTCCTTAAATTTATTTAGATTTTTGGACTGTAAAGCGATTTGAACTGTGGTTTGGGACTGTTTCTATTTTAGGGATTTTTTATGCATGCATAACTTCACACATGAGAATGATTTATTATTATATATTGAAACTGGATTAAGCATGTTACTTTGCTTAATTATTAATTGGGATTTTTATTTGGTTTTTTTGTTGCAACAAAGATAATCAAAGTCATTTTTCAAAAGCAACGATCTGCAAAGAGTTTTCCAAAAACCACGTTAGTGCTTCAAACCTAACTTAATAAAGATTGGATCTTATAATAAACCTTTTTCTCAAAATAACCAAGGTAGCCGCAGTTTTACTAAAAAGAGAGCATATTTAAGGTTTTCAACCATCGATAGGATAGAATCATAGTTTAGGTGTCCCATGTGACTTTCATGATTCGAGCATAACGTCTAAACCGGGTTCGAAGGGTTACATTTTGGGTACGGACTGGTTCATGAAACACCAAGCCAGTTTAGATTACGCTTTGAAGAGGGTCACTTTGAAGACATCTGTTGGTAAGGAGCTCAGGACTGTGGGTGTGCGCAAAAGATTACTTATCTATGGTGGTTTCCGCTTTAATGGTTGAAAATTTTCTTTGTAAGGGATGCGAAGCTTATCTGGCTTACGTTCTAGACATGATTGTTAGTGGATCAGTTGTGGAAGGTATTCGTACCGTGAGTGAATTTTTCGACCTTTTTTCAAAAGTGTTGCCTCGATTACCTTAGGAGCAAGAGGTTGAATTTAGGATAAATCTGTTGCCTGGGACTACTTTGGTGACCATTAATCCCCACTGTATGGCACCTAAGTAGTGTAAGGAGCTTACGGTTCAACTTTAGAAACTTTTGGACCGTGGGTTCCTAAGACTGAGTGTTTGGCTATGGAGAGCTCTCATCTTATTTCTTAAGAAGAAAGATTGATCTATGAGACTTTATATCAATTACTGGCAACTGAATAAGGTGGCTATAAAGAATAAGTATCCTCTGCTAAGGAAAGATGACTTGTTTGATCAATTCAGAGGTGTCACGACATTCTCTAAGATTGACTTAAGGTATCAATTGAAGGTGAAGGAATCTGATGCACCTAAAACCTCATTCAGTACTCGGTATGGTCACTATGAGTTCCTAGTGATGGCATTTGGTCTTATGAATGCTCCAGCTATTTTTATGGACTTAATGAACTGAGTATTTCAGCTTTCCCTTGACTATTTTGTTATTATCTTCATTGACGACATTTTGATCTACTCTAAGCCTGAATTTGAGCACGATGAACATTTGAAGGTTGTTTTGTAGATCCTCCGTGAGAAGAAGCTTTATGCTAAGCTGAGTAAGTGTGAATTCTAGCTCTGAAAGGTGACATTTTTGAGGCATATGGTATCAGCTAAGGCTATCCGTGTTGATTTGAAGAAGATTAAGGCCATCTTGGATTGGAAGTGGCCTAAGAATGTTAGTGAGATCCAAATTTTCCTTGGATTAGCTGGTTATTATTGGAGGTTTGTGGAAGGATTTCACTTATTGTAACTTCTATGACTAAGCTATTGAGGAAGAGTGCTCCTTTTAAATGAACTAAGGAGCAGCAAGCTAGTTTTGAGAAGTTTAAGTTCGTGTTGACTCAAGCACCAGTTCTGATTCAACCCAAGTCTAGGAAGGATTATGTGGTTTATAGTGATACGTCCCATATCGATCTTGGTTGTGTGCTGATACAATATGGCAAGATAGTAGCCTATGCATTGAGACTACTTAAACCGCACGAATGTAATTACTTGACTCACGACCTTGAGCTGGCAGTTATTATTTTTTCATTAAAATTTGGAGACACTATCTGTATGGTGAGAAGTGTATCATTCACACGGATCACAAGAGCCTTAAGTTTTTTCTCTTCTAAAAGGAGTTAAATTAAGGCAACAGAGATGGATAGAGTTGCTTAAGGACTATGATTGTACCACTGAGTAACATCCGAGGAAACTTAACGTCGTGGCTGATGAACTATGTAGGAGGTCAATGATCAATTTGAGAGCGATGTTCGCTAAGTTGAGTTTGTCGAAGGATGGAGGATTACTTGTGAAGTTACAAGTAAAGCTTACTATGGTTAAGGAGATTAAGATGAAGCAACCTCTAAATGTTTCTCTTATGCCTTGAATTAAATAGATTAATGAGGGTAAGACTTCAAATTTTGGGTTTGACTCTGATGCTGTCTTGTGCTATCGTGGAAGATACTGTGTGTCGGATGACAAAGACCTGAGATAGTCTATCCTTCAGGAAGCGTATAGTAGCCCTTACACTATGCATCTTAGAAGGAATTACATGTAGTGGGATTTGAAAGAACTGTATTGGTGGTCAAGTCTTAAGCATGAGGTAACCGAGTTTGTGTCTGACATGCTAGCAAGTTAAAGTTGAGCATCCATTCCCTTCTGGCTTGTTACAACCTATTTAGATTCTTCAATTGAAGTGGGAGCAAGTGACTATGGATTTTGTTTGTGGGTTGCCATGTACACCTACTAAGAAGGATTCAATCTAGATGATTGTGGAAAGACTGACTAAGTCAGCTCACTTCCTACCAGTCCATATAGATTACTCTCTACAAAAGTTAGTGAGATTGTAAATTTCAGAGATAATGAAACTATATGGGGTATCGGTATCTATCATTTCGTACTAGGATCCTTGTTTTACATCTTGATTTTATAAGAAGCTGCATGAGGCTCTTGGTACTCAATTGGACTTTAGCACTACTTTTCATCCACAATCTGATGGGCAATCTGGGCAAGTAATACAAATCTTGAGGATATGTTGAGGGGTTGTGTAATCGATTTCTGAGGTAGTTGGAAAGACCATGTGCCACTAGTAGAGTTTGTGTATAATAACAACTTTTAATCAAGCAATCATATGGCACACTATGAGACACTGTATGGTCGAAGGTGTCAGACACCTTTGTGTTTGACTGAGTTAGGTGAAAAGAAAATGGTGGGTTTGGATTTAGTTCAGAAGACTGAGGCTATTGTTAAGGTAATACAGGACAAATTGAGAGTGGCACTAGATCGACAAAAATCCTATGCAGATTTGAAGAGGAATGATGCAGAGTTTAGTGTCAGGTATCAGATATTCCTTAAGGTATTGTCCTGAAAGAAGGTTTTGAGTTTGGTCAGAAGGGCAAGTTGAGCCCTAGGCTTATTGGAACTTATAGGATTCTTAAGAGAATTTGACAAGTGGCTTATAAGCTGGAGTTACCTTTTGGAGCTGGACTATATCCATGATGTGTTTAATGTCTCTATGCTAAGGCGGTACCGATCTGACCCATCTCATGTGGTTCTAGTTGAGGAAATCGAGGTGAGATCAAATTTATCTTTTGAGGAGGATCCAGTCTAGATCTTGGATAGTGAGGTTAAAGTATTAAGGAAAAAGCAAATTCAACTAGTAAAGGTGTTATGGCGAAATCATGGCACTGATGAATCTACTTAGGAGCCTGGGGACTCGAATCTTTAACAATATCCCCATCTGTTTTGAGCAGGTGAATTTTACAGACGAATTTTTTTAAGAAGGGTAGAGTTGTCATGCCACATCTAAATTTAGTTCTTGTTAATCCTTGAACAAGTGTGAGAACAGCCTAGTGGTTAGGAGTAACCTAAGCCTCCCTTATGACCCAAGTTTGGTTCCCCTCTCCTTTTTTTAAAATTTTTGCATTTAAATTTTGGTCAAACCCTCTAATGTTATCCCTCCTAGTTGCCTTATAAGGAATACTCTTTCCTCCCTTATAAAGGAGTTAAACTCCCTATTATTGTCCACTCAATTTGTCCCCCTTCATGATCCAACTTTTACTTCCCATGTGTCCCTCTCTTTCCAAATTGTGGTGTGTTGATTAGGTGTAGTTGTCCAACCCTTATGAAGCATGCATATTTTTTTTTTGTTTTTCATTCTTGCAACACTTTTTTTTCTCTCTTTCCTCCTCCCTTTCAACCTCCCTGTGTTGGCCCCTCTTGGTTGCTCACAACTACTTTTTGCTTCTCTTTCTTTTATTTTTTGTGACTTTCATTTATCCCACCACCATACGCCAGTCCTCCTTCTTTGAGTCACCTTTGCGCCACCCCTCTTAGCCGCTACCACTATCTATTGTCGTCTGCCTCCATGATCATTGTCACCCGTCGTAGGCAATCACCATACACCAATAGTTTTTCTTCCATTTTCTTTTTCTTCACATATCATTTTTTATTTATGTTTATAACTTAAATCTATTCATTGTCTCTACTTGTGTGATATATTAGATATCGTTGGCGTCGTTCATAATCTTCGATGATCCTTACCACCATGTTCGATGTTTTGTTTATCAAGATCCTAAGTACTTTAAATCTTGGATGTTAACAACATTTTCTGACTTTTAAATAGATGATTAAATACTATATTCTAACTTCGTATTTTTGGGTTGAAGTATTGTTGTCAAAGTATGCAATCTTCTGTGATTTAAGGAGTGGAATTTATATTTAACCGTAGAAATGTAAGATTTAACAAAAAATTAGTTTTCTATTTGAATCTCGTAAGATTAGATTTAATACAATAATAACTTAAATATTACCATATGTTCAATATTCAGATTTGGGTCAGTAGAATACCACAATTTAGATCAGAGATTTTGGATGATCAAAAAGCGGTGTGTGTCTTACCTTACGTTCTTACTGTGAAAAAGTTTAAGTTTTGGTTGTGTGAATATTATTAATATTAAATTTTAGTTTAAATATGTGTTAGTCGATTATGCCAATATAATGTTCTGAAATGGGTTAAGGTGTGTACTATGACTACAAACTTTCTGTTGAATTATTTGTTGATCGACAAATTTATATGTTTGTTCTAACACCTATTTTATTTTATCAAATGAAATATTTTTTGATTAAGTAAATCTGATATCATGATAAATCATGGACACTATTATTTTTGTTCTGATAAGCATAAAAAGAAAACCCATTCCTACTATTTTTGTTAACAGAATATGATCGCATGTTAAGATGCCTATTGAGATATATCTATTTTTATATGCAATATCACATTGCATGGGGTTGGGATTATACTATAAGGAGGAATTTTCTAGCAGTCTAATGATCTACACATTTTGGTGGTATATCTACAAATTCCGGCAATATATCTACAACATCGGGTTGTTTGTTCACAATTTTGGTATGTTATTGGATGGATGAGTTCTGTGGAACTCTTTTATGGTGTGTAGCGGACTTGGGCAGGAACGTTTTTCAAAAACTCTGCATCGACATTGTCATACATATTGACATCTGTGAAATTGGATTGCTTATATATATTTTCTGCTATATTCTGAAATGTATGTTTTAAATTATTGTTTGCTATATAAGTTAAGACTCACACTAAGCTTATTATCTCACCCCTTAGTTTCTGATTTGATTTCATATAATCCCCAAGGTTAGGACTTGGACGTGGCTATCGCAAGGGTTCTAAGACGGTTTATTTTAAATACTTAAAACTTTATTATATGATTATTATTGGGACTGTAATGATTTTCTTATGGACTATGACATGAGACTTTATATTTAGGGATTTTTATTTTATATTTTCATGATTTGGAGTTTTTATCTGTTCACTGATGTTTTATTTAAAATGCATAAAAAATTAATTTTTAAAAAGAATATGATTTTAATATAATTTTTTTTGTTGCAATATTTAAAAGTTTGTTTTTAACAAATATAACTTAGCATTTTCGAAATAATTAATCTTTACAAACGAAACTCTAAAAACTCTTAATGATTTTGAAATTATATGATTTTCTTGAAACAAAGAAAATAATCGAGATCACTAGTCTTAAATAAAATGACAATTGGTTTTAAAAAGTGATTTAAAATAGGAACGTTTTTTCGTGTCATTCCAATGGCCAATGTAATATTCACGATTCAGCAATAACATCTAGGTTGGGTTTGAGAGGCTATAACCTGGGTAACATGTCGGCCTTGTATCGCGCCACACCCCTTGCGTGGTGCGACACGACACCTAAATATTGCCTTGTGTCGTTCCTTTAGTGCTTTGATGGCCCAGGAAACTTGTGCATCACTTGACCTTTGCTTCCACGTCAATTGGGCCTTTATATATCCATCCTACAAACTCATTTAAACCAATTAGCACAATCTAATGCCCATATCGGCCTATTGGGTCACAACACCTACAAAATGTGTTAAAAGCACTTATTTTTCTTAACTTTCTATCCTAAAGCCTAAATATTGAAAATGTAAATTAAAATCCTAAATTGCTTAGAAAACAAGCTCTTTAAGTGTAGAATTGACCAGAACTAACTACTACATTTGACGGTAAGTCAATATGCTTATTCGACTGATAAGTGGGGGAAAGATGAAAGAAATTGAGACGCATTGGAGCATTCCCTATCAACGCATTCTAGAAGTAATCTATTCTTATGATGGTGGAAGAGAACGACGGCTAGAAGTGCTCACACCACCAATTCCCATTAATTTTCTTCGTTCTCTGCCAACCTATCCAATTTTATTTTATTTTTCTTCTCGTTTCTAAGATCTATTAATAAGGCTAATTTTTCCTTATCAATATGTAAATTTCAATTATCTTTTCTAGGATTAGAGTTTTCTGGATTTGAATTTCAATTGTCTTCTTCTTCTTATTCTCCTTCTTCTTCTTCTATTGTCTAACTAGGGTTCTTAAATGGGGTTGTTTAAATGACAACAAACCCTCTAACTGGTCAGTTAAATGATAGCAAGGAATCGGTTAAATGCCAAGTCACTTTTCCGTTACAGACATAACGAAAAATGGTTAATAGATTTGTTAATTTTTGAAAGTTGAGTGACTGTTTTTTCATTTAAATCAAAACTGAGTGAGAGTTGGTGTACTTACCCAAATATTTATAATGTTTTATTATTTGGTGTTCTCCAAGTCAAACATAAAAACTAACGTATTTTTCACTGTCGGAACTCCTTAGTTACCACCCATCCTCTTAATATTACCCTATAAATATATAAACTTCTCAAGCTTAGTTATTGCTTCTATTGGCTTGCTTATAATCGTTTCTTCGTTTAGAAGTTAATGGATTTGGATTAGGATTTAGGAATTGTGGAATAGCTATAATTTAGAATTGGCCAAATTTTCAATTGGGTGAAAATTAAGAAACTTGGCTATAGGGGGTTTGCCGTGTTGGAAATTATAGACGTTACATATATAACAAGGGTAATTACATGTTATTATTTACTATCATAATAGGTTATCCCAAATTAAAAGTGATCTAATTTGGTTAAGATTTATTGGGCTTTAATTGTTAAATAAAGTATGGGTCAAAGTGTAGATACTCTAGTAACAAATTTCTAATTAATGATGGACTGATTAGAAATTAGGTTTAATGTGAAAAAGTTATAAAATAGGGTTATGGTCTCCAAATTACATAGAAGTAACTTTTCTAATATCCCATCCTTAATTACATAGAAGTAACTTTTCCAATATCCCATCCTTAGGAAAGAAAGAGCAAATATTCTCTGAATTTCTTGTGTGCTAATTTGGAATACCAAAACCCCAGGATCCGTAGATTCCAATAAATTGATGAATTCAAGTACGCTTCTGCATCTAGTTTTATTCTTAATGATTTGACATGACAAATCCTGGTTTACAGTTTATATTAGATCTTGGTTTTATGGTTCTAACAAGTGGCATCCAAGTCTCGCTAAGTTGAATCATTGAGAATTAATTGATTCTCTATTAATTTTAATTGATTCGGTTTTCAAATTTTATAGATATGATATTTCAATTATATACCAGGTTGAATTTTTAAATTTCTTGATAAATTTCTTTTAAGTTTTGCTTAATTATGGTTCAATCCTTTTAGGGTTTATACATTGAAGAATTAAGTTTTCCCTTGAAATTAAAATTGTTGTAGACTAAAACCACGTAATTTCTACTTTCAATTTCTGATCTTGTCTTTTGTGAATTACCGTCTTTCAATTCATAATGACCAAATCCACGTGATTCTGACTTAATTTATTTGGTCGAGTAATTTATTACCTATATATAAATCTTTTCTTGTAAGATATAATTTAATGGTTGGTTGTTAAGACGTGATTGGTAATTAATCATTAATGGTGATTGGTTATTAATCATTGAATTTTTTTTATCGATTTATTATCATAGTATTTTTATTTTGTTTTGGCTAAACATATCAGTTTTATTATGTTAGCAATATCTATGATTTGTTCATATGACGAATTTTCATGTTATTATATCAATTCCTTTAAGAATCAAGTTTTGTTTGTAAGAAAAAATGATTAAGACCGGCGGCTTCCAATTACCTTAAAGGTTATAAGTTTTTTTGGTTGGTTACATAAATATATGTTTGAATTGGTTTTTGTTGAATCTATAAAATTTATGGTTCTAAGTTTTGAGTGAATTAATGTTAAAATTATTGATAATTTTTTATGGATTCAATTATGATTTTCTGCTAAATTGGTTGGTGGACATTCATTAAAATTGTTAATTTTATATTATGAATATTTATTTAAGTTTTGGATGTTCTGAAGTAAACTCATGTTAATCATAATATATGTTTAAAGAAGTTGGTTTTAAATTTGGTTCTATAGTATAGGTTTTGGCATCTTATGGTTCCAAATATTTTATTAAATTAAGATGATATGGTTTATTGTATGAACTGTGAGATATGTCAACTATTATGATTTTATTTTTGAGATTTATTGACTTGAAAATATTTTTCAAGTACTCATGCGAATCTTTGTTTAATCATAAATACAATTTTGGATTTAAATGGTATATGCAGGGTAAGTTTTTTTATTTGATTTTTAATACACGTATATGCATGAATTGATTTGTGTTTTGTTTATGTCAAAATTATGAATAAATATGCTTGTTAATTACTTGGCTTTGAATCACTACATTATTATTGATTAGTTTTGACATATATGGTTTTGGAACAAGAAAAATTAGTTAAAGATTGAGGTTTTCATTTTTTTTATTCCACTATTTAGACAACCTTATAGTGACTTTGGATTTTAATTAAGAATGTCTAATATTTTAAATAGATTAGTTGAAACAAAATGCCGCCAAAGTGACCTCTTTTGCGTAGATTAGTTTATTTAAAATATCAAGATGATTATATATTTTTGTGATTCACAATTTTATTAATTGACCCAAAAGTAAGTTAATATTTTACAGAATTTCAACAATATTTGGGGTGATAAATGGGTGACAATGATAAGGTACTTTATATGTGCAATAAGTTAGTCCAAAGATTGATTCATTGTTTGACATAATTTATTGTCAATGTTTGATTCTTACAACAAGAGTATCGTTTACTGTTAATATTATTGTCCAAAGACTTGATATTAATGTAGCGTTTGGTATCTTGAGATAGGAGGCACTATTTTGAATTTATTGTTTACTTATGAATATTAATGTGACCTTGTTTTTATCAATTTTGTTATACATTCAGCTAGTTCATCTTCTGTTGCCACAATATCTACTGATATAAATTCTATACCCATGCTTAATGGAGATAATTTCAATGAATAGAAAAGACACTTATAGTGCTTGGTTGTATGGATATAGACCTTGCACTAAGGGAAGAACAATCAGCCCCTCTCACTACGAAAAGCACCCCTTATGTTAAAAGGGATTTTGAGAGGTGGGATCATTCAAATTGTATGAGTCTAATTATCATGAAGCACAACATTCTAAAATCGTTTAGAGGTATAGAATCTGAAAAGATTACTTAGGCCAAGGTTTCCTTGATAAAATTGAGAAACGTTTTGCTAAAAATGATAAGGTTGAGATGACACTACTTCTGACTTCTTTGATGTCTATGAAGTATAAGGGTCAATGAAATTCTGAGTGATCTAGGGACTATGAGTATTATGATCCCACAATTAGGAATATTTTTTAGACGAGAATTGCAACATTTTTTGAGGATGTTGAGTTTAAATGGAGAAATAAGGTTAGAGACATTACTTTTAATGAGGAATTGAATTCTAACTCAGTTCCTTCTATCACGTTTGACGATATTCAAATTCTCATACCTATCATTGATCAAGAAGTGAATCCAGAACACCAACAAGACAATGTTGAACAACTCCCTATTCAAGATGAGATAATTAATCAGGAAGAATAAACTTAACAACCTCAAGAACAAATGACATTAAAAAGGTCCACTAGAGATAGGGTTATAATCGCTTTTGTAGAATATATTGATCTTAAGTTGCATCAAATGAATGTTAAGTTAATGGTTTCTCATTATTAACATTGACCATTCATTTATATGGTCTAACTAGAAAACTTTGTGTCTGATGATGCAAAGTTAATGATTTGTAAATTAAAGAACTCCATCTATGGGCTTAAGCAGACTTCTCGTCAATAGCATTACAAATTATACCAAATGATTATCTCATTCGGTTTAGAGATGAATTTGGAAGATAATTTTATATTCCACAGGTTCAATGGGAGTAAGGTTCTATAGTTGGTTTTATATATTAATGACATATTGCTTGTCAATAATAAGTTAAGTCTCGACCAGTATCCCAAGAATGATTTTGAGATTAAGGAAATGCATAAGATTCCCTACGTCTCAAGTGTGGGGAGTCTAATGTATGCTCAAGTTTGTACATCTCCGGACATTGCATACATTGTTGGGATGTTAGATAGATATTTAAGCAACCCTGGTATGAATCATTGGATAACAGCTAAGAGGGTTATGAGGTATCTTTACAAAAAATATTACATGCTCATATATCGGATGTTTCATAAGTTAAATATCATCAGGTATACAGACTTCGATTTTGATGGAATATTGATGCAAAATTTTGTCACTAGAGTGCAAATTGTGACAATAATTTGTGGTCTTTTATTCTAATAACAACAAGAGCACATCAAAAGTCAAAACACATAGACTTTAAGTTCTTGGTTGTTAAAGTAAAAGTTTAGAGTGGTTAGGTGTCTATAAAGCATATTGGGACAAACTCCATGATTGCGGACCTGCTTACTAAGGGACTACACCTAAGGTTTTTCATGAGCACACTGCTCATATGTATGTAATGTCATTTAAGGATATTTTGTTTTAGTGGGAGTTTGTACTTTTAAATGTTTTTATGTTATAAACACTTTTTCAATTATTTTAGTTTACAGAAATTAAGTTTATTTTCTGCAGGAATAGAGTTTGTTTGGTTTATTCACACTCTAATTTTGGTAAAGTTTGATCTCACTAATGTTAATGAGGACCAGTTGGAAATAGGCATGTTGGATCATATTGCATGTTATTTCTATGCTACATATCCATACTTAATCTATGTCATCTGGTTGTGTTAATATACGTGATCAGGGATGGATTTAGTTACGATATATGTAACGATAGTTGCCTTGGTTTTATGTTAACATAATTAATGGACGAGATTGTTTGAAATACCTTTTGGATATGATAGTAAAGATTTGAGCTCATAAGATTATATAATTACATGTAATTATAGAGTAATTATATATGTGGTCCAAGTGGGAGATTGTTAGAAATTATGGACATCACATATATAATAAGGGTAATTACATGTTATTATTTACTATCATAATAGGTTAGCCCAAATTAAAAGTGATCTAAATTGATTAAGGTTTATTGGGTTTTAATTATTAAATAAAGTATGAGTCAAATATGTGTAGGTTTTTTTCTAATTAATGATGTTCTAATTAGAAATTAGGATTAATGTGTAAAAGTTATATATTAGGGTTATGGCCCCAAATATTCTCTGAATAGATTCTAAGAAATTGATGAATTCAGGTACACTTCCGCATCTAGTTTTGTTCTTGATGATTTGACATGACAGATCCTAGTTTACAGTTTTAAGTCAATATTAGATCTTGTTTTTACAGTTCTAACATAGCGATGTGTATTTAGCAAGCGTAATAAAGCCAGTTCCCCGAGTAGTTGCCGTCAAATATGGCCCATCTCCAAGCCTTTAACTTCAGAAGGAATATAGAGTTCTTTAAGGATTTCTTGATTGTCAGAATATCGTCCAAAGTTACTCTGAAGTTACAAGCGTTGAATATAGTGTAACATATCACAATATATTTCTCGAATGCGCAGATAGAAGTAGTCTTTTGAATTTGATCATAAAATACAATGGAAAAATTTTGAAATCTAAGCTGCGGTACTACACTAGGCATAGTACTAAATTACGGTTGCGGTGTCTGTTGCGGTTGCGGTTGTGGACAATGCGGACGTTATGTAACGCATAACGACTGTCACTGACATGATTTGTTTCTTAAAAATAAGAATAATTCTAAAATATTATATTTACATATTTTTCAACTATATTTAAATATTCTAATATTAATACTCTTTTATATGTTTTATTTTTAAAATAAAAATATAACTTTATAGATAAAAATTCATTGAAAATAAATATGGACTATACAAATATTATCATACTAAATAATTGATAATAACAACCATAATTTTAATGAGTAACATATAAATAGCCTCATATTAGAAAAAGCATATAAATATTCTCACATTTTAACATTAAAAAGTTCATTTTACATAACTTAAATAATACATAAATACAAATATGAAAACTTCATTTCTTACAATTCACCACCAAAGCATCTCCATTTTCATCACTGCCTTAGTTTTGATCCCTTCCCATTCCATGTAAAAAAGACATCACATTGTGTGCACCATAAGATGCATCATTCATAGGAAACATGTGGTATCGTAAATGGTAACTAATAAATCAATAGCTTGGATTCTGTTTAAAGTGAGGTGGATAATATGCATTTGGTTGGTATGAATGAGAACCCTGAGATGATTCACTCATTTCATTATCATTTGTAGCTAAATTATGTGATGATGAACATGCAAATGAATCATGAAAGTGTTATCTCATCCTCCCATGAGTTCTATCACCCCCATCTATTCTATTTTGTAAACTAATTTATGCATTTGTTTCATACAAACCTGGATCAATAGCATAAGGATATTTGGTCACACCTTGGTATTCATGAAAATTACTAGAATAAATGTGGCCATGTGTTGTTTGGTATACACCTTAATTATTGCCGCCGAGATCATCACCACTTGATGTCGATAGTTGAACACTTTCTTCATTAGATAGAGTAAATGAAGTGTCAATCATATCTTCACCTTGAGTTTCTTCATCAGTTTCAGTAAGTAACTCTTCAAGAAACCATGAGAAATTATGTTCACTATCAAGCGTAGCATTTTCTCTTTCTTCAATCCATTCATTTAATGGATCATCCTCTTCAAAAATATTATCAAGATTGATTGGATTAAAACTCATTTCCAACTCTTGTGCACTTTTTCTTCGCATGTGTCTTACCTTCAACCTCATATTATAAAGCACATAAACTAATTTTTGAAGCTTTCTATGCTTGAGCCTATTTCTCTTCTTCGTATGGATCAAACTAAAAGTACTCCAATTACGCTTACAATTTAAAGGTGAAGTTGTTTTACTAAAAACTTTGATAGCAATGCGTTGAAGTTGAGGTGCATAACTTCCATAATTAATCCACCATTCAACTTCAAAAAACGTAAATAATAGGATACAATTCATAAAGTATTCATAAATATATCTTCATTATCTACAAAACTATAGAGGTGAAATTCTTTTTTTTCTAGGATTAGTCTTCAAAATTGCAGCTTGGGCTAATAGTGTTCCAAAAGAATCCATTTTATCTCGGTCTAGCAACAGCTAAAAATAAATGAATTAGTAGTTACAACATGATAATTTGTAAGTTTCTTTAAAAATATAAGTATATAAATACATGCCTGGTTCATTGCCAAAACTTGACCATTCATGTTAGGCTCTATCCTTTGTATAACATTTCTAACCTTAATGGTTTCATTAAGCACACCACTTGCGGAATTGCCTCCATATAGAAATTGCAAATTTAAGAAATATGCTATATAAAAAATAATATAATAAATATCTAAACAAAATATTTCACAATCTAAAAAGTTAAAAGTTTTATGACGTACCAGCAGAATGTGAATCACTATAAAGTTGATTACTCCATCTCCTATAAATTATTTCCTAATATTTCTTGAAATAGAGACAATCTATTTGAATCACCAACTTTACTCTATCCATAGCTTCATAAATAAAACCCATAGTCGGTTTTTCATCACCATCACACATCCTTAATACTTTAACCAACGGTTCTTGGATATTTAGGACATCAATAGCCTTTTTCCAAAATTGGCTAGAGTTAATGGCTTCCATCATGTCTAATCCAGCTGGTTTTCTTGCATATGTGGACCTTCTCCATTCTAAAGAAGTCACCATTTATTTTAGTGTTTGTTTGCTTCTAACAATACTCTCCAAAGCAATGAAATTGGTAACAAATCTAGTAATCCCAGGTAGTAAGAGTTCTCTTCCCTGGGTATATCTCTTCATATAATCAACCATCCATGTATGATTGTATATGAAAGAAGTTATCTTTTTTGCTTCATCTAGGACCCTTCTCACACTTTTTTTGTTACCAATTTCTTCCAAAATAAGATCCAAGCAATGAGCAAAACATGCTGACCAATACAAGTGCATTCTCTTTGCATCAACATTTTACCACCGACTTTGATCATTGCTTCATTATTTGTAACAAATTGAAAAATTAATTCTTCACCAATTTCATCCACCATTTTATCCATTATATTAAAATAATACTCAGTAGTACGAGAGGTAACACTGCTAGCATAAATTGACTTTTTAAAAATAGTACCTCGAGGACTATAAATCAAGAAATTGATTATATGTTGATTTCTAGTCTCTGTCCATCCATCACACATAATGGTAACACCTCTTTCTTCCAAGATAGGCTTAAAGGCATTTACCCATTCTTGTATTTCCTTATACTCTTCTTCCAAATACACTCCTGTCACCTCATAAGCTGAAGGGCCCCTAATTGATTTTCCAACTTCAGCTACAACTTAGAGTACAGGCTGTAGAAATGGTGACTCTACAATTCTTGCAGGTAAAGCTTCATGCAATATTAACTTTGACATTGCTTTCCCCAGCTTTGCTTTTTCATTTTTCAAGAAGCTTGTAGTGAGTTTTGGTTTCTTCGAACTTTTTGATCTTTCAAGAACAGGATCCGTATTCGCTAATCTAGCTCCAGGAGAGTTTAAAATAGTCCACTGATGTTCCCTCCCACTTTTTTCAGAATTATGGATACCGAATGATCTGCTAAATACTTGGGTTTCAGAACTACTACCTCCCTCAGTTTCATAAACTGAATCTTGACCAGTTCTTGCTCTTTGACATTGCCTTTATTCCCATTCAATTTTGGATCTTATACTTTCACGTCTTGCAATAGTAAACTCCTCATCATCAGCATCACTATCACCATAATCTCCATGATCTCCTAGTCTTATTCTTCCCTCCAATTCTTCTTTCCTCCTTTGCTTCACAATTTTTTCATTATGATATTCATTAAGTTGCTGAGCAATGTTTTTTCTAACTTCTGTCGAGGCACTTGGACAAGGTGCTACATTACCTTTTTTTATTGCCAAATGATCTTTCAACCGTGTTATTCCTCCTTTGATGACTCTTTCACAAAATTTGCATTTGACATTATTACGACCACCTTCAACAGGTTCTCCCCACCTCCAACCGTAATCATCACTTATTACTTCTCGAACGTTGCATTTTTTATAGCAGCACATAAATAATTTTTATTCATTACATGAGATCAAACCAAATAGTAAATTATTCAAAAATAAAATAATAATTATAAAACTTAAAACTAATAATAAAAAATTCAAAAATTGAAACATAAATCATAATACTTATAACTAACACCACAAAATAATTCAAAAAATACCTTATAAACAGCTTCGTACCTAAATGCCTCCAGATCTATTGTATCTTTTATTTAGTTCTTCAACTTTCATGTAATAAACTAAGATAAATAGATTTTTAAACTAAGTAATAAACCCTAAATTAGCTTCCTATACTAATCAACCGCAATTAATAAAATAATAATTTCATATCATACATGTTGTAATAACTATAGAGTTAAGAACAAGTCTTGTAATGGAAAAAAAGAAGTGAACTCTTGAAATGGTGGAGAAGGATAAGTGAACTCTGGAACTCAAAGTTTCTATTTGCCTCTTCCACCCATTGATGGTTTATGTAGAGGTGTAAACTTTTTTTTTACACATTTCAATTTTTATTTTAAATTTGTTAACTATTTTTAAGAGAAAAAGTACATGAAATAATATATATACTTATTCATTTCATACTCAACTTTTTCCCTTTATTTGTTGAATGATTTTACCAAAAGATTCTATCGTAGTTTTTCAATTTTTTCAAATACTACAAAACAAAATTTACACAGCTTACTTTAGCCCTTCACTCACATATTACCCCTTTTTCCCCTTTATTTGTTGAATGATTGTACCAAAAAATTCTATCACAGCTGTCGAAACCACTTTTTGAAAACAAAAATAGAGTCGACTTAGAAAAGAAAAATTGGAGTCGCCACCAATCTTTTATTGGGGTGTGATCGGATCACCTTAAAAGTGATTTTGGTCTACGAGTTTCAGAAAAAAAATGGGTTCGGGAGTCAGTTACGTACGAGGAAGGATTTGCACCCTCGTAACGCCCAAAATTGGTACCGAATTGATTATTTAATGTCTTAAAGTCAAATGTCAAAAATTTGAAAATATTAAAAACGATTCCTCTTTTATTAATGATATATTTTAAAATATTTGTATAACTTTGAACATATGTAGAAAGGCCTTCTCATCTCGAGGCAATGAAATGTCGTAACTCGTAAGTTAGGATGCAACATTTGAATTCCCAAGCATAAGCTAACCTTTAAAAACCTTTATTGAAACTTTGTGTATTTGAGAAATAAAAACGTGCTTAGCCATTTTAGTTCGATGAGAAAATTGAAACCCTGTAAGTTAGGGCACGATTTCACATCGTTCTAAAGACGACATATTGCAAACTTCATTTTCTCCTTTTTTACGAATTTGGATTAAAGCAAATGTTTAATGCAATATTAACAATGATGTAGATTTGTTTTATTCGAAATGAAATGATTAATTTTTGGCAAATAAATCGAAAATTTTAACTACGATGTAATGTTCGGAACTGAAAAACAAATGTATGAACATGGAACAATATACATGGGTAGACTACCATACAAATATGAATACACAAACTCAGATGCACATGATAGTTTTTAAACTTAAAATAATACATGAAACAAAACCCAATACCAACAAAATAGTACATGAAATAAAACAAAGTGAAGCAAGTAATAAGTTAAAAAAACCAGTATACGAATCAATTCAAAATAAAATGAACACATGAAACGAATTAAAATAAATCAATTTAAAAAAATCATTTAAAATTACATGTAAACATTTTAACACATATAATGTGTAAACATAATATGCAAAATATTTAAGTAAAAGATGTGTAAAGAAGAATTAGAAGGTATATTATATAGAAAAATGATAACAAAGTAATTTAAAAAAATAATGAGTATAATTCAAAATAAATAATATATATATAGATGAAATTTAAAACAACGCATGAATTGAAACAAATAATATATATGAATATATAATTTAATACAAATAATATCCACGATTTGGAATGAATACAGTAATTTACAATAAACAATATGTAATAAATTTGGAATAATAATACATAATAAATTTAAAAATTTTGATGATAATTTAAAAAAATAATAATAATGCGTGATAAATTCAAAATAATAATATATGTTAACTTTAAATAAAAATACATGATAAACCTAAAATAATGTTAATGATAAATTTAGAATAATAATATATTATAATATTAAAATAGTATTGATAATAAACTGAAAAATATATTAAACTTAAACATAAAAAGAATGTTAGATTTAAAAATAAATATATCTAAAAATAACAGAAAAATGAGTTTTAAACATAATAAAAATCAAGTACATTAAATTAAATAAGTATGGATTAAATTGTATTTAAGTCAAAATAAAAAGAAAAAAAAAGAAAATAAAGCAGAATTGAGGACCAAAAAGGCACGTGCGAATAACATGGGGACTAAAGAGGAAAATATCCCCAGCCCCAAAAAGCTGCGTTTCAGCATGGACCAAATTGAAACAAACAATGAAATATGTGGCAAAATTTAAGAAACGTAAGAGGATCAATTTAAGCACGTTACAAAAGTGGGGGAACCAATTACACAAATAAACCATTGAGACAAGACGCACGGATCCTTCCCTCGGGTTGGGTCACTGCGCGGATCATTGCCAAAACGGCACCGTTTTGAGATCATTAGCACAGGTCTCAAATGGTGCCGTTGTTCAGGCCCTATAAAGCCAAAATTGAATCATAGTAGCCACTTTTTGCAAATGGCAAACCCTAGCCGCAGCACTCGAAAAACAAAACGCCCTATTGCCCCCCGCCCTTTACCAGACTCCGATTGCGACGGAGCGAGCGAAGGTTCAACCACCAGGTAAGTCTCTTGACCCTTAACTCTTCCCTTTTTCTCTTTTTTTATACGATTAACAGAAAAAATAGAAAAGATAACTCAGAGAAAAATAGAAGAAAAGAAAAGTATGAAAATCACTTTTCGAAAACTTTTGCTTTTTTATTTCTTTCGTATTTTTTCACTGATTTCGTATCCCCTCTCTTACAATCAAGTTTGCTTTTTATAGCAGATCATGGAAAAAGAAAAATGTAAAAAATCTAATTTTAAATGCGTTATTTGCTTGTTGCCTTTGATTTGCGATTTTTCTGATTTTCTTGCCATTTTTCCCTGCCTGTGCTGTTTGTTGCCATTTTTGTTGTGCAGGTACAAGCTCGGAGGAGGCGAATGCACGCGGAGGCTCGACACACATAGAGGGCAAGAGCGGCGCTTGGATATTCTAGGGTTTCTATTTCGTGGTCTAAGGCCATGCATGGGCCACTGTTTATTGGTTTTTAGATTGGGTCTTGGTGTATTTTGAATTTGGGCTTGAAATCGGGTTTCGGTTTGGGCTGGAAATTTTAATGTAATTGGACTTTATTTGGACTTTGAATTTTTATTTGGTATTTGGTTTTATTTATTTATATACGGGCCAGGCAGATTGGGTCGATTACAGCTGCCCCTCTTTACTTGTTGTAATGTAATGGGAACGGAGCAAAGACTTTAGAAATGGCCAATTTTGCCAGGTAGTGCTGGATCTTGGTGCTCTTCTTCTTCAAGTATCCTCATTCCAACCTATTGCATCTTCAAAGGTATTGGTGCTTCGATCCACTCCACTGTAACGTTAGGGAAATAGGATTTGTAGCTCTTCAATGAAACATTTGCTATCTTCAGTCTGCTCCACTGTAACTTTAGGGAGATAAGACTTGTAGCTTCCACATATTTCACTGTAATTTCAAGGAAATAAGGTCTGATGCGATCTGCTCTATTGCAACATTAGAGAGATAAGATCCATCATTTTAATCCGCTCCACTACAGCTTCAGGGAGATAGGATTGGTTTCTTCTATCTGCTCCACTACAACTTTATGGAGATAAGGTTTGACATGATCTGCTCTACTGCAACTTTAGAGAGATAAGATCTGTAATTGATAGCTTCAATCAGTTCCACTGCAACTTCATGGAAATAAGATTTGCTATCTTCAGTTTGCTCCACTGCAACTTCAGGGGGATAAGACTTGTAACTTCAACCTGCTCCACTGCAACTTTAGGGAGATAAGGTTTGCTATGATCTACTCTACTGCAACTTCAGAGAGATAAGATCTGCAATTTATAGCTTCAATCTGTTCCGCTACCACTTCAGAGGAATAAGATTTGCTATCTTCAGTCTGCTCCACTGCAACTTTAGGGAGATAAGACTTCACTTCAATCTGCTCCACTGCAACTTCAGGGAGATAATATTTGTCATATTCTTCAATCTATTCCACTGCAACTTCAGTGGTATAGGATTTGTAGTTTCACCGATCTGCTCTCTGGGGAACATAAGCTATAGAATCCATTGCATGGACCTATTTATGCCTAATGATTAGGATGTTATGATCGAAATGAGTCAAAATTTACTAACTAGATGCTATTAATGAATGTAGAATGAGGATGATCACCTTTTTTAATGTTTGGCTTGTCATTACTCGTTGTTCATGAAGATTTCATCACTGATGTGTTATAGAGTTGTCTTGTTCAGCTGGTGCCTTCAAAAGAGACCCAAAGAAACATTCAATTAGTTTGCCTCACTGTAACCTCAAGGTTCAACTGTTCTTCTGAGACCTAAGTTTTGGGCCATCTTTCTTCCACTGTAACCCAAGGGTATAAGATCTGACTCTCTTCAAACCTCTTTTATTGCAATTCAAGGGTATAGTATGAGAATCTTCTACCCTCATTTTGGTCATTTACACCATTCCTAGGATGTCGTGACCAGGTATTTATGCATGAGAATAGAAATTTTTCCAAGGATAACTTCTTATTGCTTGGTGATCAAAGCTTTATCACCGGCACGATATTTTGTTCAACCAATCTTTTTGACATCAAAATCCGAAGAGATAGTCTTAATTTAGACTTTTCCTTTTAGATATCTCAACCTTTAAACTTGGTGCATTCTAAATAATAGTCCTATTTCAGGTTTCTGTATTATTTAGAAACTTCTAGAGTAATATGCAAAACTTCCTTTGAGAAAGTATTATTAGTCCATTAATAATTATTCCAATGCAACATGCTTGTAAAAGATCATATCAATGGATAAAAATAGAATTGATTTGAGAACACGACCTGAAATGAATAAATTATCAAGGATAGTAAAATAAAAGATGAATTAAGTGGGTATCTTGAAAAAGAATGAAGTATTCCAAGAACAACAAATTCAATATAAATAGTATAAAGACTAGGTGCCCTACATATCGTAGCTTGAACTTCTCTGTACAACTTTCTGAAGACCATTTTGAGTTTGACATGTGTTTAGGAGATCTAAGTACTCTTTCGATGCTCCAAGGTACCGCCTACCCTTTCCTGTTGATTCAAGTATAGCAAGATCACCACATGCAACAATCTGATCAAAATTTGCTGCTCTGATCACCTTATGTCCCATTCTGATCAAAATTTAAGCCACCCTTTTCGGGTTTTCAACTCAAATCCCTTTTAGTCTCAAGGTGCCCTTTGCGGGTTTTCACCTTGGCCTTTCCTTTTTTTTTAAGGACTCAAGGCGCTCTTTTCAGTTTTCACTTTAATCTATTTTCTTTCTTCAGGTGAAGTATTTCTTGACTGAGTTTGAGTTTAGAAGATTTGGCAAGTTTTTACCATCCATCTTGCTCAAAATCAAAGCTCCTCTAGAAAAGGCCTTCTTTACAACATAAGGTCATTCCCAATTTGGTATCCACTTCCCTCTAAAATCCTTTTGTAGAGGAAGGATCTTTTTCAACACCAGGTCCCCCTCGTGGAATTCTCTGGGACGAACCTTTTTGTTATAGGCTCGCATCATTCGTTTTTGATACATCTGACCGTGATGAATAGCTTTTAACCTTTTTCCTTTTATCAGGTTCAACTGATCATATTGAGATTGGATCCATTCGGCCTCATCCAATTTTAGTTCAGCTAATACTCGAAGAGAAGGGATTTCAACTTCAATTGGTAAAATTGCCTCTATTCCATAAACTAGAGAAAAAGGCGTTGCCCCGGTAGAAGTCCTGATAGATGTTCGATATGCAACGAGAGCAAATGGTAATTTCTCATGCCAGTCCTTGTAAGTTTCAGTCATTTTCCCCACAATTTTCTTGATATTTTTGTTGGCCACCTCCACTGCACCATTAATTTTTGGGTGATACGGTGACGAATTATGGTGTCTAATCTTGAATTGACTGTAGACTTCCGCTATTGTGCTGTTATTCAAATTCAGCGCATTGTCAAATATGATTCTTTCAGGCATTCCATATCGACATATGATCTCTTTTTTCAAGAACTTACTGACTGCTGACTTCGTGACAATAGCATATGAAGCTGCTTCCACCCATTTAGTGAAATAGTCAATAACCACAAAGATTAAACGATGCCGATTAGAAGCCTTCGGTGATATTGGCCCGATGACATCTATACCCCACATGGAGAAAGGCCATGGAGAAGTCATAACATGAAAGGATGAAGGAGCTGCGTGAATTTTTTCCCCATAAATTTGGCATTTATGGCACTTCTTGGCATAATTGATGCAATATCTTTCCATGGTGGACCAGTAATACCCGAATCTCATAACCTGTCTAGCCATGGTGAATCCGTTGGCATGCGTTCCGTAAATACCCTCATGGACTTCTTCCAAGATTTCCTTGGCCTCTACAGCGTCCACGCATCTCAATAGTACTTGATCCTTTCCGTTTTTGTATAAAATCTCTCCATCTAAGACATAGTCAATGGCTAGTCTCCTCAATGTCCTCTTATCATTCTCCATTGCCTGATCAGGGTACTCGCGATTCTTCATATATTGCAATATATCTTGGTACCAATGATGGTTATCATTTTCCTCTACCTATATACTGTAGCAATGGGTCGGGGTCTCATAAATGCTAATTTGAATAGGCTTCATGTCTTCTAGTTTGTTTATTTTGATCATGGAGGCTAAGGTAGCTAGAGCATCAGCCATCTAATTTTTTTCTCGTGGGAGATAACAAAAAGTGATACAGTCAAACTCTTCGATCAACTCCAGAACCTATCTCTGATAATGGATTAACTTTGGGTTTCTCGTTTCCCATTCCCCTTTGAGCTGGTATATTACCAATGCCAAGTCCCCGTATACCTCTAGTACCTTAATTTTTCACTCTATGGCTGCCTGGATACCGATGATACAAGCTTCATATTCAGCCATGTTATTGATGCAATCAAAATCCAATTTACTGGTAAAAGGATAATGATCTTTATTTGGGGACACAAGGACTGCCCCAATCCCATTACGTATGGCATTCGAAGCTCCGTCTAAATTTATCCACCAAAGATGATTTTCTTGAGAATTCTCTTCAGCAGTTGCCACATACATCAAGTCTTCATTCGAGAAATCAAAATCCAAAGGTTCATAGTCTTTTAAAACTCTACTAGCCAAAAAGTCTGCTATCGCACTCCCTTTGACAGCCTTCTAATTTACATATACTATATCAAACTCAGAGAGCAAAATCTGCCATCTAGCCATCCTCACATTCAACACAGTTGACTCCATCATATACTTTAAAGGGTCTAACTTTGAAACTAGCCAAGTCATATGGTAGAGCATGTATTACCTCAACCTCCATGTCGTTCAGATCATGGCACAACATATTTTTTCAATAGGCGAATATCTCATTTCACAATCAGTGAATATCTTACTGAGATAGTATATCGCCTTTTCTTTCCTTCCTGTCTCATCATGCTGGCCCAACACACATCCCATGGAATTATCAAACACCGTTTAATACAAAATCAGCGGCCTATCCGAGCTAGGCAGTGACATTACTGGGGTACTGGACAAATACTGCTTTACTCTGACAAAAGCTTTCTGACATTCTTCGTCCCATACACCCGAGTTATGCTTTTTAATGAGACGAAATATCGGATCACATTTCTCAATTAGTTGTGAGATGAACCGTGCAATGTAATTTAGTCTCCCTAGAAATCCCCTAACTTCTTTTTGAGTACGCGACGGAGGCAATTCTTGTATAGCTTTGACTTTGTCTAGGTCAATTTCAATCCCTTTTTCACTAACTACAAACCTCAAAAGTTTTCCCAATCTAGCCCCAAAGGTATATTTGGCTGGATTGAGTTTGAGTTGGAACTTTCTTAACCTAAAGAACAACTTTCTCAGGACTTGCACGTGTTCCTTCTTCGTCTGAGATTTCGCAATCATGTCGTCAACATAGACTTCGATTTTTTTATGCATCATATCGTGGAAGAGGGTCACCATGGCTCTCTAGTATGTGGCTCCCGCATTTTTCAGCCCGAACGGCATCACTTTATAAAAGAAACTTCCTTATAGGGTTATGACAGTGGTATTCCTCATATCTTCAGGATGCATCTTAATTTGGTTATATCCCGAGAAACTGTCCATGAAAGAAAAAAGTGAGTATCCTGTCATGTTATCCACCAAGGTATCGATGTGAGGCAAGGGGAAATTATCTTTCAGACTAGCCTTATTCAAATCTCTGTAATCTATACACATTCGTACCTTCCGATCTTTCTTAGGGACTGGTACAATGTTGGCCACCCATTCTAAGTACTTAACCACTTGTAAGAACCCAGCATCGAACTACTTTTGAACTTCCTCCTTTATTTTTAGTATAACGTCAGGCCTCATCCTCCATAGTTTTTGCTGAACTGGCTTGCAATCCTCTCTTATAGGAAGGAGATGCACTACAATACCGTGCTTAACTCGGGCATATCCTGGTATGACCATGCGAAGACAGCTTTGAACTCCTGAAGTAACTCGGTGAAGTCTCACTTTATTTCTTCAGTTATGCATGTCCCAATTTTCACCACCTTTCCGTCTTCCAGGGTCATAATTTCCACCATTTCCTTATGAGGTATGATTTGTTTCTCTTCTTGCTCTACCATCCTCAACAAGTCCAGAGATAAGTTATGATCTATGTTATCTTCAAAGTCATGAGATCTCTCTAGACATATGTATTGTTCAAAAGGATTTTTTGAGTCCATAGCAGAATCACTCATGTCATTGATATTCGGGGACCTGTTATAGGTACCAAGGAATATACAAAGAATTGTATGAATTTAAGGATACTTATTTGTATGGTATGATTATGAATTAATGAAAGAATGATTTGGCAAAGAATTCAAAAGAATGAAAGAATCCAAAATAATTACTCATACAAAAGAATGAAAGAATCTTAAAGGAATATCTACTCAAAATAATTGCAAAGATATATTTCATTAAAATAATGATGTTCGAATATGAGCCTATTTCACAAAGGAGTTCTTATTGCCTCTAGGCTAAAACAATAAGTGTGTTCCGAATATTACTCTGAGAAAGCTCTAAAAACTTTAGGTATTTCTTCTGCAGTCCAATTATTTAGAATTCCTAGGTTCACAAGGACGAATATCTAACAAGGCCCCTTCTTCATTTGTGTCTTCATGTATGGCATTGATGTGAACATTTTCCAACATCTCTTTGATTCTTTCATCCATCGGTATCCTTTTCTCAAGATGAATGATCCCTCCTGATACAAAGGTTTTGGATACGCGGGGAATTATCATTGGTTCCCATTTAATTTCCTCCCCACTTAGGCGTGCCCTTCTTCTTTCTTGCCTTTTTTCTAACTCCTTCTTTCTCTGTCTTATATCTGGCCTGTACCCTAAGCCAAAGCGATCTTGTTTTTCTTTCATCACTGGAGCCTCAATTCTTTCTTGAAGATGTCTCTCTAATCCTCTTCTGGGTAAAGCTCCTTTCCCTACCAATAACTGTAACCCTATCTCTGTGGTTTTGGATATTTTAGGCACTGGAATTTTGTTCCCCTTAGAAATAAATGTTGCATTTACAAACTCCAAAGATCGAAAGGAGCATTCAACTGCCTCATCATTAGTTTCCACGTATGTCGCATCATTGGCTATAGCCGCTATGATATCCTCTTCGGCATTTATTGTCACCAGCCGACCTTCTGACACTAGCTTCAACTTCTGATGTAATAATGACAGTATAGCCCCTGCCGAATGTATCCATAGTCTCCCTAATAAGCAATTATAGGAAAGCTTGATATCCATTATAAGGAAATCCACCTCATAGATAGTCGGACCAATCAATAAAGGTATTTCGATTCTTCCTATGACCTTCCTTTCTGTGCCATCAAATGCCCTCACTATATCCCAGCATGTCTTCATGTGCGAGCTATCCACGGGATGTAACACCCTTTACCCATATTCTTCACTGGAATAGGGTACGAGGCATTACCAGAACACATACACTTGTAAACGTATTGAACCGAGTTATAAAATTCCATTAATTATTAAAACCTTCAAATTATTAACATGCTTTTATAATTCTTCACAATATAAATAATGCAACATTTCCTACCAACCACAATCAAGCTTCCGATAATCATCTCACTACATCTAATAATTGTACATATTACCAATAATAATTCAATTTCAATAATAAAACACATATCTATATAATATTCATCATCAAAATAAAACACATATCTATATAATATTCATCATCAAATAACATTCACTTTAATTAAAATTATACAGAATATAGTTCATACGAACTTACCAGGCTAAATTACAGAAATACCAAAATTTAGGGACATTTTGGTAATTTTCTATTTTCTCGAATTTCCATCCAATCTTGATCTAAATTAATATTTCATTCAATTTACTAATTTAAATAATAAAACAATTCATTTCATGCAATTTGGTCACTTTTTGAAATTTTTACAAATTTACCCTTAAGGTTTCACATTTGTTCAATTTAGTCCCTGAACCTTAAACATGTAAATTGGTCAATTTTAATGAAAACTCATGCTAGTTGAATAATCATATATTTATTTTCCTCCTCCTCCTCTCCATACCACATCCTTAATTTATATAATCATATATTTATTTTCCTCCTCCTCCTCTCCATACCACATCCTTAATTTATATAACATGCTTATAAGTACCATTATCTATGATTTCACTATTTACTTGTAAATTTATTCAAAGCTGTCCATCTGAGTCATAGTCACTAAATTATTTTTATCCTGAGATACAAAACTCCAAATTAGTATCCACTAATTTTCCCTGAAACTAGACTCATATATCTTCTTGCCATAAAATTTTCAGAATTTTTGATGGAGCCAATAAGTACAGTTTATCCTTTCAATTCACCCCTATTCTGCTGTCTAACAGTTTTGACCCTTCTTCACTAAAAATTTATTATCTCCTTGTACGGGATTCAGATGATGTTTCTGTTTATTTCTATTGAAAATAGACTCATTAAGGATTTTAAACATATAAACTAAGTCCCATTATTATTTTTATTCAATTTTTTATGATTTTCTAAAGTCAGAACAGGGGAACTCGAATTTATTCTTACCTTGTCTCACAAAATTTATTATATCTCATGATTTACATTCTATTGTTTACACGTTTCTTCTATAAGAAACTAGACTCAATAATCTTTAATTTCATATTTTATTCACCCTCTAATTCAATTTCCACAATTTTTGGTGATTTTTCAAAGTTAACCTACTGCTGCTGTCCAAAACTGTTTTAGTATAAAATGTTGATTACTAGGAGTATAACTCCCTTATTCCCTTTCTCTATAATATTTCCCATTACTTTCACTTATTTCTCTTCACTAATATATCAAGAACATAAGACCTTATATAAGAAAACTCTACTATAGCATTAATTCCATGCTTTTTCAATAATATCAAACTTAAAAATATATTGAAATATTGATGTTCTTACCTTGTGCTATTAATTTCAATCTTTAACTTCATTTTCTCCCTCCTTCAGCCTCTATTTCATGAATCTAACTTGATATTCTAGCTCCCCATAGTCTCCATATCAATTTTCTCTCTTGGTGGTTATGGAAATTTGTTTGATTTCAAAGTGAAAATGGAGGATTTTTGGTTAGAGGACCAAATTGTAAAGAAAAGAAAGTTTCTTTCTTTCTTTTCTCCTCCTACGTTGGAGTGCATGGGGGAAGATGATGATTCATCATCTTTTCTTCCATATATATACACTAAATAAAATAATAATAAAATAATAAAATATCATTTAAAAATCAAATTAAAATATTAATAAACTAATATTTTTTTATTTAATCTAAAATATCTCCAACATCATCATTATTTTCTAGATTTCTCTTTCTTCTGATTGACCACTTTGCCCTTTAGATCTTTTAAAATTCCATCCTTGAGTCATCACTTAATTTGGTAAAATTACAATTTAGTCCCTCATAATTCTTCATCTATTCAATTTGGTCCTAATTCATCCATCTTCCTTAGTTTCTAGATTATTCCACCCTTAAAATATTTACACTATTGGTCCTTCAACTTTTCATTTTTACACTTTAACCCCTCAAATTTTGAGTATTTACTCGGGTAACAAAACTTTTCTCACTTTTGCAATTTAATCCTTTCTTGAATCAATATGTCATAATATACTTTCCAATGTTGACATAACTCAATTACCCTTTTTATCACTTTATTTCCTTATTTCACCATATCAAGGACATTATCTTACTTTCTTACTGTAGTAATTTTCAGGGTATTACAATTTCATAGCTAATTAACCCTTCTAGCTTCTAGAATTCAAATTCTACATTTTATACAAATAGGTCCTTTCCTTAATTAATCACTAAATCGATAAAATTTTCATATTAGTATTTTCATGCAACCTTCCTATCATAATGCAACCCATGTCATAATTTTAAAATAAATTTTTCCTTGTCAGATTTGTGGTCCCGAAATCACTGTTCCATTTAGACCCAAAATCGGGCTGTTACAACTCTCCCTCCCTTTAGGGATTTTCGTCCTCGAAAATCTTACTAGAAGAAGTTACTTCGAACTTCATGAAACACTTTCACTAACTTTCCAGAATCACTGATCAATTTAATCTCATATATCTTTTTTTTTAAGCCTTATTCCTCACTTATTTGATCTTTTACCTTTACCAATATTTTAATAAATTCAAGTACTAATTTGAGGTATTCAACTAAGCCTTACAGTTTTCACCATTTGTTCATTTCATAGCCATACCAATAACCATCATTTTCTTGTATTTCAGATAAATACATATATCTAAACATAAACATGCAATTCACTATTCTTCCTGTCAATCACAATTTTGAATGACAGATTCATGTAAATGAGCTCAAAATCATTAGCTATTTAATTTCTGTCACTTAAATTCACATACACATAATTTATTTACATAACCTGTCAAACACAACCTCTGGATGATGAGATCACATAATTGAGCTCAATTTCACTGTTCAATATGGTTTATCACATAAAATTTGCTTAACACTTAACCACAATTTGTCAAATTAGAGAACGTCTTACGGAATTGAGTACCTCGTTTTCTCAATGCCATAGTCCAACTATGGTCTTACATGTAATCACATATCACATACCGATGCCATAGCCCAGCTATGGTCTTATACGGAATCACATACCACTTACCGAAAGTACTCATTCCTGCGTTCTACTCAATTTAATCTTCTAATTCAATTTCTAGCAAGCTAATTTTTTTGCATCATGGTCACTAATTTATTTTTATCTGGAGTTATAGGGCTCCAAATTGAATTCCATAAATTTTCCCCAAAACTAAACTCATATACCTTTCTACCATAAAATTTTCAGATTTTTTGGGTTAGTCAATTAGTACAGTTTATTCTCTAAATATTCCCCTATTTCACTACCCAATAGTTCTGACCTCTCCTTACTAAAATTTACTTAACTCTCTGTAAAAAATTCAAAAAATGTTCTCGTTTGTTCCACTTAAAAATAGACTTATTAAGGAATTCAAGAATGTAAGCCTCAAGCCATAATTATTTTTGTACAATTTTTGATGATTTTCCAAATTTGAAACAGGGGAATTCAAAATCAATTCAACCCTATCTCAATAAAATTCAGATATCCCCAAATATACAATTCTTTTGCTTCCTTTTTTTTCTTTCATATTAAAATAGACTCATTCAGCTTTAATTTCATATATTATTCATCATTTAACTCATTTTTCACCATTTATGGTGAATTTTCAAAATTGCCTCACTATTGTTGTTCAAAACAGTTTTGTATTTAAATTTGCTCTTTTGTAGTTTTGATATTTCCTCCCATCTTACACATGGGTTGACAGAGTATCAAACCCAAATATTCTTGTCCACCATATATATATATTCACCTTTCCAATTTCTTCGTTGAACACTCGGAATGTTATCCGTTATCGGTGGATTTAGCACTTAGCAACCACCAATGAATCGAGGAATCAGCACTTAGCAACCCTTGGGGGAATCAACACTTAGCAACCCCCTTCACATTTAAAATACGGTGGAATCAGCACTTAGCAACCACCAATGAATCGGGAATCAGCACTTAGCAACCCCTTAGGGGAATCAGCACTTAGCAACCCCCTTCACATTTAAAATACGGTGGGATTAGCACTTAGCAACTACCTTGTATTCAGTGATACCGGTTCACATAGTAGCCTGCACATAGTACTACACACGTGACCATCACTTTTCGATACACGTAGTAGCCTGCACATAGTACTACACACGTGATCGAAGCTATCCGGTACGCATAGTAGCCTGCACATAGTACTACACATGCGACCTATCATTCTGGTACACGTAGTAGCCTGCACATAGTACTACACACGTGACCATCACTTTCACCTTTACATAGTGGCCTTCACACAGCCCGTGCCACACATGTGATCATTTCTGTCACTTCATTCGTATTCCTTTTTATTCTAAAGGTTCAACCGGGAAATTCCTCACTTTTTCTCACTTTTCTTTTTCACTAATCAAAGTCAATTCCTCGTCTTTCTTGACTTATAATAACACATTTAATTTATTTAACACTCACATTATTCAATCCAGTCCAAAAATCACACTCCGGCAAAATTGCATTTTTCCCCTAGAATTTCACAAAATTATGATTTTGCCCCTATGCTCATAAAATAATTTTTTTATTCAATTTCCTTTCATTTTAGGCCTAGCCGACCCATTTTCATAACTATAGTAGTCCACAATTCTCACTTATTCAAGCAAATGTATATAAACACACATTTTGTCTATTTAAATAAATTCACTTACCATATTCACTTAATCAAATATGTTAAGCACATAGCATCATATGATCACCAACATACTTGGATGGGCTTATCACAACATAATTTTTTTTTTATCACGAATTTCTATTCTTACCTTTCCAAATTTCAACATAACATGAGCATATTTCATTTATCTCAATATTGTATTTAGCATTATAAAAAATAGCTCGGTTGAAAATCATCTCTCTCTTAAAATAAAAAATTTTCGTTAGAGCACGAAGATATCACACTATCACAAGTAATAACATGGCATGTATTTTTAGACTTCACATATGCTACGTTCGGTCTGAGAACCGACTAAACCGCAGCTCTAATACCACTAAATGTAACACCCTTTACCCATATTTGACACCGGAATAGGGTACGAGGCATTACCAGAACACATACACTTGTAAACGTATTGAACCGAGTTATAAAATTCCATTAATTATTAAAACTTTCAAATTATTAACATGCTTTTATAATTCTTCACAATATAAATAATGCAACATTTCCTACCAACCACAATCGAGCTTCCGATAATCATCTCACTACATCTAATAATTGTACATATTACCAATAATAATTCAATTTCAATAATAAAACACATATCTATATAATATTCATCATCAAATAACATTCACTTTAATTAAAATTATACAGAATATAGTTCATACGAACTTACCAGGCTAAATTACAGAAAAACCAAAATTTAGGGACATTTTGGTAATTCTCTATTTTCTCGAATTTCCACCCAATCTTGATGTAAATTAATATTTCATTCAATTTACTAATTTAAATAATAAAACAATTCATTTCATGCAATTTGGTCACTTTTTGAAATTTTTACAAATTTACCCTTAAAGTTTCACATTTGTTCAATTTAGTCCCTGAACCTAAAACATGTAAATTGGTCAATTTTAATGAAAACTCATGCTAGTTGAATAATCATATATTTATTTTCCTCCTCCTCCTCTCCATACCACATCCTTAATTTATATAATCATATATTTATTTTCCTCCTCCTCCTCTCCATACCACATCCTTAATTTATATAACATGCTTATAAGTACCATTATCTATGATTTCACTATTTACTTGTAAATTTATTCAAAGCTGTCCATCTGAGTCATAGTCACTAAATTATTTTTATCCTGAGATACAGAACTCCAAATTAGTATCCACTAATTTTCCCTGAAACTAGACTCAGATATCTTCTTACCATAAAATTTTCAGAATTTTTGATGGAGCCAATAAGTACAGTTTATCCTTTCAATTCACCCCTATTCTGCTGTTTGACAGTTTTGACCCTTCTTCACTAAAAATTTATTATCTCCTCGTACAGGATTCAGATGATGTTTCTGTTTATTTCTAATGAAAATAGACTCATTATAATTTTAAACATATAAACTAAGTCCCATAATTATTTTTATTCAATTTTATATGATTTTCTAAAGTCAGAACTGGGGAACTTGAATTCATTTTGACCTTGTCTCACAAAATTTATTATATCTCATGATTTAAAATTCTATTGTGTCTATAAGAAACTAGACTCAATAAGCTTTAATTTCATATTTTATTCACCCTCTAATTCAATTCCCACAATTTTTGGTGATTTTTCAAAGTTAACCTACTGCTGCTGTCCAAAACTGTTTTAGTGCAAAATGTTGATTACTAGGTGTATAACTCCCTTATTCCCTTTCTCTATAATATGTCCCATTACTTTCACTTATTTCTCTTCACTAATATATCAAGAACATAAGACCTTATATAAGAAAACTCTACTATAGCATTAATTCCATGCTTTTTCAATAATATCAAACTTAAAAATATATTGAAATATTGATGTTCTTACCTTGTGCTATTAATTTCAATCTTTAACTTCATTTTCTCCCTCCTTCAGCCTCTATTTCATGAATCTAACTTGATATTCTAGCTCCCCATAGTCTCCATATCAATTTTCTCTCTTGGTGGTTATGGAAATTTGTTTGATTTCAAAGTGAAAATGGAGGATTTTTGGTTAGAGGACCAAATTGTAAAGAAAAGAAAGTTTCTTTCTTTCTTTTCTCCTCCTACGTTGGAGTGCATGGGGGAAGATGATGATTCATCATCTTTTCTTCCATATATATACACTAAATAAAATAATAATAAAATAATAAAATATCATTTAAAAATTAAATTAAAATATTAATAAACTAATATTTTTTATTTAATCTAAAATATCTCCAACATCATCATTATTTTCTAGATTTCTCTTTCTTCAAATTGACCATTTTTCCCTTTAGATCTTTTAAAATTCCATCCTTGAGTCATCACTTAATTTGGTAAAATTACAATTTAGTCCCTCATAATTCTTCATCTATTCAATTTGGTCCCAATTCATCCATCTTCCTTAGTTTCTAGATTATTCCACCCTTAAAATATTTACACTATTGGGCCTTCAACTTTTTCATATTTACACTTTAACCCCTCAAATTTTGAGTATTTACTCTTGGGTAACAAAACTTTTCTCACTTTTGCAATTTAATCCTTTCTTGAATCAATATGTCATAATATACTTTCCAATGTTGACATAACTCAATTACCCTTTTTATCACTTTATTTCCTTATTTCACCATATCAGGGATATTATCTTACTTTCTTATTGTAGTAATTTTCAGGGTATTACAATTTCATAGCTAATTAACCCTTCTAGCTTCTAGAATTCAAATTCTACATTTTATACAAATAGGTCCTTTCCTTAATTAATCACTAAATCGATAACATTTTCATATCAGTATTTTCATGCAACCTTCCTATCATAATGCAACCCATGTCATAATTTTAAAATAAATTTTTCCTTGTCGGATTTGTGGTCCCGAAATCACTGTTCCATTTAGACCCAAAATTGGGCTGTTACACGAGAAGCCTGCTAAGTGTGGATAGGGGCAATACATTCAATGCTGATCCATTATCGATCAAAACTCCTTGCAAGGTATACCCTTTGCATCGGGTAGTAATGTGCAAAGCTTTAGTAGACCTCATATCCTCAGGTGGTCTTTCATCATCGTTGAAGAAGATAAAGTTATCAGCACTTATATTATTGACCAGTCAATCTAATTTATTGATAGAGCTATCATTGGCCACAAAGGTTTCGTTCAGTATTTTCATCAACGCACTTCGATGGACCTCTAAACTCAAGAGCAAGGCTAGCACAAATATGCGAGCTGGTTATTTATGCAGCTATTCCATAACATTGTACTCACTGTGCTTTAAGAATTTGAGGAATTCCTTAGCCTCTTCCTCTTTTACTAGCTCGTTGATAGGTAACACAAGCTCGGTTGCTTTCCCTTTCTTTTGTTCTGTCACTATGGTCTTTCCTTTTACAGGTTCTATTTGAGGACTTATCAAATCGTAGCATTTCCCATTACGCGTATGAGAACCTATACACTGATCTTTTTTTGCAGTAGTGGCTGAAGTCTCCCTTTCCGGGGTGGTTGCGTTGCACTCATAATTCCACAAGACTTTCTTGCTATCCCTGTAAGAGAAGGTTGCAAGTTTCTGAATTATGATCTTTGACATTACCGGTACTCCCGCTTCATTATTCTTTGGTCGCGAGATGAAGACCACAGGATATTTACTTTCAAAATCTTTGTCGTTGATTCCAACGCGCATATGTTTCCTTCTTCCTTAACTTCTTCGTAGAACTCCACTTCCTTATCATCCATCATGCCTTGAACCAAGGCTCTAAATTCTATACACTTTTGGATCTCGTGCCCTTCTTCGTGATGGAACTCACAATAATTTCTCGTCTTTCTGTAGCTTCGAAATGATTAACCCCCTTTCTACCATCTTCTTCCAGACCCATCTCAAAGGGGTTCTTACTTTTGCAATGTCTGCCTTAATTCTTCTCCCCATGTTTTCACTCATCATGTTTACTCCATTATTAGGATGATTAGGTAATAGATTTTCTGCACTAGATGAATCATCCAATTTGATAAGCCTTTCAACCAGTTTTTTAAAGGCAGTGCAATTTTCTATGGAATGCCCCATAATTCTCGCATGATAGTCGCATTGTGCATTCGCGTCGTACCATTTGGGGTATGGAGGTTGTAGAGGTTTTAAGTAGATAGGAGAAACAACGTGTGCATCGAATAAACTCTGATACAGCTCCCTATACGACATTGGAATTGGCGTGAACTAGATCTTCTCAGTGTTTTGTCTTGTGTTAGATTCTTGTCCTGATGAACCTTTGTTGATTAGCAGCCACCTTTCTTGGTTGATTCACCGTAATCGATTTTGAGTAACCCTTGCTATATGTACTAGTGTTGTTCACCTCATTTTCCTTTTTCTTTGAGGCTGACCTTCTGTTACTTTCTCCAGCATCAATCTTCCCACTTCTTATGGCATTTTCAATCATTTCACCATTCATGACTATGTCAGAAAAGCTTTTTGTGGCACTTCCTAACATATGTGTGATAAATGGGGCTTTCAGTGTGTTAATAAAGAGCATTGTTATTTCTCTTTCCAGGAGCGATGGCTGAACTTGGACAGCAACCTCTCTCCACCTTTATTCATATTGCCTAAAGCTTTCATTCGGCTTCCTGGTATGGCTCAATTGATTGTACCATTTAGATGCTGCCTCTGTGAGGCTATCTTGGAAGCAATGTATTAGCAGTTGGTCGTTGTTAACATATCCAGTCATTTGCTTACAAAACATGATGATATGAGCTTCAGGGCAACTGGTTCCATTGCACTTCTCAAATTCTAGCATTTTGAACTTGTAAGGGAGTACCAAATCTGGGACCAAGCTCAGATCTTTAGCATCAATCCCATGGTAGTTCTCAGTGCTTTCCATTTCCCTAAATTTTTTTTCGAGCCATTTACACCTTTCCTCTAGCTGATTTGGCAATTCATCCTTTGTTTTTACTTTTTTAGCCATTTCATTGAAATTAGGGATAGCAAGATTAATAGGGTTATCTCTAGGGTTAGAGCCTGATCCGGCTTAGAAGTTTATTGGTATTGAGGCACCGGCCTGAAACTGCTGAGACCTGATTGTGGCAGAGGATTTGCGCGGGTATACTTCAGCTTGGGTCTGCATATGTGGAGGAGTAAAGCCTGGAGGATAGAGAGGTCCCTCATTGTCTCCTTCTTTAGCATTAGCCATAGAGCCCCTTCCTTTATCATTTCCCCAGCCAACAGTTGAGTCAACTGAGTCATCATGTTTCTTTGAGACTCTAGCATTTTGTCCATCATATCTTGCTAAATCTTAGCTAGCTGCTCCTGCATTTACAGCAGAAGTTAGTCTTGCATCTCCTTTTGGAACTGTTCCAGCCTTTCCAATCTTTGGTCCATGTTTTTAGTTTTTGCTCGAGTACTGTAACGGTGTTTGGTTGGTTGGTTGGTTTCCAGATTAACTGAGGAATGATTTTAATCGGTTAGGATCTTTTAATAGTCTTTAATGCGTATGATGCAATGCAATGAAATGAATGCAAAAAAAAAGGTGTCAATTCTGATTCAATTCCATTTAGTAAACTTTACTAGAAAATAAATTTTTTTATATAAAATGGGCTACAAATAAGGCTTTGCCCTAATACTCAGAACTCTAATCTTTCTAAGTAACGAGGCTAACTTTTTCCCTCGATCTGATCTCAATTAATACTTCACACTTAGCGTATCGGCCTGTATTACCAAAGTCTATAGGTGATCAACTACCTCTCGAATCTGAACTACGACTTCTCCCATAATGTGATCCCTGTTTCTAACTTGATTCTGAAAGTAGTGAAGCTGATCATTATTACGATCTTCGTTTGCTTCCAAGTACTCGATCCGGATCTCACAATTTTGTAATGTCGTTTCTAACTCTTTTATTATTTTTTCATTTCTTCAATCCTGCTCAAGCTCATTCTCAACCCTATCGCAGAATCCTGATTTCGATACTGACGAAGAGATCTTTCTAACTCGGCCACTCTATCCTTTAGTTTGCCTTTTTCCTTTCGGTTCTTTGACAAACTCTTCTCTAAAGCCTCATTTCATGTCTGAACCTTTTGGAATTTTCTTTCCCATCTATCGGCCTTGTTCATTTCTTTTCGAATCTCTTTACCCCACTGCTCTGAACTTTTTTCCAACCCAGCATTTCTCATTGACAGTCGCAGCTTCTTATAATCTATCTTCAAGCTATCTAAATCCTCCTCAGCTTTATTTTTTCCTTTTCTTAATCTCTCGACCTCGAGTTTCTGAACATCCATGTCTGATCTCAAGTTCATATTTTCTTCTTCCATTTGTTCTATCTTCTTTTCTAATTCTGTATTTTTTCTTTCAAAATCTTGTTTTATGATTTCTAGCTCAAAAGGGACAACCCGCAAATGTTCCTCTATTGACTGACTGTTTCCCTGACTTGGCTTGGGGATATTATCATTGATCCTCCTAACCCACCATTCATTATACTCAGAAGTTGTCATTGGACCCACAGCTAATCTCTTCATTCGGTGAGTCTGGTTCCATGCATTGGACATCTCTCAAATATTCTTTTTGTAACCATCGCCCTTGTATGAAAATTCACACTTAGCTATTCCCTGGGTTGCGAGTATAAATTGCTTTGACCTATACTGCCTAAGTACTAGCAATGGGGCATAACCAACAGCTCCTCAAATCCCAAGCAGAGGAACCAAATCAAAATCACCGCATCGATACAGGATCTCATTCGGAAGCACCAAGAAGCTCTCCACTCGATGTCCTCTTCCTGAAGATTCTAAAGAATTGCCATCCATTTCTCCTCCAAGATGTCATCCCTCCTCGGTGTAGCCACTATCTCTTTCAGTGGTGAATAGTTTTTGGAAAAGACCCGATATGAAACCCTATCAACCTTACAGAAGTGACTGTAGAACCATGCGAGTAAGAGCTGTGCACATCCGATGAATCTACCCTCACCCGCTTTCTGGCATGCATTCAATGACCTAAAGGTTTCTGCCAAAATTGTCAGGACTGGTGTAACCCTCTTATCAAGACGGTTGAATAAATCAGTTACTGCTTCACCAATGTGCCCCAAAGCTTTAGGGAATACAACTAAGCCATATATACTCAAAGTAAAGACATCCACCCTCTTCTTCGTATTTAGGTGTGCTAGAATTAGATCATACAAGCTCTTTCAAGGAGTGCACTTGTTATCCCCCTTCTGCTTGATTCGGGCTGCAACCCACTGTTCGCTCATCCCGATTATATTCATCAGCTTCTTCAAAAAGGTCGATACCTTTACAACTCTCGAGTAGGCTCTGTCTACTTGAATCTTCGAACACCGAAGTAAAGCCATGTATTCTTCTATTATAGGTACCAAATCGACCTTCCCAAATGTGAAGCAACTGTAAGCAGGATTCCAAAACTAGGTGAGAGACGAAACAGGTGCTTGTCTATCTTCATATCAAGCAGATAAGGGAAATCCCCATAATTAAAGTAGAATAGCTGTCTAACCTTATCGTTCCACTAATCGCAGATTTCCTTCAACTCTTGCAAATTGTTTTGAGTTACGCTAATACGGGTAAAGTCCTATAGTTCCGATACATATCCCTCAGCCAAACTATCACCTTTCTCGCGCTGTGTCGTTTCAGACCAAGTTTGGACAGCCGCATTATCCTCCACCTTATCAAGAAACCCTTTTTCCATGATAAGCTTTCTATCTAGCAACTGAATATGAACCAATGCCTTTTATAATGAAATGCCATGTAGTTGAAATGCCATGCAATCAATGTAAGGCACAAAATGTCAGTATCATGTATAAATATAGAATCCAATACAATCAAGAAATAACAAAACACTTATTCGGGTATCTATTAGGCTTCAGTGTGGTTCTACCTAGGGTGAGTTCCTAAGGTTCACTACATGAAGTTTGGCTTCTAGGGCAAAGGTACCTGAACTAGCTGATTCCTCGATCTTCACCCATTATAGGCTTATGCAGAACGAGTTCGATTTAAGGGAATACATTTCCCTATGACTATACGGAGATGAAAATCTCACAAAGGCATAGGTATAGATGTATCCTAAAAGCGATCCATTATATTATACGGAGGTGAAAACCTCACTAAGGAATAGTTTCCCACTCCCACTTAAAGGGGTAAAATTGTCCAACTCATGTAATGCGAAATGCAAATACACTAACGGACATAACCAACCAAGCAAGCATACTATAATGAGATTGAATGCAAAGGGGATATTATGAATTTCAAAACAAATTTTAATTTTTCGACCATAAGACAAAAATTAATCAATTTGTGGATCGACTCTCTTTAAATCAGTCCCTAGCGGAGTCACCAAGCTGTCGAAACCACTTTTTGAAAACAAAAATAGAGTCGACTTAAAAAATGAAAATGGAGTCGCCATTGATCTTTTATTGGGGTGTGATCGGATCACCTTAAAAATGATTTTGGTCTGCGAGTTTCAAAAAAAAAATAGGTTCGGGAGTCAGTTACGTACGAGGAAGTATTAGCACCCTCGTAAGGCCCAAAATTGGTACCGAATTGATTATTTAATGTCTTAAAGTTGAATGTCAAAAATTCAAAAATATTAAAAACAATTCCCCTTTTATTAATGATATATTTTTAAATATTTGTATAAATTTGAACATATGTAGAAAGGTCTTCTCATCCCGAGGCAACGAAATGTCATATCCCGTAAGTTAGGATGCAACATTTGAATTCCTGAGCATAAGCTAACCTTTAAAAACCTTTATTGAAACTTTGTGTATTTGAGAACAAAAAACATGCTTAGCCGTTTTAGTTTGATGAGAAAATTGAAACCTCGTAAGTTAGGGTACGATTTCTCATCGTTCCAAAGACGACATATTGCAAACTTCATTTTCTCCTTTTTTACGAATTTGGATTAAAGCAAAAGTTTAATGCAATATTATCAATGATGTAAATTGCTTTATTCGAAATGAAATGATCAATTTTTGGCAAATAAATCAGAAATTTTAACTACGATGTAATGTTCGGAACTGAAAAGCAAATGTATGAACATGGAACAATATACATGGGTAGACTACCATACAAATATGAATATACAATCTCAAATGCACATAATAGTTTTTAAACTCAAAATAATACATGAAACAAAACCCAATACCAACTAAATAGTACATGAAATAAAGCAAAGCGAAGCAAGTAATAAGCTAAAAAACACCAGTATACAAATCAATTCAAAATAAAATGAACATATGAAACGAATTAAAATAAATCAATTTTAAAAAAAATCATTTAAAATTACATGTAAACATTTTAACACATATAATGTGTAAACATAATATACAAAATATTTAAGTAAAAGATGTGTAAAGAAGAATTAGAAGGTATATTATATAGAAAAATGATAACAAAGTAATTTAAAAAATAATGAGTATAATTCAAAATAAATAATATATATATATAGATGGAATTTAAAACAACGCATGAATTGAAACAAATAATATATATGAATATATAATTTAATACAAATAATATCAATGATTTGGAATGAATAGAGTAATTTACAATAAACAATATATACTAAATTTGGAATAATAATACATAATAAATTTAAAAATTTTGACGATAATTTTTAAAAAAATAATACGTGATAAATTCAAAATAATAATATATGTTAACTTTAAATAAAAATACATGATAAACCTAAAATACTGTTAATGATAAATTTAGAATAATAATATATTATAATATTAAAATAGTATTGATAATAAACTTAAAAATATATTAAACTTAAACATAAAAAGAATGTTAGATTTAAAAATAAATATATCTAAAAATAACAGAAAAATGAGTTTTAAACAGAATAAAAATCAAGTACATTAAATTAAATAAGTATGGATTAAATTGTATTTAATTCAAAATGAAAAGAAAAAAATGAAAATAAAGTAGAATTGAGGACCAAAAAGGCACGTGCGAATAACATGGGGACTAAAGAGGAAAATATCCCCAGCCCAAAACGCTGTGTTTCAGCATGGACCGAATTGAAACAAACATTGAAATATGTGGCAAAATTTAAGAAACATAAGAGGATCAATTTAAGCATGTTACAAAAGCGGGGGAACCAATTGCGCAAATAAACCATTGAGACAAGACGCGCGGATCCTTCCCTCGGGTCGGGTCACCGCGCGGATCATTGCCAAAACGGCACTGTTTTGAAATCATTAGCACAGGTCTCAAAAGGTGCCGTTGTTCAGTCCCTATAAAGCCAAAATTGAATCATAGTGGACACTTTTTACAAATGGCAAACCCTAGCCGCAGCACTCGTAAAACAAAATGCCCTATGGCCCCCCGGCCTTCGCCAGACTCCGATTGCGATGGAGCGAGCGAAGGTTCAACCACTAGGTAAGTCTCTAGACCCTTAACTCTTCCCTTTTTTCTCTTTTTTTTATACGATTAACAGAAAAAACAGAAAAGAAAAGTCAGAGAAAAATAGAAGAAAAGAAAAATATAAAAATCACGTTTTAAAAATTGCTTTTTTATTTCTTTCGTATTTTTTCACTGATTTCGTATCCCCCCTTTTACAATCAAGTCAGCTTTTTATAGCAGATAATGGAAAAAGAAAAATGTAAAAAATCTAATTTTAAATTCATTATCTGCTTGTTGCCTTTGATTTGTGATTTTTCTGATTTTCTTGCCTTTTTTCCCTGCCTGTGCTGTTTGTTGCCATTTTTGTTGTGCAGGTACAAGCTCGGAGGGGGCGCACGCGCACTGAGGCTCGGCACACGCGGAGGGCAGGAGCGGGCGCTTGGATCTTCTAGGGTTTTTGTTTCGTGGTCTAGGGCTAAGCATTGGGCCTCTGTAATTGGGCCACTGTTTATTGGGTTTTAGATTGGGTCTTGGTGAATATTGAATTTGGGCTTGTAATCTGGTTTGAGTTTGGGCTGGCAATTTTAATGTAATTGGACTGTATTTGGACTTTGAATTTTTATTTGGTATTTGGTTTTATTTATTTATATACGGGCCGGGCAAATTAGGCCGATTACAACAATTTTCCAATTTTTCCAGACACTTCAAAACAAAATTTACACTATTTACTTTAGTTCTTTACTTACATATTACCCCTTTTTTCTGTATTTGTTGAATGATTGTATACCAAAAGATTCTATCGTAGTTTTTCAAACACTTCAAAACAAATTCTATTTTTTTTTTTTGCTCAGTCAATATTCATTTTATTATTGAAAAAAGCAACTGCAGAAATAGCAGTGTAGAAAGTCCAAAATTAGGACAATAACCAAACAACACAACGCCATTAATAGATTCTACTATTAAAATCCTTAAGTAGTCATAAATAAAGCTAAACAATTGTAAGTTGTAACACAAAACTTAAATGTAAAAGAAAAGTATGTGTATATGTATATTAAGTGCATGCAAAAGAAAAGAATGTGTATGCCATTCAAATCCTAAAGTAATCACAAATAAAGCTTTACCTGATAATCACTGCTAAGAAAAAAAGTGATAATAGATATGCAATTTGTTGATTTAATGTAAGTATAATGTTGAAAGTCTATTAAATGTTACAATGATCAAACAATTTTCATAATGTTCCAAAGACTAAACAAGGATGTTTCATAAGTAAGATATTTGTTATTATTTAACATCATTTTTTTCTATTTTGCTAAGTTTTAAAATAGTTTAGTGTTTCATCTATGTGATTTCATATTTTAGATAATTTGAAAGTTTATTGCAGCGTTGCGGCGCAATATATTACATGTTGCGGTGTTACGTAACGGTTTCAGACCGCAAAAATCATGATGTGGTTCCCTTGTCGCGTTGCACCAATATTGCTTCGTGGAGACCTTCAAAACAGTTATGATGTGGCCATTACACTGCGTTGCGGCTACAATTTAATACCATGACACTAAGATGATCGTTGAATGGCTTTGCTGTATTCATGAAAAGGGCTGATTGCGATATCAAACCAGAAAATGTTTTGGTTTATCGTTCTAATTAGTAATTTGAAGATTACTGATTTTGGGTTAGCCAAAGAACCTGGAGAAAGAGATGAAGATGCAATATTGTCACCTTACAGTCGAGGTACTCTGAATTATATGTCTCCGGAATCTGTGATGAACGGTAAAATCAGTGCTGCTATGGATATATGGTCACTAGGATGCGTGATTGCTGAGATGTGTGGTGAACCGCCTTTAGAAGGGATGGCGATGAAAGCACCAGATATAATTCCTAAGCATATTTCAATGGCCGGTAAAGATTTCTTGATGAGATGCTTTATTAGGGATCCCATTCAAAGATGGATTGCTAAGAAGCTGGTAACTCATGAATTTCTATGTTCCAATTATTCACAAAACAGAATTCTTCTTACACATCTTTTGATGCATCAAAATCGACGATGTCCAGTCGTCAATCGTCACTGATTGCCTATTTTCCGGTAAAGGAGTCAGATTTGCTGTACTGTTCTAACTGTAGTAACCAAAATATGTTCAATTCTAGATTGGATATTGAGTTATTTTGATCGATTTCAGCTCGTTCAAATATATACCGATTATGTTATCTTTTAGTATATGATTTGAATATATATAAATAATTAACAAAGTGCGAGCAATGTTTGTCATACGCATGTTTGACTCTATATATACTGTTTAACTGTTGAAACTTTTACTGGTGGCTTAAACTATATAGACAATATAAAACATTTGACTACAAAATGATTCCAATTGCTTTCCTTAAAAGTAATACATACATATAAATATACGTACGTGTGTGTGTGCGTGTCAAAGCGAGCATGAGATTTAATTCTTCATCTATACAAACATCCTCTATATGTTGGGCTCCAGTAATCTGAAGCAGTGTTTTCATGGTAAACTTTTGGGGTACAAGATATTGGAACTAAACATAAACCTCTGCTCCTTAGATCAACCTTAATATCTCCTTTCTGCTCTTTTATATCCAAGCTGCCCCATGGATCCTAGGATATGATCACCGCGAACATAATTAATACATATAAAATTAACTTTAATAACATATTTCTATTTTAACTGTTGAAAGCATAAATATACTATAGAACTTTTCTTATTAATTACCTTATGAGAGTTGGGCTTCATGTAAGGATTACTCAGTAACTGAAAAAGAACACAAATTAACAAATAAAAGCTTATTAGCATCTTGTAAACATACATAATGGTAACTGCAAACTCATTGAACACGGAATATTTAAATAAAAAAACAGATACTCGGATTCCATGTGTTGTTTACTTTCCATATATTGAAAGTTTTAGAAAAGAAAAATTGAGGCGACTTCCACCTGCACTTGTTCTTGTAGAAAGTTGATGTATCCAATTGCTTCTAGTAAAACAGAGGCCGTATCAGTCTGAAAGTCAGTCAGCCAACAAAATGGATCATGTTAAATCAAATTTACAAAATAGTATAAAAAAGAGAAGATATAATTGGACTCACTAGAAAACAAGCTTATTTTTAGTGCTATCACTACCTTTCCAAATGGCGACACAATTTGTTGAAGTGCTGTTATCCTGTCTCCTAGCTTCACTTTTGGGGCGTGCATCTATATAAAAACTTAATCCAGTCAGTTAATTTCTCACCCGTAATTATAAGCAAGGCTTTTTTTTTTTTTAAAGGATATTTAATATTTTTAAATTTGTTTTTATATATACTTCAAAGATGCATCGTACAAATGACTTTGTTTTTCTAATTAGTTTTTGTTTCATTTCGAAAATTAGGTTATATATATTGTTTAATTTGTGTACCTTTACAGATGAAGATGCAGAATTTTCCAGCTTAGGCTTTTTCAACACTGTAGTACTGTCGGACGTTTCTTCACCTCTTTTCCTTTTTCCCCCGTCTGCAATCCCTTGTGTTCTACCGTTTCTGGTTCTTGTCTGCATTTGTTTGTATTCTTAACGATTAATGTGAAAGTTTTCACAGTTAACAAACAAAAATAAGGTAATAAATAAAAGAAGTAAGGTTGATAAATATGATTAAGCTTAATTATATATGTATACCTGCAGAGAATTTGCAGCTTGGAGCCCTTGTTTCTTGCAATCTGATAAATTCAAGGGACTAATAAAACTGGGCTTTGATGATGCATGGCTCTCAATCAAAGGCTTGCTTAATCTGCAATAAGTAATGTTACTTGTGCATGGAAAATGAGACATGGATCCATAAAAGTTGTCGGCTTCCGTTGATATTGAACTGTTAATAGGGCTGTTGTGAATATGATACCCATTGCTATTGTTACCAGCCTTGAAAGCCCTTCGAAAATAGGAACTTGGAGCTTCCATATCTAGAGTTTGGGTCTCCATTTTCACATCATGATGATGATTACCATTTCCATAACATGATAGAAAAATTGGGTTTTTGACCGTTGCCATTCCACAGAAGGCAGCAGGCGGCTGCAAAGAGGTCGGATCTTGGGATGATGATTTTGGATTAATAAACTGTGGGGGGTTGACTTGAGGGTCTGGTGGTGCTATGGACCAGTGGCTGACCATGTTGGACAACTTGGTTAACCTTTCACTTTCGCTTGAGCTTTGTTGATTATTATCAGTGCTACTGGTATCGAACCCCTCGTTCATGTTTTTGATAAAATTGTTGAAAACTGAGGAGTTTGAGAATTCCCAATTGCCATCTATTTTCTTTAAGTAGTCACAAGCAGGTTCAAATATTCCAGCTGCTGATGAGTTACTCTTTGACGATATTGCCTCTAATAGGTTGTTTCCTATATCTGCGCCGTTGCTCCCAACATTTCTGCCGAAAACAATCCAATGTCAATTAAGTGCTAAATAAAATAGTCAAATAGTCAAATCAAACATGTTATGTGATTTGATTTGCAGACTTTCGAAAAGTAATCAACGAATAGATGATTTAGTTTGTCTTAATTACCTTTTGAGACAGTAATTAAGACCTAAAAGCATAGTATTATGAGTTCTTTGTAAGTAAATGTTCAGATAAAGGAAGCAAGCAAACAGGAAAATGCTTCAATTCCAAGTTTAATTCAATTGAATATACGATTATTTTTAAGAAGGGGATCAAAACAGTCGCGATTCGATTTTCAAAATCTGTAACTTTGGGATATATGGTGCAAATTGCAACAAACAAAAATTACTTACGATAAAACATGGCTCCAAAGATGATTATCGGAACCATGCTCTCCATTAATCAATTCATTGGACGGATCAGGATCTACAGTTGGTTGTTCAACAAGTTGACGCCTAGTGCCGCTACCGCCCCCGGACAACTCATCAACGCTAGTTAACACTGAATGAATGGAAGCATTAGTCAAGGAAGTAGAGATGGAAAGTACATCATCCTGATCACAATTACGAGTATTGGAATTAGGGTTTTGATGATGATGCCAAGAACTAGGGTTTGTAGTCCATGAAGAAAGAGAGCTTGCGTGGTGGAGATCCCACCAATTGTGCAGTGTAGGCGAGGTGGAAGTGCATTCCTCAGCCATATCTCTAGTGGGGGTGTCCGTTTATTGTTTTTTCTTTGCTTTGGTGAGATTTTAGCGGATTTAAAGACTATGTTTATTGTTGGTACTGAAGGGGCGTGGGATAATGGCCTTTATAAGATTTAAGATGGATGGATCAATAATATGGGGAGACAATAAACAATGCAACGTGAGTTTTCCACTATGTAGTTCGTGGACAATTATTATATTATTCATCTATTCCTGCCCTTCAAGAACTTTGCTTTTCCCCCACCTAATTTAAACAAATTTTCTCCATTACAGATGTTTTAATTATATCCACACGATATGAATACGATATATAAAAATAATTTAAATTCGACATTAATACACAAATGTTTTAAATTTTATATAATACAAATTATTAATATATTATAATTATGTAATTATAAATTATACTAAAATATATGAATTCTCAAGTTTAATGCATTAATCTATTCCTCTCTTTCTTTGATCTGTTTCAGTTATTATTATATTAGTAGATAAGGTTGAACTGCTTGCAAGACACCACCATTGGTTATAAAAAAGAAAACTCGTACTTGTATTTGAATTCGAAACTCATACATTTAAAATCTTTTTTGTCACTGAAAATTGATGAATTTTAGACGACGGGATGATTGCACTATTTAACAATTTGGTAGCACATATTATGGTTTCAACTAGCAATCATACACGGTTTCATATGATCCTTCTGTATTCGAAACATGATTCAGCTTGACATTAGTCCCTCTTCACAAGTCCTAAGCTAATCACTGAAACACCTTTTGTTTTTTCTTGGAAAATAACGATTTTATTGGACCATAAAAATAATGGGATCACAGTTGGTTTAAACAAAATTAACGAAACACTTTTATAACGTAAAAAATATCTTTTTCAAAGAACATTTGAGTCTAAAACAATTTGAGTTCCAACAAATTGATTAACTGAATTTGAATATGTCCTTTTACCACTTCTGACTACAATACTTTGTTTTTATAAAACCTAATCGTATAAGATTCAGTATTACATCGAAAAGCTTAATTCAATAAATTTATATTATAATTTTTTTTTAAAAGAAAACGAATAAATTTGAAATTCAAATATATAAAAAGAGGAATAGATTTCAAATTCAGATATCAACGTTTCATAATTATTTTTTTAAAGAAAGCTTCATTATTTTGTATTTAATTAGTTTTTAATATTACTTGCATTGCATGTAAAATTGTTGAATTTAACTTTTAATTAATTTTTGAATAATATATTTTAATTATTGTTGCCTACATTAATAATAATAATTTCTCTTAGTTTATTTTTTAAAAAAGGTAAAACTAATAATAGTTGATGAAGAAAGATATTTAAACTAAATTAATAAACATTTTTAATAATAGTGGTTAGAAAAAAATTATTGAAATATGATTTTTTTTTTCAAAAAACAAACACAACATTTTTCACTTACACCAAATAATAGATAGATAAAAAAAACAATTTAATAGCACTAAACTTATAGAAAAATTAAAAAAATATATCATAATATCATATTACCTCATCATCATTGTTGTTTAAATATGATTTGATATTACTTATTTGAATAATATTTTTTTTATAATTCTAAATTACTAATTAAATATCTCCATCTTTTTATTGATAATTTTTTTTAGATGCTACTTGATTATATGCCTAATTATCGAATGTTATTTATAAAGCTAATATTATATTTTAATGGGTATATAACTCTTATATTAATTAAATGATAATAAAATAAGTTCTATTCAAGTAGTAATTTTAATTTACATCAATAACCACAATTTGAAAAGAAATGAACACAATTTTTTAAGTCAAATTATTTTAACTAACAGTTATACCTAAATGATAATTATAATTATCACATTTTTTTATATTTCATACTTAAAGTTTCATTTAACTAATAATTCTATTTTAAAATTAATAAAATTTTTTAATTAATAAATAATTATTTTAAAATTAATTTAATAATATGATGAAAAAAGATACTGCCGTCAATTCAAATATTTTCTCAAAAACATATATTTTATATATATTATAGATAAATAGATAAGATAATCATCATTGAGTACATAAAAGTTATTCTACAACCCCGTGAAACAAAAGGGTGTCATTACTGTAGTTAGCCAAGTATAACCAAGCTAGGTTATGCGCCGCTTGGTTTCCTCCTACCTACATGAAAGAACCAAGAGGAAACGCCGGAAGGAAATCTGCACATCATTGATGAAAATTCCAGCTGGAGAGTTTAGACATAGCCATCTGCCGTCGTTGAAGCTTCCAAATAGTACACAAATAATCACTTCAGACTCCACCTCTTTGGAACCCGAATTAATGATTAAATCAATTGATCAGAGACAAGTCAATGGCTTAATAGTGAACTAGTCAGTTAAACTTTCTTTTTAGCTGTACACAATTAACTATTTCAGCCAAATTAATTTTTATAACCTCCTTTATGAAAAAAAAAAAAATGACAGTAAAGAACTTCGTTTTAGATGAGAATTCCATAGTCGTCATTTCTTACGTTGTTGAAAGGACCACGATTTGTAGTGGAAATTTGACATTGATTAAAAAATTATAGAGAAATCATACACCAAGTAAAATTATTAATTATTAAGGTCGTGACTCGTGACCTAAACCAGGTCAACAACAAAGAACAACTAACAATTATATCCTTGTTTTTTTTTTTTTTTTCTACTTTTCTTAAGCTTCTAGTATGTAATATGTATGTAAAAAAAATGTAAAACAAGCAAACATAACCACAAATCGCTTTTTCACTTATCTAAATAAATCATGCACAATATTACTTTATATTATTTATTTTGTAGACTTTTTATTGTTTTAATTTTTTAATATTACCATCACAAACTATAATAAATGAGAATAACTATATTAAGATTATTCTAAAATTTAAAAGGCTTTTAATTACTAATAAAACAATGTAATATAATAAACCTTTTTAAAAACATGTAATTGTTAGTATACCCTCATTCACACCTAATATACTCCCTAACTCAACTTTTAACTCCGACAAATTTGTTTAAAAAGATGAAAATAATTGAATAATTAGAAAAAAGAAACTAAGAAAATTGAAACCCGTTTAAGATTATTGGGGACAATCATAAGAGCCAATGGTGAGAGTATAACCTCAAATAGACAAGAAATTCCTTTTTCTCTTGTCGATATTTAAACAAGAACTTAAAAAAAAAAATTGAAAGACAATTTAAAATTGAAAAAAAAACCAAAATTTTTTAAATTGAAAAAAAGTCAAATAAAAATGAATACTGTTACGATATTTTCATTTGCCAACTTGAAATCTAAATATAACTCGGGTTATCAACCCGCGACTCGAGTTTGGGCCCCATCAAGTGGATACATTAAGGGCTAAAGGGGAAGGCTCGCAAGGAGAGTTCACGAGCCTAGTTTGCATGTCCCTGGGTACTCGCAAGCTGAAGCCAAATGAGTGAACTAGTGAACACTCAGACCAGCAAATACGTCTTAAGTCTAGGACAACATATGGGTCGACATGCATGGAGCCTATCTCGGGCGTCACTTCCGTGAACAGTAACCATGTCATATAAATACCCAACTCTCCTCACGAAGAGGACACGCAAAAAAATACTCAACAATTTGGTGCGGTGAGCATGGACAGACTTTTGACCAACAGATTTTCTTTCAGTTTGAAAAACCAGAATGGCTCACCCAAATGAAAATTACCCCATTAACTTTTCATCTAAATAAACTGGAGCTCCAGGTTCAAGTGGTCAACACATCGAGACAGATTTTTTTACCGATTAGTTTTCTGACCGACTGAAAAATTTGGGTAACGTGACTTACGCAAGAGCTTCGAACACATTTGACTTAAAATTTCGTTCTGGCCAAGGGTTACCATTTTCCTCTAGTCAAGAAGTTTGACACCAATAGTTCTTGGCTCTTCAAAAACATATGAGGTTGATGAAGCTCAGATGGCCCTACAAAATGTGAGATTTGAGTAATAACAAACATTTTATCAGGAACTCTTAAAGCAGAATGAGGAGCTCGGGAGAAAGGTACAATCTGACAACTCTAATTTTCATGATAATGTCGCCATACAGGAGGAAGGACCACGCATGCATGTAAAGGAATGGCAGAGTGAGATAGATGCATTGTGACAAGATGTGAGGGCTTCGCATCTTGAGTCTTAGGACATGGATTGGCTTTTTTGATCCAATAATCCTTTGGCTCCAAAGGTAGCAGTAATAGGTTTACTAGCTCATTTCAAGGTCCTGAAGAACATGTTTGAAGGAAGGAGGGATCCGCGAGCTCATCTTAGGTAGTATAATGACTACATGAATGTGTTGGGTGTTTCAAATCGCACAAAGTGCAAGGCTATCTCCATAACACTTAAGGGAAGTACGAAGGATTGGTATTTGTCTCTATCGCAGGGGTCTTTTCGAAGTTTTTCTTAGTTAGGTCAGATGTTTTTGGAGCAACTCAGAGCACACAGGACAATATGAGCACTTTCATAGGTTTAATGTTTGTGAATTAGAGGGAAGGAGAGTCCCTGCAAGACTACATAAAACATTTCTACGCGGCAACATTGAACACAAAAAACTTTGAGGATTAGTGGGCTATTGATGCTTTTATAGGAGTACTACACGAGCATGTACAATATTTCTTCATTAACAATAGGCCCTAAAGTTTGACGAATTTGGATGAAAGGGCTTACATGTTTGTAGAAGCAGAAGAGATAAAAAGAGTAGTATGCGACATAGCCCAGACGGAAGATAGGCAATTCAGAAACAGAGACGAGGCTAACAATAGACAAGGACCACCTCATCAGTCTTTGCATGTACAAAATGAGAGGCAGTAGAGGAGCACAATCAGAAAATAAACCACATAGGGTGTATCAAAGAGCCCAACTAGAGCGCATGATGAGGTACATCCCCCACGGTAATTTTGAAGCCTATACCCCCTGAATGCTAGTCGTGCTTATATTCTGAATCATGTGAAGAGCTTGGGTATCCTCTCCACCCCTTCCCCTATGAGGCAAAGTGCAAGATGGTCAAAGTCGAGAGATAGGTGTGTTTTCTATAATGATAAGGGACACAAGACTGAAGAATGTTTTTCTTTGAAAGACGTTATTAAAGAAGCAATGAGAAATGACGAGCTAGTTACTACCCAACAGGGCCAAACTTCACATGTTGAGGCCAAGGGTTACTAGAAGGTAAGAGGTACGATACACATAATTTTGAGCACGAATGAAGACTAGACGACATCCAATGCAAAGAGGAAGGCTCACATAAGAAGCATAATGTCAATTAATACACTCAAAAAATTGTGTCAGCTAGGGAAGTAGAATGTTGATTTTAGTAACAAGAATGAAGAGTTGGCGTGTAATGAAGAAGGAAATGATCCAATGGTTGTTTCTACAGTGATTTTGGGTTTTGAGGTCAAGAGAATGCTTATGGATAGTGGAAGCGTGGTTGAGGTATTAACATAGGAAGTTAGCAAAAGATAGGGTTAAAGGACTAAGCACTGAAGAGGTCAAGCCTGTTGTACGGTTCTACGAACCACCCTATCGAAGTGAAGGGTTGCATTACTTTGCCAGTTACCTTAGGAGATGGTGAGCATACTAAAATGAAGTATGTCCAATTTTTTATAGTGGATCACCCTATGGCTTACAATGCTATCTACAGATGACCCATTATGAGGATGGCAAAGATGATGGTGGCAACATTTTGTATGATGATAAAATTCCTTACGCGAACGGGAGTAAGGTACATGTTGTTAGATTAAAGAACAGCTAGGAAATGCCATATGCTTTTGGTGAAGTAAACAAGCGAGCAGGTTCAGCAATGGCAGAGTTTGCAACAATTAAGCATATATGGTCAGTCGCTAGATTTGGATAACAAAAGTGAATGCATAAAAAAGCCAAATGCAATAAAAGTCATGGAAGCTTTACAATTATTTATGATGATAAAGGCAGAGTGGCTAAAATTTCATCCACATTGGCAAGTGAAGAAAAATATAGTTTAATATAGTGCTTAAGGGCAAATGCTGATGTTTTTACTTGGTTAGCCATAGATATGCCAGGAATGGACCCTCAAGTGATTGTTCATAGGTTGAATGTCTTTCTCGAAGCTAAGCTAGTGAAACAGAAGAGAAGAATATTTGCTCTACAGGTTGTTAAAGCTGTGAGACAAGATGTTGGAAAGTTGTTATCATTAGAGTTCATTAGGGAGGTTGAGTATCCTGACTGGGTTTCAAACATTGTAATGGTGAAGAAGGCTAATGGCAAGTGGAGAATGTTCATCAACTTCACCAATCTTAATAAAGCCTGCCATAAGGATAACTTTCCCCTACTTTCGATTGATAGGTTGGCCGATGCATCCTCAGGCAATAAATTCATGAGTTTTACGGATGCTTTCTCTGGATATAATTAGATAGCCATGGCCTTGAAAAACCAGGAGAAGACAAATTTTATTACCGAGGAAGGGTTATTCTGCTACCTTGTTTTGCCTTTTGCCTTGAAAAATACAGGCGTGACCTACCAAAGGTTGGTGAAAAAAAATTTAAGGAGCAATTTGGGTGAAGCGTCAAGATCTATAATGATGATATGCTAGTAAAGGGCTCTACTCTCAGTAAACATGTGCAGAATTTGACTAAAGTGGTTGTTGTGTTGCAAGCTTATAACATGACATTAAATCTGGACAAATATGCTTTCGGTGTGAAAGCTAGTAAATTTTTGGGTTTCATGATATCAGAAAGAGGAGTTCAGGCAAACCCAGAAAAGATTCATGCCATCCTAGACATACCCCATCCAAAGACAATAAAGGATGCGCAGCGTTTTATAGGAAGAGTGGTTGCACTTAGTAGGTTTATGTCACAAATGGCAGATAAATGATTACCCTTCTTTAAAGCCTTGCACACTACTTTTTCATGGATCAAAGAATGTCTGGTGACTTTTGAAAGCTAAAGTTGTACCTCATGTCCTCATCACTCTTGATGTCACCACAAGTGGGAGAAACCATTTACTTTTATTTGGCTACCCCAAAGGAAACAATTCCAGCTATCTTTGTTAGAGCAGAAGATGTTCGCCAGTTCTCAGTGTACTACGTTAGTAAGGTGCTATAGAATGGCGAGCTAAGGTACTCGAAAAATGAAAATTTTATTTTTGCTCTGATTGTTGCAGCTCGCAAATTGTGTCTTTACTTCTAGGCGCATCCTGTTGTTGCAATGACAAATCAACCTATAAAATATATATTTTCCAAAGCTGACACATTAGGAAGGATGACAAAGTGGAGCATCGAGTTAGCTGAGTTTGGTGTGGCGTATGCACTGAGAACTATAATAAATGGGCAAATACTAGCTAATTTTATTGTTGAATGTTCTTTTGGGAAGCCTATTAGTCAATCAGGAGGATGTAAACGTGACTGATAGCTTAAAAAGGTGGTTAGTCTATGTTGACGGTTCTACAACAAAGACGAGATCAGAAGCAAGGGTAGTCCTAGTTGATACTAGCGAGAATGTGTGACAGTAGGGCTATTTTTTGGTTTTCAAACATCCAACAATGCAACAGAATATGAAGCTCTAAGAGCAAGATTACAATTAGCTCACCAACTTAGGATGAGGGACTTTGTCGTGCATACGAGCTTCTAGTTAGTGGAAAAATAGATGAGTCGTGAATATGAGGTGAATGAGTCAATTCTGAAGAAGTATCATTTAATTTCAATACAACTGCTTTCAAGATTTGACAAAATACAAGTGAAGCAACTCTTAAGAAAGGATAACACGCGTGTAAATGCTTTATCTAAGTTGGCGTGCTTGATTGTTATTGAATAAAAAGGAAAAATTTTGTTGGAATATAGAGACACCCTAAGCTACAACATCCCACAAAATTTTAGCTTAGATCAAGAGGAGACGTAGATGACTTTAATAATTTGTACATTACAAGAAGAGGAAAGTCATATGGACAAGTGATAACTCTTGAAAAGAGTTATATTTCATGCCTTTAGACCTAGTTAAATGTTTGTACTTGGTACACTTAGTGGCATTTTAAGACATTTTATTTGTATTTTTATAATTTGCATTAGGATCTTGGACTATTTTTACATGTTAGATACTTTTAATTGCGTGTGGAAGGGTTGTGTTTGGTGGTTTGGTAGGTGTAGAATATGGAGAAAGCAATAGAGGAGTGACGGTTTGCCGGGGTAAAAGGTTGGATAGGTTGCCATCTTGTATACCGTGGCAATTCAAGAAGATGACCGGGTCAACATTCAGTGCTTACTAGTTTCGGCCCAACTCTACTTGTAATAGAAAGACCTGCCTAAAAATATGAGAATCTGTCATGGTTAAAGAATAAGCTAAATTCGATGAGACAAAATATTTAGGTATGTTATCTAAAGAATGTATGTATTAACTGGAAGTTCTTCTGAATTAATTTTTGTTAGTGAATAGAATAATGTGAGGTTTGTGATAACAGAATTAGTTAGAGAAATGATAATTCAAATGGTAAAGATGCCTATGTGTGACGATTACAATCGAAATGAACACGATGATCTTTTCTGGATATTCTATATATTCTTTTATCCTCAGAGATATGTGTATAATTGTTCAGTTCTGATAGAGTTCTTATGTTGTGAGAATGTTAGCTAACTATGATGTTAGACAAAAGCCCTATTGGTTTGGTTTGTTTATGACCGGTTATTGTTCAGTTTTGCATGCATATTTAGAAAGTGTATTGTTTTGCTACGATGAAATTCCAGAGCTAAAATGTGGTGATTCTGGTATCTAGACTTTTCTGATTTTTGTGCAAGGAATTGTCATCAGCAAGGGTATAAATAATGAGGGCATAAGCTTAAAATTGTATGATGGAATTTAGTGTAGAGATCCATTGGCAACAATTGAGGGTAGTGGCTAAGTAGAGACGAAAAGGGGAGACCGAAGGCAGTCCCTCTTAGTCATCACATGACGTTGTGTTACTGGATTGAGGATTTATTTGCCGACAACCATCTTACTAAGTTCTTCCATTATTTCTTATTCTGTTCTTTGTGAATTGATTTGATCAAAAAGATGTTGGATGTTATTACAAATTTGAATTTTAATTGTTGACCCATGAGCTAAATCTCATAGGGTTGGGATTACAAGATGAAAACTTTTATTTTCTTTAATGGTTGAAGCATTTTTTTTAATCTACTGTTTCATTCAATTGTTTTTATTTTCTAAATATGTATGTTTGTATTCTCTAGACATAGATGAATGTGCAGTATGTTCATAAACTGAATCAAATTCTAAAAAGGTTGGATTAGTTGGATCAAAATTGAATGATAGAAGTGAGTATTTGACCGAATACTCATAGCAGACTGTAGACATAGAGCAACATTTGTATAGAATGAAGAAAAAATAGTGCAGGGTATCGTGATAAGGCCTACAGACAAAGGCGAAGTAACTTGAGACCTTGCTCTTGAAAGAAGTGGGCCACTTTAGGTCTCTTCTGAGTAGTAGATTAAGTACAATTGTGTTGAGGAATTACTGAAAGTAAGGGCAGATTCTTAGTAGTCCCAACCTTCTAAATCAACATCGTAGGCCTTCAATCCGTTGCCGCAGCATCTTTGTCATAGCATTCTTAGTTATTTATTTATTCCCTCACATTTTATTGACGTAATTATTATCGTAATTGCCATTGCATTTTTATTCTTGCTTTGCCTTAGCATTTTCCAATATTAGTCAGTATACATTTTGCACTCATCCTTATTATTTTAATTTATCACTATGTCCTTAACTCGATTTTGCCATAAACATTAATAGTTATCATAATTTCACCATTTCTGTACCTAAGCTGATCCCTGTAGAGACGATCTCACTTATCACTTTATTACTTGATTAGGCGTGTATACTTACACAAATCGCATATCATACTCACACGTGACAAGTTTTTGGTGCCGTTGCTGAGGATCTACAATTTGGTGTAATTTGGTTTGGTTATTTTACTTAATTCCATTAGTTTTATTTAACTTAGTTATAATCAATTTCTACAGATTTGCCATCAGTGCATGAGAAGAGACATTCCTGTTAACAAAGAATATTCTTTTGACCTAGAGATCAAAAGAACTTTACGAAGAAGGCGGAAAGAACTACGAAAAATGGTTAGGAACGGGAATGATCCTGGACTCAATGATAATCTGAATGGTCAAGATGCTAATCCTCCTGTTTGTCGGGTGATACTTGGTATGAATGATAATTTGAATGGGCAAGGCACTAATCTTAAGTTCGTGGGGTGATAGATGACAGAGATAGACCAATCCGAGAACATTTTGTGCAAATTTTGGATGACTGAATTCCAGGGATAGGCAGACCACAAATACAGGCACAATAGTTTGAGCTGAAATTGGTAATGTTTTAGATGTTACAAAGAGTAGGACAGTTTGGTGGACTACCCACTAAAGATCCAAGATTACTTTTACGACTTTTCCTAAAGGTTTATGACTCGTTTAGGCAGTAGGGTGTGCTTGAAGACACTCTGCGACTTAAACTATTTCCATATTCTTTAAGAGATCGAGCAAAAGAATAACTAAATGCTTTGCCATCGGGAATAGTGGCATCATGGAGTGATCTTTGCCAAAGGTTTTTGCTATGATATAATCCCCCAATATGAATGCTAAGATTAGAAATGACATCACATCTGTTCGGTAATTGGAGGATGAAACAATATATGTACCTTGGGAAAGATTCAAAGATTTAATTCGAAAATGTCCGATGCATGGATTCCAACACTGGACTCAGATAGAGATATTCTATAATGGGTTGAATGCGCATACGAGGATGGTAGTTTATGCTTCGAGCAATGGTACTTTGTTGGATAAATGTTATAATAAAGCATATGAGATTTTGGAAAATATTGCCAACAATAATTATTAGTAACCTACCACAAGAGTTGGGACGGGCAAGAAAGCTGCTGGTACTATAGAGCTGGATGCAATCAATACGTTGATAGTCCAAGTATCTTCTTTGGCTAATATGATTAAAACAATGAAAAAGCCTATAGAAGTCCAAGAATTAAAATCACCTAAACTATCGTGTGTTTATTGTGGTAAAGACCATGTGTTCAGTAAATGCCCATCAAATCCAGAATCTGTGTGCTACATGGGTAATTTCGACTGGAATAATAACCCCTATTCCAACATGTATAATCTTGAGTGGAAGTATCATCCGAACTTTAGTTGGTATAATCAAGGTGTGGGGAATTTCACCAATACGGTAAGACAATACGCCATCAATGTATGCCTAGTTATACTCAACCTATGTCCAGGCCAAAAATCATACAAGGTTAGGCATCGATTTCATCATCGTCATTTATTGAAACTTTATTGAAGGAATATATGGCCAAGAATGATGCTGCAATTCAGATTCAGACTGTGTCTCTCCCAACTTTTGAGACTCAAGTGGGGTAAATAGTGAACGCTTTGAATTCGAGACCACAAGGGGAATTGCCTAGTGATACCAAGAATTCAAGATCACAAAGGAAGGAGTAGTGCAAGACCATCACTCTTAGAAGCAGAACTGAACTTGATGAGATTGCTCAAGATGCCACGGCAGAAGAGGAAAACTTGAATAACAACCAGGTAAAGATCCCAGAGACATCTAAAGAATATACCAAATTTGAAAAGGGTAAGCAGCAAAATACTGTTGCACAACTAGATCATGTTATCAACAAGAATGTCACGACAGAACAATAGTAGCAATCTGAAGGATGGCCACCTTTGCCTTTTCCTCAGTGATTTCATAATTCTGAGCAAGATATTCAGTTTAAAAGATTTTTGGAGGTTTTGAAACAACTCCATATTAACATATCACTAGTTGAAGCTTTGAAGCAAATGCCCAATTTTGTGAAATTTATGAAAGATATATTGTTGAAGAAGCATAGATTGAGAGAATTTGAGATTGTTGCTCTCACTGAAGGATGCACATCAATGTTGATGAATAAATTACCTCCAAAGTTGAAAGACCTAGGGAGTTTCACTAACAAATTATTAGGAGGGCCGAATGAAATTTTAATTTTTTATAGTCTATATCATTATAATTTTTAAAGGATTAAATCAAATTTTTATAATTTTAAGGGGGGCCAAAGTACAATTTTACCTTTCCTAATTTAAAATTTTAAAAAAATTTAGAGGGCCTAAATGATAATTTTTCATTTTAGGGGAGGTTGGGGCCCATGCTAGCCCCCTAGAATCGCCGCTAATCCCATGTTCATTTGGAAATCATTATGTTGGTAAAACATTATGTGATCTAGGGGAGAGTATTATTTTCAAGAAGCTTGGAATTGGAAAAGTGAGACCTGCTACGGTTACATTGCAACTAGCTGACCCATTCTACGTGCATCTAAAAGGTAAAATTGAAGATGTGCTGGTAAGAGTAGTTAAATTTATCTTTCATGCGAATTTTCTTATTTTAGAATGTGAAGCTAACCAAATTGTGCCAATTATTCTTGGATGACCTTTTCTTGCTACAAGCAGAACTTTAATTGATGTATAGAAAAGCGAGCTAACTGTGAGGGTAAATGATCAGCAGGTAACCTTCAATGTATTTGATACTTTGAGATGTGCTGATGTTAATGATGAATGCCACGCCATTGGGTTAATAGAAACATCAGTGGAGGAATTTACCAGATATTGCCACAACAATTTTGACAGTGACGAAGGCTCGCTTGAGTAGTGTGAAACACTGAGTTTTGAGGAGTTCAATGAATTTATGGCCTCCAAGCAGATGGTGGATAGACCAAGAGAGATGCTTGAACTGTTAGATTTATCAAATTGACCTTTCAACCTGCCTAAACCTTCTATAGAGGAACCTTCTACATTGGAGTTAAAACTTTTGCCGTAACATTTGAAGTATGCATACTTGGGTGATAATAGTACTTCGTCGGAAGTAATTTCTACGGAGCTGACACCCAAGCAAGAGGCAAGGCTGTTTGAAGTTCTTTGGTGATTTAAGAGAGCATTGGGATGGACCCTAGTTGATACAAAGTGAATTAGCCCTACATTCTACATGCATAAGATTTTTTTGGAGGAATTCCTAAGCAATTCCATTGAACAGCAGTGAAGACTGAATCTGATCATGAAAGAAGTCATCAAGAAAGTGATTATTAAGTGGCTTAATGCTGGCATCATTTACTCGATTTCGAATAGCTCATGGGTGAGTCATGTGCAATTTGTACCCAAGAAAGGAGGTATCACAGTGGTAATAATGATAACAATGAGCTCATACCAACTCGTACTGTCACGGGATGGAGAGTATGTATGGATTACCGCAAGCTTCACAAGGCAACAGGGAAGGATCATTTTCCCCTACCATTCATTGATTAGAGGTTGGATAGTTTAGCTGGGAAAGCTTTATACTATTTTTTGGATGGTTATTCAAGATATAATCAGATTGCCAAAGCCCTCAATGACCAAGATAAGGCAACTTTCACATGTCCATATGGTACTTTCGTGTTAAGAAAAATGCCGTTCGGGTTATGTAATGCCCCAACAACTTTTCAATATTGTATGATGGTCATATTTTCTAACATGGTGGAAAACTTTCTTAAAGTCTTTATGGATGACCTTTCTTTGTTCGGGAATGATTTTGAGGATTGCTTAAAAATTTGGAATTGGTTCTGTGCCACTATGAAGAAATGAGTCTTGTTTTAAATTGGAAGAAATGCCAATTCATGGTTCACGAAGGAACTGTCCTGGAACATAGGATATCACAAAGAGAAATTGAAGTGGACAGAGCAAAAATTGAAGTAATAGAGAAATTGCCACCTCCCACCAATGTCAAGGGTATTAGAAGTTTTTTGGGTCATGCAAATTTTTATAGAAGATTCATTAAGGATTTTTCAAAGATATCTAAACCCTTGTGCACTCTGTTGGAGCAAAATAGAGCTTTCAATTTTGATGAATGGTGTTTGGTAGACTTTGAAAAGTTAAAGAAAAAACTCATAACAGCATCAATTGTAGTAGCTACGAATTGGACACTACCTTTTAAACTCATGTATGACGCCAAAGATTATGCTGTGAGAGTCATGTTGGGGCAAAAGAAAGACAAAATACTGCGGGGAATATACTATGCTAGCAAAAATTTATCAGATGTGCAACTTAACTACATCACCACAGAAAATGAGTTATTGGTTGTGGTGTTCGCATTCGATAAGTTTCATTTGTATCTAGTTGGTATAAAGGTCATAGTCTACATAGACCACTCTACTATTAAGTATCTAATGAACAAGAAAGATGTTAAGCTGAGGTTGATTAGGTGGATATTGTTGCTATAGGAGTTTGACTTGGAAATTAGAGATTGGAAAGGGACTGAGAATCAAGTGACTGATCACTTGTCAAGGATAAAATATGGAAGTGAAGGTAGTCATGATGCACTTATTAAAGAAGAATTCCCAGACGAATAGTTTTTAGTTGCCACAATATCACCTTGGTATGCTGACATAGTGAACTATTTAGTAAGTGGTGTGTTGCCACCCAATCTCAATAGTCAGAGAAAATGAAATTTCTTCATGATGCCAAACACAATTATTGGGATGAACCTTTATTTTTTAAACATTGTCCTGATCAAATAATTAGGAAATATGTCCTTGATGATGAAATACATAACATTCTACAACATTGTCATTTAGCTCCATACGGAGGACATTTCGGAGGGATGAGGACTGCTGCCAAAGTACTTCAGTCAGGATTTCATTGGCCAAGTTTGTTCAAGGATACTCATGAATTCTATTAGTCTTGTGGCTGTTGTCAGAGAACAGGGAATTTATTTAGGAGACACGAAATTCTATTACAATATATACTAGAGATTGAGTTGTTTGATGTATGGGGAATAGACTTTATGGGTCCATTTCCATCATCAGTGGCCAAGGTGTACATACTGTTAGCAGTGGACTATGTCTCTAAGTGGGTTGAGGTTGTTGCTCTTCCTACCAATGATGCAAGGTCAGTAATGAAGTTATTACATAAGAACATTTTTACAAGATTTGATACACCTAAAGCCATTATTAGTGATGAGGGGTGAAACATAAGATTGCCATGACATATCACCCCCAAACAAACGAACAAGCTAAAATTTCAAATAGAGAAATTAAATTTTTTTAGAAAAGGTGGTGAATCCTACCTGTAAGGACTAGTCTACCAAGTTGGATAAAGCTTTGTAGGCGTATCGTATCGCGTACAAAACCCCGTTGGGGATGTCACCTTTTAAGCTTGTCTATGGAAACCATGTCACCTTCTTGTTGAACTTGAGCACAAAGTAGTTTGGGCTATTAAGAAGCTGAACATGGATTGAGTCACTGTTGGCCATAAATGGTTGTTAGAATTGAATGAAATGGAGGAGTTTTGAGCATAATTATATGAGAACGCTAAGTTGTACAAGGAAAAGACCAAACGTTGGCATGATAAAAGAATCATGCTACGACAATTTGAACCCAGACAATAGGTGTTGTTATTTAACTTTAGGCTAAAATTGTTTCCAGGAAAACTAAAGTCTTACTGGTCTGGTCCTTTTGAATTAACCCAAGTGTATTCTTATGAAGCTGTTAATATTAAAGATTTGAAAATGGGAGTCACATTTAAAGTTAATGGGCAACTCTTAAAGCACTACTGGGGTGCCCATGTGGATCGAGACAAGCACTTCATTGATCTCCTAGATGTTTGAGCTAGTAATTTATTTTATCTTTCTTTTCTTTAATTACTTTAATTTTATTTTTAGTACTTATTTAATATTGTTTTCATTTCTGTTGTTATTTTTGAAAACTTTTCTACGATTTTCAGAGGCAGGATAAAAAAATGTGAATTGAGGAGTTGTAATTTCCAGAGGAGTTTGTCGTAGATGAATTGGTTAGTGGACAACATAAGGTTGACTACACAAATAAGTCCAAGGGGAGAGATGGTTTTTTTAGTTGGGCCAAGTCTGTTATTGGGTGAGCCCATAGAAGGGAAGTTAAACTGTTTGGGATTAGGGCACTGCACATCCCCCCCAAAATCCTCTTACTTTCCTTCTTTCCTCCTCCATGTCACGCAACTTCCCTAGAACGTTTCAATTTTGTTGAACTGTCATCACTATACCCTTATTTTTCTCTCGTCAGCTACTCACGTCTTTTAAACTTCTCTTAAAGTTTTCATTTTTACTACTTTTTCTCTCCAATAACTCTAATTTTGTCCATTATATTCTCCACAATTTCTTTCAATTTTCTCCAATGGCTCGTATCAAACTGCCAAATCATCAAGGGCTGGTGCTGCTCAGTCAAAAACATTCTTTAACGTAGCCCCAACCAGAAGATATAATAGCAACATCATCAAAATGACTTTCTGTTTGGAGCAATGATTCTTGTTTAAAGATAAACCATACATGGGATACAATGAATATGTATCTTCAATAGTAGAAAAATAAGGATGGAATACTTTTTGTTTGCACCCTGAAGATGTTTTAGGAAATATTGTTTGAGAGTTTTATGCCCATGTCAACTCTCCAGATTCACCTTTTATTTACATAAGAGGTACATCCATTCCTTTTGATAAAGACCATATTACTACACAGTTTGGTCTTGCAGGTATACAGGATGAACACACACCATTTGCTGAAAGTATTACTGTTGAAGGGTTAAACCAGGTATTGGAGGATTTATGTATTGAGGGCACACGATAGACTTTTTCCAGCCAAGAATGTTATACTGTCGAGTGGGATTTGTTGAAGCCCATTGGGAATATTTTCTACCATTTCTTGAGAAGCTGACTTATGCCATCTACACACAATACCATAGTTTTGAAAGAGTGAATGCTTTTGTTGTACTCCTTTATAAAAGGGAGAAAGATTAATGTCGGGAGGATCATTTTTCAAGAACCACATAGGTGTGCTGAGAAGAATTCAGATAGCCTAAATTTCTCTTCAGTTATTAATGCCCTATGTCGAACTGCTTAAGTCCCTCTCAATGCAGAGGAGGATATCACCCTTAATAAGGTGGGCTGACCAGGACCATCTTTGCTAAGATCCATGGCACTGATGCTGCTAGGGCAACTTAGCATAGCCATGCCACCACCTCCTTTGCTGCAGATACTCCCACAATATTGCTCTCTTTAAAGCAGTTAGAGTAGAGGATGTCCCTTTTTGAAATCCAGCAGTTTCACCTGACTGAGGAGATGGTGCAGGCCTAGCAACAACAAGCTAAATATTGGGCTTATGTGAGGAGTAGGGATTTGGCTCTAATGGGCGTTGAAATCACCAAAAATAATTCCTACAACAAAATAACTCTAAACAGAAGTAAAGAGTAGTAGGGTCAAGTCCACAGGGATTGGATATTATGATCAACTTCCGTGTTTTTCTTATGAACAGAATTTCGGTTGATATGATTATCTTGGCAAAATTTGTGCCCACAACTCGAAACAGACCTGTAGAAAAATAAATAAAATAAATTAGGGGAGTTGGCAATGTCTAGCAATTAAATAATTAAAATAGTATAAATAAGAAATTAAAGAGATCAAAAGTAAAATTAAATTAGAAAATGAATTTGGATTTTTGTAAACAGAATTAGAAAGCCTTAACCCTAGACTCGGTGGATTCTAGTATTTGAATCGATCCTCAAAATTAGTTTTCTTCTCCAAACAATAAGCTGGTTATAGCGGTTAAGAACGTCCTAACCACCAATTCTTCCTCTCGTAGTTGATCCTAGTACGCCCTGCAAACCAACCCTTACTGATTGTCTAATTGTGATACACATGTTCGTGATTCAAGACCTCGACAGCCTTGCGTTCTGAAGAATCGAACTCCAATTCACTGCATCAATCTTGCGAGATGTTTAAATCCCATCACAACATCCCTAACTTGTTCGCGAAAATCCAAATATAGCATGGCCGACTCGTTTTCCCAACTATACGCTAAAACCACTTCAACCCAATGTACACTCTTTGAATTGAAATCGAGCTAACTTTAAGGGATGAATTTGTCAATCCCAATATTCTAGAGAGATGGTGAATACTGATTTGAAAGATTCTTTAGTACGGATACATTTCTCACGATTCCTGACCGAAAATAATACCGACCTAAAGCTAAGTTAGAATTTTAGTGAAGCGTGGATTTAATCATGCTTTGGTTGGTTTATGGAAAAAGATTAAATGGTATTGGAGATGGATGGAAAATGGAAGGGACTTGGAAAAAAATTAAGCAAATAAAGAAATTAAAAGCTATTGAAACGAAAATTGGCAAAATGAAAAAGAATAAGCTACAGGTTTTTGAAAAAAAGGAATAAAATGGAAAATATCATTAAATCCAATCAATTTCCAATGTATTCAAGGTGTTTCTCAAGCTATCACAAATGTCCTGTTTATATACAAATGATATACTAAACTTGGCCTAACTACCCCCTACATAAAATTAGAATTAAATAAAAATAAAATTAGATTTTCTTCTAATTATAACTTTTACAAGGTCAAGAGAAATCTAATAAGTCCTTGACTATTTCCAAGTTTCTAATTCGGCCCCACTTTATTGACTGTGCTGCAAATTAGTCCTTTCTACTCATTTTTGACTCATAGCATCCCAATTGCATTCCTGAAAAGATTAAAACATGAAATCACTAATTTAGCACGGATGAATTCAAGAATTAATTGATTTAAACACAAACAAAATCACGCAAATTTAACATATTATCAAATCCCCCTACTTAGCTCATGCTTGCCCTCAAGCATATTGGACTTTCATATGTTAGAAATTATTGAATAATTTATTAGAAATCAAGTTTCTTTTCTGCATCCATAATTAATGCAAATAATATAGGCAAAAAATAAATAAGTGCTCAAAATACTTAGTTTGATCAACAAGTGTCCATAAAATTGAAACATGTAAACTAAATTATTTCACTAAATTGAGTTTGAACTAAAATTTGCAAGGTATAATTCTCAATTACTCATATAGTAAATCTTATTTTATTTTATTTTTGGAAGTAGTAAAACCTTTTTACACGAGCTAGGATGACAACCCAAGCACCTTACCCCAGTTATTCAGTTCAAATGGTCTTTTTTTTAACAGCTCGGTTAGTAGAATATTTGCAGGTTTTTGGTTTATCATGTTAGAGTATGCCCAAAGATCAATCATGAGATGGTTGTAATAACATACTTGATTTATCATGTTTATTAATATAAGGAGTTACCATTATTATTTCAGTTGTATAAATAAACTGTTTTATAATAATGTCCTTAGAATAATATGATTATTCTTAAAGTCCTTAGTCAAGTATTATTGTTGGATAGGACAACAATAATGCATTAAGACTAACATGTAGTTGATTGATGATAAAGAGTTTTCATTGATATGGAATGTAAAAATCGATGCATGAATATGTCTGTTAGAGAACAACATAATGGACTAACCCATTATAAGTATGTTTCTTGGATTATTATGTAATTGTCACAACATTACTCATAGTGATTAATATGTATATGATCCTCAGACTTGAGATCATCATAATCCCAACATCGTGAGTTGTATATTTTGATACAGTCAAACGTACACCGTAACTGGTTGTTCTATAAAGGCTGATGTTGGATATACCACGATCTATGTAGAGAGATATGGTTGATCGATATAGGATAAGACCCTCTTACATAATGGGAGTAATATCTTAGGCCACTTGATTGAGTGAGACTAGAAATGTATGGCCATGCTCAAATAAGCTGATATGAGATGTCACACTTATTTGTATATCATAGTCTACTTAAGATATCAAGGAACATGGAATGGACTATGTAAGTGTGACTATTCCATGACTTGTGTCCAATCCAAAGATAAAGGACTTAAGGATTTTTGCATGAAAGGTTAATCATAAAAAGGTTAAGTCGAATCATGATTTCTTGTGACTAAGGTAGCAATGATGCATTGCTAGGTGCCACTCATTGTTTGTAACATTGGAATCGTTCTAGTATTACTGCTAACGTTACAAGAACCTACAAGGTCACACCCTATAGTTGAAATGAACGGAATAAAACATAGTTGGTATTGTGTTTGGTTGTTGCTTAAATTAAATTAATTATAGAATTAATTTAATTGGGTAATCAAATATCAAACACATTATGTACAATGTTATTGTACGCATAATGAGAACATGAATTTAGTTAGTATATAAATTCAAATAAATATATAGTTTACCGAAATCATTATTATAATTAATGTAATTATAATTTTCGGTTTAGAACATTGTTATATTTATTTACTTTCTAAAAACCCTAAAAATAGATATAAAAATCCGTTTTTTCTTTGCTTGGGGTTTGGCAGCCGTCAAAGCAAAGTCTTTTCCAAAATAGTTTTGGGGATTCCTTCCGTTCATTGTCAACTGGGGTGGATTACGTAGAGGCCGAAGTCACGATAGATTACGGCTTGGTTCGATAGTAGATCAGATTACTCGTTGCTGAGGCATTGCTGTCTACTCAGAATAAAGATTCGGTAATTTTGAAGCCTTTATTTCACCCCGATTTGTTCCTCACACATGGATCCATGGTTAGGACCGCTGAATGTTTTATTTTTTTGCTGCGCCGTAGGGGTGCTGGCCTTCCAACAGTGGTATCAGAGCCACTTGTATGATACGTACTTGGGTTTAAATACTTGGGTGATGCAATTGTATGAGATGCATGCTTCAATTTTTATTACGTTTCTGACTATTTAAATCGTTTAAGAGTAACCTAATAACCGTTCCTTTTGACAATAGATTAAATGTTAATCATGATGTTATGGCCTATTCGGTTTTATGTTATTACTGTTAAGTGTTAATAGATCTGTAATGGTACGACGGTGGTACTTACAGTTTCCAGTAAGAGTTAACTGATTAGTGGAACAAGGGTTGTTCTGTCATGAAACCTCAAGGACTAAAATCCCGAAAACATGATTCTATTGATAAAAGTTATCAAATCGTGAGGTTTCATTTGAATGGGGTATGCGGTATGTAAAACGAATATTCTGCATATTGTAATTTGCAAGAGTTACTGTGGGCTAGACGAGAAGGAAAATGTGCCAACTAGTGTGGACCAATAGCTTGTGAAACGGCTTACAGCTTTAGGTTTCCTTTTGGTTCTCCTATTGGATTGGGTTGCACCACCTTAGTTTATGGGCTATAACTATTGCATTTATTTATTGCTTTATTTATTCATGTATGAGATGCTATGGATGTCTAAAGCATGCCAAATTTTAAATATGTTAAAATTTGATAATATTGAACCACATTAATTGATGAGATGAATTAAAAAGACTAAGGTAAACCATAATTAGTGAGATGGAACAACCTTAACAAAATCCCTCTATTAAAATATTAAGTCAATATAGCATTCCAATTTTGCCCTCGTTAATGCCTCGATCAATACTGTGTAGGTTCTGCTAAAGTGAAGTACTAGTATTTATCTTGGTTAAACGCGAAGAATAAACAAGTGATATTCGCTGGTTAAAATTGGTTAATGACTTAACTAGGTTATATTAAAATGGATTGGAAACCTAGAGGCAAGTAATTTGGATAAATCATAAGATGATTAGAACAAGAGTTGTTCACCAAACTTTAGGAGTTACATATGATGTAATTAGCAAGTGTTGCTTACCTAGATAGTCATAATCTTGAGAGTAAAGCCAAAGATGACTTAAGAGGAGGTGAAATATGGATCCTTAACCCACTTGACATACTTTTCAAGAAAGCCTTTCTGAAACTAATATATGAGGGTTATTAATTTTGTAATAAAATAGTGGGAACATCATTTAATAAAGTCTTTTTAATGATTGATATAAATTTGATAAATTTACACACGCATATTTTATTGTTGTGGATACATTATGGCTACAAACACTAATACACTCTCATTGCGATCGGTCCTTGAGAAGGGCAAATTGAATGGTTTGAATTTTCATGACTGGTTCCGTAACTTGAGGATTGTCCTCAAACAAGAAAGAAAATTACATGTCATTGAACAACTGGTTCCTAACGAACCACCCGCTAATGCCTCGAGGGCTGATAGAGATGCTTACAAGAAGCATCTCGATGACATGGTAGACGTTGGATGTATTATGCTTGCCACTATGAATTCTGAGCTTTCGAAGCTACATGAGGACATTGTTGCTTATGAAATGATTGAGCACCTGAAAGAACTTTATCAGGGGCAAGCACGGTAAGAGAGGTTCGATATCTCTAAGGCCCTATTCCAATGTAAGCTGGCTGAAGGAAGCCCAGTAGGACCTCATGTCCTTTAGATGATTGGCTATACTGAAAGCCTGTCTAAGCTTGGGTTTCTATTGAGCCAAGAGTTGGCCACTGATGTTATTCTGCAATCGTTGCAGGATAGCTACAGCCAGTTTGTCCTCAATTTCAATATGAATGAAATTGATAAGACTCTGCCACAGTTGCTCAGTATGTTATGAATTATTGAAGGCAACATGAAAAAGGTTGGACCCAAGCCTATACTGATGGTCCGTAATAACAAGGGCAAGGGAAAGGCCAAAGTTTAGACAAACCCTAAGGGCAAAGGTAGGCCCAAGCCTGGAAAAGTAAAGGCTGCATTAAAACTTAAATGTGGGGGTGCTAAGGAAGGAAACTGTTTTCATTGTGGTGTGATTGGACATTGGAAGCGAAACTGCCCTATTTATCTTGAGGAAGTCAAGAAGGCCAAAATAAGCGGAGCGTCTGCTTCAGTTATTTATAGTATTGATATTAATTTATCAATTGCTACCTCATGGGTATTAGATACTGGTTATGGTTCTCACATTTTTACTTCTGTACAGGGACTACAAAGGATTAAGACTTTGGCTAGAGGAGATGCGGACCTACAAGTTGGAAATGGAGCAAAAGTTGCTGCATTAGCTATGGGAACATATAATTTATCTTTGCCTAGTGGACTTGGTTTATGTTTAGAGGATTGTTATTATGTGCCCAGTTTGACTAAAAACATTATTTCAATTTCTTGTTTAGACAAAATTGGTTTTCAGATAATTATTAAGAATAATTGTTGTTCCTTTTATCTCAATAAGGTTTTCTATGGTTCGGCACAATTGATTAATGGCCTCTATATTTTAGATCAAATGAATCCCATTACAACATAAATACAAAAAGATCGAAAACAAATGACTCAAATCAAACTTATCTATGGCATTAAAGTTTGGGCCACATAAGTGAGGAACGCATATCCAAGCTCCATAAAGATGGTCTCTTGGATTCATTTGTTTTCGAACAATTTGAAGTATGTGAATCTTGCTTATTGGGAAAAATGACTAAATCTCCTTTTACTGGTAAAAGTGAATGAGCTAGTGATTTATTGGGCCTAATACATTCTGATGTATGTGGGCCAATAAATACACAGGCTAGAGGAGGGTTTCACTACTTCATTACTTTCACTGATGATTTCAATAGATATGGGTATGTCTATCTCATGCGCCATAAGTCTGAATCTCTTGAAAAGTTCAAGGAATTCAAAAATGAAGTACAAAATCAACTAGGCAAAACTATCAAGACACTTCGATCTGATCGAGGTGAGGAGTATTTGAGCTTAGAGTTTGATGATCTTTTGAAGCAATGTGAGATTGTCTCACAACTTACTCCTCCTGGTACTCCTCAATGGAATGAAGTGTTTGAAAGAAGAAATCGAACTTTGTTAGACATGGTTCGATCCATGATGAGTCATGCTGATCTGCCAACTTCCTTTTGGGGACATGCACTTGAGACAGCTACTTTCACACTAAATCATGTTCCATCTAAATCGGTTCAAAAGACGCCATATAAGATGTGGACTGGGAAATGTCCCAGTATGTCTTTTATGAAAATTTGGGGTTGCAAAGCTTATGTTAAATGTCAGATGTCTACTAAGCTTGAACCCAAATCTGAAAAATGTGTTTTTGTGGGGTTTTCGAAAGGAACCTAAGGATATTATTTCTTTAATCCCACTGAGAACAAAATACTTGTTGCTCGGACTGGTGTCTTCCTAGAAAGAGAATTTGTTTCTAGAAAAGGAAGTGGGAAAAAGATTGAACTTGAAGAAATTCAAGAATCACAAAATACCACTGAACCAGAGATAGAACAACAACAAGTTCCACAAGGAATTGATGAACAAGATTAGGTAATTTCGAAACCTTTATTTCACCCCGATTCGTTCCTCACACATGGATCCATGGTTAGAATCGCCGAATGTTTTATTTTTTTGCTGTGCTGTAGGTGTGCTGGCGTTCCAACATATCACTCCAACCTTTATTTATTCATTCATTTTATTTTTTTTATTTATTTACAAGCAAATATTTTTTTCCAAACAATCAATTTTCATGAAAAATCTACTTACATATATCAACTTTAAAACACACATGTTGACTAATCTAGCTATTTGAACACTTTAGTTAAAAAATTACCCAATTGCCCAAATTGACTTACTAATGAAATTAGAGGCTCAATGTCAAACAAATTATCAAATAAATCTAGCATAAGATTGAACATATGCAAAAGAGAAATATGCAGCAGAAGACAATCAACCATGCATACTTACCATTTCAATCCCCCCCACTTAATCAATGCTTGTCCTGAAGCATGCTTCATATGCAATAAAGTATAGTAACTCAAACAATAAGCAAAGAGAAAGGTTAAGAATACTACCCATGTGTTTCTAGCGATGTTGTCGGCATTGGGAAATAATTGTCAGCATTTAGCATGGCATGCCCATGCCACCATAAGTATATGATTTTGGGAAAATTGACAACCTCCATTACGTACCTGAAAATAGCACATTAATCTGGTTAAATAATAATCTAGTTATTATTCATTTTATTTTCGATCCAAATTAAACTGAAATTCAAAAATTTAATAAATTAAAAATAAATTTGGGTTGCCTCCCAAAAAGTGCTTTTGTTTAACGTCGTTAGCTCGACGATCTAGAAATTTATTCAATCGACTCTTCGAGAATCAATTCCTTAACCATGTGGACTTGAAAATTTTCGTAGAAAGGCTTCAAACGCTATCCATTGGCCTTGAAAATTTTTCTGAATTTTTCGCTTTTCACCTCGACTGCATCATGCGAAAATATGTGAGTAATAACAAAAGGCCCTATCCATTTAGTTCAGAGCTTACCTGCAAATCTTCTTAGTGTAAGGTCATAAAGTAATACTTCCTGTCCTAGCACAAATTATTTATAGGTTATCTTTTGATCATGGTATGCCTTGATTTTATCCTTATAAATTTGGCCACTTTCATACGCTTCTCGTCAAATTTCCTCAAGTTCTTGAATATGTAACTTACGATACTTATCTACAGCTTCTAGCCCTATGTTGCACTGTTTAATTGCCCAAAACGCCTTATGTTCTAGTTCTACAAGAAGATGACACAGTTTACTAAAAATTAGACAATAAGGAGACATACCTATGAGTCCTTTATAAGTTGTACGGTACGCCCACAGTGTATCATTTAGTCACAAACTCCAATCTTTCCTACCTGGCTTAACGGTTTTCTCCAAAATCAACTTGATTTCTTAATTTGACACTTCTGCTTGACTACTTGATTGAGGGTGATAAGCCGTAGCGACTCGTTGCACTACCCCTTATTTTTTCAAAAGTGTGTTGATTACTTTATTACAAAAATGCATTCCCCGATCGCTGATCAATGCTCGCGGTATGCCAAATCTAGAAAACTTATAACTTTTTAGAAAATCAACTACCGTTTTGGCATCAGTACGACGAGTGGCTTTATGAAGAAGAAAAGAGAAAAAGAGTAGGAAAATGAAGGAAGTGAAATATTACCATGAAAAAATGTAGGTTTAATTACCAACATGAATGCCATGACAATTCCAGAAAGATGATGCATCACTCAATCTACGTCACTCTCAGCTAGCTATACTCATACCAGATAAATCACCCTGAAAAAGAGGAAGCAAAAGGTGTGTGTTGAGTGGGAGGGACCTACCCTATAAGGAAGGAAAGAGAAATGGAGAATCGAGGGAGAGGTAGGAATTTAGAAAATAATTTTTTTCTCTCTGCAGAAAGTTCTCATGAAAAAAAATCTTAGAGAAAGAGAGGAAAGGGTAGCAGCTTACAAAGCAGAAGAATTACAGACACAAGGAAGGGGAAGAGAAATCTATCCTGGGTTTTGCATCAAATCTAATTTTTAGAGCGAAAGCTGGAGTAGCAGAAGCTTCCTGTAGTTGTGCTTTTACTTTCTGATTTGAACTTTGTGATTCGTGATTTTAAAAAATGAGGTTGAATGATTTTGTTATGGATTCAAATATTCAACCCATGAGCTAATTCTTATTGGGTTGGAATTATTTGGATGAATTTTTTTATCTTTAAAGCCCATGGTTTGATTTTGAGTAGGATATTGTTTCATTTGATTTGTGATTATTTTTAATGCATGCATGCAAGCTCTAAACATAGATGACTATAAGATATGATATTTGATCTGGCTTAATTCTGAAAAGATTAATTAGATTAGATTATAATCAGTTGGTACAGGCAAGTATTCGAAAGAATATTTGCAGCACTCTAGACATATAAGTTGCAATCTGTACGGGGAAAGGGAGAAAAATCTGGATATCATTCTTGATTTCGGTAGACATACAAAAACTCAGAATCATAGCTCAAAGTCTAACGTTCGAAAGAAGTAGACTGCAGTAGTGATTTCTTGAACAGTAGAATGGCCAACATTTTTCCATGGCTTTATTATGTTATAGAAATAAGCCCGAGTGATAGTACGAGAAAGAACATATGTTTTATCCCTACTTATTGGTTAATTTGCCCCCATTTAGTTATCTTTAGCACATATTTTAGCATTTTTAGTTCAGTAAATTGCATTTTATAACTCATTGGATCTTAACCTGCTTATCCTTAATTTTTTCATGTTTTTGTATCGATGTCGCTGCATGAGTATTTCCAGATTGCACATAGAATTGTCGCCGCACCTAACAGCTGTCCGAACAAGAACAAAAATGTTTGAGCTGTCCAGTCAGGTATAACTAACTTGTACATACAGAGGCAGCATGATTCTGATGAAATGACACATGTGCTATTTGGAAGAATATAAATATTCACGTGAAAAAGAAAAAAAAAAGGGAGGCTTTTTAGGGGGTATTATCTTCTTGAACCTATCTTTTGAAGCTTTTCAGCTATGGCGGCTTAAGTCTCCTACGAGTGAACCAACATGAAAAGGATGCAGATAAGCTCCTAACAAGGAGCCTTGAGTGCGACACAAGAGGGAATGGAGAGATTCAAGTCGAGATTATCTAGGAATAGTAGTCTCCACTTGTTTCTTTTATATTTCTTTTCTAAGTGATGGTGATTACTTTCTATTTCATGTTTGTACGGAAGTACACATGATTTATAGGTTAAATGTTATTTTATTCAATCTTGCTTCTACTATTTAATCTTTGGGTTTGAATGTTTTTAGCATGGAAGTGTTATTGCGGTCACTGACACTGGAAAGTGCAGTGACAGTTCAAGCTAATAAGCATGACAATGGAAGTTGCTTGAGGATTAGAGGAATTTAATCCACTTGTTCTTAATAGTGTTCCATTGCCATCACTGGAAGGTGTGGTTAATGTACATGTTTAAGTCTTAGATTCAATATAGAAGTTAAGCTTGGTAAGATATTCATTGCAATTTAATGCATCGACAATCACCTATCCTTTTATACCTTGTAAGCACTTAGGATTTTGTTGAATATTCATGTTGGGGATCCCAATTTATAATTATCATATTTCATCTTATTGTTTTCAAGTTATTTCTTCGACAACTACTCTTACAATTTAACTCGTTTCTATCTATTTATTGTACTGACATTGATAGACAAAAGACAACCATCCTCGTGGGATAGATATCCGACAGACTCATATTTGTCTACTATACTTGCATCGACAGTGCACACTTGCACATTATTGCTGTAACGTTAAACAGCCGACTACCGAGTAATTCCAACCTTTATAATTCAATAGTACAAACTTTTTCCCACTTATTCTTTGAGAATTGCCACAACATTTTAATTGACCTAGCATGTAACACCCCTATCCCATATCTGCCGCCGAAGTGGGGTTACGGAGCATTACTGTACAAACGTAAAATTAAAACATTCATTTCATACATTATTGTAAACATAATCTAATACATTCAATCACATAGATAACGTCCCTTGATCGAGCCCTAGAGGCCCTAAAAATACCTTAAGAAAAATTCGAGATCAAATTGGAAACAATCAAAAATTATAAGAAAAAGTTAGAAAAATTGGACTACAGGGGTCACAATGTCAAGACACACGCAAGTGTCTCAAGTCGTGTCCCAGCCCGTGTTGTCACCCGTGTAACTCTTTAAGTTGGATCACACAACCAAGCCACACGTCTGTGTGCCAGGCCATGTCCTAGGCCATGTAGTAGCAAAACTTGCATGCTTTAAAACCTATAAGGGACACACGGCTGTGTCGCCTGGCCGTGTGTCACACATAGTTGAGTCACACTGTAACACCCCTAACCCGTATCCTTTGCCAGAATAGGGTTACAGAGCATTACCGTAAAACCGTTACATAAAAATATACATTTCCAAAAATTCCACTAAACATAGCATAATCAATTCATATTCATGCATGTCGTCCAGCATAATCAATTCATATTCATGCATGTTGTCCCTTATTCAAGCCCTCGAGGCTTTAGAATCACTTTAGAAATGATTCAAAACTAAATCGGAAACTTTTGAAGCATTGAGGACAAAGTTAGAGAAATTCAAGCAGCAGGGGTCACACGGCCGTGTGGCCAGACTGTGTGACTCACATAGTTGAGATACATGTCCGTGTATCAGGCCGTGTAACATTCAAAATAAGGACACATAGTTGTGTCCCAACCCGTGTAACTCTCTGACTTGGGTCACACGGCCAAGCCACAAGCTAGTGTACCAAGTCGTGTAACTTTTGAAATGGCTTCACATGCCTCTGTGTGAGGCCGTGTGCTAGGCCATGTAACTTCCTAACTTGTAACATCTAAAACCTATAGGGGATACACGACCGTGTCGCATGGCTGTATGTCACACACGGCTGAGACACACGCCCGTATCTTAGGTCGTGTGGACAAGAAATTGACCAAAGTCAAGCCATTTCTTTCACCCATTTGAGCATGTTCCTACAAATAATATGCACATATAATTAAGGTACCAAAACATACCAAAACATTCATAATAGGACCAATTCAATAAGCTATTTATCCATCCAACCAATCTGCCATATAGGCACCTCAATCACAATCTAGCACATATACATAATCTTATACATATTTGGTCATATTTCATCCAAACACATTTAGTTCAATTCCATATCAAAGCATACCATAATTGACCACAACTTACCACTATGGTCACAAACTATGCATCAACTTGACCATGTTAACATCAAAACCATAAGGTACCAAAAGTACCATATATTCAAAACAACATTTACATGCCAAAATCATCAACTAGCCATTAAACTGAAATTCACCTATACATGCCATTATAACCTTGACCAAAACATCAAAATCTACCGATATAATCACTAGATAGTGTGATAGGTCTCCGACGAGCTTCCAAACCGATCAAGCTTCTGATAAACTATAAAACATAAGAAAGAAAACAACGTAAGCATATAATGCTTAGTAAGTTCGTATAACATGAGCATAACTTACCATTTCAATGCATAAATTTAAAATTAAACATGAACCAATCCAACATAAGCTTGGCACAAGCCTAAGCATAAAAAACAACACAAGTTAGTGCTTAAACACATGACTTAAGAAAATCATCCCATGGTAAGATAGATTTCATGAACATTGGACATTTGAATTCATACTTTCTATAAACATGGTTATACATACTTTAATCATCCTTAATTCTTATCTTTCCATAAGTTCATGACTTAGCCATTGGAACAGTTACCGTTCCATCCCTTTTCATGCCTGTTGAACCACTTAAAATAATATTGGATATGCGGGAAGCTCACATAGAGTGTGCTAAACATATGGTTGAAACCAATCTTTTTCCTTTTTCCTTTACATCGATGCTCACTTGAGCCATAAATGGGTCTGCTCACACAAGCTGACGGTCGGAATGTAGCTACATGATACTGCTCATACAAGCTGACGAGTATCCACAACAAATGCTAGAACTCAGCCATCGATAGGACATTCAGGACCAACACCCGAAACATAATAATCCTAATGACATGTCATTCGTATCCTATATATTCCTAAGGTCCAAACAGGACTCGATAATCATCGAAATGTTGTTAGATTTCCATTGTAACATTTCATTATAAATAGCATAATAGCATATAAATCAAATAACAATAAAATGTTATTTAAACATACAAACTTACCTCAATTTTAAAGATGTCAAAATAGAATCAACTAATCTGAGGCTTTATCTTTCCCTCGATCTAGATCCGTACGAGGCTTAACTTGATCTAAATAAGCAAATTCAATCTATTTAATATTCATTCTATTAATTTAAGTCCAAAATTCATACTTTTACAAAATTACAATTTTACCCCTAATATTTTAACTTCTTTAAAGTTAGTCCTTAAGCTAGTAAATGGAAGTTTATACAATTTCATCCTCACTTCATGCTAGCGAATTTACCTAGGGACTTATACAACCTCATAAAATTCAACACTTCACAAATTTAACATAATATTTTACTACTTTTACAAATAAATCCCTAAATTATAATTTCATCAAAAATAACTTTACAAAAGTTTTTTCTTTAACAACAAGGACTCATAATCTTTCATCAAACTTCATAAATCATGCAAGTACATTCATGGAAAAACCTTAAACCTTTAACATTTTTGCAAATTAGTCCCTGGTCTAGTTAGATTATGCTACAATGACTTCAAAAACATATAAATCATTAAAAACGAGATGAAAACACACTTACATGCAAGAGAGATATAATCGAATGCTAAAGGTGCAAAAATGGAGGGTTTTCTTCTTCCTAAATTGGTGCAGAAGATGAACACCAAAATAAAGCCTTAATTTTCTTTAATTTGTTTTAAGTTAAATTATTAATTTACGAAATCAACCTTCGTTATAAACTTTAAAATTACTTAATACTATGTCCATAATTGTCCACCTACTAATTAAATAGTTCAATTACCATTTAAGTCACTCACATTAAAATTCCATAGCAATTTATCACCTTTAGCTAATAGAACTATACTTTTTCACCTTTTTCAATTTAGTCCTTTTTACTTAATTAAGCATGCAAACATCAAAATTTATTCACGAAATTTTTATACGACCTTACAATTTACTGTAGACATTAAAATAAAAATAAAATAAATTTTTACTTGTTGGATTTGTGGTCCCGAAACCATTATTTGGATTTCACTAAAAATGGGATGTTACACACACGCCCGTGTCTTAAGCCGTGTGGACATGAATTTGCCCAAAAATAAGCCATTTCCAACACCAAACCATGCAACTACCTAAAGGTCTTAGTACACCATATCAAGGCATTTAAACATGACCCAAAACCTACATAAAATGACCAAATCAATAGTCCAAGATCATTCAACTAATAAGCCATACAAGGCACCTTAATATCAATTACCAAAACCTACCAAATCATGCAAACTTTACTAAATACATTCATCAACTACAAATTCCAAAAACCTAATAAACATATGGCCTAAAGTAGCTTCATGACTCAAACCATCAAACGATACCAATAAACAATTCTCATTCATTATAAAAAATGACAAAAAGTACCGTCTAAAGTAAGCATCATAACCTATTTATGCATATATGGCATCAAAACACAAACACAATTAATTATTATATACACATCATCAAATACCATTTTATAACATCCAAAATACGTTTCAACCCCAAATTCAACTACTTATGTTTATACATGCCATTATTCTAGGAGATAGAAAAACTACCAAAGTCGGTGGATAGTGTGAGCTAAAGATTTGATCTGCCCAAAGTGTCAACAATAATGATCTACAAAACAATCCACAAAAACAAATAAGCTTCTAGAGATTAGTAAGAATGTAGCATATCGTTTAATCTGTCAATAAATTGAATACAATTCATATATTAGTCAATTCAGAATTACCAAGGCCTAAACAAAGTACAAAGTACATCCAGGGGTACCTAAGTACAAACCGGGGCATGTCTGTGCAATTCAAGGGTATCGAAGTACAAATATGGGCATGTATGTGCAATTTAGGGGTACCAAAGTACAAATAGGGGCACGTCTATGAAATTTAGGGGTACCGAAGTACAAATAGGGGCACATATGTGCAATTCAGGGGTATCGAAATACAAACAGGGGCACGTATGTGCAATTCATCATTATTCTTATAATAACGTAATAATTAAAGCATCATAATATAAGTAAACAAATAGAAAATTCATTACGTATAAAAACACTACGAACTTACCTCGACAATTAGAGCGTAGAAACAAAATCGACTAATCTAAGGCTTTAACTTTTCCCCGATCTAAATACGTTATTGGTCTATCTTGATCTAAATAAACAAATTCAATCCATTTAATATATCTATTATTCGATTCATCCACATTTCAGTTTTTTGTGAAATTACAATTTTGGCACTAACATTTTAGCATTTTACAATTTAGTCCTTAAGCTCAAAAATTGAAATCTAAGCATTTTAATCCTCATCTCATGCCAACCAAATTCACTAGGGACCTATACCAATACATACAAACCTACGTTTCACAAATTTACCATGAACGTTTATCATTTTCACAAATAAGTCCTTAAACACAATTTTCATCAAAATTCTCTTTACAAAACTAGTTTATTTATAAACAAAGACTCATAATATTTATTTAAACATCAAGAATAATGCAAGAAAATTCATGGAAAAACCTTAAATCTTTAACAATTTTGCAATTTGATCCCTGGAATAGCTATATTAAGCTACAACGATCCTGAAAACAAAAAAATCATTAAAAACTAGATTAAAAAAATACCGTGCAAGCAAGAAGAACTGGTTGAATGTTTCAAACCCTAAAAATGGCTTCTGTCCCCTTAAATTTCGGTGGAAGCCTATTTTGAAGAAGATGAATGCTTTGTTTTATTTAATTTTGACCTTATTTACTCATTTACCCTTTTAACATTTAAAATCATTCAAAATTACATTAATACCTTATCCATGAATGTCCACTAACCCTTTAATTGGTCTATTTACCATCCCAGTCCCTTAGATTAAAAATTCGTAGCTATTTGACACCTTTAATTAATAAAACTCTAGTTTTGCACTTTTTACGATTTAGTCCTTTTAAAGTAATTAAGCATGCAAACGTCAAAATTTCTTAACGAAATTTTAGTACAACATTAATAATGTCCCATAAACATTAAAAGAATAATAAAACAATATTTTACTTGTAAAATTTGTGGTCTCAAAACCACTGTTCAGCTTTCACTAAAAATGGGCTGTTACAACTCTCCCCCAAAGAAATTTTCGTCCCCGAAAATCTTATCAGAAAAGAGGTTCGGGTATTGCACTTTCATAGCTTCTTCAAGTTCCTAGGTAGCCTCTTCTAATCCTTGATGTTTCCAGATAAGTTTAACTAAAGCTATACTTTTATTTCTCAATTATTTAACCTTCTAAGCTAGAATTCTGATCGGTTCTTCACTGTAAGTCATATCTGGTTGTATCTCGACATCAATATGTGCAATCACGTGTGAAGGGTCTAATCGATACCGTCATAACATTGATATGTGAAATATATTATGAATCTTTTCTAACTCTGACAATAAAGCTAATCTATAAGCTACTGGACCAATTCTCTCAATGATCTCATATGGCCCGATAAACCACGAACTAAGCTTTCCTTTCTAATCGAATCGGAGGACTTTCTTCCAAGGTGGCACTTTCGAAAACACTTTGTCGCCAACTTGAAATGCAATGTCTTTTCTTTTCAAATCTACGTAAGACTTCTGTCGATCCAAAGGCGCTTTCAGATTGTCACATATCACTTTAACTTTTTCTTCGGTTTCTTGTATCAAATCAACACCCAAAAGCTTTTTCTTACTGAGCTCAGTCCAGTATAAAGAAGTTCGACTCTTTTGACCATACAAAACATCGTACGGTGCCATATTAATGCTTGATTGATAAATATTATTGTATGAAAATTCAACTAACAGTAGAAATCTCTCCCAATTACCTTTGAACTCCAAAAAAACAACATGGTAGCATACCTTTGAGTATCTGAATCACTGCTCAGATTGACCATCTGTTTGGGGATGAAATGCTAAACTAAAATGCAGTCGAGTACCTAGACCTTTGTGTAACTTGCTCCAGAATCAAGATGTAAACCGTGGATCTCTGTCAAAAATAATAGATGGTGGCACACATGCAACCGAATGATCTCGGCAACATACAACTCTGCCAATCTTGAGTGAAAAATCCGTATGCACTAGAATAAAATGCGTGGATTTCGTCAAACGATCAATAATGACCCATACAACATATTTTTTTCTCAAAGATAGAGGCAATCCCAATAAAAATTCCATCGTGACACGTTCTTATTTCTATTTTGGAATCATCACTAGTTGTAATAAACCAGAAGGTACCTGATGCTTGGCTTTAACTTGCTGACAAACCAAACATTTCAATAGGAACTTAGAAATCACTCGTTTCATACCTGGCCACCAATACATCTGTTTCAAATCACCGTACATTTTATTGCTACAAGGATGAATCGACAAGCTACTACTGTGAGCTTCCTGTAAAATTTGCTAAATGAGATCAGACTTTCTTGGAACACAAGTTCTGGCTTTAAAGTGCAAACTGTCATTTGAACCCACATGGAAATCTAAATCAGGTGTCATCTCAATCTGTTTCTATTTAGCTAACGAAACATCATCACATTTCTTAAATTCACAAATCTGTTGCAGAAACGTCACTTTAGCTTTTAATTCAACTAAAATCGAACCATCATTACTCAACGTTAGTCATGTTTTCAAAGCTCGCAAAATACATAAAGATTTTATACTCAATGTATCAACAACAACATTAGCCTTTTCCAAATGGTAATCAATGATCAAGTCATAATCTTTCAATAATTCGAGCCATCTACGCTGTCTCAAATTCAAATCTTTTTGCAACATTAAATACTTTAGGCTTTTATGATCCATGAAGATATGACATTTTTCTTCGTACAAATGGTGTCGCCAAATATTCAAAGCAAACACAATAGCTGCAAGCTCTAAATATTGAGTCGGGTAATTCTTTTCATGCGATTTCAACTATCTAGAAGCATACGCTATCACTTTGCATTCTTGCATCAAAACACAACCTAAACCATTCAATGAAGCATCATTGTGAACAAAAAATTCTTTACTAGACTCTGGCTGAACCAACCCAAGTGCCTCGGTTAACAAAGCTTTCAATTGATTAAAACGTTGCTGACATTTCTCTGATCATTCAAATTTAACATTTTTTTGCAATAGTTTTGTTAATTATACAACAATCATCGACAATCCCTTGATGAATCTTCTGTAATATCCGGCTAAACCCAAAAAACTTTTGACTTCAAATACATTTCTTTGAGGCTTCCAATCTACTACAGCTAAAATTTTGTTCGAATCAACTCTAATGCCACCTGCTGATACCACATGTCCCAAAAATCTGACTTCTCCGAGCCAGAACTCACATTTGCTGAACTTAGTGAATAATTATTTTTCGTGTAAGGTTTGTAAAACAATTCTGAAATGTTGAGTATGCTCTGTCACATATCGTGAATAGATCAAAATGTCAGTAATGAACACAATGAAAAATCTATCTAAATACGGTCTAAGTATTCTATTAATCAAATCTATAAATACAGTAAGTGCATTAGTCAAACCAAATGGCATCATAAGAAACCCATAATGTCTGTACCTGGTTTAAAACACGGTTTTCGGCACATTCGAGTCTTTAACTGTAACTGATAATAACCAGAATGAAGATCAATCTTTGAGAATACTGGTGCACCTTTCAGCTGGTCAAACAGATCATCTATATGTGGCAATGGATACTTGTTCTTGATCGTGACTTTGTTGAGCTATCGATAATCTATACATAGTCGCATGAATCCATTCTTTTTCTTAACAAATAACACAAAATCACCCTAAGGAGAAAAACTAGGTCGTGCAAAGCCTCTATTTGTGAACTCTTGTAACTGAGTTTTCAACTTTTTCAATTCTGTAGATGTCATTCTATACGGGACTATTGATATCAGAAATGTTTCTGGCATTAATTCAATAGCAAACTCAACCTTTCTGGTCGGCGGTAACCCTGGTAACTCTTCTAGAAATACATTTATTTACTCATATACCATTGGAATCTATTCTACCTTCAATTTTGAAACCCTGGAATCAACTATATAAGCGCGATATACTTCAAAGCCCTTTTTAACATATTTATGTGTCGTCATAGGTTAGATTATATTAGATGTACCATCCAATCTATCTGACTCAATTCGGATCCATTTACCATCCTTACATTTTAACACAATATGTTTTCTTCTACAATTCACAATAGCATCATGTAGAGTCAACTAGTCCATACCAAGAATCACATCAAATTCATCAAAGACTAACAATACCAAACTGGTAGAGAAATCGTAACCCCTAAATTTCAGTAGACATGATCTACATAACTGATTAACTAGAACACACTGACCCAGGGGATTTGTAACTTCCACAGTATATTTAGTGAATCCAACAAGTATTTTCTTTTTGTCTACTAATGTAGTACATATATACGAATGAGTTGATCCAAGATCAATCAATGCATATACATTAATATCAAAGAGAGAAAAAGTACCTGCAATAACATTTGGAGTAGCAGCTTCCTCTCAAGCTCGGATTGCATAGGCCCTAGTTGGTGTTCTTGATTCAGACCGTTCATTCATCTCGTTGTTCTTTGCTCGATTGGGAGTAGCATTTCTAACGTTTCCAGATCGTCTACACCTCTGAGAAGTTGCTTCAGGCTTATTTGATTGATTTTTGGTATCATTTTTCTTCTTCAGACAGTTACGAGGAAAATGGTCAATAGACCCACAACGAAAAGAAGCTCCCGATTTTGATTGACACTCACCAAAATGTCTTTTATTGCATTTATCACATATAAGAACGGTTCTCTCAACATTTCTTAACAGTAGCCGCTAGAGAATTAACTGACTGGAAATTACTTTGCCTCGATTTCTCTTTGCCAACGAACTCTGAAGGAGCAGCTGATCAACTTGTGTCCTTTCTAAATTTCTTCAATGGAAACGCTTGAGCATGCTTGAATGACCCTCTTTTGTTATAGTCTGAAAATTTCAAATCTGACTGTCATTCGCTTTTACAAATTTCTTCAACTTTCGCAGCCTAGTCTGAAAGTTTTACAAATTCCCGTAATTTTATTGCTACTATAGCCATACGAATATCATCATTCAACCTATTTTCAAATCTAATGCACATTTCCTCCTCATTTGATACGATGTTATGAGCAAACTTGCTTAACTTCAGAAATTCACGTTTATACTCAGCTACAGTTTGATTTCCTTATTTTAACTCGAGAAACTCTTTATTATTCCGGTCAATGAACAATCGGCTAACATACTTTTTCTTGAATTCATTTTGAAAGAAGTCTCAATTAACACGATCTCTCGATGTCATCTTGCTCAAAGTATCCCACCGAAGATACACCTCATCTTTCAGTAAGGATACTACACATCGCAAACAATCTTTAGGGGTGTATAACAATTTTACAAAAACTTTCTTTGTATTCATTAGCCAATGCTCGACTTTTGAAGGATCATCATCTACCGTACCTCTAAATTTTTTCACTCTACATTTTTAAATTTTATCTACTGATACTCGGGTAACTATCATAGGTATGGGGTGTGGAGTATTTAGAGGTGTCGAAAGAGGCACAATAGGGGGTGGAGGTGGTGGAGTTGCGAGATTTGCTTGCTTGAACTCATTTAACCATTTGTTCATCATTCCAAGAAATAAATTTTTCATCTCATCACCAACGGATTGTGGAATAAACGCACTATTACTTGCTTCGAGATTTGAAGTTTGAAAAATACTTTCAGCTTCATTAACTATAGCTCGGTTCAATTTGGCTGACATCTTGATTATATAAGAAAATACAATGTTAGAACGGATCAAAAGCATCACACTATCATAGGGTATAAATGGCACGTATATACTAAACTTTACTCCTCTACGTTAGTCGTAGAATCAACTAAGCCGTAGCTCTAATACCACTAAATGTAACACCCTTATCCCATATCCTTTGCCGGAGTAGGGTTGTGGAGCATTATCATACAAATGTAACATTAAAACATTCATTTCATACATTATTGTAAACATAATCCAATACATTCAATCACATAATAACGTCCCTTGATCAAGCCCTCGAGGCCCTAAAAATACCTTAAGAACAATTCGGGATCAAATTGGAAATAATTAAAAAGTATAAGAAAAAGTTAGAAATATTTGATTGCAGGGGTTACATGGCTATATGACTCACATGACGGAGACACACGCCTGTGTCTCAAGCCATGTAATAATTGAAATAGGGACACATGCCCATGTTCTAGCCTGTGTCCTCACCCGTGCAACTTTTTGAGTTAGGTCACATGACCAAGCCACACTCCCGTGTGCTAGGCTGTGTAACTCTCAAAATAACCACACAAGCTTTTGTGCGAAGCCTTGTACTAGGCCATGAAACAGCCTGACATGCATACTTTAAAACCTATAGAGGACACACGGCTGAGTCACACACCTATGTCTTAGGCCGTATGGACATGAATTTTTCGAAAAATAAGTCGTTTCCAACACCAAACAATACACTACCTAAAGGACTTTAGTACACAATATCAAGGCATTAAAATATGACCCAAAACCCACATAAAATGACCAAATCAATAGTCCAAGATCGATCAAGCAATATGCCATACAAGGCACCTCAATATCAATTACCAAAACCTACCTAATCATTGAAACTTTACTAAATACATTCATCAACTACAAATTCCAAAAACCTAATAAACATATAACCTAAAGTAGCTCTATGACTCAAACCATCAAATGATTCCAATAAACCATTCCCATTCATTATCAAAAGTGACCAAAAGTACCTTGTAAAGTAAGCATCATAACCTACTATGCATATATGGCATCAAAACACAAACACATTTAATTATTATATACACATTCATCAAATATCATTTTATAACATCGTAATTACATTTTAACCCCAAATTCAACTACTTAAGTTTATACATGCCACTACCCTAAAAGATAGAAAAACTACCAAAGTCAGTGGATAGTGTGAGCTGAAGATTTGATCGACCCAATGTGTTAACAATAATGATCTACAAAACAATCTACAAAAGCAAATAAGCTTATAGAGCTTAGTAAGAACATATCATATTGTTTAATCTGTCAATAAATTGAATACATTTCATATATTATTCAATTCAGAATTACCGAGGCCTAAACAGAGTACAAAGTACATCTAGGGGTACTGAAGTACAAACAGGGGCACGTATGTGAAATTCAGAGGTACTGAAGTACAAACACAGGTACGTCTGTGCAATTCAAAGGTATCGAAATACAAACAGGGGCAGATATGTGCAATTCATGGGTACCGAAGTACAAATAGGGGCACGTATGTGCAACTTATCATTGTTCTTCTAATAACATTATAATTAAAACATCATAACATAAGTACACAAATAGAAAGTTCATTACATATAAAAAACACTACGAACTTACCTCGACAATTACAGCATAGAAACAGAATTGACTAATCTGAGACTTTAGCTTTTCCCTGATCTAAATCCCTTCTTGGTCTATCTTGATCTAAATAAACAAATTCAATCCATTTAATATCTCTATTATACGATTCATTCCATACTTCATATTTTGGTGAAATTTCAATTTTTCCCCTAACATTTTAACTTTTCACAATTTAGTCCTTAAGCTCTAAAATTGTAATCTAAGCTTTTTAATCCTCATCTCACGCCAACCGAATTCACTAGGGACCTATATCAATACATACAAACCTACATTTCACAAATTAACGATGAAATTTTATCATTTTCACAAATAAGTCTTTAAACACAATTTTCATCAAAATTCACGTTACAAAACTAGTTTATTTATCAACAAAGACTCATAATCTTTCTTCAAACATCAAAAATCATGCAATAGCATTCATGGAAAAGCCCTAAATCTTTAACAATTTTGAAATTTGATCCCTAGGCTAGCTATATTAAGCTACAACGATCCCGAAAACATAAAAATCATTAAAAAGAGATTGAAAAATATACCATGCAAGCAAAAAGAAGTTGACGAATATTTCAAACCCTAAAAATGGCTTCTTTCCCCTTCAATTTCGGTGGAAGCCTATTTAGAAGAAGATGGATGCTTTGTTTTAATTAATTTTGATCTTATTTACTCATTTACCCTTTTAACCTTTAAAATCATTCAAAATTACATTAATACCTTATCCATGAATGTCCACTAACCCTTTAATTGGTCTATTTACCAACCAAGTCCCTTAGATTAAAATTCCATAGCTATTTGACACCTTTGACTAATAAAACTCTACTTTTGCATCTTTCTTCGATTTAGTCCTTTTTACGTAATTAAGCATGCAAGCGTTAAAATTTCTTAATGGAATTTTAATATGACCTTACTAACATGCCATAGACATTAAAATAATAATAAAATAATAATTTACTTATCAGATTTGTGATCCTAAAACTGTTGTTCTGATTTCACTAAAAATGGGTTGTTATATAGGATATTTTTATTTCTAATTAATTTTATTAATCCATTCATTACATTTATTTATCAATTAATCACCTATTTATTTTTCATATTTTAATTAGTCAATTTTATAGTAATAGCATAACAAATTATTTTAGTCAATTCCGATCCTTGTGGAGACGATACTTGGTCATCACTTTATTACTTTATTCGACGTGTATACTTGCACATTCGCACTACACATTGACATCCAACAAGTTTTTGGTGCTGTTGTCAGGGGTCAGCGATTTTGGTGAAATATTTGGTGTGTTATTACAACTTTACTTTTATTAGTTTAGCTTAATTAGTTGTTTTGACTTTTTTTTCTTTTCAGGATTTTGTTAGTGCATGAATAGTGATATTTTAGCAATTGAAGAGTATTCTTTTTATCCAGAAATTGTGAAAACCTTGAGAAGAAGGAGAAAATAATTGTGAGAAATGGAGAGAATTAGAAACAATCAGGTTAGAGAAGAGCGATTACATCAGGAAGGAAGGCATGCTGATATTTCTTGAATAATAGATAACAGAGATAGACCCATCAGAGAACATGTAGTGCCGATCTTGAATGATTTGAATGTAGGAATTTTTAGGCTGTATATTCAGGCTCAACAGTTCGAGTTAAAACTGGTGATGTTTTAAATGTTACAAACTGTGGGGAAGTTTAGTGGATTGCTTACTGAAGATCCACAGTTGCACTTAGGACTCTTTTTGGAAGTCTGTGATTCATTCACGCAGCAGGGTGTTCCTGAAGATGCCTTGAAACTGAAGTTATTCCCTTATTCATTTTGAGATTGTGCCAGAGCATGGTTAAACAGATTACCGTCAGGAACTGTGGCATCTTGGAATGAACTTTGTTAGAGGTTTCTGCTGAGATATAATATTCTGAACATGAATGCCAAACTAAGGAATGATATTATGTCCTTTCAGCAATCTGAGGATGAAACATTATATGAAGCGTGGGAGCGATTCAATAAGTTAATTAGAAAATTCCCAATGCATGGTTTCCAACATTAATGGAAATTTTTTACAATGGATTAAATGCACATACAAGGATGGTAGTTGACGTATATGAAATTCTGGAGAGGATAGAAAACAATGATTACCAATACCCCACTGCTAGAGTAGGGACTGGCAGAAGAGTTTTTGAAGCAATGGAACTTCATGCAATCACTTCCATAACAACTCAGGTATCATCTCTAATGAATATGATTAAAACACTGAAAAGACTAACTGCAGTACAGGAAATAAAAGCAGCTGAGTTAGCATGTGTTTACTATGGAAAAGATCATGTTTTTTTATGAATGCCGATCAAATCTAACTTCAGTTTATTATATGGGAAATTTTAATCGCAGCAACAACAACCCATATTCCAACACATATAATCCAAGAAGCAACATCCCAACCTCAATTGGAGTAATCTAGGGGTGGGAAATTCTAGCAATGCTATTCGAAAAAATGTTGCGGGTGCACCACCTGGATACAATCAACTCATGCCACGACAAAATGTTTAGTAAAATTCAACTTTGAGTTATTCATCGATGGCAGATCTATTGACAGAATACATGGCCAAGAATGATGCTATTATTCAAAGTCAAACTGCATCTTTAAGAGCTTTAGAGAATCAAGTGGGGCAAATTACCAAAGCATTAAGCTCAAGACTTTAAGGAGCACTATCGAGTGATACCGAAAATTCATGATCTCAAGGAAAGGAATAGTGTAAAGTTATTACGCTCCAAAGTGGTACATAACTACCAGGAATTGTTAGTAACACCACTATTGAAGAAAGTAGTTTAGATTTCACAATTAAGAAGAATTTAGAACCAGAAGTAGAGAAAGCTACAAAGCAAAAGAGCAACCAAAAAAATGTTGAAGCAGATTCACCTTGCATTGCGAATAACAATGCCACGGAAAATCAACCTCAAGAAATGGAAGAAAGGCCACCACCACATTTTTCTCAGCATTTCCAAAAATCTAAGAAAGATTTTCAATTCAAGAAAATCTTGGACGTCCTAAAGCAATTACATATCAACATACCATTGGTGGAAGCATTGGAACAAATGCCCAACTATGTGAAATTCAAGAAATATCTTATCAAAAAGAGAAGGTTAGGGGAGTTTGAAACTCTTGCTCTCACTGAAAGATGCACAACAATGCTAAGAAACAAATTTCCACCGAAGTTGAAGGATTCAAGGAGTTTTACTATACCTTGCTCTCTTGGAAATTATTATGTTGGCAAAGCATTATGCGACTTAGGTGTGAGTATAAATCTAATGCCTATGTGTGTTTTCAGGATGCTGGGGATAGGGAAGGCAAGACCTACAATTGTCACTTTACAATTAGCTAATCATTCATATACACATCCAGAAGGTAAAATAGAAGGCGTGTTGGTAAGAGTTAACAAATTTATTTTTCAAGTAGATTTTATTATTCTAGAATTTGAGGCTGATAAAAAGGTACCAATCATACTTTGGACACCTTTTCTAGCAACTATAAGAACATGAATTGATGTTCAAAGAGGTGAAATAACTATGAGAATTAACGATCAACAGATAACTTTTAATGTTTTCGATGCTATGAAGTGTGCAGATACAAATGAAAAATGTCACACTGTGGAGATTATTGACACAATAGTTCAGGAAGAAATTGTAAACTTTTATCACAATAATTGTAATGATGATGCAAATTTAATTGAGTTAATTGAAGTAGAAATGATTGAAGAGCGTGGTGAACTGCTAGATGTTAAAAAAATTGAGAATGGATCAATTAGAAGCTTTGAATCATTAAATTTATAGAACCATTCTTTTAAATTTCCTCGGCCATCCATAGAAGATCCTCCTATGTTGGAATTGAAGCCTTTGCCATCATATTTGAAGTATGCTTACTTGGGAGATAACATCACATTGCTGGTAATTATTTCTGTGGCTTTGACATTAAATCAAAAAGCTCAATTATTAAAAATTTTGAAGAAATCTAAGAAAGTATTGGGACGACGATTGTAGATATTAAAGGAATCAGTCCAATAATCTACATGTACAAAATATTACTAGAGGATTTCCATGGCAAACCTATCGAGCAACAGAGAAAACTGAACCCCACTATGAAGGAAGTTGTCAAAAAGAAGATTATCAAATGGTTGGATGCTGGAATCATATACCAAATTTTTTATAGTTCTTAGGTGAGCCCTGTTCAATGTGTACCTAAAAAAGGGGGTGTCATCGTGGTAAGCAATGATAACAATGAACTCATTCCTACTCGTACTATCACAGGTTGGAGGGTTTGTATTGATTATCAGAAACTCAATAAAACAACAAGGAAAGACAATTTTCCTCTGCCATTTATCGATCAAATGTTAGATAGATTAGTGGGGAAAGCTTTCTATTATTTCCTAGATGTTTATTCAAGGCATAACCAGATTGCCATAGCTCCTAATGATCAAGAGAATACCACATTCGCATGTCCTTATGAAACTTTTGCATTCTGATGAATGTCGTTTGGATTATACAATACCACTACAACATTTTAGCATTGCATGATAACAATATTTTTGGACATCGTGGAGAAATTTTTAGAAGTTTTTATGGATGACTTCTCGGTGCATGGCGATACTTTTGAAAATTGTTTTAAAAATCTTGAGTTAGTTTTTTGTCGATGTGAAGAAACCAACCTTATTCTCAATTGAGAGAAATGCCACTTCATGGTCTGTGAAGGCATTGTTCTGGGACATAAATTTTCAAAGCAAAGGATTGCCGTCAACAAAGAAAAAATCAAAGTTATTGAGAAATTGCCACCACCCTCCACAGTTAAATGTATTCGCTGTTTTCTTTGCCATGTAGGATTTTATAGACAATTCATCAAAGATTTTTCAAAAATATCAGTACCCCTGTGTACATTGTTAGAACACAACAGATCTTTCATTTTTAATGATCAATGCTTACAAACATTTCAGGAGCTAAAAAAGTAGCTAGCCATAGCACCAAATTGGACTTTACATTTCGAACCTATGAGTGATGCTAGTGATTTTGTTGTAGGGACAGTACTTGGGAAAAGAAAGAATAAGCTATTTCATGCTATCTACTACGTAAGCCATACGTTGACTGATTCACAACTAAATTATACCGCTACTGAGATGGAGCTGTTAGTTGTTGTATTTGCCTTCGACAAATTCAGTACTTATTTAGTAGGCACCAATGTTACGCTTTATACAAACCACTTTGCTATTAAATACTTGGTGACCAAGAAAGACGCCAAACCCAGGTTGATTCGATGGATATTATTATTGAAGGAATTTCATCTAGAAATTAGAGATAGGAAAGGCACAAAAATCAAGTGGCTGATCACTTATCTCGAATTGAAGCAGAAAATGAAGACGGTAATATTCAGCGCATTCAAGAAGATTTCCTATATGAGCAACTATTAGTTGCCATGGCATTACCATGGTATGCTGATATTGTAATTTTTTTTGTTAAGTGGACTACTGCCACCTGATCTCGTAAATCAAAGACGAAAAACATTTCTCCATAATGCTAAACAGTATTATTAGGATAAGCTATTTTTATTCGAACATTGTGTAGACTAGATAATTCGGAGGTGTGTTCTAGATGATGAGATTCAAAGTATTTTATTTCATTGTCATTCAACACCATCTAAAGGGCACTTTGAGGGCATGTGTACTACGAAAAAAGTTCTCCAATCTGGTTTTTATTGGCCAACCATGTTTAAAGATACTCATGAATTTTGCCAAGCTTGCGATCACTGTTAAAGAACTAGAAAACTATCAAGAAGTTATGAGAGGTCCTTGCTATCTATTTTAGAAGTGGAACTATTTGATGTTTGGGGAACTGATTTTATGGGACCATTCTCACCTTCTTCGGCACTGCATGCATACTTTAGCTGTTGATTATGTCTCCAAGTAGGTTGAGGTTGTTGCTTTACCAACAAATGAAGCCAAATCAGTACTGAAATTTCTTCATAAGAATATTTTTACCAAGTTTGGAACTCCCCGTGCTCTAATTACTGATGAAGATTCACACATTGATTGCAAATTAGTTGCTAATGCTCTAAACAGGTATGAAGTTAAACATAAAATTGACATGGCATACCATCCCCAGACAAATGGGCAGGCGAAAGTCTCTAATAAAGGGATTAAACAAATTCTAAAGAAGGTAGTCAATCCCAACCGAAAAGATTGGTCATCTGTATTGGATGAAGCTTTATGGCATATCGCACTGCATTCAACAGAACGTTGGGGATGTCGCCCTTCAAACATTTTTTTAGGAAACCCTATCATTTTCCTGTTGAAATTGAACATAAGACATATTGGGCAATTAAGAAATTGAATACGGATTGGAGTTCTGCTGGTACCAGCCACCTATTGGAGTTAAATGACATGGAAGAATTTCGAGCACAAGCTTATGAGAATGCCAAGCTGTACAACAAAAAGATTAAACATTGGCATGACCAAAAAAATTTGCCACAGTAATTTTCACCTGGAGAATAGGTCTTGTTATTCAATTCCATGCTTAAATTATTTCCTGGCAAATTGAAATCTCGTAGGTCTGGCCCATTCGAGATAGTGCATGTTTATCCTCATAGAGTTGTAGAAGTTAAAGATAGCAAGATTGGTTCCATTTTCAAAGTCAATGGAAAACGATTAAAGCAACACTACTCTGGAGCCCCTATAATTCGTGATAAAATTTTCATCACTTTTCGATCTGGTTAATATTTCTTTCCCATCTGATTTTATTCATTTACTTTGCTTTTAATTTCTTTTTTCTGTTTCTTCAATGAGTTTATTTAGCTATTATTTTCTTTTTGTTACAGGCATATTATGGCCCAGGATTAATGAAATTAGCCCATTCACTACAGTAGTTAATTTTAATTTCCTAATTTTTCTACAATTTTTCTTTTCCTGCTAGATTTTTATCTTTTTCTATGTCAGAGCACACTATCAGATAAATCTTAACCCTCACTTCATCACTATACTTTCTCACATTTTACCCTAGTCGTTTCACTTCTTTTTTGTTTAATCTTCTTCAACTTTCTCAGCTTTTACTCCATTCAAACTGTAAAGGTCTTTTTTATTTTCCAGTCACCATTGTTTATACAATGGCTCACCAAGCACCATCTTCTTCCAGCTATGCCTCCACAAACATTTTTCAGTAAAATCATAGAAGAAAAGTATACCTAGAACATATCAAAGAGGCCATTTTTTCTGGAAAAAGGTTTCTTTTTCAAGATGCCCTATTTATGGGTTACTTTGAAACCATCTATTCTATAGTGGAAAAACATGGATGGAAAATCTTCTGTGTCCACCCTGATGACATTCTCACCAAGGTAGTGAAAGAATTTTATGCTCATCTCACCTCTAATTTGTTAAGAATATGACCACTAAAGGACTCCACCAAGTTTTGACGGATTTATGTGTCGAGGGACAAAGTGGACAGTGTCTCAAAATGATTGTTATACCATTAACCATGTACCATTGAAGCCTCACTATAGAGTCTGGAATCATTTCCTTAAAACTCATCTCATCCCTTCTACTCACAACTCAAATGTTTGAAAAGAACACCTATTATTATTGCACTCGATTATGACAGACAAAAAAATCAATGTTAGAATCATTTGTTTTAGAGTAGTCCACTGTTGCTCTCAAAAGAATGTAGGTACCTTAAAATTTCCATCACTTATTATGTTACTATGTCAAGGCGAAGGTTCCTCTTCAAACGAATGAAGACACAATCCCCAGTAAATGAGCCATAACAAAACAACTCACCCTAAAATTTTCTGGGGAGGAAATGCCAAGCCATCTGGGTTTCACATCTACATCATCACCACCTTTGAATATTGATACTGCTCTATCAACATCCCATAGTAACTTTAAGCAGTAAGTGATTGATGCACTTGAGATGTTGCAGCAACAATTCCAAATAATGGAGAAACACCAACAAAGGATGGCCATTAATTTTGGCCGAACTAAAGAGGAAATGGCTCTCTTTTGAGGTATGCCCAAGGAAGAGATAAGGCCATTAAGAAATCTATTTAGAAGTATTTTTCCCGACCCATGCTTACATTCCCCATTTTTCCTAGAGAATTGTTATTGGAGCTAGATGATGATGATGACGATGGTGAAAAAACCATTACGGAGAAGAAAACCATAGAATAAGAATGAGAAGTGGAGAAAACTAAATCTGTCCATTTTGAATTCAATAAGGATGACGATGATGTGACTCAAGCTACTACACCTATAGACACCACCACTACACCGACCACTGCACCTATGATTGAACAATAACATGCGGTTCATCAACTCATTGATGATCTCACGAAGTCAGACACTGATGATGAATAAAGGGTGCCTATTAACCAGCTCAAACCGAAGTACTACAAGAGAGCTACTAGAAAATTCGTTCAAGTTGATGCTGGTGCAGTAGAAAGGGAGCAATGCTACAAACGTGCTGCCAAGAAATCTAACCAACCCAATTAGAATAACCCCAATTTTGTACAAGTTTTTGTTTTATTCTTTCATTTTATACTATATGTTTCATGCATTCATATTTAGTTGTCATTACATTTTTATAATTTTCAGTTATTGTTGTTTTTTCATTTTGACATGATTCATTATTCATGCATTGAGGACAATGCATCTCTTAGGTTTGGGGGTGTATTGTTTTGTAAATATAGTATGCCGTAGATAGATGCTTTAATATTCATTAATTTTTCATTCATTTTTCCATTACACACAAACGCCAAATAATTGCCAAACTACGCTGAGTATATCGATATCAGTTATGTTCAATGAAGATAATAACTCTATGGCTAATTTAGAAAATTGTGGAAGTTGATTAACCATGTTTACCTTAGGATAGTTGTTTGAAAATTGATTCCTAAAAGTAGAATAACTTCAGTAGCAATGCAAGTAAACCTGTAGTAGGGTTCTTTTAATGCATCTAGAATTTCTTGAACCTAAATTCAATAAATTGGTAATGAATGATAAGGAATACCCTAGCAATTGTTTTACACTCCAATGTTTGAAACTGTTGAGTAGGTCAGTAATGCTTTGCTTGCTCCATCATATTATTGATCAAAAAAATAACTTCAAATAACAGTGAGTAAAAAAAAGTTGTATTAATAATAATTTAGGGACACTCCACTGTAGTAATAGGCTGATTAGCTAAGGAGGTAGTTGTTTGCTCCATCTATCTCTTTAGTTAAGAGCCTTAGCTTTATGAGTGAAATACATTCAAATTGTGGCATGATATACTACCTGGTAATCTATTGTATGCTCTATTGAGATTGTAAAGTAAAGAAACCATGTGACAAGATAAATTCTCTATAGAAATAATATTGGCGATTAAAATTTTGAAATGACTGAATAAGTGAGAATAGTGAAATTGAGTTTAGAGGAAAGATATCCTAAATACATTAGGAGAGGTCTGTTATAGTCGGAATTGCATAATTATGTAGGAACTTTGATTTTTAGGAAACATTTTCTGCACTTCATTTGCTAAATAAGCCTATAAAACTAGAACCATTTTTTTTTTTAAGACTGTTGAGAATGGAGGTACTAAATATACTTCATATGGTTCAACAGTGAAAATGGTAACTGTATGTTTTGGAAAATATCCGTGGATTCATGAATACTGATATACATTTTGCTTGAGGACAAGTAACAATTTAGGTTTGGGGGTGTGATAACTCCTGAAAAGAGTTATATTTCAAGCCTCTAGATTAAATTAACTGTTTGTAATTAAATATGTTTGCATTTTTAGATTTTTTAGAACATTGCATAGAAAAGCTTGGATTATACTATAAATGTTATTATTTTGTACTTTTATTATTGGGGAAGAAATGTGTTGTTTGTGGTTGGCAGAAGGTGTAGGATGAAGAAGAGAAGAGAAAAAGAGTAGGAAAACGAAGAAAGTGAAATATTGCAATGAAAAAATGTTGGGGAAAAAGAAAGGGAAAAGGAGAATTGGGGAGAGAGTGGAGAATTTAGAAAACAAGTTTTTTTCTCTGTAGAAGGTTATCGTGAAAAAAAATCTCAGAGAAAGAGAGGAAAGGGTAGCAGCTTACAGAGCAGAAGAATACAGCTGGAAGGAAGGGATAGAGAAATCTGCCTTGGGTTTTGCACCAAATCTTATTTTTAGAGTGAAAGCTGGAGTAGCAGAAGCTTCCTGTAGTTCTACCTTTATTTTCTTATTTGAACTTTGTGATTTGTGATTTTAAACAATGATGTTGAATGGTTTTGTTTTGGATTCAAATGCTCAACCCATGAGCTAATTCTCAGTTGGTTGGAATTATTGGGGTGAATTTTTCTTATTTTTAATGCCCATGGTTTAATTTTTATTAGGATACTGTTTCATTCGATTTGTGATTATTTTTAATGCATGCATGCAAGCTTGAGACATAGATGACTGTATGGTATGATATTCGATCTGATTTAATTTTAAAAAGATTAATTAGATTGGATTATAATTGGTTGATACATGCAAGTATTCGAAAGAATAGTTGTAGCGCTCTAGACATAAAAGTAGTCTGGCTTTTGAATGATAGCTTAAAGTCTAGCTTTTGAAAGAAGCAGACTACAGTAGTGATTTCCTAAGTAGTAGAATGGTAAAGATTTTTCCATGGCATTATTATGTTATAAAAATAAGCTCGAGTAATTACAACCTTTATCATTCAACAGTACAAACTCTTTGCTACTTATTCTTTGAGAATTGCCACATCATTTTAATTGTTCTAGCATATTTTTATTCATAATTTATTTTATTAATACATTCATTACATTTATTTATCAATTAATCACCTATCTCTTTTGCACAGTTTAATTAGTCAATTTCGTAGTAATAGCATAACCAATTATTTTAGTCAATTCCGATCTTTGTGGAGATGATACTCACTCATCACTTTATTACTTGATTCCACATGTATACTTGCACATTTGCATTACACATTCACACACGATAAGAGCCAGGATTCTTTGGCATTTCCTCCCCTAAAAATTTTAGGGCAATTTTCTTGGTTATGACTCATTTATTGGGAAATTTTCTTCATTTTCTTGAGTAGGAACCTTTACTCTTTGACATAGTGCCATAATGAGCGGCGGAAACTTTAAGGTACTGGCGTTCTTCTGTGCGCAGCAGTGGACATGTCTAAAAATAATTTTTCCAACATTTATCTTTCTTTTAGTCATAACCAAGTGCAGCAACAGCATGGATTCCTTAGAAATATTAAAGTTGTGCGTAGAAGGGTTAATACGGGATTTAAGGAAATGATACCATACCCTACATTGATGCTTCAAAGTTACACAGTTGATAGTGTAGCAATCATTTTGAGAAAATGTCCATGTCATTCCTTCTACACATAAATTTGTCAAAACTTGGTTGAGTCCTTTGTCCTCATTGTCTTAACAATTTGAGAGTGTTTATGAGGCCTTCAGGTAACCCATATTGCACATTGATTAAGTCTTTTTCGAATAACACCGAGACATTGCACACATAGATGAAAACATTTTCAGGAGAGGTTAAATGTGCGTAAAATTCTTTGACTACCTTAGTGAGGACGTTATCAGGGTGGAGACAGAAGATTTGCCACCCGTGTTTCTTCACCACAAATGAGATGGCTTCATAATAGCCCATAAAGGGGCATCTTGGAAAAAGAAACCTTTTTCCATGCAAAAAGGTTGCTTTGATATGTTCTTGTTATATTTTCCTTCCGTGATTTTGCTAAAGAATGTTCGCGGATGAATAGTGGTTGAAGAAGATGGTGTTTGGCGGGCCATTTGAAAGAAAATAGTGAATCGACTAGGGTAAAATGTGAGAGAAAATATAGCAATAACGTGGGGGATAAGATTAACCTAAAATTGTGCCCTGACAGAGAAAAAAATAAAAATTAAGCAGGAAAAAGAAAAATAATAGAAAAAATTATTAAACTGAAATGAACTAATATATTAAATGGGTTGATTTCTAATAACGTGGGCGTATTGTGCCTACAACAAAAGAAAATAAAAGTTAAGTAAACTTATAAAATAAACTAAACAAAGAAATTAAAAATAAAGTAAATGAATAAAACAATGTAGGGGAGAAATATTAAGCAGTTCGAAAAGTGATGGAATTTTTATCACGAATTATAGGAGCTCCAAAGAAATGCTTTAATCATTGGCCATTGACTTTAAAAGTAGAACCAGTCTTGCCACCTTTGACTTCTATAGGTCTATGAGGATAGACATGCACTATCTCAAATGGGCAAGACCAACGAGATTTTCATTTGCCAGGAAACAATTTAAGCCAAGAATTAAATAACAAGACTTATTGTCTAGGTGCAAATTGTCGCAGAAAAATCTTGTTGTTATGCCATTGTTTGGTCTTTTCCTTGTACAGCTTGGCATTCTCATAAGCTTGTGCTATAAATTATTCCATCTCATTCAACTCCAATAGGTGGTTAGTACCAGTAGCACTCCAATCCATATTCAATTTCTGAATTTCCCAATATGTCTTATGTTCAAGTTCAACGGGAAAATAATAAGGTTTCCCATAAACAAGCTTGAAAGGCAACATCCCCAACAGTATCTTGAATGCAGTTCAATATTCCCACAAAGCTTCTTCCAATCTGAATGACCAAACTTTGCGGATGGCATTGACTACCTTCTCCATAATTTGTTTAATCTTTCTATTAGAGACTTCCGCTGGTCCATTTGTCTAGGGATGGTATGCAGTGGCAATTTTATGTTTAACTCCATACCTGTTCATAGTATTAGCAAACTAATTTGTAGTCAAAGTGTGAACCCTCATCACTAATAAGAGCATGAGGGGCACCAAACTTGGGAAAGATATTCTTATGTAGAAATTTCAGTACCGATTTGGCATCATTCGTTGGTAGAGAAACAACCTTAACCCACTTGGAGACATAATCAATAGCTACAAGTATGTATACATTTCCCCAAGAAGGTGAAAATGGACCCATAAAATTAATTCCCCATACGTTAAATAGTTCCACTTCTAAAATAGTTTCCAAGGGTATTTCATACCTCCTCGATAGATTTAGAGTTCTTTGATAGCGATCGCAAGCTTGAAAAATTCACGAGCATCTTTAAACATGTTTGGCCAATAAAAACCAGATTGGAGAACTTTTGTAGTAGTTCTCATCCCCCCAAAGTGTCATCCATATGGTGCTGAATGACAATGATATAAAATACTTTGAATCTCGTCATTCGGAACACACCTCTGATTTATCTGGTCTGCATAATTTTTGAATAAAAACGACTTATCCCAATAATACTGTTTTGTATCATGGATAAATTTCCAACAATCCACTAACCAAAAAAATTTATGAAATCAGCATACCATGATAATGCCATGGAAACTAACAATTGCTCATATGGAAAATCATCCTGACCAACTACTTGATTTTTTTGCGTCTTTCCTATCTCTAAATTTTTGTGTCAAGTACTTAATAGCATAGTGATCCGTATAAACCGTAACTTTGGTGCCCACTAAGTAAGTTCTAAATTTGTCGAAGGCAAATATCACAGCTAATAGCTCCTTCTCAATAGTGGTATAATTTAGCTGTGAATTTGTCAACGTACGACTTGCATAGTAGAAAACACGAAATATCTTAACCTTTCTTTGCCCAAGTATTGCCCTTACGGCAAAATCATTAGCATCACAAATAAGTTCGAAAGGTAAAGTCCAATATGGTGCTATGACTATTAGTGTTGTGACTAGTCGCTTTTTCAATTGCTCAAATTCTTGTAAGCATGACTCATCAAAATTGAAAGATCTATTATGTTCTAACAATGTACAAAGCGATTTGGATATTTTTAAAAAATCTTTGATAAATCATTGATAGAATCCTTAATGGACAAGAAAACTACAAATATCTTTAACTGTGGAGGGTCGTGACATTTTCTCAACAGCCTTAATTTTTGCTTTGTCGACGACAATCCCTTGCTGCGAGATTTTATGTCCCAGAATAATACCTTCAGAGATAATGAAGTGGCATTTCTCCCAATTGAGAATAAGGGTTTCTTCACACAGACAAAGAACTAACTCCATATTTTTTCAATAGTTTTCAAAAGTATCGCCAAACACTGAGAAGCCATCCATAAAAACTTCTACAAATTTCTCCACCATGTCTAAAAAAATTACAATCATGCAATGCTGAAATGTTGCAGGGCATTGCATAATCCAAGCGGTGTTCTTTGGAACACAAAAGTTCCATAACGAAATGTGAATATGGTCTTCTCATGATCAGTAGTAGCTATGGCAATCTGGTTGTACCTGAAAAACCATCTAGAAAACAATAGAAGACTTTCCCCGCTAATCTATCTGACATTTGCTCGATAAATAACAGAGGAAAATGGTCCTTCCTTGTTGCTTTCTTAAGTTTTCCATAGTCTATACAAGCCCTTCATCATGTGACAGTACGAGTAGGAATAAGTTTGTTGTTATTGCTTACCAAGGTGACACCCCTTTTTTAGGTACACAATGCACAAGGCTCACCCAAGAATTATCATAGATTGGGTATATAATTCCAGGATCCAGCGATTTGATAATCTTTTTTTTGACAACTTTCTTCATAATGGGATTCAGTCTTCTCTACTGCTCGATAAATTTGCCATGGCAATCCTTCAGTAATATCTTATGCATGCAGATTGTTGGACTGGTTCCTTTGATATCCGCAATTGTCCACCCCAATGCCTTCTTATATTTCTTTAAAACTTTCCACAATTGAGCCTCTTGATCTAATGTCAATGTCATAGAGATAACTACTGACAATGTGTTGTTATATCCCAAGTAAGCATACTTCAGATTTACTGGAAAAGGCTTCAGTTCCAACATAGGAGGATCTTCTATGGATGGTCGAGAGGTTTAAAAGAATGGTCCAATAAATTTAATGATTCAAAACTTCTACTTAATCCATTCTTAATTTGCTTAGTTTCCATTAGTTCACCAATCTCTTCAAACATTTTTGCTTCAATTAACTCAAATGAGTTGCGTCATCATTAGAATTATGGTGATAAAATTCTGCAAATTCTTCCTGAACTATTGTGTCAACAATCTCAACAGCGTGACATTCTTCATCATTATCTACACACTTTATAGCATTGAAAACATTAAAGTTTATCTGCTGATCATTAACTCTCATTGTTAATTCACCTTTTTGTACATCAATTAATGTTCTACCAGTTGCTAGAAAAGGTCTCCCAAGTATGGTTTATACCTCTTTATCAACATCACATTCTAGAATAATAAAATCTACTGGAAGTATGAATTTTTCAACTTTTACCAACACATCTTCGATTTTATCTTTTGGATGTGCATATGAACGATCAGCTAGTTGAAATGCTAGGGAGATTGAAATCTTGTGGAAATTCTTAAAGAATAAGTGGGGAGGATTTGTATTGTTGAATGATAAAGGTTAGAGTTATTCAGGTTTTATTTTTATATCATAATAATGCCATGACAAAATCTTGACCATTCTACTGCTTAGGGATTCACTATTGCAATTTGCTCCTTTCGAGAGCCAGACTTTAAGCTATCATTATGAGTTTTTGTATGTCTACAGAACTCAAGAATGATATGTAGACTTTTCTTCTTTTCCCTGTACAAATCTAAACTTCTACATCTAGAGTGCTGCGAATATTCTTTCGAATACATGCCCGTATCAACTGATAATAATCCAATTTATTTAATCTTTTCAAAATTAAATTAGATCTAACAACATAGCATACAATCATCTATGTCTGAGCTTGCATACATGTATTTAAAATAATCATAATTCGAATGAAATAGTATCCTACTCAAATAATTCACCCAAAAAATTCTAACCCGATGAAAATTAGCTCAAAGGTTAAACATTTGAATCCATAACAAAACCATTCAACATCATTGTTTAAAATCATGGATCACAAAGTTCAAGTTAGAAAATAAAGGCAAAATTGTAGTAAGTTATCTCTACTCCAACTTTCACTTTAATACTGAAATTTGATGCAAGACCCATGGCAGATTTCCCTTCCCCTCCCTTGTGTCTATGATTTTTTGCTCTGTAAACTGTTACCCTCTCCTCTAGTTTCTCTTTAATTTTCCACGAAAATTCGATGTAGAGAAAATCTGCTCTCCAATTCCTCTCTCCCCAAAATCTTCATCCGCTCATTTCTTTTTTCTTGCCTCCTTTATAGGTTAGGTCCCTCCCTCGCAGCACACACCTTTTGTTTTTTCTTTTTTAGGGTGGTTTATCTGGTTCAAGTTCAACTAGGTAAGAGTGACGTAGACTGAGTGCTGCGTCATCTTCCTAGAATTTCCATGGCATTCTTGTTGGTAATCTAACCAATATTTTTCCATGGCAATATTTCACTTCATTTTCTTTCTCCTTTCTCTTTCTCTTCTTTATCCTGTACCTATTGCCAACAATAAGCAACAAATTTCTTCCCAAGTAAAACATAATGACATTTGTAGCACAATCCAAGCTTTGTTTTCCAATGTTCTAAAAAATCCTAAAAAGGCAAACATATCTACTTAATTACAAATAATTAATTCAGTTTAGAGGCTTGAAATATAAATCTTTTCAGGAGTTATTAGTTAACCTTGTGGAAAAATACACCGATGTTGCGACACAGGGGTTCTGTGTCATGACATGTAACACCCCTAGCCCATATCCGTCATTAGAATAGGGTTACGGAGCATTATCAGAGTTTACGGTTCATAACAATCAAAAATTTCAAAAAATTTAATTCATATCATCAATCATAGCAAAACCAATCAATAGCATACATATTTTCCCTTATACAAGCCTTCGAGGCCTTAAAAACACATTAGAAATTAATCAGGACTAAATCAGAAACATATAGAAATTTTAGGGAAAAATGAAAATCTACAAACTGCAAGGGTCAGACGACTGTGTGTCTCACACAACCAAGAGACACGCTCATGTCTTGGGCTGTGTGGGCATTCAAAATAGGGACACATGGTTGTGTCCCAACCCATGTCTGTGCCCGTGTAACTCACTGACTTGGGTAACAAGGCCAAGCCACAAACCCATGTACCAGGCTATGTAAAACCTAACTTGCAACCCTTGAAAACTACAGGCCGTGAGTGACACACGGCTGAGACACACGCCCATGTCTTTACCCGTGTGGATGAAAATAGGTTATTCTACAAGCCATTTTTTTCACCTTTTTCAACATGTACCTATAATCCCTTTTGTACATATACAGAAGCCATGAAAAGGCACCAAAATCATGCATAATAACATCCAACCAATATGACCAAAGGCACCTTAAATGACAACATTAAAACATGTATAACCATCTACTAAATTTGGCCAAAATAATTAATTAACTTCTAGCTAAGTTTGCATCATTACATACCATTGAATTTACTTACCATAACATACCAAATGGTACTAAGTATACCATTCAACAACTAGCATCAATAGTCATATAAGTCATTCATAACAAAGTACAAATTCACCACATTTAAATATGCCATAAGACATTTACAGTATGTATAGTTAGACTTTCATTTCATCTTCCATCATTCAAACAAAGCAAACCAAACATTCACCATTTTAAGGCTAATCTTTACATGCCAAAACTAAATTCATTACACTACCAAAATGCCATAAGTTAAGCCAAACCAAATGGCCATATCAACAACCAAAACACATATGTCAACATTAGTCAAAATACCTATACATGCCATTATAACCTTAACCAAGACATCAAAATCTACTGATATAATCGTTGGATAGTGTGATAAATCTCCTACGAGCTTCCAATAATCTAAAAAGTAAAGAAAAACAACTATGTAAGCAATGAATTCTTAGTAAGCTCGTATAAACTTTAATCAGATCAATCCATTTCCAATATGAAATTTATACATATCAAGAATAATCATATACCGATACCACACGATTCATGAAACCAAAATCAACAACTCACAAAATGAGTAAATGCACAACATCACTTATACATATTAACCCTAGCATATTAGGATTTAAAACAAATTTAAACTCTTCTAAATTTCTTTATTTTCATTTGCATTTCATTACTTTCCACACCCGTTCCATATGCATAACACATAAGACATAAGCATATCATCAACTATAGCTACAAGCTAGTGCATTTAAACATAGCTCTTTTGGAATTAATCACATGATAAACCATTTCATAAGAAATTACATAATTTAAACCTTACCACTCTTTCATAAACATAAGCATATTTCCATTTAGACACTTACCATTACAATAAATAAATCCAATTAAAGCTTAGCAAAAGCCTAACAGCATGTTTGGTTGGGTGTAATGGCTATGCCATTACACCTCTATTCCATGGGCCCACCTAATCACCTGTTTGGTTTAATGGAATGCCTATTACGAGCTTATTCCATTACGGGTCTATGCCAAAAATTGGCTGATTTTTGGGGGATTTCTATTCCCTTCCCAGACCAACGTTTGGCTATTCCTTTCCAGTTTTTACCCTCCCAACCCAAAAGCCCCAAAACAAGAGCAAACAGAAGCTGCCAGCAAAGTCACCCCACAAGGCTCCACCCGCTCCCGATTCATTATTTCAGGCAAGTGCTTCTTCATTTTATCGGCGGCTGATTTCTCTTTTGTTAGTTTCTTTTTTCATTGCGTATCCATACGGTTCAAATTGCTAGAGTTTCCTCTGCGGCACATCTTTTCCTTTCTTTTATTTAAAATTGCTGAATCCTAGGGTTTCCTTTTCTCTGGTTCATATATGAGTTTTTTTTAAGGTAATTTCACTGTTAAATTTTGGCGAAGATCCTTCGGCGTATGGCCAGCGGGAATGTCCACTGCGTCTCCCGTGAGTTTCACCTTTTTTTTACCTGCGCCGACATGTATGCCATTTCTTATGAATTTAATTGAATTCGGGGGCTTCTTACTGGTGAAGTCTCTGTTTGGATGCTGGTAAAATTGCAAAAAGAAAAAAAAACATATTAATGGCTTGAAATAATGTGTTTCAATGTACAGTATTGGGTAAAAACGTTTGTACTTGGAACTCCTCATTGTTAGAGTATTGGTACAATATAGAGTATGGGTCGTTTTGTCTGGCAAATTTTCAACTTCATTGATTGTTCCATTCAAATAAAGTTTATAAAAAGTCAGGTGGCATTTGCTACGGCATCAAATGAGTGCCCCTTTTTATTTATTTATTTTGAATCAGTGGCCGGTATTCAAATATGAAGTTCAGCTTTTGTTCTTGTACATCAATGTATTCTTCTGACTACCTTTACTAGAGGGAAATCTTGTGTTTTTGTTTGCTCTAATTATGCACTGGTATGTTTTAGATTTGGAAAGAGACAGAAATAGTTGTTTTTCTTCCAAGTAGGTTAGATTTGGAGACATAATCTTGTGCTACCCTTATTTTATTCCCTATTAAGCCTTGTGGAAGGAAATGATACTTAAGGGTTGGGGCTATGGTTGCTGTTAGTTTAAAGTTGACTTGTATGTGTACCATTTTCTGTCCATGTATTCTTCAGACAGTGTAGCTTTTATTACTTCGTCTATTGACAATTTTATTTTTTATAATCAATGCAGGTTGGGACAATTTTAAATAAAAGAAAATTTTACCCTAGAGGAGCTTCTTGATAAGGGTGAAATTATTCAAGAATGCAAAGCCCTTAATGGGCGACTTATAAACTTGTACTGTTTCTAGCCTTCAGTTGTGCTTTCTTCTTTCATATCATAGCATGTTAAATTGCTCTATACCATAACATGGAGCATGAAATAGTTCATCTCGGCATCCTAAGGTCGCTAGTAAATTGGTCAAGTTTCTTGTAAAGGAAAAATTACGAGATTCCCCAAATGCTAAACCGAGAGAAATTATTAATGAAATCCTTCAGGATTATGGATTCAAAGCAAGATACGCACATGTGTGGCGTGGAGTAGAGTTTGCCAAAGAGAAGCCTCAAGTTTCTTATGATGAAGGTTACAAGCAGGTACCTAGTCTATTTAAGTAGATCAATGAGAACAACTCTGGTAGCATGGCAACTCTAATCACCAGGGAGGACTTAAGCTCCCATCTTTTATTTTTTTCCTTGTAAGCTTCGTTACATGGCTTTAAGAATGGATGTCACCCCCTCTTTTTCCTTGACATTATGACCATAAAATCCAAGTACAAGTCCGAGCTGTTGACCGCTACCGCTTTGGATGGAAATGAGGGCATTTTCCCTATTGCTTTTGCTATAGTTGATGTTGTCAATGATGATAATTGGCATTGGTTTTTGGTGCAACTGAAATCTGAGCTTTCAATATTCCAACTAGTAACATTTGTGGCAGATAGAAGGGTTGGGTTTAAAAAACCTATTTCCATGATCTTTAAGAATTCACATCATGGTTATTGTCTCCATTGGCTAATAGAGGGATTAAAAGGGGATTTAAATGGCTCATGTAGTGGAGAAGTTCTTCAAGTGATTATCACACATTTCTATGATGCTGCTCGTGCAACTGCACTTGATAATAGCTACTGTTACATTGGGTGAAGAATTCTACTTGGAAGGTAAGCCTTAACTTTTAACCCATAGGAGGGTAAGCCTTAACTTTTAACCCATAAAGTGTTGCCTACAATCATACTTTTCAGGGTTGAAGTGACATTGAATATAGCTTGCAAAATATGTGAAACTTGCAGGGTAGTAGGAGTAGTATTGATAATAGCTGGATTGTATCCGGTTATCCTAGGAAAAAGGGAAGAGAGCAAGTATCAATCTGAAAATGACCAATTTATTCAGTGTTTGAAAATAATGACATGGAATCCACCTTCATTCGGCCATTGCTGGGAAATAAATTGCAGAGCTAAGGCAAATGGATGAATTTTCATATCAGCTCCATGGCAAAGTCAGTCATCCAATCCACACTAACGCCATTTGAAGAAGCTTGCTGCTATTAAAATTGAAGGACAACAAACGTGAATGATGGAGTTTCCAACAATTGAAATGGGAAAAAGAAAAGTTGAATTGTTTTGATCAACATGCATCATGGATGATATATGAAATCATTTTTTATTATTAATTCTGAATGGAACACAGTGGTGCCTTCTCTGAGCTCTAACATCTATGCTTATGTATTTATTTATGTTTATTTGACCCTGTTGGTTTGGATCATCATTTTGTTAAGAGAAATTCAATGATAATGTTGCAACTTTTTGATGTTGTAAAATTTTATAACATATGGATTATGACATATAAATTAATGAAATTATGTGACCTTTTGTTAATATATGAATATTATATTTATGCAAAATATAATTCTCAAGTTATATATTACTTCTAATTTTTTTTTTGTAGAATGATTAAATTATTTGATTCACTAATGATATTTTAGCACATTAAATATGTATTGAGATTTAAAAATAATAAATAAGATTATATATTATTTTTATATTATTATATATTATGATTTTAGTAAATTCATATAAGAATAATTATATTAAGAATTTTATTAAATTATATATTTTTATTAAATTATATTTAATAATAATTATGTTAAAATAGGATCAAATTATTTATTATTTGTATTAATAATCTTATTAAAATTTAATAATAATAATAATCATCTACCTAAAAGAATTCTACTAAGGGTATTCTAGTCATTTTAGTTTTTTTTCCTTATGCTATTACAACATTAAGCGAACCAAACATGCCCTAAGCATTCACACTAAACATGTTAGCATACATGATACAAATCATAAGCACATTAACATGAAAACCCATTTAATCTAAACATGTATCACTTGAATTTATTACTCATCTTAACTTACATAATTTCCATGTATCACCATATCAAGGATATTCATATATTTTCATGTCTTAATTCATATCGTTCTCTTTACGATTTCATTTGCATAACACATAAGGCATAGACATAGCATCACTTAAATCATACTTTTCATAATCATGAATGTTCTTACTTGAATAATCGATACATCATACCCTTTTATAATTGTCATAGTGAAATCAATCGGAACCCACACCGGTTCATCCCTTTTCATGCCCGTTGAACCACTTAGAATAATACCAGATACACGGGAAAAGCTCACACAAAGTGTGCTAAACGATAAGATTCATTGTTTCTGTCTGTCGAACTTACTTAGCTTCAATAAGCTTACTTGTGTGATTTGCATTTTCTTGTAGATATCTTTTTGTGGGATGGAAGACTAGATTAGCACTCAAGTCACACTATCCATTGGATTTCGGTAGTTTTTGAACGTTTATTTTGGATTATATGGCATGTAATAGGTTGTTATGTTAAAGACCTCGTTTGATATGTGTATATATAAGCATGTGCTTAGTTGATCTTTGGATTTATGTTTGTTTTGTAATGTGAATATATTATACGGTTGGTAAGTGTGGTGATAAACATAAGTTTGTTAAATGTAGCTTGTAATTTGGTTTTGGTAAGCTTACCTAAGAAAAACAATTGGTATAAGTTTGATTTTAACTTGGTAAATTAGGAGGTTGGATAATTTGCTAAAATAGGATAAGTATGTATGTTTGAATGGTTGAGTGGTTGATGATTTATATAATTGTACATGTATGTATATTTGTGGTACCAATGAGGGTACACTGGTTAAGCACTTAAAATGGTTGATTTGGCATGATGTGAGTAGGTTTAATGATAATTTACATAGGTCTAAGGGCTGGTAATTGGATTTCTTGGTGTCCAAGAAAGCTTGAAATGGTAAAATTGATGTTTAAGGTTCATTTTGGTGTACACGACCTTGGACATGGGCTGCCAGATGGTCGTGTGCCATACACGGTCTGAGACACGGCCCGCGACACGGCTGTGTGTATCACGTCAGAGAGTTACACGACATGACACGTTGCCTACGACATGGACGTGTAATCTAAGGCAGTGAGTTACATAGTTTAAGACACGGGCTGGGATACGGCTATGTGTCTCATTGTTCAAACACTATACCATTTGGGCTATGCCACACGGCCTAGCCACACAATCGTGTGACCCCTATTTTCTAAATTTCTAACTTTTCTTCATATTTTTTGAATTGTTTCAAATTAATCTCGTTTTGATTTTGAGCTATTTTTAGGGCCTTGAAAGTTCAATTTAAAGCCCAAAGGTGTATGTTTTTTGGATTTGTATGAGATTTAAATAATTTTATTTAAATAGCAATATTAATTTGATTTGAAGTTATTTGTTTTGATTTACTCTGTAACCCTGGTCTAGCAACGAAAACGGGTTAGGGGTGTTATATCAAAGAAAAAAAACTAAAATAAACCTAAAGCCTAAAAAAAGAGAAAGACTAAAACTAGGAAGAAAATTATACGATATGAAAAGTTGTCTAGAACATGTGTTTAATGAGCCTTTTTATAAACTTAAAGTGGTCGTCCTTAACACTAGGTCAATTGTCATCCTTGTGCTTAATGTTTGGTTGTGCGAACCAAAATGCCCGTAGCTCATAATTATTTCTCATACAGAGGTGATGTTGCAACACACTAGGTCTTGTGTCGTAACATCGAACGCAGTATGCTATTCTTTAGGGTATTTTCAGGGGTGTGTCGTGACATCCACAAGCTGTGTCGCGACATCTTTAGGCTGTCCTAAAATTCTTCTATTTTGTTCCCTATGTTTTGACATCTAACTCTTTGTGTTGCAACACAACATCTAGTATCGAGTCAGCACTCCTTCTAATGATCTACAGGACACTTGTAAAGCAAATTAGCTCACCCTTAGGCCCTATTTAGCCCCTAAGGTAAATAAAAGACTCAAATTAAACATTTTATTGAATGTAAATGGAATTAAGAAAACATAACTAAAACATAACCAAAGTGCTTGTATTGAAGCTCCTAAAGTGCGAAAACTAGTTTAATCTTCTACACCGAATTACGGTAGATCAAACTCCCCCATACTTAATTCATTGCTTGTCCTCAATCAAAGCAAACAAAAATAGTAAATGAAAAGACAACCTTGAGCAAGTATGGTATAGATGTTAGCTTTGGAGCACAAGAAAAAACATTTCATATTCACACATAATCTCAGCATGATATATAGTTGACTAACCACTTTTGATATCAGACACCTAAGTTTAGTATATTACAAAGCATACAAGTAATAAGGGTTTCAAATGTAAGGATCCATCAATAAATTATACAAAGTAATTTTATTATTCTAGCAGAATACAAACAGTCACAAATGCAATTATTCAGTATGAGGTCATGTTGTAAATAACTCTACCTAGATCACATAGGGCTTTTCGACTTGTAAGGTTATAAGGCTTGGGACATGTTGGAATTCAAGAACAATAAGCATCAAATATTTTCAAGCACAAAAATATTTTGGCACACCATATTGTCCCCTATTCTCCCCATTAGTGACCCTTTCTCGCTTATTGCCTGATTTCTCATTCTCTCACCTTTATTATTTCTCCTTATAAGAAATGTCAACATCATATAGTAACTACGGCTAGCTCACGAGTTTTTGGTGCACTAATGAATGATTTTTTTCTTTATTTTTGTGACTTTGTGACTTTTCTTTCTTTTTCACAGTACCTCACTCACAAATGCTTTTATTTTTCACATCTTTTTTTCTACTGGTTTAATTTTCTTCTTTTTTTTTTCATTTTTTTTGTTTTGCACTTTTAAACTAACCTATAATCACCATACTACAATGATCTTTGCTATCACACTATTTTTAGAAAACCACTGTAATGTATCTACTTAACCCTCAATATGTATGGCTAGATGTCTATAATCATGAAATTCAGGACCAAATAAAAGGGTATGCACCAATCTTTGTTTTTAGCTTTTGTTTTGTATAGAGGTTTATCAAGAAGTGTTTTCTGGCTCAAAATAGGTACTAAGGTTCAACGAAGAAGGGTTAGCTTTTTGGCTATGAGTGTATACCAAACAATGCCTTAGGTCATCCCTAGGTATCTCAATATTCACAAATTTAGTCAACCAAACAATCACAAATTCAACAATCTATCATTCATACTAGCATGTGTTAGAGTATGCCCAAAGACCAATCATAAGATGATTGTAGTCACATATTCATTCTACCTTGTTTATTAATAAAAGGCATTGCCATTGTTATTTCAGTTTCACTTTCTGTATGTGTAAAATAAACTAATCTAAAATAATTTCCCATGAATAATATGATTATTCTTAAAAGGTCCTCAGTCAAGTATTATTGTGGGCTTGGGCAATAATAATGCATTAAGACTAATATGTAGTTGATTGATGACAAAATGTTGTCATTGACATAAGGATGTCAAAATCAATATGTGAGTATATGTTAGAGAATGACATAATGGACTGACCCGCTATGAGTATGTTTCTTGGATTATTATATAATATTCATAATATTACTCATAGTAATAACTATGTATATGATCCTTAGACTTGAGATCATCACTTTCCCAGCATAGTGAGTCGTATATTTTGATACAGTCAAACGTCCACTGTAACAGGTTGTATTATAAAGACTAATGTTGGGTATGCCACAATCTATGTAGTGGGATACGATTGATCAAGATAGGATTTGTCCTCCTACAAAATGGGAGCAATATCTTAGGTCACTTGATGAAGTGAGACTAGAAATGCATGGCCATGCTCAAATAAGTTAATATGAGATATTACACTTATTTTTTTTATTGTAGTCTAATTCTGGTATCAATATACACTGGATTGGACTTAGCACATGTGACTATTCCATGACTTGTGTCCAATCGAGATATAAAGGACAAAAGGATATAATACATGAAATTTTATCATAGAAAGGTTATGTCGAACCATGACTTCTTGTAACTTGGGTAGCGATAATGCATTTCTAGATGCCACTCATTGCTTGTAACATTAGAAGTGTTCTAGTATTACTACCAATCTTACAAGAGCCTATAGGGTTACACCTTATGGTTGAAACGAATAGAATCTAAACATAGTTGGTATTAAATTTAACTGTCAAGAGAATTATATTAATTATTGAATTAAATTAATTTGACAGTTAAATAATAAACACAGTATATGTACAAATTCGTTGTACAAGAATAGATAACATAGTTAAAATAAATGTATGAATTTGATTCATATAAAATATTAATGATGTATTATTTACCGAAATTATTAAAATAAAGTGTTATAATAATTTTGGTCAAACATAAAATATATGGAAATTAATATATTTTTGGAAAGGATATTACATTATGGTATTTTCCATATATTTTCTGGCACCAAAAAGGGATGATTCCAGTTTTAATATGGATATTAAAATAAAAGGGAATCATAAAACCCTAAGGATAGAGAGTGTTACCAATATTTAACCACGACATTTTTTCAGGAAAAAAAACTCTCAAAAATGTTTAGAGATAGTTTTTGTTCGATCGTTCGCAACTGGGTGGACTACGTAGAGGCTGGGACGATTCTATTGCGGCTTTGGATTAGCATCGTGGGAAAGGGATTAAACTAGCAGTGGTTCCTTCATAGTTTCTAGATTTTGAAAGGTATATTTTCAAACCTTTCCTTCTTGATTCATTCCTCGTGCATGGATTCCTAGTTTGGATGACCGAAATAATTTTTTGCTGCACTACAGGGCGTCCCAATGACCCTAAAGCATGCTTGTTTCTTTGTATTCTCTATATTATTTTGTACATTCAATTTCTTAACGTCTATTTATAGTGTAATATATAGAACTTAATAGTCTAATAATAAATAAAAATTAAAATCACCTATCATCAAGCCAAATTAACTGTAAATACAAACAACCTTTGTACATGCTCCAAACCGATCCCTTGTATTCTACAAGCTCAAGCATGCAATCAATAAGGAAAATCAAAGAAAGGCATAAAAATTGAACAAATTTTCTATGTTACCTCCTACACTTTAGATAACACTTTGTCCTCAATGTGTAACCCTGAAAAAGATAAGGAAAGAAGTTACCCGATTGGTCGTGATAGCTTCGTAGTCAATTGGTGGGTGCTTCCTTCTTTGGTCATTGAAAGCTCAAAATCGTTGTGCCTCTTCCATGTGGGGTTCCTACATAGAAAATTTAACAAAAACACAAAACAACTAATAATCTATTATTACTCCTATTCCTATTAACGTAAATAAAAACAATCATCCAAAATTTAATACAATCTTTAAGAATAAAAATTAGAGGTTCAGTCATCCTCTTCAAAATCCATCTCGTCATCTTCTTCCCCTTCCTCATCTCCCTCTTCCCTTTCACTCTAGAGCTCCTCTTCTTCCTACTCTGAATGCATTGGCCTAAACATATCCAGCGTATAATTCAGTACCCTAATATTATTTTACCGTGCAAACTCTTAAAATAAAGGGCCTGACTCCTGTATCAAGTGTATCATCCGATCTAACTTTGGATGAATAATCTCGCCAATTTCTAGTCGAGTGGTCGATTTTGCTTTCCTTTGAGAAAAAGCCAGAGCGATCGTCGTCTCTTACTGGTGTTTGTTCCATTCCTTTATTTTTATTCCTGAAGCTTAGTGTACTATGTATATTGAATGATGGAAATTTCCAAGTGTACACAATCGCAACAAGTAATAAAGTGACAAGTAAATGTCGAGTTATCGTACCCACAGAGACCGTGTAAGAAAATATTTATGAAATGTAATTAAAAACACTTTGGTGAAGGAAAATCTTTTGTTTTGAAAGAAAAGGGTTTAATAAAACTAGTTTTTAACTCAAAAAATTAAAAGGTGAAAATTCCAAAGCAAGATTTCAAAATATGGTTTTAATCAATATGACATAATTGTGTTAGATCAATTGCATATCTTAACTTAATATTACCAAAACAATGTCCTTGTTGTAACACCCCAACCGGCCTAAACATTAGGGCCGAATCTGGTGATGTCACATTGTAACACCTCTTACCCGTATTCAACGCTGGAATAGGGTACGAGGCATTACCATAATAAATACACTTATAGACATATTAAACTGAGTTATAAAATTTCATCCAAATTAAAAACTTTCAAATTATCATTTTCGAGTCGCTAATTACGGTATACAAGGCCAAATACATACCCATTCATATGCTCAATATATTCGTTAAATCAATCCAATATTGAAGAATCCCCTTTATATCAGAATCAATATTAATAACAATCATAAATCTTTTCATGTTAATTTCATATATCACTTACCGAATTTTGAATGTTAATTTACAAATATGTAATTCACTAACACATTTTGGTATACACAATGTTTAATTGATGAAATATGTTGCCTATCAACTACGAGTCATGGCATAAAATGCCTGATGGTAACAAAAATCAAGCTCTCGATAATATTAAGGTAACAAAGCGTTAATGTCATTTATAATACTTGGGTTTAAGTTTCATTTATATTTACTTTCTTAACTTGTGTTTTTTGTAGACGAGGTTTGGTTTAGAGGTCTCGAATACTTATGTAAAGAAGGCATTGGGAAAAAGATGGAGAGACCATAAAAGTACTTTAAAGAAAGATTATTTTAAGACAAAGACAACCCTCGAAGAGAAATTGCAAAATGTCCAGCTGAGAATGCTGAGGTACCAATGGAAAGATGTGGTTAGATTTTGGAATTCAAAGAAAGGAGAGGTATTATGTATTTCCAAACTCTTATAATTATTTCGATTTATAGTATTTACTATATACATCCTTAAAATCATATAACGTAGGATCGTGGACAAGTTGGAAAAAGCAGCAGGCAAAAACATAAATTCATTCACACTGCTGGGTCGAAAAGTTTTGCTTGTGTAGCTGAAGACGAGGTATTTTGAATTTATTAATAGTGTCAAATATTTATTACTTTCCATTAAATAATATTTTTACTACTATATTGTAGTAACTGTCATCCGGTCAAAAAGTTGGATGCTTTCAACTTTTTGACATTACACATAGGAAGAAAGATGGATCTCCTATGACTCTTGAAGCTGCAGAAATTTTGGTATGTTTACTTAATAAAAAGACTATCGTATAGTGTTTATTTTCTAATGGTTTAATTCATTATTTGTAATGCAAATATTGTTAAGTTATGTTGCATTTGTTTATATAATATATATTGCATTTCTAACTATTTGATTTATTTATTAGGAGAAACTAAAGGATAAAAAGGATGAGTACGAATCGATTGCTTCGAGTGATAGTTCTGTTCATATTGACGACATTGATAACAGGATTATTACTGAAGTTTTGGGTCCTGAAATGTATGGTCGGGTTCAATTTCAAGGATCTTTTGTTAACCTAACCCAATATTTTGGATCCAGCTCGCAGCAATACATGCCTTCGGGGAGTCAGTCTCAAGTTGAAGTTCAGAGGTTAAGAGACCAGATGGCTCAGATGCAAGCGACCACAGTTGAGCAAATTACTCAACTTAAAGCGGAGGCAGCATCGAGAGAAGCTGAGATCCAAAGAAAATATGAAGAACTCTAACTACAACTTAAAGTAGATGTAGCAGCGAGGGAAGTAGAGGTAGCAGGGAGAGAAGCTGAGGTTCAAAGAAAATATGAAGAACTCCATTTACAACTTAAATCTAATGCAGCAGCGAGAGAAGCAGAGGCTGCAGCGAGAGAAGCAAATCAGAGGAGAAAGTACGACGAACTCCAATGGCAGCTTCAGAATATGATGAAGATGTTTCAGCAGTCGCAACATCCGCCATCTTAGACTATCGTATAAATATTGTTATCATTTTAACTTTTAACATTATTGTAAGAATAATATGAATTATATTTCATTTATTGATATTTATATTATATATCATTGATTTAATTTGAAATATTATTGAGATTTGTTGCTTTTCGTTTTAGTTGGTTTTTATGCTGTAGGAGGGCTAAAAATATGAAAAATATTATATGACAAATCTGCCAAAATTAGTGGCATTTTTTAAAAAAAGCCGCTAAAGGTCATTACCTATAGCGGAGTTTGTGGGAAAAGCGCTGCTAAAAGTCATGATCTATAGCGGCATTTGTGGGAAAAGTGCCGCTAAAGGTCATGATCTATAGCGGCGTTTGTGGGAAAAGCGCCGCTAAAGGTCATGATCTATAGCAGATTTGTGGGAAAAGTGTCGCTAAAGGTCGTGATCTATAGCAGCGTTTGTGGTAAAAGCGCCGCTAAAGGTCATGATCTATAGCGGTGTTTGTGGGAAAAGCGCCGCTAAAGGCCATGATCTATAGCGGCACTTTTATTTCTAAAAACGCTGCAAATGTTACCAACATTGACAACAGCGGCATTTTTTGCGGCGGGTATAAGAAAACGCCGCTAAAAACCTGTTTTGGTGTAGTGTTTATTTTCTCTCATGAGCTTACCATGACCAGTAATGCACCAATATAAACATCACTCTTATTTCAACGTTTATCGATTATAATCAAGCATATAACCAATTATACACAATTCATTCATATACCTTATTTTCCTCCTCCTCCTCTCCATCCCACATCCTTTATGTATATAACATGCTCAAATAGCATTGTACATAATTTCACTATTCACTTATATTTAAATTCAAAGCTGTCTATTTGAGTCAGAGTCACTAAATCATTTTTATTAGGAGCTACAGAGCTCCAAATTAAGATCTGTTAATTTTCCCAGAAAATAGACTCACATATCTTCTTACCATAAAATTTTAATAATTTTTTACTAGGCCAATTAGTACAGTTTATTCTTTAAATTCACCCCTATTTCACTGCTCAACATCTCTACCTCTCTTCACTAAAAATCAATTATCTAATTGTACAGAATTCGGATGATATTTCTATTTGTTTCCTTTGCAAATAAACTCATTAAGGACTCTAAACATATAAACTATAACTCATAATTATTTTTTACAATTTTTAATTATTTTCTAAATTTAGAACAGGGATTCCGAAATCAATCCGATGCTGCCTCACTAAAACTTAAATATCTCAAATTATACAACTCCTTTGCTTGCTCTGTTTCTTTTATTTAAAAATAAACTCATTAAGCTTTCATTTCATGTCTTAATCATTCTCTAATTCAATTTCTACTATTTTTAGCAATTTTTCAAAGTAACACCACTGTTACTGTCCAAACCATTTTAATTCAAGTTTTCACTCTTTCATGAATTTCTCTTACTTCATTTCATTTTATCGATAGTTCGATCAAATAACGAGTATATTGTTCATAAATTTTCCCACTATATCTGCACTTATAAATCACATAGTCATTTTCTCATATCATGTATTTTCACTTAATAAATTTCCCATTGAACTTATCGGAATAAAAACAGATTTCTCGGTGGCCTGCACACAGTCCATACCACCTTTCTGTAATAACATATTTTCGGTGGCCTGCATATAGTCCGTGTCACCCTTGTATCTTAACAGATTATCGGTGGCCTGCACACAGTCCATGCCACCCTTGTATCATAACAGAATATCGGTGGCCTGCACACACGTGCCACCCTTGTATCATAACAGAATATTGGTGGCCTGCACACAGTCCGTGCCACTCTTGTGTCATGACTGAACATCGGTACGCATAGTAGCCTGCACTTAGTTAGTGCCACATATGCGACCTATCAGTCTGGTACATGTAGTGGCCTACACTTAGTCCGTACCCCACGTGACCCAATTACGATCATTCATATCTTTTCTATTCCGAGTTTCAAATAGGAAATTTTTACTTTTCAATATTTTACCAATTCTTCACTAACCAATCTTAATTCATGATTTGCATCATATATTTGTTCCACGTATAGTACATATCTTAAATAAAATAATAAAACACTTAAGCATAAATAAAACAATATATTATCTACATACAAACTTACTTTGGTGCAACAATATAGAAATTTAGCAATTTAGTCTTCAATCTTTTATTTTCTCTGATCAAGGTCGATTCCACTTCTATCTTGATCTATAATAACATATTTAAGTTATATAACATTCACATAATTCAATCTAGTCCAAAAATCACATTTTGGCAAAATTACATTTTTGCCCTTATAGTTTCACAAAATTATGATTTTGCCCCTAGGCTTGGAAATTAAACTTTATTCCTTTTTCTTATGTTTTATAACATGCTGAACAATTTTTTCCTCCTATAGCAGCATCAAATTCTTGCTCTAAAATGCACTTATGAACAATAATAATTTTTACCGATTATGCTGTTTCACTTGTTTTCACTGAAAATCGCTTAGGAAAAATTGTTTAACACAATTTCAAGCTTCATATTCTACCATAAAAAATCAAAATAACAACATTTCACCTATGGGTATTTTTCCAAATATAAACTCTAGGTTAAATTATTGCTAGAATAAGCTAAATTAAGCTACTAGACTTTAAAAACGTAAAGAACATTAAAAACAGGGCTTGGAATCACTTACTATGGAGCTTGGAAGCTTGAAAACCCTAACCATGGCTTCCCCCTTGCTATTTTCGTTCATCATGGAGAGGATGGAAAATTTTTTGGCTATTTTGGCCTTTTAATTCTTTTAATTACTAAATGACCAAAATGCCCCCAACTTAAAGATATCCTATTTAACTTTTCTCTTGTTCATTTTTGTCCAACAAGTTAACCAATGGTCTAATTACAATTTAAGGACCTCCAATTTAAAATTTCATAACAATTGGACACTTCTAACATGTAGAACTCAACTTTTACACTTTTTACAATTTAATCTTTTTGGCTAAATTGAGTGCCCAAATGTCGAAATTTTTGAAAGAAATTTTAACAAAATCATTTCGTCAAATTGTAGACCATAAAAATATAATAAAAAATAAATTTTTCTTGATCAAATTTGTGGTCTCGAAACCACTGTTCCAACTAGGCCTAAAATCAGGCTGTTATAACTTTTCCCCCTTTAGGGAATTTCGTCCCCGAAAATCTTACCAGATAGTAGATGAATGATTTACTTCCACACAGTACATTTCAAATTCACACATGATTTTGGATTTTCATATCTTTTACAAATAATCACATAGATTCATAAGAAAATCAGGATAGCGATATTTCAGCATATGAAGCTACACAAAGTATTGAAAAATTACAATCCATATAGAATGATATCCATTCCGATGATACATAAAAAAATGTCTAGAAAGATCAATCTCACTACTAATTAATGGAATCCAAAGTAACAGAAACAATATAATCTTCGCGTATATTCAATAGAACAATAACCACTAGAAACAAAACATTAGCCTTACTTAGACTTTACCGTCGATTTTCATATTCACACAAGAGAATAAATACCAGAAACAGACATGGCAATGTCGAACATAACCCAAACAAACCAATAATTCTTTCATCTATTACTATGTTTATCTAATGTTCTCATACGATAAGAATTCTTTTTGAAACTAAACAATCATATATACTTCTGAGGATAATTGTACACACAGAATGTCTAAAAGGAATCATAGTAATTACCCCATTATAGCTACTGTACTCAGCTATTAATACAATACAAACATTACTCAATTGTCTAATTCTGTCATCAAAATTTTCACATTATCTTTTTACTAATAGAAATCAATCCAGACAAACTTCCGGTTAATTCTTTCTTTAAATAACATACCTGAATAAATCATTTATTCGGATTTAACTTCTTTTGTGACAATAGCTTTGCATAATCTGAGTAGTTTTCAGAACTATCCAATATCTCTCTTTCTTTTTATATTGTCTTCATTTGCTAATTCATTCACTTTTCTGACCACATTATTAATCTTCCGTACACAAACTTCTGTAGCACTGCACTCATAAGCTTATTCAATCAAAACCTTACAAATTTTATTGTAACATTTTACTGATATAGGGGGCGAGTGTAGTAAAGCCTCAAATTTATCCTACACATAAATGTGCATAACACATACTATCACAAATAGCCAATTCATTACTAATTTTACATTTTCAAAACATTTAATAAACATTTGCTTTTAATCACTTTTGTCCTCAACGCATGATTCATATGCCAACTCAAACCACTAATTCACAATCGAAATTTCTATATAGCATCATAATCCAAATATCATAACTCATGTGTCCATATAATTATAGCACTTATCAATAACAAAATATTATACTCTTTGATCCATACATTTATGAGTTTCAACTCATAATCAATACATTTCACTCAAACATTTAAGTGTTTACTTCTATACTATCAGAATTAATTCAGTTGAAAAACATATCTGTCTCATCAAGATAATTTTCGTCATAAAACAATACTGATGAGGGGGTGATGGTGAGGTCATAAAGCTTTTAACTTGCTCTCATTGATACATATATATATATGACTTTGCATTCATCGTCAATGTAATACCATCATAACCACATAGTTCATTCCAAGCAAATTAACACATCTATTTATTATGAATATTTTCTGTCTCCTACAATTTCACACAATGAATTTACTTACTTGAGCTCAATATTAATATCTAATTAAATTCCAATACTTAGCTTCTATTTTACTTATTGACATTTATTCAATTAGAGAACGTCTTACAGAATTGAGTACTTCATTTTCTCTATGCCATAGTCCAACTATGGTCTTACACATATTTACATATTGATGCCATAGCCCAGCTATTGTCTTACACAGTAGCACATATCACACCGATGCCATATCCCAGATATGGTGTTACACGGAAATCACATATCACATGTTGCCATGGTCCAACCATGGTCTTTTTCGTCAATTCATCACATATCACTGAACGAAAATACTCATTCTTGCGTTCTACTCAATTTAATCTTCCAATTCAATTTTCATACTATTATAATATTCATGGTTTAATAGTAAAGACATAAAACAAAATATCTTATTATCTTTAATTTAGCAATTTAAACATAGGATTCTATCATATGAACATACTTTCACTTATTCAAGCAGATGTACATAAACACACATTCCATCTATTTAAGTAAATTTGCTTATCATATTCACTTAATCAAATATGTTGAGCACATAACATCATATAATCACCAACATACTTGGATGAGCTTATCACAACATAAACTTTTTTTTTATTTTTAACTTATGATCATCTGTTTTCATACATGAACACATACATATCATGAATATTTAATCTTTCCTTTCCAAATTCCAACATAACATGAGCATATTTCATTTATCTCAATATCATTTTCAGCATTATCGAAAATAGCTCGACTGAAAATCATCTTTGTCTTAACAAAACAATTTTGTTAGAGCCTGGAGATATCACATCATCACGAGTAATAACATGGCATGTATAGCTAGACTCACATATGCTACGTTTGGTCCGAGAACCGACTAAATCGTAGCTCTGATACCACTAAATGTAAAACCCCAAACCCGGCCTAAACATTAGGGCCGAATCTAGTGATGTCACATTGTAACACCTCTTACCCGTATTCAACGCTGGAATAGGGTACGAGGCATTACCAGAATAAATACACTTATAGACATATTAAACCGAGTTATAAAATTTTATCCAAATTAAAAACTTTCAAATTATTATCTTCGAGTTGCTAATTAGGGTATACGAGGCCCAATACATACCCATTCATATGCTCAATATATTCGTTAAATCAATCCAATATTGAAGAATCCCCTTTATGTCAGAATCAATATTAATAGCAATCATAAATCTTTTCATATTAATTTCATATATCACTTACCGAACTTTGAACGTTAATTTACAAATATGTAATTCACTAACACATTCTGGTATACACAATGTTTAATTGATGAAATCATTTAATTGAGCTAAATTTCATGTTCATTCCAAATTTTCTTCTAAATCCATAAATGCTTCCACTTACCATTTACCTAATCAATTTCTCGAACCAAGCTATCACACAACAATAATACATCACCTGTGCTTCATGAATTCAATATTCGATTCTTATCACCATCAAATCAATGTCATCCGAATACTTAAAGTTTATTCAAGCATATATTATTACGTTTCATATACCAAGCATATGTCAAAATTACGAATACGTAATCAATTCATTTGTCAATTATTTGACTAGCAAATTAACCTCAAAATTTATAACATTCCATTACTTAAGATATGCCATAAAACACTCCTTTAACATAAACTAGCACCATGGCCGAATTTTCATTATGCTATTTATTACCCTTTTTCCGAATCACATAGCAAAATATTACAAATATGTATATATTTGAATACTATAATTATGCATCAACTTACCAACATGAGTTAATCATGAGTCACTCATGACATCACTTCATGCCAAATATACCACACACATATGCTATGAAACTTTATTTTCTCTCATGAGCTTGCCATGACCAATAATGCACCAATATAAACATCAATCCTATTTCAATGTTTATTGATTATAATCAGGCATATAACCAATTATACACAATTCATTCATATATCTTATTGTCCTCCTCCTCCTTTCCATCCTACATCCTTTATGTATATAACATTCTCAAATAGCATTATACATAATTTCACTATTCACTTATATTTAAATTCAAAGTTGTCTATTTGAGTCAGAGTCACTAAATCTTTTTTATCTGGAGCTACAGGCTCCAAATTAAGATCTGTTAATTTTACCTAAGACTAGACTCACATATCTTCTTACTATAAAATTTTAAGAATTTTTACTTGGTAAATTAGTGCATTTTATTCTTTAAATTCACCCCTATTTCATTGCTTAACATCTATGACCTCTCTTCACTAAAAATGAATTACCTCATTGTACAGAATTTGGATGATATTTCTGTTTGTTTCCTTTGAAAATAGACTCATTAAAGATTCTAAAATATAAATTATAACTCATAATTATTTTTTTACAATTTTTAATCATTTTATAAAGTTAGAATATGGGATTCAGAAATCAATCCAATGCTGCCTCACTAAAATTCAAATATCTCAAATTATATAACTCTTTTACTTGCTCTGTTTATTTTATTTAAAAATAAACTCATTAACCTTTCATTTCATATCTTAATCACCCTCTAATTCAATTTCTACTATTTTTGGTGATATTTCAAAGTCACACTACTGTTACTGTCCAAACCATTTTCATTCAAGTTTTCACTCTTTCATGAATTTCTCTTACTTCATTTCATTTTATCGATAGTTAGATAAAATAACAAGTACATTGTTCAGAAATTTTCCCACTATATATGCACTTATAAATCACATAGTCATTTCGTCATATCATGTATTTTCACTTAATAAATTTCCCGTTGAACTTATCAAAATAAAAACAGATTTCTTGGTGGCCTGCACACAGTCTGTACCACCTTTGTGTAATAGCAGATTTTCGGTGGCCTGCACATAGTCCGTGCCACCCTTGTATCTTAACAGATTATTGGTGGCCTGCACATAGTCCGTGCCACCCTTGTATCATAACAGAATATCGGTGGCTTGCACATAGTCCGTGCCACCCTTGTATCATAACAGAATATCGGTGGCCTGCACACAGTCCGTGCCACTCTTGTGTCATGACAGAACATCAGTACGCATAGTAGCCTACACTTAGCTCGTGCCACATATGCGACCTATCGGTCTGGTACACGTACTGGCCTACACTTAGTCTGTACCAAACATGACCCAATTACGATCATTCATATCTTTTCTATTTCGAGTTTCAAACGGGAAATTTTTACCTTCCAATATTTTACCAATTCTTTACTAACCAATCTTAATTCATAATTTGCATCATATATTTGTTCCACGTATAGTACATATCTTAAATAAAATAATAAAACACTTAAGCATAAATAAAACAATATATTATCTACATACAAACTTACTTTGGTGCAACAACATAGAAATTTAGCAATTTAGTCTTCAATCTTTTCTTTTCTCTGATTAAGGTCGATTCCACTTCTTTCTTGATCTATAATAACATATTTAGCTTATATAACATTCACATAATTCAATCCAGTCCAAAAATCACATTTTTTCAAAATTATATTTTTGCCCCTAAAGTTTCACAAAATTATGATTTTGCCCCTAGGCTCGGAAACTAAACTTTATTCCTTTTTCTTATGTTTTATAACATGCTGAACATTTTTCCCTTCTATAGCAACATCAAATTCTTGCTCTAACATGCACTTATGAGCAATAATAATTTTTACCGATTATGCCGTTTCACTTGTTTTCACTGAAAATCGCTTAACAAGAATTGTTTAACCCAATTTCAAGCTTCATATTCTACACAAAACATCAAAATAAACACATTTCACCTATGGGTATTTTTCCAAATATAAACCCTAGGTTAAATTATTGCTAGAATAAGCTAAATTAAGCTACCTGGACTTAAAAAACGTAAAGAACATTAAAAACGGGGCTTGAAATCACTTACTATGGAGCTTGGAAGCTTGAAAACCCTAGCCATGGCTTCCCCTTGCTATTTTCGTTCATCATGGAGAAGATGGACAAATTTTTGGCTATTTCGGCCTTTTTAATTCTTTTAATTACTAAATGACCAGAATGCCCCCAACTTAAAAATATCCTATTTCACTTTTCTCTTATCCATTTTTGTCCAACAAGTTAACCAATGGTCTAATTACAATTTAAGAACCTCCAATTTAAAATTTCATAATAATTGGACACTTCTAACATGTAGAACTCAATTTTTGCACTTTTTACAATTTAGTCCTTTTGGCTAAATTGAGGGCCCAAACTTCGAAATTTTTGAACAAATTTTCACGAAATCATTTTGTGAAATTGTTGACCATAAAAATATAATAAAAAATAAATTTTTCCTCATCGGATTTGTGGTCCCAAAACCACTGTTCCGACTAGGCCTAAAATCAGGCTGTTACACTTGTTGTTACGAATAACTTCATGGCAACTTGGTGAATTGTTAACTATAGCACATATAGACTTACTAAATTAAATAACCTCTTGAACATATTACTATGAAAATTCAAATATTTAATCAATTTAAATAAGAAAGTAACAATATATTCCTATATTGGAACAGTTTAATCACAATAATCTTGTAAGTTATACAAGGCTAACGTCTTGTTTAATACCATCGCTAGTTTTGTTGGTTTGCCGGCACCCCTACGGCACAGTGGAAAAATTAAAAATTCGGCGATCCTAACCACGGATCCATGTGTGACGAACGGATCGGGGTGATAAAGGTTACGAAATGACCGAATGTTTTTTCTTAGTAAACAGTCACCCCTCAACAACGAGTAGTCTGATCTGCTATTGAAGCAAGCCGCAATCTATCGTGACCCCAGCCTCTACGTAATCCACCCAGTTGATTATGAACGGAAGGAATCCCCAAAACAGTTTTGGAAAAGAATTTTCTTTGACGGCTGCTAGACCCAAGCAAAGAAAAAACGGGATTCTTATATATCTTTTTTTTAGGTTTTTTAGAAATTAAAATAAATATAATAATATTTTAAACCAAAAAACATTAATTATAATATAATTTCGGTAAACCATATATTTATTTGAATTTATATACTAACCAAATTCATGTTCTCATAATGCGTACAACAACCTTGTACATAATGTGTTCGATATTTGATTACCCAATTAAATTAATTCTATAATTATTTTAATTCAAGCGACAACCAAATGCAATCCCAACTATGTTTTATTCCGTTCATTTCAACTATAGGGTGTGACCCTGTAGGTTCTTGTAACGTTAGCAGTAATACTAGAACGATTCCAATGTTACAAACAATGAGTGGCATCTAGCAATGCATCATTACTACCTAAGTCACAAGAAATCATGATTCAACATAACCTTTTTATGATTAACTTTTTATGCAATAATCCTTAAGTCATTTATCTCTAGATTGGACACAAGTCATGGAATAGTCACACTTGCATAGTTCATTCCATGTTCCTTGATATCTTAAGCAGACTATGATATACAAATAAGTATGACATCTCATATCAACTTATTTGAGCATGGCCATGCATTTCTAGTCTCACTCAATCAAGTGGCCTAAGATATTACTCCTATTATGTAGGAGGGGCTTATCCTATCTCATCAACTACATCCATCTACATAGATTGTGGTATATCCAACATCAGGTTGCAATATAGTTAGAACGTAGTAGGTAAGTACTCTGAGAATCATACCTAAGGGGTTGCAGTTTTGGGAAAACTATTATCAAACCAAATACAAAAAATAATTACTAACCTACTTAAAGTCACGAATTAGTAGTGTTAATATGGAAGCAAGACGATAACAATATTAATAAACTAAATAAATTAAATTAAACTTAAATCTACTCCTAAGTTCATGTATCAGCTTCTCCTATCCCTTGTTTTAACTATGCGAGTTCCTTTAGCCTAGATTCAATTACTTTACCTAATTAATTATTGATGTAAGGTTCTAATCAATCAAGTAATCGTTACCCTAGTAGTATCTCTCGATCTTTCACTAAACTAATAAGTCGGTGAGAACCACTTATCTCTCAACCTCACAGTCCAGACCAGTTTAGGGCTAAGGTGTTCACGAATAGGTCATACCAATTTTGGGTTAATTCTCACCTGAATGACTTAATAGGGTTGTCAAGCCTAGTTTTTATGTTCTTCCTCTCCCAAATAGTTGATCCGTTAAGAAACTCTATCTCTCAATCAATTGATTAAGTTAATATAACTGAAACATGTGAAATATGTATAAAACATAGAAGGATTCTAATCTTTACACAAACATTCAATTAACAATGCTAAAGAAAGAGATATAAATAATAGAATAACGAAAAGAGATGCTCATGGATCTATCAAGGTAAATGCGTAGTTTTGAAGCTGTAATATCCCATTTTTCAGTGGTGTCAGAAACAGTGGCTTCAAGGCCACCAAATTTGACGAGTATGTTCGTAAATATTATTATTTAATATTTATGAGTCAAACATAGTTTTAAAAAGGTTTTTGGTATAGTGATTTTTATTATATAAGTGATTTATTAAGTTCAAGTGGTAAGACCCTAAGGTCAAGTGGTTTTAGAAAATGAGGTATCGGGACCTCGTTTCTATAAACTGAGCCTTAGATATTCTTATAAATATTTAAGGACTATCATTAAGGTAGTATTAAAGTTTCGTTGAAAAATATTAACGTTTCAATAGTTAATTAAGCGAAAAGGACTAAATCATAAAAGTTGAAAAAGTTAATCATTATTAGTTTAAAGGTGTTAATTGATTAAAGAAGTATAATTGGATGGCCTTATTGAGTAAATTATCCATCCTAAAGAAAATGGGACGATTTGATGCTTAAATTAAAACAATGAATAAAGATAAAATAATGAATAAAAAATGTTAATAAAATTAAAACATAAGCCATCATCTTCTTTAGCACCGAATGGTCATGGAAAGAAAGAAATGGAGAAGCTTCAAGATTCGGCCTAGCTTTGGACGATGAATTTAAGTCTGTTTTAGCCCCATTTTCAATAATTTTTATGTTTTGGAGATCGTTGCAACTAGGTTCAACTAGCCTGTACCTTCGATTTTGAAACTATTAAAGATTTTAAAAGTTGCCATTGATGAATCTTGTGATTTTCTTTTGTTACATGATGAACTTGGAATGTTGATTGATAATTAAAAGTATTTTGTTATGTGATTTTTGATGAGTTTACCAATTAGGGACTAAATTGTTAAATTAGTAAAATACAATTATTTAATGTGAAATTGTTGCATAAATGGGCTGTTATGGATACCATGAAAATTTTTATATGCTCAATTTTGAGTAAAAATGGTTAATTTGCATGTTTTGGGCTTAGGGACTAAATTGAATAAAAATAAAACTTTATGGGCAATTTTGTAAAATTTTCAAAATGAAAAAATTCATGAAATGAATTTTTTATTTCTAAGTTAATATATTGAATGAAATTATTAATTTAGATTAAGATTGGATGAAAAATCGAGGAAAATAGAAAATTACCAATATGCCCCTAAACCTTGGCATTTCTGCAATTTAGCCAGGCAAGTTTGTGTGCTGGTCCTAAACGTCCTACCAATGGTTGAGGTTCGGTATATGTTGCGGATACTCCACAGCTCGTGTGAGCAGCATCGTGTAGCTACATTCCGACCCATAGCTTGAGTGAACATACCGATTCACAGCTCGTGTGAGCATACATGTACAAGATGTAACGGATTAAAGTTATATGAGCTAGCAAAGTATGTGTGAGCTTCTTGGGTATCTAACGATATTCTAAATGTTTCAATGGGCATTATTCAGATATGAAGTGGTAAGAGTTCGACATGAACTAAGATATAGATACATGTGAATTTCATTCAAATGGTATTACATGGTATATTGAAAGTGGAAATGGATGATATATGTATATAATACATGAATAAATGTTGTGCTCATCCATGTTTATAATGCTTATGCTATATGTTTATTTGGCTAACATGTTTGGTGTACATGCTTAGGCTCTAGCCAAGTTGTGGTTGGATTATGCCTTGTTAAACTTTTAAGTTATGCATTGAAATGGTAAGTGCCTAAATGGAAATATGCTTGTGATCATGAAAGGGTGGTAAAGTTTAAATTATGTAATTTCTATTGAAATGGTTTATCACGTGGTTAGTTCCAAAAAGAATTATGTTTAAATGCTCTAGCTTGTGACTATGGTTGAATGATATGTTTATGTCTCGTGCGATATGCATATGAAACGGGTGTGGAAAGGTAATGAAATAGTAAGTTCATACTTGAAGTGTAAAATGATGAAAAAGGGAATAATAAGTGGAATTAATGTTGTTATTTAAGCTGAAGATATTAAATGCAATGGAAAGTAATGAAATGAAAATGAAAATAAGAAAATTTGAAAGGGTTTAAAGTTTTATAAAATCCTAGTATGCTAGGGATGATATGTATATGTGATGCTGTGGATTTATTCACTTTGTGAGTTGTTGAATATGGTTTCATGAATCTTATGGTATTCGTATAGGATTATCTTTGATATATATAAATTTCATATTTGAAATGGATTGATATGATCAAAGTTTATATGAGCTTATTAAGCATTCATTGATTACGTAGTTGTTTTTCCTTTACCTTACAGATTATTGGAAGCTCGATTGGGTTGGAAGCTCGTCGGAAATTTATCACTATCCAGCGATTATATTGATAGATTTTGATGTCTTGGTTAAGGTTATAATGACATGTATAGGTGGACAATGTCTAATGTTTAATTAATGATTTTAGTATATATATATGTCACTTTGGTTGATGTTTTAGCCATTATGTTTTGACTTGTAGATTTGGTACTTTGAATGGTTGATATGTTGATATATGTATGTGGTCTTATGATGGAAGTTGAACATGTTCATATTAGTATGAAAAATGTAGTTGTCATATATGATTATTGATGGTAACTGTTAAATGGTAAATTTGGTATATTTGAATGTGAATTTGATATGTGAACAAAGTGGTAAGTTATGACATAAGTTTAGTTATAAGTTAGTAGAACTTTTGGCCAATTTATGTCTATGGATATACTTGTTTAATGGTTGTAATTGAGGTGCCTTTTGGGCATATTGGTTGTATGCTTATGTACCTTGATTTGATAGCTTGTTATAGCATGGTTTGTTGCACTTTGGGTGCTTGATTATATGTGGAAAATTAGGGGTAGGTGGATGCATGTTTGGGTGAGAAAAATGGCTTGAAAGTGGCCTATTTTTCGTCCACATGGGCAGAGACATGGGCGTGTGTCTCAACCGTGTGTGACACATGGCCAAGCGACACAACCATGTGTCCCTTGTAGCTTTCAAAGGGTTGTAAGTAAGGCTGTTACACGGCCTGGCACACTAGCGTGTGAGGCTATTTTGAAGGGTACACGGCCTAGCATACGAGTATGTGGCTTGGCTGTGTGACCCAAGTTAATGAGTTACAAGGGCACGAACATAGGCTGGGACACGACTGTGTATCCCTACATTGAATGTCCACGTAGCATGAGATACGGGCGTGTCTCTCAGCCATATAACCCTTGTATTTTGAAAGTTTTCATCTTTTCCCTAAAATTTCTATATGTTTCGAATTTAGTCCCGATTTGTTTCTAATGTGTTTTTAAGGCCTCAAGGACTCGTATAAGGGACAATATGTATGCTATTGATGGAATTTTCTATGATAAGTGTTGTTAAGTAAATGACTTATATTTTTCAAAAGTTTTAAAATGTAAACTCCGGTAATGCTCTGTAACCCTATTCCGACGACGGATACGGGTTAAGGGTGTTATAGAAGCAATCTCCACTCGTGATTTTCGAACGTCAAAATAGGATCTTCTAATTACATGAACATAAAATGAAATAGGAAAAACTAAGAACGAAGTAAAATCTAAGAAAATAGTTTGTCTCCGAATCCCCCTAAATTGTATACAATGGAGCCTATTTATAACATTAGGGTTGGTCGTCGTCCTTAACCATAGGTCGACTGACATTTTGATGTTAAAATACATTGTGCAGACCAAAACACCCTCAACTTGTTAATGCTTTGATGTACAAGGCTGATTTCACGACATCCACTAGATCTATCGCAACATCGAAGGCAAATTGCTTGGTTTAGACTTAGCTTTAAAGGTGTGTCGTGACATCCACTAGCTATGGCTCGACATCGAAGGCAATATGATGATTCTGGCCTCCTGCTCACTATGTTGCGACGCTGGACTTTTGTGTTGCAACATGGTGACTAAATTTTAGCTCTTATGCCTCCAAATGGTGTCCTACATGCTTACCAAATACGTTAGTCTTCTGTTAAGCCTCTTTTGGCCCCTAAGGTCATAAAATCATCTCAAATCACACTTTTTATTAAATGGAAACTAAAATAGAAAAACTTAAAAAAATAATAAGATTGCTTATAATCAAGCTTTTTAAGTACGAAAACTAGTTTAATTTGCTAGAGCGAATTATGGCGGATGAAACTCCCCTACACTTAAGTCATTGCTTGCCTTGAAGCAATATAAACATATAATAAAAAAAAACTAAAGAAGGGAAAAATAATCATGAACACAAAAAGAAAATATTTAGTTGTAAATAAAAGTAGACAAAAAGACAAAACATAAAATAAGAATAGACAAAAAGGAAAAATAAAAAAATTTGACTTGGTTTCTTTCTTTAAACAATCTAGACTTAGTGAAGATGGGTGTAAATAAGAACCTCAGACCTAAACTTCCCCACACTTTAACTTTTTTGCTTTTCCTCAAGCAAACCAAGTCTAGACACATAGCATGCAATAAGAATATGGCCCTTTTATTTTATTACTAATATGAACATGGTTGTCAAATATCAAAGGTATAATAATTCTTATCATACACGTAAATTAATCTTGATAGTTCAATGCCTTGAAACTTTTTAAAGTAAATTAGATTAGTTTACAAATTTACATTACTAACATAATAGAAGTAATTCCCACGACCAAATATTTAACAATATCACCATTAACATAAATCAAACAGATATGTAGCAGACACTATAATGTGAAAAATATATTCATTAAGTATAATTGTTAGTAATTCTGGAAGATTAAGAATAGAGAATGCTTAAGTCACATTGGTCTTCTAGGCATGTAACGTTCTGAGTCTTAGAATGATATGAGTTCAAAGAAAGATATGGCTCAAAATGGTTCAAACACTAGAAATAGTTAGACACATAATATTGTTCCCTCTCTTCCCCCTAAATGTCCCATCCAAGCTAACCACCTTTTGTCTCTGTTTCTCACCTACCTTATCTCTCCATGTAGGAAGATATAATAAAATACTAGCAATTATGGTCAACTTAATGATTTTTTGTGTATTGATGACTGATTTTTTCTCTCACTTTTTCGACTTTTTGTTTTGTCGCTTAACTTTTTACTCTTTTCTTAGTCATAATGCTTTTGTTTATGTTCGATACTTTTTCCACTCGTTTTTACTTTTCACTTTTTTCTGGATTATTTTCTCTTTTGCACATTTTTCCCTACCTATAATCATTGTATCACATTGTTTCTTCTTTTCTCGCTCATTTTTTTAAACTACCAGAATGTATCTACCTAAACCTTCAATATCTATGACATGAGGTCTATTTTTTAATGTATTAAATGACCAATGATAGGGAAGAGTTCAAGTTTTATGTGTGATCGTTGGGTTTCATTTTTGTTGGTTCATCAAAAAAGAGTTCAAATAAGGAGACTAGGGATTTATCGCATTAAGGTATGGTCATTTGGGAACTGACTATTCAAGCAATGCCTTAGGCCATCCCTAACCGTCCCACCATACACAATTTCTTTCCTGCTTTAAATTAAATTGAATGAATAATAAACAATTCAAGCATTCAAGTCTCTACGACTATCTATAAGAATTATATCTCATATAGCATCATCAAACATTCTTACTTAGGTACTTCTAATCTATTATGCAATTTAACTTAGTAAGCTAATCAATTTCCTTTAAAAAATAATCAAATTATCTCATATAAATAAAAGATTTTCATGCTTGGAAAAATCATTACATAAATTATTATTTTCAACCACTATTCACAATATTAATATAATCCAAGCACCATGCAACAAAACACTAATATTCTTTTTTTTCTAAATAAATAATCAACTAAAGCAAAGTAAACAAATAAACAAAAACACAAAAACTAATCCTATGCACTTCCCCCACACTTTGAGTAGGTCGAATCCTTGTTGTTATGATAATCTCGGGGTTTGTGTGCTCCAAGTGGTTGAAAAGGTACCTAAAAAATACTACGATAAGAAACATAAAATATAATATAAAGAAAATATAAATAAAAAGAAGAATAAAAAAGAAGTGCCGATAATAGATGATAGAACGTCTAAGAATATTCGGATGAACTTGGTCTTTCAATGTTGCAAGGTCCGTTTTGTGTATGATGTCACGACATTAGGTTGTGATGTCTCGACATCGAGCCTAGCTTCTGGCTTCTTCATTTTTTCGGTTCTATCACTCCATGATATCTATCTTGCTGTGGAAAAGAAAACAAAACTAAACACAAATAATATTAATAAAAATAAAATAAATGAATAAGATGATAATACGATATTAATAATAAACTAAGAAAATTTAAAGCAGTAAATAGAAGTTCTGTAACACCTCTAACCCGTTTCCATCATCGAATTATGGTTACGGAGCATTACCAAGCAATCGAGAATCATTTATCTATATAACATCTCAATCATAGACATTTAAAGCATCTCAATCATAGGCATTTCGTCCCTAAATCGAGCCTTCGAGTCCCTAAAAATAGCTTTGAGGCAATTTGGGACTAATTTGAAACAAATCAAAAGTTTTAAGAAAAATTTAAAAAATTAGAAAATAGGGGTCACACGACTGTGTGGCCAGGCCATGTGAAATCACCCCAAGCCTTATAACTTTGAACAAGGGACACATGGCCGTGTTCCAGCCCTTGTCCTCACTCGTGTAACTTACTGAGTAGCCTCATATGCCTATGTGCCAGGCCGTGTAACTCACTGAGTAGCACCACATGTCGTGTGCTAGGCCGTGTGCTAGGCTGTGTAACTCACTGACTTGAACACTAAGAAATTCTCAAATGACACACGACCGTGTGGCAACCCATGTCCCAGGCCGTGTGAACCTAAAATTTTACCTAAAATTAAGCCATTTCTTAACCAATTCATGCAGAACCAACCCATCCAGCTATGCACACTTTCAAAGGACCTAAGCATCATTCAAATACACATAATCATGCCATTTCAAACAACCTAATTCATCTAACCAATGTACCATTCAAAGACACCACAAATATGTCAAAACATAACATACCAAAACAAGCCAACATTACCTTAGTTCATGCATAAAATCTAGTTCAAACACTTACCAAAACTTATCATAAATGACCATTTTCAAGTCATCATAAAATACCAAAACGGAACCTTATAAACAAGTATTTGAAAGTGTTCAAAATGACAATACTTGATGAAGCATTAAAGCACACCAAACCAAAAATAATCTTCAAAGCATAAACCTACCAAGACACCATTACAAAACATCCTATACATTTCAAAACCACATATTTATATATACATACATGCCACTGCCATAGGAGATAAAAAAACTACCAACTTAGATGGATAGTGTAAGCTGCTTGATTGATCCTTCCAAAATGTTAGCAATGATTATCTACAAATATAATGCCCCAAAAATTTAAGTCTCTAATTTTTGTATGATTTGTCGCAAATTGCTTTTTTGCTTTAATGGCTAAGTGATTTGGGTGTGTATGGGAGTGTTTGAGAAGCCTGGGTTCAAGTCTTGGCTTTTGCAGAATTTTTAATTTTGCTCTTAAGTGAATCTGGACATAGGAAGGTAGGCCTTATAAATATTAGTAATGGTTTTATGTCACAAAATTTGGCTGTGGTATAGTGGCAAGGTGGCGTGTGAAGTTCCCTTGAGGTCTGAGGTTCGAGTCTTGTGCTGCACTAAGGAGTGTTTATTTTTATCACCTGTGCAGTGAGGTGGTGGAGTTTGACTGAAATGCTGTGGAATTTGAATGGAGGGGTGTATCATGGAGAGAATAGTGGGATTGTGATTGGGTGGAGAGAATCAAGGAGGGATAAGGGGAGAGATTTTAGGAGAAAATAAAGGAGTTTGTGGGAGAGGAGGAGTTGTGTGCCTTATGGAGTATGCTTGTACCGATTTTGGTCTATGGCACTAATGTAATCGGCTTGGTTGAAGTTGTTTTTCCTCTGCTAGTATGGTTTCGGTCGGTTTCGCATCTTTGTTTCTTTGCTTCTAGGTGACGCTTTTTGTTAGTTTTGGGGCACCTCTCGGATTGTTTTTACCTAATTTCTTTTTGGCCGAACACACTCTCCTCCCTCATATTTTCTTTTCTATTTTTTCTTCTCTTGCTGCTGATTTTTCCCCTTCTCTTTTCCCTTTTCTTTACTTTGTGTGCCGAATCTTTTTCCTCTTCTCCTTTTTTTTTTCTCCATTGATCGAATAACCTTCTTTTACTATTTGTGATTTCAACCTTCTTTTATTCTTTTTGACTGAGACATATCTCTTTTTTGTTTGAGTGTGGTGTAGCCAAACATTATCATTCGTAGTATCGTTCTCTATGTTGATATTTCTCTGCTGCTTCTTGCAGTTCCTGTGCTGTAGGGTTCTGATTATCGGTAAGTGGTTACACTCCTCTCTTGTGTAAGTGTGTTCTCTTATTTTCCTTATCTTGAAACCAAATACCCTCCTTCGTAATCTATGATTCCAACTACTGATGCTTTCTCTCGATGTACTGCTTGTTGCAGTATTAAGGTTTTCCTCGAAGAGTGGTGCAGTGTAAGCGTGGTGAAGTCGTCAAAATCACTCTCTTATTTCTCGATCAAGGTAGGTAGGCGAGTCTTCCTTTATGTGAAGGCCAAATGTTCTATGGTTCTACATATGATCATGTGTGGATTTCAACCACATGATTAAACAATACTGTTTGATGAGATTGTTGTATTGCAGATATCTGTCAACAAGTTTGAAGTCAATCTTCATCGGTTGTGAAAGTGGGCTAAGCAATTTTTGTTAGTCGAGGCAAGTATTAGTTTAGTTTTGATCATGGATGTAAAAGAAGGAGATTAGTCCTATTGCTAGCGATTAATGGAAAATGTGTTTGAATGCAGATTTTGGGTGTTCGTGGATCTAGGTGTGCCTTCACAATTAGGTTTGTAATCACCCAACTGCAATCGTAGATCAACAAAAAGCCGAAAAGCCATAAACATGGCGTTTGAGACCACACAGGCGTACGAATGCTGGAGTGGTAAGCCCAACTTGTGAATTGTGGGTAAAATTACCGAAATACCTTCGAAGGGTAAAATTATAAAATACCCTCGAAGGGTAAAATTATCGAAATACCCTCGAAGTGTAAAATTACTGAAATACCCTCAAAGGGTAAAATTATCGAAATACCCTTAAAGGGTAAAATTATCGAAATACCCTCAAAGGGTAAAATGACTGTTATACCCCTAGGAGTTGAAATGAGTGTATGACCGATTTGCTCTACGTTATATATATGACTGTTACTGAGTATGACATACTACATACACGTGTGATTTATGACATGACATACTGCATGGGGTTGGGATTCTGATATAGGCGAAGTATACTGTACTGGTGGCTTTGCCACATATACTGTTACTAGCAGCTTTGCTGCGTCATTATTACCGGCAACTCTACTGCGATTTGGTGTGTTGGCTGGGTGGGTCGATTTTATCCCCAAATGGTGTGTTGGTGGTACGAAGTGGTGTGTTGGCTGGATTGAGATAGGTTGCATAACTGCATTGTACTAATTACTGTATTGGGCTAGGGCCCACTCACTGTTACTGTACTGGGCTTAGGCCCACACCGTACTGTTACTGAATAGGGCTTAGGCCCAAACTGTTACTGGATGTTGTATATGGACTGTTTGGTAGGGGATTACACACTAAGTTTTGAAAACTCACTCTTTCCTCTTAACTGTGCAGGTAATCCTCAGTCTTAGGCGATTCGGTGCTGCGAGGGACTCGAAGATGGCCACACAACTGCTGCTATTCACACTTGCTTTTATTTTACTTTAAATTATAAGTTGGTTTTTGTTTTGTAATAAGGCCTTTAATTTGGGTTTTAAATTTTAATTGGGATTTTGCTTACATATTTTATACTGCTAGTTAGGTGAAAATGAATTTTTAAAATAATTACTATTTTCAAAGATACGAACTTTAATCGTTAGAGTTTTCAAATGCTTCCGCGTTTTAAATCAACTTAATATAATAATAGCAGTTAAACAATATTAAAGAGGTTTCCAAACTTAAGAAACAAGTTTTATCAACAAGTCTAAATTTTGTGAGACACTTCAATGTGAGACACCAGATATGGCTATAACGTCTAGGCCGGGTTTGGGGTATTACAACAAAACAGTCTACAAGAATCGATACACTTACATAACTTAATAATGACATAATATAACATTTAATCTAAGTATAATTAGACACAATCCATTTACTATTTGATTCAGGGTTACAAAAGTATAAATAGGGCATGTATGTGAGTTCAGGGGTGTTGAAGTACAAACAGGGGCACGTATATGCATTCAGGGGTACCAAAGTACAAATAGGGGAACATATGTGCATTCAGTGGTACCGAAGTACAACCAAGGTCACGTATGTGCATTCAGGGGTACGCATGTGCATTCAGAGGTACCGAATTACAAACAGGGGCACGTATGTGCATTCAGAGGTACCGAAGTACAAATAAGGGCACATATGTGCATTCAGGGGTACTAAAGTACAAACAAGGGCACGTATGTGCATTCAGGGGTACCGAAGTACAAACAGGGGCACATATGTGCATTCAGGGGTACCAAAGTACAAATAGGGGCACGTATGTGTATTCAGGGGTACCGAAGTACAAACATGGGCATGTTTGTGCATTCAGCAATAATTATCTATAAACATATTAGCTAAAGAACAATAATATAAGATAACAAGTCAAACATTATTTACATATTGAAATACTGTGGACTTACCTACGATTTGATTCTGATCAACACACAAGGACTATTTTACAAGTTTCCCATTTCCTCGATTATTGTCTGTAACACCCCAAACTCGGCCTATGAGTTATGGCCACATCTGGCAGTGTCATATTCGAGTGTTTAGCGTAAATTTGTTGTTGAAATCTTTAAAATCAATTAATCATTTTGTTATTAAACGGTGATTCCAAAACGGGTTGTTCATTTCCAAGCGTGCATCATTAAAAACTAATCACTTTTAAAACGTTATAAATTTTCCAAAATCTCATTTATTGTGTAAACGTGGTGTCTTTGAAAATGGTTACCTTTTGAAAACCTGTCTTATTCTACAACTATCAGTTTATGTCAAACTAAATAATTAAAAACCCCAATTTAAAGTTTATAACTTTAAAGAGGCCTTTTTACATAAAAATACTCAAATTCAGTTACTTATAAATCAAAAGCTAAAAACAAAAGCTGATGCAGTTGTGTGGCCCTCTCCGAGTCCCTCACAACTTCGAACCATCTAACACTGAGGATTACCTGAAAGGTTAAAAACGGGGTGATTTTATGAAAACTCAGTGTGTAATCCCCTTATTAAAGAAACAACCAGTATATAGAAACATAATCGGTCTAGGCCTGAGCCCTTCAATAGTAACAGTACAGTGTGGGACTTAGCCCAATATAGAATCAGTGTGGGCCTTAGCCCAGTACAGTAACAGTGTGGCAAATGGGCCTTAGCCCCCATTAGCCTCAGTTGGGCCTGAGCCCATATCAAATGGCACACATCACATATATTTGGGCCTAAGCCCATCTTAATATCAGAATCTGTATATGCAAGGCATAAATACCCATACCAACCCTGCACTTCGTGTCCTGTCCAACCCTACACTCCTGTGAGGATTAAATCGACCTAACCTTCCCTGCACTCCTTATGTAGCACTGGTTACGGCACTAACCAGTATCGCAGCAAAGCTACTAGTAACCAGAATGGCTAAGAGCCGTAAACAGGATAGCTATAAGCTATAAACAGAATGACTACAAGCCATAAGTACAATAATATGATTGGCACAAAGCCATCAGTAGTAGTAATATGATCGGCACACAACCATCAGTAATAGTAGTATGATCAGCACAAAGCCATCAGTAGTAGTAATATGATCGGCACATAGTCATCAGTAATGGTAATATGATTGACACACAACCATCAGTAATGGTAATATGATCGGTAAAAAGCCATCAATAGCATCGCAGCAAAGCTGCCAGTAACAGTATATGTGGCCAAGCCACCAGTAACAGTGATTGTGGAAGAGCCACCAGTACACTACTTCATCCATAACAGAATCCCCACCCATGCAGTTTGTCATGTATGCAGAATGCCATGCACAGAATCAGTCATACAAATCACAGACAAATCAGCCATTTAAATTACAGACAAATCAGTCATTTAAATCATAGACAAATTAGTCATTTACATCTCGGACAAATCAATCATTTACATCACAGACAAAACAATCATTTAACCTCGAGGGGTAAAATAGTCATTTTACCCTACAGGGGCATTATGGTCATTTTACCCTACAAGAGCATTATGGTCATTTTACCCTATAGGGCCATTACTGTCATTTTATCCTACAGGGGCATTAAGATCATTTTACCCTCCGGGGGCATTACAGTCATTTTACCCTATAGGAGCATTATAGTCATTTTGCCCTACAAGGGCGTTACGGTCATTTTGCCCTATAAGGGCATTACGATCATTTTACCGTACAGGAGCATTACGGTCATTTTACCCTATAGGGACATTACGATCATTTTACCCTATAGGGGCATTACGGTCATTTTACCCTACAAGAGCATTACGGTCATTTTACCCTACAGGGGCGTTGTGGTCATTTTACCCTACAAGGGCATTACGGTCAGTTTACCTTACAAGGACATTAAAATCATTTTACCCTACAGGGGCATTACGGTCATTTTACCCTTCGAGGGTATTTCAGTAATGTTACAACCTTCCGAAGGCCTACAGTCGCCTCGAGTGACACAGATAACTTAAATGGTCATAACGGTGTAAATGGGCCCAAGGCCCATATTCGACCCAAGTGGGCCCACAGGTTTCTGTGGCCTAATTAGCCCAAATTCAGTCACGACTATGCGAACTATATAGCCCGGTCTAGTATTTGCCACCAATCGTGGATTTTAGCCGGTGTGGGGCCTACAAGCCTATTGAGCCCACATGGCCTATTCTGATCCACGTGGCCCATTACGGCCTAAGCCTATGGAAATGCTCATGGAAGCCTCTACAGTCTATCACCCACGATTCGCAGGTTCGACTTTCCACATGAGTGATCGCACGCTCGTGTGGTCCCAAATGCCGTATTTTGGCTTTTGCCGTTCTACAATTACGGTGGGGAGTTTACACACTTGATACGATTTGTAGATTCCTTTCGATCCAAACAACCTCTTATTCTGCAAATCATTGATCATCGCACCTTTGGTTCCCAGACAATGTGCCAATCAACCTCGACCACAAAGATGGATATATAGCTCTCCACAACAACAATCTCTCGAAATCCTAATATTCTCTCCTACAATCTCTCCAAATATCCCTCCTTGATATCCTCTATAACAACCTCTAAGACCCATTCAAACTCTCACCCAACAGAGTTCGAAACCACCTCAAACTCCTGCCGCCTCATGCTAGCAAAATAACTATCTTTTTTGCTTACAATGGGATACGAACCCAAGCCCCCTCAATAGCTCAACATGCCACTTGCCTCCTTGTCACGAGCTCTTTTATGTCACATTTTGTCTTCAATTAACTAAAAGGTCTAAAGGCCAAAGTCCAAGTTTCTTTAAAAGAAAAACCAAAATAAATTGTAAGAGCCAAGACTTGAATCCAGGCTCCCTTGCAACCTTAATGACGCCACAACCACTAGATCACATACTTACTTATGACATTTTTTTAAAACAATAATTTAAAAGCCCTACATCCAAGCATCTAGAGTTTTATCCACTTAAAACCAAAACTTGTGCTAAAGCCCAGGTTTGAACCCAGGACTTTTCCAACTCCTCTCAGGACCCTTAACCACTAAAGTAGACATACTTTTGTACACAGTTTCACTTTTGTACACAGTTTCCAAACCGTTCCCTTGCTCAAGGCCCAATACTTCTAGGCCCAAATTCCAGGGCGTTACATTGTCTTTTTTATTCAAATCTTGATCTATATAATAATTAAATACAATATATTAATCTCATATATATTTCACATTCTACTCAATGCACATGATCCTTAACTTTTGATTAATTACACATTTTTCTTAAACTTTTACAACTTTTACAATTTACTCTTTTAACCCAAAAATCATCAAATTAAGCATTTCAAAAGACTTACATACCAGACAAATGTTTAAAGACTCTAAACAATCCATAAAATACCTCTTATTCACCATTAAACCTTGAAATTTTAACATTTTAATCCTTAAATCAAAATCTAATAAAAATCACTTCACAAAACAACCAAATACCACAATCAAAGCTTCAAACACATAATTACCATAAAAAAACATTCAAGATTCATCAATGAAAACTTCTAAAATTTTTAATAGATTCAAAAACGAAGGTACGGGCTAGCTAGACCTAGTTACAACAATCTTAAAAACATAAAATTCATTAAAAATGGGGTTCAAAATTTTACAGCGCATGAAAATATGCCTTGACCAAAGCTTTTGCTCTACTATTCTATGGTGTTTCGATTTTCCTTCTACAAAATGAAGAAGATGATGATTTTGGCATTTTAATTTTATGTTTTAATTACTAATTTACCATTTTACCCTTGTTAAAAATTAAAATTTTCCACTAAACCTGGTCCATACCTATCCACTAACATATTATATGGTATAATTACCATCTAAGTCCATTAGCTTAAGATTCCACATCCATTTGAACCTTTTAACTAATATAAATCAACCTTTTCACCTTTTTTAATCTAGTCCTTTTTCTTTAATTAACTTTCTAAACAATAGAATTTTTGAACCAAAAATTAATACGACTCTAATGAATTCGTAAATATTTTATAAATAATATTTACGAGCTGACACAATAGAAACTTGTGTTGCTGAAACCAATGTTTTGACACCACTAAAAAACGGGCTGCTATAAGTTCTTTAAAACCTGGGACAATCCATGTCGCCACCATAGAAGAACTTCAATTTGGTTCTCAAAACTTTGGTTCGTCTATTGTTATGTTTGTTTCTACGTTAATTGTACTAACAGTGGTACAAATGTTGAATCAAAGTTGCCTTAACGTAGATGTAGAGACTAAATGGCTTGTAACAGTAGATGAACCAACTCCGTTTGTCGATTCCAATGATGTTGCCTTATTTTTGACCGGCGCAACATCCACATTACAAGCCATTTAGTACTGAATATGAGCCAACCGCAAATTATTTTTTGGGGTATTATTTCCTCGATCTTCCTGCCTTCAATGTCACGTGAAGTTTTAGTTCATCTACTGTTATGTTTGTTTCTACGTTAATTGTATCAGGGACACCTTTGGGTATGTGTAGTTCATCAACACAGTCCCGAATTTCAAACTTTTACTGATTTCTGTCATCTAAGTTTGGATGATTGTCGACAATACAGTGGTCATCATGGTTTGAGTTAAGAACATCATGTATGACCTCTTCTTATGGAGGTAAGGCCTCTAATATCTCTTAGAGCATTGCCATCATTTGTGTCATCTTATCTGACATGTTGGATGTTTCATTGTAAGCTCAATAGATTTGATCATACATGGATAGATGTTTATTTAGCTAACATACGGGTTCCTTCGAATACTTACTTTTATCTTCATAGTCATAATTCCCATATGCATCGTATACTTACTTTTATCTTCATAGTCATAATTCCCATATGCATCATAAGGTAGCTCGGTTTGGGCTTATTGTATTCGTTGTTATTACTCCACTGGGTTGTCGAAGCTCTGTTCAACAAAATCTATCCTTCATTATTGTGCAAAAAGGTCAAATCATCTGACTTAGACCAGTTATCATCATCATCAACATCAAATTTATTCATGTATGCGTCTATGTTCTGGGTTCAAGGTTTGTCAAGCTCAATTGTTCCGCATGACAATACCTCTTGTGGATTAGAAAGAGACTCTATTGGGTATTTGGGCATATCAATCTTGTTATCATCTAATACATATTGAGGTTTACATAAATACCTTTTTTTTCCACATTCGCTATACGAACCCCATTGATCCATCAAATGCCTATCTAACCAACATGATTCCATATCATCGTATAAATTATCCCACGTCTTTCCTTCATACCATCTGTAATCACTATTAATTGCAATCACGATTAGATTTGATTAATCAGTAAGGAAAATAATAAAAAACAAAAATAATGAGAAACAAAAATAAAGGCAAATTAATAAAATTAGCACATTATCTAACTCATTCATCTTTTGACTAAAATTATTTTGCAAGTAATTAATTCAATAACAATTATCACCGTTGCAATCCCCGACACCAATAACTTGACCGGCTCCAGACATACTACGTCCAGAGTCTGAATACTACAACAAAAGACATATAAATGAGGCCGTGTCTGCAAGTATACGGGCCAGGTTATAATATAGTTACTTCGAAGTAGGTAAGTACTCCGAGGATCGTACCCAAGGATTGCAGTTTAAGGAAAACTATTCTCATATCAATTACGGGAAATAATTTTCAATCTACTTGAGTCACAAATTAGTAGTGTTAATATGGAGGCAAGATGATAATTGATATCTCTTGAAAAGAGTTATATTTCAGGCCTCTAGATTTAATTAATTATTTGTAACTAAGTAAATATGTTTGCATTTTTAGAACATCACATAACAAAGCTTGGATTGTGCTATAAATGTCATTATTAGTTACTGGGGAAGAAATGTGTGGGTTATTATTGGCAGCAGATGCAGGATAAAGAAGAGAAGGGAGAAAGGAGAAACAAAATGAAGGAAGTGAAATATTGTCATGGAAAAATGTTGGTTAGATTACCAATAAGAATGCCACGAAAATTCTAGGAAGATGACGTAGCACTCAGCCCATGTCACTCTCAACCAGTTGTACTTGTACCAGATAAACCACCCTGAAAAAGAGGAAGCAAAAGGTGTGTGCTAGGAGGGAGGGACTTACCCTATAAAGGAGGAAAGAAAAAAGACACAAGGGGATGATGATTTTTAGGGAGAGAGGAAATGGAAAGCAGTTTTTCTCTGCATCGAATTGTCGTGGAAAATTTCAGAGAAAATAGGAGAGAGGGTAACAGCTTACAGAGCAAAAAATCATAGACATAAGGCAGGGGAAGAGAAATTTGCCCTGAGTTTTGCATCAAATTTTAGTATTAAAGTGAAAGCTGGAGTAGCGAGAGCTTCTTGCAATTTTGCCTTTGTTTTTTTATTTGAACTTTGTTATTCGTAAACTTGAATGATGATGTTGAATGGTTTTATTTTGGATTTGAATTTCCTATCCATGAGCTAAATCTCATAGGGTTGGAATTATTTGGGTGAATTTTTACTATCTTTAATTCCCATGGTCTAATATTGAGTAGATTACTATTTCATTCGATTTGTGATTATTTTAAATGCATGCATGCAAGCTTTAGACATAGATGATTGTATGGTATGTTGTTAGATCTGATTTAATTTTGAAAAGATTAAATAAATTAGATTATTATCAATTGACACAGGCGAGTATTCAAAAGAATATTCACAGTAGTCCAGACGTAGAAGTTGCGATCTGTATAGGGAAAAAAAGAATAGTCTGGATACAATTCTGGAGTTCTATAGACATACAAAAACTCAAAATGATAGCTTAAAGTCTGGCTCTTGAAAGAAGCAGATTACAGTAGTGAATCCCTGAGCCATAGAATGGTCAAGATTTTCCCATGTCACTATCATGATATAAAAATAAAACCCGAGTAATTCCAACCTTTATCATTCAACGGTACAAACCCTCCCCACTTATTCTTTGACAATTGCCACAACGTTTCAATTTCCATAGCATTTTTTCATTCATTATTGATTTTATTAATCGATTCATTAATTCTCTTCATCAATTTGTCATCTGTTTCTTTTGCATAATTTAATTAGTCAAATTCACAGTAATAGCATAACTCATTCATCACTTTATTACTTGATTCGACGTGTATACTTGCACATTCGCATTACATATTCACATGCGACAATAATAATATTAATAAACTAAATAAATTGAATTAAACTTAAATATACTCCTAAGTTCATGTATCAGGTTCTCTTATCCCTTGTTTTAACTATGCAATTTCCTGATCTGTCGTAATTCGGTGTAGCAGATGAAGCTAAGTATCACACTTTAGGAGCTTGAAAACAAGCATTTGAATTATGTTTTCTTATGTTTTTAATAAGTTAATAAAATGTGCAAAATGAGTCATTAATTGACCTTAAGGGTCGAATGAGGCCTCAGGGTGAGCTAACGCACTTTGTGAGTGTGCAGGAAAACTTTAGAAGGCATACTAAACTAATATTTTTCACTACGTCGTAACACGGGATGTCTGATTTTGTAACATAGGGAGCAGAATGGAGAAATCTCAAGTCTACCTTCAATGTCATGACATAGTCTGAGGGTGCCATGACATACCCATGAAGATAGCTTACGAGGAGTATACTAACTGCTATATCATGACACAAGACCTGGTGTGTCATGAAATCAACTCTAGACGGGAGATAAAAAAGAAATAGGGGCGTTTTGGTACACACAATCAAACTTAAAGATCAAAAACATCAGCTAACTAAGGGTTAAGGATGACGGCCACTTAGAATCTATAAATAGGCTCCTTTGGCACATGTTATACGCACCATTCACTTAGACTAGATTCTCTCTTTTAAACTTAGTTTAGTTTTCTTTCTTTCTTAGGTTTTTAGAATTTATTTCAATTATTCTTTTTTTTTTGCAAGAGATCTGATTTGTAAAGGTCGTCAAAATTTTTGGATTTGTTTTCATCTTTAATACAAATCAGACGTTTTCTTAAACTCTACACCATAACATTTACCATGTTCTCTCTTTACGTCAAATCCATATTGTTTATGAAATCCATGAGGAACTAATCCTCCTATGGGCGATTAGCGAGTATGGTATGTTCTATTAACTATTTTATAGGTGTACTCAATGGATCAGCTATTTGGGAAAGGAAGAATGTGAAACAAATCCTAGGCCTGAGAACCCTGGGAAGTCATCAAGGTGGGAATTAGCCCAAAATTGGTATTGCCCATCCGTGAACACTTCACTCCAAACCAGATTATAGCTTGATCTAAACGATTACATGGGCCATAGTTATGGATAAAACTTGAGTTGAAGGATGTTGGTTTAATCTTTAACAAACACATGCTACTATTTCTCTTAAATACGATGTTTTTAATAAAATTTTGAAAGAAACCTTGTTTAATATTTGTAAAACAACTTGATGATACTTAAATTCAAATTTAATAAATTGACTTTACGGAAAACGATTTTATTAAGAAAAATACAAAATTATTTTATCCACAATAAAAGTCCATGCAAATTGTCTGATGTCCAAAGTTTTAAAATCTCATGCCACAGTTTAATAGTCTATCCCAAAATGAAATCCTAATAAGTCATAAAGTCCATAAAAGTCCAAAACATATGAAAAATCCATAATCGTAAAAGAAACATTTCCAAGAGCATCACCGGTGACCGAATTCAAGTCCTAACCACGATGATTATCTGAGAAAAATAAGTAATGTGGATGAGCTTTAAAAGGCTGAGTGCGAGATCAACACAGATATATTCACATACATATTAAGGTATTTCAAGCACAACATATCAAACATCATAATATTCATAATTTATAGCACTAATAGTTATGCATGGTCATATCGATGCATATTTGAAAACGATGCACATTTTATAAAAATTCCTATCCATCTCCGCTACATACCTCATGTTGTGTTCCCCAAAACTTATCCATCCAGAACACCATTTGTGGACAAGCCACTATTAATTTGCAGATAAGCTGTCGCTGATAACACTTTATGGACAAACCACCATTGATATGCAGTTATACTACCACTGATAACATTTTATGGACAAGCTACGATAGATATGTAGATATACTGCCACTTACTTCCACTTTTCAAAAAATCCCACCCCATGCATGTGACTTGACAATTCACCTTTAAGCACATGTGAATCACTTTAACACTTAGGCAGGTGAATATGCTCACATAATCACATTGCACTTAGTCATCATTTAAACATGTTTTAATATGCTTGACACATTAGATTATAGATCCCAATATTTACATACGCATATATAAATATCACATAAGCCATGCAACACATGTCATGGGAATGAGATCTATACATACATCATTAACATAGCAATAATCACATCATACTTCATGCCTTTCATAAAATATACTCGGTTAGAGTCACTTACTTAGGTCCTTTGTAAAGAGAGTTTCAACTCCTCTTTGATTACTTAGTGTACTCACAATTGGTTGTAATTAATTTATTTATATAACAAAAATAACTATATCATATACAGCAAGTAGAATTGATTTCACACCTTTTATATGGATCTAAATTGCCACAATCCTTAGTATCGATTTCACTTTGATCTAACTCGAAAGACGTATCTAACACATGAGTAATGTTTATTGTTAGTATCCATTGAAGATAATTTTTCACTAATAAACCGATTACTAGTAGCCTCACCAATACTTACCCCATGGTTTTGGACACTCAAATTGATGATTTCCGATGTGAAATTAAGTATCTCCCCTATGATTTTCATTTGGACCCTCAAGAGCGTAAGGGATAGAGTTGCTCATAAATAAATAAGTAAACATAATTCTTTTGGTCCCTATGCCATTCGATCAAGGGAGGAAAATACTTAAGAGGAAAATGGATGATCAAGTAGTCAACACTTACACATTTGATCAAATCAAGACAGGCAATGGATCAATAGACACTAAGTCAGAAAGTTGAACGATCAAAAAGAATCATTAAATTAAGAGGATATAAGATTAATAAAGAAAAGGTTAACAATGAAATGAGGAATAAAAGAAAAGAAATTTAACCACCGGCGGCGGTGGTGTTGATGGTGATGGTGGCGGCGGTAACGACAACGACAGTTCAGTGGCCGTTAGAGGTGGAAAAAGGAGAAGAGTAATGCGGTGGTGGTAGAATGGTGCAGTGTTAGGAGGTGCTTAGGTCAGTCACGATGGAGAAAGAGAGCAAAAGAAATGGAAAGAGAAAAGCTGGTGGTAGATAAGAGATAAAATAAGTGAAAATGGAGAGAAAAAAAAGAGAAAATATAGAGGAGAGAGAGGAGGGGACGAAAATGAGACGTTGGGAGAGTGGGAATAGGTTGGTCAACTAGGTCTAGGTTTAACGAACCTCTTTTATAGCAAGGATGGGAAGGTTTGGCAGGGGAGGAAGACATAGAGTGAAAAAGGGGATCATGCACCCTCAACTTAAGGTAAGTTTGACTCTTAATGGAGGAAAGGGATTCTCCTAAATATGATGACTATGGGGTGGATAGCAACTCATATAGCACATAAAAAAATGTTTAAAAATAATGTGAACATGGGGGCTTGAACTTAGGACCAGTAGGATAGTTAATGAGCATTTAAACCACTATAAAAAAAACTTCCTTGTTCTCAAATTTGCGCCACTAATAATAAATAAAAAAATGGGATGTGACAACTCTACCCTCCTTAAAAAAAATTTCTTCAAAATTTACCTGATCGAAAAAGGTGAGGATATTATTGTTGCATCGAATCTTCTAGCTCCTAAGTGGCCTCATTAGAGTTGTGATTCCTCCACAAAACTTTCACAATTGGAATCTACTTCTTTCGCAAAATTTTGACCTCATGATAAAGGATCTTTATCGATTCCTCATCATATGACAAATCTGGACAAACCTAGATTTCTTCAATCGAAACTATATGAGAATGGTCAGATCGGTATCGCCTCAACATAAACACGTGAAAAACGTCATGGATATAATCCAACTCCAAACATAACTCTAACTGATATGCCACTGGTCCACTTGTCTTAACAATGCGGTAGGGTCCAATGAACCATGGACTCAACTTTCCCTTATCGCCAAAACTCAACACTTTCTTCCAAGGTGAAACCTTAAGGAATACTCTATCACAAACACTGAATTCTATATCCTTCCTCCTCAAATCAAAGTATGACTTGTGTCAATCTAATGTCGCTCCCAAACGATCCTAGATAATCTTCACAGTATTCCCAGTCTCTTACACTAAATCTAGTCCTAACATTTTCTTTTCCCCTAACTCAGTCAAACATAGAGGTGTCCTACACTTAGGTCCATAAAGAGCTTCATAAGGAGCCATCTGAATGCTCGACTGAAAGCTTTTATTATATGTGAATTCATTATACGATAGGTCTTCCTTTCAACTACCTCAAAAATCAATCATGCAACCCCTCAATATATCCTCGAGAATCTAAATAACCCTCTTAGACTGCCAATCAGATTGCGGATGAAATGTTGTACTGAAGTTCACCCTCATACCAAGGCTTCATGCAACTTCTTCCAAAATCGAGACGTGAAATGAGGATTGACAGCAATAGTGTAACAACTCGTTTTTAGTGAAATTAGAATAGTGGTTTTGGGACCACAAATCTGATGTTAAAAATTTTATTTTATTAATATTATAATGTTTGCAGCATGATAGTAGTATCGTTCAAAATTTTTGTGAAGAAATTTTATCATTTGCATGCTTAATTTGATAAAAAGGACTAAATCGCATAAAGAGCAAAACTTTGTTCTATTAGGGAAAAGTGTCAATTTGTCATGAAATTGAAACATGAGAGGCTTTAAGTGGTAAATAGACCATTAAAAATAGTAGTGGAGAAGTTTGGACATCATAATGGGATTTAGTAAGGTTATATAAGTAAATAAATAATTAAATAAAAAAATAAATAAAATAAAAACCAAATTACCTTGTCCATCTTCTCCTAGCCGAAACTTTGAGGAAGAAACCACCATTGTTGAACATTCAACATTCATCCAACCTTTTTTCTTGTGCATGTAAGTATTTTTCATCCTGTTTTCAATGATTTTTATGTTTTTAGAGCCGTAGCTTAATTTAGCTAGCCCGGGGACTAATTTACAAAATTGTTAAAAGTATAGGGTTTTACCATGAATGTATGTTAGTTTTTTTTATGTTTGATGGATGAAAATGAATGCTTAATGATAGTTGAAAAAACTTTAGTAAAGGAAATTTTGATGAATTTGTCAATTTGGGGTTAAATTGACTAATAAAAAAATATTCAGGGTTAAATTATGAAATAAAGGAAATGTAGAGCTTGCTAAGGGCATTAGTGATATTCGGCTATAGTGGGATTGTATTAAATTGCATGAATTTGTCTTTTTAAGAGCTAGAGACTAAATTGTATTCAATTCAAAATCTTAAAGGAAAAAGTGTAATTTTGCCAAAACATGATTTTTGGATTAAATTGAATAGAATGAAATTGAATGAGTTGAATTTGACTATATGGATCACGAAAAGTAGCGTAGGGATTTAGATCGGGGAAAAGAAAAAGTATTGGATTAATTGATTGTAATTCTCAGTTCGTGTTTGAGGTAAGTTTGTATATTTAATTAGCATTGAATTATGTTTGATCTAAATGCCTTTATGTTATATATACTGAAATTACGACTCTACAGAAATATCCAACGAATTTTTGATGACTTTCAGATCCCGTTTGAATCTTAGGAATATATAGGATAAAAATGACATGTCATTAGGGGTTATCGTGTTTTGGGAGCTAGTCTCATACGTCCTACCGGTGCCTGAGTTTCTGGCATCTATTGCGGTTACTTGACAACTTTTGTGAGCAGCACCATGTCGCTACGTCCTGACTGACAACTTGTCTGAGCAGACCCATTTATGGCTCGAGAGAGATCATTGATATGAGATATGAGTTAGTAGTGGTTTCAACCACATGTGGGCACTTAGTATGCGAGGTTCCCATGTATCCAATATTATTATAGTGGTCCAACAGGTATGAAAAAGGGAAAGTTCGACAAATGCTCGAGTAAGTGATATTATGAAAGTATGAAAAGGTATGAGTTGTTAATGATTGAAACATGCTCAGCCATTTGTTAAAAGTGTGAATGCTTTGAAGTAATATATATAAAAGCTACAATGCTATGAGATGATTTGCTATGCTATGTCATTTGCTAACTTGAAAGATTGTAATGCAAAGCCATGTTGGATAGTTTCAAGTTGATTTTTATGCTTATAAGATGAAATGGTAAGTTTTTTTTATGAATTACGAACTTACTAAGCATTGCATGCTTACTTTGTGTTAATTTCTTTGTGTTTTTAGATAATCGGAAGCTCGTTCGGGTTGGAAGTTGTCGGCGATTTCATCACTCTATCCATCGGTTATATTAGTATATTTTGAAGATTTTGAGTCTTGGTTATAATGGCATGTATAGGTGTTCTGTTTAATGAATTCTAGCCATTAAGTGTGGATTGTATATATATGACATTATGGTTAATGATCTGTTTGGTATGATGTATATTTATATGGTATCTTGTGTGGTTGGTAACTTGATATTGGGTTGGCTAAAATGATGATATGGAAATGTTATAATATGAGTTGGTGAATGGTGAAAAAGGGGATAGTTCATAATGTTGCTAATGGCTTGATTTGGTAGTTTGAAAATGATCATCTTTTGGTCAATTTGGTATGGTATAGGTTAGTTGTGAATATGGCTATTTTGTATTGATTATGCATGCATATTTTGTTTATGAACATTGTGGAAAATATAGCATTGGGATGATCCAATTAGTAGTTTAGATGTGGAAAGAAATGATTAAGTGTTTAAGTAAATTTCATTTGTTGAAATTGAGGTACCATTTCGACATATTGGTTGAATGATTAGGTTCTAGGTTGTTTAAGCTTGATTTTTGCATTTGTTAAGTGTGTTTTGGATGTTGGATTTTAGGTGCAATTGGCTTGTGTATGAGATGAGAGATTGGGTGAGAAAAATGGCTTGAAAGTGGCCTATTTTTTATCTATACGGGTAGAGATAGGGGCGTGTGTCTCAGTCGTATGTGACACACGGCCAGGCGACACGGCCTGTGTCCCCTGTAGTTTTCAAAGGGTTGCAACTCAGGTAGTTACATGGCCTAGCATACGACCTGGCACACGGGTGTGTGGGGTTATTTCGAAGGGTACACAGCCTGGCACACGGGTGTGTGGCTTGCCCGTCTGGCCCAAGTCAGTGAGTTACACAGGTGCAGGCACCGGCTGGGACATGGCCGTGTGTCCCTATTTTGAATGCCCACACAGCCTAAGACACTGGCATACCTCTTAGTCGTGTGACCCCTGTAGTTTGAAAAATTTTGACTTTCTCCAAAAAATTTCATATGTTTTCGATTTAGTCCCAAATCATTTCCAATGTCTGTTTTGGGCCTTGAGGGCTCGTATAAGGGACCGTATGTATATATTTTATTGATGTTTTAATGTTTTACCTTGTAATTTACTTATGCTAATAAATTGTTTGTGGTATGACGTTATGCTTCGATAATGCTCTGTAGCCCTAATCTGAAGACGGAAAAGGGGTAAGGGTGTTACAACTAGAAATAACATAGGTTTTTCCCCTTACTTATTGGTTAAATTGTTCCCATTTAGTTATACATAGCATACATTTTAACATTTTTAGTTTAGTAAATTGCATTTTATAACTCAGTGAATCCTAGCCTATTTTATCCTTAATTTTGCTATCTTTTTGCATTAATGTCGCTACATGAGTTAATTCCAGATTGCGTCCAGAATTGTCACCACACCTGACAACTGTCTAGATAAGAACTAAAATTGCATGAGCTATCCAGCCTAGTATGATCAACTTGTGTACAAGGACAGAATAATTTTGAGAAAAGGACACCTATATTGTGGGAGGAGGACATAAAAGGTGGATGTGAGAAGAAAAAAGGGCCTTTTTTCTGGACCATCATCTTCATCATCCTACCTTGAAGCTTGTAGCCATGGTAGCTTAGGCCTCTCTCTGGTGAGCCAACGTGAAAACCAGATGCAGACTAGCTTCTGACGACGAGACCTAAGTGCGAGACAAGAGGGAATAGAGAGATTCAGTCAAGTTATCTAGGAATAGTATTCTTCACTTGATTCTTTCTTGTTTCTTTCTAAGTACTAGTGATTATTCTCCGTTTTCTGTTTGTAAGGAGGTACACATGAATTCTTGGTTAAATGTTACTAATTCAATCTTGATTTTATTGATTAATCTAAATGTTTTTAACATGAAAGTGTTATTGTAGTCACTGACACTGGAAAATATAGTGACAGTTTAAGCCAACAAGCATTACAGCGGAAGTTGAGTAAGGATTAGAGGAATTTAGTCCAGTTGTTCTTAATAGTGCCATGTTGCCATCATCGGAAGGTGGGGTTAATGTGCATGTTTCAGTCTCAAATTAAATAAAGGAGTGACGCTAGGTAAGATATACTTTGAATTTTATTGCCTCGACAATCACCTATCTTTTTATACCTTGTGAGCACTTAGTATTCTGCTGAAGATTCATGTTGGGGATCCCAATTTATCATTATCATATTTTATTTTATTATTTTCTAGTTATTGCATTGACAATTATCCTCACAATTTATCTTGTTTATAACTAGTTATTGCACCAACATTAATAGACAAAACACTACCATCCCTGTGGGATCGACATCCAATAGACTCATATTTGTCTACTTTACTTGCATCAACAGTATACGCTTGTGTCACGGACTTAGAATTTTTGCCTCACAATCTGTGCAGCCTTAGGCAGTTTCTTGCCCCCAAAAACGACTAAGTCAGCCTAACTCCCACAATATGAGGATTCAATAGAAATCCTCCTCAAAACCAACACAAACGACAGCAACTCAAAACTAAACGAAGATAACAAAGAACGAAATAAGAACAGCCACAGAAAATTAAGAACACAAAAGAGAGAAATTTGAGTGAATACTCTCAAGAATTCTTATTGCTCAACACTCAAGTGATTTACAATGAGGGGAGAGGCCTCTATTTATTGTAGAGCCTCCCCAAATCCAACGGTACAAATCAAGTACATCAATGGCTCAGATTAAAAGGTATCTACAAATCAAATCTCTAAGATTAAAAAATCATATCTTCAAAGATTACATATCATATCAAAGATTGCATATCCTCGAAGATTATGTTTCCATATGTGTCAAGCTTGTAGATGGACCTTCAATATCTACAAGCAACGGGTCAGTCTGATCGGGCCAAATAACCTCCTTCCCACTTGATGGATTGCACAAATGTGTCATGGTTGCGGGCTCCCATGCGCAACCCATGACATTCTCCCAAACCAATTCTAGCAACGCCTTCGTCCCGTCTTCCGCTGGTACAGATCTATCTTGTCTTGGAATAGCTACAAGGCTTCGGCGGGTTCCTAACTTGTCTCATTATTGAGAAACCTCTTCCATCAGACTAGGTATTCATTTCGCGGTCGATAGTACTTCCGTTTGATCACACGATCCACCTCGATGTTTTTAACCTCTCGATCATAATCAACTTTTACCCCTATTGGTACTTGTTTGGACTTGCTTCATTTTGGGCCTTCTCCATCTTCATGGAATAGCTTAAGCATACTTACATGGAATACTGGATGGACTTTGAGTTTTTCAGGCACCTCAAGCTTGTAGGCCATCTTGCCTACCTTCTTCACAACTTGAAATGGCCCCTCATACCGTCGCACAAGCCCCTTATGCAAACCATTATGTCACAAAATCAGGTGTAGTTTAGCAAGGACTGAGTCACCAACCTAATATTGCATATCCCTTCGATTCTGATCTGCCCACTTCTTGTTGCGCTTACTTGCTTTATGTAGACAAGCTCTAGCATCGTTTTACTCTTGCCAATCTCTCATAAATCGATAAGCCACTAGATTTGGTCCTGCATAACGATTTACAACAGCATTGGGTGTAAGTAGCTGTTACCCCACCACTATCTCAAACGGACTCTGGTTTGTCACCTCACTTCGTTGTAAATTGTAAGAAAATGAGCCACATCCAACAACTTTGGCCAATCCCTTTGTGTGGCACTCACATGGTATCGAAGACACATCTCCAACAATGCATTCATTCGTTCGGTTTGCCCATCAGTTTGTGGATGCAAACTGGTTGAAAAGTTCAAGTTTGAGCCCATTAACTTGAATAACTCCATCTAGAACTGGCCTGTGAATTGCCCATCTCAATCACTGATGATAGACAATAGTACTGCCCCATATTTCACCACATGTCTTAGAAAAAAATGAGTTTCCTTCTCAGTAGGACACTCCTTGGTTGCAAGGATAAAAGTTGAATACTTCGAAAACTTGTCCACCACAACAAAAATGCTTGCAAATCCATCAAATTTAGGCAAACCCACAATAAAGTCCATGGATAAACTCTCCCATGGCTGCTCCGGAATGGGTAAAGGTTGTAGCAAACTAGCAGGAGCCTTCAACTCGACCTTATCTTGTTGGCACACCAAACAAGTTTTCACGGCCAATAAAACCGATCCTCCAAGAGAGTCAAAGTGCGGTGCATACCTGGATGGCTAACCCATCTTGTATCATGACATTCCTTCATAACTTCCTTTCACAAATTCTCATGTTGAGGCACATATAGACGTTACCCCTGACTGTATAACAATTCTCCCTCGAGCCAAAACCGTCTCGTTCTTCTATCTTTGCCAGGGTTAATAAAATTCTTGGCTGTGGGATCGTGGGACAATCCTTCTTGAATGCACTCTAATAAAGGACTATCGAGTTTGCTTATCGTTGCAAATTCCATTTTTCGATTAAGTGCATCAGCCACAGTGTTGGCACTCCCCGGCTTGTATTCCATGCTAAAATCAAACTCCGATATGAAAACCTGCCAACAAGCCTGCTTGGGGGACAACTTTTCTGGGTTAGGAAATAACTATTTGCAACATTATCAGTGAATACCATGAACATGGAACCTAGCAAATAGCACCTCCATGTGCACAAACAATGTAGCACAACAGTCATCTCTTTTTCTTGGATCGTGTATCTTTGTTCTGTCTCATTAAGCTTTCGACTCTCGAAAGTAATTGGATGCGCATCTTGCATCAATACTCCCCCAATTGCATGGTCTGAAGCATCCGTGCATGCCTCGTACACCTTTGGAAAGTCTGGTAAAGCAAGTACAGGCTCACTCATCATTGCTTGCTTGACTTGGTTGAAGGCTTTCCAGCACCGAGGGTCCCAATTCCACACTTTACCTTTTTTCAACAAGTCCATCAAGGGTGAAGTGATCTTGGAGTAGCCTTCAATGAAACGATGGTAGTAATTTGCTAACCCAAGGAAAGACCACAACTCCATCACCTTGGTTGCTGGCTCCTAATTGGTAATTGCTCGAACTTTGCTTGTATCCATTTGAATCGTGCCACCTCCTACAATATGGCCTAGAAATGGCACCTCTTGTTGGGAAAATGAGTGTTTCTTCTCTTTGACATATAGCTCATTTTCCCATAGGACTAGGAACACGTCCTTCAAATGTCCCACATGCTCCTCAAGTGTCTTACTGTACACCACAATGTCATCAAGATAAACAACCACAAAACAATCTAAGAAGGGTTGCAATACCTTATTCATTAGGGTACAAAATGTGGCTGGAGCCTTTTTCAACTTGAACGACATCACAAGGAATTCAAAAGACCTGTACCAAGTCACACAAGCTGTCTTGGGCTCATCCCCTTCGGCTACTCTCACTTGGTGATACCCCGATCGCAAATCTAACTTAGTAAACCATCTCACGCTACCAAGTTGATCGAACAAATCTATAATAAGAGGAATAGGATACCTGTTCTTCATAGTGATCTTGTTTAAGGCCCTATAGTTTTTGTATAATCTCAAGGACCAACCATGCTTCTTTTGGAACAATTCTGGTGAACCAAATGGGGCTTTGGATGGTCTAATGAGCCTGGCATCTAAAAGCTCTATCAACTGCTTCTGTAATTCCTCCAACTCGGGCAAAGACATCTGATATGGTGCCCTTGCTGGCGGTTTATTATTGGGCAACAACTTAATCTTGTGATCCACCTCCCTCTTAGGTGGCAATATTTTGGAAACCTCCATTGGCATTACATCTTGAAATGACTTTAACAATTGTTTCACTTACTTTGGAATTTCCCCTTGGATTTCTCATCCACATTGTCCCTCAAGGTGGCTAAATAGGAGACTTCATTTCTACGTACTCTTTTGGCAAATTGGATTGCCGACAATGTTTTACCCTCCATGCTTCCCTTTCTTTTTATTCACACCAAATATTGATGGTTTGAATCAGAGATCGTCATGTAATTCTTAGAAGGATGAATACCCGTATTAACTCTATCAAGTAAGCTTAATCCAACTACAAAATCATAATCATCAAGTGGGATTACCTTAATGGTTGCTTTACTGGTCCACTCGCCAAGCCTGGGTTCCACTCCTTTAGCCACACCTGAATCTTCCTCCATTTTGAGATCGAGTTCCTCCGCCATCTCTTCGGACATAAATAAATCAAACGCATTAGTATCAACAAGGGTATTCAATCTTCTGCCTGCCACGATGATGTCCACAAACATCAGTTCATAACTCGCCTTGTCTTCGACACCACCCAATATCAAACTAAGACTTTGGTGTCTTATTCGGCCTCTTCGCGTACTTTCATGGCATTGAAAGTGGCTTTCTTCGAACAATCCCTCATCCTATGTGGGCCTTGAGAAAGATAGCATCTCATTAGCCCTTTCTTATCCTATGGTCTGCCTTGACTATCCCTTCGAGCTTCGCCATTCTTTTCTTGTTGATCTTTGTCTCCCCCACTATGGCCTTTAAGTCTTGACTTGGTCTTGGAAGACTCACTATTATCAAACTTTCTCCCCCAACATCGTAGAAATTTTCTGCCTCAGCCATCACTATAGTTAAATCAGTGATACCTAGGCGATGCAACTCTTACTTAGCCCACATTTTCAGCCTATCCTCAAACCAATACAATCTTCCTTCTCGTTCAAGTCTGAGATCTGAAGAATCAACTCACTGAATTCACGAACATAATCTTTAACGCTGCCTTGTTGAGTAAGCCGGTGAAACTTAGCATGAGCCTCCTTCTCAGCATGCTGTGAATAAAACTTCTTCTTCAACTCTCTTTGGAACTCCTCCCAAGTCCCAATAGTTGTTCCTCCACATTTCTCATCCATTGACCTACGTCCCCACCATAGGAGAGCAACATCAGTAAAGTAAATCGAAGTAGTGTTTACCTTAGTGACACCATCCTCAATGCGCATTGCTCGAAAATATTGATCCAATTCCCACAGGAAGTTATCCACTTCTCTTACGGACCTAGCCCCCTTGAATTTTTCAAGTTTTGGAACATCCACATAACATTTCTTTAGTCTCGATTCCAACATCCCACTTCCTAAGGCAGCCTTACAGATTGTGAGCTCCCCCTTAAGCTCAGCAATCTCCTATTTCATGGCAATCAACAAGGCTTCAAGAGCTTTGTCCCTTACCGTCAATTTGTCTGAAGTGGATCTAAGAGTGTCCAACACAAATTTCTTGCTATCTTCCCTCAATTATTCCATATGGGTCAGGACCACTTCAAGGGCCTCCTTCATGTCTCCAAGAAACTCCTCAAGATTGACCATTCGATTTTCCAAGATCAACAGAGTGTCCCTCGATCGACTAGCCTTTCTGGCCCTCTCACGGGTCTCTATTGGCTTATTCTCACCAACTTCTTTTGACATCCTTCAATAGTGCTTTCGCAAACCTAAGCTCGGATACCAACTATCACGGACTTAGAATTTTCACCTCATAATCTGTGTAGCCTTAGGCAGTTTCTTACTCCCAAAAATGCCTAAGTCAGCCTAACTCCCACAATATTAGGATTCAACAGAACTCCTTCTTAAAACCAACACAAATGAAAGCAACTCAAAGCCAAACGAAGATGAACAATGAATGAAATAAGAACAAGCCATAAAAAATTAAGAACACAAGAGAGAGCGAAATTTAAGTGAATACTCTCAAGAATTCTTATTTCTCAAAACTTAAGTGATTTAAATGAGGGGAGAGGCCTCTATTTATAGTAGAGCCTCCTCAAATCCAACGGTACAGATCAAGTACATCAACGGCTAAGATTAAAATGTATCTACAAATCAAATCTGTAAGATTACAAATCCTCAAAGATTATGTTTCCATAGTGTCAAGCTTGTAGATGGACCCTCAATCTCTTCAAGAAAAAGGTTAGTCCAATCGGGCCAAATGACCTCCTTCCCACTTGATGGATTGCACAAATGTGTCGTGGTTATAGGCTTCCATGCATAACCTATGACAGTTGCACATTATTACTATTGCGTTAAATAGCCGATCAAGGATCTCAATCACAAATGATAGAAATCGGTACCCCGTGAAGTTTTAAAATTTTAGAGATATACAACTTCGCCAACTCTATAATGAATTGTCGATACGCACTACAAAAAATGAGTAGACTTAGTTAACCAGTCAACAATAACCCAAATGGAATCTTTCTTTGATGGCGTCAAACGTAGCCCACTAACAAAGTCCATGGTGACACACTCCTATTTCCACTAAGGAATCTAAATAGGATGGAGCAACCTAGAAGGAAAATGGTGGACCACATTGACTTGTTGGCACGTTAAGCATCTTGCCACAAAGTCAGGCACATCATGTTTAAGTCTCAGCCACGAATATTTCTCTTGAAGATCCCAATACATCTTACTCCCTCTGAGGTGCGTAGCGTAAGGACTGCTATGCGCTTCCCTTAGAATAAACTACCTCAACTCTAAATTTTAAGGTACATAATATCTCCCACGATGGCTCAAAACTCCCTCAGAATTAAAGGTGAAATCTTAAGTCTTACCCTACTCAATAAGTTTCACATGAGGTGCTAAAGATATATCTGATAGTTGTTTCAACTTAATCTCCTGCAACAGATTAGGTTGCACTAGTAACTCTACAATTAAGCCTCCATCCTCAAACAATCTTAGCCTAACAAACATTGCTCTTAACTTACCCATCACTTTTCTACTTAATGCATCAGCCACAACATTAGCCTTACCCAGATGATACTCAATAGTGCAGTTGTAGTCCTTTAGTAGCTCTATCCAATGCCTCTATCTCAAGTTCAACTCCTATTGGGTAAAGAGATACTTAATACTCTTATGATTTGTGTAGATGATACACTTATCCCTGTAAAGGTAGTGCCTCTAGATCTTAAGAGTGAAAACCACCATGGCCAATTCAAGATCATACATAGGATGGTTTACTCATGCGGTTTGAGCTGCCTCAAAGCACAAGCCACTACTTTTCCATCTTACATCAATATACATCCAAGACCCGTATGAGAAGCATCATTGTAAACAACATAATTATTACCATACTCGAGTTGGATGAATACGAGGGCCAGAGTTAACATTGCCTTGAGCTTTTCAAAACTAGCATGTTGTCAATCAGTCCACTTAAACAACACACTCTTTCTCAATTGCTTTGTCATCAGTCCAACAATCAAGGAAAATCCTTTGAAAAACCTCTGATAATACTCAACAAGTCCGAGGAAACTCTGAATCTCACTAAAATTCTTAGGCTGCTTCCAATCTAGAATAGCCTTAATCTTCTTGGGGTCAACATAGATACACTCAGAGGATACCACATGTCCCCAAAACATCACTTCACAGAGCCAAAACCCACACTTATTAAGTTTCACATACAACTTTTTCTTACGTAAAGTTTGAAGGACTAACCTTAAGTGTTCCTCATACTCCAAATTAGACTTGGAGTAAATCAGGATGTCATCGATGAATACCACTATGAACTGATCGAGATAAGGCTGAAAGACTCTATTCATGAGATCCAAGAAAGCGACGAGAGCATTTGTAAGCCCGACGGGCATCACTAAGAATTCGTAGTGCCCATAGCAAGTTCTAAAAGCCATTTTTAGTGTATCTTCACAATCAGTTTATTCAACTAATGATAATCGATACAAAGAGTCATTCATTCATCCTTTTTCTTCACAAATAACACTAGAGCTCTCCGAGGTGATACACTTGGCCTTATGAATGCACAATCAAACAACTCTTGTAAGTGCACTTTGAGATCTTTAAGCTCTTTAGGTGCCATCTAATAAGGTGCAATGGACATGGTGTTGTCCTAAGCAGTAACTCAATTCCAAATTTGACCTCACGTTCTGGAGGTAAACCAGTAACTATTCAGAAAAAATGTCTGGAAATTCTTTCACCACTTGAATGTCCTCTAACACTGTAGCATCCACACTCATATCTAAGACATATGCTAGATAGGCCTCGCATCCTTTACGAATTAGATTATCCGTTACCAAGGCAAAGATCACATTTGATAAATAATTTTGATGCTCCCCGACCATAATTATCTCATTTCCATCCAAAGTCCTTAGGTAGCCAATTTCGTATCACAATCAAGTCTAACCCGATGTTCACTCAACCAATTCATGCCAAAAATGGAATCAAATTCTTCAAAAGATAATTCCATTAGATCTGCAGGAAATACCTCACCTTGGACTTGTGATGGAAATCTCCTATATATCTTGTTCACATACATAGATTGTCCTAAGAGACTAAGGATAGTTACATCGCTTATAGTCTCCTCTACCCAAATTCCTAGTTCATCAGCAATTTTACAAGACACATATGAGTGGGTAGATCAATTATCAATAAATGCAAAGTATGGAATAACATTAATGGTAAAAGTACCTGCTATCATGTCTGTTGTATCATGATCCTCTTTATGTCTAGCCACATACACAAGTGTTGGCTACCTCGCATCTGCCCAATTAGCACCCTAACCCGGTGCTTCCTACCTCTGTCCGGTGTTTCTATCTCAATTCTAACCCTGATTTCTCTAGGTTGTTATCCGACTCTTTGGTTTGAGGCTCCATTCTGTCCTAGTGCTTGTATCTGTTCATTAAGTTGTGAAAAATATCAGATCTTATGATTCATTGATCCGGACTTAAAACATTCACCCATGCTTCTCCAATAGTCTCCCGAATGCCTCCTGCCATATGAGGTACAATTCTGAATTCTGCCTTTCGCTGCAACAAAGTTCTGGCTAGTTCGATCATCTCTGGCCTACATGATTGGACGCTGAGCCTGCACATTAGGGCCTAACTCTCTCTTTGTAGGATCTCTCGCCTGCTCCTTCCTTTCACGCTTTTTGCGCCTAACTTCCTCACAAATTTTGGTTTTCTCCACCAGACCTTCAAAAACCCACTCTTGAAGTAGAGTAACCTGCATCATAAATGCTGAATTTAACCCAAACTCAAACGTGTGCACTTATCCTATTCATTCGTGACCATCCCCAGAGCATAATGACTAAACCTAAGGAACTCAAATTCGTATTCAATCACGAACATGTCACCTTGCCTGAGCTCAATGAGTTCCAGTCTCCTAGCCTCAATGTACCTCGTGCCCACATATTTATTCTAGAAGGCATCCAAAAAATATTCCCATGACAATCGATTGACTTCGGTACCTCTCACAATGGCCTACCACCAACGGTAGGCCTCATCTCGTAGTAATGACATCGTCCCTTTAAGCTATTGTTTAAGGGTGCACTCTGTATCATCTCAGATCCTCTCTGTAGCCTGCAATAGTATTCGATTATGGTGGGGGTTGTCCTAGCAATGCCTCTAAATAACTTAGCCCAAATCGAACAAAGTCTCTCAGTAATATTGCCACGACTGTTAGCTCCAGTCTTAGCACCTGCCACTCGCTCTAACACTTGAAGCATGGCCTGCAATACAGCCTTATTTGCAGGCTCATATTGACTCTCCTCAATAGTAGGTGTGCGTTTAACATACTCTGGTGCTGGCTTAGGGGTTCACACTTGGGATGTGGATGAGTTGACTTGAGTTCCCTGACCCTGCTCTTCGCGAGCTCTCATTCCTTGAGGTTTAACTCCGGAAGTACTCATTTTAAGTTTTACGAATGTCTATGAATAGGGATAAATTATCACTTAAATATTATTTAATTGAGGTTGTATTCTTTTAATTAACACTTATCTCACTATTTATCATTTTCATAATCTAAAGGTCTCAAAGTATATAGTCTAAAGTTTTCAAAGTCTATAGTTTTCACAGTTTAGAGTTTTCAAATCTAGAGAACACTTACCTCGGATCGACTTTGGGAGTCTCAGATTATTACAATAATTTTTTAACATGTTTCTTATTTTTTCCTAAAATACCCTTTTATAATGCATTTCAAAATTACTTTACCTATAGTATGAGTTTTGATCTAAACTCTAATACCACTAAATGTAAGCCCTCAAACTAGGCATAGACACTACAGCTCGATCTAAACGATTACATGGGCCATAGTTATGGTGAAAACTTGAGTTGAAGTATGTTGGTTTAATCTTTGACAAACAGATGTTACAATTTCTCTTAAATGCGATGTTTTTAATAAAATTTTAAAAGAAACCATTTTTAATATTTGTAAAACAACTTGATGATATTTAAATTCAAATTCAATAAATTGAGTTTGAGGAAAACGGTTTTATTAAGAAAACACAAAATTATTTTATCCATAATAAAAGTCCATGCAAATTGTTTGATGTCCAAAGTTTAAAAATCCCATGCCACAGTTTAATAGTCTATCCCAAAATAAAATCCCAATAAGAAGTCATAAAGTCCATAAAAGTCCAAAACATATGAAAAATCCATAATCGTAAAAGAAACATTTCCGAGAGCATCATTGACAACTGAATCCAAGTCCCAAACACGATGATTATCTGAGACACATAAGTAATGTGGATGAGCTTTAAAAGGCCCAGTGAGAGATCAACACAGATATATTCACATACATATTAAAATATTTTAAGCACCACATATCAAACATCATAATATTCGTAATTTATAACACTGGTACTTAAGCATGGTCATATCGACGCATATTTCAAAACGATGCACATTTTATAAAAATTACTACCCATCTCCGCTACGCACCTCATGTCAAGCTCCCCAAAACTCGTCCATCAAGAACATCATTTGTGGACAAGCCACCATTGATTTACAGATAACCTACCACTGATAAGACTTTGTTGACAAGCCACCATTGATATGCAACTATACTACCACGGATAACATTTTATGGACAAGCCACTACAGATAAGTAGATATACCACCACTTACTTCCACCTTTCACAAAATCCCACCCTAAGCATATGACTTGACAATTTCACCTTTAAACACATATAAATCGCTTTAACACTTAAGCATGCGGACATGCTCACATAATCACATTACAGTTAGTCCTCATTTAAAAATGTTTTAATCATGCTTGACACATTAAGTTATAGATCCCAATATTTACCTACTCATATATAAATATCACATATTTGAATTATCAAACATATCACATAAGCCGTGCAACACATGTCAGAGGAATGGGATCTGCACATACATTATTAACATAGCAATAATCACATCATACTTCATGCCTTTCATAAAATATACTCCGTTAGAGTCACTTACTTGGGTCCTTTATAATGAGTTTTCAACTCCTCTTTGATTACTTAGTGTACTCACAATTTGTTGTAATTAATTTATTTATATAACAAAAATAACTACATCAAGTACAAAAGTAGAATTGATTTCACACCTTTTATGTAGATAAAAAAATGCCACAATCCTTAGTATCGATTTCACTTTTATCTAACTCGAAAGATATATCTAACACACTAGTAATGTTTATTGTTAGTATCTGTTGAAGATAATTCGCCACTAATAAATCAATTACTAATAACCTCACTAGTACTTAGCCCATGGTTTTGGATATTCAAATTGATGATTTCTTATACGAAACTAAGTATCTCCCCTATGATTTTCATTTGGACCATCAAGAGCGTAAGGGATGAAGTTGCTCATAAATAAAAATAAATAAATGAGTAACCATAATTCTTATGGTCCCTCTACCATTCGGCCAAGATAGGAAATCACTCAAGAGGGAAAATTGATGATCAAGGAATCTGCACTTACAAACTTTATCAAATCGAGATGGGCGATGGATAGAAATAGACACTAGATCGGAGAGTTGAGTGACCTAAAAGAAACGCTAAAGTAAGAGGATATAAGATTAATCAAAATAAATGGTTGATAATGAAAAAAGGAAAAAATAGAAGAAATTCAACCACTAGCAACAGTGGTGAAGACGGCGGTTGAAGGTGGAAAATGAGAAGAGTGGTGCGTGGTCATAGAAAAGTGCGATGCTAGGAGGTGCTCAGGTCAGTCACGGTGGAGAAAGGAAGCAAAAGAAATGAAAAGAGAAAATGTGGTGGCTAGACAAAAGAGAAAATAAGTGAAAATGGAGAGAAAAAAAGAGATAAAAATATGGGGGAAAAGGAGGAGAGGACGACAATAGGAGGTTGGGAGAGTGGGAATAGGTTGGTCAACTAATTCTACGTTCAATGAACCTCTTGTATGGCAAGGATGGGAATATTTGGTAAGGGAGGGAGACATGGTGTGATAGATGATCAAAGCAGACCAATTCGGGAACATGTTGGTTCAATTTTGGATGATTTGAATCCAGAAATATTTAGATCACACATACTAGCTCAACAATTCAAGTTGAAACTAGTAATGTTTCAAATGTTACAAACAGTAGGATATTTTGGTGGATTACCCATTGAAGATCCAAGACTGCATTTAAGATATTTTCTAGAAGTTTATGACTCATTTAGACAATATGTTATTTCTAAAGACGTATTGCAGCTTAAATTGTTTCCATATTCTTTGAGAGATTGAGCAAGAGCATGGCTGAATGCTTTGCCATCGGAAATAGTGACGTTATGAAATGGCCTTTGCCAGAGGTTTTTGTTACGGTATAATCTACCAAACATGAATGCCAAGCTTAGAAATGACATCTCATCTTTTCGACAATCAGAGATGAAACACTGTATGAAGCGAGGGAACGATTTAAAGAATTACTTTGGAAATGCCCGATGCTTGGATTCTAGCACTAGACATAGATGAAGATATTTTATAATGGGTTGAATGTGTATAAGAGGATGATAGTTGATGCTTCTGCTAATGGTACCTTGTTGAATAAATGTTATAATGAAGCACATGAGATTTTGGAAAAAAATTGCCAATAATGATTATCAATATCCTAAAATGAGAGTTGGGACGGGTAAGAAAGCTGCTGGTACTGTGGAGCTTGACACAATCACTTCCTTGATAGCCCAAGTATCTTCTTTAGTTAATATGATCAAAACAATGAAGAGGCCCACTGCAGTCCAGAAGATGAAATCAGCCAAATTATCGTTGTTTATTACGGTGAAGACCATGTGTTTGATGAATGGCCATAAAACACAGCATCTGTAAATTACATGTGTAATTTTAACCAAAATAATAACCCTTATTCCAACACCTACAATCTAGGGTGGAAGGAGCATCTGAAATTTAGTTGGAATAATCAAGGTGTAGGGAATTTAAACAATGCTGTGAGACAGAATGCTAATAGTACACTGCCTGGTGACAATCATCCTATGCCAAGGCAAAATATTGAACAAGGTCAAGCATCATCTTCTACCTCTATTGAAGCCTTATTGAAGGAATATATGGCCAAGAATGGTGCTGTAATTCAAATCCAACCTGCGTCCCTTAGAGCTCTTGAGAATCAAATGGAACAGATAGCAAATGCTTTAAATTTAAGGCCACAAGGAGCATTGCCAAGCTATGCTGAGAATTCGATAACACAAGGAAAGGAACAGTGCAAAACCATCACTCTCAGAAGTGGAACACAATTGGATGATGTTGTTCAATACACCACTGTAGAAGAGGACGACTCTGAAATCAACTATAGAAAGAATTTAGAATCAACTAAAAAGTATACTACACCTAAAAAGGCAAACAGAAGAATGTTGCAGTAGAGTCAGATCATGTTGCCAATAAAAAAGCCACTGCAAAATAATATTAGCAACTTAAAGGACGACCACCTCTACCTTTTCCTCAGCGATTCCATAATTCTAAATAGGATGTTCAGTTCAAAAGATTTTTGGATGTTTTGAAGCAACTCCATATCAACATACTGTTAGTAGAAGTTTTGGATTAAATGCCCAATTATGTAAAGTTTATGAACGATGTCAAAGAAGCACAGATTGGGAGAATTTGAGACTGTTGGTCTCATTGAAGGGTGCACAATAATGTTGATGAATAAATTACCTCCAAAGTTGAAGGACAGAGAAAGTTTCACCATCCCATGTTTAATTGGAAATTATTATGTTAGTAAGGCATTATGTGATTTAGGAGCAAGTGTAAATCTAATGCCTATGTCTATTTTCAGAAAGCTGGGAATTGGGAAAGCAAGACCTACTACCGTTACGTTACAATTGGTTGATCAATCCTATGTGCATCCGAAAGGTAAAATTGAAAATGTGCTGGTAAGAGTAGATAAATTTATTTTTCCACGAATTTCCTTATTTTAGAATGTGAATTTGACAAGATGTGACAATTATTCTTGGAAGACTTTTCGTGTTACTGACAGGATTTTAACTTTAATTGATATATAGAAAGGTGAATTGACCAAGAGGGTGAATGATTAGTAGATTACTTTCAATGTATTTGGTGCCTTGAAATGGGTTAATGTGAACGAAGAATGCTATGTCATTAGGTTAATAGAAACAACAATAGAGGCAGAATTTGCAAAATTTTACAATAGCAATTCTGATAGTGATGAAGACTCACTTGAGCAAAGTGGCGCAGTAATTGTTGAGGACATTGGTGAAATTATGAAAGCCAAGCAGTTTGTGGATAGACCAGGGAAAAAGTTTGAATCCTTAGATTTATCAGATAGCTCTTTTAATCCTCCTAAACCTTCTATAGAGAAACCTCTCACAATGGAGTTGAAACCTTTTTCGCAACATTTAAAATATGCATATTTGAGAGACAACAACACTTTGTCGATAGTAATTTTGGTGAAGTTGACACCTGAGCAAGAGGTTAACTTGTTTGAAGTCCTTCGGTGATCTAATAAGGCATAAGGATGGGTCCTTGCTGATATAAAGGGAATTAGACCTGCTCTCTGCATGCATAAAATTTTGTTGGAGGATTGTCGTAGCAATTCTATTGAACAACAAAGAAGACTGAATCTAATCATGAAAGAAGTTGCCAAGAAAGGGATTATCAAGTGGCTTGATGCTAGCACTATTTACTCGATTTCAGACAACTCATGGGTGAGTCTTGTACAATGTGTACCCAAGAAAGGAGGTGTCACAGTAGTGAGTAATTATAACAACGAGCTTATTCTGACTCACACTACCACGGGATAGAGAGTATGTATGGACTATCACAAGCTTAACAAGGAAACCAGAAAGGACCATTTTCCTTTACCATATATTGATTAGATGTTAGATAGATTAGCTGGGAAAGCGTTTTACTATTTTTGAATGGTTATTCAAGGTATAATCAGATTGCCATAGCTCTTAATGACCAAGAGAAAACAACCTTCATGTGTCCTTATGGAACTTTTGCATTTAGACGGATGTCATTTAGGTTATGTAATGCCCCAACAACCTTTCAATGTTATATGATGGCCATATTCTTGTACATGGTGGAAAACTTCCTTGATGTCTTCATCGACAATTTCTCTATGTTTGGCAATGATTTTGATTATTGCTTAAAGATTGCCACCTCCCACCAGTATCAAGGGTATTAGAAGTTTCTTAGGTCATGTGGGAATTTTTAGAAGATTCATTAAGGATTTCTCAAAGATATCTAAACCTTTGTGCACTTTGCTGAAGCAAAATAGACCTTTCAATTTTGATGAACATTGCTTGGTTGCTTTCGAGAAAGTGAAGAAATGGCTAGTAGGAACACCAATTGTAATAGCTCCATAATGGACACTGCTTATTGAACTCATGTGTGACTCCAGCGATTATGTTGTTAGAGTAGTGTTGGGGTAAATGAAAGACAAAGTACTACGAGCAATATATTATGTGAGTATAACCCTAACGGATGTTCAACTTAACTATACCATCATAAAAAAGGAGTTATTGGATGTGGTGTTCATATTCGATAAATTCTGCTTTTATCTAGTTGGTACCAAGGTCACAGTCTACACGGATCACTCTGCTATTAAGTATTTGGTGAGCAAGAAAGATGCCAAGCCAAGATTGATTAGGTGGATACTTTTATTGCAGTAGTTCAGCTTGGAGATTAGAGATCGAAAGGGGACTAAAAATTAAGTGGCTAATCACCTGTCGAGGTTAAAATCTAGAAATGAAGATGGCAATGAGAAAATTATTAATGAAGACTTTCCAAATGAGAAGTTGTTAGTTGTCATGGCATTACCTTGATATGTCGATATAGTGAACTTTTTAGGAAGTGGTTTGGTGTCACTTGATTTCAATAGCCAAAGAAAACTGAAATTCCTTCATGATGCCAAACATTATTATTGGGATGAACCATTCCTATTTAAGCATTGTGCTGAGAAGATAATTAGGAAGTGTGTCCATGATGATGAAATATATAACATTTTGCAACATTGTTATTCAGCTCCTTACGGAGGACACTTTGGAGGAATGAGAACTACTACCGAAGTACTTTAGTCAGGATTTTATTGGTCGAGCCTATTCAAGGATGCTCAGGAAGTTTAACAGTCATGTGATCGTTGTGAAAGGACAGGAAATCTATCTAGGAGACACAAAATGTTGCTACAAAATATTCTATATATTGAGTTATTTGATGTTTAGGGAATAGACTTTATGGGTCCATTTCCACCATCAATGGGCAATCTGTACATACTGTTGGTAGTGGACTGTGTCTCTAAGTGGGTCGAAGCTGTTGTGTTTCCTACTAATGATGCAAAGTCAGTAATTAAGTTCTTGCATAAGAACATTTTTACAATATTTGGTACGCCTAGAGCAATTATTAGTGATGATCTCATTTTGATTGTCAACTAGTGGCTAATGCCTTGCGTTGGTATGGGGTGAAACATAAGATTACCACATCATATCATCCCCCAAACAAATGGACAAGTTAAGATTTCTAACAGAGAAATTAAGAAGATTTTAGAGAAAGTGGTGAACCCAACTCGTAAGGATTGGTCCTCCAAACTGGATGAAGCTTTATGGGCCTATCATACTGTATTTAAAGCTTGTTTACGGAAAATCATGTCATGTACCTATTGAGCTCGAGCACAAAGCATTTTGGGCTATTAAAAACCTGAACATGGATTGGGTCACTACTGGCCATAAAAGGTTGTTAGAGTTGAATAAAATGGATGAATTTAGGGCACAGGAATATGAAAATGCTAAACTGTACAAGGAGAAGACCAAGCGTTTGCATGATAACAAAATAAGGCCAAGGCAATTCGAACCAAGGCATCAGGTGTTGTTGTTCAACTATAGGCTCAAATTGTTCCTTGGTAAATTAAAATCTCGCTGGTCAGGTCCCTTTGAAGTATCTCAAGTATACCCACATAGAGCTGTTAGTATCAAAGACCTAAATATGGGGGTCACATTCAAAGTTAATAGACAACGCTTGAAGCACTACTAGGGTGCTCATGTGGATTGTGACAAGCAATCCATTGACCTCCGAGATGTTTCAGTTAGCAGTTTTGTTTTTATTTTTCCTTTCATTAATTACTTTACTTTCATTTTTTTTATTATCTATTATCATTAATCATTTAATGTTGTTTTATTTTTGTTTTTTATCTTAGTTAATGAGCAGTTTTTTCGAGATTTTCTGAGACAGAAAAAAAGTGTAGAATTATCAGTTGTGATTCTGCAAAATCAACTCAGCATAGTCAGGCTACCACTTTTGCTACTGTACATTTTCTTACAGCATCACCCTCAACATCACACATCTCCTTTGAACAACAAGTGTTGCAGTCATTAAAGCAATTGGAGCAAAGGATTTCCCTTTTTGAGATTTAGTAGTTTCAACTAGCTGAAGAGATGGTCAAGACCCAGGAGCAGCAGGCTCAATATTGAACTTATGTGATGAGCATAGATTTTACTCTTAAAAGATCCCTACAGAAGAACTTTACAAAGCCAATGACAAAATTCCTTACCTTCTCCACCTCTTTGCTCCCAATTCCTGAAGCTGCAGAGGAGCCAACTAAAACTCCTACTGATAGAGTAGAATCCACAAATTGGGGAACCATTGCTGGTGAAAGGGACACTATTGCTAAGGATCCTGAAAAGACGGGGTCATTAAATTATGAGAATGAAGAAGAAGAAGAAAAAGATGAAACGACCTGTAACAACCCGTTTTCAATGAAATCAGAACAGTGGTTTTGGGACCACAAATTCAACGTCAAAATATTTATTTTATTAATATTTTAATGTCTATAGCATGTTAGTAGTGTCGTATAAAAAGCTCGTTAAGAAATTTTATCGTTTACATGCTTAATTTGATAAAAACAACTAAATTGCATAAGGTGCAAAATTAGAGATCTATAGTAAAAGGTGTCAAATTGCTATCATTTTGAATATGAGTGGCCTTAAATGGTAATTAGACCATTAAAATAATTGGTGGACAAAGTTGGACATCATTAATGTAATTTATAAGGTTAATGTATAAGGTTAACTTGGTAAATTAATAAAACAACTTCAAATAAACTAAGTAAAAGAAAGATATCATCTTTCTTCTTTATCAGTCGAATTTTTCACCTAAAGAAGCCATTAAAAACCTTTCAAGGTTCAGCCATAGTCCATCTATGCATGTAAGTGCATTTTTGTTCTGTTTTTAATTATTTTTATGTTTTTGGAGTCGTTGTAGCTTAATCTAGCTAGCTCGAGGACTGATTTGCAAAACTATTAAAATTTAAGGGTTTTACCATGAATGTATATGTATTTTTTGTGATGTTTGATGGAAGAAAATGAATGTTTGTTGTTAGTTAAACAACTTTTGTTAAGAGATTCTTAATGAATTTGTCAATTAGGGATTAAATAGAAAAATAGAAAAATATTCATGGTGAAATTGTGAAAAAAAATGGAATGTAGGGCTTGCTAAAGACTTAAGTAAAATTCGGCTATAGTGGGTTGGCACCAAATTGCCTGAATTTCATTTTATAAGATTAAGGACTAAGTTGTAATGAATTCAAAGTTTTAGGGGCAAAATCATAAATTTTCCAAAATATGATTTATGGATTGAATTGAATAGAATGGTGTTTGAATGAGTTAAATTTAATTATTTAGATCAAGAAAAGCATCATACGGATTTAGATTGGGGAAAGGAAAAAGTGTTGGATTAGTCGATCGTATTTCTTTATTTGTGATCGAGATAAGTTCGTACATTTAATAGCATTTTAATATGCTTGATTTAATTGCTATTATGTTGTATTATGATATTACATCTTTATGGAAATATCCAATGAAGTTTCAACAACTTTCAGATCCCGTTTGAACCTTAGGAATATATAGGATACAAATGACATGTCATTAAGGGTTATCGTGTTTCAGGTACTGGTCCTGAACGTCGTACCGGTGGTGTGTTTTTGGCATGTGTTGTAGTTACTTGAAAGCTTGTGTGAGCAGCATCGCATAGCTACGCTCCGACTGGTAGCTTGTGTGAGCAGACTCACTTATGGCTCGAGAGAGCATTCATATGAGAAAAGAAAAGGAAATGATTTCGACCATATGTTAGCACACAGTGTGTGGGATTCCCGCATATCTGATATTATTCTAGTGGTTCAATGGGTATACAAAAGGGAAGGAACGATAGATGCTTGGATTAGTAATGCCATGAAAGCATGGAAAAGGTATGAGATGTTGGTGATTAAAGTTTACTAGCTATGTTCATAATAGTATGAATGCTTATATATATGTACATGAAAGTTTATTGCTGTGTAATGAATTTGGCTAAGTTATGTGTTAATCACTAATGTAAGTTGTTGTTTGTGCTTAGGCTTGTGCCAAGCTATGTTGGATTAGTTCATTAGTTACTTTTAAGCTTATATATTGAAACAGTAAGCGCTGTTTATGATTTGCGAACATACTAAGCATTACATGCTCAGTTTGTGTTATTTTCATGATATTTATAGATAATTGGAAGCTCATTTAAGTTGGAAGCTTGTCGGAGATCCATCACACTATTCATCGGCTATATCGATAGATTTTGATGATTTTGAGTCATAGTTATAATGGCATTTATAGGTGTTTTTGTTTGATGATTTAGCCATTTCTTTTTGGCTTGTGTTTATGGCATTTTGGATGGTGAAGTGGTGCTAATTTTGGCATTTATATATTTGGCCTTATAAGGGTTGATATCATGGCTTATGATGCTTGAATGATAGAAGATGGAATGATAGTTAAAAATGCATGTTATAAATAGAATTTTGATATGTTTGAATATGGTGAATTGGCATAATTGTTATAGACGACATGTATGGCTATTTGTGTTAGATGTTGAACGACATATTTGGTACTTTTTGGTGTGAATTTGACAGGTAAGCAAAATGGTATGATTTGGAATAAACTTAGTTATAAATTAGTTGAATTTATGGCCAAATTTCGCTTATGGTTATACATGTTTAATTGTTGTGATTGAGGTTCCTTTTAGGAATATTGGTTGTATGAATACTTACTTTATTAGTTTAGCTTGTTGATGCATAATTTGGTGCATTTTGAATGCTTGTTTACATGTGGAAAATTGCTTGTAGGTGTGTGCTTCTTTGGGTGAGAAAAATAGCTTTGAAATGGCCTATTTTTCGTCAACATGGCCAAAGACATGGGCATGTGTCTCAACCGTGTGTGACACACAGCCAGGCAACTCGGTATTGTATCCCCTGTAGCTTACAAAGGGTTGCAACTTAGGCTACTACATGACCTAGCACACGGGCGTGTGAGGCCATCTCGAAGGGTAGACGGCCTGGCACATAGGTATGTAGCTTGGTCATGTCACCCAAGTCAAAAAGTTACACGGGCACGAACATAGGCTGGGACACGGCCTTATGTCCCTACATCGAATGCCCACATGACCAAAGACACGGGCGTGTGTCTCAGCCATGTAAGTCAGACACCTAGGCATACAGTTGTGTGACCCTTGCAGTTTGAAAATTTTCAACTTTCTCTATAAAATTTTATATGTTTTCGATTTAGTCCCGACTTGTTTATAATTTGTTTTTAGGGCCTCGAGGGCTCATATAAGGGACTATATGCTTGAGTTTGAATAATATTGTTATGTTTTATGATATCTTTTGTATATGTTGAATAAATGTTGTTGTATGATGTTAACTTCTGGTAATGCTCCGTAAATGTAATCTAGTGACAGATACAGGCTAAGGGTGTTACATTTAGTGGTATCAGAGTTACGGTTCAGCTGATTCTCAAACTGAACGTAGCATATGTGACTGTAGAAATACATGCTATTATATAACCTGTGATAGTGTGATAACGCCTAGCACGTTTTGAAATATATTTTAATATAGTAATGAATTACAGCCGAGCCGACTCTGATGAAGTAGAAAGTAACGCGCAAGCCTCCATTCATGGAGGAGAGTCGGGTGGTTCAAAGCCTGTATCTGAAGGCCAGAGAGAAGAGGCTCAGGTCAAGTGGCTCCAAATGATGAGTGAGTGGTTCACTGACCTCCACCCCCACCTATTCCCCAATCGGTTCCTATTATTCCTCAGGGTTTGGAACCTTTACGTGTGAATAAGCTGCCCACTGATAAAATCTACAAATATGGGGCCAAATAATTTAGGGCTATAGTTGAAGGTGATCCTGAGCGAGGAAAATTTTGGTTAGAGAACACAATTAGAGTTTTTGATGAGCTATCTTGTTCACCGACCAAATGTGTTAAATGTGTCGTATCTGTATTGAAAGATTCAGCCTACCAATGGTGTAATATGCTGGTTTCTATTGTGCTAAGGGAACGTGTAGATTGGGAATTTTTCCAAACTGAGTTCAGAAAGAAATATATAAGTCAGAGGTTTCTCGATTAGAAACGCAAAGAATTCATTGATCTTAAACAAGGTTGTATGAAAGTATCAGAATATGAAGGAGAATTCGTTAGATTGAGCAAGTATGCCTAAGAATGTATTCTAACCGAGGTTGCTATGTGTAAACGATTCGAAGATGGGTTAAATGAAGATATAAAGCTTTTAGCTGGGATTCTCGAGCTGAAAGAATTCGTTGTTTTAGTTGATAGAGCACATAAAGCCAATGAGCTTAGCAAAGAGAAAAGAAAAGTTGAATTTGAAGCTAGAGACTTCGAATGCCCACATGGCCAGAGACACGGTCGTGTGTCCCAGCCATTTAAGTCACACGACCTAGCCACATGGCCATGTGACCCTTGCTGTTTGAAAATTTTCAAAATTTTTTGAAAAATTCTATAGGTTTTCGATTTAGTCCTGACTCATTTCTAATGTGTTTTTAGGGCCTCAAGGGCTCGCATAAGGGACTATATGCTTAATTTTGAATAATATTGTTATGTTTTATGCTATCTTTTGTATATGTTGAATAAATGTTGTTGTATGTTGTTAACTTCCGGTAATGCTCTGTAGCCATAATCTACAGGTGGATACAGGCTAGGGGTGTTACATTTAGTGTTGTTAACTTCTGGTAATGCTCCGTAACCGTAATCTAGAGATGGATACAGGCTAGAGGTGTTACATTTAGTGGTATTAGAGCTACAGTTCAGTCGATTCTCGGACTAAACGTAGTGTATGTGACTCTAAAAATACATGCCATTATATAACATGTAATAGTGTGATAACTCTTGGCATGTTTTTCAATATTTTTTCATATAGTAATGAATTCCAACCGAGTCGACTCTGATGAAGTAGAAAGTAATGTTCAAGCCTCCATTCACGGAGGAGGGTTCAGTGGTTCAAGGCCCATATTTGAAGACCGGGGAGGAGAGGGTAAATGGTATTGTATGATGTTAACTTCTGGTAATGCTCTGTAGCCTTAGTCCGGCGACAGATACGGGCTAGGGGTGTTACACTGCCACTATTTTCACTATGAAAGGTAAGGACCCTGTTCCACCCACCCCACCAACTTTGATGATTGTACAAGACCATGAAATCAATCCTCTTATTAATGAGCTTATGGGAACTAATAAGTAGGGGGACGACATGAACCTTATGAAGAGGAAGCTGCGGTATAAAGTCAGTGCCCGTAAATCCACTCACATGGCGAGCTTAAATTCTTCAATTCCGTCAGAACATGTGACAGTGGATCAGGTGAATGTAGCTTAGGTTAGGTTGCTTGAAGATTACCTCCTAAAAATGAGAAGTCCTAACCTTAATTATTTTTTGGACTATAGCAAGTATCTTTTAATGAACTTAGAGGCTTTTAAAGCCAAACTTAGTCACATTGCCATAACATTATTTAAATAAAGAACAGTAGACACTCCAATGCTTAGAATTGCCAACTAAGTCAACACCACTTTGTTTGCTCCATCATGTTATTAACTAGAAAGGTGAGTCCAAGTAAGAGTGTGTGATAAAGAAAAGAAAATTAGGGGCACTCTGCTGTAGTAATAGGCTGAGTAGCTAAGGAAGTTGTTGTTTGCTCCATCCATTTTTTACTTTAAAAGCCATAGCATCAAGAGTGATTTTTATTCAATTTGTCACATGATTGAGTACTAGGTAATTCAGTGTATGCTCCATTGTGATTATTAAGTCAAAATATTTTGTGATGTGTTAAATTCCTTAATATACTTAAAAATAAAAAGGGAAAAAAAAAGAAAAGAAAAAAACACAAATAGAAATAAATGTTTCGCAAAGGCTTAGAGTAAGGGTTACAAAGTAACTTGAGTTTAGGTAAAAACTGAACTGAGTAAATTGAGAGATGGTTGCTATTGCCAGAAAGCACACATGAGTAATTAGGACATTTTACTTTTAGGGAGCAATTTTAGACACTACCTTTATTGAGTAAACCTTTGAAACTCAAACAAGTTCTGAGAGATAGAAGATTGCTGAGAACTGAAGTATATATTGTTCTTTGAATGGATTGGCAGTACTAGGTGGTTATGTGTGTAGGCAAAAATGGTTGCATTCATGTATACTTTGCTTGAGGACAAGCAATAACTCAGGTTTGGGGTGCGATAACTCTTGAAAAGATTTATATTACATGCTTTTAGATCTAGTTAATTGTCTATACTTAGGTACATTTCGTTTCATTTTAGGACATTCAATTAATAGTTTTCTTGTTTTAGCTTTACATTAGGAGCTGGGACTGTACTTAAATGTTAGTTATATTTAATTGCTTATGGAAGGGTTGTGTGTGGTGGTGCATTGGAGGGTACAGGTTGAGGAGAGAGAAGTAAAGGAGTAAAGGTTTTCTAGGGAAAAAGGTTGGATACTTTGCTAACACAATTGCCGTGGCAATGCCAGGAAGATGTCCAGTCAGCACTCAAATCGTACCGATCATAGGTCCAGTTGAACTTGTACCAGATATATTTACCTAAAAAAGAAGCAAGAGAATCATGGATTGTTGGATTTATCCTAGGGAAAACAATTATAAAAGGCAAAGGAGAAACCCCAAAGGTGGCAGAAAAACATAGATGGTAGTGGCTGAGTAAAGATGGGAAGAGGAAGGTAAAGGCAATCCCTTTCAGCCATGATAGGACACTGCAATGCTAGAGTGTAGGCTGGATAAGCGAAAGCTATCTTTCTGAATTTCTTCTGTTATTTCTTAACTTCTCTTCGTGAATTGATTTGATAGAAAATGGTGCTGAATGATACTTTGGATTTGAATTTTAATTTCCAACCCATGAGCTAAATCTCATAGGGTTTTCATTACTTGATGAAACTCTTATTTTTTTAATGACTGAAGCATAGATCTACTTTACTACATTGTTTCATTCAATGGTTTTTACAAAATTGCATGTTAGCAAACTCTAGACATAGATTGATGTACAACATGTTCATTAAATTAATCTAATACTGAGAATGTTAGGTTAACAAGATTGAAATTGAATTATATGAGCAAGTGTTCGACCCAATACTTGTAGCAGTCTCTAGACATAGAGCAGCGTTATACAAAAAGAAAACAACATAGTGCAGGGTGCCGTGCTAAAGGCATATAGACATATATTGCTTACGGTAAGGTAACTTGAGGTCTTGTTTTCGAAAGAAGCAAACCATTTTAGAACTCTTCTTATCAGTAGATTAAGTATGGTTTTGCCGAGGCATTACTGTCAATAAGGGAAAATTCTTAGTAATCCCGACCTTTCAAATCAACATTGTAGACCCTCTATCCTTTGCCACAATATCTTCGCCATAGTATTTTTAGTTTTTACTTGTTTTTTTGCATATTATTCACATAATTATACTCGAATTGCCCCTATATTCTTATCATTATTTTTGTCATAACATTAATCAAATCATTATAATAACTGAACCATTTTATACCTAAATGATCCCTGTGGAGACGATCTCACTTATCATTTTATTACTTGATTTGACATGGATGCTTTCACAAATTCGCATATCATTTCACACGTGACACAACCTTGAGAAGTCATCAGGGTGGGAATTAACCAAAAATTAGTATTGCCCATCCGTGAACACCTTCACCCCAAACCAGTCTGGACAGTAAGGTCTGAAGATAAGTAGTCCTTGCTGACTTGTTACGTTAGTTGAAAATCGGAAGATCCTACTAGGGTAGCAACTAGTTGATTGACGAAGAACCTGAAACACATTTGATTGGGATTACCAAAGCAAGCTAATCACCCATAATCAAGATTTGATTCTTATATCTCTTGAATTTTATTTCTTTTACTTTATTTTATTTATCATTATAAAAATATTTAATAAAACTCTTTTATTATGTTCTCACACTATAACTAATTTAAAGTAGTAATTAGATCTTTTAGTGTTTAGGTTAGAATTGACTTACCACTCGCCTCCCTTAGGTACAATCCTCGAAGTACTCATCTACTCCGTTGTAAAACTATATTACAACTCAACCTGTATACTTACGAATACCACCTCGTATTTCTATATTTTATTGCAGTATTTACACTCTAAGCATTGGTACATCTGAAGGCAGTCAGTTCCTTTGGCCTAGATCCAATTGCTTTACCTAATTAATTATTGATGTAGGGTTCTAATCAATCAACTAGTCGTTACCTTAGCAAAATCTCTTGATCTTCCACTAAATTAATGAGTCGGCGAGAACTACTTATCTCTCAACCTCACAACCCAGACCAGTTTATGCTAAGGTGTTCATGGCTAGGCCATATCTGTTTTGGGTTAATTCCCACCTAAATGACTTTCTAAGGTTGCCAAGCCTAAGGTTTAAGTTCATCCTCTCCCAAACAACTGATCTGTTAAGAAACTCTACCTTTTAATAATTTGGTTAAGTTAATACAATTGAAACATACGAAATATGTATAAAGCATCGAAGGATTCTAATTTTACACAAACTTTCAATTAACAATGATAAAGAAAAAGATTTAAAAATAGAATAAGGAAAAAAGATGCTCATGGATTTATCAAGGTAAAAGCATAGTTTCGAAGCAATCTCCACTCACGATCATCTAATGTCAGAATAGGATCTTCTGATTACATGAACATAAAATAAACTAAGAAAAAAACAAAGAACGAAGTAAAAATCTAAGAAAATAGTTCTTATCACCAAATATCCCTTAAATTGTGTTCAATGGATCCTATTTATAACATTAGGGTTAGCTATCATCCTTAATCCTAGGTCACATGATGTTTTTATGTTAAAGTACATTGTGCAGGCCAGAATGCCCTCAACTCATTAATGTCTTCCCATATAGGGCCGGTGTCACAACATCCATTAGCTCTATCACGACATTGAAGGCAGTTTGCTTGGTTTATACTCAGCTTTAACTGTGTGTCGCGACACCAAAGGTAGTATAGTGATTTTGGCCTTCTGCTCACTATGTTGCAACGCTGGACTTCTGTGTGCTCACTTATGTTAGTCTTCCCCTAGGCTTCTTTTGGCCCCTAAGGTTATAAAATCAGCTCAAAACATATTTTTTTATTAAATGGAAACTAAAATAGAAAAAACTAAATAAAACACTATAAGATCGCTTATATTCAAGCTCTTTAAGTACGAAAACTAGTTCAATCTACTACAATGAATTATGATAAAATAATATTGATCTACATTATCAAGTTTTACTGTCAGATTCGTTGAGGGCTCTATTAATGTATGTGAGGGTGTGTTTTTGTTTCTTTTAGTGTTAGTGTATCCCTTGTAGTGCCACTCCACCTTCTTTCATTTGTCCCGCTACCTGTACCTACACTACCGCCCTGCAATAATTAAGGAAAGCACTTCCCCTTGCTCAGAGTTGCTAAAGCATAATTGCAAATATTTTGTATCATGATCTCCCTAATCCATCCCTCTTTACTTCATCTTGTTGGTGACCTCATTTAAAATTTCAGTCTCACCATTGATCTTCATTGTTAACTTGTTATTTTCCAAATCTATGGTGGATTTTGATGTCACTAAGAAGGATCTTCCTAACAGGATTGGTATCTCACAGTCTTCCTCGAAGTCTAATATTATGAACTTCACCGAGATGATGAACTTGTGCACTTTGACTAACACATCTTCCATTACCCCTTCTGGCTATACTAAAGAACTATCGGCTAGTTGTAGTGTGATCTAAGTGTTTTTTTAGTCTCTTAGTCTGAGGTTTTCATAAATAGATAAGGGCATTAAATTTATGCTATCTTCTAAATCATATAGGGCTTTACTAAAGTGAATACTTTCTATGTCTATGGGGATTGTAAAACTTTTCGGTTCTTTAAACTTTTTAGGGACCTGTCTAGATATAATCGCACTACATGAAGAGCTTATGTTAGCTTGCTCTCCTATTTTAATCTTTCTACAACTAGACATGATTTCTTTTAAGAATTGGGCGTACTTAGAGACTTTTTCAATGAACTCAATCAGAGGAAAATTAATATTTAATGTTTTGAACAAGTTTAAGAAACTCTCAAATTCATATTCATCCCGTCTTTATTTCTCTCCCAACCGTGAAGGGAATGAAACTTTGTGATAGTAGGTTCCTTAGTCGATTCTTTCTTCGGCATAACTGCCAGTTCAGTTACTGTAACGCCTGAATTTGGGCCTAGATGGAAATAGGTCTTGAGCATGGGGTCACATAAAAATTTATGTGTGCAAGAAAATGACATAAATGAACGTCTACTTCAGTGGTTAAGTGATTTAGGAAGAGTTGGGAGTGTTAGAGAAGTCCTAGGTTCAAACCTAGGCTTTAGTAAAATTTTTTATTTTTGCTCTTAAGTGAATCTTGGCCTTAGCTTGAACGCTTTATAAATATTTTTGTGAAATCATGACGCAAAAAGAGTCTATGGTGTAGTGGAAAGGTGGCGACACAGGTGTGGCAAGGAGGTGGCATCACAGGTATGGTAAGGAGGTTAGAGGTTCAAGTCTCACTGCATGGAAATGGGATTATTTATTCTACTCATGGTGTTGGATTTGAACTTTGTGTTAGAGAGTTTGAATGGGTCAAATAAGTGATTTAAGGAATGGATCATGGAGGATTTCAAGGAGAGGATTGGAGGAGTGATTTTAGGAGGAAAAAGGGGAGTTTGAGTTGTAAAAGGTTGTTGCCGAATCTGCTAAAGGGGACTTTAAAGTATGCATTTCGGCAATTATTGAGTGTATAGGTGCCGAATTTTCTCTCTAGCATTTGGAGGTTTTGCATTTTTCTTTCTTTTTCTCTAGTGCCAAAACTAAAACTGACCATTCGGGTCATTCTTTTTCTGCATCTTTTCCATTCACTTTCTCTCTTTTCTTCTGCAATCGGATTCCTTCATAGCCTAGCTGAACCTTCCTTTTGTTTTTCTTCTTTTAACTTTTGTTCATCTTCTATTCTGGGCTGGCTGAAAATCACAATGGTTAATCCTTCTCTGCGTCGATCTACTGCAAAGGTTCTGACTAATGGTAAGTGATCAAAAGCTATTCTCTGCTTTTCTTTTAAAACCGAATGTACCTGTGTTCTCTATTCTTTCTCAAACCGAATAACCTTATTGACCTCTTGTTATTTCATTTCTCACGTACTACACTCTTTGCGATTCAAGGGGGTTCCTCGGAAGTGCAAAGGCATTCAAGTTTCTCCTTTCATCTTTCAATTGAAATTTTAAATAGGGTAAGTTAGCTTGTTCGTCGATGGTGCTGCGTTTTAATATTGGGGTCTTAAGTCTTATTCTTTTAAACAACCCAATCTTATAGGTTTCTTTGTTCAGGAAAATAATCGGTGAGGTCCTGAGATCGAATCTTAATTGGCAATCCAAGGGCATTAAGCAATTCTCATTCATTTAAGGTGAGTAGTGTGACGATTTGGGTTTAAGTGTTGTGAACGTTAATGGAATGGCTAACCAAGTACCTTAATTGAATATAGGTTCTACGCTCGTAGGCTATTGCGTTTTTCTTCAACAGGTGTGTACACACACCACTCCAATTGTAGATCGATAAATGCCGAAATCCCAAAATGTCAAAAAGCCAAAAAGCCAAAAGTACGGCTACGGCTATCACAAGAGTGCATGAACGAGCGTGTGGATAAGTCGATACAATGACAGAGGTCACCACGAGCGATCTCATGGTTTTTGGCCATTTTGGGGCCAAATGGATCGAAATAGGCTGAGTGGGCCAATGGGCCCGTGGGCCCTACGCGAGTAAAATTTTCTTGGATGGATAGGAAATAATGAGCTGGCCATGACGATCGCATAGCAAAGGGCAGTTTTGGATTTAGTGGGCCACACGAGCGTGTGGGCCCAATTAGGCCAAATATGGACCTTGGGCCCATTTACACCGTTAAGACCATTTAGGTTATCTGTGTCGCTCGAGGTTACTGTAGACCTTTAGAAAGGTTTTGAAATGATCGAATTACCTTTGGAGGGTACAATGATCGAATTACCCCCGAAGGGTAAAATGATCAAATTACCCCCGAAGGGTAAAATGATTGAAATACCCTCGAAGGGTAAAATTATCGAAATAGCCTCGAAGGGTAAAATAACCAAAATAACCTTATACGATAAAATGACTATTTTACCCCTAGGAGTGGAAATATGTGTATGACCGCTTTACTCTATGATATATTATGTATGATTGTTACTGAGTATGACATTCTGCATACACGTATGATTTATGACATGACATACTGCATTGGGTTAGGTTAATATTGACAGAGGAAGTGTATGGCTTGTAGTCATTCTGTTCAAGGCTTACTACCTTTCTGCTTATGGCTTTTAGCCGTTCTGTTAACTGGCAGCTCTGCTGCAATATTGGTTAGTGCTGCAACCAGTGCTACATAAGGAGTGTAGGGATGGGTGGGTCGATTTAATCCCCACAGGAGTGTAGGGCTGGACAGGAGATGGAGTGCAGGGTTGGTATAGGTATTTATGCATTGCATATACTGATTTTGATATTGAAATGGGTTCAGGCCTAACTTCTAGGCCGGGTTTAGGGTGTTACATTCATTTTGATGTTCTATAGAATCTAAAATTTACAAGTAAGAATATCTTTAGTATTTTTTGTTCAATCTTTTATCACACTTTTAACTAAGTTCTTTCATTTAAAATTTTATGCAATAGTTTCTAGTGTCTTTCTAAAGTTTCTATATTGTTTTTATGGGCATCACATCAGGCTTTTGGACTTATTTGTTTCCTGAAAGAAGAAATTTTCAAAATACCGTGCTTTGTTTTCCCCAAAAATTCCCCTTTTATAGATGCATGCATGCAGACTTATCTTTGAAAAGAATAAAAATCTAGTTTGAGGTTTTGAACCTAGGCTTTGATACAACTAAATGTAACCTTCCAAACTCAGCCTAGTTGTTATGGCCGAATCGTGAAGATCACATCGGACACCTAAACCATGAATTTACCCTATCATTGGTTGAAAACCTCAAATATGCTTGCTTTTAAATAAAACCATAGTTAGCTTTGTTATTTTAGGAAAACGTTCATTTAATAATTTCAACTTTTATTAGGTCAGGTTAGTAACATTAGGGTGGTTTTAAGAAAAACACATTGTTCATCATTGCTTTTGGAAAACCCTATTAAATTTAGTTATAGAATAAACTATTATTTTAATACATGAAAGACTCAAGCATGATAAGTTGTTTTTCATAAACTATTATTTTAGGTTGTCTCGCTGAATTGAAGCATTATCTTGAAATTTTTGATTTGCAAGTTTGACATTAAAACCATATTTTTTTTGTGAGCTTTTGAGCCTATTGAGCAAAATTATTATTTCGTGCTCATTTTATTTTTGGTTGTGAGTATATTGACTTGATTTTTTATTCTAGAATATACTTCAATTATGCATGTCGACACTACATTATTGATTTGATATATTGAGATGATAGAGGCACTTAAGATTTTTGTAACGCCTCGATTAATGTTTTTTGTGAAATCTAACACAAATGTGCATCTATTTTTGTGGTTAAGTGTCCCGGGTGTGCGTCTGAGGTTTGGGGTTCAAGTCCCACTTTTGGCAATATTGTTGTTTTTATCCAAGCTTTATCCCTGTTGGGTGGGCTTATATATTATTCTTTGTCAACCCATATCAGAATGAGCTTACTGGTTTGAGTGGTACGAAATTAGCTTACTAGAGGTCTTGTGTTCAAATTCCTGCGTTAGCGTGGGTGACAAATTTTTGCTTCGATTGTCTGAGAGAGCTTGTGTGGAGTTAGAATTCTGAGGTGGTTGAGAGTTAGTGGATTAGTTAGTAGGACAATGGGGGCTGAGATTTAGTAAGATATGAATTTATTTTTTTAACATTAATTTTTTTGTTTTTCTCTTTGTTCTCTCTTCCCAAGAAAATTCTAACGTTTGTTTTCCCTTTCTCTGCATATTTCGTGGCAATTGACAAATTCTTATTTCCTAGCTCTCCAATTTTTGTCATAATTTTTTTATTCAACTTCAGTATTCTGGTTCTTTGGTGTTGGCATGCGGCTTTGTTTGAGGATAATTTTCAAGTGTTTCCTAACTTGCTATTCTCTTCGTTAATGTTGTTTCTGGGATTTTTGGCAGCAGTTAATCGTGAGGGATGAAACTCGCCTCTTGCGGAACCATAGATAGAATTGCTTGAGGAATTGGGTAAGTGTGGAACACTTGAACTTCACTGTTTTTAGTTTTGTTTGTTTAGTTTAATTGAGGATTTAAACTGGTTTTGGGGAGTTTGTATTATCAATTTTTAGGTTCTGGTGGTCTCGAGAGTGGTTTCGCATCAAAATCGTATCAGGTGTGTACCCTGAACATAAAAAATTAAGGCTCAACGAAAGTCAAAAATGGGCACTATTGACGGCACACAGGCGTGTGCCCGGTTGTGAGGCTAGCTGTGTGTGAGACACGGCTATGTGACTGTCGTAGGTGTGGCTGTGCGCGAGACACGATCGTGTGATGGAGTGAGTGTGGCTGTGTGAGCCATACGGACTAGGCCAAATTAGGCGTGTGGGTTTCGGGCCAAGCCGTGTGGGCCACATAGGCAAGGCCAATCTGGGTGTGTGGGCTACACAGGTGTGTGAGCCCACACGAGCAAGCTACACGGTCATGTGGGTCCAAAATTTTGAGATTTTCTCTAGGGTCGCACGGGTCGTTCCGACTGACTGTGGGCCTACCGTAGGGTCAATAAGGGCTAACCAAACCTTAGTTCATGTGATCTGATATCCTGATAGTCTGATCTGAATAGGACACTGATATGTATGTCTGACTAATCTGTTTAAGTATATATATGTTATTTGTATACGAGCATGTTAAGTATGTTAACTCTGTTAATTCTTTATTTTGTATCTATGTTTGGGGTGGGATTTGCATATGTAAAGGAGATCTGTACTGTGACCTTTTGCTTATTATCTGGTAGCTTGGCTGTATATTATTCTGTTATGTGTCACATCGACACTATATGGTGTGTTGGGATAGGTGGGTGTTTTTAATCCCACATGGTGTGATAGGATAGTCGGAGACTGTGTGCAGATGATGGGGGTAGGATTCTTTATATGTGTTCTATTTATTTGATTTTGATATCTGTATCTATTATAGACTTAGGTCCGAATCTGTACCTAGCTGTATATGAAATTTTGTGTATGTTGCATAACTATTTCTGTTGGGTTACACACTGAGTTACAAAAACTCACATCTGTTTGTCGGTTCCACAAACTTAAGCAGGTCGGTACGATTGAGGCACAGTGGTGACCACTCGACAGAGAATTGTTTTTATTTAGTGATATCGATTTTATTTTAAAATTTGGTTTTTCTTGAGAATTTGTAATTTTTGGGACTCTCTGGACTGTATGGTTTTTAACTTATGGATTTGGGATTTTGTTTTACATTCTTTCTCGCAACGTTGACGAAACACTTTACGTAAACAAATGGTTTTTTAAACACGAGCTAGTTTTGGTTAACTTTAAAGAACAACATATAACATTTTCAGTAATGAATATGTTTTATAATAATTGGACATTTTATCAAATAATGAAACATGGTTTTATCGAAGTATTGTTGGTTTCAAAACTCTTTTTCGTAACACTCCCGGATACAGCCATAACGTCTAGGCCGGGTTAAGGGTGTTACATTTAGTGGTATCAGAGCCAGGTTATAAAACTCGGGCTGTAAATTTTTGGTTCCAAAATTTTGTTTTGAAAAAGGACTAGTTTTCAAATAATTTAGATTATTTTGAGTAAGTATGTGGTACATTGAGTCTCCGATACCGATCCTGTAAGTATCTCTGAATTTAGAAAACACTATAGTTAGTACTTTTTGAAATTGTACTGAGTTAGTTAGCGACTAAAACCTCTGAAATACTTCTAAACTTCTGATAATTTAAGCATAAAATATCTATTAATAAACACTGGAACTGATGCAAAAAATTTTATAACGTAAATAAAATTAAAAATACAATAAGCGCTTATGGAACTCAAGGTCATGGTATTCGTAGACGTGGCGGGCACCGTAAGGGGCCTCGAGTTGAGTCTTCCTCTCTAGGCAGTATGCCAAATTTGGATACTAGTGAGACACCAATTTCACCTACTGCTAAGACTGGGTCTCAAAGCTATTCAGCTGGGGACGACGCACTGTCCCAAGCCATGTTGAGAGTGTTGGAGAGGGTGGTTGGACCCCATTCTGGATCTGGGGGATGTGGGTAGGCAACTGAACGACTCTGATCCAATGGAGCTGAGCTATTTAGGGGCGTCATTAGAGTCGCCCCCACTATGACCGAGTATTGGTTAGAGACCACCGAGAGAATTATGAGTGACATTGACTACACTCCTGAGTAGAATCTAAAGGGTGAAGTCTCTTTGCTTCGCGGCGAAGCTTATCAGTGGTGGTTGTTGGTTGAGGAGGGTACTCAACTAGATCGTCTGAATTGGGATTACTTTAAGACTGCCTTCCATGGGAAGTACGTGGGCACGAGCTATGTGGATGTTCATACACATGAGTTCATAAATCTCACACAAAGTGATAAGTTTGTGGCCGAGTATGAGGCCGAGTTTCTGAGATTAAGCTGCTACGCTCGAGACATAGTGGCATTCGAGTATGAGAAATGTTCCCATTTTAAGGACGATTTAAGGGATAGTTTGAGGGTTCTGATTGCTCCGCAGAGAGAGTATGAGCTTGCTGTTGTTGTGGATAAGGTAAAGATCACCGAGGAGGTTAAGCGCGTGGAAAGCCAGAATAGTAACCGTGAGAGAGGCAAGAATAAGAGGGATTCAGAGCCCTCTAGTTTTGTTTTAAGGCCTAAAAATGGGCCAAACCTGATGGGCCTATTAGAGTGGGAGTTCCTACTGTTCCTAGTGGGATTCAGCCTTGTGATTATTATGGTAGGCGCCATTCGGGCGAGTGTTGGAGGATATTAGGGGTCATTAGCTCACCAGATTAAAGAGTGGCCACATCATTCTGATCAGATGTAAGCTTTGGGACCGGGTATTATTCACCTTTAGAAGGCAATACAGTAGCCACTTAGCCGTGAATCGGCTAGGGCTAGTAATGGTATGGGCCGAGGATAGAAAGCACGGGGTAGAGGTGCTAACCAGACTCAGGTGAGGTAGCCTGCATTGGTTTATGCTGCTTAATGCCGAGAGGACAGAGACACCCCTAATATGATCACGGGTACATTTTTAATTTTTGATGCTCTATATACTACTTTGATAGACATAGGTTTTACACATTCCTAGGTAGCTATTTCTGTTTTCGAGAACTTGGGGATTTCTGTTGAGTGTACTTCTAGTGAGATTACTATACTGAGTCCATTGGGGCAACCTGTTCGGGTTAGTAGACTATATAGGAATGTTCCATCAGAAGTAAAAGGGGTTGTGTTTCTGAAAATTATGATGGAGCTACCGTTTGAGGAGTTTAACTTACTTCTAGGAATGGACTAATTAGTTGAGCACCGAGTTAGTTTGGACTACATGACTAAGACAGTTCTTTTGAGGACCAAGCATGATAAGGAGGTGGTTGTGATGAGCGAGAGTCGAGATTACCTGTCTAATGTAACCTACGCTCTAGTGGCCGAGAAATTGGTTTGGAAAGGGTGTGAAGCATATTTTGCCTACATCAGGGTTTCAGTTTCTAGGGACTCTTCTGTCGGGGATATGAGAATAGTGAGGGAATTTTTAGTTGTTTTTCCTGAGGATTTATTGGGTTTATCTATGAATTAGAAAGTTGACTTTGGCATTGAGCTTCAACCGGGTATAGCTCCGGTGTCCGTCGCTCCTTACCGTATGGCATCGAAGGAGCTTATAAAGCTTAAGGCTCAACTTCAAGAGCTTCTGGATCGTGGTTTCATCCGTCCTAGTGTGTCTCTGTGGGGGGCACTATTCTATTTGTAAAGAAAATGGATGGTACCATGAGGATGTGCATTGACTACCAGTAGTTGAATAAATTGACTGTGAAAAATAAATACCCACTTTTGAGGATTGATGATCTGTTTGATCAGTTTCGAGGGACTTCAGTATTCTCGAAAATAGATTTTCATTTTGGGTATCATCAGCATAGAGTTAAGGAAGCTGATATTCATAAGATGACATTTTTGACTCGTTATGGGCACTACGAGTTCCTAATTATGCCCTTTCGAAATAGCCTAAGAACGTATCTTAGTTATGGGTGATACGAGTTCCTAGTTATGGGCACTACGAGTTCTTAGTTCTGCTTATGGGATCTGAGTTGATCCAAGAAAGATTGAGGCTGTGCTTGATTGGAAATAACCTAAAAATGTATCCGAGATCCAATGTTTTTTGGTTCTTACGGGTTATTATCGTGGTTTGTTGAAGGGTTCTCACTTATTACAGCTCCTTTGACTAAGCTTCTGTGTAAGAGTGTTCCTTTTATCTGGGCTAATACAACAGTTGAGCTTTGAAAAGCTCAAGTCTGTTTTGACTCAGGCTCCTATTTTGATACCGCTTGAATTCGGTAAGGAGTTTCTGGTGTATAGTGATGCATCACATGTCAGGTGGGATGTGTACTGATGCAAGATGGTAAGGTTGTAGGTTATGAGTCCCAACAGCTTAGGTTGCATAAGGGGAATTATCCGATGCATGATCTCGACTTAGCTGCGCTGGTGTTTGCATTAAAGATTTGGAGGCACTATTTGTATAGTGAGAGGTGTATTATCTACACTGATCATAAGAGCCTCAAGTAGCTCCTTACTCAAAAGAAGTTGAATCTTAGGCAGCGTCGATGGATTGAACTGCTCAAGGATTATGACTATACGATAGAATATCATCCCAGTAAGGCCAATGTGGTGGTTGCTGCTCTCAGTCGTAGAGCCATGACTGATTTGAGGGCAATGTTCACTTGTCTCAGTTTGTTTGATGATAGAGGTCTATTAGCCGAGTTGCAAGTTAAGTCGACTTGGATTGATCAGATTCGGGAAAAATATCTAAGGGATGATTCTTTGGTTCTGTGGTTTCGTCAGGTTGAGAGTGACAGTACTTCTAAATTTTGGCTGAATAAATATAGGGTTCTGTGTTTTCCAAGATGGGTTTGTGTACCGAAACGATTCCAATTTGAGGCAGTCGATTCTAATGGAAGCGCATAGTAGCCTTTATACTCTGCATCCCGATGGTAATAAGATTTATCGGGATCTCCGTGAACTATACTAGTGGTCGGGTTTGAAGCATGAGGTAACAGATTTTTTTGCTAGTTGTCTGACGTGCCAACAAGTTAAGGTTGAGCACTAGTTTCCTTCGGGTTTTCTTCAACCTATTAAGATTTCCTTATGGAAATGGGAGCGTGTGACGATGGACTTCATAAGTGGGTTGCCCTTGACACCCACTAAAAAGAATTCTGTGTGGGTCATCGTAGATTGATTGACCAAATCCACTCATTTTATTCCGGTTCGGACGAACTATTCCCTGGAAAAGTTAACAAAGCTCTATATCTCCGAGATTGTGAGACTGCATGGGGTTCCGATTTTGATAATCTCTGATAGAGATCCTCACTTCACTTTTCGATTCTTGAAGAAACTTCACGAAGCTTTAGGTTCATGATTGGACTTTAGTACTGCGTTCCATCTTTAGACCGATGGTCAGTCTGAGAGGGTGATTCAGATATTGGAGGATATACTTCGAAGCTGTGTGATTAATTTCTGAGGTAGTTCAGAGGATTTTCTGTCGTTAGCCGAGTTCGCCTACAATAATAGTTTCCAGTATAGAATCCAAATGGCACCTTACAAGGCTCTGTTTGGTCGTAAGTGTCGTACTCTGCTATGTTGGACTAAGTTGGGTGAGCGTCAGGTTTTGGGTCCTGAGTTGGTTTCTGAGACTAAAGATAAGGTTGGACTGATTCGAGATCGTTTGAAGGTGACTTCTAATAGATAGAAGTCTTATGCGAATCTAAAAATGAGGGATATTGAGTACGCCGTGGGTGACTTCGTATTTCTTAAGGTATCCCCATGGAAGAAAGTTCTAAGGTTCGGTCGTAAGGGCAAGTTGAGCACCAGGTTCATTGGGCCGTATCAGATTCTGAAGCGTGTGGGACCAATTGCTTATCAGTTAGAACTACCTCCAAAGTTAGATCGAATAGGGTAGAGTTATAACTCCCCGATTAATTTATTTTTTATTTTAGTGAAATCTGACACAAATGTATATCTGTTTCTGTGGTTAAGTGTGTGAGGTCTAGGGTTCAAGTCCCACTTTTAGCAATCTTGTTATTTTTTTGATCCAAGCTTTATCTCTGTTGGGTGGGCTTATATATTATTCTTTGTTAACCCATATCAAAATGAGCCTGCTGGTTCGAGTGGTAAGGAGTTAGCTTGCTGGAGGTCCTGTGTTTGAATCCCTACGTAAGCTTCGATAAATTTTTGCTCCGTTTGTTTGAGAGAGTTTGGGTAGAGTTAGAATCCTAAACTGGTTGAGAGTTAGTGGGTTAGTTAGTAGGATAATGGGGGTTGAGATTTAGTAGGATATGAATTTATTTTTTAAAATTTTAATTTTTTTCTCTTTTCTCTCTCTTCCGAAGAAAATTCTAATGTTAGTTTTCCCTTTCTCTATATATTTCCTGTCAATTGACAAAATCCTATTTCCTCGCTCTCCATTTTTTGTCGCATTTTTGTTATTCAATTTTGGTATTCTGGTTCTTTGGTGTTGGCGTGCGGCTTGGTAAGTGTAGGGGGTATAGTTTAGGATAATTTTCAAGTGTTTATTACCTTTTTATTTTCGTTGATGTTGTTTCTGGGACTTTTGGTAGCAGTTAATCGTGAGGAACAAAACTCGCCTCTTGCGAAATCGTAGTCAGAATCGCTTGAGGAATTGGTTAAGTGTAGAACACTTGAACTTCACTATTTTTGGTTTTGTTTGTTCAGTTTAATTGAGGACTTAGACTAATTTTGGGCCGTTATTATTATCAATTTTTAGGTTCTGGTTGTCTCGGGAGTGGTTTTGCATCAAAATCATATCAAGTGTGTACCCTAAACACGAAAAATTGAGGTTCGATGAAAGTTGAGAATGGGCACTGTCAACACCACATAGGCATGTGCCCGGCCATGTGGCTGGCCGTATGTGAGACACGACCATGTGAATGTCGTAAGTGCTGCCGTGCACGAGAAATAGTCATGTGATAGTGTGAGTGTGGCTGTGTGGGCCACACGGGCTAGGCCAGATTCGACGTGTGGACTACACGGGCATGCCACATGGGCATGTAAATTTTGGACCAGGACGTGTGGGCCACGTAGGTAATGCCAATTTGGGCATGTGGGCCCACACGGGCAAGCTACACGGGCATGCAGGCCCAAAATTTTGAGATTTTCCCTAGGGTCACACGGGTCGTTCCGACCGACTGTGGGCCTACTGTAGGGTCTGTAAGCGTTAACCAAACCCTAGTTCATGTGATCTGATATCCTGATAGTCTGATCTGAATAGGACACTGATATGTATGTCTGACTGTTCTGTTTGAGTATATATATGTTATTTGTATACGAGCATGTTAAGCATGTGAACTCTGTTAATTATGTATTATATATCTGTGTTTGGGGTGGGATTTGCATATGTGGAGGAAGTGATCTGTACGGGACCTTTCGCTTATTATCTGGTAGCTTGGCTGCATATTATTCTGTTATGTGTCACATCGATACTATATGGTGTGTTGTATCGCTTAGGTTTGTGCAAGTGTACATAGTAGTTATCAAGTAATAAGTAAGTATCGAGTTATTGTTTCCACAGGGATTGTATTTGTGCTAAGTCACTTAATTTGTAAAATTATATTAACAATTTGGTAAATAAAAACACAATATAGTTGAGAAGTGGTGATTAAAATATATTAAACGAAATGCAATGATCCCTAGTGCCAGTTATCCTAAGTATGCGAACTATATGAATGAAATAGATTTTAGTAAAATTAAACACAATTTGCAGCAATTATAACATAAATAGACTAGGAAAATTACTTTAATTAAACTCAATTTATTATCAACATGCTTAATAACATTAGGAAAAACATTCCATGGTAACTCGATCTTTCATGAGTTTCGAAACCATATTAGGTCATTTCGGTATCCTTTACTTAGTAAATACGCATTTTATTGATCCTTATTTACTAAGGGTTTCTTAGCATTCGTGTGAGGTAACAGGGACGTGTTAGGTTTGAAATAATTTAATCACACAAATCTAAAAACTATGTAGATAACAGAGATTGGTTAGAGTTGTTATGCAACCTACAATTTAATTGTGTTAGGATCTAAATTGAGCATGCACATTTCAATTATACATCCATTAGCCGTCGTTTGGTTAGGATCACTCAGCTAATTCAGGTGCATTTCAATCATGTTTGAACGAAATACAGACTTGATTTTAATTGAAAACATGATCAATTGAGGCACAAACATTATAAGCATGAATCAAATAAATATTATTTAATCAAAGCAATCATCCTAGCTTAAATAAAATTAAGCTAACATTGTTGTAGAACAAAGAACACATAGCGAACATCTTTATATTAAGTTAAAGAAAAGAAAGATTAAACCCAATTCAGAGTGGCTGTCACCCAAGATTCTGACTGACGAGACTCCTTCGTTCTTCTGCTTTGCTCCTTTGCTGATGGCTCTCCAAGGTGGCCGACCAAGGGTTCTTTAAGAGGCTTAATTGCTAAAATCTCTATGAAGAGATGATGCTAGGTGTGGGAATGGAAAAGGCTAAGAGAAAAAGAGAGAATGATGCTTGATGGATGCTTGAGGGATGATGAATGAAGGAATGAGAGGGTCTCATTTATAGGTGAGGAGAGAGAGATAGTTTCCTAAAAATAGGATTTTTCATCTTTTGAAGCATCTTTCGTGGGTGGCCGGCCATAATTTTAGTAAGTTGAGCTAATTTTTCCTCGATTTTTGGTCAATTTGAGTGCAAATTTTCAAGACTGAGACTCGGTCAACTGCAAATTTTCAAGTAAATCTCTAATTTCTTCAACTCTTCAATGACCTTCTACAATTAAACCAACAAGTGGTTTATGGACAGTAATGTGCAGCCGAATTTTGGGTTGACTTGGTCTCCAATTTGGACGGTTTTGTAATCCAGCAAAGCTATTAGACCTATCCAAAATAAATCAACAAGTTAGAGGACCAAAGAATTAAACTTATCCAATTTAATTAATTAATTAAAACCCAAATTATTAATGAAATATTTTAAAATGAATTATTAAGTATAATTTTATATTTTATTATTTAATTTAATCATGCATGGCCCACTTTATGTCTTAAAAATATAAATATTCAAATTAATATAAAATAAGCCATTTATTGTATGAAAACTATATAATAAAGCATAAAATCACATTTTAATAATTTCTATGTCCTAATTTCATATTTTCACATATTTCATTAATTTATTAAACAATTACTTAGTTTTAACAACGGATTTAAGTAAAAAGGTGATAAATTACATAGGAAAATTCCTATATATTTTTTCGTTTACATGTGTTAGGATAGATGGGTGTTTTTAATCCCACATGGTGTGATGGGATGGTCGGAGATGGTGTGTAAAGGATGGGGATAGGATTTTGTATATGTGTTCTGTTTATCTGAATCTAATGTTTGTATCTGTTATGGACTTGGGTCCGAATCTGTATCTAGGTGTATACGAAATTTTGTGTATGTTGCATGACTATTTCTGTTGGGTTACACATTGAGTTATGAAAACTCACATCTGTTTGTCTGTTCTGTTCAGGTAATCCATAGACTTAGGCAGGTCGGTGCAACGGGGGCACAGCGGTGGCCACTCGACAAATAACTATTTTTATTTAGTAATATTGTTTTTATTTTAAAATCTGGTTTTTCTTAAGAGTTTGTAATTTCTGAGACTCTCTGGACTGTATGGTTTTTAACTTTTGGATTTCGGATTTTGTTTTGCATTCTTTCCCGCAACGTTGACATAAACACTTTACGTAAACAAATGGTTTTTAGAAACACGAGCTTGATTTTGGTTAACTTTAAAGAACAACATATAACAGTTTTAGTAATGAATATGTTTTATAATAATTGGACATTTTATCAAATAACAAAACATGGTTTTATCGAAGCATCGTTAGTTTCAAAACCCTTCTTAGTAACACTCCCTAATACGATCATAATGTCTAGGTCAAGTTAGGGGTTTTACAATTTTAACCCACCTTACTTGTTGTCGTTACTCTTAGTAAACCCCGTTGATCCTAACACATTTTTTATCAGCCATTAATGTTATCTCGTAACCCATATCGATGTTGTAAAATTGTTCTTCTTATTGACTACCCTTTTGTCGAATTTTGCTTTTGTTAGTTGCCTACCTATGTTTCATCATTGGTATTGTTGAATTTCTTAATCTAAATAAAAGGAAAAAGAAATTTATTGAGCTTGAATTGTTAGTTTCATATTGCGTTGAAAAGCTCATTTTTATTATTTATTTCTTGTTGATGTAAATTCTTTTAATTCAACATTTGATTTTTTCTAGCTTGGTAACTTATCAATTCGCCTTTCGATTATGACCAGCACTTCTAACATGCTCCATACCTTTAGCATATGCCCTATCACAACCTTGTAAAGACTTCTTGAATGGTACATTATCTCATTCTATAATGTTGGAGATTTGGTTTTCAAGCAAGCATATGGTAAAAACATTTATCGTTCGATTGTTGAGTGCATATTACTTGAACCTTAAACACTTTGAGTGCTTTGAATGAATCTTTGGTGAGGATATTATTTATTTTTTGGTTTGAATTTTTGGTAATTATTGAGATAGGGGAGATGCCTTGTAAGTGTAATAGCTCGTTTTCAGTGAAATCAAAATAATGGTTTTGGGACAATACGAGAAAATTTTAATTTTATTATTATTTTAATGTTTATGGAACATTAGTAAGGTCGTATAAAAATTTCGTTAAGAAATGTTTACATTTGTATGCTTATTTAGGTGAAAAGGGCTAAATCATAAAAGGTACAAAAGTAGAGTTTTATTAGTAAAAGATGTCAAATTGCTATGAAACTTAAATGTGAGTGGACTTATTCAAAAATTAGAGCATTTTTATCATTAGTGGACAAAGATGGACACAATATTAAGTGATTTTAAGATTTATAACCAAGGTTAATTTTTTAATTTGAAAAATTAACATAAAACAAAATAAACAAAAAAAGGTATCATCTTTTAATTCATCCTCTTCATCAAATTTTTGAAGAGAAAATAGCCATAGTTAGGGTTCTTCATTTGGTCAAATTCATCTAGTGGATGCAAGTGTTATTTTGTCCCGTTTTTAATTATTTATATGTTTTCGAGGTCATTGTAGCTTAATCTAGCTAGCCGGGGGACTAATTTGCAAAATTACTAAAGATTTAGGGTTTTCCATGAACATGTTTGCATGATTCTTGAAGTTTAATGAAAGATTATGAGTCCTTGTTATAAACAAGTTTTGTAAAGGGATTTTTGATGAAATTGTCATTGAGGAACTTATTTATAAAAGTAGTAAAATTTCATGGTAAAATTATGAAATCATGATTTTTATGAGTTGGTATTGGTTCCTAGTTCATTCAGCTAGCATGAAATATGGATGAAAGTGCTTAAATTTCAATTTACGAGCTTAAGGACTAATTTGTAAAGAAGTTAAAATATTAGGGGGAAAAGTGTAATTTTTGCAGAAGTATGAATTTTGGAGTGAATTTAATAGTATGAGTATTAAATGCATTGAATTTGCTTATTTAGATCAAGATAAAGCTCGTACGGATCTAGATTAAGGAAAAGCTAAAGCCTCGGATTAGTTGATCTCATTTTTACGTCTTTGTAATCGAGGTAAGTTCGTATGATTAATTAACATTTTAATGTCATATTCAATTATATATTCATGTATCATTTTCCATGAAGTGAAATGTGGAAACCCAACAATGTTTCGACGATTATCAAGTCCCGCATGAACCTAACGGCTACATAAGGGACAAATGACATGTCATTAAGGTTACCATGTTTCGGGTGCTGGTCTTGAATGTCCTACCAATGGCTGAGGTCCTACATTTCTTGTGAATACTCAACATCTTGTGTGAGCAGCATTGTGTAGCTTACATTTTGACGGTCAGCTTGTGTGAGCAGACCTATTTCATGGCTCGAATGAGCAATGATGTAAAGGAAAAAGGAAAGGTTATGACTATATGTTTACCACACTTTGTGTGAGCTTTCCTGAGTATTCGATGTTATTCTAAATGGTTCAACAGGCATGAAAAGGAAAAAAGGGTAAGTGCTTAAATGAGTTATGTCATGAATCTATGAAAAGGATTGAAAAGGAAATGTTCAATGAAAATACATCTATGTTTATGAAAATGATGATTTCAAATGATGTTTTTCATGTACACATAGCTTACCTTATGCTAATTCAATTGAATTATGAGTTGATACACTAACATGAGTTGTTGGTGATTCTTAGGCCTGTGCCAAGCTTGTGTTAGATTGTATCATGTTTAATTTTAAGGTTATGCATTAAAATGGTAACTTGTGTTCATGTTTTAAGAAATTACTAAGTATTATAAGCTTACATAGTTTTCTTTCCTATATTTTATAGATAATCGAAAGCTCGATTGCGATTGGTTTCGAAGCTCATCGGAGATCTATCACACTATCCAGCGATTATATCGGTAGTTTTTGATGCTTTGGCCAAGGTTATAATGGCATGTATAGGTGGAATAATGTTTAATGTTTGGATGAATGCTTAAGTGTTGATTTTGGTATGTATTTATATGTTGGTTGTTTGGTACCATTTTGGTAATGGTTGAATGGTGTCATTTAAGTGCTTGTGATGCATGAAAGAAATGGTTCAAATGGTAAGTTTATGTTGATATGGTATACGTCAAGTTATGGAATATTTTGAGATGGTAGAAATGTGATCTAGTATATGCATGTTTGGTAAGTTTATATGTTTGCTTTTGAGGTGCCTTACATGGGATATATGTCGAATGATTATTGACTATTGAGCTGATCATATTATAATGCCTTAATCATATGCACAGAAATGGCTTAATTTTTGCTACATAGTAGAATTGAGTTTTTGAATCGAGAGAGAGTGGTTATGCCTTAATTTTTTAGATTATCTATGCATATTTAGGAAATAAATGAGGTATTCGTTTATTGGTTAAGTGTTAGTGAAATGTTTCCTGCAACCCAAGTTCAAATCCCTTCTCTCGCACCATTTTTATTATTTTGCAAGTTTTTCCACAAACCCTAGTATGTGATACGCCATGTTTTTAAAATAAATATTTCAAAATTATATCAAGAATGAATTATTAGTTTGATGGTTAACCATTAGTGAATTTATCCTTGAGGTCCTAAGTTCAATTCCCTTCCCATGCAAATAATATAATTTTTGGCAAAAATCTCTTATTTTTTAATGTGTGTACCATGCAAGCCTTGTAACCCTAGTTATAAATGTTAAATTTTCACAAATAATTAGCCTTTAATCCTCCTTCTCAATACCCTAGTCATTCATCTCCTCTTCTCACTCTATTTGATTTTAATTTACTTTCCCTTTCCTTCATTGCTTCCGTCGCTTACCATCTCTTTCTTTTTCCTTTTGTCTCAAGATTTTTTAACATCTTCTCTACCATCTTGCTGGTATGTTTCCTCATTTAAATCAGCCCCAAATCTGAAATCTTGAACCCCAAGATTGATCCCGAAAATTGCCAAGAAAGTGCCATTGTTGTTTCTCTCAACTAGCTTGGGTAAGATCTCTTTTCTTTTAAATTTCATTATTAGTCTTGTCAATTAAAAACCAAAATTTTCAGATCTTTAATTTGGGGGATTTTAAATGATTTCAAAGGTATTTTTCTAGATATTAATGAGATCTCAAACCATTTTAAAATTTAGCCCCAATTTTGGCCACCATGGGTGGTGGTGCGTACGCCTATGTACAAGAAAGGGGTATGTTTTGTTTCTTAGGTCTTGCCAATATTTTTCTGGAATTAAATTGTGTTCTTGAACCCTACTAATCGTCCTTTAATCACATTTTAATTAGAGAGATACGTTCTTGATCAATTAGCCAATCGAATCCCACAAATCGTGAAGCATAAGTGCAATTAAGGATAACTAGTTTGTTATTTCAACATAGTTGTTGGGTAAATGTTATGAATTGATTAAATTAAGGAATTTAATCACTAATTAGCTACTGATTTTCCAGTATATTATTCAATTAGGTGTTGACCCAAATGCCCCAAATCATCCGTAAAGGCGAAGAACGATTGTACGTACAGTTCGCATCGATATAGTGTAAGGAATCTAACTAGTTTGGATTCATAAAATAGTTATAATTTCAACAATTGGTTTGAACTCATAATAGGTGTTTGGGGGCTGGTTTAGTGGTAATTTATTGAATTTATACTGAATTTTGGTTTAGGTTCATTTAAGGAATTATTAAGGAAAATTGGAAGACTCGCTAGTGTGCTACAAGGAAGTGAAAAATAAGGTGTGAGTCCTAAACTCATAAATTTGTTTAAAAAATGTTAAATATCATGTTATATTTGATAAATTAGCTTTCTGATTGGATTGACTTCATAGCCAAATTATTGATTATGTGAGTAGCCGAACCAGTTATGTTTCGAGCCTTAAAAGATTGACATATTGGCAAAATTGCTAGTTTGATAGTATGAATGTTTGATTGAGTTTTTGATTGCATATTTGAGTTGTGAGATATGAGAATGTTTGACTAAATGATATAATGTATTAAGATATTAAGCTTATTATGATTTAAACGCATGAGATATTTGTTTTATTATGCACTGAAAAAGTTGTTATTTATGCACAATGAAAATCCGTAAAGTATGTGAAATTGAACGATATTGATTGATACCAACACAATGGTAATTTGAAAGATTGGAACACTGTTTCCATTTATTGAAAAGATGTGATTATTGAGGACATGCTGAGCATGTTAAATGAATGTGAAAATTATTGATATATGATTATGTGTGAGACTGTATGACATATTGCATATGCATTGGTTGGGATTTTGTGGTTGATGGAGGAGTTTTGTGGAGTACTGGCGGCATACTAAGTCTGCATTATTCGTAGTCAGTGGACTACACCTGGAGTACCAAGGGGAATGGTGATTTATCACATTTTTACTAGCAGCTTGTTTGCATTATTACTGGCAAAATTTTCTGCATATTGTTATCGATGGTTTTAACCACAACGGGCTTAAGCCCATAATGTTTTGGAGTTCGAATGACGAGTTCTGGGGAACTCGTGGTGTGCAAAAAATAGCTTGGGTAGGAACCTTTTTGCATTGCATCATGCTCACAACATATTCGAATGTTATTGATTTATGATATGTGTTGTATTGTGTTGTATTGAATGGTATCGAAATTAATGATTGTTACTCGAATGAATTATGTCACATGCTCATACGCCATTTGATATCAATTTGATAATGTCTATGTAATGATATGAAATTCCTATGGGGGTTTCGTTGTCTTCTGTTAAAGCTAATTTGTTTCACTGTATTCGATATTTATGTTTGTTTAAATAATTGTTTGACTCATGCTGAGCTTTTCATAAGCTCACCCCTAATAGTGTTTAACTTTTCAGGTAAACCTTGAAATTAGGATCGGACTTGGCATTTGAAGAATCACCTTAGACCTCGAATTATTTTTTTTAATAAGTACTAATCAGTCTCTATTGGTTTCAGTTTGTAATTTTTAATGACTTTTGGTCTGTGGCTTGTTAACTTTTGTTTTGGGGATTTTTTTGCATGCATGGATTACTTAAGCATAATAATTGGGTAATGCATGATATTGGGCTTAAGTAATATTTGATATTCTTCCCTAGTTTCCACTGCATTGCAAAAGAACTTTTTTTGAAAAACAAATCGAAAAGGCAACTAAGTTTCCAAAATGACTTGAAAAATGGTTTTTCTGCTGCATTAATTTAACATGGAGTGTTTTTTAAAGAAGAGCAACACACAAACGATTTTTCTTAAAGAACACTATGAACAATAAAATGAACCCTAAGTATACATGACCTGATGAATGAATGCTTTTAAGCCAACTCAAAGTACAACTACGATTTTCTCTAAAATGAGATTATTTAAGGACTTGAAAAGTAACGTAAGTTAGCTTAGCCATTTCGGTGGCTTATGTAGCCTTCTCAATCTAGCCATAACATCTAGGCCAGGTTAGGGAGGTTACAATTTTGGCCTATTTCATGTCCACATGACCTAAGACACGGGCCTGTGTCTCAGCCATGTGTGACACACGACCATGCGGCACGACCGTGTTTCCCCTGTAGGTTTCAAGGTTTACAAGTCAGGAATGTACTCGACCTAGCACACAGGCGTGTGGGGCCATTTCGAGAGTTACACGGCCTGGCACACGGGTGTGTGGCTTGGCCGTCTGACCCAACTTCGAATGTTAAACGGGCATAAACACGGGCTGGGACACGATCGTGTGTCCTTATTTTGATTGTTACATGGCCTAAGACACAGGTATGTGTCTTAGCCGTGTGACACGGCCGTGTGACCCCTGCAATTCAATTTTTCTAACTTTTTCATGAACTTTCCTATTGATTTCAATTTAGTCTTGAATTGTTTTTAAAGTGGTTTTAGGGACTCAGAGGCTCGATTAAGGGACGATATGAATGTAGTTGAATGAACTATGCCATGCTTATGTTGAGGTACTAAATGTATGCTCTTAAGTTATGATTTTATGGTAATGCTCTGTAACCCTATTCTAGTGACAAATACGGGTTAGAAGTGTTACATTTAGTGCTATCAAAACTACAGTTTAGTCGATTCTCGGACTGAACGTAGCATGTACGAGTCTAGAAATATATGCCATTATATAACCTGTGATAGTGTGATAACTCTTGAATTGATTTGAACTATGTTTTCATATAGATATAATGTCATCAAATTGAGCCAATTTCGATGAGGTTGAAAGTAACACGCAACCCTCCCTTTACGGAGCAATGTTTAGTGGAAGTAGGCCCGTATCTGAGGGTCGAGGAGGAGAGGCTAAAGATGCCTTCTTCCAAATGATGAATGAATGGTTTACCAAGTTCATACAAACAAACCCTATGGCCCAATGACCTCCACCCCCACTTGTTCCCCAACTAGTTCTCGTAGTTCCATAGGGTTTGGAACCAATACAAGTGAGCAAGCCTCCAGTTGATAAAATTCGTAAATATAGGCTGAAGAGTTTAGGGGTACATCTGAAGATGATCTGAAGAAAGCTAAATTCTTGTTGGAAAATACTATTAGATTTTTTGATGAATTATCCTGTACTTCGACAAAATGCGTGAAATATGGTATTTCATTATTGAATGATTTAGTTTATCAGTGGTGGAACACCTTGGTTTCAGTTGTGCTTAAAGAATGATTGACTGAGAATTCTTTCAAATTGAATCCAGAAGAAATATGTGAGCCAGAGATTTCTTCATAAAAAGTAAAGAGTTTCTTGAGTTGAAACAGGGCCAGAGGACAGTATCTGAATAGTAAAGGGAATTTGTTCGACTCAGCAAGTATGCCCGGGAATGTATACCGATAGAGGTTGCTATGTGCACATGATTTGAAGATGGGTTGAATGAAGATATCAAGCTGTTAGTTGGGATTCTTGAATTGAAAGAATTTGTTGTTCTAGTATACAGAGTGCAAAAAGCTAAAGAATTAAGTAAAGTAAAGAGAAAAGTCGATTATCAAGCTCGAGATTCAAAAAATAGACCAGTGGGAAAGTTATATCAATCACCGTTGAGGAAGTTGAAAGAATATCACAGTCATTCGTCAGCTTCAGTGGGTTATTCAAGTAAAGATAGAGGAAAAAAGAACATGCGAGTTTAAAACCTCAGGCTACGTCTGTAGCAAGTGAGGGTAGTGTTAAAAACAATAAGCCCGAATGTCAGCAATGTGGATGAAGACACTTTGGTGATTGCATAATGAATGATGAGGCATGTTTTAAAGGTGGTTCGTATGAATATTTTATTAGGGATTGCCTAGAAAGTTCTGATAAAGAAAAGGTTCAGACTACTGGACCGGGTAACACTGTTGCAAGAGGTAGACCACCACGGAACACTAGAAATGCAAGAAATATCGTAGTGGGAACAAAGGACTCTACAATGAGATCTGAGGCACGAACGGTGGCTAGAGCTTATGCGATCCATGCTCAAGAGGAAGCTTCAGTGCCAGATGTTATCACTAGTACATTTTCTATCTTTGATATTGATGTTACTACTTTGATTGACCCGGGGTCAACACATTTATATGTATGCACAACTTTAGTTTCATATAAGAAATTGCCCTTCGAGTCTAATGAGTTTGTGATGAAAGTAACGAACCCCCTAGGTTAGTATGTATTCGTTGATAAAGTTTGTAAAAACTATCATTTGATTATTCGAGGTTGCAACTTTCTAGCTGATTTGATGTTGCTACCCTTTGATGAGTCTAACGTGATTTTGGGTATAGACTGGTTAACTTTGGATGATGCTGTTGTGAATTGTAAACAAAAGCATATTGTGTTGAAATGTGAGAATGGTGAAAAGCTTCAAATTGAGTCAAATAGACTAGATAGTGCATCTAATATTATATCGGTTATGTCAGCACAGAAATATGTTAGAAAAGGCTGTGAAGCGTATCTCGCTTATTCTTTTTATTCTATAGTTTTTGAGTTGAAGCTAGCATCAATTCCAGTGGTATTTGAGTATTCAGATTTGTTTCCAGAGGAGTTACCCAGGTTACCACCGATCAGGGAGTTTAGTTTTCTATTAAGTTAATACTGGGAACATCTCTAATATCGATAGCTCCTTACAGAATGGCACCTATAGAGTTTAAAGAGCTGAAAGCATAGTTGCAAAAGTTGATAGATATAGGTTTTCCTCAACCCAGTTTTTCTCCTTGGGGTGCTTCTGTATTATTTGTTAAGAAAAAGGACGGATCCATGCGATTATGTATTGATTATCAACAGCTCAACAAAGTCACGATCAAGAACAAGTATCCATTGTCATGTATTGACGATCTGTTTGATCAGTTGAAAGGTGCGACAGTATTCTCAAATATCGATCTTTGTTTTGGTCATTATCAGTTGTGAGTTAATGACACAAATGTGTCGAAAACTGCATTCAGGATTAGGTACAGACATTATGAGTTTTTTGTGATGCCATTTGGTTTGACTATTACACCTATTGTATTTATGGATTTGATGAACAGAATATTCAAACCGTATTTAAGAAAGATTCATTTTTGTATTCATTGATGATATTCTGATCTATTCATGAGATGAGACAGAGCATGCCCAGCATTTGAGAATCGTTTTGCAAACTTTACGCAAAAACAAACTTGTTTGCTAAGTTTAGGAAATGTGATTTCTAGCTTTGAGAAGTTGGATTTTTGGGACATGTTGTATCGGTTGATGCAATTAGAGTTGATCCGAGCAAAACTTCAACTATGGTAAACTGGAAGCCTTCGAGAAATGTATCTGAGGTCAAAAGTTTTCTAGGTTTAGCCAGATATTATAGAAGATTTGTCAAGGGATTCTCGATGATTGCTACACCATTGACGAGATTGTTGTAAAAAGATGTTAAATTTGAATGGTCAAAGAAATGTTAGCAAAACTTCAATCAATTGAAAGCATTGTTAACTGAGGCACCTGTGTTAGTTCAGCCAGAGTTTGGTAAAAAATTTTTGGTTTATAGTGATGCTTCGTTAAATTGTTTGGGCTATGTTCTCATGCAAGAGGGCAAAGGGATAGCACATGCTTCTAGACAGTTGAAACTGCACAAAAAGAATTATCCGACACACGATTTAGGGCTTGTAGCTATTGTGTTTGCTTTGAAGATTTGGCAACACCATTTATATGTTTTGTATGAGTTGGTATAAGTCCCTAATGCATTTGGCTAGCATGAAATGTGGATGAAATTGCTTAAATTTCAATTTACAAGCTTAAGGACTAATTTGTAAAGAAGATAAAATATTAGGGGTAAAGTGTAATTTTTACAAAAGTATGAATTTTGGACTGAATTGAATAGTATGAGTATTAAATGGATTGAATTTACTTATTTAGATCAAGATAAATATCGTACGAATCTAGATCAAGGAAAAGCTAAAGCCTCGGATTAGCTGATCTCGTTTTTACATCATTGTAATTAAGGTAAGTGATCAGCTGTTTAACGTCATAGTAATAATGTGCAAGCATACACTGTCAATGCAAGTATAGTATACAGATGTGAGTCTGTCGAATATCGATCCCACAGGAATGTTAGTCTTTTTTCTATTAATGTTGGTGCAATAACTAGATATAAACAAGATAAATTGTGAGGATAGTTGTCGACGCAATAACTGGAAAACAATAAAATAAAATATGATAATGATAAATTGGGGTCCCCAACATGAATCTTTAGCAGAATACTAAGTGCTCACAAGGTATAAAAAGATAGGTGATTGTCGAGGCAATAAATTTTAATGTATATCTTACCAAGCGTCACTCCTCTATTTAATCTGAGACTTAAACATGCACATTAACCCCACCTTCCGGTTATGGCAATCTGGCACTATTAAGAATAAGTGGACTAAATTCCTCTAATCCTCACTCAACTTCCGTTGTAATGCTTGTTGGCTCAAACTGTCACTGCACTTTCTAGTGTTAGTGACTGCAATAACACTTCCGTAGTAAAAAATTCAAACCCCAACATTAAACAATAAAAGAAAGATTGAATAAGATAACATTTAACTAAGAATTCATGTGTACTTCCATACAAATAGAAAATAGAGAGTAATCACTAGCATTTAGAAAGAAATAAGAAAGAATCGAGTGGAGAATACTATTCCTAGACAACTCAACTGAATCTCTCTATTTCCTCTTGTCTCGCACTTAGGTCTCTTCGTCAGAAACTAATCTGCATAAATTTTCAAGTTGGCTCACTCTTGAAAGGCTTAAGCTACCATACCCGCAAGCTTCAAGGTAGGATGAAGAAGATGATCGTAAAAAAAAGCTCTCCCCTATCTTTTTTTCTTCTCACATCAACCTTTTATGTCCTCCTCCAATAGTACAAGTGTCCTTTCCTCAGAATTATTCTGTCGTTGTATGTACAGGTTGGTTATACCAGGCTGGACAGCTCACGCATTTTTGGATGCAATCTGGAATTAACTTATGCAGCGACATTAATGCAAAAAAATAGCAAAATTAAGGATAAAATAGGCTAGGATTCATTGATTTATAAAATGGAATTTACTAAACTAAAAATGCTAAAATATATGCTAAGGATAACTCAATAGTAACAATTTAACCAATAAGTAAGGAGGAAAACCTATGTTCTTTCTAGTGCTATTAGTAAGTTCGTATGATCAATTAACGATTTAATGTTATATTGAATTATATATTCATTTATTATTTTCAATGAAATTAAATAAGGAAATCCAATGATGTTTTGACGATTATCAAGTCCTGTTTGAACCTTAGGAATATGTAGGAGACAAATGACATGTCATTAGGGTTACCATGTTTCGAGTGTTGGTCTTGAATGTCCTGCGGATGGCTGAGGTCCTGCATTTGTTGCGGATACTCAACAGCTTGTGTGAGCAGTATTATGTAGTTTACATTCTGACTGTTAGCTTGTGTGAGTAGACCCATTTCACAGCTTGAGTGAGCACCAATGTAAAGGAAAAGGAAAGTTTACGACTATATGTTTACCACACTTAATGTGAGCTTTCCTGAGTATCCGATAGTATTCTAAATGGTTCAACGGACATGAAAAGGAAAAGAACGATAAGTTTTCAAATGACTTATGTTGTAAACCTATGAAAATGATTGAAAACGAAATGTTCAATGAAAGTACATCTATGTTTACAAAAATGATGATTTCAAATGATGTTGTCCATGTACACATAGATTACCTTATGCTAATTAAAGTGAATTATGAGTTGATGCACTAACATGTGTTGCTGGTGATGCTTAGGCCTATGTTAAGCTTGTGTTGGATTGCATCATGTTTAATTTTAAGGTTATGCATTGAAATGGCAAGTTATGTTCATGTTTTACGAACTTACTAAGCATTACACAATTTTCTTTCCTATGTTTTATAGATAATCGGAAGCTTGATCGGTTTGGAAGCTGGTTAGAGACCTATCACACTATCCAGCGATTATATCGATAGTTTTTGATGTTTTGGCCAAGGTTATAATGGCATGTATAGGTGGACTTATGTTTAATTTCTGGATGAATGCTTAAGTGTTGATTTTGGTATGCATTTATATATTGGTTGTTTGGTACCATTATGGTAATGGTTGAATGGTGTCATTTAAGTGCTTGTGATGCATGAAAGAAATGGTTCAAATGGTAAGTTTATGTTGATATGGTATTTGTCAAGTTGTTGTTGAGATGGTAGAAATGTGATCTAGTATATGCATGTTTGGTAAGTTTATATGTTTGCTTTTCAGGAGCCTTACATGACATATTTGTTGAATGATTATTGACTATTGAGTTGATCATGTTATAATGCCTTGATCATATGCACTAAAATACTTGTAGGTAAATATTTGGGTTGGTGATGGAAATGACTTGATTTTGGCCAATTTAATGTCCACAAGGCCGAGCGACACGGCTGTGTGTCCCCTGTAGGTTTCAAGGTTTACGAGTCATGCAGTTACACGGCCTGGCACACGGGCATACGGGTTGGCCGTGTGACCCAACTTCGAATGTTACACGGGCACGGACACGGCTGCGTGTCCCTATTTCAATTGTTGCACGGGCATGTGTCTTAGCCGTGTGAGTCACATGGCCTAGCCCCACGGCCGTGTGACCTCTGTAGTTCAAATTTTCTAACTTTTTCATGAACTTTCCTATTGATTTCAATTTAGTTCCAGATTGTTTCTAAAGTGTTTTTAGGGCCTTGAAGGCTCGATTAGGGGATGATATGCTTTTAGTTGAATGAATTATGCCATGCTTATGTTCAGGTGCTGAACATATGCTTTTAAGTTATGATTTTATGGTAATGCCCCGTAAACCTATTCTAGCAACGGATATGGGTTAGTGGTGTTACAGTAACAACCTGATTTTTAGTGGTGACAGAACAGTGGTTTTGTATTAAAATTTGGTTAAGAAATTTTAACGTTTAGATAACTAATTAAAGAAAAAGGATTACATTGTAATAAGTGTAAAACTTAGCAATCATTGCATTTAGATAATCAAATAGCTTAATTATTAAATGAGGGAGGATCTATAAAGTAGTTAAACCATGTTGATAGATAGTGGACAGTAATGGAGATAAAAATTGAAAGAAAATTTTGATAATGGTAATTTTGTAAATAAGTTAAAATTAACTTAAAACATATTGAAAATTTCAATAATCTTCTTCATTTGTTCTTTATTCTTGGTCAAACTTCATTTTTAAGAGCTTGAAGTTTTGGTGGCGGTTAAGGAGTGCATGTAAGTGAATTTGATACCCATTTCTTGTAATTTCTATGTTTTTCAGATTGTTACAACTAGGTCCAACTAGCCCATACCTCCGTTTTTGAACTTGTTAAAAATTTTAAAAGTTTCCATTGATGAATTTTGAATGTTTTTGGTGATAACTATGTGTTTCAAGTTTTTATTGTGGTATTTGGTTGTTTTATAAAATGATTTTTGTTAGATTTTGATTTAAGAATTAAATTGTTAAAATGTCAAAATTTCAAGGTTTGATAGTGAATTTGATGTATAATAGGGACTGTTAAAGAGCCTAGAATATTCTAATGTAATTTGGTTCTCAGAAAATAGTCAATTTGATGAATATCGAGTTGGAGGACTAAATTGCAAAAGTTGTAAAGTTTAGGGAAAAAACGTGTAATTAATGAAATTTTAAGGCGCATATGCATTTAATGGAATGTGAAATATGTATGAAATTAATATATTGTATTTCATAACTATAGAGATCAAAACTTGGATCAAAAAGACAAAAACCGTAAAAAAAGGTAAAATAGCGGATTAGTCCGTGCGTGTTGGTCGGAATCGAATAGTAGGTAAGTCCATAGTATTTCAATACGTAAATAAATTTTTAATTGTAATATTATATATTTTTCTTTAATTAATATGTTTATATATAATTATTAATGATTGCCCATGCGTGCTCCTATTTGTACTTCAATACCCCTTATTGCACATAAGTGCCCCTATTTGTACTTCAGTACCCCTGATTGTACATACGTGCCCCTGTTATACTTCGATACCCTTTATTGCACATACGTTCCCCTATTTGTACTTCGGTACCCTTGAATGCACATACGTGCCCCTAATTGTACTTCGGTACCCCTGAATGCACTTACATGACCCTAATTATATTTTGGTAACCCTAAGTCAAATAGTATATGAATTCTGTCTAATTGTATTTAAATTAAATGTTATACTATGTCTTTACTAAGTAATGTAAGCTTACCATTTCTAGTGGATTTTTTTTAGATACTCGTTGTTGACATATTGGAAGGATCAATCAACCAACTCACACTATCCATCTAAGTTGGTAGTTTTTGAATCTCCTAGGGTAGTGACATGTATATATAGATAAATATGTTGGTTTGGTACACTTTGATACTTTACCAAATTATGTCACTTGGTATTTTAACATACTTGTAAATAAGGTTCTTTTTGGTGTGATTAGAATGGTTTGAAAATGATTTATTGTGGTATGTTTTGGTACATATTTGAACTAAGTTACTATGCATGAAATGAAGCAATATTGACATGTTTTGATAGTTGGTGTTTTGACATAATTGTGGTGTCTTTGAATGGAACATTGGTTGGTTGGTTGATTAAAGGTGTTTAAAATGGCATGTTTATGTAGTGGTGAATGATGTTTAAGTCCCTTGGATGTATGATCAAATGGTTAGATTGGTTAGGTGTGAATTGTTTGTGAAATGGCTTGATTTTAGGTAAATTTTGGGTACACACGGCCTAGCACACGGACGTGTGGGGCAACTCAAAGAGTCACACGGCCTGGCTTGTTGCACACACTCAGTGAGTTACATGGGAGAGGACATGGGCTGGGAAACAGTTGTGTGTCACTTGTTCGAAAGTTACACGGCCTAGGGTGATGTCACAGGGTCGTGTGACCCCTGTTTCTAATTTTTGCAACTTTTTCTTAAACTTTTTATTTTTCTCAAATTAGTCCCAAATTACTTCCAAGCCATTTCTAGGGCCTAAAGAGCTCGATTTAGGGACGAAATGTATGAGAATGGATGGTTTATAATATATTTAAGTTATTGAATGTTATGATGTTTAAATGTTTTTGATTGTACGGTAATACGCTATAACCCTAATTTGACGAAGGAGACGGGTTAAGGGTGTTACATTTAGTGGTATCAGAGCTACAGTTTAGTCGATTCTAAGACTTACGTAGTGGAGTAGAGTTTAGTATATATATGCCACATATTCCCTGTGATTGTGTAATTCTATTGATCTGCTCTAATATTGTATTTTCTTATAGATTCAAGATGTCAGCTGAGTCGAACCGAGTTGCAGTTAACGAAGCTGAAAGTAATGTTCAAGCTTCGATGACGGTATTTGGAGGAGATACTCGAAGTTATTTTTAAATCAAAGTACTTAAAGTCTATTTTGGTATTTTTTTTATTATAGGACTGTTTTAAGCTTGATTATGGATTGCGAGATGAGACTTTACTTTAGGGATTTTTATTCAGATTTGCATCACTTGATTGCATGAAACTTGTTTATAAGATAATTCGAACTTGACTGCAATAATTAATATTTTATAAGATTATGCATGAAACTTGTTTTTTTATATTAAAACTTAACAAAAGCACTCTTTTGTATTTCAACAATGAAAATAATTTTTGACAAAAATACAACTTAGTTTTTGAGATTTTAAATTATCTACTAATGTTTTAATGAATTTACATGAAATATTGATTTTTAACAAATATGATTTTAACAAAATTTTTCGTTGTGATTTTATAAAAATCCATCAATATTACATTTTTTCGCTACAATTTTGAGAAATGAGTCTGTAACAAAATTAGACTTAACTTTCAAAATTACTAATGCTTACAAATGAGATTTCTAAAGACATTTGATTTTTGAAATTAACTTGTTTTTTCCGAATAATGATGAATAGCAAAGTTCTCTAGTTTCGAAGAAAAAGATAAATGATTTTGAAATATGATTGAAATTATGAAAGTTTTGAATAGTGATCAAATTTTTACAAATCAAATACTGAAACCATCAATTTCTAAATTATCATGTTCTTTTTGCAAAAGTTAAATATTCGAATTCACTAGTTTTGAACGATTTATGCAAATGTTTTAAAAAGAGTGTTTGAAAACTACAAAAAAAAAAATTTGGGCCATTCCGATAGAAATGTAGCTTTCCGAATTCAACCATAATGAATGGGCTAGGTTTGGAAGGTTATAGGCGTAATCAAAATTGGCGAACTCCACTTCACAGTCTGGAGGTAACCCAGGTAACTCATCGAGAAATTGTAAACACTAAAATATATTGATATTTCAACACTTTTTTACTTACAAATTATGCTAATTTCAAGTAAATATATAACACTTAATGTGGTTTTATACTCAATTTCATGATATTTCATTATTTCCACAAGAATGTGTTAATTTAGTGAATTTTATGTTAAATGCATGTTATTTTATTATTTTTGGGATTAATTGGGCTAACGGAAAGGATGGTAAATTTTTGGTTGTATTTAGTTTGTAGACAGGTGCAGGTTGAAAGATTGATAGTGCAGTCACATGGACTTCGAATGTTGATGATCCAAAATGAATTCCAAGGAGGCCCAGTATTGCCTAATTTGGAGACCCAAAACCAGTTCGACTTACCCATTTATACTAGAAAATAAATTGCTAATTATTCACTGCTAAAATTAGCAAGCCCTAACCGACCAATCAAACTCCCAAATATAGCAGAATTGAACAAATATTTCACCAAATAAAAATCAGCATAGTATCCTCCTTGAAACAAGCCTTCAACCGTCCACCAACTGCTAAAAATAATAGTAAAAAAACATCACATTTTGACCACATATTATTCAGCCATACACAGTGGGAACAAAGCCAACTTCCTTTCCAAAAATAGGAAGGAAGACTGACTCTTCCTCACACCAAGGGACGACATCACAATGGGAGAAAATCAAGCTATATTCCTTGCTAAATTTAGCAAGGAAGCAACCACTCCTCCCTTAACCAATGGACAACACAAGAATTAAGATTATGGGGAGATTTATTTGCTATTTTTGGCATGGGCTCATCAACTATAAAAGGGACCTTTATTTATCCATTTACATATAAGTTTAGTGAGAATCAATTCACATATCAAATTTTTCTTAAAGTGATCTTGCCTTACTTATGGCTTGCTAAACACTTGATTCCACAAAACAAGACAATCACTTGTTGAAATGGGACAAGCTAGGATGTTCACTTGAAGATGTCTAGATGATTTTAAGATAAAGAAAATACGGAAAGCCACCTTGGGAAGCCGGAAGGAGCAGCCACAAATAGTCACCTGCATTCAACTATTTACTCTTCGCATTGTGAAATTGTTATGGATAGATGCCCTCGACTACTCTTTCTTATCATTTCGTTTAGTATGTTGTTGTTTTCTATGTTGGAAGACAAGATTGCATCTCATCTTTATGTTTTTAGTTTAATATGTCATGACTTAATTTTGTTTATTCAAAATGAATATGAATCTTGATTTCAATTAATTGGTATTTGTTTTCTGAATATTTTGTGCACATAATTATTTCATTCATTTAGGTTTAATTCATGATTATACTTGTGAATATATGATCAACATTTGTAGGTTTCTAAATTAACTATTTAATCTAGAAAGAGGTAATGGTTAATAGAGAAAAGGCTAAAATGATGCATATCATGTCGATTTCGAAAGATAATTGTTGTATGTATAAACTGTTTAAATGCCCAGGAAGGTGATTTCTAGGTCAGTTTTTTTACATAGAGATATGCAAATTAACTTAAGAACATAATACGACTTCGAGAGAAGCCTATCCCTTAATTAAAATGGGTTTAATGACTTTTCATATTATCACGAACTTTTCGTGATATCCTTTTTTTGACTACCAATAAAGTCATGGTAAAAAGAAATATTCTATTTTAGTTTATTCCTGTTATGTTATATTATCCTTTATGTTTATTTCTTGTTGTGATTATTTTTTGCCTGGTGTTTTATTTTGTGGGTATTTGAGAATTGATTTCCTTCTTTACTTACAATTGAGATTTTCATCAACAATATTCTTTTTGTATTTTGTTTAACAAAATTGAGTAAATTTAACTATGTAAAATAATTCACACAATAGTCCCTATGGAAACAATACTCTTTTACTTACTACTTACTACTTATTACTTGTACAACCATGTGCATTTACACGTAATCACGCGAAGACAAGTTTTTGGCGCCATTGCCACGGATTGTATTTTATTGTTATTTGTGAAGATAATTTTTTTTAAATTTGGATTATTTTTATTTTTGTTTTATCATTTTTAACTTTATTATTTTTATAACTTTTTAGGGTTTATGAATGTAGATCGAATCATCAATTTATTTCCAATTGACCCAGATATTTAACATACTTTTAGGCAAAGAAGAAGGGAGAGATTAACCCAAAGACAAGTCGAAGAAATGAATAAAAATTTTAGAGAAGATGCAACCTGTAATAATCAGAATCCGATCCTTGCTACTGATGACAGATATCAAGTGATTAGGCAGTATGTTGTGCCTTTGTTTAGTGAACTCAATCCAGGGATCGTAAGACCCGAGATTAAGGCCCCTCAATCCGAATGAAAACTAGAGGTGTTTCAGATCTTGCAAACAATGGGATTGTCACATCTCGAAAATTGGGTTAGTAGAAATTGGGTTAATAAACTGAGATTGGTCACGCTTGAATTTTGTTTAGTGATTGAGTAGTGGTGGAGATGTCATTGATTACCAATGTTTGAATCCCTTCCCTCTCATTATTTTCTATGCGGTGCAATTTTGCTTCCAACCTTAGCAAAGGTCACATCCCATGTTTTATTTCTTTTCTTGCTAAAATGAAAACAAGAAAGTGAGTGGTAGAGTGGTTAAGAATTTTAACTAATTTTTCTAGGTCTTAGGTTCAAGTTTCCTCACCGATATATTTTTATTTAATCCATGATCCCCTTTTCATTTCTTTGACCCTGTAACTTAGCATTCTCTCCATTTTCATCATATGAATGATTCATTGAACCTAGACATGTTTGACCACACTCTTTCCATCCATTCTATGACTCTCCTCCTCTTATTGCCGCACCACCCTTTACTCCTCCCCGTTTTCTCTATTTTATCTTTTTTTTTCTTTTAGCTTTCAACTTCTCTTTTTTTGCTCTCTTTTCTTTCTCCCCCACCATTTTTTAGCCTTGAAGCTCCATCACCACAATGTCGAACAACCACCTTGCCATCACTCATCTTCTTATTTTTCTTCACTGTCGTTCATAGCGCCAGCCTCCACCATTGTGGTAACCACCGCGCAACACCAAGCATTTTTCTTATTTTCTCTTCCCCTCACTTCTCCTATAAGTGAGTGACTGAAACCCATATCTTCTTTTCTTTTTCCTTTACTGAATCACTACCTCTATCATCGGAGTGCCACCGTTGCCAGCGTAGCACCACCAACGACGATTGAGATTCTTTCTCATTTTTTCTCCATTTTCAACCTTCATTATTCTTTTTAGTCATCCAAAATTCTACACTATTTATTTGTATTTAATTATTAATTATTAATTTATTTTCATGAAATTAATTTTAAATAATCCTCCTTTTTAGATCATTTTTTCCTTCCGATTCGTGATCAAAACGATCCGTCAATCCTCCCATTTATCCTCCTCTTTCAACGAAGATAGTGTAAGTATAAGGGTTGAGTAGAAATATTTCTCTTCTCCCTACTTTTTATCTTAGTCAAATACTCTTAAGAGTTATAGTGAATTATATTTCTCAAGTATTAACATCTTGTATGTCATGTTTATTGAAGGGCCGATCGACACCAGCCCGAGAGACCATGAACGTTTTGTTTAAAATCACTTGGACATAGGGCTTACTGTGACACTTGGACATAGGGCTTGGATTCAACATCCGGTGTAGCCTCTCAAGTGATTTTATCTTATTGATATTAATGAATTTTAAAACTATTTGGATTTTGGTTTGTAGACTTTAGACTTCACTTTAATTTTGGTTTGTGATTTATTTATTTTTTATAATTTTAGAACTATCATACATGCAAGCAAATTATGAGATTTCAACTATTTTTTTTATTTTGGGATTTATCTAAATTATTCATGTTTTTACTTTAGATTTAAAAAATAATAAGTCGTAAATTTTCTAAATAGTTTTAAGAAAATCCGCTGCAAAGTTCTTTATAAAAATCATTTTTATAATTATAATGCAAAAATCTTTGTTTTAAATAACTTAAAACAATATTTCAAAAATATGTCGTGTTTTTCAAGTAACCATATTTTATTAATAATTTTTCAAAGAAATAAAATTAGTCAACCTATAAAATTTTAAGTTTTCTAAAAACAACTCAAACCTAGTTATTTTCAATAAGTAAATAATTTTGAGCATCGTTAATGTAACTTCCGAGATTTGACCTTAACGCTTAAGTTGGGTTTGGGGTGTTACAAGGATGCCTGTTGAGCATCGTTAATATAACTTCCGAGATTTGACCTTTATTTACGGAAGTAAGCGAATCTTTCAAGTTACAAGGAGTATCTAAAGATGCCCTAAGATTGAAACTTTTCCCATATTTGTTGTGAGATCACACATGATAATGGCTAAATTCCTTACCACCCACTTATGTTTCCATATTGCAAGACTGTACAGAAGGTTTTCTGATGAAGTATATTCCACCAAGTAAGAATGATATGCTTAGAAATGAAATTAGTATGTTTCAGCAATCCGATGATGAGTCCTTGTATAAGGCATGGGGATGATTTAAATGGTTATTGTGGAAATGCCCTTATCATGGAATTTCTCATTTCATTTAATTGCAAACCTTCAACAATGGTCTCAACGCTCACACAAGAATTATGGTAGACACTTCAGGTAATGAAGCTCTTCATTCAAAGTCATACAATGAAGCTTTTGATATTCTTGAAAGAATTTTGAGTAATAATTATTACCAGTGGTCGACCCATTGAGCAACCATAGGGAGAAGAGTGGCAGGAGTTCATGAAATAGATGCTCTGACATCTTTAGCAGCTCAAGTATCTACTATGACTTTCATGCATAAGAATATTTTTGTTAATAGTTGCAACACTAGCATGATAGGTCAACAACCAAGTTAGTTTGAGAACATCGCATATGTTTAGTGTGGTGATGGTCATACATTTGAAGAATGCCCATCAAACCTAGAATCTATCTACTACGTGGGAAACCAAAAACAAAATAGGAGTAGCCCAGGTCCACAATCGAATCACTATAATCCTTCATGGCAAAGTCATCCAAATTTCTCCTAGAGTAATCAAGGGACTGGTCTAGGTAATTCCTATATGCATTCTCGTTCAAATCATTTCTCAGGTTTTTCTCATCAGATGCAAAAACCTCAGCCAGCCGAATCTTCAAATAGTTTGGAGAACCTGCTAAAACCATATATAGCTGTAATCAATGTGACACTAAGGAATTTGGAGAACTAGATGGGACAATTACCTAATGAGCTAAGAAACAAACCTTAGGATGCTTTGTCGAGTGATACAGAGAATCCCAGAAGTACAAGTAAAGAACATTGTAAAACTGTTAGTTTGAGGAGTAGAAAGGTGTTGGAACTAGCAATTTTGAATCCAAAGATGAGCCTGTTGTTGTCCATAATCAAATGGAAGTTCAACCAAAAGTTGAATCTCCCACAGTGCAGAATCTTATTCCTATTATCCCTACAGAGGCACAAACACAGCAGAGTAGTCTTGAAAATTCAATACCAAAGGTAGATTCAGAACAAATACTAATTTTAAAAAGGTGTCCGATTAAGGTAAAAACTCCACCACCTCCGTACCTGCAGAGATTCCAAAAGCAACATCAAAAGGTATAGTTTAAAAAATTCTTAGATGTACTTAAATAGTTACATATCAATATTCCGTTGGTAGAGGCTTTGGAACAAATGTCAAATTATGTGAAATTTAAGAAAGATATCCTATTTAAGAAGAGATGGTTGGGAGAATTTGAGACAGTGGCTCTGACTAAGGAATATAGTGCCTTTCTGCAAAATAAGTTGCCACCAAAGATGAAAGACCCTAGAAGCTTTATCGTACCATGTAATATCGGTAATTCATATTGTGGTATGGCTTTGTGTGATTGAAGAGCAAGCATAAATTTGATGCCCATGTCTGTGTTTAAAAAATTGAGAATTGGTGATGTCAGACTGACAAGAGTGATACTACAGCTAGCAGATAGATTGGTAGCAAGTCTCGAAGGAAAAATTGAAGATATTTTTGTACGTGTTGATAAATTTATTTTTCCTGTAGACTTTTTTATTTTAGATTTTGAAGTAGATAAAGAAGTCTTTATCATTTTGGGAAGACCTTTCTTAGCAACTGGAAGAACATTAATTGATGTTCAAAAGGGAGAACTTACCATGTGAGTCAATACGATAAGGTAACTTTCTAGGCTATCATTTTTCCACCAAAATGCCCTCCACAAGGACATGTGTGACAACCTTATAAAATATCATGTATCTCTTCCTTTGCTACACATCACTGGACTAATTGGTCCACACATTGTCGAAACACGTATGGTTCCTCCCAAACCTAATTTTTTTGATTCGTGGGCTATCCTCTTTTTCTATTGCCAAGATTTTTGTGCTGGAAAGGATCCTCTTGAAATATAATTGACATAATATACAAACTCGGTGTTATATGCTTACCAAGTTTGGGTTGATTAATGTCTACTCTGAATAAATGCTCATCTACGAAAGACTCCTTAATTTCTTCAATATTTTCTGCTTTTAGATTGTTCCCAATTCTGGATAAATGATCTACAATTAGGTTCTTAATCCCCTTCCTGTCCATTATCCATAAATCAAATTCCTAAAGTAATAAGACTCATCTTATTAATCTGGCTTTTGTTTGTTCCATGACATATTTTAACGAAAAGTGATCAGTATAAATATATACTCGATTAGATATTAAGTATGGCCGAAATTTTTTGCAAGCGAACACTACAGTCAATATCTCTTTTCCAGTTGTAGTGTAGTTGCACTATGCTAGATCTAGCATTTTACTAGCATAATGAATAGCCCCAAATAGATTATTCTACTTTTGTCCTAGAACTGCACCTACTGCATAGTCACTAACATCACACATAATAATAAAAGGTTTTGACCAATTTGGAGTGATGATTATAAGAGTATACATGAGTTTTTCTTTTATTACCTCGAAGGCTTTGATGTAATTTTGGTCAAATATGAAAGGTGTCTCTTTTTGGAGGAGCTGATTTAGAGGTTTAGAAATATGAGCGAAATCTTCTATAAACTTCCAGTAAAATCCTATATGGCTTAAAAAATTTTGAATAGCTTTAACATTTTTTGGATTCGAAAGATGTTTTATAACCTCAATCTATGCTTTATCTACTTCCATACCTTTTCCTAGTATCTGGTTCCCTAAGACCAATCCTTTTTTCAGCATGAAATGACATTTTTCGCATTTAAGCACTAGATTAGTCTCCTCGTATCTTTTTAACACTTTCTTGAGGTTACCCAGACATACTTGAAAAGAGTCTCCATATAATGAGAAGTCGTCCATGAATACATCCAATCCTTCTTCTAACATATCAGCGAAGATAGTAGTCATGCATCTCATGAAAGTTGCTAAAGCATTACATAAGCCAAAAGGCATTTTTTAAAATGCATATGTACCAAATGAACATGTGAAACTGGTTTTCTTATAGTCATCAGGGTGAACTGGTATTTGATGGTACCCTGAATATCCATCGAGGAAACAATAATAATATTTTTTTTCTAAATGATCATGCATTTGGTCGATAAAGGGCAATGGAAAGTGGTCTATTTTTGTTGCATCGTTCAGTTTCTTGTAATCGATACATACTCTCCAACTAGAAATTGTTTGTATTGGAATTAACTAATTGTTATCATTCTTAACTACAGTTAGACCTCCCTTCTTCGGATTACACTGGGTTGGGCTAGCCTATTAACTATCAGATAGCATACACAATACTTGCATCTAACCATTTAAGCAATTCCTTTTGTACCATCTCCTTCATAGCTGGATTAAGTCTATGCTGAGCATCCAGCACAAGTCTTTTCTCTTCTTCTAATCTGATCTTATGCTGACAGAACACATGATTGATTCCTTTAATATTAGCATTTGTCCATCCTATCTTTTTTATGCATTTTTAGGATGTTCAATAATGCCTCCTCCTATTTTGTGTCTAAGCGTACAGCAAAAATCACTAGCAAAGTATTTTTTCTCCCCAGATATCCATATCTTAAGTGGCTGGGTAATGGATTTAATTCTAACTCAGGGGGTTTGCTTATAGATGGCACCATTTTTACTGAGTTTGGGATAATTTACTTTGGTTGTTCCTTGCTTTGTCTCCACCAGTCCAATTGGTTACAATGTGATCATTCTCTTGTTCCGTACTATCCCCTCCTTTTATTTCATTGCCTGTCGATTCTTTCATACTGAACTCTAACTGGTTACATTCTTACTCTTTATGTCCTACAAGTTCCAATTCCTGAATTTTTACTTCATGACATTTCTCCCAGGTTGATTCATTAATGCTAAATTTTTCCAATATTTCTGTTACTTCCTCTTGGGTTTTTGTCCAAATACTTCCCCCTATCATGATATTACATTTTTGTCTATTCTGACCATCCAATCCATAGTAAAAATGCTGAATTTGAATTTTGAAGTGTATACCTTTGCTTAATATAGATCTAAGGATTGTTTTGAACCTCTCCCACGCTTGTCCCAAGGTTTCAGTGATACCTTGCTGGAAATAAAATAACTGCGTATAACTACTAAATACCTTAGTCATAGGCAATACTCGGTGAAGGAACAGCTGCACAAAGTTGGTCCAAATAGTGATCGTGTTTGGAGGAAGTGTCTCTAACCACATTTTTGCTTTCACCTCTAACGCAAATAGAATCAATGGTAAGTTGATAGTTTCTAGTGGAATTCCTGCGTAACTAGCAGTACTGCATATATGGTTAAATTTCTGCAAGAATGCTATGGGATATTCATTTATATGATTGGAGAATCTAACATTGTTAGAGATCCATGTTAATAAAGTAGGATTTAATTCAAAATGTGAACTTTGGATAACAGGTCGAGAAATGCTAGACTATAACCAGTTTGTATCAAATAATGTCCTTAGAACCTGCATATTATTAGTGGTTTATATATGAATCGTATCGATAACTTCAAAAAGTTCGTAATTACCATAATAAAATGAACAATTAAAATCAATCTAGTGACATTACCTTCCCGGTAATGGTACCAACAACTTGACCGCCTCTAAACGTACTAACGTCGAGAGTGTGAATACTACAGTAAAATATAGAAGTACAAGGTGGTATCCGCAAGTATACAAGTCGAGTTGTAATATAGTTTTACAAAGGAGTAGGTGAGTACTCTGTGGATCGTACACAAGGGAGGCGAGTGCTAAATCAATTCTAACCTAAACAGTAAAAGATCTAATGAGTACTTTAAATTAGTTATAGTAAGAAAACATAAAATAAATGATTTTTAGGGTTTTTATAATAATAAAACAAAATATCAGAAAAGAAATAACTTCAAGAGATAGAAAAGGAAAATGAATCAAATCTTGATTATGGGTGATTAGCTTACTTCGGTAATCCCCATCAACTGTTGTTTTGAGTTCCTCGTCAATTAACTAGTCGCTACCCCAGTAGGATCTTCTGATCTTCCACTAACATAACGAGTCAGCAATGACTACTTATCTTTCGACCTCATAGTCTAAACTGGCTTGGGGTGAAAGTGTTCACAGATGCGTCATACCAATTTTGCCTTAATTCCCACCTTGATTATTTTTTGAGGTTGTTAGGCCTAGGGTTTGTTTCACGTTCTCTGTTCCCCAAATAGCTGATTCATTGAGTAACCCTACAAAATAGTCAATAGATCATACCTCCACTCGCTGATCCCCCATAGAGGGATTAGTTCATCATGTTTTTCATAGATATTATAGAATCAATATAAAGAGAAAGCATGCAAATTAAATTGATAGCATAGATTATATGAAAGAGCCTAATTGTATTGAAATTAATCGTTAATCCACAAAGTTTGAATGCTTTCCACAATTCAGATCTCTTAAGAACAACGAAGAATAACTGAAATAAATTCTAAAACGTAATAACAAAAGAAAAACTAAACCAAATTTACTAAAGAAATCTAAGCTAAGTGAATGATGTCTATAACATGTGCCAAATGAGCCTATTTATAGATTTTCAGTGGCCTTCGTCTTTAGCCTTAGGTCGGCTGACGCTCTTGAGCTTTAAGTTTGATTGTGCAGACCAAAATGCCCCTATTTTGTATTTAATTTCTGTTCCAGAGTTGATGTCGCAACACACCAGGAACTGTGTTGCCACATGGCAGTTAGTATGCCCCTCTTGAGCTATCTTCAGAGGTATGTCGTGACACCCTCAGGCTGTGTCGTGACATTCAAGGGAGTCTTGAGATTTCTACATTCTGCTCCCTATGTTACGACATTGAGACAGCCGTGTTGCCACATAGCAACCAGTATCCATTTAGTATGCCTTCTAATGGTCTCTTGCACACTCACAAAGTGTGTTAGATTAACCTTAGGCCTCTTTCAGCCCCTTAAGGTCAATAAAAGACCCAATTTGCACATTTATTTCATTTATTAAAAAATTAAGAGAACACAATTCAAACCTACTGAAAATGCTTGTTTTCAAGCTCTTAAAGTCTGATAATTAATTTAATCTGCTACACTGAATTACGACAGATCACTCCCCTCGGCTACTCTTTCTTATACTTTTCTTTACTTTTAATTATTGTTTTCTATATCAGAAGATAAGATTGCATCTCATCTTTATGTTTTCAGTTTAATATGATATGACTTAATTTTGTTTATTCAGAATGGATATGAATCTTGATTTGAATTAATTGTTATTTACTTTCTGAATATTCTATGCAAATTATTATTTTATTCATTTAGGTTTAATACATGATCATACTTGTGAATTTATGGCCAACACTTGTAGGTTACTAAATTAACTATTTAATCTTGGAAGAGGTAATATTTAAAAGACAAAAAACCTAAATGGTACATATCATGTCGATTTCGAAAGATAATTGTTGTATGCATAAACTATGTAAATGCCCGAGAGGGTGATCTCTAGGTTAGTGTTTCAACATAGGGATATGATAATTAACTTATGAACATAATAGGACTTCGGAAGAAGCCTATGCCTTAATTAAAATGGGTTTAATGAATTTTTTATATTACAACAAACTTTTCATGACATTCTCTTTATGACTACCAATAAATTCTTGTTAAAGTGAGATATTCTATTTTCGTTTATTCATGTTGTGTTATATTATTCCTTGTGTTTATTTCCTGTTTTGATTAATTTTTGCAAGGTATGTTATTTTATTTTGTGGGTATTTGAGATATAATTTTATTCTTTATTTAAAATTTTGATTTTCAACAACAATATTCTTTCTTTATTTTGTTTAACCAAAATGATTAAATTTAACTTTGCAAATACTTCACACAACAATCCCAATGGAGACGATACTCTTTTACTTACTACTTATTACTTGTACAACCATGTACACTTGCACATAATCACACGATGATAGATATACACAAGGAAAGTCTATCACTATTCTTATCTTACAAACACCATTCGCTTTATCTTGCGAACCCACCACAAAAGCGAGATAGGCTTCGCAGCCTTTACCCAGCATCTTTTCTATTTTCTTTGCTATGACCACATTAGAAATGAATTGAGCTCCTCACCAACCACCATAACTTCCCTGTCTTCGCTGCTTCGCAAGGTGACTCTTTTCAGCTTCAAATCAATCTTGTCTTTATGCCTAGTCAGTCATTTCATCCCCAATATAACGTCGAACCCAAAGAATGTCAGTTCCATCAAGTTGGCATAAAGACTTGACCTCAAATCATTAGTGGGCACCTACAGTATACTCTATTGACCAACACACTATTTCCAAACAAGCTAGTGATAATCACACCATTATTTATGGTTTCTACTGCGATTTTTAATTCACTAGCTAGTTCGCTTAAAACATACGAGTGCGTAGAACTAAAGTCAATCAAGGAAAATAATGGAATAGTGCGCAGAGTGAAGGTACCTATAATAACATCAATGACACCTTGATCATGTGGTTCCCTTACAACATAACCTTATCTTGTTTCACCACCTCTTCTTCCTCCTTGACTATGAGCACCAGCTTGAACTTGAGTGAGGGTCGCATTTTGAGTTTGCGATCCCTCCAGACGTTCTAGGGAATCTTTAATCAAGTAATCCTTGGAACCACACTTGAAACAACCTCCAGTCATTTTACGACATCTCCAAGGAAGTCTTCGTTCACATGTTCATAAAATAGCCAGTTTACAGACTTATGCGAGCCCTTCTTTCCATCCTGGGAGTTAATCCTTTGTTGCGAATGGTCAAATCTGAAACTTCACTTGGCATTCATGCTTGAACTTCACGAGTCATGATATCTTTTGGCCTCTAGCCCAAGCATTTACTTTCCTGCTCCAGCTTCAGTTCGCAGAGCCTTAATCTCTTAAATAGCCTTGGCTTTTTCCACCAACTCGTCGAAGTTCACAATATCATGAGTCACCAGGTAAAGCTAGATATCATTATGTAGACCAAAGAGAAACCTCTTACTACGATCCTTTTCTTGTCATACCATTTCTGCTGCATACTAAAATAGTTGCACAAATTCCTTTTATAACACCCCAAAACCCAGCCCAGAAGTTTTGACTGAATCTTGGAGGGTCACAATTGGCCAGCAAGATGGCTCAATACGAATCATGTGCTTAACCACATAACCCTTACCGCTTACCAAAACTGAAAAATAATTTTATAAAATGCTTTGCAACCCAAGAGATTTTGAAATTCTAAACCATCGAGCTTTAAGTCAAAAAATTCCATCGAAAGAACTATACTAACAACTTGACAGAAAATCATAATTAGTTTTAATCTCATTCGCGACTTTACAAATTTTAAGTTTTGCAAACCATAACTCAAGACTTACTAATTGTCCAAAACAAAACTCATACCACAGCATTATAAACTCCACTATAAATCATTTTTAAGCAAAACAATACTAAGCTCGAGAAAAAACTTATTTAAATCAAACTAACTTCAAAAAAAAACTTTCTGAGACCTCTGATGTGCCGAGTCTGTAGCTTAGTCTCACAAAATACTTGAAAGAAAGAAAACTAAGAGGCCGTGTATCCAAGGCAAACGCCCGTGTGAAAATCGACAAAATTCACAAATAGTAGCCACACGGTCATGTGGCACTAAAAATTGTCAATAACCCTAGTTTCCCAAAGTCACAGGGCCATGTGGGTCGCCCGTGTGGTCACAAAACCACACCAAAACAGGCTAAAAATCATGAATTTCCCCAATGAAATGATCCCAAACATCAATAGTACTGAAAACACACACCAAATCAATTGGATATCATGCATTTCACCATCAAATCAACCCCTAAACACTTTAATTTCAGATACACACCTAATTCACGATATAAAGCACCCCAAAAATCAACCGACACACCATAATAACCTCAATCCGAACCTTAATATAACACGCACATAAAAACCCATCAAAACATAAAGTTTGCAGTACCAATTGAAATGAAAAAAAATGAATCCATAACTCAAAACCCCACTTACCCAGATAACTTCTTTCGACGAAAGTGTAAAACAAATTGAATAACAAATAACAGAAATTGAGTAGCGCAAAGGACACCAATTTGACGACAAGGGAACATAAATTTTAAAAGCAAAAGACCAGAATTTTCCAATTGACAGAGAAAACAAAAACGTAAAAATAGGATATGTGAGAAAAATAGAACGTGACCCCATTTTTTTCCTTTTTAGAAAACTTCCTATTTTCAAACAAAAATTAAAATAAAATAACAAGCAAAATAAATAAAGTTAAATTAATATAAAATGTAGCCTCCCAAACCCGACCTAGACGCTATAGCTAGATTGAGAAGGCTACATTAGCCACTGAAATGGCTAAGCTAACTTACGTTACTTTTTAAGATTTTAAATAAACTCATTTTAGAGAAACATGTAGTTGTACTTTGAGTTAGCTTAAAAGCATTCATTCATTAGGTCGTGTATGCTTAGGATTCATTTTGTTGTTAACAACGTTGTTTTAAAAATATTGTTTGCTTGTCACTCTTCTTTAAAAAATACTCGAAGTCAAACTAATGCAGCGAAAAAACCATTTTTCAAGTCATTTTGGAAAATTAGTTGCCTTATTGATTTGTGTTTCAAAAATAATTCCTTTGCAATGTAGTGAAAACTAGAGAGCAGTATCAAATTTTACTTAAGTCCAATATCATGCATTATCCGGTTATTATGCTTGAGTAATTCATGCATGCAAAAATCCTCAAAAGAAAAGTTACCAAGCCACAGACCAGAAATAATTAAAAATTACAAGCAAAACCAATAAAGACTTAATAATACTTAATTAAAATAATAATAATCCAAAGTCCAAGGTGATTCTCCGAATGCCGAGTCCAGTCATAATTTTGAGGTTTACCTGAAAGTTAAACACTATTAGGGGTGAGCCTATGAAATACTCAGTGTGAGTCGAATAATTATTTAAACGGGCAAAAACATCAAATACAGTGAAACATACTAGCATCAACAGAAGAAAACGAAACCATCATAGAAATTACATGTCATTACATAGCCATTATCAAATTGATGTCAAATGGTGTATGAGCATAGGTTATCACTAATTCGAGTAACAATCATTAATTTTGATACCATTCAATACAACAAAATACAACGTGTAGCATAAATCAATAACATTTGAATATGTCGTGCACATGATACAATGTAAAAAGGTTCTTACCCATACCATCCGCTACAAACCACGAGTTCCTGAGAACCCGTCTGCCAAACTCCAAAACATTATGAGCATAGCTCAATGTGGTAAAACCACCGAATAATCAATAATGCAAAAAATCTGTCAGATATCAAATAGTGCGATATAATCGCCAATAACATATAATATGTGATAAAATCGCCAATCCCCTTGGTACTCCAGGTGCAGTGTACTGACTACAAATAATGCAGACTTAATATGGCACCGATACTCCACGAAACTCCTCCGTAAACAACAAAATCCCAACCCAATGCATATGCAACATGTCACACAATCTCATCCATAATCATATCTCAATACTTTTCACATTCATTTGACATGCTCAGATGTCCTCAATAATCACATACTTTCAGTAAATGGAAACAGTGTTCCAATCTTTCAAATTACCATTGTGTTGGTATCAATCAATATCGTTCAATTTCACATACTTTACGGATTTTTATTGTGCTTAAATAGCACCCTTTTCAGTACACAGTATAACAAATATCTCATGCGATTAAATCATACATAAGCTTAACATCTCAACACATTATATCATTCAATCAAACATTCTCATATCTCACAAGTAAAATATGCAATTGCAAACTCCATCAAACATCCATACTATCAAACTAGCAATTTTGCTAACATGTCAATCTTTTAAGGCTCAAAACATACCTAGTTCGGTCACTTACAAAATCAATAATTTGGCTATTAAGACAATCCAATCAGCAAGCTAATTTATCATATATAACATGATATTTAACATTTTCAAACAATTTTATGAGTTTAGGACCCACATCTTATTTTTCGCTTTCTCGCAGCACACTAGCGAATCTTCTAATTTTCTTAATAATTCCTTAAACGAACCTAAACCAAAATTCAGTATGAATTCAATCAATTTACCATTAAACTAGCCCCCAAAAACCCACTTATGAGTTCAAACCAATCATTGAAATTATAACTATTTTATGAATCCAAGCTAGTTAGATTCCTTACACTGTATCGATACGAACCGTACATACAATCGTTCTTCGCCTTTACGGATGGTTTGGAGCGTTTGGGTCAGCACCTATTTCAATAATATACTGGAAAATCTGTAGCTAATTAATGATTAAATTCCTCCATTTAATCAAATCATAACCTTTATCCAACAACTATGTTGAAATAACAAACTAGTAACCATTAATTGCACTTACACTTCACAATTTGTGGGATCCGAATGGCTAATCGATCAATAAAATTTTTCCCTAATTTAAATGGGTTTAAAAGCTAATTATGAAGGTCCAAGAAATCAAATTAATTCTAGAAAAATATAGGCAAGAACCAAGAAACAAAACAACCCCTTTTCTTGCCTATAGGTGAACGCACTACCACTCGCAGTGGCCAAAATTAGGGCTGAATTTTAAAATAGTTTAAGATTTCATTAAAATCTGGAAAAATGCCTTTGAAATAATTTAAAATCCACCAAATTCCAGATCTAAAAATTTATGTTTTTAATGGTAAAAATAAATTAAGAAATTGAAGAGAGAAGAGACCTTAACCAAACTAGTCGAGAGAAACGACAATGACACTTTCTTGGCAATGTTCAGGATTGATCTTGGTGTTCAAGATTTCAGATTTAGGGCTGATTTTAATGAGGAAAAAATAATAAAAATCTTTTGACACAAAGAAAAAGAATAAAAAGATGGTAAAACTAGGTGTAGGCGATGACAACAAGGGGAGAAAGAAAGAAAATTGAAGAGAAAAGAGGAGAGGAAGAGGGTGAATGGCTTGGGTAGGTAAAAGTTGAATTAAAGGCTGAAAAATTCAATAAAAATTTATATTTATACTTAGGGTTCAAGGGTATGGATGGCACACACATTAAAAAAATAAGAGATTTTGTAAAATTTAATCATTTCGCAAGGAAAGGGATTCAAACTTGAGACCTCAATTAATTTCCATGCTTTCTCATATTTCTTTTAACCATTGGGTTTTTTTCTCACTCTTGAAATAGTTTTGCAATATTTATTTTAAAAACACAAGGCATGTCACATACTAGGGTTTAAGGCAAAATTTGTAAAATAATAAAAATGGTGAGAGAGATTTGAACTTGGGTTTCAAGGAACGTTTCACTAACACTTAACCAACAAACCAATACCTCATTTATTTCCTAAAAATACATAGATAATTTAAAAATTAAGGCATGATCACTCTCTCTCAATTCAAAAACCCGATTCTACTAACCCCAAATTTTTGGGATGTTACATAAAAAGACAAAAAATTAAAGAAATCTCTCTTTTCTTACATCGTGATTCGAACACAGGACCAAGGAAAACTAAAAACACACTCCACAACCGAACTAGCAGGCTCATTCTGACATTAAAACATGAAAGTAAATGTAATGGTCTAAATTCAAGGTTTTCGGAATAGTGGTTTCGTAGCCACAAATCTGATTTAAAGATAAATTTATTTTAATATTTTTGCATGAATATTGATATGATAGGAAAATCGTATGAAAATATATATAGAAGAATTTTACCGATTTAGTGGTTAGTTAGAAAAAGAAATTATTGAAGAAATTGGGTAAAAAAAGGTATCGAGACCTCGATCTCATAAACCGAGTCAAAAATATTTTTATAAATATTTATGAAATGTCAGTAATATGGTATTAAAATTTCGTTAGAAAATTTTAATGTTTGGGTAGTCAATTAAGTGAAAAGGACTAAATTGAAAAAGGTGTAAAAGTTACTAGAAGGATAAAATAGCTCAATTGTTAAATGAGGAGGGACATAAATTGTAAATAAGCCAAAAGGAGATATTTTGGGTGGCATAAGCTGAGAAAAATCAGGAGAATTAGTGAAATAAGGGTAAAATGGGAAAATAACAAATTTTACTAACATAAAAATGGGACCAATTGGAATATCTAGAATTCTCTTCATATTTTCTTCATTATCATCAGCCAAAAAATGTCCTAGGGGTTTATTCAAGCTGGTACTTCATAATTTTTGTACCAAGTGAGTTAATCATTGCCTTTTTCTTGTAATTTTTGTGTTTCTAAGACTTTTACAACTAGGTCCTATTACTAAATTCATTAGTTTTTGATTTTATGAATGAAATTGAAAGTTGCTATGAATATGTGCTGGAAGCTTATGATGAAATAGCATGAAATTGAAGCTTTAATTTGTTTATGAGATGATTTTATTAGGTAATTTCCATAGAAATTGATTTGTAGGACCTATTTGTGAAAATGTTTGGAATTAAAGTCTAGTGCTAAAATTTTGATTTCCAAAGGTTATAAAGTAGTTTAAAGTGATAGAATAAAGTGTTAATTGAGAAAAATCAGCTCAATTGAGAGGTTAATTGAGCAAGAATGAAATTATCATTTATTGAAAGCTTAGGGGAATAATGGTAATTAACATCATGCACTAAAACAGTTTTGGACAGCAGTAGTAGTCTAACTTTTAAAAATCACCAAAAATTTTAGAGATTGAATTAGAGGATTAATAAAAATATGAAATTAAAGCTTATTGAGTCTAGTTTCTTATAAAAGAAACGGTGTAAGCAATGGAATTGTAAATCATGAGATATAATAGATTTTTTGTGAGACAAGGTCAGAATGAATTCGGGTTCCCCTGTTCTGACTTTGGAAAATCATCAAAAATTGGATAAAAATAATTAGGGGCTTAAATTTATATGTTTAAAATCCTTAATGATTCTATTTTCAAAAGAAACAAATGAAAACATCATCCAAATTCTGTACAATGAGATAATTAATTTTTAGTGTAGAGGGGTCGGAACTGTCAAACAGTGAAATACGGGAAACTTTAAAGAATAAACTGTACTTATTGGCTAAACCAAAAATTCTAAAAATTTTGTGGTAAGAAGATATGTGAGTTCCGTAGCTCAAGATATAAATAATTTAGTGACTATGACTCAATGAGACAGCTTTGAATGCACTACAAATAATAGTAGAATTATACAGAATGTTACATATGAACATGAAATGTATTAGATTAATGATTAAATTTATTTATTTAGATCCAGAAAATTCAAATACGAAGCTAGATCGAGGAAAAGAAAAAGTTCGGGATTAGTAGATTTTCTTACGAACAATTATCGAGGTAAGTTCGTGTAACTTGAATTATATTCCTAAATGCTTGAAATGTTTGTTATTGATGTGAATATGATTTGAATATTCATTATATGAAAATTGATGAAACATTGATATATTTGATAAAAAGGGGAAGAAATCCCGGTTAAATGAAAGGAAAATTTGATCGATCTTTGAAAAGGAATTGACGGTAAAAAGGATCTAGCCCGGACGAGTGATCATATCCTGATATAGCCCTCCCGAAGAATATGTGGAAAATGGATTTAGCCCGAACGGGTAATCCGAATTAGGGTCTGAATTTAGCCTGGACTGGTAATTCAGATCCAAGCTCATTAGAGTAATTGTCATTACAGGGGATTTAGCCTGGACTGGTAATCCCGACAATACTCTATGAGTTTATATTATAGGGGATTTAGCCTGGACTGGTAATCCCGCTGTAAGGATGAGGTTCGCAGTAGTGTGCTCTCTAAAATGGAAATGTGTGCACATGAATATGAATTGATGGACCCGGATCTGTACACTTAGGTGTACCCCTGAAAATCCATCGAAATTCTAAGTAGTTCAACGGGATAAATATGGAAAAATAACAAGGGAATGGAAATCATGGAATTAATGAGCTCATCAATCATGTTTATATTATTGATACATGGAAATTATTAGACTAATTTGAATGTTGAGTTTGTACGTGGCAGGGGAATAATGTATTGAATGGGTGTATGAATGTTTATTGCATTGTATTGAAAATATTAGGTAAGTATAATTCTTGTTACATGAACTTACTAAGCACAAAGTGCTTACCCTGTTTCTTTTTCCCTTGTTTTGTAGTGTTAAGAGCTCGGAGGTCAGATTTGGTCAGAGACGTATCACACTATCAACCTCAAGATCTCGGTATATAAACAAACTTTATTTTGGAAATCAATGGCATGTATAAGCTAGTAAAGTAAATGTTAATGTGAAATGAACGTATGGTTAACCATTAGTATGGCTAACAAATTTTGGTTTTGGTATGTGATGAAGTTATCTTATGAATACGTTAAATCTATCTTTAAAATATGTTGAAATGGATTGGTAGTGTTGGATTGGTCTCGGTTTAAAATCGCAGGGAAGATTAGATATTTATAAAGGGGTTATATTGAGTTCAAAAAAAAAAGCTTTGGGATTTTGCGAAAAATTTCTTATGGTTTCGATTTAATCCTGGTTTGGTCTCGATGTATGTTTTGGGCTTCGGAGGCCCATCCAAGGGACGTCATGACATGTTTCGATAAATGAATAGTATTTAACTCGTAATAATGAAAAGTTTATTCGGTAAAATCTGGTAATGCCTCGTACTCTATACCAGCGACAAATACGGGTAGGGGCTATTACAGTAAACCTAATTGTTCAACCTATTCATTGTCCCTAACTACAAACCTTAAAATTTCTAACCCCAAATTTTGAGATTTTACACTTTTCTTGTGAGACCATTTCACACTTGTGAGCTTCTATATATTTCTGACGCATGAACTTCTTCTTAAAAGTTCCCAAGATGAATTCCCATGTAAACCAGCTCACAAAGGTTCTTTGTATCACAATGTTCCACCAACGATGTGCTTCATTGGTGAGTAAGGAAATACTACATCCTAGCTTTTCATCATCAGAACACGCCATGTGTTCATGGATTTTCTCAACACCCTCAAGCCAACACTTAGCTTTTGTAGGATTAGATCCTCTAACACAATTAAATTCCCTACCACCTAGAGCTCGTAGATGCTCCAGTGGCAGTCCATGATTCGCAGATGTTGTGCTGGCATCGGCATCTCGCTAAAAAGCCCTAATCATTGCTTCCTCTAATGGCTCCATGCCATCTTCCAAGATATTTTCCCTGTGAATTTGCTCTTGCGTAGCCAAATTTTAGTCACCTTCAGAGGGGCTAGTAACTTTCTTCACATGGTTCACATTCACTCTATGGGAAGGCATTCTTGCTTACTCTAAACATACACGAGACATTGGCTTACATAAGACTTCAGCATACGTAACTAGGTATCCATACTTACAAACATAGTTGTGAACACAGTTTGCACATAGCAGACATACACACGAACACAATTCACACTTAACAGACTTACATGCGAACACAATTCACCAAAACACTACTTACTGGAATGATGGACAATAGAGGGATGATTCGAGGCATTTTTCCTACAAAAGATACAGCTGAACCAATGAGATGTTCCTAGTCATACCCCAAATCTAATAATTTCACACACAAAACTTCAAAACTTACTCATAATATGGCAAGCTTACATTATCTGCTCTAGTGAGCTTACCTTTCAAAATCTGGCAAACTCACTTCATCATTCTGGCAAACTCACCTATCATCTAGTTAGTCTAGTGAACAAACCTGGCTAGCTTTTCCTTGGCGGACACGACCTTAGTGAGCCTAAACCTCGCTCTGATATCAATAAATTTAACACCTCTAACCCAGTCGAGTAGGTTCGACCTGAATCCAATGAGCTACATTAGCCACCGAAATGACTCTCTATTAACTCCCAACCTAACCTCTAATACATCGTGTAAATACAATATATAAGGTTCTAAGTTATAACACACCAGTGGAATAATATCATACATATAGAATAAACATGCAAACTTAGCAAACAAAATAGAGGAAGGGTTCGCATGTAATTCAAAGTATGCACATTCAAAAAATAGTTACAAGTACATGAAAGTTATTATTAAGATTCGTACCACAACTTAGGTTTGCATATCATACAACATATGAATTTGCATAACAACTTGAAGCATGAGTTCGCACCAAAAACACAAGTTTGCATAATATAGTAGTTCGTATGTTTCCTAAGCTCGCACATCAAATTTAAACAAGGGTTTGCATACAAACTGGAACACCCCTTACCTGAGACCGTTGTCGGAGTCAACCTCGAGGCATTACTTTACTTGTCTTACTAGTTTGGGACATAAAAAGTTACTTTTGAAATCAATTTCCACATTTACAACAAAACTATCCACTCACGCAACAGTTACTAAATTATTTATAACTTGAGCTACGGAACTTGAAAATTAAATACGTAAATTTTCTCTGAAACTAGACTCATATATCTTTTTACCATAAAATTTTTAGAATTTTTCATTCAGCTAATTAGTACAGTTTATTAGTTACAGTCTCCCCTGTTTCACCACTTAATTGTCCTGACCTCTTGCCACTAAAAATAAGTTTTCTCACTGTAGGATTTTCATATAAAGTTCTTACTTATTTATACAGAAAATAGACTCAATAAGAAATCTATACATTTAAATTATAACTCATAAACATTTTTGTACAATTTTTATTAATTTCTAAACTCAAAACAGGGGAGTCCAAAAATAGATCTGACCTTGTCTCAGTAAAATCCACATATCTCAAAATATAAAATTCATTTTGCTACATCATTATTTTTCCATGAAAGTAGACTCAATAAGATTTAATTTCATATACCATTCACGCTCTAATTCATTTTATACCATCCTAGGTGATTTTTCAAATTCACATCACTGTGCTACCTGAATTCTATTTCTTTGCAAGATTTTACCCTTTCATGTTTTCCATGCAAATTTATCACTTAGACTTTTATAACAACAAACTCCTTCATACTTAACCGCTTTAATAACCGTTCATCAACAAATACTTACACATCATTCTTTAGCAAAATCATAATTACAAACGAGCAAAATAACTAAATCCCTATACATGCCATGACTCAAACGTATTTCATCATAAAATACCGAGTAGTTGTTCTTGATAGTGTAGACGATCTCCGACTTCTTTAGGATCCCTGAAGCAGCTTTGCAATACTATAAGAGAAAGAAAAATAAAAGAAGTAAGCATTAAGCTTAGTAAGATTACTAGCAAATAAATAACAACATTTAACATAAATGATTATACTCGAACATCAAGGTCTCTAATTTACTCTTTAATTAATCTCATTCTCATTCTCTTGCTTGTTTACTTAGTTAACTCGTGATTATAACTTACTCTTCCCTTGTGGAAACGTTGAGTATCAATTGATAATATCATAAGTTCTTAACTCTTATAACTTACCTGAGCTTGCTATTTATGCTTTTAACTGATTTTTCATGAACATGATTTGTTTACTAGCCCGTTGAGCTACATTGGAATAATAAGGATACTTGAGTCTCTTCTGATAATAACATGCCAAAGCCATGTCCCAAACATGGTCTTACATGGGATGTTCTCATATCGGTGCCCATGCCATGTCCCAAACATGGTCTTACGGGGGACCTCTCATCTCAGTGCCAACGCCATGTCCTAGACATGGTCTTACATGGGACCTCTCATCTCGGTGCCAACGCCATGTCCCAGACATGGTCTTACATGGGACCTCTCATCTCAGTGCCAACACCATGTCCCAGACATGGTCTTACATGGGACCTCTTTACCCAAATGTCATGACATTTGTATCCGATACATTTCTCAAGTTTCAACGGGGATTTTTAACACTGAATCTCTGTCATCTCATAGTTGAGTCAACATTAACTAAGTTCATAAAATAAATGCATAATTGCTTGAAAATAACAATATTAATAATAATTGTTGAAATATTGTATTTATTTACTGTAAACTTACCTCGGTACCAAATATAGCCTAATTAACCAACTTAGTCTTCAACCTTATTCTACCCTTTGTCTAACCTCGAGTTTCGTTCTTCTTGATCTAAAATAGAAAATTTAACTTATTTAATACTCACATTCATCAAAACAGCCCTCGACTCTAACTTTTTCAAAATTACAATTTTGCCCCTAAACTTTTACATAATTACATTTTTTCCCCATTGCTCGGAAATTAAACTTCATCTCTTATTCTTATGTTTTATAACATGCTGAACATTTTTCTCTTCTATGACAGCATCAAATTCCCACTCTAACATGTATTTATGAACATTAGGTATTTTACCGATTATGGGGCTTTACTCGTTTTTGCTTAAAATCGACTAGCAAAAGTTGTTTAACATAATTTCTAGCTTCATATTATATCATAAAACATCAAAATAAACACTTTTCACCTATGGTTATTTTTCCAAATATAAACCCTAGGTTAAATTATTGCTAGAATAAGCTAAATTAAGCTACCGGGATCTCAAAAACGTAAAGAACATTAAAAACGGGGCTTAGAATCACTTATTATGGAGCTTGGAAGCTTGAAAACCCTAAATATGGCTTCTCCCCTTGCTAAATTCGGCCTAATGAAGAAGATGATCAAAAATTGGCTTTTAATTTTGTTTTTAATTCATTTTAATAACTAAATGACTAAAATGTCCTTAATGAAAAACTTTGGAAACATGCCTAACCATGTCCACTTTTGTCCACCAACTTAACCAATGGTCTAATTACCATATAAAGACCTCCAATTTAAAAATTCATAACAATTGGACACCTCTAACATATAGAACTCAACTTTTGCACTTTTTACAATTTAGTTCTTTTGACTAAATTGAGTGGCCAAACGTCGAAATTTTTGTATGAAATTTTCATGAAATCTTTCTGTGAAATTCTAGACCATAAAAATATAATAAAAATAAAATTTTCCTCATCGAATTTGTGGTCCCGAAACCACTGTTTCGATAACCTTAAATTTGGGCCATTACACAAACAGCTTCGCAATAATGGAAATCATTCTTGTGAGGGTTCTAAGACTTAGGTAGGGTTCATTAAGTAGTAAGAATACTACAAAAGTTTACATTCATGTTGTGGTCGCAAATATACTAAGGTCGCAGGAATAGTATTTCGTAAACAAACTTGTCGAAACCAATTTTTGAAAAAAAAATTAGTTGTCGACTCAAAAATGAAAATTGGAGTCGCCACCGATCTTTCATTAAGGTGTGATCGGACCACCTTGAAAATGATTTTGGTCTACGAATTTTAAAAAGAACGGGTTCGGGAGCCAGTTACGTACGAGGAAGGGTTAGCACCCTCGTAGCACCCAAAATTGGTACCTAGTTGATTAATTAGTGTCTTAGTGTCGAATGATGAAAACCCAAGTTCTTGAAAAAAATGATTCCTCTTTTATCAATACCATATATATTTTTTTAAAATGTTTGGGGTAAATTTGAATGAGTGTAAAAGGCTTTCTCGTCTTGAAGCAACAAAATGTCACACCCGGTAAGTTAGGGTGTAACATTTGAATTCTCAAAGTTCCAAAGACGACATGTAGCTTGCTTTTAATTTTATTAAAAACATATATTTTTAAAAATAAAAAGGACATTTCGAATTAACAAGAAAATCGAGACCCCGTAAGTTAGGGTACGATTTCTCGAAACTTCAAAACGCCTTATAAAGCCGACTCAAAACGTATTTAATTGATTAGCTTGACATAAAGAAAAAAAAGAAAATCAATAATGATCATATATACTGAAATTTGGCTCACAATACAATAATGAGAAATAAGAGCGTAATTGTATGCAGGGCATAATAATACATATCAAGAATATAAAATAATATATAAATGCAAAAGAGCAAATTAAGGTATACATATATATAAAAATAGCCACACATCATATATAATGCTAACATTCAAAGGCTAATGTATTAAAAGTCAATCCAAGCATTAAACAAATTAACACTCATGACTTTATAAAAATTTTAAAAAATATATATCCACAAAAGGAGATTTAAAACCATCCATACAAAATAATATACATATATACATTGATCTTAACTAAATAATGCCTGAAAACTTTATAAAAATAATAATGCGCGTATATAGCTATAAAGGTTTAAATGAACAAAACATATAATAAAATGGGGTCTTGAAGTACATATTATATACAAAAAAACGGATTTTAAAAAACAAAAACATATTTAAATGGAAACTTAGTTACTAAATTTAATAATATAAAATCGAGATAAAAAGAAAAAAATATATCCCCCGTATGAATATATAAAAAAAATATTATACAAGAATGTTATCATATAAATCCTTTAAAGCATAAAAAAAGTGAATTTATGAAAAATAAAAATCATTACAAGTATTATGTTAGATTTTAAAAATAAATAAAATAAAATAGTACATTATAAAATTAAATAATAGCACTTGATAAAAATACTAAAATAATAACCTATAGAATAAAATTACATATAAAAAAATAAATTGTCATATAAAAAAAAGGGTACTTACGCTAATAATAATAATAATAATAATAATAATAATAATAAATTAATTTTTTTAAAAATAAACCAATTTACTAAAAGGACTAAATAGTCAATAAAATTAAAACACCAGGAAATAAATGAAATTTAAGCAAATTGGAGGATTAAATTGCAACACGAGAATTACATGGGGGCCAAATCAGAAATAATCCGCCGCCCCAGAACGCTGTGCAGCGATGTGGACTAAAATGTCATGAAGGTAAAATATTTAGGACAAATTAAAAGAGGAACCACGGGTTTAATTAAAGTGCGCTGCAAAAAGGGAGGCCTAACTGCGCAAATTTCCCATTTAAGGCCAGAACGCGCGGACCCTGCTTGCGGGTCGTGTCGACGCACGGATCTACCCTCACCAAACGGTGTCATTTTGCTTTTCAGTTAAGTAAAAAAAAATTTTTAAAAACACATTTTAGTTCATTTTCTCCCTAAAAAACTGCTTTGCTCTGCTAGGGTTTTTCTTTTAACCCTTGAGCACCGTCGCTCATTTGTCCCTTCACCGAAGCTCCAATTGCGACGGAGATGGTGGCGACACGTCGGCTCCGACGAAAAGGTAAGCTTTCTCTCTTCCCTTTCTTTTTATTTAAAGTAAAATAAAAAATAAAAACGGAAAAAATAAAAATATATATAAATAAAAAAATAAAAGAAAGATGAACACCAACAAGGTAAAACAGAGGAAAAAAAAAAGAAAATCACCTTTGTATTCAAAAAAAGATTTTTGTGTCTGTATTCAGTTTTTCTTTGTATTTATTTTTCGTAAATCCCCTATAATACAAAATCAAATCGGCCTTTTATAGCCCGAAAAGAGGAAAAAACAACTTATTATCCCTCTTTTTACACAGTTTTTCTTCTGTTCGAACTCTTTTAGTCCACTTTGCAGGTGAACGTGGGGGGCACGGAGCAAGGTGTCGCGCGCGTGGAGGAGGCCTGTTCCAAATCTTGCGGCGGCTGGAGTCTGCTGAAGGCAGCGGCTAAGGCTTGCTACCTAGGGTTTCTTAGTTTTTAGTTTTGTGTTGGGCTAAGGTTTAGGTTGGGTCTTTGGGTTTGTAATGGGTAATTGGGCTTAGGTGGGTATTAGGCCCACTGTTGGGTTTATAAAAGAATTGTTTTTGGACTTTAAAATGTTTTACGGGCCCGAGCAGAAAAATTGGATATTACAGCTACCCCTCTTTGCTTGTTGTCATGTAACGAGGACAGAGCAAAGACTTTAAATGGCCAATTTTGCCCGGTCGTACTAGACCTTGGTGTTCCTCTTCTTCTTCAAACAGCCTCATTCCTTCCTACTGCATCTTCAGAGGTATAGGAACTAATGCTTCAATCTACTCCACTGTAATGTCAGGGAGATAGGATTTGTACCTTGTAGCTTTTAGCTTCTCAAAAGAACAAAATTTGCTATCTTTAGTCTACTCCACTACAACTTCAGGGAGATAAGACTTGTAGCTTCAACTTGTTCTGCTGTAACTTTAAGGATAAGTCTGATACGATCTGCTCTACTGCAACCTCAAAGAAATGAGATCTATCATTTTGATCCGCTCCACAACAACTTCAGGGAGATAGGATTGATTTCTTCTGTCTGCTCCACTGCAACTTCAGGGAGATAAGATTGGTTCCTTTTGTCTGTTCCACTGCAACTTTAGGGAGATAAGACTGCTATCCTTGATTTACTTCGCTGCCAATACAAGAAGACAAGAATTGTTATCTTTGATCTACTTCGCTGCCAGTATAGAAAGACAAGATCTACTATCTTTGATCTACTTCGCTGCCCATATAGGAAGACAAGATCTGTTATCTTCGATCTACTTCACTACCAATATAGAAAGATAAGATCTGGTATCTTTGATCTACTTCGTTGCAAATATAGGAAGACAAGATCTATTATCTTCGAACTACTTCGCTACCAATATAGGAAGACAAGATTTGCTATCTTTGATCTACTTTGTTGCCAATACAGAAAGACAAGATCTGTTATCTTTGATCTACTTCGCTGCCAATACAGGGAGACAAGATCTGTTATCTTCGATCTACTTCGCTACCAATATAGGAAGACAAGATCTATTATCTTTGATCTACTTCACTACCAATATAGGAAGACAAGATCTGTTATCTTTGATCTACTTTGCTGCCAATACAGGAAGACAAGATCTGTTATCTTTGATCTACTTCGCTACCAATATAGGAAGACAAGATCTACTATCTTCGACCTACTTCACTGACAAGACAGGAAGACAAGATCTGTTATCTTCGATATGTTCTCTGGGGAACATGACCTGTATAATTCATTTTATGAACCTAATTATGCCTAGCGATTAGGATGTCATGATCAAAATGAATCAAATGCTCCTAACTAGACGCGTATGAGTGATGCTTGTATGAATACAGAATGTCATTTTTCGAGAATGATCTTTCGTTATCGCTTAGGTTGTTGTTGCTCAAAGTTTATTAAGGCTTTATCACTGATGTGCTACAACGCCTTCTTACTCAGCTGGCATCTCAAAAGAAACACTTGATCAGATTGCCCCCACTGTAAACTTCCACGTTCGATCCACTGGGATGCAAAATTTGTACCATCTTTCTCCCGTTGTAACCCAAGGGTAAAAAGATCTGGCCTTTTCTCGATCCTCTACTATCACAATTCAAGGATACAGAACGTGAAACTTTTTGGTCTCTTACACCATTCCCAGGGTGTCATACCAAATGCTCATGCACAAATGAAGAATTTTCTTCTCCGAGGAAAAACCTCTTCTTATTGCTTGCTTGTTCATTTAAGCTTTGTCACCAACCTGACATCTTGCCATTTTGATCAATCAATGTTTTTGAAAACAAAATCCAAAGAGAAAGTCCTAATTTAGACTCTTCCTTCTCAGATTTCCAACCTTTAAGCTTGGTGCGTTCTAAACAATAGTCTTGTTTCAAATTCCCATATTATTTAGAAACTTCTAGATTAATATGCAAAACTTCCCTTGTGAAAGTTTTATTAGTCCATTAGTCATTATTCCAATGCAACATGCTTGCAAGAGATCATAACAATGGGTAAGAATAGATTGATTTAGAGCATCGCTCTGAAATTATAAAAGATAGTAAAGAAAGATAACAAAGAAATTAGTTGGGAACACATATCTTGGAAAAGAATGAAGTACTCCAAGAACAACAAATTCAATATAAATAGTATGAAGACTAGGTGCCCCAGATATCGCAGCTTGAACTTCTCTGTACAAACTTTCTAAAGATCATTCTGAGTTTGACATGTGTTTAGAAGATCTACAATACTCTGTCGATGCCTTAAGATGTCACATACCCTTTCCTGCTGATTCAAGTATAGCAAGACCACTGCATGCCCCATTCTGATCAATATTTGAACTACTCTCACCATCTCATGTCCTATTCTGATCAATATTTGAGCCGCCCTTTTTGGGTTTTCAACTCAAATCCCTTTGGTCTCAAGGCGCCCTTTGCGGGTTTTCACCTTGGCCTCCCTATTTCTTTTTGGACTCAATGTGCCCTTTGCGAGTTTTCACCTTGGTTCTTTCTCCTTCTTAAGTAAAGTATTTCTTGACAGAATCTGAGTTTACTAGTTTAGGCAAGTTTTTTCCATCCATCTCAGTCAGAATCAATGCTCCCCCAGAAAAGGCCTTTTTTACAACATAAGGTCCTTCCCAATTTGGCATCCATTTCGCTCTAAAATCCTTTTGTAGAGGAAGAATTTTTTTCAACACTAGGTCCCCTCGTGGAATTCTCTGGGACGGACCTTTTTGTTGTAGACTTGCATCATTCTTTTTTCGTAAATCTGACCGCGCTGAATAGGTTTTAGCCTTTTTCCCTCTATTAAGTTCAACTGATCATATCGAGATTGGACCCATTCTACTTCATCCAACTTTAGCTCAGCCAGCACCCGGAGAGAAGGGATTTCAACTTCAATGGGTAAAACTGCCTCCATACCATAAACTAAAGAGAAAGGCGTTGCCCCGGTGGAAGTCCTGATTGATGTTCGATAAGCAAGGAGGGCAAATGGTAATTTCTCATGCCAGTCCTTATAAGTCTCAGTCATTTTCCCTATAATTTTCTTGATATTTTTATTGGCCGCTTCCACTGTACCATTCATTTTTGGGCGATATGGCGACGAATTGTGATGTCTGATCTTGAATTGACTGCAGACCTCCGCTATTGAGCTGTTGTTCAAATTCAACGCATTGTCAGATATGATTCTTTCAGGCATTCCATATCGACATATGATCTCCCTTTTCAAGTACTTACTGACTACTGACTTTGTGACATTAGCATACGAAGCAGCTTTTACCCATTTAGTAAAGTAATCAATGATCACAAAGATAAAGCGATGCCCATTAGAAGCCTTCGGCGATATTGGCCCGATGACATCCATACCCCACATGGAGAAAGGCCATGGAGAAGTCATAACATGAAGAGGCGAAAGAGGTGCATGCGATTTATTACCATAAATTTGACATTTATGGCACCTCTTGGCATAATTGATGCAATCTCCCTCTATGGTGGACCAGTAATGCCCGAATCTCATAATCTGCCTAGCTATCATGAGTCCACTGGCATGCGTTCCGCAAATACCTGATCCTTTCCTCTCCTATATAAGATCTCCCCATCCAAGACATAATCAATGGCCAGTCTTCTCAGAGTCCTCTTATCATTCTCAGTTACCTAATCAGGTTACTCATGATTCTTCACATATGGTAATATATCTTGATACCAAAGACTATCATCCCTTTCCCCTTCTTCGATATTATAACAATGAGCTGGGCTTTCATAGATGCTCATCTGGATAGGCTTCATGTCCTCTTGTGTGTTCACTTTGATCATGGAGGCTAGAGCAGCTAACGCGTCAGCCACCTGGTTCTCATCTCATGGGAGATAGTAGAAAGTAATGTCCTCAAACTCTTTAATCAATTCAAGGACCAACTTTCGATAACTGATTAATTTGGGATCTCTTGTTTCCCATTATCCTTTGAGTTGATATATCACCAATGCTGAATCCCCATATACCTCTAATACTTTGATTTCACGTTCCATAGCTACACGAATGCCCATGATGCACGCTTCGTATTCTGCCATGTTGTTTGTGCAATCAAAATCCAATTTGCAAGTAAACGGATGATGATCTCCGTTTAAGGATACTAGGACTGCCTCAATTCCATTGCCCACAGCGTTCGAGGCTCCATCAAAGTTTAGCTTTCAAATCTGACCTACTTGGGAATTGTCTTTAGTAGCTGCTACATACATCAAGTCCTCATTTGGGAAATCAAAACTCAATGGCTCGTAATCCTCCAAAGCTCTACTAGCTAAAAAGTCAGCTATGGCACTCCCTTTCACAGCCTTTTGACTCACATAGACTATATCAAATTCGAAAAGTAAGATCTGCCATCTGGCCACCCTCCCATTCAAAGCAGTTGATTCCATCATATACTTTAAAGGGTCTAATTTTGAAATTAGCCAAGTCGTATGGTATAACATGTACTGCCTTAACCTCCGAGTTGTCCAAACCAAGGCACAACATAACTTTTCAACAGGCGAGTATCTCATCTCACAATCAGTGAATTTCTTACTGAGATAATATATTGCCCTTTCTTTCTTTCCCATTTCATCATGTTGACCTAGCACACACCCCATGGAATTATGAAACATTGTTAGATACAATATTGACGACCTATCCGGGCTGGGTGGTGACAGCACTGAAGTGTTAGATAAATATTGTTTTATCTTGTCAAAAGCTTCCTTGCATTCTTCATCTCATGTTCTAGGATTATGTTTCTTCAGAAAACGAAATATGGGGTCACATTTCTCAGTTAGTTGTGAAATGAACCTAGCAATGTAGTTCAGCCTTCCTAAAAACCCTCGAACTTCCTTCTGAGTGCGTGGTGGATGTAAATCTTGTATTGCCTTGACTTTGTCTGGGTCAATCTCGATTCCCTTTTCACTGACTATGAAGCCTAACAGCTTTCCTGACCTTGCACCAAAAGTGCATTTCACTGGATTAAGCTTGAGCTGGAACTTTCTCAATCTTAAGAATAATTTTCTTAGGACCCGCACATGTTCCTCTTCTGTTCTGGACTTTGTGATCATATTGTCAACATAAACCTCGATTTCCTTATGCATCATGTCATGGAACAAGGCTACCATGGCTCTTTGATATGTCGCTCCTGCATTCTTTAATCCGAACGGCATCACTTTATAGCAAAATGTTCCCCACAACGTGATGAACGTAGTCTTTCTCATGTCTTCAGGATGCATCTTTATCTGATTGTATCCATAAAAACCATCTATAAAGGAAAACAATGAATAGCCTTCCGTATTATCACCAAAGTGTCAATGTGAGGCAATGGGAAATTGTCTTTTGGACTAGCCTTGTTCAAATCCCTATAATCCACACACATTTTTACTTTCCCATCTTTCTTAGGAACTGGTACGATGTTGGCTACCCATTCAGAATATTTGACCTATTGTAGAAAACCGGCATCAAACTCCGTTTTGACCTCCTCCTTTATTTTTAACATGACATCAGGCCTCATCCTCCTGAGCTTCTGCTGCACTGGCTTGCAATCCTCTCTTATAGGAAGGTGATGTACTACAATGTCACTACTTAACCTGGGCATATCTTGGTATGACCATGCAAAGACATCTTTGAATTCTTGGAGTAATTTAATAAGGTCTCGTCTTGTTTTTGCAAAAATATCAGATCCGATCTTCACCTCTTTTCCTTCCTCCAAGCTCACAATTTCTATTGATTCCTTGTGAGGTAGGATTTGCTTCTCTGCCCGTTCTACCATCCTCAACAAGTCTGGAGATAAACTACAGTCTTTGTCATCTTCGAAATCATGCGATCCCTCTAAACACATGTCTCATTCAAAAATAGATTCTGAGTTTGTAAGAGCAACACTTGTATCATTAATATCGAGGGACCTGTTATAGGTATAAAAATGATATGGATTCAAGAATAATTATTTGTGCAATATGGTCATGAATGAGATGCAAGAATAATTTGGGAGAAAATTCAAAATACTACTCATATGGAAAGAAAGAAAGAAAATTTTCTAAAAAATGATTGCAAAGATGTACTTCATTAAAATAACTATGTTTGGACATGAGCCTATTTCATAAAGGAATTCTTATCGCTTCTAGGCTAAAAGCAATAAGGGTGTTCTGAACATTACTCTGAGGAAGTCCTAAAAACTACAGGTATCTCTTCTACAGTCCAATTGTTTAGCACGCTCCTTGGTTCATAAGGGCGGATATCCAACAAGGACCCTCCCTCAGTTGCTTCTTCACAAATGGCATGAATATTTCCTAACACCTCATTAATACTTCCATTTCTTGGCATTCCTTGCTTATGATGAATAAATCCTCCTGATATAAAAATCTTGGATAGGTGAGGAAAGGTCAAAGGCTCCCATTTAACCTCATCTCCTGTCAACAGGCCCTTCTTCTTTCTCGCTTCTTTTCTTGCTCCACCCTCCTTTGCTTAATATCTGGCTGGTAGCCTAAGCCAAATCGGTCATGCTTGTCCTTCAATACTGGGGCTTCAACTCTACCCTAAAGATATCTTCCCAATCCTTTTCTTGGCAACGCTCTTTTTCCCACCATCAACTGTAGACCCATCTTTGTAGTCTTTGATATCTTCGGCATCGGGATCTTGTTTCCTTCGATAATAAATGTAGCATTCACGAACTCTAAAGACTGGAAAGAACATTCCACTACATCATCACTCGTCTCCAAATACGGCGTACTATTGGCTATAGTTGCAATGATATCTTCTTCTATGTTTAGTAGTCGACCTTCTGACACCAGCTTCAACTTTTGATGTAATGATGACGGAACCGCCCCCGCTGAATGTATCCATGGCCTCCCTAATAAGCAATTATAGGAAGGCTTGATATCCATTACTAGGAAGTCCACCTCATAGGTAGTTGGGCCAATCAACAGGGGTATCTCAATTCTTCCCATAACTCTCATTTGTGTGCCATCGAATGCCCTTACTATATTTTGGCATGTTTTCATATGTGAACTATCCACAGGTAACCTATTGGGTGTGGATAGGGGCAATACATTCCATGCTGATCCGTTATCTACCAAAACTCCTGGTAATGTGTACCATTTGCATCTGGTAGTGATGTGCAAAGCTCTAGTAGACCCCATACCCCCAGGTGGTATTTCCTCATCGTTGAAGAAAATAAAGTTATCAGCACTTATATTACCGACCAGTCGATCTAATTTATTGATAGAGATATCGTTGGCCACATAGGTTTCGTTTAGCACTTTTAATAGTGCATTTCGATGCCCCTCTGAGCTCAAAAGTAATGCTAGCACGGATATGCGAGCTGGTTGTTTATGCAACTGTTCCACAACACTGTACTCGCTATCTTTCAAAAATTTCAGGAACTCCCTAGCTTCCTCTTCTTTTATTGGCTTATTGACCAGCAGTTCAGATTCGACTGCTTTTTCCCTCTTTTCTATCAAAGCTTCTTCTTTTATTGACTACATTTGGGCATTTATCAGGTTGTAGCGCTTTCCATTACGAGTATAGGGGCCCACATCCTGGTCCTCTTTTGAAATACTGGTTACGTCCTCTTTCCCGGAATTGTCACATTACAATCATAATTCCAGGGAACCTTCTTGTTATCCTTATAAACAAAAATGGCCAGTTTTTGAATGATGACCCTTGGTGTTATTAACGCTCGAGCCTCACTATTCTTAGGTCGTGAAATGATGACCACAGGATAGTTAGTTTTTGGAACCTCCAATGTTGATTCTGATGTGCATATATATCCCTCCTCCTTAATTTCTCCACAAAATTCTATCTCTTTATTATCTATCATAGATTGAACCATAGTTCTGAACTCTACACACTCTTGGACTTCATGCCCCATTTCATGGTGGAACTCACAGTAGTTCCCCCTTCTTTCGTAACTTCCTTCCAAAATGATTAATCTCCTTTTCACCATCTCCTTCCAGACCCAACTCAAAGGAGTTTTTACGTCTGCAATGTCTGCCTTAACTCTTCTGTTTCCACTCATCATATTCACCCCATTATCAGTATGATTAGGTAACGGAATTTTTTTTACTGGTCGAATCATCAAGTTTGACAACGCCCATACTGATGAGCCTTTCAACCAACTTCTTAAAGGCAGTACAATTTTCTATGGAATGCCCCGTAATTTCTGCATGATAGTCGCATTATGCATTCGCGTCGTACCATTTGGGGTACGGAGGTTGCAACGGCTTTAGATAGAAAGGGGAAACAATGTATGCATCAAATAAACTTTGGTATAGCTCCCTATACGACATCGGAATTGGCGTGAACTGGGGCCTCTCAGTGCTTTGTCTTGTACCAGATTCCTGTCTTGATGAACCTTGTTGGTTAGCAGCCACCTTTCTTGGCTGATTCTCCGTTATTGATTTTGAATAACCCTTGTTATATATACTCGTGTTGTTCACCTCGTTCTTCTTCTTCTTCGAGGCTGATCTTTTGTTGCTCTCCCATCATTGATCTTCCCACTCTTTATGGCATTTTCAATCATCTCGCCATTCATGACTATGTTAGGAAAGCTTTTTGTGGCACTTCCTAACATATGTGTGATAAACGGTGCTTTCAGTGTGTTAATGAAAAGCATTGTCATTTCTTTCTCCAAGAGCGATGGCTGAACCTGAACGGCAACTTCCCTCCACCTCTGTGCATATTGCCTAAAGCTTTCGTTCGGCTTATTTTCCATATTTTGAAGGGTAATTCTATTAGGAACAATTTCTGTTACATGACTGTACTGTTTCATGAACGCCTGTGCTAAATTCTTCCTTGAACTAATCATGGTACGACTCAATTAATTGTACCATTTAGATGCTGCCCCTGTTAGGCTATCCTGGAAGCAATGTATTAGCAACTGGTCATTGTTAACATATCCAGCCATCGGCCTGCAAAACATGGTGATATGAGCCTCCGGGCAACTGGTTCCATTGTACTTTTCGAATTCCGGCATTTTAAACTTATAGGGGAGTACCAAATCCGGGACTAAGCTCAGATCTTTAGCATCAATCCCACGATAGTTCTCAGTGACTTCTATTGCCTTGAATTTTTCTTTGAGCCACTTGCACCTTTCTTCTAGCTTTTTTGGCAATTCTTCCTTTATTTTTCCTTTTTCAGCCATTTCATCGAAGTCAGGAATGGCAGGATTAACAAGGTTGTTTCCAGGGTTAGAGCCTGATCCAGCTAGGAAGTTCGTTGACATTGGGGCACCGGCCTAAAACTGCTGAGGCCTGACTGTGATAGAAGATTTACGGATATTCCTCAGCTTGGGTCTGTACATGTGGAGGAGTAAAGCCTGGAGGATAGAGAGGTTCATCATCGTTTCTTTCTTTAACATTGGTCACAGGGCCCTTTCCCTTATCACTTCCCCGGTCAACAATTGGGTCAAACGAGCCATCATGTCTTTTTGGGACTCCAACATCTTCTCTGACATATCTTGTTGTATTTTATCTAACTGCTCCTGCACATTGCTGAAGTCGGTCTTGCATTTCTTCCTGGTACTGTTCGAGTTTATCCAATCTCTGATACATGTCTTTAGTTTTTGCTCGAGTGCCGTAACGGTGTTTGGTTGGTTGGTTAGTTTCCAGGTTAACTGAGCAATGATTTTAATTGATTAGGAACTTTTAATAGTCTTTGATGCATATGATGCAATGCATGAGATGAATGCAAGAAAGGCGTTAATTCTAATTTAATTCCACTTAGAAAACTTTACTAGAGAAAAAAAATTCTTTACATAAACTGGCTACAAATAAGACTTTGCCCTAATACTTAGAACTCTCATCTCCCTAAGTAACGAGGCTAACTCTTGCCCCCGATCTAATTCCAATTCATACTTCACACTTATTGCATCGGCTTGTATTGCCAAAGTCTACAGGTGCTCAGCTACCTCTCGAATCTGAGCACAGCTTCTCCGATAATGTGATCCCTTTTTGTAACTTGATCCTGGAAGTAGTGAAGCTGTTCATTCTGATGATCTTCGTTTGCTTCCATATACTTGATCCGAGTTTCACAGTTTTGCAACGCCATTTTTAATTTTTCCACTTTTCTTTTCATTTGCTTGATCCTGCTTAAGCCTGCTTTTAGCTCAATCACGGAATTACGATTTCGGTGTTGATGAACAGTTTTCTTAAGTTCAGCCACTCTAGCTTTTAGTTCATCCCTTTCATTTTGGCCTTCTGACAATCTCTTCTCAAGGGACCTATTTTGCATCCGGGCCTCCTGAAATTTCCTTTCCCATCTACCAGCCTTGGTCTTTTCTTCTTGAATTTCTTGACACCACTGCTCTTAAGTTTTCCCCAACCCAGCAGTTCTAACTAATAGACGTAGCTTCTTATAATCTGTCTTCAAGCTATCTAAATCTTCCTCGGCTTTATTTTTTCCCTTTCTTAGTTTTTCAGTTTCTAGCTTTTGAACATCCATGTCTAGTCTCAGATTCATCTTGTCTTCTTCCATTTGCTCTATCTTCTTTTCTGACTCTAAATTTCTTCTTTCAAAGTCCTGCATTATAATTTCTAGCTCAGAGGGGACAACTCTCATATGCTTTCCTGACGGTTGATTGTCTCCTCGACTTGGCACGGGTATATTATCATTGAGCCTCCTGCCTCACCACTCGATATATTCAGGAGTCGTCCTTAGACCTACTGCCAATCTCTTCATTCGTCGAGTCTAGTTTCAGGCATTAGACATTTCTCGAATCCTCTTCTTGTACCTATCGCCCTTATATGAGAATTCGCACTGAGCTAGTCCTTAAGTTGCGGGTACAAACTGTCTTGACCTATACTGTCTTAGTACTAACAACGGTGCATAGCCAATGGCTCCCTAAATCCCAATTAAAAGGACCCAGTCGAAATCTCCACATCTATATAAGATCTCATCTGGAAGCATCCAATAAGCTCTCCATTCGATATCTTCTTCTTGAAGATTCTGAAGAATTGCCACCCATTTTTCCTCCGAGATATCATCCTGCCTCGGTACAGCTATTATCTCCTTTAAAGGCGAATAATTTTCGGAGAAGACCAGATAAGAAACCTTATCAACTTTCCAAAAGTGAATTTGAAACCATGCTAATAGGAGTTGCGCACATCCAATGAATCTACCCTCACTGGCTCTCCGACATTCATTCAGTGATCTCAATGTTTCTCCAAAAATTGTCGGGACTGGTGTAAGCCCTTTATCAAGTCAGTCAAAAAGATCAGTTACTGCTTCATCAACATGTCCCAAGGCTTTCGGAAAGACAACTAAGCCGTAGATACTCAAAGCAAAGACATCAACTTTCTTCCTCATATCTAGGTGTGCCAAAATTAGATCCTTCAAGTTCTTCCAAGGAATGCATTTGCTATCCCCCTTTTGTTCGATTCGTGCTGCGACCCATTGCTCACTCATCCCAGTAATATTCATCAATTTCTTCAAAAAGGTTAGGACATTAGCAGCTTTCGAGTAAGCTTTGTCTCCTTGGATCTTCGAACAACGAAGTAAGGCCATATATTCCTCCACTGTAGGCACCAGATCAACTCTTCCAAAAGTGAAACAACTGTAAGCAGGATTCCAAAATTGGGCGAGAGCATGACACAAGTGTCTATCCACCTTTATGTCAAGCAGATAAGGCAGATCTGCATAGCTAGAGTAAAAAAGCTGCTTGACCTTAGTGTTCCACTGGTCCCAGATTTCCTTCAATTCCTGTAGACTATTCTGGGTTACACTAATACGAGTAAAGTCCCACAACTCTGATACATATCCTTCGGCCAAGCTATCACCTTTTTCCCGCTGTGCCGCCTCAGAACAAGTTTGGACAGCCGCATAATTCTCTACTTTATCAAGAAATCCCTTTTCCATGATAAGCTCTCTATCTAGTAACCGAATATGAACTAACGCCTTTTAGGATGTAATGCTATGCAGTCAAAATGTCATGCAATCAAAGCAAAACACACCAAAGTTATTATCATGTATAAAAACATAATTCATCACAAACAGGAAATAATAAAAGCACCTATTCAGGAACTACTAGGGTTTTGTGTAGTTCTACCTAGGGCAAGTTCCTAAAGCTCACTATATGAGGTTTAGTTTCTAGAGCAAAGGTACCCGAAACAGTAGATTCCTCGATCCTCACCCATTATAGGCTCATATGGACCGAGTTCAGTTCAGGGGAATACATTTCCCTATGGCTGCACGGAGATGAAAATCTCACGAAGACATAGGTACGGATGTATCCCGAAAGCGGTCCACTACCCTGCACGGAGGTGAAAACCTCAGAAAGACTAGCTTCTCGCTCCCACTTGAAGGGGTAAAATTGACCAACCAATGCAATGCAATATGCAAATACACATTGACAAATTTGGACAACACTATGATTAAAACCATGAAAATAACAGATAAAATGCAAAAAGAGAAATTGCAAATGTTTAATTTTTCGACAAAAAAGACAAAAATTAATTAAGTTGTGGCTTGACTCTCAAAACAAGTCCACAGTGGAGTCACCAAGCTGTCGAAACCACTTTTTGAAAACAAAAATTAGTTGTCGACTTAAAAATGAAAATTGGAGTCGCCACCGATCTTTCATTAAGGTGTGATCGGACTACCTTGAAAACGGTTTTGGTCTACGGATTTTAAAAAGAACGGGTTCAGGAGCCAGTTACGTATGAGGAAGGGTTAGCACCCTCGTAGCGCCCAAAATTGGTACCTAGTTGATTAATTAGTGTCTAGTGTCGAATGATGAAAACCCAAGTTCTTGAAAAAAAATGATTCCTCTTTTATCAATACCATATATTTTTTAAAAACGTTTGGGGTAGATTTGAATGAGTGTAAAAGGCTTTCTCGTCTTGAAGCAACAAAATGTCGCACTCGGTAAGTTAGGGTGTAACATTTGAATTCTCAAGAATAAGCTAACTTTCAAAAACTTTATTGAAATTTAGCGATTTTGAAAAATAAGAAATGTTTAGTCGTTTTAGTTCAACAAGAAAATCAAAACCTCGTAAGTTAAAGTATGATTCCTCAAAGTTCAAAAGACGACATGTAGCTTGCTTTTAATTTTATTAAAAATATATATTTTTGAAAATAGAAAAGACATTTCGAATTAACAAGAAAATCGAGACCCCGTAAGTTAGGGTACGATTTCTTGAAACTTCAAAACGCCTTATAAAGCCGACTCAAAACGTATTTAATTGATTAGCTTGACATAAAGAAAAAAAGGAAAATCAATAATGATCACATATACTGAAATTTGGCTCACAATACAATAATGAGAAATAAGAGCGTAATTGTATGCAGGGCATAATAATACATATCAAGAATATAAAATAATATATAAATGCAAAAGAGCAAATTAAGTTATACATATATATAACAATAGCCACACATCATATATAATGCTAACATTCAAAGGCTAATGTATTAAAAGTCAATCCAAGCATTAAACAAATTAACACTCATGACTTTATAAAAATTTTAAAATATATATATCCACAAAAGGAGATTTAAAACCATCCATGCAAAATAATATACATATATACATTGATCTTAACTAAATAATGCCTGAAAACTTTATAAAAATAATAATGCGCGTATATAGCTATAAAGGTTTAAATGAACAAAACATATAATAAAATGGGGTCTTGAAGTACATATTATATATAAAAAACGGATTTTTAAAAACAAAAACATATTTAAATGGAAACTTAGTTACTAAATTTAATAATATGAAATCGAGATAAAAAGAGAAAATATATCCCCCGTATGAATATAAAAAAATATATTATACAAGAATGTTATCATATAAATCCTTTAAAGCATAAAAAAAAGTGAATTTATGAAAAATAAAAATCATTACAAGTATTATGTTAGATTTTAAAAATAAATAAAATAAAATAGTACATTATAAAATTAAATAATAACACTTGATAAAAATACTAAAATAATAACCTATAGAATAAAATTACATATAAAAAAATAAATTGTCATATAAAAAAAAGGGTACTTACAATAATATAATAATAATAATAATAATAATAATAATAATAATAATAATAATAAATTAAATTTTTTAAAAAATAAACCAATTTACAAAAAGGACTAAATAGTCAATAAAACTAAAACACTAGGAAATAAATGAAATTTAAGCAAAATGGAGGATTAAATTGTAACACGCGAATTACATGGGGACTAAATCAGAAATAATCTAACGCCCCAGAACACTGCGCAGCGACATGGACTAAAATGTCATGAAGGTAAAATATTTGGGCCAAATAAAAGAGGAACCACGGGTTTAATTAAAGCGCGCTGCAAAAAGGGAGGCCTAACTGCGCAAATTTCCCATTTAAGGCCAGAACGCGCGGACCCTGCATGCGGGTCGGGTCGACGAGTGGGTCTATCCTCACCAAACGACGTCATTTTGCTTTTCAGTTAAGTAAAAAAAAAGTTTTAAAAAACACATTTTATTTCATTTTCTCCCTAAAAAACTGCTTTACTCTGCTAGGGTTTTTCTTTTAACCCTTGAGCGCCGTCGCTCATTTGTCCCTCACCGAAGCTCCGATTTCGACGGAGATGGTGGCGACACGTCGGCTCCGACAAAAGGTAAGCTTTCTCTTTTCGCTTTCTTTTAATTTAAAGCAAAATAAAAAAATAAAAATGGAAAAAAATAAATATATATATATAAATAAAAAATAAAAGAACGATGAACACCAACAAGGTAAAACAGAGGAAAAAAAAATCACCTTTGTATTTAAAAAAAGATTTTTGTGTCTGTATTCAGTTTTTCTTTGTATTTCTTTTTCGTAAATCCCCCCATAATACAAAATCAAATCGGCCTTTTATAGCCCAAAAAGAGGAAAAAAAAACAACTTATTATCCCTCTTTTTACACTATTTTTCTTCTTTTCGGACTCTTTTAGTCCACTTTGCAGGTGAACGTGGGGGGCACGGCACAAGGCGTGGCGCGCGTGGAGGAGGCCGGTTCCGAATCTTGCGGCGGTTGGAGTCTGCTGGAGGTGGCGGCTAAGGCTTGCTATCTAGGCTTTCTTAGTTTTTAGTTTTGTGTTGGGCTAGGGTTTAGGTTGGGTCTTTGGGTTTGTAATGGGTAATTGGGCTTAGGTGGGTATTAGGCCCACTATTGGGTTTGTAAAAGAATTGTTTTTGGACTTTAAAATGTTTTACGGGCCTGGGCTGAAAAATTGTGTATTACAAAACTGACTCGCATTTGAAGATAGAATAGTCATTAACTAAATTAAAGTAATACAACATAGCACGCATGCAAGGAGAAATAAGAAAAAATTAGTTTTTATTAATATTAGGAATAAATAGGTTATCAAGCAAATATCTTAGTGCATAGTTTGCAAAAAATAATAATAAATAAGACAAAGTAAACTTAAGAAAATTCTTTCATCAGATGTAGCTTATGATAAAATTAAATCCACATAAATAAAACCTCATCGCCTATTTTCTAGGTTCTCCGATATCTATTCAAGGATGAGCCTTGCCAAGTCATCTACCTCGCCATTGCCATATGCAACCAATTTATCTGTGAAGTGAGAGAGGAGTGAGAGAGTTCATTGGGAACTTAGTGAATAATCAAAAATCATCAATGTATGCTCAAAATACAAAGTTTAACACAAAAAGAAGACTTAGTTTGAAAAATTATATCGTATGTTAGGTTTGTTGGGAAGGTGTGAGACCCAGTTCGTTGAATCTGCTTGTCATAAAATCATAAAAGTTTGAAAACATTTTCGCATTGTTCTTACAAAAAATCATACTAAAGAACCTAGCTTGTTCTTGTTTGAAAACGAACCGTATATAGCATGAAACATGCTCACATACTTGTCTTATCAAAATGACTAAGGAACATAAAACATGTTCTCACACTTGTCTTAACTTATCTTATCTGTTGGATACGTATATCTCCTTATAGCGCATTAGAATAACTCAAAGAGTCCTTAACATGTCCCATAAGTGAAGCATAAGCTACCAACATGTCCCATTGAATGGAGCATAGCTCGACATTCCCTTTTCTCTCCACATGTCCCAAGGTCTCAATGCCCAAATCACATAACTATAGGTGAGTGCTCACAATATTTGGTATACCAATATATCAAACATATAAGCTCACAAAGGAGCTCGTAGAAAAACTTATCACCTAGCGCTCACATAAAGAGCTTGGAAAAACATAGCTTATAAAACTATACTTTTAAAACATAGCTTGAAAAAATATCTTAAGAATATATCTCGAAAATAGAGTATTAGAACTTCAAAAACAACATTTTATAGGAAAGCTTACTCTTGGAACTTAGTTTAGAAACAAGGTTCTTGAAAAACATAACAGTTCACACACAAGTTACAAACCCTAAGCAGTCATACTAAAAACATGATAGATAGCACACATATGACAATTCTTAAGCACTCACTGATAAAGCTGAGAATTTAAACAAGTTTTGCTTTGCCTTTATCCTTGCTGGTAGATGGTCCGACTGGTTCGTAACATACATAAACACACATATCACTTAAATAGAAAAAACTTATGGAATTCACACATGCAAGCGAACGTAGCTTTTTGGACAATCAACCCTAACAGGACAAAGACTTACCTTAGTTGGTACGAACTTGGTTTAGGACAGAGACTTGACAACAAAGTATCGATGAGAGAATTTTCATGGAATAAGGGTTGTATTTATAGGCACTAAGTGTCTTAGTGATCCTAGGATACCCAACTAGACTTAGGAAACCATACCCAACTAGACTTAGGAAACCCTAGTCGGTTTAGAAGAAGGTTACTTGCATGAAAAGTATCCTAAATACACAATATCTTAATTTCCTAATTTCAGTCTAACTTGACTTTGATTGGCAAACCCCTAATTCGCAACTTAACAGGCGAACCCTAGTTTGCAACTAAACTGGTGAACACTCAGCTCACCAAACAGACTGGCGAATCCAGTCCACCAAATAAACTGGTGAGCACAACTCTTAATGAATCTAGTAACTTTTGGTGCACATTGCTTCGACGAATCTCTGGCAAACTCCTTACTTATATTCTTCCTTCAGCGAACCCTTATTGGTGAGGCCAAAACTTCCAAGTCTTAACTCGGGATGTTACATAAAGAGTAAATGCCTTCTATTTTGAAGTAAATAAAATAAAAGCATGAAACGTCTTATCAAAATGAAATATATATGAGTGAAGGAACAACCAAAAATTAATGATTTGGTATGTGGCTTATAAAATTTTTAAACAAATTATAAAATATTGAAAGTTTATCATAGTAGAAGTATAATCCATATCAGTATAATTGAAATATTTAGATATTAAAATTTAAAATAATATTTGAGGGAAAACCTTGAAATATATATATTTTTGTGGTGAAAATTTTATCTGAAAATTTTTCAATGTTTTAAGAACACTTTTCTTTCCTCTTTTTCATAGGAGAAATATAATGAAACAAATATTAGCTCTATAATTAGTAAACCATAGGTCTCATCGATAATAAGATATTAAATTTGATATTTTTGTAGAGGCAACGGTGAAAAAGAAAAAGAAAAGTCAATCATTAAAAATGAAATAAAATTATCACTTAAAACGAACTAAAAGAATAGTTGCATGTATGTGTGTATTTATGTATATATATAAATGATTGTTTGTAACCTCTATCGAATTAAAAGCTACAAAAAGTAACTTCCAAACAATAAAAAATTAAAGCATAATATTGAATTAAAATATAACAACAATATTAAAGTATATATAAATAGTTTGTAAGCTCTATGAAATTCAGAATTTTAAAATGTAAACCTAATTAATTTTGAATCAAAATGTTATTAATTTTTTCTGACACCTATACATAATTAATTAAAAAAAGAAAAAAATTAATTATATAAAAAAATTTATTTATACATAAAATAAAAGAGTAAAATATATCATAATAAAATTTAAGATTTATAAATAAAGTTTTTTTTTTCTTGCATTACAGGACCAAGATGACCTAAACATAATTAACTAAAAAATAAAAAGAATTCTTATATATTTAATTATAAATTATATAAAAATCAAATAAAAACTAAAAGACAATAATAATATTGAAAATTTATAAATAAATACAAAATTTGTAATTATTAAGTTACAATGTCTATATTATACCTATTGTTTTTTTTATACTACGTAAAATACAACTATTAACTCTTATGGCTCGAGTTGATTTTATATAATATGTATATATGATTGGATGAAGCTCTAATTTCTATAAATAAAAAATAATAATTTTTCAACCTAAAATTTCCATAAAAATTTTCAATAGAAAAAGAAAATATTTACATATAAACCGATAACCTTTAATTTGCAATTAAATAAATTCTTAAACCTCTGATCTGTAGCCAAATAAGGTTTTAACCTTTAATGTATACTCATATCAAATTTTCATTTAAAATATGAGCCATATGGATGCAAACCAAAAGATGACGACTTATTTTAGATAAAATAAAGCATAGAAACTTGTTCAAGAATATGAAAATAAATCAAAAACTATTATGAGTATTTTACCTTTTCTTTATGTTGTCTCAAAAGGTATCGCTTTTTTCCTTATATATTGTATAGCTTTCAACAATATATAAAAAATATGGATACTAACAAATAAAGCTAGTGGAAGATTGATGAGTGCGATTGTCACACGCCTAGAATTAACCCTTGCCTTTGATTGATAAAATAAAGTTTATGAAAAAGCAAAGCAATGTTGGGGATAGGACAAAAACTTCCACTTTGTTAATGGTCATTCTTATATTATAAGATGGCTACCGATTTATGTCTATTTCACGTAATTATTGGTCCATATTTATATTAACTTAATTAATAGAAAATATTAATGTTTCGAAATCAAGGTGCCTAATTTTCACTTAATATTATTTGGAATTGACATGCATATACGCATTTTATTAATTAAAATTGAGAAAAGGGATGCCACCACTCCAAATTGCAAAGTACTGCTTTTTTATTATGAAGGGCATTAGGAACTTAAACAAAGGAGGAGCAAATAGGTGGAGAGTATAAATGAATATGATAATACATATCCTTGGTTAATGTTGATGAAATCTCATAAATATATATTTATTATTATTTTATTATTACTATTACTATTACTATTACTATTACTATTATTATTAGTATTATTATTATTATTATTATTATTATTATAAAGCAAGGTACAGAGGTTATCACAAAATAATCTTATGTGCAATTGTAAAACTGCAACAATTGGATACATAGCTTAACACATATCTATTATAATATTAATATAATTATCTTGCGTAGATCTTAATCAATACATAATATTTTATTTATCTTAAAAATAAAAATAAATATATTTATATTTAGGAGACAAATTCTACTAAAAATTGATTTTAAAATTTTTTAAAAGAAGGAAATTGCATTTGATGATACATGGTATTGACAGAAGAGGAAAATGAGGGAACAGTGTCAAAGGGGGTCGGTTTACCCTATCTAGGGTTGAGAGTTAGATAGGTAGAAAGACTCAACATGAACGCTTAGTATATTAGGGTTTCAAGTGGAGAGAAGTCCCCCAACTAAATTATATCTTTAGGTATTTATAGCTAAATGAGGGTTCTTACCCAATTATGCTACTTAGTGGGCCTTGGGTGGCCTAATGGAGATTCCAAGTTGAGCTAGGGATAAAACAATAGTCCCCCCTAGTTGAGTGGTAGCTTATAAAGTGACCTTATCTTGAGATCATTCACAAGTTTCCCCTACAGGTGGTAGTTATTGCAAATAAAATAATAGGATAGAGAATACAATTATATTTCATGTGCACTTTTTTTTAATAATGTGTTGGCGAATGGTACTATATTTTTTTTGACATGTATAAATTTTGCTTTGTGATTTAGCGGGTGGTGTGCCTATTTGCACGACAATACGAAAATGTATAGCTTATACTCGAGTTGTAACATCCTCTACCCGACCTAAATCATTGAATCACCAAATTCGGATATCAGATGTTACAACACAAAACACTTGACATAAAATTTATACATCCAGCGTAAACTAATTCTAAACATACTTTTATTTCTTTTGCACTATTCTATAATTTAAAAGAAAATATTAAATAATTACATTAAATTATTAAACAGTGTACAACGTAACATCATAAAACTTTGTTACAAGCAAACTCTTCATGACACAGTGTACCATATGCCATACTCCTATGATGCCCTCTATATGCATAATATCGTAACTCTTTGCTACCTTAGTGCAATCCTAACTTGATCCCTCCTGGAGTACCCACTCTTACAATAGAACCTAAAACATAAACAAACACTTGTAAGTTCAAGTGAACTTAGTGAGTTTTAACCCAGATTACCTTGAAGCATTTCTAGTTGGGTTCCTCATCTTGAATATTATTGGATTTCATCACTGGCTTTGGCAGATACTTTCCTAATATTAGACATGTTCATATACACTAGTTTTCATACTTGACATATCTACTCACACTTCACTCTTCGGCTGGTTCCAGATATTAGTAGTCGATACATATCTTATTTCCTTCTTAGAACAAATGTATTTCTTAGAAGAATATCCATACAGAACCTACCTTCGACGAATTCTCCTTCAAACAAAATACTTTTCCCCTAGGATGTGTACTTACAGATACTATTCATAGCGAATAAATAAACTAACTGATATTTTAAGATGAACTCCATATTGATCTTACCTTTGGCAAATTCTCATTCTAATTCTTATAACTATCATAATACCAACTTGGTCATATCTTAAATCAACCACAAATCATAACTTATATTGATAATGAAACATTCTAAATCATCTAAAAGAATTCCAAACAACTATGTTACATATAACGAGAAAGCCCAACTTGACAAACAACTTGGATTCCAAATGGCCTCTTGTAACGCTGGGGTTTGTGCAAGTTTACACAGTCATTATCAAGTAATAAGTAAGTATCAATTTATCGTCTCCATAGGGATTGTATTTGTGTTAAGTCACTTAATTTGTAAAATTATATTAAAAATTTGATAAATAAAAACACAATATAGTTGAGAAGTTGTGATTAAAATATATTAAACTAAATGCAATGATCCCTAATGCAAATTATCCTAAGTATGCAAACTATATGAATGAAATAGATTTTAGTAAAATTAAACACAATTTACAACAATTATAACTTAAATAAACTAGGATAATTACTTTAATTAAACTCAATTTATTATCAACATGCTTAATAACGTTCGAAAAAACATTCCATGACAACTCGATCTTTCATGAGTTTGGAAACCACATTAGGTCATTTCGGAATCCTTTACTTAGTAAATATGCATTTTACTGATCCTTATTTACTAAGGGTTTCTTAGCATTCATGTGAGGTAAGAGGGGAATGTTAGGTTTGAAACAATTTAATCACACAAATCTAAAAACTATGCAGATAACAGAGCTTGGTTAGAGTTGTTATGCAACCTACAATTCAATCAGGTTAGGATCTAAATTGAGCATGCACATTTCAATTATGCGTCCATTAGCCATCGTCTGGTTGGGATCGCTTAGCTAATTTAGGTGCATTTCAATCACATATAAATGAAATACAAACTTGATTTTAATTGAAAACATGATCGGTTGAGACACAAACATTATAAGCATGAATCAAATAAATATTATTTAATCAAAATAATCATCTTAGCTTAAATAAAATTAAGCTATCATTGTTGTAAACAAGAACAAAGAACACATAGAAAACATCTTTAAATTAAATTTAAAGAAAGAAAGAGTAAACCCAATTCAGAATGGTTGTCACCCAAGACTCTAACTGACGAGGCTCCTTCGCTTCTTTGTGTTGCTCCTTTGCTGATGGCTCTCCAAGGTGGCCGACTAAGGGTTCTTTAAGAGGCTTAATTGTTAAAATCCTTATACAAGGATGATGAAGGGGACAGATAGCTAAAAGAGTTGAGAGAATGATGAATGAGTGAGAGATGATGGAATGAGGAATGATTGAAAAAGTGAGAAATGAGCTCTTATTTATAGGTGAGGCAAAAGAGCTAGTTTGCTAAAAATAGGAGTGTCCATCCTTTGAAACTTCCTCCAAGAGTGGCCGGCCATGAATTGAGGAAATGTGGCTGATTTTTCCTTGATTTTTGATCAATTTGAGTGCCACAACAACTTAGGACTAAGACTCAGTCATCAGTAAATCTTTGGGAAAATCTCTGATTTCTTTAACTCTTCAAGGACTTTGTATAATTAAACCAAAAAATGGTTTATGACATCCATGTGCAGCCGAAAATTGGGTTGACTTGGTCCCCAATTTGGACAGTTTTGCAGTTAGAAGAACACTCTCAGACCTATCCAAAAATAGTAGATAGTTTAGAGGACCAAATAATATAATTTAACCACTTTAATTAATCAATTTACTTAATTAATTAAAACCCAATTTATTAATGAAATATTAAAAATGAATTATTAAATATAACTTTATATTTTATTATTTAATTTAATCATGCATGGCCCACTTTATAGCTTAAAAATATAATATGTTCAAATTAATATAAAATAAGCCATTTTATGCATGAAAACTATATAATAAAGTATAATCACATTTTAGTAATTTCTATGTCCTAATTTCATATTTTCGCACATTTCATTAATTTATTAAAAAATACTTGGTTTTAACAACAAATTTAAGTAAAAAGGTGATGAATTATATAGGAAAAATCCTATATATTTTCCAATTTACACCTCTATACATAACATGAAAACTATTTAGATTTGGTAGATACCAGATAACTCAAATTACTTTCTTACAAAGTGTAGACAAAGTCAGATCTGACGAACACATAGACAATCCATATCTACGATTACACCAAGTTATCAGTGAGTTCAAAGAAGAAACAATGGAAGAAAAGGGTGTCCAACGTAAAATAGAGTCAATAGTGGAATTGACAACTGATTCAAATATTGAATTTGCTCTTTTGACAACATCAGTTTCATCAAAATTAGAGGATAAACAACATCAAGTTGTAAATGACGAGGTAAATGTCTCGACCCTATTTCAAACTTTCTATGAAATGTTAACTTTTATGGAACCGATAGAGGGATCACTAAAGCTTTCAAATCTTGTAGATGAAACTGAGAAATTACATGAAGGAAGACCCATTCAACATGGATAAACTTTGTAAAATAATAATCCTTAATCTAGCACCTCAAAAATTAAAAAACCTAGGGAATTTTCCAATATTAATCAAGTTAGGGACCATACGTATTGATAGAATTTAAGTAACTTAGTGGTTACTCTTAACCAAATGACCCTACCAAGAAACACGAACTTAGAGTGAAAGAAATTAGTCAACACCCACTTTTTATCATATGATAAAATTAGCACTCAGTTCATCCAACTATTGAAAGATGACTTAATCGAAAAATGTAAGTATAAGATGTGGGATGAATACATGACTCTAGATTTCGAGGTAAATTTTGAAACATGCCTAGTGTTGTAAGACTTTTTAGGTCCTAAAAGGACTATTAAAAGTGCAAGTGAAACATATCATGAGAAAACTCCACAAAAACAGAACTAACAGAGGTCTTTAGGACCATGGCGTTATAAAATGCTTAAATATGTGGCTAACCACTTCTGTAACACCTCTAACCCGTAGTCGCCACCAGATTAAGGTTACGAAGCATTATTGTACAATGAGAAACATTTAAACAATATTTCATTCACTAACATAAATATATCATATATTAATCATACATGCTCATTCTGTCCCTAAATCGAGCCCTCGAGGCCCTAGAAATACCTTAGAAACTATTTGGGACTAAATTGAAAACATTCAAAAAGTGTAAGAAAAAGTTACAAAAATTTGAATAAAGAGATCACAAGGCTGTGTGGCCAGGCTGTGTGCCTCACACGGCTGAGACACACGCCCGTGTCTCAGGCCGTGTAACCTTTGAACTAGGGACACACAATCGTGTCCCAGCTCGTCTTCTTGCCCGTATAATTATTTGAGTAAGGTCATACGGTCGTGTCACACGGTCGTGTCACATGCCAGCGTGCTAGGCCACGTAACTCTCGAAATTGTGTCACACACTCGTGTACTAGGCTGTGTACTAGGCTGTGTGCTACGCCATGTAACTCACTGACTTGTGTACAAAAAAACCTTCAAGAGACACACAGCCGACACACGGCTCAGTCACACACCCATGTCCTAGGCCGTGTGGACCTAAAATTCACTTAAAACAAGCCTTTCCCAAGACCAATTCATACATGACCATTTGAACAACTTGTGCACACTAAAAAGGCATCAAACCATACCAACATCCCAATATTTTTCATTCCATAAGCAATTCACACCTAACCAATCTAACCATTTAAACATGCATCCAATGAACATAGACATCATTCGCCACTACAAAAACATACCATTTTAATGTCCTAAAATCAACCAACCAATGTGCCATTCATATACACCACAATTATATCAAAAAATTAACAACTAAACCATTATCAACATTGATCCATTTTTTGCATAGTAATTTAATTCAGTCATATACCAAGACATACCACAAGCGTTCACTTTCATACCATTCTAATTATACCAAAAGAAACCTATTTACAAGCATGATAAAATACCTATTGGCATAGTCTAATAAAGTATCAATTTGTACCAAAACAACTTATTTAGCCACATATACATGCCGCTACCCTAAGAGACATAAGAACTACCAACTTTGATGGATAGTGTGAGTCGATTGATTGATCCTTCCAAAGTGCCAGCAACAGAACTCTACAAAACAATTCACAAGAATCGGTAAGTTTACATAACTTAGTAAGATCATATAATTACATTCAATCTAACACAATTAGATGCAGTCAATACATGATTAGATTTCAGGGTTACTAGAGTATAAAAAACATGCATAAATGTGTTCAAAGGTATCAAAGTACAAACAGGGTATTGAAGTAAACATAGGGGCACGTGTGTGCAAACAGGAGTACCAAAGTACAAACAGGGGCATGTATGTGCAAACATTCAATAATTAATTATTGACCTTGAACACTGTGAACTTACCCAATATTCAATTCTAAACAACATGCAGGGGCTAGTCTGCTATTTTTCATTTTCCTCGATTATTGTCTTTTTTTATCTAAATTTTGATCTATATAATAGTTAAATGCAATACATTATTTTCATAAATATTACACATTTCATTCAATGAATATAACCCTTAACTTTTCATTAACGACACATTTTCCCTAAAATTTTATAACTTTTGCAATTTAGTCCTCTAACCCGATATTCATCAAATTTGACCATTTTTTAAGAACTAATTTACAATTGAATTTTCTAGGCTCTTAAATAGTTCCTACTATACATCAAATTCTCTATTAAATCTTGAAATTTTGACATTTAAATAATTTAATTCTTAAATCAAAATCTAACAAAAATCACTTCACAAAACAACTAAATTTCCCATTTAAAGCTTCAAACACATATTAATCATCAAGAACATTCAAGATTCATCAATGGAAACTTCTAAAATTTTTAACAGTTTCAAAAACGAAAGTACGGGCTAGTTGGACCTAGTTGTAACGATCTCAAAAACATAAAAAAATCATTAAAAATAGGCTTGAATACACTTACATGCAATGAAATCAAGTTAACCGAATGCCCTAGATATTTTCTATGTTAATTTCAGTGATGATGAGATGAATTGAAGAAGATGGACATGTTTTTTTATGTTATTTTTAGTATTATTTACAAATTTACCTATTTTCCCTTTAAAAAATATCAAAATTTCAATAATATCAAATCCATGTACATTCACTATCAACATATATGGTATAATTACCAATCAAGTCCATTAAGGTTCACTTATAAAGCTATTTGACTCTCCTAAATATTAGAACTCAACTTTTTCATCTTTTATGATTTAGTCGTTTTCACTAAATTAAGCATTTAAACATTAAATTTTCTTTACAAAATTGTAATACGAGCTCAATAAAATCCTATAGACACTAAATAATTAATAAAATAATAATTTACTCATTGAAGTTGTGGTCCCAAATCCACTGTTCTGATATCACTAAAAAACGGGTTATTACAACTCTCTGCCCTTAGGAAATTTTGTCCTCGAAATTGTTCGAAATTGTTACCTAAGAATAGATTCAAATATTGTAATTTCATTGATTCCTCAGTTTCCCAGGTAGCCTCTTCAACACCATGCCAATGCCATAAAATTTTCACCGGCGGTACTCGTTTATTCCGAAGTTCTTTGACTTCCCAAGCTAAAATTTTCACTAGTTCTTCAGAATACATAAAATATGACTATAATTCAACTTCACTATGAGAAATCACGTGTGACGGGTCAGATTTGTACTGTCTTAGCATTGAAACATGAAACACATTATGAATTTTCTCGAATTCAAGAGGCAATTCTAGTCTGTAAGCTACAAGGCCGACTCTTTCGATAATCTTGTACGGTCCGATAAATCTTTGGCTCAGCTTTACCTTCCTGCCAAAACGTAGCACTTTCTTCCACGGAGAAACTTTTAAGAACACTTGATTGCCAACAACAAACTCAATATCTTTTCTTTTCAAATTTGAGTATGATTTCTGATGATCAGATGCAACTTTTAAACTATTTTGAATAATTCAAACCTTAGCTTCATTTTCTTAAATCAAATCAATACCCACCATTTTGGCTTCGCTCAACTCGGACTAATACAACGGCATTTTACATTTTCTTTTGTATAAAGCTTCAAACGGTGTCATTTTTATACTGGACTGATAACTATTATTATAAGCAAATTTAGCTAACGGTAGATACTTTTCCCAGCTACCTTCAAATTCGAGTATAAAACATCGTAACATGTCCTCAGAATCTGTATTACTCATTCTGGTTGCCCTCTAAGGATGAAACACAGTACTGAAATTGAGTTTAGTGCCTAAAGCCTCATGAAGTTTACTCCAAAATCTCGATGTAAACCGCAGATCACGATAAAAAATATAGATGTCGAAACTCCGTGTAACCTTACAATCTCTGACACATACAATTCCGCTAATCTCTCAAGTGAGTAATTCATTTTGACTGGAATAAAATGAGCTGACTTAGTCAATCTGTCAATAATCACCCAGATCAAATCTTTCTTTTTTGGAGTTACATGCAAACTAGATACGAAATCCACAGTGATACGTTCCCACTTCCAGTCAGGAATCATAATAGGTTGTAATAATCCCAACTGCACCTGTAAACTGAAAGCTACATAGTATTTTTCCTATATAATTCATCACCTTTTTACTTAAATTTACTGTTAAAACAAAGTAATTGTTTAATAAATTAATAAAATATGCGAAAATATGAAATTAGGACATGAAAATTATTAAAATGTGATTTTATGCTTTATTATATAGTTTTCATGCATAAAATGGCTTATTTTATATAAGTTTGAGCATATTATATTTTTAAGCTATAAAGTGGGCCATGCATGATTAAATTAAATAATAAAATATGAAGTTAAATTTAATAATTCATTTTAAATATTTCATTAACAAATTAGGTTTTATTTAATTAAGTAAATTAATTAATTGAAGTGGTTAAAATTATATTATTTGGTCCTCTAAACTATCTACTATTTTTGGACAGGTCTGAGAGTTTTCTTCTAATTGCAAAACCGTCCAAATTGGGAACCAGGTCAACCCAATTTTCGGCTGCACATGGCTGATCATAAATCAATTTTTGGTTTAATTACACAAGGTCCTTGAAGAGTTAAAGAAATCAGAGATTTTCCTGAAGATTTGCTGGTGACCGAGTCTTAGCCTTGAGTTGTGGTGGCACTCAAATTGACCAAGAATCAAGCAGAATCAACCACATTTCCTTAATTCATGGTTGGCCATCCTTGGAAGAAGTTTCAAAAGATGAACACTCCTATTTTTAGCAAACTAGTTCCCTTGCCTCACCTATAAATAAGAGCTCATTTATCACTTTTTCAATCATCCTTCACTCATTCATCATTCTCTCCTCTCTCAACTCTCTAAGCTATCTTTTCCCCTTACGCTTATCATCATCCTTGCATAAGGATTTTTAGCAAAATTAGCCTATTAAAGAACCCTTGGTCGGCCACCTTGGAGAACCATCAGCAAAGGAGCAAAGCAAAGAAGCGAAGGAGCCTCATTAGTTAGAGTCTTGGGTGACAGCCACTCTGAGTTGGGTTTAATCTTTCTTTTCTTTAATTTAATCTAGAGATGTTTGCTATGTGTTCTTTGTTCTTGTTTACAACAATGTTAGCTTAATTTTATTTAAGCTAGGATGATTGTTTTGATTAAATAAGATTTATTTGATTCATGCTTATAATGTTTGTGCCTCTATCGATCATGTTTTCAATTAAAATCAAGTCTGTATTTCATTCATATGTGATTGGAATGCATCTGAATTAGCTGAGCGATCCTGACCAGACGACGGCTAATGGACACATAATTGAAATGTGCAAGCTCAATTTAGATCCTAAGCCGATTAAATTTTAGGTTGTATGACAACTCTGACCAAGCTCTGTTATCTGCATAGTTTTTAGATTTGTGTGATTAAATTGTTTCAAACCTGACACGTCCCTATTACCTCACACGGATACTAAGAAACCCTTAGTAAAGAAGGATCAATAAAATGCATATTTACTATGTAAAGGATTCTGAAATGACCTAATATGGTTTCCAAACTCATGAAAGATCGAGTTGCCATGGAATATTTTTCTGAATGTTATTAAGGATGTTGATAATAAATTGAGTTTAATTAAAGCAATTGTTCGAGTTTATTTATGTTATAATTGTTGCAAAATTCTATTTAATTTTACTAAAATCTATTTAATTTAGTTTGCATACTTAGGATAATTTGCATTAGGGATCATTGCATTTAGTTTAATATGTTTTAATCACCACTTCTCAATTATATTATGTTTTTATTTACAAAATTGTTAATATAATTTTACAAATTAAGTGATTTAGCACAAATAAAATCCCTGTGAAGACGATAACTCAATACTGACTTATTACTTGATAACGACTGTGTATAGTTGCACAAACTTACGTGTCACAAGTTTTTGGCGCCGTTGCTGGGGATTGTCAACTGTTGCCATAGTCATTTTTTTCGTGAAATTATTTATTTTCAATTTGATTTATTTCTAACATTACTAACTTATTCTTTTGAATTTTTGTGATTTTCTTTTCAGGTGTTTATGTGCATAGATCGAATTATCGATTTACTCCTTGTAGACCCTGAAATTGAGCAAACTTTCAAACAAAGAAGACGTGAACGAACAGCTCAAAGACAAGCCAAGATGGACCTTGGGAATCAGAATCAAGACTAAGGTAATGAAGCCGATCATGTACGAAATCCTATCCTCATTGTCGATGACAGGGATTGATGCATCAGGCAATATGCTGTGCCACTTTTTAGTGAGTTAAATCCAGGAATTAAAAGGCCATATATTGAGGCAACCCAAATTGAATTGAAACCAGTGATATTTCAAATGCTACAAATAGTGGGCCAATTTAGTGGTGTGCCCACAGAAGATCCACATCTCCACCTTCAATTATTTATGGTGGTGAGTGATTCATTCAAGATAGTCGGTGTGACTGAAGACACACTAAGGTTAAAGTTGCTTCCGTACTCATTGCGAGATCGAGCACGAGCATGGCTCAATTCATTGCGACTAAGTTCCATATCTACATGGCAAGAATTAGCAGAGAGATTTTTGATAAAGTATTTCCCTCCTAACAAAAACACTAAGTTAAGGAACGAGATCACAACTTTCCAACAATTGGATGGCGAGTCTTTGTATGAGGCTTGGGAGCGATTCAAGGAGTTACTTCGTAAGTTTCCTCATCATGGGATTCCTTATTGTATCCAGTTGGAGACATTCTATAATGGTCTCAATGGAAATACAAGATTGATGGTAGATGCTTCTGCGAATGGTGTAATTTTGTCTAAGTCCTGTAATAAGGCTTATGAGATCATCGAGAGGATCGCGAGTAATAACTATCAATGGCCAACAAATCGAACAGCTTCAAGAAGACGCATAGCTAGAGTTCATGAAGTTGACTCTTTCACTTCCTTATCAGCTCAGGTATCATCTATTTCCTCTATGTTAAAATAGTTAACCGCTAATAGTATTATTAATTTTACAGCTCAACCACCAAGTCCATTTGAAACAATTTCCTGTGTGTACTGTGGGAAAGGTCATTCTTTTGAGAATTATCCATCAAATCTCGAGTCAATGTACCATGTGGGGAACCAATATCAAAATAGGAGTGGACAAGGACCCCAGTCAAACTTCTACAATCCTTCATGGTGTAATCATCCTAAATTTTCTTGGAGCAACCAAGGAAATGGACCGAACAACAACTTAGTACAGCAAAGACCCAACCAATCTCAAGGGTTTAATCAACAAGCTCCAAAACCACTTCAAGCTGAGACATCAAATAGTTTTGAGAACTTATTGAAACCGTACATGGCAAAGAATGACGCTTTGATTCAAAGCCAAGTAGCAACACTAAAAAATTGGAAAACCAAATAGGTTAGTTAGCTACAGAGCTACGTAATAGATCGCAAGGAGCCTTGCCGAGCGATACTGAGAATCCAAGAAATTTTAGTAAAGAACATATCAAGGTAGTGGCATTGTGAAGTGGTAAAATTCTAGAACCCCGATTGATTGATTTCGAAGATAAGCCCATTGAGAAGAATCAACCAGCTGTTGAAATTCCTACACCAAAGGAATCATAATCTGCAAAGTCTTTGGATGCAGATTTACCTACACAAAAAAGTTGTCTGGTTCAACCGAAAGTTCCATCACCTCAATATCCTCAAAGATTACAGCAAAATAAGTAGAAACATGAGGTGCAATTCAAGAAGTTTTTGGATGTTTTGAAGCAATTACACATCAATATTCCATTGGTGGAGGCTTTAGAACAAATGCCAAATTATGTGAAGTTTATGAAGGATATACTGTCCAAGAAGAAACAACTGAGTGAGTATGAGACTGTTGCCTTAATAAAGGAGTACAATGCATTCCTGCAGAACAAACTGCCACCGAAATTGAAAGACCCAGGAAGCTTTTCTATACCCTGTAACATTGGTAACTCCTACTGTGGTAAAGCTTTGTGTGATTTAGGAGCGAGTATCAACTTGATACCTAAGTCTATCTTCAAGATGCTAGGGATAGGTGAAGTAAGACCTACAACTGTGACACTTCAGCTAGCAGATTGATCTTTAGCATATCCCGAAGGAAAGATCGAGGATGTTTTGGTAAGAGTCGATAAATTTATTTCTCCTATAGATTTTATTGTCTTAGATTTTGAAGGAGACAAGGAAGTGCTAATCATCCTTGGGAGACCTTTCTTAGCCACGGGAAGAACGTTAATTGATATGTAGAAAGGAGAACTCACCATACGAGTTGAAAGCGATTAGGTAACCTTTAACATTCTTAAAGCGATGAAAATTCCCAATCCGCTAGAAAAGTGTTCAGTTATAGAAGAGATAGAAACCTTGGTTTCTATGAAAAGTAATTTTGAAGAAGATACATTGGAGAAAGCCTTAGATCTTGACCCTTTGGAGGATAAATAAGGTGAAGAAAACATCACTTTGATGGAAGCCAATCCGAGAAATTTTATTCAATCCACACGATTTGAACCGTTGGAGTTAGAAGTCAGAGAATTTATGCAAACCAAGTTGTCAATTGAAGAACCACCTAAACTCAAACTAAAGGTACTTCCTTTCCATTTGAAATACATTTATTTAGGTGATTGTTCTACTTTGCCTGTGATTATTTCAGCAGAACTGACGAAAGATCAAGAGGAGCAACTAATTGCTGTTTTAAAGAAATTTAAGAAAGCAATTGGTTGGGCCATAGCTGATATTCGAGGTATAAGCCCTTCTTTTTGCATACATAAAATCATTTTAGAACAAGGTGAAAGTGCTTGAATTGATGGGCAAAGGAGGCTCAATCCTATTATGAAAGATGTTGTGAGAAAGGAACCAATCAAATGGTTAGATATAGGAATCATCTATCCTATTTTAGATAGTTCGTGGGTAAGTCCGGTGCAATGTGTGCCGAAGAAAGGTGGAATCACGGTTGTTGAAAATGAGCGTAACGAGTTAATTCCAGCAAGAACTGTTATCAGTTGGAGAATCTATATTGATTACAGAAAGTTGAACAAAGCCACTCAGAAGGATAATTTTTCGTTGCCTTCTATGGATCAGATGTTAGATCGACTGGCAGGTAATGAATTCTATTATTTTTTAGATGGCTATTTGAGATATAACCAAATAGTTGTAGCCCCGGAAGACAAACATAAAACAACCTTTACTTGTCCATATGTTACGTTTGCTTTTAGGCGAATGCCTTTTGGTCTATGCAATGCAGCTGCAACTTTTCAACGATGCATGATGGCAATATTTACTGATATGGTTGAAAATTTTGATGAGGTTTTCATGGATGATTTTTCTGTTTTTGGTAACACTTATGATATATATTTTGGGAAGAGATGAATCTTGTCCTTAATTAGGAAAAGTGTCATTTTATGGTCAATGAAGGGATTGTCTTAGGTCATAAGATCTCAAAGAAAGGAATTGAAGTCGACAAAGCAAAGGTGGACATAATTGAAAGATTACTGGCCCCAATTAATGTGAAAGGAGTCAAAAGTTTCTTAGGCCATGTCAGTTTTTTATAGAAGGTTTATCAAAGATTTCTCGAAAATTTCTAAACTGTTGTGTTTGTTGATAGAGAAAGATACAGTGTTTGATTTCAACAAAGCATGTTTGGAAGCTTTTAAAGAGCTAAAGAAGCGATTAATCTCAGCCCTAATAATCGTTACACCTTATTGGAACTCACCTTTTGAGTTGATGTGCGATGCAAGTGACTATGCCATTGGAGCTATGATGGGTCAAAGAAGAAATAAAGTGTTTCACCTTATTTACTATACAAGTAGAACTTTGACGGGAGCCCAACACAATTATATGGTAACCGAAAAGGAACTCTTTGCTATAGTTTTTCCTTTTGACAAATTCCGCTCATATCTTATAGGTACCAAAGTTACAGTATTTACTGACCATGCGGCAATTAAATACTTGCTCACAAAGAAATATGCAAAACCAAGGCTAATTCGTTGGATACTTTTACATTTGACCTTGAGATACAAGACAGAAAAGGTGTTGAAAATCAAATATCTGATCATTTGTCGAGGTTAGAGCAAGATGAGGTAACTCAGTCATGTGTTCCTATCAATGAGAATTTCCCAGATGAACACTTATTTGAGGTAAATAGAATTCATGAAATACCCTAGTTTGCTGATTTTGCCAATTATCTTGCATGTGGAATAATTCCTCGAGAAATGCCATACCAACAAAGGAAGAAATTCCTTTATGATAGTCGGTATTATTTTTGGGAGGATCCATTTTTTTTAAACAGTGTGTAGATAATATAATCCAAAATGTGCAGCTGAAAGTGAGATTGCTAAGGTCTTGTATCATTGCCATTCATCTCCTAGTGGGGGACACTTTGGTGGTTCACGTACTGCAGCAAAGATTTTGCAAGCAGGTTTCTTTTGGCCTTCACTATTTAAAAATGCTTACGCTTATGTAAAAAAACTACGATAAGTACCAAAGAACCGGAAATATATCAAGGAGGAATGAGATGCCCTTAACAAATATTTTGGAGATTGAATTATTCGACGTATGGGTCATTGACTTTTTAGGCCCGTTTCCTTCTTCGTATGGGAACAAATACATCTTAGTTGCTGTGGACTATGTATCAAAGTGGGTTGAAGCTGAAACATACCATACAAATGATGCTAAGGTAGTGATGCGATTTCTACATAAACATGTGTTTACACAATTTGGGACACCAAGAGCTATTATTAGTGATAAAGGGTCTCACATAGTGAACAAATGGCTTAAGTGGTTGCTTGACAAATATGATGTAAAGCACAAGATTGCTACTGCCTATCACCCCTAGTCTAATGGGCAAGTTGAAAGAGTGAATCCCGAAATCAAAGGTATCCTTGAAAAGGTAGTATGCCCTAGCAGAAAAGATTGGTCTCGAAGGCTCGATGATGCATTATGGGCCTATCGAACAACATTTAAGACTCCGTTAGGAATGACTCCTTATCGGTTAGTCTTTGGAAAGGCATGTCATGCCATTAGAGTTGGAGAATAAAGCTCACTGGGATTTAAAGTAGTTGAACTTTGATCTTAAGCAAGCCGGTGAGAGAAGGATGTTACAACTTGATGAGTTGGAAGAGTTGAGATTATTTTCCTATAAGAATGCCAAAATGTGTAAAGAAAGATCAAAACGATGGCATGATAGTCATATACAACCTCGCGAGTTTAAAGAAGGTCAGAAGTTTTTGTTGTTTAATTCAAGGTTGAAGTTATTTCCTAGAGCTATTGAATTGTATGACAATTACGAAGGTACATTTAAAGTTAATGGTCAACGTCTCAAACAGTACTAGGATGGTGAAGTTGAGCGAATTGAATTCTCGCTCAAAATAGCAGACCCTTAATTTTTCATGAACTCATTTTGTAAATAAATAAATATTTAGAAAATATTTTCTTAACTTATTACATTTAATTAATTCTACCTAAGGAGATTGGAACTTAAGCGAGACCGCTGTGACCCCTCCAACCTTTCCTGGGAATTAATTTAATGTAATTTGTTAAGAAGAAATTTTCTAATTAAGACTTAATTTTTTTAATTTAGTTTGTTCTATTTAATTTTTTATGTTAATAAAGAGGGTCAAATTTGGCCCAAGTACTAATCAGTTTTTTTTAGTAAGATACAGTCTAAGTTTGAGGCCCAAGACAACAAAAAGGAGGGAAAAATCCATGCCTTGCCGTCACACCTATTGCTTGCCGCCCAAGTAACCCTAATGTAGCTAAATTTTTGCTACATGTTGCCCTAATTTTTTCATATATAAACCCCTTTCCATTCTATTAATTTTCATAACCCTCAAAGCAGTTTGCTTACACCCTAAAAAAATCCCTAAATCTCCCTTTTGTGCCATCAACCTTAAATCACAAAAGAAACCCTAGTTCTCTTCCCTTTTTACCAAAATTCCTTACTGCCACCGCAAAGAGATTGCCAAAGCACCACCGTTGTTTTCGCACGTCGTCATTGCTGCCGCACCGTCCTTGCTATCACAAGATTTTTGTCGTAGTAAGTTCTACCCACTTTGCCGATTTCTCTTTTCTCTCTTGTGCAGAAAGTTTGCCGAATTTTGGGAAAAGATACCATGTCTTGAATAAGAACCAGATCTTCAAAGACTACTGTTGAAAACCTGATTTTAATCACTGAAGAAGTGAAAGAGAGATTTGATTCAATCTTCAAGCATCAACCTATGATGCCGGAAAAAGGTTTTGACTTGAGGAGTAACGATTTGATGGTTGTTCCTATACCGATTAGAAAGAAAAACAATGCTCTCAAGTGGGAATGTTTTTGTGATGCTCGTTCACTTACTAGTTTGAGAATTCTATGCTAGTTTGACTACGCAAGATGCTATTGAAGTCATCGGTTGAAATAAAAAGGTAATTCTTACTTCTAAGTCCATTAATGATTTGTTTAATTGACCTGATATTGAAGAAGATGAGTACTACCCTATGATGAACAATATCAATTGGGATTTTCTTCAACAAGTGCTTGATGTTGTGACAAGTCTGGGATCCCAATGGATTATAAGAAAGTATGGGAGCCATTCTTGTCAAAGAGAATACTTAAAACCAGTAGCAAAAGTATGGTTTTATTTCGTTCGCTACATTTTTATGCCTATCTCACATAGTTCCACCATCTCGATGGAACAGATGCTTTTGTTATATGCAATTTTGACAGAAAAGTCCATTAATGTTGGGAAAATTATCCTCAAGGAGATTCAAAATTGTGTTGAAAAGAAGGCAGGAAGTGCTTATTTCCCATCATTAATCACTTCACTTTGCTTAAAGGCTCGTGTTAAAACACAAGCAAATCTGAAGGGGCGTAATGTTCAAGGATGCATTACAAGTCATGATCTTGAAAGGTTAGTAGAGAGAGTGCATGAGCTGAATCAAGGAGAGCAAGAGGAATCAACTTAGCTAGAAATCAAAGAGTTAACAAATAAAACTGAAACTGAAGCTGATTCAGTTACAGACATTGAAGAAGAATCATCTGATAAGGAACCAAATAGTCATCAACCAACTGAAAGAGCTGAAAACCTTGAACCTAAGGTTGAGCTGGACGAAGAACCAGTCAAGCTAAGTGTTGAACTAGAATTTATAACTCCAATGCCAACTCCTGCAAGTACTTCAAAGAAATCAGAGCTGTCATTTATGATGGACATGTGCAAGTTCATACACAAACAATAGCAAACATACTGGAAATGTGAAGAAATTAAAGATGATTCAATTCGAAATACTTTTAAGAATATCTCTAACACTTTTGTTCTTGAGTTCCCAGATGCTATCTTTGACACATAGACGGAAGATACTGAAGATGCAAACAGATAAAGGGAATGAGTCAGAAAAATAAAAGGGGGGATTCTTGTCTTATTATTTATTTAATTGTTTATAGGTCTTTAGGAATTTATTTCTTTAGTAATTAGGATTTAATTTCTGTAAAATAAAACATAGCAAACATGAATAAATACTTCTTTAGAAAGAAAAAGAGTAAGTGATATGGCAATGGTAATGAACATGTCTAGGATTGGGTTAGGAGGAAAGACTTGGTATTTAAGTAGTCTTATTGACTCACCTCTCTTTCTTTACAACCCTACATGGTATTCAATTTTCGTTCATTACTTTGTTCTTGCAATGAGACATTGCTTCTTTTTAAAGGAGGGTGAGGCAAATTGCTCAAATTTTTAAAATTTTCAAGTATGTTTTAATAAATGAATGTTTAAAGAAATTCTTTATAATAAGATAGCTTATATGCAAGCATGAATGATGATTTTATCTAGGTAATTGTATGTTATAATAAAGAATGGAATGTGTTTTTATGATCTTAGTCTTAGGTAATATTTGCCATGAAAACTTACTTTCTCTTGAGATGAGACATGCATGAAGGTTTACATCTTTAGAATTGACTTAGTAACTTTCTTCAGGCGAAATCCTAGGAGACATAAAAATCTAAAATGATATAGGCACCATTTTTTTTGGATCATTTGAGCCTTTTCAAGCCCACATTATTATATTAGACCCTTGAAACTATAATTTTGAGCTTAAAGGCTTGTTCATTGTAATAAACCTACATTACAAGCTATATCTCTATCTTTTGAAGTTATCCTATTTTTGTGCACCGCCTTAACTAAAGTTGTCTTGGTAATTAACATTTGAGGGAAATTTTCAGAAGATGTATGTCAACATGCTTAAAAAAAAAAGAGAAAGTGAACAAAAGTTTGCTCAGTTTCCAAAAAGAAAATTTATGAGTATGAGTTCAAAATAAGTTTGGGAGAGTTCCAAAGGTTCATTTGAAGAAAAAGGTTGAATTTTGAGAAATCCAAGACAAGTTAAAGGTTAAGATTTTGAAACCGAAATGTCCCATCTCTTAAAATCCCTACCTTTAACCGAGCCCCATTACAACCTTATAAAAGACCTATTGATTTGATAATTATGTCACCTAAATTAGTGGAGAGAAAGTATTAAGTTCAACATATGAAGATCATAAATAAGCCTTATGATTGTTTTGCTTGATTGATGAGAAATTGTGTTGAATGAAGAATATTATCTATGGTTGTGACATATATGCAAACTATGATTCAAGTTGGCATATCTTGAAACTTAGAATAAAATTTTCAAAATGTTTGTATATGAGTTACTTGTTAATAAAGAAGGTCTATGAGTATGAATTTATTGATGCATGGTTATGAGACTTGATGCTACTTACACTTTTAGCAAAATTTACCTTAGCAAGACCTTGTGCTGTGCATTAACATTACTTGGGCCGAGTAATGATTTAAGTTTGGGGGTGTGTAAACTGAAAAATATATAGGAGTTTTCCTATATAATTCATCACCTTTTTACTTAAATTTGTTGTTAAAATCAAGTAATTGTTTAATAAATTAATAAAATATGTGAAAATATGAAATTAGGACATGGAAATTATTAAAATGTGATTTTATGCTTTATTATATACTTTTCATACATAACATGACATATTTTATATTAGTTTGAGCATATTATATTTTTAAGCTATAAAGTGGGTCGTGCATGATTAAATTAAATAATAAAACATAAATTTATATTTAATAATTAATTTTAAATATTTCATTAATAAATTGGGTTTTAATTAATTAAGTAAATTAATTAATTGAAGTGGTTAAAATTATATTATTTGGTCCTCTAAACTATCTACTATTTTTGGACAGGTCTGAGATTTTTCTTCTAATTGCAAAACTATCAAAATTGGGGACCAAGTCAACCCAATTTTTGGCTACACATGGCTGATCATAAATCAATTTTTGGTTTCATTACACAAGGTCCTTGAAGAGTTAAAGAAATCAGAAATTTTCCTGAAGATTTGCTAGTGACCAAGTCTTAGGCCTAAGTTGTGGTGGCACTCAAATTGACCAAGAATCAAGCAAAATCAGCCACATTTCCTCAATTCATGGCCGACCATCCTTGGAAGAAGTTTCAAAAGATGGACACTCATATTTTGAGTAAACTAGCTCCCTTGTCTCACCTATAAATAAAAGCTCATTTCTCACTTTTTCAATCATCCCTCACTCATTCATCATTCTCTCCTCTCTCAACTCTCTTAGCCATCTTTCCCCCTCACGCCTATCATCATCCTTGTATAAGGATTTTTAGCAAAATAAGCCTCTTAAAGAACCTTTGGTCGGCCACCTTGAAGAACCATCAGCAAAGGAGCAAAGCAAAGAAGCGAAGGAGCCTCGTCAGTCAGAGTCTTGGGTGACAGCCGCTCTGAATTGGGTTTAATCTTTCTTTTCTTTAATTTAATCTAAAGATGTTTGCTATGTGTTCTCTGTTCTTGTTTACAACAATGTTAGCTTAATTTTATTAAGCGAAGGAGCCTCGTCAGTCAAAGTCTTGGGTGACAGCCACTCTGAATTGGGTTTAATCTTTCTTTTCTGTAAATTAATCTAAAGATGTTTGCTATGTGTTCTCTGTTCTTGTTTACAACAATGTTAGCTTAATTTTATTTAAGCTAGGATGATTGCTTTGATTTAATAATATTTATTTGATTCATGCTTATAATGTTTGTTCCTCAATCGATCATGTTTTCAATTAAAATCAAGTTTGTATTTTGTTCATACGTGATTGGAATGCACTTGAATTAGCTGAGCGATCTTGACCAGACGACGACTAATGGACACATAATTGAAATGTGCATGCTCAATTTAGATCCTAACCCGATTAAATTGTAGGTTGCATAACAAATCTGACCAAGCTCTGTTATCTGCATAGTTTTTAGATTTGTGTGATTAAATTGTTTCAAACCTGACACGTCCCTGTTACTTCACACGAATACTAAGAAACCCTTAGTAAATAAGGACCAGTAAAATGCTTATTTACTGAGTAAAGGATTCCGAAAGGACCTAATATGGTTTCCAAACTCATGAAAGGTTGAGTTGCCATGGAATGTTTTTTCGAATGTTATTAAGCATGTTGATAATAAATTGAGTTTAATTAAAGTAATTGTCCTAGTTTGTTTATGTTATAATTGTTGCAAAATTGTGTTTAATTTTACTAAAATCTATTTAATTCAGTTTGCATACTTAGGATAATTTGCATTAGGGATCATTGCATTTAGCTTAATATATTTTAACCACCACTTCTCAACTATATTGTGTTTTTATTTACCAAATTGTTAATATAATTTTACAAATTAAGTAATTTAGCATAAACACAATCCCTATGGAGACAATAACTCGATACTTACTTATTACTTGATAATGACTGTGTACAGTTGCAAAAACCTACGCGTTATAGCACCTGATGCTTTACTTTTAACTGCTGACAAATTAAACATTTAGCTATGAACTCACAAATCTTACATTTCATATCCGACCACCAATACATCTATTTCAATTCATAATACATCTTCGTGCTACCCGAATGAATAGAATATGTGTACTATGAGCCTTGGATAGAATATCATGTTTCAAATTCGAACTATTTAGAACACAAATTTTATTATGGTAATACAATATACCATCATCACCAATACTGTATTCTGTAGTCAAATTATCCCAACCAAGCTTCATTTCATTATCAACTTCAGATCGTCATTTTCCAATTTCCAAATTCGTTACAGAAACAAGGGTTTAGTTTTCAATTCCGCCAATACAGAACCATTGGTATTCAAAGCGAAATGAGCATTCAATGCTCGAAGTGCAAACAATGATGACTTTCTGCTGAGTGCATCGATAACCACATTAGCCTTCCCCAAATGGTAATCAATAACTAAATCATAATCTTTCAGTAGTTCAAACCAATGTTGCCGTCTCAAATTCAACTCTTTCTGGGTCATTAAGTATTTTAAGCTTTTGTGATCAGTATACACGTGACATTTTTCACCATATAAATAATGCCTCCATATCTTCAAAGCAAAGACAATCATGGCAAGCTCAAGATCATAAGTTGGATAATTTCTTTCATGCGGTTTTAACTGTTGAGAAGCATAAGCTACTACTTTCCCTGTCTGCATTAACACACAACCTAAACCATTGAGAGATGTATCACTATAAACAACATATACCGTTCTATATTCAAGCTAAGTTAATACTGGAGCTTCGATTAACATAGTTTTCAGTTGATCAAAACTTTGTTAACATTTATCATTCCAAGCAAATTCAACGTTTTTCTGTAATACCCTGGTCATAGGTGAAGCAATGATCGAGAATTTTTTAATGAATCACCGAAAGTATCCAGCTAATCCTAAGAAACTTCAAACTTCAGAAACGTTCTTCAAAATTTTTCATTTAACAATCGCAGATACTTTATTCAGGTCAACCTTGATTCCATCCGCAGAAATAACATGTCCCAGAAAATCTACTTCCATTAGCCAGAATTCAAATGTAATAAATTTCGCATACAATTTTTTTTCATGCAAAATTTGCATTAAAACTCTTAAATGTTCAGCATGATCCGACTCATTCTATAACAGCCCGTTTAAGTGAAATCAGAATAATGGTTTTGGGACCACAAATTTGAAGTCACGAAATTTATTTTATTATTATTTTATTTTCTACAACATGATAGAAATACTGTATAAAAATTTTGTTAAAAAATTTTATCATTTACATGTTTAATTTGATAAAAAGGACTAAATCGCGTAAAGTGTAAAAGTTGAGTTCTATTAGCTAAAGTTATTAAATAGCTATAGAAATTTAAAGTGGAAGTCCTTATATGGTAATTAGCCCATTAATGTTGATAATGGATTATAAGTGTTTGCAAATAGTGAAATTTGAATTCTTATGTTCAACCGAAACTTAAAGAGAAAGAAGCCATTCATATGTTCAACATTCGGCAACCCTAATCCCTTCAATTAGGTATGAATTCGTAACATGTTTTTAATGATTTCTATGTTTTTGGGATCGTTGTAGCTTAATCTAGCTAGCCGAGGGAATAATTTGTGAAACTATTAAAACATTAGGGTTTTACCATTGATGAACATGCTTGAGTTTTGAAGTTTGATGACAGAATATTGATGGTTGTTGCTAGATAAACAACTTTTGTAAAGGGATTTTTGATAAAATTAACAATTAGGGGCTAAATTAAAAAATAAATAAAATTATGGGGTGAAATTATGAATTTATGAAATATATTGGTTGTTACTAATATGTATAAAAATTAGCTAGGCTTGGGTAAGGGTTAAATTGCATGAATTTCATTTTTTGAGCCTAGGGACTAAATTGTAAAGAAATTAAAAGTATAGGGGTAAAATGGTAATTTTTCCAAAAATGTGTGTTGGACTAAATTGAATGTGAAATATATTGAATTGGGTTAAATTTATCCATATAGATCCAGTCAGACCTCGTACGAAGTTATATCGAGGCAAATAGAAAATCTCGAATTAATCGTCTCTATATCTACGTATACTCGTCGAGGTAAGTTCGTGTCATTAAATTGAGTATTTATATGTTTTAATTGAATTATATGTGTGTGATTTGTATAATTTCCATGTATAAATATCGATCACATATCCGAGGACGTATGTCGATTACATAGTCCCATTTGAACCTTAGGATTTTGTAGGATACAAATGACATGTCATTAGGGTTACCAATTTGGTTGAGGTCCTGCATGTGTTGCAGACACACCATAGCTCGTATGAGCTTACCGCTTTTAGCTCGTGAGAGCTTACCGATTTTAGCATATGAGAGCATACTGATTCTCAACTCGTATGAGCTTACTGATTTCCAGCTCGTGAGAGCAACCGATTCATAGGTTGTATAAGCATACATGTACAGGAATTGACGGATAACAGTTTAGCACACTATGTGTGAGCTATCCCTAGTACCCAAAGATATTCTAAATGGTTCAACGGGTAATGTTCTGTTACGAGATGATATGAGTTCGATATGAACTATTATAGGAATATACATGAATTACATGGAAATGTTATTACATGATATGTAGTTAAATGAAATGGATTGTACATGTATATTGAAATTTGATTATTTGTTGATCTTATCCATGATTTGGTTTATGTGATTTTACATGGCTAACCTGTTGCTGAATATGTGTAACGCCCTAAATAATTTATTTTTGTTTCTGTAAATACTTGACACAAATATGTATCTACTTTAGTGGCTAAGTGTTCTGGGAGTATCTGAGAGGTCTTGGGTTCAAGTCCCACATTTGAAAATTTTATTATTTTTGGTCTTAGCCTTATCCCTGTTAGGTGGGTTTATGGAATATTGTTTGTAAACTCATATCAAAATAAGCTTGCTGGTTTGAGTGGTAAGGAGTTAGTGTGTTAGAGGTCTTGTGTCCGAATCCTTCCATGAGAGTGGGTGATAATTTTTGCTTCGGTTGTGTTATAGAGGTTCGGTGGAACCAAAACTCTAAAGTTTTTGGATGAGAATTAAGTTGCCACAAGGGCACGTGCCAAGCCATGTTGTTGGCCGTGTGTGAGACACGACCGTGTGAGTAACGAAGGCGTAGCCATGCGTAAGACATGACCATGTGATGGTGTGAGTGCAGTCGTGTAGGCCACATGGTCTAGGCCAAGTTGGGCGTGTGGGCCCACACAGGCATGCCACGCGAGAGTGTGGGTTTTGGGCCAGGCCGTGTGGGCCACATGGGCATATGGGCCCATAATTCTGAAATGTTCCCTAGGGTCACATAGGTTGTTTCGATCAACTGTGGATCTACCATAGGGTTGGTAAGGGCTAACCGAAACCCTATTTCATGTGCTATGATACTTTGATAAACTGATCTAATTTGAATACTATATGTATGTTTGACTGTACTGTTTAGACACGTCTCCATCTGTATACGACCATGTTAAGCATGTTTACTCTGATATTTCTACATTTGTATTTTGTATCTATGTTTGGGGTGTGAATTGTATAGGTGGAGAAAGTGATTTGTATGGCAACTCTTGGCCTATTTTCTGGTAGCTTGACTGTATATTATCTATTATGTGTCGTATCGACACTATAGAGTGTGTAAGGATGGGTGGGTGTTTTATTTAACCCATATGGTGTGATGGGATGGTCAGAGATGGTGTGTAGAGGATGGAGGCAGTATTCTGTATATCTGTTCTGTTAATCTGATTCTTATATCTGTATTTGTTATGGACTTAGGTTTGAATCTTTATCTGATTGATCATGCAATTCTGTGCATGATTATTTCTATTGGGTTACACACTGAGTTTATGAAAACTCACGTCTATTTGTCTGTTTTGTTCAGGTAATCCTCAAACATAGGCAGATCGGTGCGATGGAGTCCCTCAGTAACCACAAATTCATGAACTATCTTTAGTACAGTTTTTACTTAAATTAAGGATTATTTTTGAGAGTTTTGTAATTACTGGACTCTTCAGACTGTTTGATTTTTATTTTGGTTTTGGATGCGTTTTGACTCTTCTGTTGCAACGTTTGACTAGAATCACAGTTGTACGAAAACAATTGTTTTTGCTATAAATACGAACTAAATTTCCAAAGTATAACTGTTTCTAAGACTTTCGCTGTAAATTATGTTTTGGCAAGTGAATTAATTAAATAACGTTTTTAGTAATAGTTGTATGAACGAATATGGGTTAAACTTGGATGATTTATCAAACAACTATACAAACTGTTATCGAAGTAACACTGATTTCAAAACCCTTCTTTATAACATTTTTAGATTCGGTCATAATGTTTAGGTCGAGTTTTGGATGTTACATTTAATGGTATCAGAGTCAGGTTACAAAACTCGGGCTGTAAATTTTGGGTTTCAAAATTATGTTTTGTAAAAGAATTGGTTTTCAAATAATTTGGATCATTCTCAGTAAGTATGTGGTACACCGAGTCTCTAGCGTCGATCCTATAAGTATTTTTGAACTTAGAACTTTTTGAAAACACTGTAGGTAGTACTTTCTAAAACTGTACTGAGTTAGTTAGAGACTAAAACCTCTAAAATACTTTTGAAACTTCTGATAACTTGAGCATAAAATATCTGTTAATAAACACTAGAACAGATGCATAAAATTTTATAATGTAGATAAATTTGAAAATACGATAAGCGCTCGTGGAACTCGCGGTCATGGTATTTGTAGGCGCGACAGGCGTCGTAGGGGGCTCAAAGTGAGTCTTCCTCTCTTGGCAGTATGCCAAATTTGGATGCGAGTGAGACACCGGTTTCACTTGCTACTGAGACTGGGTCTCAAAGCCGCTTGGCTGGGGATGACACACTATCCCAAGCCATATTGAGAGTGTTGGAGAGGGTCGCTGGACCCCATTCTGGATCTAGAGGCCATGGGTTGGTAAATGAATGACTCCAGTCCAATGGAGCTGAGCTGTTTAGAGGTGTCACTAGAGTCACCCGTACTGTGGCTGAGTATTGGTTGGAGGCCGCCTAAAGGATTATGAACGACATCAACTGTACTCCTAAGTAGAAATTAAAGGGTGCAATCTCTTTGCTTCACGATGAGGCATATCAGTGGTGGTTGTCGGTGGAGGAGGGTACTTAACTGGATCGTCTAAACTGGGATTACTTTAAGACTGCCTTCCAAGGGAAGTATGTGGAGGTGAGCTATGTTGATGCTTGTAGGCGTGAGTTCATGAATCTCACAGAAGGTGATAAATCTGTGGCCGAGTATGAGGCTGAGTTTCCGAGGTTGTGCCGCTACGCGCGAGGCATGGTGGCATATGAGCATGAGAAATGTGTTCGTTTTGAGGATGGTTTGAGGGACATTTTGAGCGTTCTAATTGCTCTGTAGAGGGAGCGTGTGTTTGCTGTTCTGGTGGATACCGAAGAGGTTAAGTGCGCGGAGCGCCAGAACAAATACCGAGAGAGAGACAAGAATAAGAGGGATTCAGAGCCCTCTAGTTCTGTTCAGAGGCCTAAGAAACAGGCCAGACCTAATTGGCCTATTAGCGTGGGGGTTCCTATTGCTGCTACTGGGATTTATCCTTATAGTGACTATGGTAGGCGCCATCCAGGCGAGTGTTGGAGGAGATTAGGGGCTTGTCTGCGGTGTGGGTCTTTGAAGCATCAGATTAGAGAGTGTCCACATCGTGCTAATCAGATGCAAGCTTCAAGACCAAGTTCTGTTCAACCTCAAAGGGCGGTACAACAGCCACATAGGGGCCATGACCAGGTAGGGGTGGTAATGCTATTGGCCGAGGACAGAGAGCAAAGGGTAGAGTTGCTAATCAGACTAAGGCGAGGCAACATGCATTGGTTTATGTTGCTTGACACTGAAAGGATAAAGACGCTCCTAATGTGATCACTGGTATGTTTTTAATTTTTGATGTTCTATATACTACTTTGATAGACATAGGTTCTACACATTCCTATGTAGCTAGTACTGTTTTTGAGAGCTTGGGGATTGCAATTGAGTGTACTGCTGGTAAGATTACTGTACTGACTCCGTTGGGGGAATCTGTTCGGGTTAGTAGATTGTATAAGAATGTTCCATTAGAGGTACAATGGGTTGTATTTTTGTCAAATCTGATGGAGCTACCGTTTGGGGAGTTCGAAATAATTCTGGGTATGGGCTGGTAATTGAGCACTGAGTTAGCTTGGATTACGTGGCTAAGAGGGTCGCTCTGAAGACCGAGGATGATAAAGAGGTGGTTGTGATTGGCGAGCGTCGAGATTACTTGTCTAATGTAATCTCCACTCTAGTGGCTGCGAAATTGGTTCGAAAAGGGTATGAGGCGTATTTGGCTTACGCCAGTGTTTCAGTTTCTAGGGACTCTTTCGTTAGGGATATTAGAACAGTGAGGGAATTTTTGGATGTTTTTCCCGTAAAGTTACTGGGTTTATCTCCAAATTGGGAAGTTGAGTTCTGTTTAAGCTTCTTCCAGGTAGAACTCTGGTGTCCAACGCTTCGTATCGGATGGAACCGAAAGAGCTTATAGAGCTTAAGGCTTAACTTTAAAAGCATCTGGATTGTGGTTTCATCTGTCCTAGCGTGTCTCCATGGGGGGCACCAGTTCTGTTTGTAAAGAAAAAGGATGGTACCATGAGTATGTGCATCGACTATCGATAGTTGAATAAACTAACTGTGAAGAATAAATATCCACTTTTGAGGATCGACGATTTGTTTGATCAGTTTCAAGAGGCTTCAGTATTCTTGAAAATAGATCTCTGATCTGGTTGTCATCAGCTTAGAGTTAAGGAGGTTGATATTCATAGGACGGTATTGAGGACACATTATGGGCACTACGAGTTCCTAGTTATGCCCTTTGGTCTGACTAATACTCTGGCTACATTCATGGATATGATGAACTAAGTTTTTCAATTGTATTTGGATCAGTTCATAATGATTTTCATCGACGATATTCTGGTTTACTCTAAGAATGAGGATGAGCATGATGAGCATCTTAGAGTAGTGCTTTAGATGCTCCTAGAGAAACAACTCTATGCTAAGTTGAGCAAGTGTAAGTTTTGGTTGATAGAGGTAACTCTTTTGGGGTACGTGGTTTCAGCTTAGGGGATCTGAGTGGATCCTAAGAAGATTGAGGTTGCACTTGATTGGAAGCAGCCTAAGAACGTATCTGAGATCTGAAGTTTTTGGGTCTTGCGGGTTATTATCGATGGTTTGTTGAGGGGTTTTCACTAATTGCAGCTCCTTTGACTAAGCTTCTGCGCAATAGTGTTCCTTTCGTGTGGACTGAGGCGCAACGATCGAGCTTTGAAAAGCTCAAGTCTATTTTGACTTAGGCTCCTATTCTGATACAACCTGAATTTGGTAAGGAGTTTATTGTCTATAGTGATGCGTCAAACATCGGTTTAGGATGTGTACTAATGCAAGATGATAAGGTTGTGGCTTATGTGTCTCGTTAGCTTAAGTCACATGAGGGGAATTATCCAATGCATGATCTTGAGTTAGCTGTTGTGGCTTTTGCATTAAAAATCTGGAGGCACTATCTGTATACTGAGAGGTGTATCATCTACACTGATCACAAGAGCCTCAAATACCTCCTTACTCAAAAGGAGTTGAATCTTAGACAACGTAGATGGATTGAGCTGCTCAAAGATTATGACTGCACGATTGAGTACCATCTTGGTAAGGCCAATGTAGTGGCCGATGCTCTCGGTCGTAGAGCGATGACTGATTTGAGGGTGATGTTCACTCGTTTTAGTTTGTTCAATGATGGGGGTCTATTAGCTGAGTTGCGAGTTAAGTTGACTTGGATTGGGTAGATTCGAGAAAAGCAGTTAAGGGATGAGTCTTTGGTTTTGCGGTTTCATCAGGTTGAGCATGGCAGTACTTCTGATTTTGGACTAAATAAGGATGTAGTTCTGTGTTTCCGAGGACGGGTTTGTGTACTGAATGATTTTGATCTGAGGCAGTTGATTCTAAGGGAGGTGCATAGTAGCCCTTATGCTATGCATTCCAGTGGTAATAAGATGTATCGGGATCTCCTGAGCTATACTGGTGGTTGGGATTGAAATGAGAGGTGACAGATTTTGTTGCTCGATTTCTGACGTGTCGGCAAGTCAAGGCTGAGCACCAGTTGCCTTCGGGTTTGCTACAACCTGTTAAGATTCCCTTATGGAAATGGGAACGAGTGATGATTGACTTTGTTAGTGGGTTGCCCCTGACATCCACTAAGAAGGATTTTGTTTGGGTCATCGTGGATCGACTGACCAAGTCCGCCCATTTTATTCCGGTTTGGACGGACTACTCTCTACAAAAGTTAGCGAAGCTCTTTATCTCCGAGATTGTAAGACTGCATGGGATTCTGATTTTGATAATCTCTGATAGGAATCCTCGCTTCATTTTTTGATTCTAGAAGAAACTACATAAGGCTTTGGGTTCGAGATTGGACTTCAGTACTGCGTTCCATCCTCAGACCGATGGTCAATCTCAAAGGGTGATTCAAATATCGGAAGATATGCTTCAGAGTTGTGTGATTGATTTCTGAGGTAGTTGGGAGGATTTTCTGTCGTTAGCTGAGTTCGCCTACGATAATAGTTTCCAGTCTGAAGATAAGGTTAGATTGATTCAAGATCGCCTGAAGGCGGCTTGTAACAACCTGTTTTCAGTGAAATCAGAATAGTGGTTTTGGGACCACAAATCTAAAGTTAAAAATTTTATTTTGATATTATTTTAATATCTAAAGCATGATAATATGATAGGTAAAAATTTCATTAAGAAATTTTACCGTTTGTATGCTTAATTTGTGAAAATGGACTAAATCGCATAAAGTGCGAAAGTTGTGTTCTATTAGCTAAATGTGTTAAATAGCTATAGAACTTTAAAGTGGGGTCCTTATATGGTAATTAGACCAATAAATGAGTTAGTGGATGCGCATGGCTTGGCAAATTTGTTATTTTTAAAGTCAGGTAAGGGTAATTAAGTAATTAGGTAATTAGACAATTAAAGGTTAAAATTGAATTTAAGAAAATGGTTAACTTTTTCCTATACATGCAACCAAAAATTTCAGTAAGCTTTTTTCCATTGGAGAGCTCAAAATTTCAGTAAAAATAAAATCTTGCATATAAGTGAATTTGGTGTTTGTTTTTGTTGATTTTTATGTTTTTGGAATCGTTGTAGCTTAACCTAGCTAATTAGGGGACTAATTTGCAAAATGGTTGAAAGTCTAGGTTTTTACCATGAGAAGATTTTATTTTTTCTTAAATTTTAATAGAAGAAAATGAATCCTTGTTGTTAATGAAACAACTTTTGTTAAGTGAGTTTGTTGAAATTGTCAATTAGGGGTTAATTAGTGAAATGTGAAAATTGTATGGTAAATGTGTGAAATTGTGAATTTTATGGGCTGCTATAAGCATATATATAATTTAGCTAGGCTTAGGTGGGGATGAAATTGCATGAACTTCATTTTACGAGCCTAGGGACTACATTGTAAAGAAGTCCAAAGTATAGGGGCAAAATAGTAATTTTCTAGAACATGATTTTGGGTTGAATTGAATAGAATGATGCTTAAATTAGTTAAATTTGATTATATAGATCAAGAAAAGCAACATTCAAAATTAAATCAGGGAAAGGATAAAGTCGTGGACTAAACGATCGTATTTCTCCATACGAGTTCGAGGTAAGTTCGTGTAGTTAAATTGTGTATTTATATGCTTTCATTGAAATATATGTATGTGAATGGTTAAGTTATTATGTATAATTATCGAGTGCATAATCGACGACATACAAAGAATACCGAGCCCCATTTCAACCATAAGAATTCATAGTATACAAATGACATATCATTAGGGTTACCGATTCCAGCTCTTATGAGCTTACCGATACTCAACTCGTATGAGCTTACCGTTATTCAGCTCAGAGGAGCTTACCGTTTATCACTCGTATGAGCATGCATGTACAAGAATTGACGGATAGTTCAATACACCTCGTGTGTACTACCCTCGTATCTAACTATATTCTAAGTGGTTTAACGGGCATAGTATTATTATGAGATCATACAAGTTCGATACGAACTATTACAGGTATTTACATAGAAATGATATATGTAGGTTATACGGATACACGGTATAGATGGTACATGTACATGGAATTTAATAATTGTTGAATTCATATATGATTCTCAGTTTTTATATGAATACATGGCTAACTTGGCTAATGATTATGTGGTAGGCTTTGGCCAAAATGAATTGTGTTATACTTTGATTTACTTACCTAAATTGTGGTTAAATGGTAAGTTTAATTATTTACTATACAAACTTACTAAGCTTAATTGCTTACTCTGTTTATTTTTCATATTTAATAGTGTTTCTGAGCTCGTTCAGATTAGAAGTCGTCAAGGATCTCATCACACTATCAAACTTTATTTTCGTACTTTTGACTTTATAGTTTGGTTAAATGGCATGTATAGGTTATTTGGCTAATGGTAGCTATATGTTTTAGTCATGTATTTAGCCACTTTATTTAGCTTGAATTTGGTAAGTTTTGTGATGTATATATGTATAAATTGCCTTTGTATATGTGGTGTATGGTTTCCATGTGAATGCCTTGTTTGTGAATTGGTATTTTGGGTATCAAATGGTTGAAATGGATAAGTGGCATGCATGATTTGTTTAGGCACATTGATGCATATATGTTTTGGACCATTTAGGTATACTTTGGAGGCATAATTGACAAGTTTTAAATTGGCTATTTGAAGTGTCTATTGGTATCATACTTGTATGTGATGTTTTAACAAGTTATAAGCTTGATATTGGTTGGTTTTGAATGTCTAATTATGCCATGGTTGTATGCAAATGGTTTTGTCTAAGTTGGTACCAAGTTGGGTGAGAAATATAGCTTGGAAAATAACCTATTTTTGTCAACATGGGCAGAGAAACAAACGTGTGTCTCAGCCGGGTGTGACACACGGCCAGGTGGTACGACCATGTGCCGCATAATACTTCTATAAAAAACAAGTCAGTTGCTTCACATGGCCTAGCTCACGAGCGAGTGGCTTGGCCGTGTGGTACAAGTCAGTATACCCTCTGGTTTTCGCACGACCTAGCACACGGCCTGACACACAAGAGTGTGAGGCCATTTCGAAGGGTACACGGCTTGGCACACGGGCATATGGTTCAGCCGTGTGGCCCAAGTTAGTGAGTTACATGGGCTAGGACATGAGTGTGTGTCCCTATTTTGAATGCTCACACAGCCTAAGACACGGGCGTGTCTCTTGGCCTTGTGAGACACACGGCCTGGCCACACAAGCATGTGTCCCCTGCATCTTTGAAAATTTTCCATGATTTTCGAAAAGTTTCTTGAGTACTCGTTTATTCTCGTACTATTTTTAATGTGTATTTGGGGTCTCGAGGGCTCGTATTAGGGACTATATGAATGAATTTGAATGGTTTTTGATTTGAATGTGATATGTACATGAGATTTTTTTAATTGAGTTATAAGTCCGGTAATACTCTGTAACCCTACTTTTGTGTCAGATACGGGTTAGGGGTGTTACATTTATTGGTATCAGAACTATGATTGAGTCAATTCTTGGACTAACATAGCGTATGTGAGTCTAGCTATACATGCCATTATATAACCTGTGATAGTGTGATGTCTCCTGACAGTTTAAATAATGTTTTTATATAGTAATGGATTTCAATCGAGTAGACTCCGATGATGTTGAAAGTAACGCACCGGCCTCCATTCACAGAGCAGTATCGTCTAAATTGAGACCCATATCTTAAGGTCATGGAGGAGAGGCTGAGGAAGTCTTCTTCCATATGATGAATGAGTGGTTCAGTAAGTTTTTTTGAACTAATCTGGCTGCTCAACAACCTCTTGCCCCATATTTTCCCCAATCGGTCCTCGTAGCTCCTCAAATTTTAGAACCCGTACATATGAACAAACCACCCATTCATAAAATTCAAAAAATGGGGCCGAAGAGTTTAGATCTACCGTTGATGATGGCCCCGAGAGAGCTGAGTTTTGGCTAAAGAATACGATCTGGGTCTTTAATAAATTGTCTTGTACACCAACGGAAAGTGTTAAATGTGCCGTATCTCTTCTGAAAGATGCTGCATACCAGTGGTAGAGCACTTTAATTTCTGTAGTACCAAGGGAACAGGTTACATGGGAATTCTTTCAGATAGAATTCAGAAAGAAGTATATAAGTCAACGATTTCTTGATCAAAAGCGTAAAGAATTTCTAGAGCTGAAACAGGGTCGTATGACCATATCTAAATATGAAAGAGAGTTTGTCAGGTTAAGAAAGTATGCCCAAGAGTGCATTCCAACTAAAGTTGTTATGTGTAAACATTGTGAAGACGGGTTGAATGAAGACATTAAGCTTTTAGTTGGAATACTTGAACTGAAAGAGTTTGTTTTGTTAGTCGACAGAGCATACAAAGCCGAGGACCTTAGTAAAGAAAAGAGAAAAGCTAAATTTGAAACTAGAGATTTAAGAAAGAGATTTACGGGAAAGTCTCATTAGTCAGTATCGAGGAAATCTAAAGAACATCACTACCATCCTAGTATATATGCGGGGCATTCTAATAGAGATAGAGATGTGAGACACTCTAGTCCTAAACCTAAGGCTACATCTGTAACTAGTGTGGGTAGTGTTAGAAATGCTAAACCCGAGTGCAAACACTGCAACAGGCCATATTATGGTGAGTGTCAAGTGAAAAGCGGAGCATGTTTCTGATGTGGTTCTTTTGACTACTACCTTAGAGATTGCCCTAAGAAGTTTAAGAAAGGAAAAGATCAAATTGCAAGGCTGAGCAATACAGCTGCTAGAGGGAGACCACCAAAAAATACTGGAAATATTAGTGGTAGTCAAAGTGCAACGAAAGATTCTGTGGTGAGATCCAAGGCATGGGCGCCAGCTAGAGCTTATGCTATTCGTGCTCGCGAAGTTGCATTGGCGCCATATATTATCACCAGTACTATTTCTCTTTATAACACTAATGTAACTACTTTGACTGATCCAGAATCAACCTATTCTTATGTGCTTACAAGTTTAGTGTTTATTAAGTGTTTACCTGTTGAGTCCACTAAATTCGTGGTTAAAGTGTTGAACCCCTTAGATCAGTATGTCCTAATTGATAAAGTTTGCAAGAATTGTCCTTTGATGACTCGGGGTTACAGTTTTCCAACTGATTTAATGCTTTTATCGTTGGATGAATTTGATGTGATTTTGGGCACGGACTGGTTGACTCTGCATGATGCGGTTGTAAACTGTAGATGAAAGATTATTGTGTTGAAATGTCAGAATGGTGAGACTTTTCATATTGAATTCGATGATTCGGATGGGTTGCCTATTGTGATATCGACTATGTTAGCATAGAAGTATGTGAGAAAAGGTTGCAATGCTACCTTACATATGTACTAGATACTAAAGTGCCTGAATCGAAGATTGAATCAGTGCCAGTATTTTTTGAATATCCAGATGTGTTTCCAAAGAGTTACTCGGGTTGCGACTGATCCAAGAGGTTGAGTTTGCTATTGAGTTAGTACTGGAAACATCACCGGTATCTATAACTCCGTCTAGAATGGCTCCTACAGAGTTGAAAGAGATGAAAGCTTAGTTACAAGAGTTAACAGATAGAGGTTTTGCACGACCGAGTTTCTCGCCATGGGGTGCACCAGTTTTATTCGTTAAAAAGAAAGATGTTCAATGAGATTGTGTATTGGCTATTGTCAGCTCAATAAAGTTATGATCAAGAATAAGTATCCATTATTGCGAATCGATGATTTATTTGATCAGCTGAAAGGTGCAACAGTACTCTCAAAGGTTGATTTACATTCTGGTTATTATCAATTGCAGGTTAAAGATTCAGATGTGCCAAAACTTGCGTTCAGAACCAGGTACGGGCACTATAAATTTCTTGTTATGCCAGTTGGGATAACTAATGCTCCTACATTATTCATGGATATGATGAATGAAATTTTTAAACCGTATTTGGATAGATTTGTTGTGTAAACATGCCGAACATTTGAGAATTGTGTTGGAGACTCTGCGAGATAAAAAATTATTTGCTAAATTTAGCAAGTGCAAGTTTTGGCTTCCAGAAGTTGGATTTTTGGGACACATTGTTTCGACGGAAGGCATCAGAGTTGATTCGAGCAAGATTTCAGTAGTTGTTGATTGGAAACCACCAAGAAACATATCTAAGTTCAGAAGCTTTTTGGGATTAGCGGGCTATTATCAGAGATGTGTAAAAGGGTTCTCAATGATAGCGACACCGATAACTCAGTTATTATAGAAAGATGCAAAATTTGAGTGGTCTGAGAAATGCCAACAGAGTTTTAATCAGTTGAAAGCACTGTTAATTGAAGCACCAGTTTTAGTTCAGACTAAATCAGGTAAAGAATTTGTGATTTTTAGTGATGCGTCATTGAACGGTTTGGGCTGTATTTTAATGCAAAAAGGCAAAGTGATAGCTTATGCTTCCAGACAGTTAAAGCCGCATGAAAATAATTATCCGACACATGACTTGTAGTTGGCCGCAATTGTGTTTGCATTAAATATTTGGCAACATCATTTGTTTGGTGAAAAATGCCACATATTTACCGATCACAAGAGTTTAAAGTATCTGATGTTACAAAATGATCTGTATTTAAGATAGAGAAGATGGCTCAAACTATTGAAAGATTATGAACTAATTATTGATTATCATCCAGGTAAAGCAAATGTAGTCGCGGATGCTTTGAGTAGAAAATCCTTAATTGCCTTAAGAGAGATGAATACGCGATTGAGTTTGTCAGATGATTGATAAATATTAGCTGAGTTAAAAGCTAAACCGATGTTTCTTCAGCAAATCTGTGAGGCTCAGAAATATGATAATGGATTGCAAATTAAAAGAGTACAGTGTGATTCGACTACTGATTCAAAGTTTTAGATCAAATCCGATGATTGTTTGTTGTTCTGAGGTAGAGTTTGTGTGCCAAAAAATACAAAAAATTCTACATTAAGCTCATAGTGGCAACTTATCTGTTCATCCTGGGAGTAACAAAATGTACAGTGATTTGAGATAGATGTACTGGTGGTCAGGTATGAAACATGACATTTCTGACTTTGTGTCTAGATGTTTGATTTGTCAACAAGTCAAAGTTGAACATCAAGTGCCTTCAGGATTATTACAGCCAGTGATGATACTGGAGTGGAAATGGGATAGAGTTACGATGGATTTCGTATCGGGATTACCTTTATCTCCAAAAAAGAAAGATGCTATCTGGGTCATTGTTGATCATTTGACGAAGTTCGCACATTTTATTCCGGTGCATATAGACTTTTCACTTGATAGGTTGGCTGAGTTATATATTTCTGAGATTGTCAGATTACACGGAGTGCTAGTCTTTATTATTTCGGACAGGGATCCACGATTTACATCACAATTTTGGAAGAAGTTACAAGAAGCTTTGGGTACCCGATTGTATTTTAGCACCAGATTTCATCCTCAAACCGATGGTCAATCTGAGAGAGGGATTTAGATTCTAGAAGATATGCTTCGATACAGTGTTTTAGAGTTCGAAGGTAATTGGGGAAAAATATTTATCGTTGGTTGAATTCGCTTATAATTATAGTTTTCAATCGAGCATAAAAATGGCACCATATGAAGCTTTATATGGTTGTAAATGTTGAACTCCATTATACTGGACTGAGCTTAGTGAAAAAAAGATACACAGGGTTGATTTGATTTGAGAGACTGAAGAGAAAGTGAAAGTGCTTTGTGACAGTTTGAAAGCAGCTTCAGATTGACAAAAATCATATGGGGATTTGAAATGGAAAGATATTTAATTTCAGATTAGAGACAGAGTGTTTCTGAAAGTATCACCTTGGAAAAGAATTCTCCATTTTGGTCATAAAGAAAAGTTAAGTCCCCGATTTATCGGACCGTACGAGATTATTGAGAGAATAGGGCCAGTGGCATATCAACTTGATTTACCATCAGAACTTGAGAAGATTCATAATTTGTTCCATGTATCTATGTTACAACGATACTGGTCGGACTCTTCACATATAATTTCTCCGACAAAGATTGAGGAGGCTACTTAGGAACCAGAGGAAACTATGAGAAAAAAAATATCCTAACCTATTTTTTGGTAAGATTTTTGGGGACAAAAATTCCTCAGGGGGAAAGTTGTAACAGTCTGTTTTAAGTGAAATTAGAACAGTGGTTTTGAGATCACAAATATGATGTCAAAAAATTTATTTTAATATTATTTTAATATCTACAACATGATAATATGATAGTATAAAAATTTCGTTAAGAAATTTTATCGTTTGTATGCTCAATTTGTGAAAAAGGACTAAATTGCGTAAAATATGAAAGTTGTGTTCTATTAGCTAAAGGTATTAAATTAGCTATAGAACTTTAAAGTGGAGGTCCTTATATGGTAATTGGACCATTAAATGAGTTAGTGGATGTGCATGGCTTGGCAAATTTGTTATTTTTAAAGTTAGGCAACGATAATTAGGTAATTAGGTAATTACCCAATTAAAGGTTAAAATTAAATAAAAAAATGGTCATCCTTTTCCCATACATGCAACCGAAAATTTCAGCAAGCTTTTTGCCATTAGAGAGCTCAAAATTTCAGGAAAAATAAACTCTTGCATGTAAGTGAATATGGTGTTTGTTTTTGTTGATTTTTATGTTTTTGGAATCGTTGTAGCTTAACCTAGCTAATTAGGGGACTAATTTGCTAAATGGTTGAAAGTCTAGGGTTTTGCCATGAGAGCATTTTATTTTTTGTTGAAGTTTATTAGAAAAAAATGAGTCATTGTTGTTAATTAAACAAGTTTTGTTAAGTGAGTTTTGTATAAATTGTCAATTAGGGGTTAATTCGTGAAATGTGAATATTGTGTGGTAAATGTGTGAAATTGTGAATTGTATGGGCTGCTATAAGCACATATATAATTCAACTATGCTAAGGTGTGGATGGAATTGCATGAATTTCATTTTACGAGCCTAGGGACTAAATTGTAAAGAAGTCTAAAGTATAGGGGAAAAGTAGTAATTTTGCCATAAAATGATTGTGGGTTGAATTGAATAGAATGATGCTTAAATTAGTTAAATTTGATTATATAGATCAAGAAAAGCAACATTCAGAATTAAATCAGGGAAAGGATAGAATCGTGGACTGAACGATCGTATTTCTCCGTACGAGTTTTAGGTAAGTTCGTGTAATTAAGTTGCGTATTTATATGCTTTAATTGAAATATATGTATGTGAATGGTTCAATTATTATGTATAATTATCGAGAGCATAACTGACGATATACGAAGAATATCGAGCCCCGTTTGAACCTTAGGAATTCGTAGGATACAAATGACCTGTCATTAGGGTTACTGATTCTAGCTCTTATGAGCTTACCAATACTCAGCTCTTATGAGCTTACCGTTATTTAGTTCGGAAGAGCTTACCGTTTATTGCTCGTATGAGCATGCATGTACAAGAATTGATGGATTACAGTTCAGTACACCTCGCATGTACTAGCCGCGTATCTAACGTATTCTAAGTGGTTCAACGGGCATAGTATTATTATGAGTTCATACAAGTTTGATACGAACTATTACATGTATTTACGTGGAAATGATATATGTAGGTTATACGGATACACGGTATAGATGGTACATGTACATGGAATTTAATAATTGTTGAATTCATACATGATTCTTGGTTTTTATATGAATACATGGCTAACTTGGTTAATGATTATGTGGTAGGCTTTGGCCAAATTAAATTGTGTTATGCTTTGATTTACTTACCTAAATTGTGGTTAAATGGTAAGTTTAATTATTTACTATATGAACTTACTAAGCTTAATTGCTTACTCAGTTTATTTTTTCGTGTTTAATAGTGTTTCGGAAGCTCGTTTGGATTGGAAGTCGTCGAGGATCTCATCACACTATCAAACTTTGTTTTGGTACTTTTGACTTTATATTTTGAGTTAAATGGCATGTATTTAGCCATTTGATTTGGCTTGAATTTGGTATGTTTTGTGATGTATATATGTATAAATTGCCTTTGTATATGTGGTGTATGGTTGTCATGTGAATGCCTTGTTTGTGAATTGGTATTTTGGTTATCAAGTGGTTGAAATGGATAAGTGGCATGCATGATATGTTTAGGCACATTGATGCATATATGTGTTGGACCATATAGGTATACTTTGGAGGCATAATTGACAAATTTTAAATTGGCTATTTGAAGTGTCTATTGGTATAATACTTGTATGTGATGTTTAGACAAGTTATAAGCTTGATATTGGTTGGTTTTGAATGTCTAATTATGCCATGGTTGTACGAAAATGGTTATGTTTAGGTTGGTGCCAAGTTGGGTGAGAAATATAGGTTGGAAAATAGTCTATTCTTGTCCACACGGGCAGAGACACGGGCGTGGGTCTGAGCCGTATGTGACACAAGGCCAAGTGGCACAGTCGTGTGTCCACTGATACTTCTATAGAAAAAAAGTCAGTAGCTTCACATGGCCTAACACATGGGCAAGTGGCTTGGCTGTGTAGTGCAAGTCAGTATACCCTTCAATTTTCAAACGGCCTAGCAATCAGCCTGGCACACGGGCGTGTGGTTTAGCCGTGTGGCCCAAGTCAGTGAGTTACACAGGTACAGACACGGGCTAGGACTCGACCATGTGTCCCTATTTTGAATGCCTATGCAGCCTGAGACAATGGCGTGTTTCTTGACCGTGTGAGATATATGGCCTGGTCACACAGGCATGTGTCCCCTGAATCTTTGAAAATTTTCCATGTTTTCTGAAAAATTTCTTGAGAGCTCAGTTTAGTCTCGAACTATTTTTAATGTCTATTTAGGGTCTTGAGGGCTCGTATTAGGGACTATATGAATGAATTTGAATGGTTATTGATTTGAATGTGATATGTACATGAAATGTTTTTTTAATTGAGTTATAAGTTTAGTAATACTCCTTTAACCCTGTTCATTTGTCTCTCTGTTAAGGAGATCGAGTTTAGAATGGATTTAACTTTTGAGAAGAAGCCGGTTCAGATTTTGGATCAAGATACTAAGGTTATGAGGAGGAAGTCCATACCGTTGGTTAAGGTTTTATGGCAGAATCATGGCACTGAGGAAGCCACGTGGGAATATGAGGGCTCGATGCGTTAGCAGTATCCTCATCTGTCCAGATCAGCTAAATTTCAAGGCCAAAATTTCTTTTAGAGGGGCAGATTTGTAACGCCCTGAATAATTTATTTTTGTTTCTGTAAATACCTGACACAAATATGTATCTGCTTCATTGGCTAAGTGTTCTGAGTGTGTGTGTGAGGTCTTGGGTTCAAGTCCCACATTTAGAAATTCTGTTATTTTTGGTCTTAGTCTTATCCCTGTTAGGTGGGTTTATGGAATATTGTTTGTAAACTCATATCAGAATGAGCCTGCTAGTTCGAGTGGTAAGGAGTTAGTGTGTTGGAGGTCCTGTGTTCGAATCCCTGCGTGAGTGTGGGTTATAATTTTTGCTTTGGTTGTCTGATAGAGGTTCGGTGGAACCAAAGCTTTAAAGTTGTTGGATGAGAATCAAGTTGTGAGATAGTGGGGCGGTTTGTTAGTGGAATAACGGGCGGAATTGAGATATTATTTTTATCTTATTTTATTTTTGTTTTTCAAAATTTTGGTTCAGTCTCTCTGAAAATTCTGACATCAGTTTCTACTCATTTTTTTAATGTTTCTTCCTTGTTCTCCTTCTCTACAATCTCTGATTTTTCCATTCATTTTCTTTTCCTTCAAACATGTTTTTCATCTTTTGTTCTTCACGTTGCACTCTGGACTTGACATTTTTATGTGATTTGGGTAAGCTATCGGTTTATTTTTTTTTCGTGGTAGCGTAGTGGCGTAGATAAGGGATCCAATTTCTGCAAATTTGTGGTGTAGGAAAAGATTGTGAGTAGTGAAGTTTTACTCCGACAGCCTAAATCGTGGTAGTGCCTGTTCGTGTCTTTGGTAAGTTATGTGCATTATTTCTGGTTAAGTGTTGATTCATTAATTGATTGCTAATTTGTAACTGGGATGCTATTTCTTAGGTTTCAGAGGGCCCGGGATTGTTGTAGCATCTAAAACGAACCAAGTGTGTACCTTAAACACGAAAAATTGAGGTTTGACAAATGTCAAAAAAGGGTACTATCGATGCCACACGGGCGTGTGCTAGGCCGTGTGGTTGGCCGTGTGCGAGACACGACCGTGTGATTGACAGAGGCGTGCTCATGTGCAAGACACGGCCGTGTGATGGTGTGAGTGTGGGTTTTTGGCTAGGCCTTGTGGGCCACACGGGTAAGGCCAATCTAGGTGTGTGGGCCACACGGGCTTGTGGGCCAACACGGGTAAGCCTTACGGGCATGCGGGCTCATAATTCTAAAATGTTCCCTAAGGTCACACGGGTCATTTTGATCGACTGTGGACCTACCGTAGGGTCGGTAAGGGCTAACCGAAACCCTATTTCATGTGCTATGATATTCTAATAGACTAATCTGATTAGGATACTATATGTATGCCTGGCTGTACTATTTAAGTATTTATCCATCTGTATACGAGCATGTTAAGTATGTTTACTCTAATATTTCTGCATCTTTATTCTGTATCTGTGTTTGGGGTGGGAATTGTATATGTGGAGGAAGTGATCTGTATGGCGACTTTTCACCTATTTTCTGGCAGCTTGACTAGAGATTATCTATTATGTGTCGTATCGACACTGTATGGTGTGTACGGATGGGTAGGTCTTTTTTTTAACCCAAGATGGTGTGATAGGATGGTCAAAGATGGTGTGTAGAGGATGGGGGTAGGATTCCGTGTATTTGTTCTGTTAATCTTATTTTGATATTTGTATCTGTTATGGACTTAAGTCTAAATCTATATCTGATTGATCATGAAATTCTATGCATGACTATTTCTATTGGGTTACACATTGAGTTTATGAAAACTCACGTTTGTTTGTCTGTTATGTTCAGGTAATCCTCAGACATAGGCGGACTGGTGCGACGGAGTCCCTTAGTGACCACAAATTCATGAACTATCTTTAATGGGGTTTTTACTTAAATTAAGGATTATTTTTTAGAGTTTTGTAATTATTGGACTCTTCGAACTGTTTGATTTTTATTTTGGTTTTGGATGCGTTTTGACTCTTCTATTGCGACGTTTGACTAGAATCACAATTTTACGAAAACAAATGTTTTTCTATAAATACGAACTGGATTTCCAAAATATAATAGTTTCTAAGACTTCCGCTGAAAATTATGTTTTGGCAAGTGAATTAATTAAATAATGTTTCCAGTAGTAGTTGGATGAACGAATATGGGTTAAACTTGGCTGATTTATCAAACAACTATACAAAGTTTTATTGAAGTAACACTAATTTCAATAACCTTCTTCGTAACACTCCCATATTCGGCCATAACGTCTAGGCCTGGTTTGGGGTATTACAATATGTGCTTAGGCACTTGGCCAAGTTGTGCTGGGATATATATTGTTTACTTACCTAATATGTGATTAAATGGTAAGTTAAATTCTATGTTATAAAAACTTACTAAGCTTAAATGCTTTCTCTGTGTATTTTCTGTGTTTTTAGTGAATCAGAAGCTCATTCAAGTTGGAAGCTTGTCAGAGCTATATTACACTATCCATCAGCTAACTTGGTACTTTCGGTTGGTTTAATTTTGGTTATAATGGCATGTATAGGTTATTTTGGCTAATGTTGGCCTGTATGTCTTATTGTAATTGTGACCATATGCTTTGGCTTGTGTTTTGCTATATTTTGATATGTATATAGGTAGCCTTATCATATTTATGTGTGGCTTGATATGATAGAATGATGGAAGGTAAAATGGTGATTTGAATATGCATTTTGTTTAAGCTTTGAAGCTTGGTAGAGTTGTTGTGAATTGGTACTTTTTTTAATGGCATATGGGTGCTTTTGATGTACAATTTATATGTGAATTATATGACCATCTGATGCTAGTGACTAAGTGGTATAATTGGTACAGAATGGTATGTTTTGATAATGAACACATGGTTAGTCATGTTTGTAAATTGTCATTTGAGGTGCCTAAGGGCATATTGGTTGTATGTGATCATACCATTTGTATAAGGCAAGAAAGTGAATGGTTTTGGTATCTTATTATGGCTTGCTTATATGCATAATGTTGGGTCTAGATTTATGCCAATTTGGGTGAGAAAAAAGGCTAGTAAAATGACCTATTTTTGTCCACACGAGCAGAGACACAGGCGTATGTCTCAACCGTTTGTGACACACAGCCGTGTGTCCCCTGTAGTTTTTAAAAGGGTTGCAAGTCAGGCTGTTACACGGCCTAGCACACAGGCGTGTGGCTTGGCCGTGTGACCAAGTTAGAGAGTTACACGGGCACGGACACGAGCTGGGACACGACCATGTTTCCCCATTTTGATTGCCCACACGGCCTAAGACACGGGCGTGTCTCTTGGCTGTGTGAGTCACACGGTCTGGCCACATACCTGCATGACCCCTACAGCTTTGAAAATTTTTAATGTTTTTTGAAAAATTCTTTGAGTTTTCGATTTAGTCCTGACTTGTTTCTATTGCGTATTTAGGGCCTTGAGGGCTCGTATAAGGGACTATATGTATGTTTTGAATTGGTTTTGATATGTATATTGACATGTTATGAAATGTTTGAAATTTATGCTAGTTTGATTTGTAATCTTCGGTACTGCTCAGTAACCCTATTTTGGTAACGGACTCGGGTTAGAGGTGTTACACATTTAGTGAATAGATCAGAATATCATCAATGAATACCACAACAAACTGATCTAATATGGCTGAAACACCCGATTCATCAAATCTATGAATGTTGCAAGAGTATTGGTCAAACCAAATGTCATCAATAAAAATTCATAGTGACCATATCTGGTTCTGAATGCAGTTTTTGGAACATCTTGCTCTTTAACTCAAAGCTGATAATATACGGACCTCAAGTTGGTCTTTGAAAACATTGTTCCTCCTTTTAATTGATCAAAAAAATCATCAATACAAGGTAATGGGTATTTATTCCTTATGGTAGCTCTATTCAATTGTCGACAATCTATACATAATCTCATTGACCCATCTTTCTTCTTCACGAATAAAACTGGAGCGCCCCAAGGTGATACGCTTGGTTGAATAAATCTACAATCTAACAACTATTGCAACTGCACTTTCAACTTTTTCAATTTTGTAAGGACCATCTTGTACAGCGTTATCGAAATTGGAGTTGTTCCAGGCACAAGTTCAATCACAAATTCTACTTCTCGTGTTGGTGGCAACCTGGGCAGTTCGTCAGGGAAAACATTAGCATATTCCTTGACTACTAACACTTGTTCGATTTTTTATTTAGTCATTTTCGAATAAAGAACGTACGCTAAATAAGCTTCACAACCTCTTTTAATCAATTACTGAGGTGTCAATTTCGAAATTACATTTCTAATACAATCGACCCCATCTGCCTTAACATATATAAATTCACCATCTAAACACTTCAAACTAACTATTGCATCATGCACAGACAACCAATCCATTCCCAGAATGATATCAAAATCATCAAAAGGTAACAATATCAAACTAGTGGGAAATCACAACCCCTAATTTTCATTGGACACAATCTACCCATCTGATTACCTAAAACACACTAAGCCAGGGGATTCGTAACTTTAACAGTATATTCAGGGAGCTCAATAGGTAATTTCTTTTTGTCCACTAATGCAGTGCATATATACGAGTGAGTTGGTCCAGGATCAATCAATGTATATACATTAATATAAAAGAGAGAAAAAGTACCTACAATAACGTCCGGGGCAATAGCTTCCTCACGAGCTTTGATTGCATAGGCTTTAGTTGGTGTTCACGCTTCAGACCGTTCATTCATCTCAATATTCTTCGCTCGACTAGGAGTGATGTTCCTAACATTTCCAGATCGTCTACCTTTTTAGAATGTTGCTTCAGGCTTATTTGATTGGTTACCGAAATCATTTTGCTTCTTCGAACAATCACAAAGAAAATGGATAGTAGACCCACAATGGAAACAAGCTGCTGACTTTGATTAACACTAACCAAAATGCCTTCTATTACATTCATCACAAATAGGAACGGTTCTCTCAACATTTCTTACACTTCCAACACTAGCTGCTAGAGAGTTAACAGACTAGAAATTGCCTTGCCTCGGTTTCTCTCTACCAGTGAACTATGAAGGGGTAACTGATCGACTTGTGTCGTTTCTAAATTTCTTTAATGGAGACGTTTGAGCAGACTTAAACAACCATCTTTTGTTAAGGTCTTGGAATTTGAATCTTACTTTCGTTTACTTTTACAAATTTCTTCAACTTTTGGGGCCCGTTCTAAAAGTTCTACAAATTCCCTTAACTTTAATGCTGCTACAGACATACAGATATCATCATTCAACCCGTCTTCAAATCTAATACACATTTCCTCCTCATTTGATATGATATTACGGGCATTTCCTCCTCATTTGATATGATATTACGGGCATACTTACTTAACTGCACAAATTCATGTTCATAATCAGCCACAGTTCGATTACCTCGTTTTAACTCGAGAAATTCTTTCTTTTTCTTATCAATAAATAATCGGCTAGCATACTTCTTCTTGAATTCAGTCTGAAAGAAATCCTAATAAACATGATCACTCGATGCCATTGTGCTCAAAGTGTCCCACCGTATATACGCTTCATCTTTTAGTGCCGACATAGCGCATCTCAAAAAATCTCCTAGAGTGTATATAAACTCCGCGAAGACTTTCTTTGTATTCATTAGTCAATACTCGACTTTTCCAGGATAATCATCCATCTTGCATCTAAATTCCTCCACTCCGCATTTCTAAAATTTAATGACTAATGTGCGATTAATTGTCACTGGTACAAGATTTTGAGGACCCAGGGGTGCCGGAGGAGGTAAATTATGAGGTGGAGGTGGCAGAGTTGTAAGATTCGCTTGCTTGAAATCAATGAACCATTGATTCATCATCCCGAGGAATACAATTTTCATTTTATCACCAAAAGACTGTGGAATTGAGGCACTATTACTTGCTTCAGGACTCGAAGCTTGAACATTACTTTTAGCTTCGTTAACTACAACCCTGTTCGATTCAGCTGACATCTTGAATCTATAAAAAAAATACAATATTAGAACAGATCAAAAGTATCACACTATCACAGGGTAAATGTGGCATGTATATACTAACTCTACCCCGCTACATTAGTCCTAGAATCAACTAAACCGTAACTCTGATACCACTAAATGTAACGCTCCTAACCTATATCTGTCACTGAATTAAAGTTATGGAACGTTACTGTACAATCAGAAACATTTAAACAATATTTCATTCACCAACATAAATATATCATATATTAATCATACATGCTCATTCCGTCCCTATATCGAGCCCTCGAGGGCCTAGAAATACCTTAGAAACAATTCAGGACTAAATTGAAAACATTTAGAAACTCTAAGAAAAATTTAAAAAAATTGAATACAGGGGTCACACGGCCATGTACCTCACACAGTTGAAACACATGCCCATGTCTCAAGCCGTGTAACCTTTAAACTAAGGACACACAACTGTGCCTAAGCCCATGGTTTTGCCCGTAGAACTCTCTAAGTAGGGTCACGTGGCTATGTCACATGCTAGTTTGCCAGGCCGTGTGACTCTCAAAATTTCCTCACACGCCCGTGCACCAGGCCGTGTAACTCTCGAAATTACCTCACATGCCTATGTGTCAGGTCGTGTGCTAGGGTCGTGTAACTCATTGACTTGCGTACAAAGAAATCTTCAGGAGACACACGGCCATGTCGCCAATCCATGTGTCATATATGGCTGAGTCACACACTTGTGTCCCAGGCTGTGTGGACCTAAAATTCACCTAAAACAAGCTATTCCCAACACCAATTCATACATGACCATTTGAACAAATTGTGCACACTGACAAGGCATCAAACCATAACTAAACATACCAATATTTTCCATTCCACAAGCAATTTACACCTAACCATTTAAACATGCATCTAATGAACATAAACATCATTCACCACTACACAAACATACCATTTTAATGTCCTAAAATCAACCACCCAATGTGCCATTCATATACACCACAATTATATCAAAACATCAACAACTAGACCATTATCAACATTGATCCATTTCTTCCATAGTAACTTAATTCAATCATATGCCAAAACATACCACAAGTGTTCACTTTCATACTATTCTAATTATACCAAAAGAAACCTATTTACAAGCATGATAAAATACCTATTGGCATAGATTAGTAAAGTATCAATTTGTACCATAACAACCTATTTAGCCACATATACATGTCACTACCTTATGAGTAAATATTCTTACTTGATCTACATACTATTAAATTCGATGTTTGTTTATTGTGATATGTGAATCATGTGAAATGTTAAGCATGTGTTATGTGTGAATGATTATTGATAAGTGCTTGTTGGTTTTATGGAAAGCTAAATAATTTAATATGATTATGGATCTTTTAAGCAATTGTGATAGCATTTGAGAGTGCATTAAAAGTGTTGAGAAAGTATTGTTGACAAGTGAAAGTTTGTATAAAACGGTGAGTCAATATGTGTTTAAATGGATATGTTGGCATTGTGATCGTTTGGAACCATTGGATATCATTGGCATGCCATAGGATTGTGAGTACTCACCCTTTTTATTATGTGTTAGGGCATTGTGGACTAGAGATAGCGTTGGAGAGATAAAGGAATGTCGAGCATAGCTCTATTCACCGTAGATAGCTTGGTGTGTTTTCAGAGTGTGAAGATTCGTGCCACACTTACATGGAGATAGCGTACAACTTTATGAGTCATGAGGAGTGTTTAGAGATCCACTTATCTAATGCATTACTAATTATATATATGTTCCATATAACATTATGCCAATATATCATTGTGTTTGCTTTGTAATATGTTTGATGTTATGTCATGGTTGCATGATTTAGTATTTTTTTTCTTTCAACTTTGGATTTTATGTCTAATTTTGGCAATTCTTTGTGCACTCACTAAGCTTTACGTCACACTTCTTACTTTGCCTTACAGATAAAAAGTTTGTGGGCTAGCAAGGATGCTGGTACAATGGTGATCCATCGCAAGGCATTTTTTTAGAGTACGTATGTTGAGCTTTTAAAATCCGAAGTGAAGAACAATGTGGATCATTCCAAGGGTTTAGTATAAGAATTAAACTTAGAATTTTTACAATAGATTTTCAACAGATTGTAAACGAACATTTTAGATTGCTTAATATTTTTTTTGGGATTTTCGAACCTTATAATTGCTTACTTGAGTGTTAATCTAGCTAGTTTAATTACTTGTTTAATGTGATGATAATTAAATGAACTAATAAATTTTTGCAGCTAAGGGAGATCGCTGAGTATTAAGGTACACCCTATACCTTCTGATTATGTGAATGAAATGATTAATTTAGAAAAGCATGCACTTCGGTCTAATTTCCTAAATGAATTATTCTACAATTGTGTGGTATGTACGGCTAGTTGGTCTGGTTCTTAAAGTTTTCAATAGATGGTCACCTCAATAGTTAATATGGCGTTCGAAATTTAGGTCAGACCATCTTGGCCAGGTTTAGGGAATCACTTTTAAATGTATCAGGGTTAGGTTTACAAAAACTCAGGCAGAGCCACAGTCTTCGACAAATTAGCATTATCTGAAAAAAATATAATAAATTGATTTTTTAAAAATTAATTATTAAAAAATTAATTAATAAAAGATGGAAATGTTTAAACCTTTTTCACAAAAAATAATTTTGTAAGAAAATTAGTAGTAAACGGGGTAGGAACAATAACACATTGCCTTCTTTGAAAATGATTTCTTAAAAAAATTGCCTTAGATCGCTTGCCACTTCTCACTTTCCCATTCTATTTTAATTTATGCAAATAGTAAATAGAAATGGCTCCTAGACACGAGTGATTGATAGCTAATGCACAAGTGGAACCACCCCCAGGACGAGCTACACATGAAACTAGTTTCGAGCCCCTGGTTCAAGCGATGATTGGGGCATATCAGGGGAGAGCTGGTGAGAACCATGCCCCAGTTACTAGAGGTTTGCCACTCGAACGACTCTGAGCTTTGGGTGGTAAAGAGTTTTGAGGAGTAAAGGAGCTAATCCGGCCATTGCTAAATATTGGTTGGAGAGTGTTGAGAGGATCCTTGAGTAGATGGGATGCTCAGATGAGGGGAAGTTGGGTTGTACCGTATCCCTAATAAACGGTAAAGCTCATTGTTTCTGGAATACAATAAAGAGAGGGACCACTACTGATGACTTGACTTGGGAGTTCTTTTGGGAGTCCTTCCGAAAGAAGTACTTCGAAGAGCAGTACCTGGATGCGAGGAAGACGAATTGTTTGGATCTGGTCCAAGGTAGTATGTCTGTGGCTTTGTACGAGTCTGATTTTATGTGGTTCAGCAAGTGTGCTCCAAAGATGGTGTTCTTTGAGAAGGAGAGCTGTAAGAGGTTATAATTTGGGCTAAATTGGGACACTTGATGATTTGGTATATTTTTTACCGCTAAGCACTGAGGCCTTCGATGATTTGGTAGAAAAGGCCAATGCAATAGAGGAGACACTAATCGAGCCACCGAAACCAGTAATATCTGAGTCTAGAAAGAGGGGCTCTAATTAGACAGGATCGTCAAGAAGGCCAGGCAAGAGAGTTCGTGATTTTCGAAAGTCTGATAGGGGTGTTGGACAAGACTCTCAACTAAGCCAGACTAGATCGTAAAGTGCCGCAGTAGTTCCTATGGGTTGATCAATTGAGGTAGCAACTTGTAAATGTTGTGACTGTAGGCACCCGGGAGTGTGTTGGAGAATGTCGAGGGTGTGCCTGCCTTTTGGCTCAAACTACCACACCTGCTAGAGGCCGAGGCCGAGGTCGAGGTCATGGTGGGAACAGGAGACAGATGGGTTAGAGGAAAGTTACCCATACAGTTGCTGTATCGATAGAGTTTTGTGGACCCACTCGTGTTTACACTGTGAGGGAGCTGCAAAACCACAAGACAACGGATGTGATTGTTAGTACATTCATCTTGCGATCCTTTCCTTTATTTTCATTAGTAGATTCTTGTTTGACCCATTCGTATAATGTGATTGATCTGGCTTGTGAGGAGACACTAATCGAGCCACCGAGACTAATAACATTTGAGTCTGGAAAGAGAGGCTCCGATCGGACAGGATCATCAAGAAGGCCAGGAAAGAGAGATCATGGTTTCCAAAAGTTTGATAGGGGTACTCGACAAGACTCTCAACTAAGCCAGACTAGATCGTAAAGCACTGTAGTAGTTCCTATGGGTGGATCGATTGAGGTAGCAACTTGTAAACATTGTGAACATAGGAACTTGGGAGTTTGTTGGAGAATTTCAGGGGCGTGTCTGCATTGTGGCTCAATGGAGCATCGATTACAGGATGGCTCTGTAACACCCCTAACCCGTTTCTGTCATCAGATTACAGTTACGAGGCATTACAGTACAATCAAAAATATTCAAACATCATAAAATTAAATAATTCAAATATATCATAAACCATTCATTCTCATACATTTCGTCCCTAAATTGAGCCTTCGATGCCCTAGAAATAGCTTAGAAGCAATTCAAGACTAATTTGAAACAAAACGGGATGTTTTGGAAAAAGTTACGAAAATTGGAAATAGGGGTCACATGGCCGTGTGGCCAGGCCATGTGAAATCACCCCAGGCCATCTAACTTTTGAACAGGGGACACATGGCTGTGTCCCAACCCATGTCCTCACCCATGTAACTTACTGAGTACGGTGACACGGCCATGTCACACCCCCGTGTGCCAAGCCGTGTAACTTTCTGAGTTGCCATACACGTCCGTGTGCTAGGGAGTGTGTTAGGTCATGTAACTCACTAACTTGAACCCTAGGGAATGCTCAGATGACACACGACAATGTCGCTAGGCCATGTGCCTCACATGGCTGTGTCACATACCCGTGTCCCAAGCTGTGTGAACCCAAAATTTACCTTCATCAAGCCATTTCGAAACCAAATCATGCATAAACATTCAATCCATTTGTGCACACTTCCAAGGGACCTAAACATAATCCAAACACACATAAAGATGTCATTTAAAGACCCTAATTCAACAAACCAATATACCTTTCAGAGGCACCACAATTATATAAAAAAAACTATGAAAACATGTCAATATTGTTCCATTTCATGCATTTTAACCCATTCCAATTAGGTACCAAAACTTACCATATATAAACATTTTCAAACTATTCAAGACACACCATAAGAGCCTTATTTAACAGCATTAGCAAGTGAACAAAAATGACAAAATTTGGTAAGCATTAAAATGCTCTAACCAAACATAATCTTCAAAAACATAAACATATCAAAGCACCATTACAAAACATCCTATACATGCCATTATAAACCTTGGTCAAAATACTCAAAATCTATCGAATCGACTTTTGAATAGTGTGATAGATCTTCGACGAGCTTCTAGCCAAATCTAGCTTCCAGTAATCTATAAAACAAATGAAAGAAACTACATAAGCAACGAGTGCTTAGTAAGCTCATATAAACTTTAAACATAACTTACCATTTCAATAATACAATACATAGATTAAAAAAAATTCAACACCAATGCCATAAGCTTAGCAAAGCCTAATCAACATCACCAACTCACAAGTTAGTATGCCTATCCATAACATAAATGAAATCAACCATAAGATATGTAAATTTCCATATGTACAACATCATTTAGCTTATCAAACCTTTCATTAAGTCATGATTCAATCCATTTGCATACTTACCATTTCATTCCCTTTTCTTGCCCGTTGAACCATCTAGAATTACATCGGATACACGGGAAAGCTCACACAAAGTGTGCCTTTACATATAACCATAACCTTTCCTTTACATTAGTGCTCACACGAGTTGTGAAATGGGCCTACTCACATGAGTTGTAGGTCGAAATGTAAACTACATGATGATGCCCACACGAGCTGTGGAGAATCCACAACAAATGCAGGACCTCAGCTATTGGTAGGACATTCAAGACCAGCACCCGAAACATGAAATCCCTAATGACATGTCATTAGTATCCTAAGAGTTCCTAAAATTCAACAAGGACTCGATATCCATCAATTCATCATAGCATTGATACATTTTTATTTTGATTCATTTACATTACAAATAACATAGTAGACATTCAATTTAAATAATGTTAACCCGATTACCGTTCATATGAACTTACATCGATAACTTGAGGCGTAGTAGTTTAATAAAACTAGTCCAAAGCTTTAACTTTTCCTTGATCTAAGTCTGAATGTGAAATCTAATCATTTTAATCCTCCATACAAGCTAGCCGAATTCCTTAGGGACTTACATCAACCCACTTAACCATTATTTCATAAATTTAACATGAAATTTTACTATTTTCACAAATAGATCCCTAAATGCAATTTCATCTAAAATCACTTAACAAAACATGTTTATTTTTCAACAAAGATTCATAATTTCTCAACTAACATGAAAACCTATTCAAAACCATCCATGGAATAACCCTCAACCTTTAATAGTTTTACAAATTAACCCTTAGACTAGCTAGATTAAGCTAAAACGTTTTCAAAAAAAAAAGAAATCATTAAAAACGGGATGAAAAACACTTACCATGCACCAATTTATGCTTAGCCGAACCAAGCTACCAACAATGGAGGTTTTCTTTCTCTTAAAATCGATTAAGAGGTGAAAATAAAAGATGATACCTATTTTCTTTTCTTTTGTTTTAAGTTTAAATTTTCTAAATTATCATTTTAACCTTTAAAAACTATTAAAACTATAATAAAACCTTGCCATCCACATCCATTATCTCATTTAAATGGTCTATTTACCATTCAAGTCCTTTAGGTTAAGGTTTCATAGCCATTTGACCCTTTTAGCTAATAGAACTCAGCTTTTACACTTGTTACGATTTAATCTTTTTTACTTAATTAACCACGGAAACTTCAAATTTTCTTAATGAAATTTTAATACGACCTTAATATAATACCAAAGACATTAAAATAATAATAAAATAATAATTTTCTCATCAAAATTGTGGTCCCAAAACCACTATTTTCAATATCACTAAAAATACATTGTTACAACTCTCCCCTAAAAAGAATTTTCGTCCCCGAAAATCTTACAAGAAAATAGGTTCGAGTATTGTACTTTCATAGCTTATTCTAGTTCCCAGGTAGCTTCTTCAATTCTGTGATGTTTCCAGAGAACCTTAACTAAAGTTATTTTTTTATTTCTCAGCTTTTTAACTTCTCGAGCTAAAATTCTAATATGTTCTTCACTGTTCAACATATCTGGCTGAATCTCAACATCTAAAGCTGAAATCACATGTGAAGCATTTGATCGATACTGTCATCAATACATAAAACACATTATGAATTTTCTCTAACTATGATGGTAATGCCAATCGATAAGCCACTGGTCCAATCTCTCGATGATCTCATATGGTTCGATGAATCGCGGACTAAGTTTTCCTTTTTGGCCAAAATGGAGAACTTTTCTCCAAGGTGATACTTTTAGAAATACTTTGTCACTGACTTGGAATTCAATATCTTTCCTTTTCAATTCCGCGTAAGATTTCTAACGATCAGAAGTAGCTTTCAAATTGTCTCACATTGCTTTGACTTTTTCTTTGATTTCTCTAATCAAATCAACACCAAATAACTTTTCTCGCTCTGCTTAGTCCAGTATAACGGAGTTCAAATTTTTTGACCATATAAAGCTTCGTGTAGTTCCATTTTAATGCTTGCCTGATAACTGTTATTGAATGCAAATTCCACCAACGGAAGATATTTCTCCCAGTTACCTTCGAACTCTAAAACACAACATCGGAGCATATCCTCGAGTACCTGAATTACTTGCTCAGATTGACCATTGGTCTGTGGATGAAACATTGTACTGAAATGTAGTCGAGTACCCAGAGCTTTGTGTAACTTACTCTAGAATTGAGAAGTAAACTGTAGATCCCTATCAGAGACAATAGACATCGGCACACCGTGCAGTTTAATAATCTCAGAAACACACAACTCTATCAATTTCTCTAGTGAATAATCAGTAGGCATTGGAATGAAATTTGTAAATTTCATCAAATGATCCATAATGGCCCATACAACATCTTTCTTTCTCAGTGATAAATGTAATCTGATGCAAAGTCTATTGTAACTCGTTCCCATTTCCATTCTAAAATCATAACAGGTTGTAACAAACTAGAAGGTACCTGATGATTGGCTTTAACTTGCTGATAGATCAAATATTTTGATACAAATTCTAAAATCTCTCGTTTCATTCCTAGCCACTAATAGATCTATTTCAAATAATCGCACATTTTATTGCTACGAGGATGAATCGATAAGCTACTACTGTGAGCTTCCTGTAAAATCTTCTAAATAACATTAGAATTCATCGGAACACAAATTCTATTTTTGAAATACAAACTATTGTCAGAACCAACATTAAAGTCTGAATCAAGTGTCGATCTAATCTATTCCCGTTTAGCAACTAACTCGAAGTCACTTTTCTATGCCTCACAAATCTGTTGCAAAAATGTTTGTCTAGCTTTTAATTCAGCTAGTATAGAACCATCATCAATCAACATCATGTTGAAAGCTCGCAAAGCAATCAAATATTTTCTACTTAGAGCATCAATAACAACATTAGCTTTTCCCAGATGATAGTCAATGATCAAATTGTAATCTTTCAGCAATTCAAGCCATCTATGTTGTCTCAAGTTCAGATCTTGCTGTCAAGCTTTTATGATCCGTTAAGATATGGCATTTTTCTCCGCACAATTGGTGTTTCCAAATATTTAAAGCAAATATAATAGCTGCAAGCTCTAAATCGTGAGTCAGGTAATTTTTCTCGTGTGATTTCAATTGTTGAGATGCATAAGCTACCACTTTACCTTATTGCATTAAAACACAACCTAGACAATTCAATGAAACATCACTATAAATCAAAAATTCCTTATCAAACTCTAGCTGAACCAACACAGGGGTTTCGACCAACAACGCTTTCAACTAAGAAAGCTTTACGACACTTTTCAGACGATTCGAACTTGACTTCTTTCTGAAGCAGCTTTGTCAACGACATAGCAATCATCGAAAATCCTTTAACAAATATCTAATAATATTCAGCTAAACCCAAAAAACTTATTACTTATGAAACATTCATCAGAGGCTTCCAGTCCACTATAGTCAATATTTTACTTGGATCAACCCTAATACCATCTGTTGATACTAAATGTCCCAAAAATCCAACTTCTAGGGGCAAAAAATCACATTTGCTAAACTTAGCAAACAATTATTTTTCGTGCAAAGTCTATAAAATGATTCTTAAATGCTGGGCATGCTCTATTTCATCTCGAGAATAAATCAATATTTCATCAATGAACACAACCAAAAATCTGTTTAAATATGGCCTGAATATTTTGTTCATCAAATCCATAAATATAGTAGGTGCATTGATCAAACCAAATGACATAACAAGAAATTCATAATGTTCGTACATGGTTCTGAAATCAGTCTTCGGCACATCCGAGCCTTTAACCCGTAACTGATAATAATAAAAATGAAGGTAAATCTTTGAAAATATTGTCTCACCTTTCAGTTGATCAAACAAATCATCATTGTGTGGCAAAGGATATTTTCTCTTGATCGTGACTTTGTTGAGTTGTCAATAGTCAATACACAATCGCATGGACCCATTTACTTACAATAATAGCTACTAGTCGAGTATTCAGATTGCACCACTCAAGGCACTATATGGTAGGAGGTATAGAACTCCTTTTTGTTTGTCTGAGCTAGATGAGAGACGTGTTGTGGGAATGAATTTGATTCGGGAGACTAAGCAAAAGTTTAAACTGATTAGTGATAGACTGACAGTCGCCTCTAACAGACTGAAGTCTTACGCGGATTTGAAACGTCGTGATATCGAGTTTCAAGTTGGGGGTCAAGTGTTTCTTAAGGTTTCACCTTGCAAGAAGGTTCTATGATTTGGACGAAAAGAAAATTTAAGTCTGAGATTTATTAAACCCTATGAGGTTATTGAGAGGATTGGATCGATAGCATATCGACTTAGGTTACCGACAGAACTTGAGTGTACACATGATGTGTTCCATTTGTCCATGTTGCGGAAGTACCGATCTAACCTGTTGTATATTGTTCCGATAGAGGATATTGAGGTTCGACCTGATCTTAACCTATGAAGAGGAACTGATCGAGATCCTAGCTCGTAAGAATAAGGTGTTGCATAACAAGACCATACCTTTAGTGAAGGTTATGTGGTGTAATCATAAGATCGAAGAGGCTACTTGGAAAGCGGAGGATTCGATGAGACGTCAGTATCCTTATCTATTCAGTTCAGGTAAATTTTAAGGATAAAATTCCTTTTAGAGGGAGAGAGTTATCACATCCTGAAAATCGGGTTGGTAGATTTGGTATTAGGTTGTAGGCTTGAAAGAAAAATCGATTTTAATATCATAGAAATTAAAATAGGATAAAATAATTACTTAAATAATAATGGTAATAATAAAATATTAAAATAATTATTGGGTCTGAAATTAGGTGGTGAAAATTAGGATTAGGTAGTTGATTATTAAATAACTTAAAATGAACTTTAAAAATAAAATCGAGTTTAAAAATATTTGAGGAAAAATGTGTTTTAATTAAACTAATGATTGATTTGAAAAACAAAGGAAAACTTAGAGTTTTAAAAAGGTAATTTTTCCTTTTTAAAAAAAAAACTGCTCATCTTATTCCTTTAAAACCCCCCACGGCCCTTCCTTCCCATTTATCTTCTCATTCAAAAAAATTTCTCAAATTCAAATATAATATTTTCTCAGAAAATTAACTCATCCTTGGTGATTTCCTAGCTATCCAAACACCTTAACACCTTCCAATTTTAAAGAAAAAATCATTAGATCCTCATCAAATTCGTCATTGTTCTTCTTACGTTCAACTTCAAATTAGGTTCACAATTTGTTTATTTCTTCAAATTGAGTAATCTCTTGACTTATTATGATTAGATTAAGGTTTTTGTTTTTCTAATTTAGAATTTAACCGAGTGTATTGAGAGTTTTTAAGAATTAAAGTTTTTTAATCAAATTTCGGTTCAACATTGGTGAAATCTGAAATAATGAGTAAACCTACTATTTTTGATTGATTTCTAATCTACTTTTAACTAAATAGAAGTTATTTGAACTCAATTTGATTGATTTGTATCCAATTTTAATGAATTTTGAATTTCCCCCTTTGGTATGTTCATAACAGCTTGATTTTTCAAAAATTTTAAATCCATGAGATTAGGTAAAATTAAAGGTTTATATTAGTAATAATAGGTTAAATAGGATTTTTAGAAACTTAATTAAGGTTTAGGAATAAAAATTGAGTGAGGAAACCTCATATTTCGACAAAATAAGTTGATTTTCAGTATAAGAAAAGTGACCTTAAAGTAGTGATTTTGCTTTTTTTTTCATTTGAAGGCTATTAATAATTTGATTTAATTTATTTAATGTGAATGTAAAGTTTCGGACTCATCGGAAGCTTCTACGACAACGCGAGAGGGAAAGAATAGCTCATTCGAGATTGTTGTGCAAAGGTACCGACTAGGTGAGTGATCAGAATTGCAACTCTTAAGCACGATTCCCAAGGTTGAATAGGAGCTTAGGTTGGTTTAAACACCTAATCTATGCTTTGAGAGTAAGTTTTCTTACTTGATCTGCGTACTATTAAATTCGATGCTTGTTTATCGTGATATGTGAATCATGTGAAATATTAAGCCTGTGTTATCTATAAATGAAATGATTGATAAGTGCTTGTTGGTTTTATGCGCAGCTACATAATTTTATATGATTATGGCTCTTTTGAGCAATTCTGATAGCATTTGATAGTGTATTAAAAGTGTTGAGAAAGTATTGTTAACAAGTGAAAGTTTGTATAAAACAGTGAGTGAATGTGTATAAGTGGATATGTTGGCATTTTGATTATTTGGAACCATTGTGTATCATTGGTATACCATAGGATTGTGAGTACTCACCCTTTTAATTATGTGTTATGGCATTGTGGCCCGGAGGTAGCGTTGGAGAGATAAAGGAATGTCAAGCATAGCTTCATTCACCGTAGATAGCTTGGTGTGTTTGGAAAGTGTGAGCATTCATGCTACACTTACATGTAGATAGCATACGACTTTATGAGTCATGAGGAGTGTTTGGAGATCCACTTATCCAATGATTTACTAATTATATATATGTTCCATGTCACATTATGTCAATATATCATTGTGTTTGCTCTGTGATATGTTTGATGCTATGCCATGGTTCATGATTTAGTATGTTTTATTTCAACTGTGGATTTTATGTCTAATTGTGGCAATTCTTTGTGTACTCTCTGAGCTTTACCAAGCTTACACTCCTTACTGTACCTTGTAGATAAATAGTTGGCGAGCTAACGAGGAGGGTGGTAAATCAGTGATCCATCGCAAGACATTTTTTTTGGAGTATGTATGTTGATCTCTTAACTCCAAGGTGAAGGCAATGTGGGTCGTTCCAAGGGTTTAGTAATAGAATTAGACTTAGACTTTTTAAAATAAATTTTCAAAGGGTTGTAAATGGACATTTCAGACTGTTTAATATTTTTTGGGATTTTTGAACGTTATAATTGCTTGCTTGATTGCTCATCTGGATGGTTTAATTACTTGCTTAATGTGATGATAATAAATGAACTAACAAATTTTTACAGCTAAGGAAGACCGTTGAGAATTAAGGTACGCCCTATACCTTCTAATTGTGTGAATGAAATGATTAATTTAGAAAAGCATGCACTTAGGTCTAATTTCCTATATGAATTATTTTGCAATTGTGTGGTGTGTACAGTTTGTTGGTGTGGTTTGTAAAGATTTAAATTGAGTGTCACCTCGGTGGCTAATGTGACATTCAGAATTTGGTTCGAACCGCCTCGACTAGGTTTGGGGCATCACATGAACTTACTCCATTATCTTTTCCTTCTTAAACGTGTTGATAGAAAGAAGTAATTTTGTTGAAGGGGACTACGCCAGAGTTGCTATTGGTAATCAGCCACTTGTCTATTTTCTGTATCATGCATGGCATTTTTGGGGGGGGCGTGTAGATCTGTTTATAACCAGCTTGTATAATTATTTGTAACTTCTTTCAAGACTTTGTTATATGAGAACTTTTATGGACTCTGGGAGTATGTATTTTAATCTAATAAATCATGGTTTATGAGATTATCATTTTGACATTTATGCCAAATAGTTTTGAATATTGTTTTAATCGCCAATGACACACTTGAAACTATTGTATGGGAAAACCCCATCTTGTATTTTACATAGAACCCTGTAAACTTTTATAAGGCTTTTCGCTAGATGTTCTTGGCTTATTATTATTTTGATTGTTATTTACTGTTATATCGTGGTACATGCCGAGACCTAAAAATTTTAAAAATTTTCAAGTGTTTTTGTTAAACCCAAATGAATTTACATTGTGACATACCAAATCTGGATCTAGAGACTAGGTCGGGCGTGGGTGTTACACGTTTAACTTAAATGGATTTACGTTGTGACATACCATACTCGAATCTAGAGATCAAGTTGTGTGGGTGTTACAAGCTTGTTGAGATCGAGAATAACAAATCATTGGGAGAACCAATTTGCAAATGAGGAGAGGATAAGGTGCTCAACTCTTAGTTAGAGAGAACCGTTACATCAAATACACCTCGCAAACTGCCACTAGGAAAAGAAGTGCTCTAAGGTTTCAACTTCGTTAAAGCATATGGGACAAAGGTCTTCATTCACTATGTAGTGCTTAATTAGCAAGATCCATTATAACAGTGTGAACATTGTTACAGATTTTCCAAAAAAATACGATAAGTTTAAAAGGTAACTTAAGTTACCATAAAGCTTTACATTTTCCATATTTGATCTTCCTAGCTGGATCGATATTGTGAAGCTCATTCCGTAGGAAATTATAAGCATTTTAGCAATTCTTCAGGTTCATCTTTCCAAATATTTTTATCAACACCTTCAAAGAATGATGTTGGCCTAACGATGAGTTCTCTTAGGCCTCTTTCATAAAGATGCTTTCTGAAGGCATTAATGTCCTAATATCTCCTATTAAAGTTGAGGCAAGAGTCAACTTTAATGGAAGAATCAAGAGTTGTAGCAGTATCAAGATGAATCCCAATTTGTGTTGCATTATCCCAACAACTACTGTCACTCCAAATTTGGATATATTTTCCTTTGTTACAAATGTTTTGGCCTTGTATCATACTTTCGAAATCAATGAGTATGACTGCTTTGGCGCAACTAATTCAAAGGGTTTAGACCTACAACATTTCTTCTTCAGCACAAAAGCCAAAAGAGTTTTTGGGGCATTCATATAATTTATTAATCTATCCTGCAAATTCCCAATCCTCCCTCTAATTTTGAGGCATAGAGTTATCTCAAGCACATAAATGTAATTTCTTTTACCCCTTCTCATGACCCCACCAGAATGAATGTACAATTTTGTCAAATTTCTTGTACATAACAATAAGTTCTTTAAGTGATAAAATATGTTTTTAACCAATTATTGGACAAATAGTTTATTTTATTATTTGAATTCCATCTAAATTGATCCAATTCATAAACAAATCTAGAAGAATAGTCATCTTTCTTTCATGATAATTAATTCAAGAGAAATACAAAAAGGTTTAAGAAAATTAAAATCAAAGATATTATATATGTGACATCAACATCACAAAAGAATTATTTAAAATACTAATAAATTCTATGACAAAATTATGTTGATAATATCAGGCCCTCTCAATTCTGTTTACTCATAGGCCCATGTCAACATGTGTAAGGTTCAATCTTTAGGGATGATGAAATATTAATAGATTGCTTAAAAACAAGGTTTAATGCATATGCATCGACGACGAAAGCCTTCGCATTTGCCATCCTCATAACCCTCTGTTTGGCAAACAGTGGCACAGTTATCACGATTCATGCACATCCCTTTGAATTTATGACTTGGAGACTCGCATTTTCTACCTTCCACTGCCGTAGGCCCCATCTCTACTTTATACATATAATTGCATCATAAAAACATGTAAAAAAGGTATAGAAATTGCAAGTATATAAAAATCCAAATATATATATGAGAAAAAAGTAAATAGAAAACTATTAAAATATAAATAGGACCCAGACTTTCTGGTTTATATAATAGTTAAGAGAGATGTTATTAAAAAAACTTAATTTCATAAATGAATATAAATTTGACTCTCATATCTAAAGTCCATTTGATTGGATTATATATTAATATTTTATGAATAACTTAACCTCTTAGTTAATCAAGTAATTAAATCAAAAGATAATAAGCTTAGAATAGGTTAAAAAGAACCTGCTAGAAGAACCAATAGAAGGAACGTAGCTGAAACTGATGAACGAATAAACTGTGCCATTTTGAATACTATTTTACAAAGTGAGTGACGGAAAAAGATATAAAATAGCGCTTTTTGATGTAATGAAAGTGAAGCATTTTCATGCCTTTATATACAAATTTGGATTGGAAGTTGTAGACGGGAAAAATGGACGATGCCACATGTGTTATTTTTCTAAGTGGTATGAAATCTCATCCATTTACATCATAACTACTAACCTCGTAATGTTTTGAATTCTTTTTCTTATTTTTTAATTTTAGTTAACTAAATAATTTGACATTTTCTAGTCCATTGAAGTAGGGGTGAAGCCAAAATGATTTTTTGAAGGGCCAAAACTAAGTTATATGTTTTTATAAGAACTAAAATGTAATTTCACCAATGTATTATTTTAAATATTTATAAATTTTGAGTGATTAAATCAAAATTTTATCATTAGGAGACTGTAATTTTATCATATATTAGTTATAATTTTATAAATTTTTAATGGACTAAAAGGAATTTTCCTTTTTAGAAGGGGAAGGACCCCCTGTTACTACCTTTGTAATGAATAGATTGCTATTGACATTACATTACAATTTTTTTTTATCTCAATGGTGTAAACTTATGGATTTAATGTTTGAACGATTCAGGTCAAGAGTACAAGTTAATCTCACCTTATAGTTTTTATGGTTCCTAGAACAATGTCCATTTTCGTGGACTAAAATGGTAGGAGTTTCCTCCCATGGATGTTCAACATTAGACTTTAGTGGAAATTGTTGTGGAAGATCATTGAATATCATGGGGAGGTCATTGAAAAAATCATTTAGAAGAAAAGATCCCAGAATGAGGTAGATTTGGTTTCATGAGATTTTTCCAACATTACAGATGCAAAAAGAGCAATTGCAAGACTTAGGCTTAGTTCTTCATTGTGTTTCAAACTAATTTTTGGAGCCAAAAGAACTTTTGACACTAAGCAATAAAGAAAAAAGTGACTTTGGAATCGAAAATTCTTTCCAAACAAGCTTTTAAACCTAACCTCAAAAGTCGAGTAAAAGAGCTTTTGACTTTCGTATGTAAAATTATCAAAATACCACAATTTATTCCTTCCCCAACCAATTAAAAGATTAATTAATTGTCACATCATATTTATTTTACAACTAAATAAACTCATAGGAATCAAATACTTTTCTTAAAAGTATTAACAAAGCACTTAGGATGAGCTTATAGATTATTAAAAAGAATTCTTAGTTTTCTCTAATATGATTTAAATGTTTAAATTAAATTTTGCAAATATTTTATATTAATTATTTAAGAGGTATTTAAATTTGATATTGTATGTATTAGTATATTAAATGATTTAAATACAATTTAACTTTTATTTTACTTTTGGAACATCATGTTTAAAATGGACACTTTCACTTTCTACATTACTTTTTGATAGCAATGCCAAACACTTTCAATAAATAAACCATATTTTTCCATATCACTTTCCACCTTACAAAAGCATTTTTTCTAGAAGCATTTTCCAAAAATACATTTTAACCCGAAATAGCCTTTAATGAGAACTAGCATTAATGGTTTAAAAATTTTTGGTTATCATGACAATGCTAATATTCCAAGATACAAAGAGAGAAATGCATATTGGAGAAAAGTTGGAGATGTTTCAAAAAAGGCTAAGAATCATTTGGAGTCTAGTAAGATGGTTACTGACCTCTTCCAAACTTACTAATGTCCAAAGTGTAAACACTTCAGCTAAATGTATGGAAATAAGGCAGTTTCCGCAAGTATACAAGTCAGGTTATAATATAGTTACAACAAAGTAGGTAAGTACTCCGAGGATCATACCAAAGGGTAGCGAGTACTAAATTAACTTTAGCCTAAACACAAATAAATCTAATTAGTACTTTAAATAAATTATATCATGAATAAACATAAATACGAGAAGCTATCTATGAATCTAAGAAAAAAAATAACATGCATAAAATAATAACAATGAAAAACTTAATCTCTAAACACAATCAAATCTAAGCATGGGTGATTAGTTCGCTTGGGTGATCATAACTAACCCCTATTCTGGATTTCTACTCAATCAACTAGACGTTACCTTAGTAGGATCTCTTAATCATCAACTAAACTAACGAGTCAGCAACAACTGCTTATCTCTCGACGTCACAGTCCAGACCAATTTGGGGATAAAGGGCCCACAGATAGGCCATACGAATTTTGGTTTAATCCCCACCTAAATGACTTCTTAGGTTTATCAATCCTAGGTTTAATTTCTTCCACTCCCAAACTGTTGATCTGTTGAAAAAACCCTACATAGCAAGTAATTAATCACACATCCACTCACTAACCCCCATAAGTGGAGTAGTTCCTCATAGAATCTGTAAACACAATAAACTTGATAATAAGATAAGCAAAATTAGCAAGTCAAGACTAAATTTTAATAGAATCCTACTTATATTTTATTCATGAAAGTGCAGAAATCCATAAGAGTTTGATCGCATCTGCAAATCAAGTTCTCTGAGGAAGATGAACGGAAATATCTGAAAATAAATCTAAAGCCTAAAGAAAAGAAAACATAAACTAAAATTACAAGAAAATTCTAAACTATGAAAATTGTCCTTTAACAAGTGCTAAATGAGCCTATTTATAGAGTTCGGGTTAGTCGTCATCCTTAGCCCTAGGTTTACTAACATTTTTGTGTTAATTCTCATTGTGTGGACCAAAATGCCCTTCACTCGTAATTCTTCTTGTACATGGCCGATGTCGCAATGCCCAGTGCCTGTGTCGCGACACCAAAGGTAGTATACTCTAGTTGAGGTTTGCCTTTAGGGGTGTTTCGTGACATCATCTGGCTGTGACACTTTGTCCTCTGTGTTGTGACACTGGACTTTTCGTGTTGCAACACGGCAACCAGTTTTGAGCTTTTATGCCTTTAAATGATGTCCTGTACACTCACTAAGTATGTTAGCTCACCTTTAGGACTCATTCGGCCCCTAAGGTTACAAAATGACTTTATTTACACTTTTTATTGAGTTAAAACTAAAATAGAAAAACTAACTAATACATAATAGAATTTCTTGTATTCAATCTCCTTAAGTATGAAAAGTAGTTTAATCTGCTACACAAAATTATGACAGATCAAACTCCCCCACAGTTAACTCATTGCTTGTCCTCAAGAAAAGAAAACTAAAAATGAAATAAAAAATGACCCTTGAAAAAGTATGATACAAATATTGGTTTAGAAACACATAACTAAGCATATTAGTATTTACACTTAACTCTGGCACAATATATAAATGTCTTACAAGTTTCAACAGTAGACACTTAAGTTCAGTATATTACAAATTATACAAACATTAAGGTCTTCAAATATATGAAATCATCAATAAATCATTCGAGTAATTATATTATCCTAGCGGAATACAAATAATTATTATTCAGATTACTTAATAAAATGTCAGTTCATGAATACGTCTACCTAGGTCACATAAAGCTTTTTGCTTGTAACATTCTGAGGCTTAGGATAGGTATGAAATTCAAAAATAGGAAGAATCAAACAATTTCAAGCACGAAAATAGTTTAGCACATCGTATTGTTCCCTATTCTCTCCCCTTAATAACTCATTCCTGCTCACCGCCTTATTTCTCCTTCCCTAACCTCTCTTATTTCACCACATAGGAAGTTATAGCATAATAAAGCGACTACAGCTAGGTCATGATTTTTTTTTCACTAATTACTGAGTTTTTCTGCTTTTGTGCCTTTGTCACCTTTGATCATTTCAATACATTTCACTCACAATGCTTTTGTTACCGTTTTCCACATGACACCATGTGGTCTCTGGGTTTCTTCATCCCTAATGGCAGCATAAAATTCCTGGACGATTGGGATAACAACGTTCTCTTTCGGGATTGTGCAAAAGCACTCCCATCTATAATACCATGCTAGCGGCCAAATCTCTTTGTAAAGAACCATTGTTGGCTCGAATCCCCTTTCTTGGATAATTTTTTTACCCTGTAGTTCAAGAAAATATATTTGGTCTTTGGGATTTTGAAACTTCAATGGATTCGAAACCAACGATGGTTCTTATGCACTAATTTTTCTAGATTTCCTAAGAGGCATATTCAATATTTTAAAAACTAAAATAACTAATAGAGATCGAGGAATAATCAATGGAATCATAAAAACAAGATAGGAACCTTTAACCTCGAATTATTTACTTCGTATTTCTTGTAAAAATCGGGTTGATGTAGCTCTATCAATGTTTTACTTCAGTTCCTACACCAAGTAGAACACCAAGAGAAAGGAAGGGTTTGGAAAAGTAGGGAATAAGGAGAAAAGGGTTTTAAGGTTTCAAAGGTTTAAGAATTTTTTCGAGTTGTGTTAAAAGTGTTTCTAGGTTTAAAATTGAAGTGCTTTAAGGTTATTGATTGGGTTAAAACTAAGTTTAAACTGTTGAGTCACGTAATAGGTTGGGTCAACCCTATAGACAACTGTAGCGGTGTCGCAACATAGGGGTTCTGTGTCACGTCACCCTTGGCAGTCTACCGGTGTCGTGACATTGGGGTTCGATGTCATGAAACAATCTAAAATATTTTATTTTGGGGTATACTGACTTCTTTGTCGCGACATAGAGGTGTTGTGTCACGAAATCGAGATGGATTTCTCGATTTCTTGAGTCTATTAGTGGTGTCACGACATGGAGGTTCTATTTTGCGACACTAACTCTGTTTTGACCCCTCCTCTTGAATTTCAAATTGCTCGGGACATACATAACTTAATTCTAAAAAATTTTGAGAAAATTAAATCCTAATATAAATCAGTCTTGATGTACTTCTGCCCCCTCCCCCCACTTTAGAGCATACATTACCCTTACTGTAAAGTGAATAAAGCGCAAACAAGAAAACTTCCCTGAAAAGGGTAAATTCTTGTTGTTGTATTGGCATCAAGATTTGTTTGCTCTAAGCGAACAGAAAGCACCTACAAGAAAATACTATGACAAGAAATATGAAATATGCAATATAATATAAAGGAAAATAAATTAATAAATAAAATAAAAAGTAAAAGTAATAAAAAATGAAAGAAAATTTAGAAGAAGAAATTGAAGTTCTTTAAAAGCTGGGATGATCTGTGTCGCCACCATAAAAGAGCCTCCAGTTGGTTCTTGACACCTTAATCTAACATTTTTTTCTATCGATGTATATAAAACTGCCACCTTGTTAGATTCCAATGATTTTTCATTATTTTTTACCATCGTGACATCCACATTGTGAGCCATTTATTACCAAATCTAAGCCAATCCCAAAGTGTTTTTCGGGGTATTATTTCCTCGAGCTTCCTCCCTTCCATGTCGCGTGAAGTTTTGGTTACTTGAGCCTTGCTACCATTTTCAAATGAGAATGAATCAAACTCCTTGACCTCTTCGATTGACACCTTCACTATTATGGCCAGAAAGTGTATTGGCTCTTTTGCACTTTCATTAAATATCGGTTTAAATTCCATGTTAGTTGTTAGTTCATCTTTCACTTCTACCTTTTTGGATAGATCAACTGGTAGTTCAATTGGATCAGAGATTGTTTCGACTATGTTCAACTCATCTTTAATCTTCAGTCACAAGCTCAAGTTGAATCTCATCATGGTTATCGATAACACAAGGGGTTCTCATGATCTGAGTTGTGAATGTAAGACATGTCCTCTTTCCATGGAGGTAGCTCTTCGGATATTTCTTGCATCATTCTCATCATTTGCGCCATCATGTCTAACATGTTTGATAATACCTCAAAGTTGGCTGTCCTCGTGGTTTCACATGAAGGCATCTCATACGTATCACAGAGAGGCTTTTCTGAATGTTCAGGCATATCATGATTTTCTTCAAGTGCCTAATGCAAATTACTAGTGAACTCATGTCGATGCTCGATTATATCAGTACCTTGGTCATTACTCCACTGGTGTGTTGAGGTTATGTTTTCGTGTTGACTCAGCTCTATCATAAACAATTTCTGGTTTTCCATGATCTCTCATTCTTCATATACTCCTTCATTGTATATTTCATCATCATAGTTCATTTCATCGTCAAATCACATGTAACCAGACTCATCCATAGTTAAAAGATCTTTGTTAACTTAGCCTCTATGAGTCAGTGACTAACTAGATAGGTGTTCCTCTCCACTGAGGCATACACTAAGATCTACAAGGAGAAAGAAAAACCTTAGTAAACTAAATTAATTAAAAAATAAAAAATTATAATTGTATCTATAATTTAAAATTTTCCTAATTATTCTATTGAACGCAAAAATTAAAACTAATTTAGTAGCGTTGCCTCCCCAGTAACGGTCTTGTATCATGCTTTCCAAATCAATAAGTATGAATGCTTTGGCACAACTAATTCAAAGGGTTTAGACCTACAACATTTCTTTTTCAGTATGAAAGCCAAAAGAGTGTTTGGGGCATTCATATAATTCATTAATCTATCCTGCAAATTCCCAATCCTCCCTCTGATTTTGAGGCATAGACTTATCCAAAGCACAAAAATGTAATTTCTTTTACCCCTCCTCGTGGCCTCACCAGAATGAATGTACAATTTTGTCAATTTTCTTGCTCATAACAATAAGTTCTTTAAGTGATAAAACATGTTTTATTACTTGAATTCCATCTAAATTGATCCAATTTATAAACAAATCTAGAAGAATAGTCATAATTAATCTTTCTTTCATGATAATTAATTCAAGAACAATACAAAAAGTTTTAAGAGAACTAAAATCAAAGATATTATATATGTGACATCAACATCATAAAAGAATTATTTAAAACAATAATAAATTCTATGACAAAATTATGTCGATAATATCAAGCCCTCTCAATTCTATTTACTCTTAAGCCCATACCAACATGTGTAACGTTCAATCATCAGAGATGATGAAATATTAATAGATTGCTTAAAAACAAAGCTTAATGCATATGCATCGACGACAAAAGCCTTCTCATTTGCCATCCTTATGACCCTTTGTCTGGCAAACTGTGGCACAATTATCACTATTCATGCACATCCCTTTGAATTTTTGATTTAGAGATTCACATTTCCTACCTCCTACTATCGTAGGCCCATCTCTACTTTATTTCATCTTATTGCAACATAAAAACTTGTAAAAAGGTATAGAACATGAAGGTATATATAAATGCATATATATATGAGATAAAAAAATAACTAAATAAACTATTAAAATATAAATAGGACCACACATAGACCTTGTGGTTTATATAATAGTTAAGAGAGATGTTATTAAAAAAACTTAATTTAAGAAATGAATATAAATTGGACTCTCATATCCAAAGTCCATTTGATTAGGTTATATATTAATATTTTATGAATAGCTTAGCATCTTATTTAATCAAGTAATTAAATCAAAAGATAATAAGCTTAGCATAGGTTCAAAACAACCTTTTGTTAGAGGAACCAATAGAAGAGGAAAGTAGCTAAAGCTGATGAGCGAGTGACTTGTGCCATTTTGAATACTATTTTACAAAGTGAGTGATGGAAAGAGATATAAAAGAGCACTTATTTATGTAAAGAAAGTGAAGCACTTTGATGCCTTTAAATACAAATTTGGATTGGAAATTGTGGACGGGAAAAATGGACGATGCCACAAGTGTTATTTTTATAAGTGGTATGAAATTGCATCCATTTACATCATAACTACTAACCAGGCAAAATACCAATAAAAGCCCTTTTTTTAAATTACTGAAATGGGTCGGGTACAAAATTAATTACCGAAATGGGCCTATTTCCCCGAAAACGCATCCACGTCAGTGCATTGTCAGGTGACAAAGCAGGAAAACGCTTCTTCAAGGAAGCGCATTGTCCACGTGGATAGAAAACGCGTCCTTGAGGGCACGCTTTGTGTCCACGTGGACAAAACGCTTCCTTGAGGAAACGTTTTCCCCTTGTCTCTGCATTAGGGTTAGGATTTTGGGTTTTGGGTTTAGGGTTTAGGGTTAGGGTTTTTGGGTTTAAGATTTTAAAAAAATTAAATAAATAAGGGATTAGGGTTTAGGGTTTCTTAATTAAATTAATTATAAATTTTATAAAATTAGATTAGGGTTTCGTGCTTATTTTTTTAAGGGAAAAAATAATTAAATTAGGGTTTAGGGTTACTTGAGTAAATTAATTATAAATTTTTAAAAATTAGATTAGGGTTTAGTGTTAAGGGTTTTAAGAAAAAATCAAATAAATTAGGGTTTAAGGTTACTTGAGTAAATTAATTATAAATTTTAAAAAAATTAGATTAGGGTTTAGTGTTTAGGGTTTTTAAGGAAAAACTCAAATAAATTAGGGTTTGGGGTTTAGGGTTACTTAACTAAATTATTTGTTTATTTAAAAAAGCTCCCACATGGACGCTTTTTTTCTATAGTAGTTGCTGAAAATATAATTTTGAGAAGATGTTTCTGAGCAAATAGTGGCAAAAACGCTTTAAGTAGGATGCATTGTAAGCAAAAGTACTGAAAAAAGCTCCCACGTGGACGCTCTTTTGCTAAGTAGTTCCTAAAAAAATAATTTCGAGAAGACGTTTCTGCGCAAATAGTGTCAAAAATGCTTTAAGCAGGATGCTTTGTCAGCAAAAGTACTGAAAGAAACTCCCACGTGGACGCTCTTTTGCTACAGTAGTTCCTATTTGGCCTTAGGCTATAAATGAGCCAACATTTTTTCTCAGATTGCATAAGTTACAACAAAAAAAATAGATAGGCTAAGAAGGATAGAAACTGAAGATGAGTGAACGTATTAGTGCTATTATTTACTATGATGGTGAGGTTCGTCACACCGAGAACGGTGTTATTTTTTTATTGGAGAATACAGTGCGATTGGTTTTAAACCAGAACATAGATTTGACAGAACTTCTTAAAAGAATTAGGCGTAAAATATTCGAAACAATGTCAATGAAAGTTCTGTTTATTACGTATCAGTTTTGTTCTTCTGTTGATCCGGTGACATATGACTCATTTGACATAAAAGGTGCTCGTACCTTGGAGGCAATGGTGCAAACTGATCTCGCTAGTGGAGCACCCTATATTGAGTTATATGTACAATTTACATCGCCAAATGATGCAGTTGCCACTGCTGTTCGAGAGGTATACACGACCCCCACCTGACACTCGGTTAGTGGGTTACAAAACACGGAACCACCCATGTTTGGTACCGGTGAGGGGACCACGTACGTTACAGATGATGGTGGGTAGAGGATGACTCTGATGTGGATCCACCTCGAGAGCCTGGGCCCGATGGTGCAGAAATTGCATTATTTTCTGAACCAGAGCCTATTCCAACCGAACCTGAAGATGTTGAAGGGGGTTCAAATGAAGAAGAAGGTCCACGATTTAGGGCATACTCGCCTCTAGGCCACATGCATAATGTCGATCTATCTACAGATGATGCGTTGAAGTTTCTAGATCTACCACATAGAATGCATGATCGTACAAGTTTGCTATTGGATTCGGGTGAATTTGAAATTGGTAATGAGTTTTCCAATAAGGATAGTTTTATTGGTGCATTGAAACAACATAGCATCAATAACAGCATTAACTACCACGTGGTTAAATCCGAAGCTGATAAGTTTGAGGCAAAGTGTGCAATGTAAGACGGTACATGTTCATGGAAAATCTACGTGTCATTGAGGGAAAAGACAAGGTTTTGGGAGAAAAAAAGAACAAAGGTCTACATACATGTGCTGCAGGTACAGTATTGGGAGGATTTGGAATAATACTGTTATTATGTAATGTTGTATTATTTAACGTACTTCATTGACAGGTATTTCACAAGATCATCCCAAGATGGATTCAGCTATGTTAGCTAGCTTAACACTTCCCACAGTGAAGGCAGATCCCAGGACTTCAGTGCTGATCTTAATTACCAATATTCGTAGCCAAATGGGGTACAAGCCCTCTTACCGCAAGGCTTGGATAGCTAAGCAAAATTCGTTGGAGAAGATGCATAGTGGGTGGGACGCTTTATATAATGAAATATGGCAGTGGTGTCAAGTGCTAGAGATATATGTCCCAGGTTGCATAACAGACCTTGAAATGGAACATGCGTACTACAATGGTCGATTGGTACATGGATACCAAGTGTTCAAACGCCTATTTTGGACCTTTAAGCAATGTCAAGATGCATTTCTATACTGCAAGTAACTGGTACAAATTGACGGTACCTTTATGTTTGGTGGATATACCCATCAGTTATTGCTGGCAGTGGCACAAGATGGCAGTGGGAGAATTCTTCCAATTGCATTTGCAATAACACCGGGGGAGTCAGCTGATGACTGGGATTTCTTTCTATCTAGGTTAAGAAGGCATGTGTGCCCCCAACCTGATATCTATGTTATTTCAGATCGAGGCACCAAAATACTAGCTGCAATTAAGCGACAGGAAAGCTTATGGCAGTGCACACACTATCGGTATTGTCTAAGGCACGTTGCTTCTAACTACTACAGGCAATATCCATCTAAAAGTGAACAACGACAAGTGGCCAACATAGGTATTTAGTCTCTATTAATATAATTTCGTTTGCCATTTTGAATTTATTCTAAATGAAAGATTGGTATGTAATATTCGCTATGAACTTATATTGGGAGGGTATGAAATAAGTAAAGACCGTTTTCATGAAATGTTGACAGTTTTGCGTTCAATTAACGGTGAAGGCACAGACTACCTCTGTAACATACATTTCGAACAGTGGGCACAAGCATACGACGAAGGCCTACGATATGGTCATATGACCTCAAACCTGGCTGAATGCATAAATTCTGTTCTAAAAGGAATGCATCATCTACCGATAACATTGGTTGTGCGAGAGACATATTTTCGTTTAGCGGCGCTATTTCCAAAGCGAGCAACGAGTTATGCAGGCCAAATGCAGGGAGGCCATGTATGGTGCAGTAAGGTAGTGCAAGAAATTAACAAGGCGAAGGCGCAAGCAAACACCATGCACACAGTATGTCACGATCGAGACAACTTATGGTTTCACGTGACAGAGTTTGACAGACTGCACCAAGGTGTTATTGGCGGGCAATATCGTGTACACTTGCGAAAAAGGACTTGCGACTGTGGATGTTTGACGCACTTCGTTACCCATGCACTCATGTAATTGCAGCTTGTCAGACTCTCCGTCTAGATCCGAGGAGCTATGTCGACAAAGTGTACAAATTACAAAACATGTACAGCATCTGGAGACACATATTCCCACCGGTCCCAGATGAACGTAAGTGGCCGTCTGTATCGCTTACTCCCTTTAAGCTGTTACCAGATAGAGAATTATGTTGCAAACCAAAGGGTCGACCTTGCTCCACTAGAATACGTAACAATATGGATATCCGAGAAACAGCCAATCAACAGAAGTTGTGCGGATGGTGTAGGAACTCAGGCCATACAAGTAGATCATGTCCAAATCGCAATAGTTGAACGTTATTGTAAAAAACTATATTGTATTATTTATATTTTTTAAAATGAAATAATATAGAAATATTCAAAATATTACCTTATTTAAAAGAATTTCTATTTTATTAAAAATATTAAAGTAAATTACAATTACTTTATTTAAAACAACGGTTTATTTTATTAAATGAAATAATATAGAAATATTTAAAATATTACCTTATTTAAAATAATTTCTATTTTATTAAAAATATAAAAGTAAATTTCTATTTTATTACATGAAATAATATAAAAGAATTTCTATTTTATTACATGTAATAGGCATCAATATTCAAAATGTTTGTACAAATATATTAAAATAAAAATCAATCTCCGTGCCCGCCAGATTCAGTGCCACATGGCGGTCGTCGACGGTTACGCGCTAGATTCCTCCTTTGTCCAGCTTCCAATGAGGGTTTTGGTTGCTCTGAGGGGATTCTGGTTCCTCCGGTAGGGGATCTGGTTGTCGATGTTGGGGCGATGACCCACCTTGACAGAATAGTGACTGTGGAGGTGTTTGCATCACCGACAGCGAAGGTGTTTGAAACCCATAAGGTGATGGGGATTGGTAAAAAGAAGAGCTCCCCGACGGCCCCTCGTGCGATCCCTCGTGCGATGGTGGCATATAGATCGGCGGTCCACTTGGCATAATTGAAAATGGAGATAAACCGGGCCATGGACTCTAACCTGCCATAGGACTAGAAAAAGGAAACATATAAGGGTTACGATACATAAGAAGGCTAGGATAAGCACCTGGCATCATCTGAAAGGGCTGTGCTATGGGTGTCGTCGGTTGAAGTGTTGGGTCGGGTGATTGTGTCAGTGCTGTTGCTAGCCCTGGTGATTGTGTGGGCGCTGTTGATGGGCCTGCGTCGTTGTCCCTTCTTCTTGGATTTAAAGGGCCACGTCGTTCCCTTTGGACACACAATTATTGTTGCCTCTCCTCTTTCGAAAGTAAATACGACTTGCCATGGATCCTAAACCATGGGATGTAGTTTGGTATGCACGCTAACTCTGGAATGATGATTGATTCTTGAGTAGGTATATAATCATACCGATCTTCATACATTTGCATATAGTGTGACGAGAATCTCGGCCAATCCGTAAGCAATTATCGTAAGTCGATTCTATGATGAACATCCAACACCTCAAGTGCCACGGGAATCGGTTGTCGGAATCCAAATTACTGTAATACTCTGTCCGACTGGTGCATCTCCACGATCGCAAAGTTGACCAATGGGGCTTTCACATGCCAAGCATTCAAATTTTGGAAGTATTCATCCAGAATTACTGCCTGAATTGCCGGATCCTTGTATGGTGTCCATTAAAACTAAATGAACATGATGGAAATATTAGTTATATACATAATACTAAATACTAAATACTAAATACTAAGTACGAATCGACTATCTAATTATGTATATCTATTTTATTTAATACTTGTGCTTCTGACCGTTGGTCTAATAGAAGCCATATATCTTCAAGAGAGGTAGGTAATCGAGCATAACTTGCCGAATGGTTCCACCTAATTAAATAAATTTTTAGCATACGATTATATTTTAAATCTACGTAATAATTGTAAAATCTAATATAAAATTTACCTCGTTATGAGTGGGAATGCATATGGGTGGTCCACTCGAGGACGTAAAAATATAAAGTGAAACCGTGCCCATGACTACAGTAATGATAGGCAACCTCTAATTTTTGCTTTATTCGGTCATGTCGCCCCGCACATCTCCCGGTACAATGTTGCCAACATGGTAGACCCCCAACTAAATTCACCAACTGCTCTAAAATCAACGAGTTTCAATAGCCATCTCAGATGTACAAGGTTCCGTGACAAGTCCGGCATCAGATAACCTCCAATTATGTCAAGAATGTATGCCCGAGCATATCAAATTCTTTCTAGTTCGGTAGAATCATCATTCAACTCCGGGAATGTGTCTCGTAACCAGCCCATCTCGATCCAACCTCCGTTAATATTATCTGGAATAGCACCCAAAAGCTCGTAGCATATCGCTCCCTAATCACTAGATTGAACAGACCCGGTGACTGTGTACCCGTGCACCGGCAATCCCAATTGCAAATTTATGTCTTCTAATGTGATAGTACACTCTTCACATGGAAGATGGAATGTGAGTGTCTTGGGTCTCCATCTCTCTATCAACGCACTAATGAGTTTCGGGTCCAACTTGCATCCCCAGCATACTATTGCCACGTGCCAAAAACCCACTTCCCGCAAGTAATTCTCTATCAACGGTGATGGAGGACCATGCATATTACGGATATAGCATTGCAATATCCGATTTACAGACTTTTATAAGAAATAATAAAATAAAAATTATTTAAAATTGCATAAATGAAAAGAATCTTAAATAATATTTAAAAATTAAATTTAACACTTACCATTTTCATTTGTTCGATAGATATGTGCTTGTTATCGAGACGAATTAATTCTCCAGCCATTGCTAACACGATCAAATTTTTATGATTTAAAAAAATTCAAAAAAATAAAATTAGAGCTTTTTTTTTAAATAATTAAAGAGAGCTTTAAGAGGAATTTGAGAGAAATATGAGAGAATATTGGAGAGAAATATGAGAGAATTTGAGAGAAAGGATTTAAGTGTGAAAAAAATGAAAGGGGGATTTTATAGTTTTTTTTTAAGCGTTGGGGGGTTCCAACGGTTTTTTTTTTGACCGTTGGTACTGTAGCGACACGGGGAAAATGCTTCCTCAAGGAAGCACTTTGTCCACACGGACACAAAGCGCGCCCTCAAGGACGCGTTTTCTATCCACGTGGACAAAGTACTTCCTTGAGGAAGCGTTTCCCTGCTTTGTCACCTGACAACGCGCTGACGTGGACTCGTTTTCAGGGAATTAGCCATTCCAGTAATTAATTTTTTACTGGGCCCATTTCAATAATTTTTTAAAAAAAGGACTTTTATTAGTATTTTGCCCCTACTAACCCCATAATGTTTCACTTCTTTTTCTTATTTTTTAATTTAAGTAACTAAATAATTTGACATTTTCTAGTCCATTGAAGTAGGGGTGAAGCCAAAATGTTTTCTCGCTAAAACTAAGTTATATATTTTTATAAGAATTAAAATACAATTTCATCAATGTATTAGCTTTATTATTCATAATTTTTTCAGCAATTAAATCAAAATTTATTCATTGGAGGGACTATAATTTTACCGTATATTATTCACAATTTTATAAATTTTGAATGGGCTAAAGGGGAATTTTCCTTTTCAGAAGGGATAAAACCCCTACCTGTCCCTGTTGCTGCCTTTGTATTGAATAGATCGCTTTTGACATTACATTACAATGTTTTTTTTATACAATGGTGTAATCTTATGGGTTTAATGTTTGAATGATTGAGGTCAAGAGTTTAAGTACACTCACCTTATAGTTTTTATGGTTCCTAGGACAATGTCCATTTTCATGGACGAAAGTTGTAGGAGGTAACCCCCATGGATGTTGGACATTTCTTGTGTTGAATCTTTCACCTAGAATTTAGTGCAAGTTATTGTGGAAGATAATTGAATATCATGGAGAGGTCATTGACAAAATCATTTAGAAGAAAGGATCCAAGAATGGGAGAAGATTTGGTTTCGTGAGATTTCCCAACATTACAAATGCAAAAAGAGCAAGTGGAAGACTTAATCCTAGTTCTTCATTTTGTTTCTAACTAGCTTTTGGAGCCAAAAGCACTTTTGACACTCTAAGCATTGAAGAAAGGATTAGTTTGGAATCGAAAATTCATTTCGAACAAGCTTTTAGACTTAACCTAAAAAGTCCAGTAAAAGAGCTTTTGACTTTCGAATGTAAAATTATCAAAATACCACAATTAATTCCTTCTCCATCCAATTAAAGATTAATTAATTTTCAGATAATATTTATTTTACAACTAAATAAATTCATAGGAATCAAATAAGTTTTTTTTTTAAGTTTAAACATAGCACTTAGGAATGAGTTTATAGATTAATACAAAAAAAAAATCTTAGTTTTCTCTAATATGGTTTAAATGTTTAAATTAAATTTTACAAATATTTTTTATTAATTGTTTACAATGTATTTTAATTTTATATTGCATGTATTAGTATATTAAATTATTTAAATACAATTTAAGTTAACTTATATTTTACTTTGGAACATCATATTTAAAATGCACACTTTAACTTTCGACATCAATTTTTGAGAGCAATCCCAAATAGTTGATCCGTTGAGAAAATCCTACATAACAATTAATTAATCACACCTACACTAACTAACCCCCCATAAGAGGATTAGTTCCTCATAGAATCTGTAAACATAATAAACTTGATAAATAAGATAAGCATAATGAACAAGTCAAGAATAAGGTTTAAGAGAATCCTAATTATATTTTATAGATGAAAGTGTAGAAATCTAAGAGAGTTTGATCGCATCTACAAATCAAGTTCTTTGAAGAAGACAAACAGAAATAACTGAAAATAAATATAAAGCCTAAATAAAAGAAAACTTAAACTAAAATAAGAAAGAAAATTCAAAACTATGAAAGTTGTCCTTCAACAAGTGTTCAATGAGCCTATTTATAGAGTTAGGGTTGGTCGTTCTCCTTAGCCCTAAGTTCACTGACATTTTCCTGTTAATTTTCATTGTGCTGACCAAAATGCCCTTCGCTCATAATTCTTCTCATATAGGGTCAGTATTGCGACAACCAGTGCATGTGTTGCAACATTGAAGGTAGTATACTCTGGTTCAGGTTGGCCTTGAGGGGTGTTTCGCGACATCCTCTGGTTGTGTCGCGACAGCAAAGGCAGTATTGGAATCTTTGCACTCTATCCTCTATACAAGGACATTGAATTTCCCATGTTGCAACACGACGACCAACTTTGAGCTCTTATGCCTTTAAATGATGTGTTGCACACTCACTAAGTACGTTATCTCACCCTTAGGCCTCATTCGACCCCTAAGGTCATAAAATGACTCAATTTACACTTTTTATTTAGTTAAAACTAAAATAGAAAAACTAACTAAAACATAATAGAATTGCTTGTATTCAATCTCCTTAAGTATGAAAAGTAGTTTAATATGCTACACCGAATTACAACAGATGAAACCCCCACACTTAGGTCATTGCTTGTCCTCAAGCAAAGAAAACTAAAAATGAAATAAACGGTGACCCTTGAACAAGTATGATACAAAGATTGGTTTGGAAACCCATAACTAGGCATATTAGTATTTACACTTAACTCTGGAAGGATATATCAATGTCTTACCACTTTCAATACCAACCACCCAAGTTTAGTGTATTACAAAGTATACAAACATTAAGGTCTTGAAATATATGAATCCATCAATAAATCATACAAGTAATTTGGTTATCCTAGCATAATACAAATAGTTATTATTGAAATTACTTAATACAATATCAGTTCATGAATAAGTCTACCTAGGTCACATAGGGCTTTTCAACTTGTAATGTTTTAGGGTGAAAAACAAGTATGAAATTCAAGAACAAGAAGTATAAAATAGTTTCAAGCACGAATGTAGTTAGGCATATCGTATTGTTCCCTATTCTCCCCTATTAATAACCCTTGCCCGCTCACCGCCTTATTTCTCCTTCTGTCACCTCCCTTATTTCTCTACATATGAAGTTAAAACATAATAAAGAAACTACAACTAGCTCATGGGTTTTTATACACTAATGACTGAGTTTTTCTACTTTTGTGACTTTGTCACCTTTGATCTTTTTCAATACATGTCACTCATAATGCTTTTTTTACGTATTTTTTCTACTCGTATTGATTTTCTTTCAGAGTTTTTCTTTCTTTTTTTGTCACATGTTGGCTAACCTATAGTCACTATATCACACTGCTTCTTTCTATTTCACTCTAATTTTACAAAATTCATCATGATGTATCTACTTAACCCTCAATACGCATGGTCAAACGTCTAAATTCATGTAATTCAGGACCAAATAAAAAGGGTAAGTACAAATTAATAGTTTTGGCTTGGGTTTTGTATGAAGGTTCATCAATAAGTGTTTTTTGTCACAAAATAGGTACTAAAGATTGATAAACAGGGTTAGATTTTAGCTCTTGGTTTATACCAAATGGTGCCTTAAGTTATCCCTAGGTATTTCAATATTCACAAATTTAATCGATCAAGCAATCACAATTTCAACTATTTATCATGCATACTAGCATGCTCGTTTCCCTATATTTTATATATCATTTGGTAGATTCAATTATTCAATACTTATTTACAGTGTAATATATAGAACTTAGTAGTCTAATAATTGAAAATTTAAAATCATTCACTACCATGCCAAATCTGTAGTAAATTCAATCAACCTATGTACATGTTCCTAATTAATCACTTGTATTTCTACAAGCTCAAGCACACTTTGACAATCAAAATTAAAAGAAAAGCATAAAAATTAAAATCAACTTTCCTTTGTTACCCCCCACACTTTTGATAACAAATTTTCCTAATGTGCAACCCTGAATATATAAGGAAAGAATTTACCCAATTAATCGTGATATCTCTGTGGAGTAATGGTGGGTGCTCCCTTCTTTTTTTGTTGAAAGCTCAAAATTGTCGTGCTTCTTTCATGTGAGGTTCCTACATAGAAATATTCAAACTGTAAAAAAAGTTACTTGATTGATCATGACATTGTCGTATTCTTATGGTGGGTGCTTCTTTCCTTTTTAGTTTACGTTTGTCGCTGTAGCGCTTTCTTCATATTGGGTTCCTACATAGAAAATTTAGAACAAAAACATATATATAAACCACTGTTACCCCATTCTAATCTAAAATAAGAAATAAAAATCATCCTAATTAATTTTTTTTACAAATTCAAAAATTAAAAATCATCTTTTAATCATCAGAATGGGGCGATTGCCCCCTCTATCGGAGCTGTCCCTCTGCCTGAGGCGTGGCCTCGAAAGGAGCCTCTACCCGATGAATGTGCATGTCGAGTTGGGTTATAGATGATTGGCCCATCTTTGTAGATTGTTGCAGCAAAAATGCCACCTTATAATCACCATCATCCTCCTCTTGATAGTCTCTCTCCATGTCTTCCTCATCATCATCATCTTTCTCATCCTCATCATCTGATTCTCTTCCTTGCTCCTCGGATTGGTGATGATATTACATTGGCTCATATTTATTTGGTGGAAAATTTGGTACTCGCATCTATTTTTCCTTGCTAATTTTTTTGAACCAGGCTCATCTCTTGCATCCATCTTACCATCCACTTTACATCCGATATATCGTTTCTCATATTTCCTTCCCGAGCTGATGTCATTTCCTTTTCAAGGATGCTAGAACATCCATCTTTTATTTTCTGCATTGCTTCCAATCTTCTATTTGTTTTCAGTAGAGCTCGACGTATTGAGTGTATATAGAATCTACTATCAAGCTCTTTGATGGCCTCATGAATTCTTCGGTTGGTAGCATTGGACCCCAGTCTTTTTGCAAAGGGTTGTCACCAGATGAGGGTAAAAGACTCTGGCTTTCTGGTCCTTTATGCATTGTATCATAATATGGTATATCCATCTCCCGACATATATATGTTTCTTCTGCAAAATACCATATAACAAAATAGCTCAGAAAGTATTAACGTTAGATATGTTTAGAGCAGGTGCAACACGAGCGCATAAAAATTGCATCCACATTTTTGCAATTGGAAACATAATATCTTGATTAAAAGATGTTGGACCTTCGATACTCGGCCGGTGTTTCCATTCACCCCTACCCTCAGTGAAGTACTTCACAATGTTATTCATGTCTATGTCTTTGAAGTATGTCAAATTAGTATTATCGAGGAAATCAAATTCATAGTATGATACATTGTAAAATTACAAATTTCTCTAGGGGTGATGCACACCTCTTTACCCCTTACTGGTACTGTTCTGAAACCACACCATACGATCTCCTAGACTCTTCATCTCTAAGTAATACATAGAATTCTTGTACTACGAGAACAATGATAGTTTTTATTATGATTACCTCAAAACATACCAATCTATGCTATTGAACCAATGATAGTTTTTATTATGATTACCTCAAAACATACCAATCTATGCTATTGAACCAATGCCCAAATCTATCCACACAAGAGCATCAATGGTTCGAAACCCCTCTTCTGTATGAACGTCTTTCCTTGAAGTTCTAAGAGAAATTTCTCGATGTTTGGGTTTGGAAAATTGAAAGGATTCACAATCATCGGTGCCTCTTGTTCATTAGTTCATCTACCTTTCCACAAAGGCATTTTTCGTAAGTTATTTAACTAGAGTCACTAATAACCATGTAATATATTTGAAAAATGAAAAATGCATTGTAACAGTAAAAATTAGAAAGGAACCCTTAACCTTGTTTGAATGCTTATGATTCCTTGTGAGAATTTGTTGCAAATTCGTTGATGATGTGGAGCTTATACCTACAAAATAAAAAAAGGACAAGAAATAGAAATTGCAGCAAGAATAATGAGAAAAGAATATAAGATAGGGATTAGGTTTTTTTTTTAATTTAAAAGGGATTTTGGAGGTTTTTGAGAGGGTGTAGAGTTAAAGATTGTTTAGAAATAGAGTTAGAGTGTTGTTTTTTTGACTAAAATTATTTTAAGGTTAGAAAATTAGGTAAAATTAAGTTTTTGCCATTGGGTTTACATAATGGGTCGAGTCAACCCTTCAAAAAATTACAGTGATGTCACGACACAGGGGTTCCTTATCGCGACACCCTTTGCAAGTTGTTAATGTCGCGACATCAGGGTTCAATGTCACGACACACCTTGAAATTTTGGGATTTGGGGGCTACTATCTTCAATGTTGTGACACAGGGGTACTTGTGACGCAACATCAACTAGGTTTTTAAAATCTTTTTGATTTGGCCTCAATGTAGCGACACCAGCCTTATTTGGCCCTTTTTCTTAAATTCCAAGGTGCTCGCTACATACATTACCTACGTCTAAACAGTTTAAATAAAATGAGATCCTAAGCTACCTGTAGTACTATATAAGCCTATTATAATACAATAATTTACAAAAGTTAACATGATGTAAGAAGGATCAGGTGTTGTTGTCAAATTCATCTGCCAGCTCTGTTAATCTATCTTTGGATGTTTTCTCTTTTGGTTGTCTATCGAAATTTTTCGAACATCTGTCATACCATTCCACCATGCTCTATTTATCTCACCCTCAAAATTTAGTCTTTCATCCTGCATCGATCATAGAAAACACCTTTCTCCGATCAAGGTTGTTAGATAAATTTATAAACATTTTATAGCATACTTGTCTTGTAACACCCCTAACCCATCTTCATTGCTGGATTCGGGTTACGGAGCATTACAATGCATATCGAATACAAATAACACCATTTAAACATACACTTATTAATTACAAATTAATAATTCAAATCAAACATTATTCTTATCATACAAACATTTACATGTCTTACATTGAGTATATGAGACCTAAAAATGACTTTGGAATCAATCAAGAATCAATCAGATTTAAAAAATAAAATACGAAAAATTTTGAAAACAAGGGCTACACGGCTGTGTGGCCAAGCCGTGTGACAAAGCCCAGGCCATGTGGTTCAGGGACATGGTTGTGTGGCCAACCATGTAAAAGACCGTGTAACACTTTTACTTTACACTCAATTATAACAATTCATAATTAAATTTCATTAATCGCAACTCAATTTCAACAATTAGAAATCACCATAATTCATAAACATATAACTTTATTCAATAATGCTAGGAACTTACCTAGATTATGCTTCCGGTTGACTCGCAGTGACTAATTAGAAATTTTCTCTTTTCCCCGGTCAACCTCTGTAAGATTTAATGCTTGATCTCTACAATGATTAAATTCAATATATCAAATTCAAATAAATATTTCAACTCATTTTATGCATAGAACCCTTAAGTCTTATTAATTACATATTTTCCTAAACTTTTACATTTCTCACTATTTAGTCCCTAAACCCAAAAATTCAAATTTAATAAAATTTCTCAAATACCCAATGCTAGCCAAACTTATTTATATTTTAATACAATCCAAAATTATTCACAGTTCTCAAAAATTCCATGTTAATTTTAATATTTTATCAAATTAATCCTTTAACTAAAAATTAACTAAAATCACTTTACAACATAGTTCTAAACAAAAATCAAGACTAAAATTTCATCATTTAACATAAAAAAATAACTAAGATTTATCAATGATAAAATCCAAAATATTCAACAGTTTCAAAAACGGTGATACGGGTTAAGTGAATCTAGTTGCAACGATCCCAAAAAGATAAAAATATATTACAAACAAGTAAAGAAATTGTTTACATGCATAAAACTAATGCCACCGAACCTTCAAGCTCTTAAAAATGGAAATTCAAGTTTCTTTGTTTTTGTTTCGGTGAGCAACAATCAAGAATATGGTAACCATTATTTTTTTATGTTTTACTTTTATTATAATATTTTTAACTTTTAATTTAATGTATAAAATGCAATAAAATACCTATTAACTGCCCCACTATTAAGAAAATGGTGTATTTACAGGGAAATCCTTCTACTCAATTTAATTAAACCATTTAATCATTATAATTCAATAACGATTAAGTTTTATATCTTTTATAATTTAGTCCTTTTTCCTTAATTAACTATCTAAATAATAAAATTTTCGAACCGAACCTTCAAATACCAAAAACAATCCATTTTACAAAAATATTTGAGAGCTCATTTTACAGAAACGAAGTTCTGATACCTCATTTTTCAAAGCCACTTGACTTTCTGGACAACCACTTATACTTTAAATTTTGCTCAATTAGAAAATTTTAACCAAATCAAAATTCATTATATTTATATTTTACCCACATAAATAAAATAAAATAATAAAAATTCTCGAACTCAAAAGTCAGATTTGTGGCTCTGAAACCACTATTTTTTACACCACTAAAAATGGGTTGTTACATGTCACATCCCAAAATTGGGTCTAGAAGTTTTGAGGGTAGGTGTAGAATTTTGTCTTGAATTTGAGTTTAGAAATTCAGAATGTAGTAACCTGATAAATATCTTTGTCTACGGCTTTTGAAAATTAAACCAATTTATGAAAATAGTGTGAAAAGGCTTTTACAATTTAAATAGTGGACTATTTTGTAAAATGGTTTAATTTAAGAGTAGCTTAAATACAATTATACCAAGTTTTAAAAATTAGCCCATCTTTTCCCCTTTCACTCTAATAGTGACGGGAAAAAAAAGAATAGAAACATTCCCTTCCCATTCTTGTCGTCAATTGAATCCCTAAAACCTCATTCACCAATTTTGATTCTCAAAACTCTAATCTCTTTTATTTTTACCATCTTCTAAACACCAAATGTAACACACCTAACCTATCTCCGTCGTCGGAGTAGGTTTACGGGGTATTATCGTACAATTGAAAACATTTAAACATCATATCATTTACATATTAATAATATCATAAACCATTCATTCATATGCATACTGTCCCTAAATCGAGCCTTCGAGGCCCTAGAAATAGTTTGGAAGCAATTCAAGACTAATTTGAAACAATTTGGAAAGTTGAGGAAAAGGACACAAAATTTAAAAAACAAGGATCACACGGCCGTGTTGTAACAGCCCGTTTTCAGTGAAATTAGAACAATGGTTTTGGGACCAAAAATATGACGAGTAAATTATTTTATTATTATTTTAATGTTTATGGAATGTTGTCGGGACGTATTAAAATTTCATTAAGAATTTTTTATGTTTGCATGTTTAATTGTGTAAAAAGGACTAAATTGCAAAAAATTGCAAAAGTAGAGTTCTATTAGTTAAAGGTCTCTATTAGTTATGAAATTTAAAGTGATTTTTGATAAAAATGTCATTTAAGGAGTTATTCGTAAAAGTAGTAAAAATTCATGGTAAATTTGTGAAATGATGGTTTATATGGGTTGACATAGGTCCTTAATTTGTGAAATGATGGTTTATATGGGTTGACATAGGTCCTTAATGAATTCAGCTAGCATGAAATAAGGATGAAAATGCTTAGATTTTAAATTATGAGCTTAAAGACTAAATTGTGAAAAGTTAAAATGCTAGGGACAAAATAGTAATTTTGCAAAATATGATATATGGATTGAATTAAATAATAGAAGAATTAAATGTATACAATTTGTCTATTTAGATCAAGATAGACTTGATACGGATCTAGATCGAGGAAAAGCTAAAGCCTTAGATTAGTTGATCTCGTTTTTACATCTTTTTCATCGATGTAAGTTCGTATTAGTAAATATCATTTTAATGTTATTTTGATCTATATCTTAATGTGTTATTTTCCATGTAACTAAATGATGTATATTCAATGATGTCACGACGATTATCGAGTCCCATTTGAACCTTAGGAATTCGTAGGATACAAATGACATGTCATTAGGGTTTTCATGTTTCGGGTGCTGCTCTTGAATGTCCTACCTATGGCTGAGGTCCTGTATTTGTTGCGGATACTTCATAGCTCATTTGAGTAGTATCATGTAGCTTACATTTTGACCCACAACTCGTGTGAGCAGGCCCATTTCACAGCTCGGTTGAGCAACGATGTAAAGGAAAGGTTGCAATTATATGTTTAGCACACTTCGTATGAGCTTTCCCGAGTATCTGATGATATTCTAAATGGTTCAATAGGGATGAAAAGGAAAGGAACGGTAATTATTCAAATGAACTATATCATGAAATTATGAAAAGCATTGAAATGGAAAGCTTTAATGGAAGTATGTTTATGTTCATGAAAATGATGTTTTCTGTAACAGCCCATTTTTTTGTGGTGTCAAAAATAGTGGTTTTGGGGCCACCAAATCTGACAACTAAGTTTGTAAATATTATTATTTAATATTTACGAGTCAAATGTGATTTTAAAAAGGTTTTTGATTTGATAATTTATGTTATAGGTGATATATTAAGTTCAAATGGTAAGACCCTTAGGTCAAGTGGTTTTATAAAATGAGGTATCTAGACCTCATTTCTATAAATAGAGCTGTAAATATTTTTATAAATATTTATGGAGTGCCATTAAGGTGGTATTAAAGTTTCGTTGAAAATTTTCGATGTTTCGATAGTTAATTAATTAAAAAGGACTAAATCATAAAAGATGTAAATTTTGATCACTATTTAATTTGAGTGATTAAATGGTTAATTAAATAAAGGAAAAGGGACTTAAATGGTATTTGGACCATTCAAGGTGTTAGTGGACAACAATGGACATGAATTTGATATTTTATTTAATTATTAACCAAGATTAAAATGGTGATTTGATAATTAAATTAAATAAATAAAACCAAATTATTTATTCATCTTTTACATTGTCTTCTTCACTGATTATTGAGGCAGAAAGAATTCATTGTTAACCTTGTATTTTTGACAATTTGAAAAGCCAAGTTGATCAAGTTCGAGTGGAAAAATCAAAGAGAATGGAAAATTACCAAAATACCCCTAAACTTTGGTATTTCTGCAAGTTAGCCAAGTAAGTTCGTATGAACTGTATTCTATAAAATTTTGATTAAATTGAATGTTAATATGTGATTATACTATGATTAAATCAATATATATGTGTTAGTATGTAATTTATCGTGTAATGAAAATGATGTTTTCTGTAACAGCCCATTTTTCAGTGGTGTCAAAAATAGTGGTTTCAGGGCCACCAAATCTAACAACTAAGTTTGTAAATATTATTATTTAATATTTACGAGTCAAATGTGATTTTAAAAAGGTTTTTGATTTGATAATTTATGTTATAGGTGATATATTAAGTTCAAATAGTAAGACCCTTAGGTCAAGTGGTTTTAGAAAATGAGATATCTAGACCTCATTTCTATAAATAGAGCTATAAATATTTTATAAATATTTATGGAGTGCCATTAAGGTGGTATTAAAGTTTCGTTGAAAAATTTCAATGTTTCGATAGTTAATTAATTAAAAAAGACTAAATCGTAAAAGATGTAAATTTGATCACTATTTGATTTGAGTGATTAAATGGTTAATTAAATAAAGGAAAAGGGACTTAAATGGTATTTGGACCATTCAAGGTGTTAGTGGACAACAATGGACATGAATTTGATATTTTATTTAATTATTAACCAAGGTTAAAATGGTGATTTGATAATTAAATTAAATAAATAAAACCAAATTATTTATTCATCTTTTACATTGTCTTCTTCACTGATTATTAAGGCAGAAAGAATTCATTGTTAACCTTGGATTTTTGACAATTTAAAAAGCCAAATTGATGAAGTTCGAGTGGAAAAATCAAAGAGAATGGAAAATTACCAAAATGCCCCTAAACTTTGGTATTTTTGCTAGTTAGCCAAGTAAGTTCGTATGAACTGTATTCTATAAAATTTTGATTAAATTGAATGTTAATATGAGATTATACTATGATTAATCAATATATATGTGTTAGTATGTAATTTATCGTGTAATGAAACAACGTAAATCTAACAACGTGCAACAACTACCAAGCCCCGTTTGAACCTTAGGAATTCGTAGGATACAAATGATATTTCATTAAGGTTTACATGATTTAGGTGTTGGTCTTGAACGTCCTATCGATGGCTAAGGTCCGGCATGTGTTGCGGATACTCCACGACTCGTGTGAGTAGCATCGTGTTGCTACGTTCTGACTCATAGCTCATGTGAGCATACGTATTCACAACTTGTGTGAGCATATATCTATAGGAATTGATGAATTACAGTTTTATGAGTTAGCAATTTGTGTGAGCTATCTCGGGTATCCAACGGTATTCTAAACGGCTCATCGAGCGTGATTTGAAAGGAAATAGTAAGAGTTTGATATGAACTAAGACATATTCACATGTGAATTGCATTGAATTGGTGGTACATGGATAAATGTAAGTTGAGATGGATGATATATCCATATTTTACATGCTTAAATGTTGTGATCATCTATGAGTAAATTGCCTATGTCTAATGCTTATATTTCTAACATGTTTGGTGTGAATGCTTAGGCTTTAGTCAAGCTATTGGTTGGATTGTATTATGCTTACTTATAAGTTATACATTGAAATGGTAAGTGCCCAAATAATAATATGCTTGTCTTCATGAAAGAGTGGTAAGGTTTAAATTATGTAATTTCTTATGAAATGGTTTATTATGTGATTAATTACAAAAGAACTATGTTTAAATGCACTAGCTTGTGTCTATGGTTGATGATATGCTTATGTCTTGTGTGTTATGCATATCAAATGGGTGTAGAAAAGTAATGAAATAGTGAGTTAATAGTTGATGTGTAAAATGATGAAAAAGGGAATGATGATTTTAATTGATATTGTTATTTAAGCTAAAGAAAGTAAATACAATAGAAAGTAATGAAATGCAAATGAAAGTAAGAAAATTTGAAAGGGTTTAAAGTTTTATAAAATCCTACTATGCTAGGGATGATATGTATATGTGATGTTGTGGATTTATTCACTTTTTGAGTTATTGAATATGGTTTCATGAATCTAGCGGTATCGGTATAAGATTATTCTTGATATGTATAAATTTCATTTTTGAAATGGATTGATATGACTAAAGTTTATACAAGCTGGCTAAGCATTCATTGCTTACATAGTTGTTTTTCCTTTACTTTTTAGATTATCAAAAGCTCGATCAGGTTAGAAGCTCGTCGGACATTTATCACACTATCCAACGGTTATATCGGTACATTTTGATGTCTTGGTTAAGGTTAGAATGGCATGTATAGGTGGACTATGTCTAATTTTTAATTGATAAGTTTGGTATATATGTGCCATTTTGGTTCATGATTATGGCAAGAAATGTTTCCTTGGATTTGAGTTACTTAAGATACTATTGATAGCTTGTTGGTTGGGGTTAATATGGTCAAATTGGTGTATGTTTTGAAGTGAACAAAATTGGTATGGTTGTTATGTATCAATTATGTTATGTTTTGGCATGAAAACAAGTTAAGTGATAATTGGTTAAATATGCACATGTATATGTGTTTTGGTTGATGTCATAGCCATTATGTTTTGGCTTGTAATTATGGTATATATATGTGACCTTATAATGGTTTATTTTATAGTCTTTATGATGCTTAAATGATGGAAGTTGAAATGGTATTTAAAATGTGTGTAATGGAATGTTCTTTGACATGGTTGAATATAGTTCTTTTGGAATTTGGAATGTAGTGGACATATATTGCTAATGGTGCTAAATTTCAATTGGCCAATTTGGTATTTTGGTGTGAATTTGATAGGTAAATAAAGTGGTAAGTTTTGGCATAAACTTAGTTATAAGTTGATTGAACTTTTGTCTAAACTATGCATATGGTTATACATGTTTAATTGTTGTGATTGAGGTGTGTTTTGGGCAACTTGGTTGTATGCACATATACCTTATTGGTTTAGCTTGTGAATACATTATTTGGCGCATTCTGAATGATTATTTACATATGGGAAATTGGTTGTAGGTGTGTGCATGATTGGGTGAGAAAAGCTGGCTTGGAAATAGCCTATTTTTCGTCCATACAACCAGGGACACGGGCGTATGTCTCAGCCGTGTGTGACACATGGCCATGCGACATGGTCGTGTGTCCTCTGTAGCTTACAAAGGTAGCAACTCAGACAGTTTCACGGCCTAGTACACAGCCTAGCACACGGACATGTGAGGCTACTTCGAAGGGGACACAGCCTGGCACATGGGCGTGTGGCTTGGCCGTGTGACCCAACTCAGAAAGTTACATGGGCACAGTCACGGGCTGGGACACGGCCGTGTGTCCCTACTTCAAATGCCCACACAGCCTAAGACACGGGCGTGTGTCTCAGCTATGTGAGTCACATGGCCTGGCCACACGGTCGTGTGACCCCTACAGTTTGTAAATTTTCATCTTTTTCCAAAAATTTCTATATGTTTTCGATTTAGTCCCGACTTGTTTCTAATGTGTTTGTAGGGCCTCGAGGGCTCGTATAAGGGACAATATGAATGATATTGATTGATTTTGCTATGATTGGTGTTGGGTTATTAAATGATTAAATTTTTTTATCGTTTTGAAACGTAAACTCCTGTAATACTTTGTAACCCTATTACAACAACGGATACAGGTTAAGGGTGTTATATTTTCAAATGAAATATGTTCATGTACACATAGCTTACCTTATGTTAATTCAAGTGAATTATGTTTGAACGAACTAAGATGTGTTGTTAATGGTGTTTAGGCTTATGCCAAGCTTATGATTAGATTATGTTATGTTTAATCTTAATGTTATGTATTGAAATAGTAAGTTATGTTTCATGTTTTACAAACTTACTAAGCATTATGTGCTTATGTCGTTTTGTTTCCTATGTTTTATAGATAATCGGAAGCTCAATTGGTTTGGAAGCTCGTCGAAGATCTATCATACTATCCAGGGTTTATATCAATAGTTTTTTATGCTTTGGCTAAGGTTATAATGGCATGTATAGGTGGACTTGTGTTTGATGTTTAGTTGAATGCTTAGATGTTGATTTTGGTATTTATGAGTTTGTTGTTTTGGTACCATTTTGATGATGGTTGAATTGTGTCAATTTGGTACATATGATGCTTGAATGGTAAGGCTTATATGGTAAGTTTATGTGAAAGTGATATAGGTCAAGTTATGATATGTTTTGAGATAGAAATGAACTTGATGTTTATGAATGAAATATGGTCAAGTATATGTATATGTTTAGGTATATTTGTATGTTTGCATTTGAGGTGCATTGTATGGCATATTGGTTGAATGGATTTGGTCTTTTGAGTTGGTCTTTTGAGTTGGTTATTTCATGCATGTTTTGGTAAGGTTTTGATGCTTTAGTCATGTGCACAAAATGTTTTTAGGTGCATGCTTGTTTTGATGATGGAAATGGCTTGATTTTGGTCAATTTCATGTCCACAAGACCTGAGACAGGGGCATGTGACTTAGCCGTGTGTGACACACAATCAGGCGATACAACCGTGTGTCCCTTGTAGGATTTAATGCAAACAAGCCAGGCTGTTACATTGCCTAGCACATAGCCTGGCACATGGGCTTGTGTGTCTAGTTCGAGAGTTACACGGCCTGGCACACAGGCATGTGGCTTGGCTGTGTGACCCAACTCAAAGAGTTACACAGGTGAGGACGCGGGCTAGGACACGGCCATGTGTCCCTATTTCGATTGTTACACGGCTTGAGACATGGGCGTGTGTCTCCACCCTGTGAGTCTCACGGCCTGGCAACACGGCTATGTGACCCTTGCAGTTTGAATTTTCTAATTTTTTCCTAAACTTTCCAAATATTTCCAATTTAGTCCAGATTGTTTCTAAAGTATTTTTAGTGTCTCAAGGGCTCGATTAAGAGGCAATATGCATGTGAATGAGTGTTTTATATCATGATATGTCAATGTATGAAATGTATGATTTAATTTTTAAATTGTACGATAAGGCTCTGTAACCCTATTTTGGCAACAGATACAAGTTAGGGGTATTACATTAAGTGGTATCAGAGCTATAGTTTAGTCGATTCTCAGACTAAACGTACCATGTACGAGTCTAGAAATACATGGCATTATATAACCTGTGATAATGTGATAAATCCTAACTCTATTTGGACTATGTTTTCATATAGATAAAATGTCATCCAACCGAACTGATTCCGATGAAGTAGAAAGTAACGCGCAAGCCTCCATTCACAGAGCAACGTCTAGTGGAAGTAGGCACATATCTAAGGGCCGGGGAAGAGAGGCTAAGGAAGCTTTCTTCCAGATGATGAATGAATGGTTCACCGAGTTCGTACGAACGAACCCAATGGCTCAACGACCTCTACCCCCACCTATACCCTCAGCCAGTACGAGTGAGAAAGCCTCTAGTTGATAAAACACATAAATATGGGGCTAAAGAGTTTAGAGGTACATTCGAAGATGATCCAGAAAGAGTTGATTTCTGGTTAGTAAAAACGATGAGAGTTTTCAACGAATTATCAAGTACACGGCTGTGTGACCCGTAGAGTTTAAATTTTCTAACTTTTTCCTAAATTTTTCAAATGTTACCAATTTAGTCCCGGATTACATCTCAAGTATTTTTAGGGACTCGATGGCTCGATTAAAGGATAATATGTATGTGAATGAGTGTTTATATCATGATATGTTAATGTATGAAATGTATGATTTAATGTTCAAATTTTACGGTAATTCTCTGTAACCCTATTCCAGCAACAGATACGAGCTGGGCTGTGTGACATGGCCCTAGACCATGTAACATTTGAAATAAGGACACACAGCCATGTCCCAGCCCACGTCCTCAATCGTGTAACTCACGAAGTAGGTTCACACGGCCATGTATCACACCCATGTGCCAAGCCGTGTAACTCTTCAAGTTGTTCAACATGCCCGTGTGCTAGGACGTGTGTTAGGCCGTGTAACTCACTGACTTGCACCCTTTGAAATTCTTAGATAACACACGTCCGTGTCACCAGGCCGTGTGCCTTACATAGCTGAGTCACACGCCCATGTCCTAAGCCGTGTGAACCCAAAATTTACCTAAAATCAAACCATTTCAAAACCATTTTATGCATAAGCATTCAATCCAATTATGCACACTTGCAAGGGGTCAAAACATCATCCAAGAACACCAATAAATTCAATTTACAAGACGCTAATTCAACTAACCAATATGTCATTCAAAGGCATCATAATAAGCATCCAGTACATCACTTACCTAAACATGTTCACATGCATCATTTCATGCATGCAAACCTAGTCTATTTAGGTACTAAAACATAACACATTTAACCATTTCAAAACCATTTAAAACACACCATAAGAGCCATGTTTACATGCCTTAACAAGAAACTAAAATGAAAACATTTGGTAAACATAAAAATGTACCAACAAAACATAATCTTTAAGACCTAAACATATCAAAGCACCATTACACAACATCCTTTACATTTCAACTACATTTTCATCTATATATACATGGCACTACCCTAGGAGATACAAAAGCAACCAACTTATATGGATAGTGTAATCCAGTTGAATGATCCTTCCAAAATGTCAACAATGATTCTCTAAAAAAATAATCCATAAAGAACTGATAAGCTTAGTAAGGACATAGTATAACATTTAATCTAAATAAAATTAAATACAGTTCCTATACTATATGATTCAGAGTTATCGGAGTATAAATAGGGGCACATAAGTTCATTCAGGGTTACTGAAATACAAACAATAGCACGTATGTGCATTCAGGGGTACCAAAGTACAAACAGGGGCACATATGTGTATTCATTCAATACTTAATTATAAACATTTAATTAAATAACTATAATATAAGAATACAAGTAGAAATTCATTTACATATTGAAACACCATGAACTTACAAACTTTTTAATGTTGATCAAAACGTTGGGACTAATATGTTATTTTTCTTTTTCCTCTATTGTTGCCTTTTTTTATCCAAGTTTTGATCTATATAATAATTAAACACAATATACTAATCTCATACACATCTCACATTCTATTCAGTGGATATGACCCTTATCTTTTCATTAATTACACATTTCCCCTAAACTTTTCTAACTTTTGTAATTTAGTCCTTTAACCCAAAAATCATCAAATTGACCATTTTCTAGAAATCAAATTACAGCCAAATATTCTAGGCCTTTAAAATGTCCCTATTATTCATCAAATTTACTATCAAACCTTGAAATTTTTACATTTTAACAATTTAATCCTTAAACCAAAGTCTAACAACAATCACTTCACAAAACAACCAAATTGCATAATCAAAGCTTCATACATATATTTATCATCACAAACAACCAAGATTCATCAATGTTAACTTCCAAAAATTTTAACAGATTCAAAAACGAAGGTACGGGCTAGCTAGACCTAGTTGTAACGATCTCAAATACATAAAAATTATAAGAAACGGAACTAAAATGAGCTTACATGCAAGCAATAAGAATGGTCGAACCCAGCTTCATAAAAATGGTTTTCTTTCACTCTCAATTTTTGGTTCCTTCACTTGTGGAAGATGACAATGTTATTTTCTTATTATTTTACTTTAGTTTTATTATTAATTTACAATTATACCCCTTTTATTTAACATACAACTAACTAATTCAACATGTAAAATCGTTCATTTGACCTTACTAAGGTCTAATTACCACATAAATCCTCCCTCTATTAATTAATGCATCTATCTCCTATAATTCAATTATAACTAGATTTTTCCAACTTTTGCGATTTAGTCCTTTTTCTTAAATTAACTAAGTAAACGATAAAATTTCTTCATCAAAATTTAATATGGCCCTAATGACTCCGTAATTATTCTATAAATAACATTTACGATTCCACACAATAGAAATTTATGGTCCCAAAACCACTATTCTATCACCATTGAAAAATAGGTTGTTACACCAAATCTTGTCTTAAGTCAAAGATGAACATCAAGAACACCATTAAAGCCATTGTTATTCATATTGTGGGTTTTCTTAGATTTTAGTCAACCATTCGTAGTTTTCACTCAATCGGGCTAATGTTTTGTATTTTTAACAGTTTTTGGTATAGTCTAGTCATCTAAAACAAATTTTAATCTACTGATTCAAAGATTTTGTTTAGAAGTCGAAATTGGAGTTGTTAATGGTGAAATTCAGGATTTTGAATGAAATTAATGTTTCAAAGTGCTTTTCAACTTGTTTTGATGTGATTATAAGGTTTTTAAACTCTCTTTAAAGTTTTGTTAAAGAATTTGAAGCTTTTGTTGAGTTTTCGTTAAAAGGGGTCGTGTATGTCAAATTTATGGAACCATGAATCCAAGCAGTTTTGCATACTTTGAAGGTTGAGAATTATTCTTAGATGAGTAATTAGATTATTGGAATTGATTTTAGGCAATGGGAATGAATGAATAAATATTAAGATATTTGGGTTTCGAGTTTGCTAGTTGAAAATTTTAGTTCCAAGAGAAACTAACCACAGACCTGCATTTTTAATTAATTGTGTGTTTATAGCTATAAATTAATTGTGTATATTGCCTGGTTATTATGTGTGAAGCTTCGGAATCATTAAGACCTTCCTCGAGTAAGGCAAAAGGTAAGAAAAAGCTAGTTTAAGCTTTCAACAAATAGAAGAAAGTGTGAACGTGAGTATCTGAAGTCGCTGCTGGTATGCGTGATTCATAGCATTAATTGAGAGCTTAGGAATAGCCTAAACCCCTATCCTTAGTCCCGAGAGTAAGCCTTTCTTTTACTTTTTTCTTGTTATGATAATATGCATAATGTATGTCGAATTATGGATTATGATGTTGATGTGACAGGTAAAGTAAGTGAATATTGGTATGTGGTACGTGATAATATGATTTTTAATGCATTCATGTGAATGGATATATGATGGCTTAATGAGCGTAGTTGTGGCACTTAAAGTGCAACTAAATATGAATCTGATAAGTGTGCTATGTATACAAATTGTGATGTGAATTGATGTTTATGAGCAAAGATTAAGTGCATAAGAACAGTAATTAAATATGTGCATTTATGGATACTTTGGCCTTGTGATCTCGTGAAACCGTTGGCTATAGTTGGCATGCCATAGGGTTGTGAGTACTCACCCTTGTGTTTTGTGACTTGGGCATTGTATCCCCGGTACAGATTGAAGGGATAAGGGATGTCGAGCCAAGCTCCATTCACCTGGATATGTTGGTGTGTTGGAGAGTGCTTAGCTTTATGCTACACTTATGGGATATGTTAGATTCTTTGAGTCATTGGTGTGATGGATATCCGTGTATCCAATGTGTGGTGATAGAGCCCACTTTTATGTTTCATGTTTCTAAGTTTCCAAATTATCATTAATTGATTAATACATGAAAATGTTGTGTGTAAATGCATGTGAATATATAAGTGGGTCATTAAAGCATGAATATGTTGTTTTGTCTTATGAATTATTGTTAAATGAATTATATATATACGAGTTGAGTGTAATTGCATGTGAGAATATATCCTAGTTTTATGATTTAATGAAGCTTGAATATGTTATTTAACTTGGTTAGAATATGGTTGTGAATGTTTTGTAGTATACTCTTGTTTCACCTTTGATGTTGTGTATATTTTGTGGTTATTCCGACATTCACTGAGCTTGTTTAAGCTCACACACTCCTCACTAAATCTTTGCAGATAAGTAATTTTTTTTTTTTGGTGTGAGTGGAGTGGGGAAGGAAATGATCTAAGCAAGGCAATATTTTTAAGCAAGGCAATATGGGTTAGAGTTTTAGTTTTTATTAACATTATTTTATCAATTTTGTCTTGGTATTGGATTGATGGAATATGGATGTTGTTTTGGACTTCGTTTGCGACTAAATTGACATTTGAGATTAAGGTTGATAATGCATGTTAGATATTTTTATTTAAATGTGTAGATGTGGCATGATAAATGATTTAAGGATGTTAATAAGTTTAGTTAAATTTGACTATAATTGTGTGTTGAGCAGAACATTATTTTGAGCATGGATAACATTTTAACTTGTGAATTTTTGATATTTTGGGTAAATGTATCGATACTCAGAATACGAATATCGATACCTCAAAGTTGGGATGTTTTTAAAATTTAAAAGAATCCAACTTTGGTATCGATACCCATATACGAGTATCTATATTTGTGATAAAAACATCAATACCTACTCATTCGGTATCGGTACCTACATGGTTTTTTAGATTTTTTAAAAATGAACCTTAATTATGGTTAAAACTATTTCTATCGCCATTTAAATGTTTAAATTAGCCATGAACTTTTCTTTGAATGTTAAATTTAGTAGTCGTTGCTCTTATTTGAAATCGCATATGCATGTGATTAAGTTTCGTTGGTTGATGTAGCATCATGTAACTTAGAGGTGGCTAAAAAAGGTCTCTCTAGTAAAAAGGGTTTCTCACAGTTTGTTCAAAGTCTAGAATTATAGAATCAATCGAAACTGTAATTCTACACACCTTAACCAACACATCTTTGAACACCCCTTTTGGTTGAGCCAAATGTATGTTGGCTAGCTCTAGTATGAATTGGGTGTTTTTAAGTTCCCTTAACCTAAGTTTCTTTTATATTGATAAAGGCATTAGATTAATATTGGTTCCTAAGTCACATAATGCCTTACAAAGGTTTATGTTCCTGATTTCTATTAGAATCGTGAAACTCCCCAGGACTTTCAATTTTAGGGGTATATAATTAGGGATTACCATTCCACAGTATGTATCGATGTTAATTTGGTCTCCCTTTTAAAATTTCTTATGCCCTTCCATTATTTCTTTTAAGGGTTTTGTATGTTTTGGATTTTTTTTCTACTGATTCAATGAGGGGTAACTTAATATTAAGTGACTGGAATAAGTTCAAGAAACTCACACATTCTGTTTCATCCCTATGTTGTTCATTCTACATCCGTGAGGGAAATGGTGCTTTTGTGGGGACAAGTTTAGCCTTTGGCACATTTTTAGATTCAGTTGCCAACTCGATTACTAGTTCTGACTCTGATTTAGCATCCTCCTTTGGAACAATTTCTTCTTGAGAATTATTTGTATCTTCTTTATTCTTATCTAAAGTTAGTTCAGCTAGATTACTCAAGACTTTACCTATGCAGAAAACTATTATCATCGGTTGCTTCTTCTCATCTTCTCAAGGGTTGTCTTCGATATTACCTGGGATGTTGATCGCCTCCGAATGTAAAAACATCTAGAGTGTGAATATTGCAACCAAAATATAAGCTTTAGGTGGTTTTCGCAAGTATATGGGTTAGGTTGTAATATAAATTATACAAAAAAGTATTGGAGTACTCTGAGGATCATACCCAAGGGAGGTGAAACTAAATTAATTCTAACTTCGACGTTAATAAATCTAATTAGTAATTTAACTAAACTATATTACTATAATTCCTATTGTGATGAAAACTCATACTTTATAAAAATAATTAAGATGCAAAAATAAAGATAGAAAATTAATTTGTAGATTTGATCAATTCTAAGAATGGAAGACTAACACGCTTCAGTGGTCATAACTATTCTTATTTTGGGTTCGATTTAATCAACTAGTCATTAACCTAGCAGGATCTCTCAATCTTCCACTAAACTAATGAGTCGGTATGAACTACTTATCTCTTAACCTCACAATCTAGATCAGATTGGGGTAAGGTGTTCAGAGATAGGCAATACCAATTTTGGGCTCATTCGCACCTAGATGACTTCCTATGGTTGGTGGGCCTAGGGTTTTATGTTCTTCCTATCCCAACCAGCTGATCCATTAAGAAACCCCACATAGAAATTAATTACTCCCGCGTTTACTCACTAATCTCCCATAAAAGGATTAGTTCCTCATGGATCTCACAAAAAGCATAAACTTGATTGAAAAGATGAACATAGGGTTTAAGAAGAATCCTTATTTGTATTGATAATCATAAGAGCAGAAATCCATAAAGAGTTAATGAATCCACGAATTGAATTCTCTAAAGAACAAAATAAAAATGAAAGCAAATTACAACAATAAAAGAACCTAAGTATAAAATAAACTAAAGAAACTGAAAACTAAAACTAAATTAAAGTCATAAGCTAAAACTTGAATAAAAAGTCATTTTGAAGTGTTCATGATGTCTATTTATTGATTTACGGTTGACTATCATCCATAGACCTTATTCAGTTGAAATTTTTACGTTAAAGTTTGTTGTGTGGATCAAAACGCCCTTGGCTCATTAATTCTCCTCGTCAAGGCAATGTTGCGACATCCTCTAGTCTATGTCACGAAACTGATGGTCGATTCGCGCTAAGGCTAGATTTCATGGCAGTGTCACGTCACTCTCTAGTTGTGTCATGAAACTAAAGGAAGTTTTCTCTTTTGGGTGCTTGGCTTACTATGTTGCGAAATTGACACTCTGTGTTGCAACATTGTGACCAGTTTCGTGTTCTCATGCCTCCGAATGGTGTCCTACACACTCACCTAATACGTTACCCTTACTTTACGCTTATTATGGCCCCTAAGGTCATAAAAGTAGCTCAAATCACACTTTTTATTATTTAATACCTAAATATGAAAACTAAGTAAGATATAACAAAATTGCTTTTGTAGAAGCTTCTTAAGTATGAAAAATGGTTTAATATGCTACAACGAATTGCAGTAGATCAAACTCCCCTACACTTAAGTCATTTCTTGTCCTCAAGCAAGAAAACATGAAAAATGAAATATAAAAGACGACTCTTGAGCAAGTATGATACAAAGATGTGTTTTGGAACAATGTAACTAGGAATAATCATACATACATGTAATTCCGGCATGATATGTAAACAATTTACCATTGTCAATTTCAAACACCTAAGTTTAGTATATTACAAAGTACCACCTGTAACAGCCCGATTCTGGGCCTAGTCGGAACAGTGGTTTCGAGACCACAAATCCGACGAGGGAACTTCGATTTTATTCAATTATAAAAAAATAAGTAAGCACATTGGTGAAGATTTATAGCATCATTTAAGTAAATACAGATTAAGAAATATTATTATTATTATATTTTTATGGTCTACAATTTCACGAAAAATTTTCGTAAAAATTTCGTTCGAAAATTTCGACGTTTGGGCACTCAATTTAGTTAAAAAGACTAAATTGTAAAAAGTGCAAAAGTTGATTTCTACATCTTAGAGGTGTCTAATTGTTATGAAATTTTAAATTGGAGGTCTTTATGTGGTAATTAGACCATTAGTTAGTTGATGGACAAAAATGGGCATAGAATTAGTGAAATAGATTTTTTTTAAGTAAGGGCATTTTAGTCATTTGTCAATTAAATAGAATTAAATGGGAAAAAGATGGCAAAATATGCTCATCTTCTTCATGGTGAACGAAATCAGCAAGGGGGGAAGCCATATTTAGGGTTTTTAAGCTTCCAAGCTCCATAGTAAGTGATTCCAAGCCCCATTTTTAATGTTCTTTTCGTTTTTGGAGTCCCGGTAACATGGTTTAGCTTATTCTACCATTAATTCGTGTTACGGTTTATATTTGGAAAAATACCCATAGGTTAAATGTGTTTATTTTTCTGTTTAATGATAGAATATGAAGCTAGAAATTATGTTAAACAATTTTTGCTAAGCAGTTTTAAGTAAAAACGGGTAAATCGATATAATCGGTAAAAATATTTATTGTTCATAAGTGTATGTTAGAGTGAGAATTTGATGTTGTCATAGAAGGGAAAAGTGTTCAGCATATTGTAAAACATAAGAATAAAGTGTGAAATTTAATTTTCGAGCTTAGGGATGAAAATGGAAATATGCAAAAGTTTAGGGACAAAATCATAATTTTTGTAAAAGTTGAGTCGAGATTGTTTTATTAAATGTGAATGTTAAATAAGCTAAATTTGCAATTATAGATCAAGAAAGACGTGAAGACCACCTTAAACGGGGAAAAGAAAAGGTCGAGGAGTAAATCGCAAAATCACAATATTTTGTTCCGAGGTAAGTATGCATGTGATTTAATGTATTATTTTAATGTTATTTTATATAAATTGCTGGGATTTGATTGAAAATGGAACGAATACTCGATATAGACTCTAAAATGTGGTTAAATTAAAAGGTAGTAAAGCGTTGAAAATCAAAGTTTCTGGTTGAACACTCGGAATAAGCCGAGATACATTGAACATAAAAGGGGGTTGCTAAGTGCTGATTCCCCCAAGGGGTTGCTAAGTGCTGATTCCCCAAATCGTCGGTGGTTGCTAAGTGCTGATTCCACCGTGTCTTCGGATGTGAAAGGGGTTGCTAAGTGCTGATTCCCCAAATCATCGGTGGTTGCTAAGTGCTGATTCCACCGTAACGGATTGTATAAGGGGTTGCTAAGTGCTGAATCGCCGAATCATTGGTGGTTGCTAAGTGCTAATTCCACCATATTTTTGAATGTGCAGAAGGGGGTTGCTAAGTTCTGATTCCCCCAAGGGGTTGCTAAGTGCTGATTCCCCGACTCACTGGTGGTTGCTAAGTGCTGAATCCACCTAATAACAGTTAATATTCTGAGTGTTCAACAGGAAAATTTGGAAGGGTGATTGAACATGTAAATTAATTATGATTGTGTGGGGAATATTGGGTTTCATATTTAATCAACCCATGTGTAAGATGATTGGAAGTATCAAAACTACAAAAGAGCAAGTTGGTTACAAACAACTTAAAACAACAGCAGATGGGTAACTTGGAAAATTCACCATAAATGGTGGAACTTGAATTAGAGGTTTGGTAATATATGAAATTGAACCTAAATGAATCTATTTTCATATTAAAGAAGCATAGCAAGCAAAAGAGTTATATATTTTGAGATATTTAAATTTTAGTGAGACAGGGCTAAATTGATTTCGAGATCCCCTGTTCCAAATTTGGAAAATCACCAAAAATTGTACAAAAATAATTGTGGGTTGAAATTTATATGCTTAAATTCCTCATTAAGTATATTTTTTGTAGAAATAAACAAGAACCTTATATGAATTTTTTACAGAGATTTAAATAGATTTTAGTAAAGGGTAGTTAGAGCTGTCGAGCAGTGAAATAGGGGAAGGTTTGAAGAATAAAATATACTAATTGGGAAATCTAAAAATTTTGAAAATTTTATGGTAGAAATATATATGAGTCTAGTTTTGGAAAAAATTTACAGAACTCAATTTGGAGCTCTGTAGCTCAAGATAAAAATAAATTAGCAACTGTGATGCAGAAAAATAGCTTGCTGGGAATTGAGCAAACAATGAAATTTATGAATGATTAAAATTATATCACTTTGTAATATTATGAGAAATTTATTAATTTGTCATGTGGTTACTTACTAAGCTATATGCTTACTCTTCTTTATTTTTTTTCTCTTGATTATAGTGATAACAATCTGCTGGAAGTTGGACGAAGTCAGAATATCATCCACACTATCGTCATCTCTCGGGGTATTTTGTAATCAATACTTTTGAAACATGGCATGTATAGATGACTTAATGTAATATGATATAAATATGTTTGTACAATATTGTTCGGTTAAAAATGTTGGTGCTTATTATTGAATAAATTGTGTATGCACATATAATACTGTAATTGGTTGAAATATTAAGATCGTTTAAAATTGTTCTTTGAAAATTTGCAGGAGGTTTTATGTAAAAATAAGCAGAAATGCTGCCAAAATTTTATAAAAAAAATAGTAATACCTCGTGCTCTATTCCATCAAGGAATACGGGTAAGGGGTGTTACACAACCAAACTAATTTTGAATATATTGAGCAAGTATATATAAACGTAATTCCTGTTCACCCCCTTATTTCTCCTTCCCTCCCTTTCCTTCTTTCTCCATGATAGAAGTCACAACATGATAAAGTAATTACGATCAAATTTGGAGTTTTTGTGCATTAATGATTGAGTTTTCTAATTTTGTGACTTTGTTTTTTACTCAATTTTGACTTTTTCAACATATCTATCTCACAATGCTTTTTCATTATTCAAGTACTTCTTCTACTCATTTTGAATTTTTCAAAATTTTTCTTTTGCTTTGCACATTATGGCTAGACCTCAAATCACTACATCACACTTCTTCTTCTTATTTCACTCTGACTTTACAAAACCAACGTTGTGTCTCTCTACCTATCCCTCAATACATATGGTCCGACTTCTAATATTTATGCAATTCAAAGACTAAAGAATAAGTGTTAAATACAAATTTTCATTTTGGTTTTGTGTTTTGTATAAGGGTTCATCAAGAAGAGTTTTCTAACTCAAATATGGGTACTAAGGATTGATGAATAAGGTTGGCTTTTTGGCTCTAGGTTGTACCAAACAATGCCTTAGGTCATCCCTAGGTATCTAAATATTCACAAATTTAATCAATCAAGCAATCACAATTCTAACTGTTTACTATTCATACTAGCATGCTCATTTCCCTATATTCACTCTATCATTTGCTATACTTGAAGCCTATTTATAGTTTAATATATATAACTTAGTAGTTTAATAACTAAAATTTTAAACTCATTCACTATCATGCCAAATTTACATTAAATACAATCAACCTATATACATGCTCTTAACCAATCACTTGTATTTCTACAAGCTCAAGCACACTTTCGACAAGAAATAAAATAAATAAAGCATAAAAATACGAATGAAATCTCTTATGTTACCCCCCTACACACACTTTAGATAGCAAATTGTCCTTAATGTGCAACCTATGAGTATATAAGGAACGAAGTTGCCCAATTGATCGTGACATTGTTATAGCCTTATGGTGGGTGCTTCATTCCCTATTCATTTACAAGTCGTAAATGTAGTGCTTTCTTCGTGTAGGATTCTTGCATAGAAAATTGAAAAATATGTGTCAATAAATTACTGTTACTCTTACTCCTAATCTAGAACAAGAAAAATAAAATCATCTTAATTAATTATTTTATATGTCCAAAAATTAAAAGTTGATTTTAGTCATCAAAAAGGGCCGACTTCCCCCTTCCTCGGTGCTTTCCCTTGGCCCTAGATGTGGCCTCGAAAGGAGCCTCTACCCAGCAAATATGCATGTTGGGTTGGGCTACAGATGATGGGCCTTCTCTGTGTAGATTGTTGCAGCTAAAATTCTGCCTCATAGTCCTCATCGTCCTCCTCTTGGGAAACTTTCCCCATAGCGTCCTCCTCCTCCTCAGCATCCTCGTCATCACTTTGTTCCTCTTCTTCACTTTTTTTCTCCTTAGATAATTGATGGGAGTACATGGGGCCATCTTTGCTTGGTGGCAAATTAGGTATTCACATACCATTTTTTTTGGGCAAGCTCTTGTCCTACCAGGCCTATTTCCTGCATTCACCTTATCATCCATTAGGTGTCCAAGATATTGCTTCCCTTTAACTCTCTCCAAGATGTTGATTTTTCTTTTCATTTAAATGAAGCAGAGACAACCATCTTTTCCTTTCTCTATTTGTTCCAATCTCGTATTTGTTCTCTTTGAAGCTCTGTGTATTGTTTGTATAATGAATCTCTGGTGAGAATCCTGGAAGACTTCATAAATTGTTCTGTGGTTGTCACTAGAATTTGGACCGTTTTACAAAGGGTCGACACTAAATAGGGGGAAAAGACCCCAACTTTCTGGCAACTAATCCACCTTTTCATGTAGTGGTAGATCCACATCCTGATGCATACCTATTTTTTCTACAAAATAGTGTATAAAAAAATCACTCAAAAAGTATTAACATTAGAAACATTTAAAGTAGGTATAACACCCCATACCCGGTCCTCTCAAGCTATGAAATGCCACATTAACCACTTAAGTGACTCTCCATTAACACCAAACCTAACCTCTATCGTACTACAATATAAAGCATAAAATATGTCTTAAGTTATTAATGTACAGTGAAATATTATGTAAGTACTTTCATCAAACTCCTAAACTAACTTCCATTCAGTATTGTTCGCATACAACTAAGGGTTTGTAAACTTATAAGGGTTCGTATTTATGTTCATCTAGGGTTCACTTATCAGTTTATAGAAAGTTCGTAAAATAATTCCATTGAGTGTTTGCATTACACAAAGGTTCTAAGTTACCTAAACAGGGTTGGTCCTACGAACAAGATTCGTAAATATAACAATTCCTTTAAACAGGCTAAGGTGTATGGACTAGCACTATGCATTCAGATTCCGTGAACTCGGTTCACAGGGTTTTCTCCTATTATGTATTATTAAAGGTTCACTTGAAAGCAGTTCACTATGTTTCAGGGTTTACACTCTATCACTTCGCAGTAACTTTGGAAAACTCCTTATAAGTTAGTCAATTTAATTCATTACATGTTGTTGCTTACGGTGAACACTATGTTTAGAAATTAAGCTACTTTAATATGAACTTGTGATTTAGATAAACATTAAATTAGACTTGGATTTTATTCATGTACCTAAAACTCAGATGTTTATAAGGTAATATAGGTTCGTAAATAGAAGCATTAAGAAAACATAAGGAGTCATAAACAGCGAAGTCATCACAAAGATATCTCTAAGCCCATGCATAATTCTCACCTTGCTTTAAATATAGAGTTCTCTTGTATCACCTTCTCAGCATTTAGGCTTCTTGGATCACCCAGCTCATCATTACTCACCATGCGATCTAATTAAAGGAAAGAGTATGTGAGCTCTTGCGAACTTAATGAATATAAAGGAAAGAATAACCACAAAGCACATACAAAACATAAGTTAATCAAGACTTTAGCAAAGTCATAAAACTTGCGAACAGGGTTCGCCTTGCTTACGCGAAGTCTTGTTCACAAATACTTACTATCAGATAAATTTTTTGCACTTTCACAAACATATAAAATTTACTAATAGAAAAAGAACATGAAAACTCCTACATAATTACAAATGACCCTATGTTCGCACATGCCAACCTTTTGGTGAACCTAGTTACCTTTGTTTGCTAACCTTTCTTAATTACTTCTATACATGACAGAGAAATAGAATCTTACCTTAAATCCTAATAGTGTGGGTTCTTAAAATTTGGTAACAGAACAATCGATGATGAATTTTAGAGAATTTTGTTGCATATTAAAATATGATATTTCTAATGGAAAGGGCTTAATTTATAGGGACCAAGTGCTTTAATGTTCTTAGAATACCTTAGTTGCTATAGAAGTAGGAAAGAAGTTACGTGCATAAATAGTGTTGTAAAATAACTTGGCTTCCTAATTTTGGAATAATTACCCTTCACCTACACCTACTATTGACTCTCGACCCAAAATAACTATCACAATTCATAAGGCCCACTAGCAACCCCAGTTCGCTAGGCCCACTAGCAATCCTTGCTTTACCAAGCCTACTGGCAAACACCTACTCGCCAGGCCAACTATCCAACACTAGCTTGCCAAACCTACTAGAGCACACCATCTCGCTAGTCTTGCTGGCGTACACTATCTTGCTAGACTTGCTGACGTATACCAGCTCACCAAGCCTTCTGGCAAACTCCAGCTTGTCGAGTCTTCTGGTGAACACCAACTCTTCAGGCCTATTGGTGATCATAGTTCACTAAACACACTGGAAAACCCTGCTTCTCCAAAGCCTCTGGCGACCTCTGTTCACCAGGCTCAACTTCTAGGCCCTACTTCGCAATGTTACAGTAATAGCAATTCGGGTGCATAAAAATTGCATCCACATTTTTGTAATAGGAAATATAATTGCTTGATTAAAGGAAGTGGGAATATTAGTACCTAGGCGATACTTCCATTCACCCTTGCCTTCTGTCAGATATTTTATAATGTTATCCATATTAATATCCCTAAAGTATTCTAACTCAATGTTTTCCACAAAATTGGATTCATAATACGAAGCATTATAAAATTCACAAATTTCCCTCGGGATGACATGCATATCTATGCCCCGTACGGGAACCTTTTCCCAAATAGCATCATATGGTCTCCTAGACTCCCTATCCCCGAAAGATGCATGAAATTCTTGTACTATCAGGATTATAGTGGGGTCTTTGGGGGTTATGCAAAATCATTCCCATCTATGGTATTGGACCAACGGCCAACTTTTTGTACAAAAGACCATCAATAGTTCAAAAACCCTCTCTTGTATGAACTTTTATCCTTGAAGTTCTAAGAAAATAATTTTGACATTCAGGTTTGGAAAGTTTGAGCGATTCGCAATCACTGGTGCCTCTTGTTCATTAGTTCTTCTAGTCCTCCTAGGAGTCATTCTCAAACGTAATTAACTAGAAGAACTAAAACAAATCAAGAAATATATTTCTCAAACCAAGGATGCAATGTAACATTAGAATGACCACCTCCCAACATACAAACATTAAGAGTATGAATACTACTACAAAATATAGGAATTTAGGGGATGTCCGAAAGTATAAGAGTCATGTTGTAATATAATTTTTACAACAAAGTAGGTGAGTACTCCGAGGGTCGTACCCAAGGGACGTGAGTACTAAATTAATAAAAATATAAATGTTAATAGAATTAATTAGTAATTTAAATAAATTATAGTACGATAAAACATAAAAGGAAAAGAATTTGTTTTTATAAGAAAATAAATAAAATTGCATAAAGGAAAAAAAACTAAATAACTAATATGTTGACTCAATCAAATCTAAGCATGGGAGACTAACTTGCTTTAGTGGTCATAACTAATTCCTATTCCGGGTTCTATTCAATCAACTAGTTGTTAACCTAACAGGATCTCTCGATCTTCCACTAAACTAGCGAGTCTACAAGAACTACTTATCTCTCGACCTCACAGTCTAGACCAGATTGGGGTAAGGGGTTCGAGAATAGACAATACAAATTTTAGGTTAATTCCCACCTAAATGATTTCATAGGTTTACCAGGCCTAGTGTAACAGCCCGTTACCTAGTATAAAAGCCCGTTCTTAGTGAAATCAGAATAGTGGTTTTGAGACCACAAATCTGAGGTCAAAATATATTTTTTATTATTATTTTAATGTCTACAGCATGTTAGTAATATATTATAAAAATTTCGTTACAAAATTTTACTATTCGCATGCTTAATTCGATAAAAAGGACTAAATTGCAAAAGGTGCAAAACTAGAGTTCTCTAAGCTAATGGGGTTTATTACCGATGAAATTAAATGGTTAGAGGATTTATGTTGTAACTAAACCATTGACATGTTGAGTGGACAAATATGGACATTTATTAGGTGATTTTAAAGCTTATATATCAAGGTTAATTAAGTGGATTAGTAATTAAGTAATTAAAATAAGATAAAGAAAAGAAAGACTAATTTCATTTTACGAGCCTAAGGATCAATTTGTAAAAAGATCAAAAGTATAGGGGTAAAATTATAATTTTTCTAAAATGTGAAATTGAGTTAAATCGAATAGAGTGATTATTGAATTGAGCTGAATATATTCATTTAGATCAATATAAACCACATACGACTTTAGATCGAGGCAAAGATTGAGGCAAAGAAAAAGCTTCGGATTAGTCGACTTCATTTTTCTACGTTTATAGTCGAGGAAAGTTCATACATTTAAGTTTCGTTTTTATTTTATGAATTGAATGCTATAATTGTAAAATATTAAATTAAGTGTTGATAAAAAAATTAACGGCATAACGTCGATCATCGACAAATAAAAAGGATAGCTTCGGCTATCGATTATGAAAAGGGATAGTGATGACCATAAACAATGAAAAGGGATGGTGAAGACCATCGAACTATGAAAAAGAATGGCTTCAGCTATCGATATATGAAAAGGGATAGCTTCAGCTATCAAATTATGAAAAGGGATGGTGACGACCATCGAACAATGAAAAGGGGTGGTGACGACCATCAATTATGAAAAGGGATAGCTTCGACTATCGAACTATGAAAAGGGATAACTTTGGTTATCGAATTATGAAAAGGGATGGGTCAACCATTGTATTATTACCTCGTGTGAACTTCGGTAAGAGCTTTCAATGTAAATTATATTAGTTTGATGAAAGGTAAGTAATGCGTACCTTGAGAAAGTTAAGAATATGAATGTACATATATAAGTTTTTGAATTAGTTATTCTAATGGTGGATTGGGTTTACATGCTTTGTGGTTGTATATTGTATTAGCAAGGTTAGACTGTATGTGTTACAAACTTAGTAAGCATGACATGCTTACTTTGTGTTAAATTTTTTTGTTTTGTAGTTGTCAGAAGCTTGTACAGGTTGGAAAGTCATCGGAGATCAATCACACTATCTATCGACTCTTTCGGTACTTAAGAATGTTTAATTTTGGTTATAATGGCATGTATAGGTATTTTGGCTAATGTTAGCCACGTATTTTGGTTGTTGGAATAGCCATTTGGTTTGGCTTGTGATTTAGCATTTTGATGTTTATATGAGCTTAGTTTATGGCATGTAAATATTAACCTTATTATGGTCGATGATTGGCTTAATATGTTTGAATTGTAATAGATGAATATGCATATTGTATAAGCCTTATAACTTGTTGTGGTTTGGTATCTTGTTATGAAAGGTATATATATATGTCTATTGATGTTAGTGAATGAATGGCATATTTTGTACCATTTGATAGGTTTTGGTAAGTTAATTCAATGGTTTGAATTGATGTAAGTTTAGTTGAAAGTTAGTTAGTCATTTTGGCCAATTTGAATACATGGTTAGACATGTTTATATATTGTCATTTGAGGTGTCTAAAGGCATATTGGTTGTATGATGTTATACCATATTATATGACTTGTTTATGCTTGATTTTGGCGTCTTATTAAAGCATGTGCATATGTGCATTTTGGTTTTAGGTACATGCTAGTTTGGGTGAGAAAAATGGCTTGTAAAATGGCCTATTTTCATCCACACGGGCAGAAACACGAGTGTGAGTCTCAGCTGTGTATGACACACGGCCATGTGTCCCCCATAGCTTTTGAAGGGTTGCGGGTCAGGCTATTACACAGCCTAGCACACTGGCGTGTGGGGTTATTTTGAAGGGTACACGGCCTGGCACACGGGCATGCAGCTTGGCCATGTGACCCAAATCAATGAGTTACATGGGCACGGACACAAGCTGGGACACGGCTGTGTGTCCCTACTTTGAATGCCCAAATAGCCTAAGACACGGGCGTGTCTCTTAGCTGTGTAACCCCTACAGTGTTGAAAATTTTCATTATTTCTAAAAAATTGTCTGAGTTTTTTATTTAGTTCTAACTTGTTTCTAACATGTAATTAGCGCCTCGAGGGCTCATTTAATGTTTTGAATTGGTTTTAATGTGTTTATTGATATGATTTGAAAAGTATGAAATTTATATGAAAACTCTGGTAATGCTCTGTAACCCTGTTCTGGTGACGGATACGGGTTAGGGGTATTACAATTATTGGTATCAGAGCTACGATTTAGTTGATTCTTAGACAAAATGTAACGTGTACGAGTCTAGCTATATATGTCATTATATAACCTATGATTCTGTGATATCTCCTAATCATTTTAAAATATGTTTTCATATAGCAATGACATCTAACCGAGTCGAATCCGATGAAGTTTAAAGTAACGCGTAAGCCGCCGTTCACAGAGCTGCGTCAAGTGGTTCGAGGCCAATATCTGAGGGCCAGGGAGGGGAAGCTAAGGAAGCCTTTTTCCAAATGATGAGTGAGTGGTTTACTGAGTTTGTATGAACAAACTCGGTAGCTCAACGACCTCCATCCACACCTATTCCCCAACCGGTTCCTGTTGTTCCCTTAGGCGTGGAAACAGTACGAGCTAATAAATTGCAAGTCGATAAAATTCAAAAATATGGGGCTGAAGAATTTCGAGCTACAGTTGATGAGAATCCTAAGAGAGCTGAGTTTTGGTTAGAGAATATTATCTGAGTTTTCGATGAGTTATCTTGTACACCAATTGAATGTGTAAAGTGTGTGGTCTCTCTACTAAAAGATTCGGTATATCAGTGGGGAATACCCTTATTTCAGTTGTGCCAAGAGAGCATATCGACTTGGAATTCTTCCAAAAATGAGTTCAGAAAGAAATATATAAGTCAAAGATTCCTTGATCAGAAACGTAAAGAATTTCTCAAGCTTAAGCAGGGCTGTATGACAGTGTCAGAGTATGAACGGAAATTTGTTCAATTGAGTAAATATGCCAGGAAGTGCATTTCGACCAAGACTACAATGTGTAAACAGTTTAAAGACGGATAAAACGAGGATATAAAGCTTTTAGTTGGGAACCTCGAGCTGAAAAAATTTGTTGTTTTAGTTGACAGAGCACATAAAGCTGAGGAGCTTAACAATGAGAAAAGCAAAGCTAATTTTGAAGCTAGGGATTCAAGAGAAAGGTCGACCGGAAAGTCATACCAGTTACAATCAAAGAGACCAAAAGAATACCATAATCGCTCGATTGTTTCAGAGGGTTACCCTGATAGAGGCCAAGGCAAAAATTCTGCTAGTTCTAAGACGCAAGCTACATCTGTGGCTAGCGTAGGTAGTGTTAAAGATCATAAACCTTATTGTCAACGGTGTGTACATCGACATTTTGGCGAGTACAGAGCGAAAGATGGGGTGTGTTTCAAGTGTGGTTCGCTTAAGCATTTTATTCGTGATTGCCCAGAAATATCTGAGAAAGAAAAAGTTTAGAATGTTCAACCCAGCAACACTGCCACGAAGGGTAGACCACCTCGTAACCCTAGAAGTGTGAGTGGTAGCCGTGGTATAACAAAGGACTCTGTTGTGAGATCCGAGGCACAAGAACCAACTTGGGATTACGCTATCCACGGACGAGAGGAAGCTTTTGCGCTAGATGTTATTATTGGTACTTAAAATGGCCTATTTTCGTCCACACAATTGTGTGTCTCAGCCATGTGTAATACACGGCTAGGTGACACGGCCGTGTGTCCCCTGTAGCTTTTGAAGTGTTACAGGTCAGGCTATTACACGGCCTACCAGACGGCTTGGCACATGGGCGTGTGGCTTGGCCGCGTGACCCAAATCAGTGAGTTACACGGGCACAGACACTGGATGGGACACTACCGCTTGTCCCTACTTCAAATGCCCATACAGCTTGAGACACTAGCGTGTCTCTTGGCCGTGTGACCCTTAGAGTGTTGAAAATTATCATTATTTTTTGAAAAGTTCTCTGAGTTTTGTATTTAGTCCCGAATTGTTTCTAATGTGTAATTAAGGCCTCGAGGGCTTATTTAAGGGACAATATGTTTGTTTTGAATTGGTTTTAATGTATGATTTCAAAAGTTTGAAATTTATGTCCGTTTGATTTGAAAACTCTGGTAATGCTCTGTAACCCTATTCTGGCGACGGATACGAGTTACAGGTGTTACACCTAGGCTTTAAGTTCTTCATAACTCAAATAGTTGATCCACTAAGAAACCCTTCATAGAAATTAATTACTCTCATGTCCACTCCCTGATCCCCCACAAGAGGATTATTTCCTCATGGATTCCATAAATAATATAAAATTGATGAAGAAAATAAACATGAAAAATAGATCAAGAGTAAAAGTTTAGAGAAATCCTTATTTGTATTGAATAATTGAAGTGTCGAAATCCAAAAAGAGTTTGTTGAATCCACAGGTCAGATTCTTCGAAGAAACCTAAAAATAAACTAAAAAAAAATCTTAAGTACAAAAGAAACTAAAACTTAAAAACTAAACTGAAAGGAAAATTCTAAGTTATAGAAAAGATGTCTCTCAAGTGTTTAATGAGGCCTATTTTTAATATTAGGGTTGGTTGTCCTCCCTGCCCTAGTTCAAATGGCATTTTTACGTTAAATTTCATTGGGTATATCCTTGAAGTACTCACCTAATCCGTTGTAACTATATTACAATCTGACCCGTATACTTGCGGATATTGTTTTTCTATATCATTTGTGCAGGATTTTTACTTTGGACATTGGTACGTCCGGAGGCGATCAAGTTGTTGGCGCCGTTGTCGGGAAGGCAACGTCACAATATTTATTTTAATTTTTTCATTCTAATAGAATAATTAGGAAATTTTTAGGTTATAGCTAAGATTTAGTTGACATTACTAACACGTTTCTGTTCTTCAAGGAATTCTAGTACTTATTCTTATCTAAAGTATCGCCAGCAGTAACCATCAAGGGTGATTAGGCATAAATAATGGACAACTTTAGTTATATGTGGATAGATGAGAACTCAGAATACGATGATGACATCTACGAAGAAGGAGTCTATGAAGAATGGGAAATTCAAGAGAACAAGCGATTATTAATATTTGAGTTAAGCCAACTCCAAGGAGATAATCTAACCCCTCTCCAAGATAACACCAGTAACATCAATACAGATCTTGTAAGATATCAGTACGAGCAAGACCGAAGAATGAACAAGGAGGAGAATTTAATTATAAATGCTCATGAGGAAGGGGAGCTCTTAAATAACCTATTAACATTGAGTATAGGAAAACATTAAGACGGATTAGAGAAAGCAACATTCCAAGAAGTCATAGAATTGATTGAGGAAATGGTGAGTTGACGTAAGAATCAATCAAGAATTGAACTCATCTGTCCAACAATGTTAGATTATCTCGATGGATAGAGCGTGCAAAATTAATACATTACAGATATACCCCGAAAATCAGAGCTGATGGTATTCATTGTTAATCTAGTGGAAGAATTCCCAAGGGCTAATAACCTTGTGAGAAAGAACGAGGATAAACATGCACTTTCAGGGGAAATACTTAAATTGAATTTTTTTGTCAGACAGTAATATTTAATTAGATGCCCCAAAAGTTTAACGACCTAGGGATCTTCCCGATGTTTGCAAAAGATTAAAAATATATATCAACAGGACTTATGATCACATGATAGGCATCATCCAAATGATCTCGCTGGTAAACACGAAGATAAGGCTGAAGAAAGCATGAAGTACTCGATTGCTGCAAGAAACACTTGATAGAAGAGTAAAACGGCCTGTAGAAAAACTTGAAGGCCTCTAGAACCAGAATCCAAGTTATGTGGTATGGAATGGCACACTAATCGAAACATTCAAAGACACTCTTGTAATACCATTTCTGTTAGAAGAATTGTTTAAGTGCTTTATTCATAATAAATACGAACAGCAAACCCCAAACCTTTTGTAGAATAAGGACGATAAAGGATAGTCAGGATGATTGTGTTGTACCTTAATTCTGCAAGTGATTAATAGTTACGATCTACGGAAGGAATTGTCGATGGTTAGTGCAGACTGAACGGGTCAACTCCGAGAGCAGGATAAACAAAAAAGAATAGAGTGGCACGATGGGTGCCGGACTAATACAGGCAGAAACAAACTGTAAGAAGTGCCCAAGAGCATCCTAACCAAGCTGATGGATGAATCCAGAAACAAGACCTGACATTTTTTTTATGTAAATTGAACTAACTGTATAAAATTTTATATTTCGCTAACCAATTAATTGAGATGTTATATGATGATCAAAAATAAGGCTAACAAGCATCTCAAGCACTCTGAAGATCAAAAAATTGGGAAAAACAGAGTCGATGTCGCAACATGGTCACCTTGTGTCACAACACTGTGCCCAATAGCAAGAAATTGTGAAAATCATATCGACTTCGTGACATCACTCATCCATGTCGCGACATAGAGGATAGTTTCCCAAAATTTCAAAACTGTAGGGTCTGTCATGACAACGAACCCCAGTGTCCCAACATTGGCAAACTGACAGGAATGTCATGACACAGAACCCCTGTGTCGTGACACCATTTCAATTTTCTGCAAGGTCAATCAGACTCGTTCGTACAACCCGACGGCATAAACCTTAGTTCACCTGGGTTTCAACTTTATGAATCTCTAATTTTTAACCTAAAAACACTTCCAATCACCCTATAAACTTCTTTTAGCAACTAAAAACTCTCTTCTCTCTTTTATCTACAAACCCCTATTTTCAAATCCAAACCCTAACTACATCAACCTCCTTGGTGTTTCTAAGGTTGGGTGCAAAACTATCAAGCATGTGGAGAAGACGCAAGGAGTTCGAGGTTTAAGTATTTCTTTCCTCATTTTAATGTTCCATTGATTGTTTTTTAACTTCTATTTGATTACTTCAAAAGTCAAACAATAGAAGATGCCTCTCAGGAAGAGTAAGAAAGAAACGGTCCAAGAAACTCCAGTAGTTTCAGACCTTGGAAAATTTGAGAACCCAAATACAGAAAATATTTTCTTGAGTTACAGGGTAGACATTTCATTCAAGAGCGAGGATTCGAACCCTTAATGGTTTTGTGCAACGAAATCTAGACTTTAATTAGATACCATCATTAGGAGTGATTCTATATCACTCCCAAAGAAACTGCTATAACTTCAGTTGTGAAAGAGACCAAGAAATTAGAACAAGACAAAATTGGGATTCAGTCACAATGAGAGGCGAAAACGAGCCAATTACTCTGAGAGATATCTATGAGATTTATGATATACCCTATTATAGTAGTGTAACACACTATACCCGGCCCGATCACCGAGCCCAAATACAATGACACTACACCACTGTCACGTATCATTTATTTAGCAAACAATTTCACAATTTCACAATTAACCAATCGTCATCTTTATTTAATCAAGCATATGAATTATAGTCGTATAACCACTTCTTATCATTAAAACATGTCGTACATATATTAAGGGTATTAAAAATATCAATCAAACCTACAAATGGGCCAAATTTCAAATTTTCCAAATCTATTACGTAGGTATCGATATTATCTTAGGGGTATCGATATTCTCCTTAAGTGGTATCGATACCACATGGAAAATCGAGACCAAACTTGCATTCTATTTCTCGTCAAATTTCAAAATATAAAAAATTATCAATACCTTTCGCAAGGTATCGATAAACTTACCCTGATTACCGATACCCGGGCTGAGGTATCGATTACAATTCTCTATTTTGTCTTCCTGCACTATCAAAAAATAAAAAAGTATCGTTTTTAAAGCCTTAATATCAATACCTCTACTCCAGGTTACAAAAATTCAACATATACAAGCAATAAAACCATTCAACTTAATCGCTAAACATCATGCTTCATTCAACTAGACAAAAAAGCATCAAAATGTCTAAAACAGTAGCCCAAATACCGTGTTCAAGTCCACATGCTTCCAAATATAAACAACAAGCAAATAGCCCATAAATGACTTAACAAAATCAATATAAAGTCTACCACATTACTTTAAAGTCCCATATAATAAATAAACCAACTACACCTACTATAGCAACTAAAAGAATGGCTTGGATCACTTCCTTGAAAGCCACACCGCTCACATCGGAAGCGCAACCACATTACCTTAAAGTCCCATATAATAAATAAACAAACTCAGTGAATGCTCAGAACAACCTTTACGGAAACAAGTCAATATGCAACAACAAACAGTCTTATAACATACTCATAACATCTCTAATTCCATGTCATATTTCACATGTTAACCCTTTTTCATGCATACTTTTAATTATTGTTCATAGGATTATTCATGTACATATATGTTATAACACATATTAGATACAATTAATGATAGTTTGGCTCTTGGGATCATGAAACATGAGGTGGAATCTATCACCACTCATCAGATACACAGATCTCCAACACACAACATAGACTCGTAGAGTGAACATATCCCATAAGTCAAGCATATAGCTAACACTCTCCAACACACCAAACACACATATCCCATTGAATGGAGCTGTGCTCACATTCTCTTATCTCTCCAAAAACTATCTCGGGCCTCAATGCCCTAAATATCATAACAAAAAGGTGAGTACTCACAATCCTATGGCATGCCAACTATATCCAATGGTCTCAAGGTTCACAAGGTCAAAATGTCCACACTATCAACACATATTTACGTATTGATTTTTGTACATGTTCACTACATATACATACCATCAACACATTATAACCACTATCACGTATTATGAAAATGTACTCACTTTTTTACTGTCTCATGGCATGAATTACGTACTCGTATATTCACTTTCATATCAGTCATCATCAACTTACAACACATATCATAGTATCTCATACATGCTCATATTTTCACAATTGCACAACACACATTTATCACATTATAACATAGGTGTGAAAACACTTACACTCTAAATTTAGAGCAGGGGTTTAAGCTACCTCTAAATTCCCAATAACACAATGAATCCTTTACGAGCAGCTATTCCAAAACACTCACCAAAAATCAGTTCCTGTTGAAATCTGAAAGCTTAGGCAAGATTTTTTTTTGCGTTTATCTCTACTTGTTGAAGGTCCTATTGACTCTGACGCTTCAACAAGACAAACCACACAAATATACAATCCACAATCAGCTAATAATTCACCTTAAATAGTCACAAACATAAGCCTAAGCTTCATTCTCTTCTAACCAAAACCTTTAGCATGACAAACTACATAAAACTACATGTTTCAAGGTATCAAAATTTTTCGACAAGTTTTGGCCATAATAACGAAAATTCATTAAAACATGAGAAACTTTTAACGAAACCTCAAAATAACTTTAGGAACTTTCTAATTATGTTAAAACACTTTAAAACCAAGTTTTGATCCATAAACCCGAAATTCACCAACCAAATTTTTGACTTTTATTTGAAACATGTGATTTAAGGCTAATAATTCAATTTTAAGGACAAGATATCATGGAAAACTAATAAGAAATCAAAACGTTACCTTTGATTGCCAAAAATTGAACTCTTGATGCAAACTCGAGAAAACCCAATAACTTGATAATGGTGAAATAAATGGAGTTTTTGGTTATTTTGAAGATATTTTATGGAGGTTTAAGGCTTTGATAATAATAGAAATCAAAGAATCACAGTTTGGGAGTCAAAACTAAGTGAAGAGAGCTAAGGAAATTAAAGGGACGGCAAGCACAATAAGGGGGAAAAATCTGACGTGAAAACATGATGGTGGGGGGAGAAATAGGTTCAATTTTAAGAATTGGCAAAATTGCAACATAAATGCTCACAGTTTTTACCCTATTACAAATCAGTCCTTTTCCTAAAATTAAAGGTATTTAAAACTCATTTTCAAAAATTACTTAATTTCCTAATAGTCAGTGTCAAAAACATTATCGAATACCAACCTTACAAAATTTCGAACACATATAGGCTAAAATTCCTAAAATACCCTCGAAACTCCTAGGCCTTATTTTTCTTTTATTTATTTTATTATTATTTTATTCTAATCCAAAAATTCCTCTTTTATCTCTTTGTACTATAAACTACTTAGAGTATTAATTAGGTCTATTTATGTTTAAGTTAAGATTAATTTAGTACTTGCCTCCCTTAGGTACGATCCTCAGAGTACTCACCTACTCTGTTGTAACTATATTACAACTTGACTCGTATACTTGTGGATACTATTTTTCTGTATCTTTTGTGCAAGATTTTTACTCTAGACATTGGTACGTCTGGAGGTGGTCACAAGTACTGATACATTATCCTCCTAGAGAGACTTTTTTGGCTACAAACTTGCAAGTTTTGATACTTGACCCCCAAGTAACGAAACTAAGCCACCAAAATACCTTTAAAACATTTTAAACACCTTAGAACACTTTGATATTGAATCAAAAACATTTAGATAGGTTAAAACACATTTGAAGCATGTTTTTGAATACTTTACAAGTATTTTGAAAATGTTTGATAAAATTTTCAATCATATTTTCACCTAATGACTTAAGAAATATAATATATTTAAAATTAATCTTAAACATTGTCATATCAAAAGCTTGAGACATCAAAGCTAACATGATCAATCCTATTCAATGCCAGACTTTATATTTCTAACTCTTTAATATTAGAAGTCATTACTAATTGTTAAGGGTTGTCTTCTTCTTTCTTTTCTTTTTTTTTCCATATGTTTAAAAACTCTGGTATTTTACTTAGGGACAAGCGAAAGCTTAAGTGTGGGAAAGTTTGATAGATGGCTAATAGGTATATATTTCATAATCAAATTCCATTTGGTTTAAGCTTATTTTTATGTAAAATCAATCCATTTAATTTGGTTTTTAGTATTTTGTATTTGAGTTAGATAGGTTACTATTTGGTTAATTTTCATGTTTTTGTGTTTAATACAAGTTATCCTTATTTGAGCTACAATTGCATAGGTTGGAAGAAGAAAATGATGCAAATCATAGCTAGGGTAAGTTGAATTGAAATGTTCTGTTAAGCGAAGTTGTGAAATTCCCTTCAAAATGAAGGAGCTCAACCAAGGATGAAAGGCTTGGTTTTGGAAATTCTACAAAGGAAGTTGCAACGCAAGTTCTTGTTTCATCACGACGGTTTCACCTAATATAACCCAAGAACATTTATTCAAAAAAATTATTAAAAGGGATTATTTGGAAATCGCAAAGGAAGTTGCTGTTGGAACGCCGGCACCTCTACGGCACAGTAGAAAATTAAAACATTCGGCGATCCTAAACATGGATCCATGTGTGAGGAACGAATCAGGGTTAAATAAAGGTTTTAAAATTACCGAATCTTTATTCTAAGTAGACAGCAATGCCTCAGCAATGAGTAATCTGATCTACAATCAAACCAAGCCGCAATCTATCGTGACTCCGGCCACAACGTAATCCACCCAGTTAACAATGAATGAAAGGAATCCCCAAAATTGTTTTGGAAAAAAAAACTTTGCTTTGACGGCTGTTAGACCCCAAGCAAAGAAAAATAAGATTTTTATATCTATTTTTAGGGTTTCTAGAAATTAAATAAATATAACTATGTTTTAAATCAAAAATTATAATTACATTAATTATAATAATGATTTCGGTACGCTATATATTTATTTGAATTTATATACTAACCAAATTCATATTCTCATTATGCGTACAACAACCTTGTACATAATGTGTTCGATATTTGATTATCCAATTAAATTAATTCTATAATTAATTTAATTCAAGCGACAACCAAACACAATACCAACTATGTTTTATTCCATTCATTTCAACTATAGGGTGTGACCCTGTAGGTTCTTGTAACGTTAGCAGTAATACTAGAACGATTCCAATGTTACAAAAAATGAATGGCACCTAGCAATGCATCATTGCTACCTAAGTCACAAGAAATCATGATTCGACATAACCTTTTTATGAATAACCTCTCATGCAATAATCCTTAAGTCTTTTATCTCTGGATTGGACACAAGTCATGGAATAGTCACACTTGCATAGTCCATTCCATGTTCCTTGATATCTTAAGTAGACTATGATATACAAATAAGTATGACATCTCATATCAGCTTATTTGAGCATGGCCATGCATTTCTAGTCTCACTCAATCAAGTGACCTAAGATATTTCTCCCATTATGTTGGAGGGACTTATCCTATATCGATCAACCATATCCCTCTATATAGATCGTGGTATATCCAACATCAGCCTTTATAGAACAACTAGTTATGGTTTATGTTTGACTATATCAAAATATACAACTCACATTGTTGGGATTATGATGATCTCAAGTTTGAGGATCATATACATATTAATCACTATGAGTAATGTTGTGACAATTACATAATAATCCAAGAAACATACTCATAACGGGTCAGTCTAATATGTTGTTCTCTAACACACATATTCATGCATCGATTTTGACATTCCATATCAATGTCAACTCTTTATCATCAATCAACTACATGTTAATGCATTATTGTTGTCCTATCCAACAATAATACTTGACTAAGGACCTTTTAAGAATAATCATATTACTCTCAGGACATTATTATAAAACAGTTTATTTATACACACAAAAAAGAAACTGAAATAATAATGGTAATGCCTTATATTAATAAACATGATAAATCAAGTATGTTATTACAACCATCTCATGATTGATCTTTGGGCATACTCTAACATTCTCCCACTAGCACTAAGAGCAATCACTTATATATCTAATACCAAGCGACTTAGTGTGACGATCATGCTTCTGCTGTGTTAGAGGCTTCGTTAGGGGATTAGCAATGTTATCATCTGTAGGTACTCTGCATATCTCTACATCCCCTCGATCGATAATCTCTCAAATAAGATGGTAGCACCTAAGTATATGTTTGGATCGCTGGTGAGATCTAGGCTCTTTCGCTTGTGCAATGGCTCTATTGTTATCACATCGGAGTTCTATAACATCTGATATGCTAGGTACAACCCCCAGTTCAATAATGAACTTCTTGATCCAAACCGCTTCGTTTGCTGCCTCACTGGCTGTAATATACTCGGCCTCTGTTATAGAATCGGCTATTGTACTTTGCTTTAAACTCTTCCAGCTCACAGCACCACCATTAAGGCAAAACACAAAACCTGATTGTGATTGAGAATCGTCCTTATCGGTGTGGAAGCTGGCATCAGTGTAACCTTTTACACTTAACTCTTCCTCACCTCTATATATTGGGAATGTATCCTTAGGTCTTCTTAAGTACTTAAGGATATTCTTGACTATGGTCTAGTGACCTTCACCGGGATCTACTTGGTACCTGCTAATCATACTTAAGGCATATAAGACATCTGGACGGGTACATAACATGGCATACATGATAGATCCAATAGTGGAAGCATATGGAATTTTACTCATGCGTTCTCTCTCTTATGGAGTTGAAGGACACATTTCCTTCGAGAGTGAAATACCATGTCTCATAGGTAGGAATTCTCTCTTAGATTCTTCCATACTGAACCTTTTTCTGTACTTTATCTATGTATGTATTTTGGCTTAGACCTAATAGTCGTCTTGATCTATCTCTATAGATCTTCACTCCTAAGATGTAAGTGGCTTCGCCCAAGTCCTTCATAGAAAAACAACTTCCTAACCAAGTCTTAATAGACTGCAAGGTAGGTATGTCATTTCCTATGATAAGTATGTCATCCACATACAGTACCAAGAATGTTATAGTGCTCCCACTAACTTTCTTGTAAACACATGGCTCATCTTCATTTTTGATAAAACCAAACTCATTGATTGCATCGTTAAAATGAAGATTCCAACTTCGAGAAGCTTACTTTAATCCGTAAATGGATCTTTGTAGCTTACATACCTTTCTAGCATTCTTTGGATTGACAAAACCTTCAGGTTATGTCATGTACACATCCTCTTCAAGTTTCCCGTTAAGGAAAGCTGTTTTGACATCCATCTGCCAGATTTCATAGTCATGAAATGTAGCTATAGCGAGCAAGATCCTGATGGATTTAAACATAGCTACAGGAGAAAAGGTTTCATCATAGTCAACACCATGAACTTGGCAAAAACCTTTAGCGACTAATCGCCCCTTATATGTTTGTACATTACCATCCATGTCAGTTTTCTTTTTGAAAACCCACTTGCACCCTATGGGTTTAAACCCTTCGGGTGGGTCAACCAAAGTCCATACTTGGTTTTCATGCATGGAATCCATCTCAGATCTCATGGCCTCAAGCCATTTCTTAAAGTCTAGGCTCATCACTGCTTCTTGATAAATCCTAGGCTCATCTTGATCTATAAGTAGGACGTCACCATGCGTTGTAATGAGAAATCCATATCTCTCAGGTGCTTCGTGTTCTCTTAAAGATCTACGCGGTGGTTGTGTTTCTACAACAGTTACTTGTTCCTCAATTCCTTGTGGAACTTGCAGTTGTTCTATCTCTGGTTCAGTGGTATTTTGTGATTCTCGGATTTCTTTAAGTTTAATCTTTTTCCCACTTCTTTTTCTAGAAACAAATTCTCTCTCTAGGAAGACACCAGTCTGAACAATAAGTATTTTGTTCTCAGTGGGATTAAAGAAATAATATCCTTTGGTTTCTTTCAGATACCCCACAAAAACACACTTTTCAGATTTGGGTTCAAGCTTAGTAGACGTCTGACGTTTAACATAAGCTTTGCAACCCTAAATTTTCATAAAAGACATACTGGAACATTTCCTAGTCCACATCTCATTTGGCGTCTTTTGAACCGATTTAGATGGAACACGATTTAGTGTGAAAGCAGCTGTCTCAAGTGCATGTCCCCAAAAAGAAGTCGACAGATCAGCATGACTCATCATGAATCAAACCATGTCTAACAAAGTTCGATTTCTTCTATCAGAAACTCCATTCCATTGAGGAGTACTAGGAGGAGTAAGTTGTGAGACAATCCCACATTGCTTCAAAAGATTATCAAACTCTAAGCTCAAATACTCCCCACCTCGATCAGATCGAAGTATCTTCATAGTTTTGCCTAGTTGATTTTGTACTTTATTTTTGAATTCCTTGAACTTTTCAAGGGACTCAGACTTATGGCGCATGAGATAGACATACCCATATCTACTGAAATCATCAGTGAAAGTAATGAAATAGTGAAATCCTCCTCTAGCTTGCGTATTTATTAGCCCACATACATCAAAATGTATTAGGCCCAATAAATCACTAGCTCGTTCACTTTTACCAGTAAAAGGATATTTAGTCATTTTTCCCAATAAGCAAGATTCACATACTTCAAATTGTTCAAAAACAAATGAATCCAAGAGACCATGTTTATGGAGCTTGGATATGCGTTCCTCACTTATGTGGCCCAAACGACAATGCCATAGATAAGTTTGATTTGGGTCATTTATTTTCGATCTTTTAGTATTTATGTTGTAAATGGGATTCATTTGATCTAAGATATAGAGGCCATTAATCAATTGTGTGGAACCATAAAAAACATTATTGAGATAAAAGGAACAACAATTATTCTTAATAATTATCTCAAAACCAATTTTGTCTAAACAAGAAATTGAAATAATGTTTTTAGTCAAACTGGGCACATAATAACAATCCTCTAAACATAAACCAAGTCCACTAGGAAAAGATAAATTATATGTTCCCACAGGTAATGCAGCAACTTTTGCTCCATTTCCAACTCGTATGTCCATATCTCCTCTAGCCAAAATCCTACTCCTTTGTAGTCCCTGTACAAAAGTACAAATGTGAGAACCACAACCAATATCCAATACCCATGAAGTAGTAGTTGATAAATTAATATCAATAACATAAATACCTGAAGCAAACGTTCCGCTTATTTTGGCCTTCTTGACTTCCTCAAGATAGATAGGGCAGTTCCGCTTCCAATGTCCAGTCACACCACAATGAAAACAAATTCCTTCCTTAGCCACCCCACCTTTAGGTTTCAATGCAGCCTTTACTTTTCCAGGCTTGGGCCTACCTTTGCCCTTGGGCTTTGTCTGAACTTTGGCCTTTCCCTTGCCCTTGTTATTATGGACCATCAGTATAGGCTTGGGTCTAACCTTTTTCATGTTGCCTTCAGCAATTCGTAACATACTAACCAACTGTGGCAGAGTCTTATCAATTTCATTCATATTGAAATTGAGGATAAACTGGCTGTAGCTATCTGGCAACGAATGCAGAATAACATCAGTGGCCAACTCTTGGCTCAATGGAAACCCAAGCTTAGATAGGCTTTCAATATAGCCAATCATCTTTAGGATATGAGGTCCTGCTGGGCTTCCTTCAGCTAGCTTACATTGGAATAGGGCCTTAGAGATATCGAACCTCTCTTGCCGTGTTTGCCCTTGATAAAGTTCTTTCAGGTGCTCAATCATTTCATAAGCAACCATGTCCTCATGTTGCTTCTGCAGCTCAGGATTCATAGTGGCAAGCATAAGACATCCAATGTCTACCATGTCATCGAGATGCTTCTTGTAAGCATCTCTATCAGCCATCGAGGCATTAGCGGGTGGTTCGTTAGGAACCGATCGTTCAATGACATATAATTTTCGTTCTTGTTTAAGGACAATCCTTAAGTTACGGATCCAGTCAAGAAAATTCAAACCATTCAATTTGTCCTTCTCAAGGACCGATTGCAATGAGAGTGTATTAGTGATTGCAGCCATAATGTATCTACAACAATAAAATATGCGTATGTAAATTTATCAAATTTATATCAATCATTAAAAGGACTTTATTAAAAGATGTTCCCACTATTTTATTACAAAATTAATAACCCTCATATATTAGTTTCAGAAAGACTTTCTCAAAAAGTATTTCTAGTGGGTTAAGGATCCATATTTCACCTCCTCTTAAGTCAGCTTTGGCTTTACTCTCAAGATTATGGTTATCTAGGTAAGCAACACTTGCTAATTACATCATATGTAACTCCTAAAGTTTGGTGAACAACTCTTGTTCTAATCATCTTATGATTTATCCAAATTACTTGCCTCTAGGTTTCTAATCCTATTAGAATAACCTAGTTAAGTCATTAACCAATTTTAACTAGCGAATATCACTTGTTTATTCTTCGCGTTTAACCAAGATAAATACTAGTACTTCACTTTAGCAAAACCTACACAGTATTGATCGAGCCCTTAACGAGGGCAAAATTGGAAGGCTATATTGACTTAATATTTTAATAGAGGGATTTTGTTAAGGTTGTTCCCTCTCACCAATTATGGTTTACCTTAGTCCATTTAGCTATTTAATTGATCTCATCAATTAATGTGGTTCATTATTATCAAATTTTAACATATTTAAAATTTGGCATGCTTTAGACATCCATAACATCTCATACATGAATAAATAAAGCAATAAATAAATGCAATAGTTAGAGCTCATAAACTAAGGTGGTGCAACCCAAGCCAATGGGAGAACCAAAAGGAAACCTTAAGGTGTAAGCCGTTTCACAAGCTATCGATCCACACTAGTTGGCCCATCTTCCTTCTCGTCTAGCCCACAGCAACTTTTGCAAATTACAATATGCAAAAACTTGTTTCACATACAAGGGAGTAAGATGAGAAGAGAAACACAAGAGAATAGTAGTAAGGCACAACACGCAGGCCGTATTTATAAAATTACAACCTTTTATCAAATGGCTCATTGGGCTATAACTATGCATTTCAAACACCGTGCATGTCAATAATAGCATACATAATACAACGTCTTGTTAAGGTGAATTATAACATATCCTTTCAACTTTTATGGCCACCAAGTTTAATTTATTATAAAACATGCTTTAAGAAGACGGGGTTTAAGGCAGTCGAAAGAAGCGGGCGGAAGGCCCGCGACTAGAGCCGTCCTCAGATCCCTATCCCCAAAACACGACAGGGAACTACCACGGTAGGAACAGGGGTACGGGGCAGAGCCCCTGCAGTATGGACTAGGGGTGCGGGGCGGAGCCCCCGCGGTACAAACCCCATACCCCATTCAAATGAAACCTCACGATTTGATAACATTTATCAACTGAATAGTGTTTTTGGGATTTTAGCCATTGAGGTTTCATGCCCAAACAACCCTTGTTCCACTAACCAGTTAACTCTTACTGGAAACTGTAAGCACTACCGTCGCACCATTACAAATCTGTTAACACTTAACAGTAATAACATTAAACCGAATAGGTCATAACACCATGATTAACATTTAGTCCATTGTCAAAAGGAACGGTTATCAGGTTACTCTTAAACGATTTCAACAGTCGAAAACGTAATAAAAATTGAAGCATGCATCTCATACAATTGCATCACCCAAGTATTTAAATCGGAGTATGTATCACACAAGTGGCTTTGATACCACTGTTGGAACGCCGGCACCCCTACGGCGCAGTAGAAAATTAAAATATTCGGCGATCCTAACCATGGATCCATGTGTGAGGAACGAATCAGGGTGAAATAAAGGTTTCAAAATTACCGAATCTTTATTCTAAGTAGAAAGTAACACCTCAGCAACGAGTAATCTGATCTACTATCGAACCAAACCGCAATCTATCGTGACTCTGGCCTCTACGCAATCCACTCAGTCAACAATGAACAGAAGGAATCCCTAAAATTATTTTTGAAAAAAACTTTGCTTTGACGGCTGCTAGACCCCAAGCAAAGAAAAAACGGGATTTTTATATCTATTTTTAGGGTTTTTAGACATTAAATAAATATAACTATGTTTTAAATCAAAAATTATAATTATATTAATTATAATAATGATTTCGGTAAACTATATATTTATTTTAATTTATATACTAACCAAATTTATGTTCTCATTATGCGTACAACAACCTTGTGCATAATGTGTTCGATATTTGATTATCCAATTAAATTAATTCTATAATTAATTTAACTCAAGCTACAACCAAACACAATACCAACTATGTTTTATTCCGTTCATTTCAATTATAGGGTGTGACCCTGTAGGTTCTTGTAACGTTAGCAGTAATACTAAAACGATTCCAATGTTGCAAATAATGAGTGGCACCTAGCAATGCATCATTGCTACCTAAGTCACAAGAAATCATGATTCGACATAACCTTTTTATGAATAACCTGTCATGCAATAATCCTTAAGTCCTTTATCTCTGGATTGGACACAAGTCATGGAATAGTCACACTTGCATAGTCCATTCCATGTTCCTTGATATCTTAAGTAGACTATGATATACAAATAAGTATGGCATCTCATATCAGCTTATTTGAGCATGGCCATGCATTTCTAGTCTCACTGAATCAAGTGACCTAAGATATTACTCCCATTATGTAGGAGGGACTTATCCTATATCAATCAACCATATCCCTCTACATAGATTGTGGTATATCCAACATAAACCTTTATAGAACAACCAATTACGGTTTACGTTTGACTGTATCAAAATATACAACTCACAATGTTGGGATTATGATGATCTCAAGTCTGAGGATCATATACATATTCATCACTATGAGTAATGTTGTGACAATTACATAATAATCCAAGAAACATACTCATAACGGGTTAGTCCAATATGTTGTTCTCTAACACACATATTCATGCATCGATTTTGACATTCCATATCAATGTCAACTCTTTATCATCAATCAACTACATGTTAGTCTTAATGCATTATTGTTGTCCTATCCAACAGTAAATACTTGACTAAGCACCTTTTAAGAATAATCATATTACTCTCAGGACATTATTATAAAATAGTTTATTTATACACACAAAAAAAGAAACTGAAATAATAATGGTAATGCCTTATATTAATAAACATGATAAATCAAGTATGTTAATACAACCACCTCATGATTAATATTTGGGCATACTCTAACAGTTGCGACATTCCCCATGGTAGGCAACGACATTCATGCTTGACGAAAGATTTAGTGAAAATCTTTATATAAAATTTCTTTATTTGAATTTGATAATATAAATTGTTTCTTTCAGCTAAAAATTGAGAGAGAGGGAGCAAAGGAGAAAGCTAGACTATTAGTTTTATCATTTTCTTTTATTTCCTTTGCAAAAAGTTTAATCCTTTGTTGTTTCTACTTTGTAATTCCATTAGATTTTCCTTGTAACCTTTAGTATTTAAGATTTTTTTTCTTATTTTTTTTTTTTAATTCTAATCTCAAGCTTTGCTAGATAAGCCAAGTGTAAAGGCATCCAAGCTTCGGCCCTTAATAATTAGGAGATCTACACTTAATTGGACATTTCTAAACTTAATCATGTTATATTTTTGCAATTATAATGTTGATTACCATTGTTGAATACTTTGTGTATGTTAGATCTAAGTGTGGCTAAATGATTTATGTGACTAGTGATCAATATCAGTGATGAGATTATTAAATGCTTAATTTGTTGTGAGGATTTAAATTGTTGCTTGCTTAGCTTGGAGAACTTAATGCATGTTTATGATTTGGCAACCATGGGCATGATTAGAATTAGGAAAAAACGAGAGATCTTAATTAACCATACCAATCTAGCTCGCTAAGTGCAATGAGTCAAATGACTCAGTGTAGGCTAGGTTTACTAGCAAGAGCTACGGTCTAATAGTGAATCCTAGTTCTCAAGGCAGGTCAAGATAGCGAGAGGGTTAAGATTAATGACAATACATTTAAGATCAACAAGTTTAAATTTAATCATAAATTAACAAATTAAACCTACTAATTATTAGTTCTATACTTGCTATGAAGGTTAAATTCAAGATAGCTAAATTACTAGCTAGGTTCTTAGTTAGTTAAGTACATACTTCTCTTAATTGGTTACATTAATAACTATGATATTTGTTAGATCGGTAATCGTAGAATTAGGTGAATTCTAGTATTTGCATTAGCTTGATACTAACATTCTCTTTGAAGGATACAATCCTCAAAATATTCCACTCTTAAGTGTTTCATCATAATAAATTACTATGATGACAACTTGCGTTTCAATAATGATTATGACTTAAATTGAATATATTCAAAAGCACAATAGCTTGTCACCAATGGTCAAAAAATTAATGTCATTAACATTGGTGTTTAAATTTATTATTTTAATAATTGAATGATTAAATTCAAATCTCTTCATAGTTGAATGACTATATATAATTTATTCATAATATATGATTATTTTAATAATTAAACGATAAATATTATAAAATAATAATTTAAGATAAACAACATTATAATGAACAATTGATGAATAGATGTAAATAATTAATAACATAATAGTAATTAACATCATAGTACAGAATATACTTAAAATTAAATACGGAATATAACTACATTGCTTAGTAAAGCATAATATAATCTTAAGTGAAATAAAATAAAATAAAACAATTGAACTTATTCTTTATTAACTGATAAGTAAGCCATTGTTTACTTATTATTTTTTTATATTTTTCGTAGAAAAAAAAAATTCTATCTAATAGTTTTTATTGTAGGTTATCTAACATGTTTAAAAAATTAAGTTGTTCAAATATTTATTTTCTATTGTGAATTTTTTTCAACATTTTACTTGAAATTTTGAAATATTATTTCATTTTACAATTATTATTATCTCTGAAAAATTTAATCTAAAATTATTAATTCAAATTAAACTACTCATGTAAAATAAATATCTATAACCAATCAAGACTTCAAAAGCTATACTCAAATTTTAATTTTAATTATTGGATTTAAATAATCATTAAAAATAGTTTAAATATCTAATAATATATATATGTGCTCGAATTAAAATATTCATATAAAATAAATATCTGATGACGAATCTTGACTTCAAAAAGTTAATTCAGATCTTAATTTTAATTATTGGATTTGAATAATCATTAAAAATAGTTTGAGTATCTAATAATAAATATATGTCCAAAATATGGTTTCAAATTTTGTTGATAATTGCGAATTTTAATAAATAATAATTATTCTCAATGTAAAAAGCAAACTCATTTAATTAATTATTATAATACAAACATATCATTTTCAGATATATTTTTCTTTGATTCTCATAATAATATATATTGTTCTTTGTTCTTTTTCTCTTCTTTTATAATAATTAACCTTCAATATTTAATCAATTAATTTTATAATTATTATTTTGTTAATTTAGCACTTAATTTAATTTATATTATATAGAGATAAAAATTTTATAGAAAGAAATTGTCTAAACATAATATTATTTATAATTGTGCTATTTTGTCAAACAAATTGACTACATGATATACAAACTACAAATTTATAAATCTATTAAGTATTAAAAATTTCTTTAAATTGTAGATAAAAATGAAAACATGTTTATATTTTCATATTTATAAAGAAAAAATTCATCAAAATTATGATAATGATCTCTTCTATATTATGTTCAATAGTGAAAATATTAAAAATAACATATCCTAATAACACTTTTAAAATATAAATAATATGCTCAATTGCATCCAAAATTTTGGTTCGCATATATTTAAAAAAATGTATTGTAATTTCTTATGTTAAGATTATAATCAATTTTTTTATTCATTCAATAATTTATGTTTTTCAAACGTATTAACAAAACGTAAATATTTTTAAGAGTATCCACCATTTTTGTAAGTGCAACATAAATTTCTTAAAAAATAGATAGACTTGCATGTTTGTCATTGAGTACACTCTCACCTTTCTACTTGCCGGTATAATACATAAAATTGTAGTTGAAAAAAAAAAAAAAACACATCAAAGGGTATTTCAGTATAACTATATTGAAAATTAATATACACAGTACAAAAAATGCTAAAGACACCAAAAACTAGTATAATTTTTTTTTTTTTTTAACATATCAATGATATCCGAAGACTCCATGTACAAAAAGTATTTGTCAAAGTAGTCTATAATTTTGTTCCAAATGCATTTTGTTGATATTGTATCAACAAAGGTTAAGGCTGAGATGGAGAAGGAAATGGTGTCGTGGTCAAGGAGTAAAGAAGATCATAAAAGAAATGGGGTGTTTTCAGTACCGTCCCCGATCATGAAGATAAGCTCCTTTTTAGTACTTAGATCATGGGTATATCGGGTCAAATCCCAAGTTGGATCTCGGGTCAAATAATTTTTATTATAATCATATATAATAATTTGTCCCCCACCTTGTCAAAGAAAAATTATAAAGTGACTCGTCTGAAACAAGCTCACACGTGTGAAGCTTGTAATTTTGGACGTACCATATAAGCTTTAACTTAAAACTTTACGGAGCAAATTTTGTTGTCCGATAGTATGGTTCAGGAGTCAAAACTATATTGCAGAATAACGCAAACTACATTTTTCGTAAGTAAAGATTTGTCCCCTTATTGAAGAAATTAGCGAGCTTTAAAAACGACAGTCGTGATCGTGAATCAGCGAGCTGTTAGAAAATCGAGGGTCGTGATCTTAAATCGACAGACCATAAAAATATCAGTTGTGAACATAGGTCAACGAGCTATCAGAAAACCAGGGCCGTGGCCTTATCTTAGCTTTCGTTGGCCCATCTCAGCGTCACAAACTTTTTTTTCTTTCACACCGAAGGCTATTAACAATATTTATAACAATATTTATGTTATAAAATAAAATAGTACAAAAAAAAAAGACTATTTTTTTTCTTTCCTTTTTTTGAAAATAAAAAAGAAACTTTCAGATTGCTGAATTACAGACGAAATAAATATATAAAGCAACGGAGCCATCATAGTATTTTTGAACTTTTCCGAAAAAAAAAGAAAAAAAAAGAAGGGTGGTAATTGGATTATTTAGTGATCTGGATCTTATAGACGCTCTCTATATTTTCTCTTTTTCTTTTTTTGATGAAAGAAAAAAGAGAATTTCATTGTAAAGTCGTATGAAAAAAGAGAATTTCATTGTAAAGTCGTATGCAATGCACAAAGAATGCCTGCACGGTTGTTCAATTCTATCTTTTTTTCTTATTATTCTTTAGCTATTTTTAGCTATTCTTCTCGCCTCATTATGTGAGGTAGAAGAATCTTTTATTATGTTATATCATCAGGATAATGATCCATCAACCTGCTAGTTCTTTTTATGAGGCACAAACAGGAGAATTTATCCTGGAAGCGGAAGAACTACTGAAACTTCACGAAAGCCTCATAAGGGTTTATGTACAAAAAACGAGCAAGCCCCTATAGGGTGTATTTGAAGACATGGAAAGAGATATTTTTATGTCAGCAACAGAAGCCCAAGCTCATGGAATTGTGGATCTTGTAGTGGTTAAATAAGTTAAATAACAAATAGCAATAGCAACGATTTAACACCAATCCATAATTTAATTAAGATTGATTTAATCCCTCTTCTTCCTTTCCTTCTTAACTTAAGCCTAAGGGGTTAATATTTTATTAATCTATTAAATAAAAAAGGAAGTAATTCAGAATCATCTGGTTAGAATCGATCTAAACCAGTCTATTATGGATAAGATTCAGTATGCCAACTATTAAACAACTTATTAGAAATGCAAGACAGCCAATTAGAAATGTCACGAAATCCCCTACTCTTGGGGGATGTCCTCAGTGCTGAGGAACATGTACTAGGGTGTATGTGCGACTTGTTCAGATCATGGGCTGAGAAAAAATAAACAACTTTTTCAGTATCAACGATTCGTACCAATGAATAGAATGGGGTTCGTCCGTTCACTATCTAAAAAAGATAGATCTACCATATCATTCTATTGTGTATGAAATTTATGGTTTCCATTGGTGCAAATCCAATCTTGGAATTTAAGATGAGAAAAAATTCCCCATTGGTAGCAAATGCTTATCCATTAAGCGGGAAAAATCATATTTAAAAAGCAAAAAGATTACACTTCGACTCTTACAAAGAACGGACTAACAAGGTCAGCTGCCCAATTAATCATCATCCTTACATGCCGTTACTGTATAAGATAGATCTCGTTGTGAAAGATCTATTATTGAAAAATTTATGAGTAGAGCCGAAGAGTGTGAACTGTACAAGTTACCAATTAAATGAAAGAATAAGTTCCGTTGTATAGAGAGGACCTCACTGTTTAAGAAGTAACCATAGAAATGATGGAACCCACTATTTATTTATCCATTTCTATTTACTCCTTTATTTTAGTTAATATGCTTTTTTTGATACCTAGTATCAATACAATTTCTTATTTCAAGGCGAAATGAAATGCCTAGAAAAAAGAAAAAATCGTGGTCGGGACGGTTAGAGTAGCAAAAGCCATTTGGAATTTTTATTTTATACATTGGAAGAATCCGTTTTGTTATTAAAAGACTAGAAAAGAATAACTAAAAGAAAGAATTAGTTATTCATCAAAATTTCTTTTATTCAATGACCAGAATTAAACGAGGATATATAGCTCGTAGACATCAAAAAAAATTAGTTTATTTGCATCAGGCTTTCGAGGGGCTCATTCAAGACTTACTCGAACTATTACTCAATAAAGAATAAGAGCTTTGGTTTCGGCTCATCGGGATAGAGATAGGAAAAAAAGGGATTTTCGTCGTTTGAGGATCATCGAACCGTAAGAAATAACAGTTGTGAACGTAGGTCAACGAGCTATTAGAAAATCGATGGTCGCGATCTTAAATCAGCGGACTGTAAAAATATCAGCTGTGAACGTAGGTCAACGAGTTATTAGAAAACCGAGGGTCGTGATATTAAATCAGTGGACCATAAAAAATAACAACTCTGAACGTAGGTCTGCAAGCTGTTACAAAACTGAGGGTCGCGATCTTAAATCAGCAAACCGTAAAAAATATCAATTGTGAACGTAGGTCAACAAGTTTTTAGAAAACCGAGGGTCACAATCTTAAATAAGCGAACCATAAAAAAATCATAGGTCAGCGAGCTGCTAGAAAATCGAGGGTCGCGATCGTAAATCAGCGGACCGTAAAAAATATCAGCTGTGAACGTAAGTTAGCAAGCTGTTAGAAAACTGAGGGTCATGATCTTAATTCAACAGATAAAAAAATCAACTGTGAACATAGATCAGCAAGTTGTTAGAAAACTGAGGGTCGCAATCCAGCGATTTAATTTACAGTCGCGGCCACGTTTTCGGTCGCGATCGCGTTTATCGCGGTTACAGACATAACAGATGCTATTGCGGTCATTGCGGGTACCGCGGTCGTGAATTTTTTAAAAATTCGCACAACTTATTGTAAAACATTCCAAGCCCTTTCCACAACTTCACTACTCTCCTTACTCTCTTCAGTAACCAAGGGCTTAACTTGACCAATTAGTTCTCCAATTTTACCAACTGTTGCATGGCTTTCACGTTGTTCTCTACACTTATGCACGTGTAAATCAAACAAACTCCTCTTTGTTCTTCACTTAATTTTTTCAATCAACAAATTCAATGTTTCATTTCTTGAAAACACAAAGGAAATACACCCCCAAACTACTTTCTTTCAAAAATATTTCAGGAGAAAGAAAGTGAGTGCAAGTATACAACAGTTGTTCTGGTTTCAACAGCAACATGGATATTGCTTCAAGTATATCAGTTCAACTTCATCACTGTCGCTTCATGGCTCATCATCTTCATCCTTGCTTCACTTTTCCTTTGGGGAAATGTTCTCAGGCTTCTCGGCTCTTCAAAGTGGTCTCATTTGCTTTTCAGGTGGTCATACAATCGGCATATCCCATTGCCCAGCTGTTTCGCGCCGATTGTACAATTCCATCGGCCCCGGCAGAATCGACCCAACCATGGACAGCGTGTACGCTGAAAACCTTAAGAACTTAGCTACTACTCACTCTTGCTCAAAAGAAGGGGTCTTTCCCAATCCGATGCTGCTTTAACCACTGTAACAGAAAATAACGGGAATAACGGCCCGTTATTCCCGCAATTGGCTGTTACCCGTTAAATTGTGGCCGCAATCCACCGCTATCGGTGTGACTCCACTTAACACCGCTATTTTTAGCAATAGCGGTTTCGGACGATGCCACTACCGCTATATAGTAGCCGCTATTCCGATATCAGACCGCTATTTAAATCCCTGTCGCAATCTTAAATCAGCAAGCCTTAGTGATCAATGCAGAAACTAATCAACAATCAGTCAAGAAGCATGCATCATTAAAAACAAAAACATCCTTGTTTCGCATTGCAAGGCAATAAAGAAGAAAATAGAAGTAGGAAACTAAAGTCATCTTTCCCATGATCAACGATACAACGTAAAAGCCAAAAGGGGCTCAAGATGGGGATGATGAGAATAAGATAGCAAGTTAACTTGTATCATGTTTAATTGATTTTACTTAAAAGTGAAAGTATATAAAGCACAGAAATAATAGGTTAAAGAAAAACAGCTTTAGGAGGGTATCATCAATCAAGATTTGCCATAGTTTTTTCCACAAATTCCCTTTGAAGAATAATAGGCTTGTACAGCCCAATTTCAGCCCGGAACCATACCAGCAGACCTAAACCAAAGCCCAAAATCAAACCCAAATCAACTATGGCCCAAACTTAAAACAATTTCAGCAAAAATCAAAAAACCTAACCCTAGTCCCTTGCCTCACGCCGCTGCTACCCATGTGTGTCTCTCGGGCGTACCACGCCCGAAGTCTGCCACCGCCAGCCAAGTCTTGCACCAAAACGGCAAGCCAGTCCAACGCCTGTAAAAGAAGACCTACAAACAAGCACGAAAGAAGGACGAGCAGCACAAAAAGCAGAAATAGTAAAAATAATGAAAAATGTATTCTCTTTCGGCTTTATAAGCCCAGAAACAAAACGATGTAAGGGGGGTTCTTTTTCTTTTCTTTCTTGTAACTTATTCACAGAAATAAAAAGCAAAAAATCAAAGGTGATTTCCTGGATTGTCGATTGCAATCTTTCCTTTTTCTTTTTTTCGTTGTATTTAATTTTTTATTTTGATTTTTCAAACAAAAACAAAAAAATAAAGATAAAGGAAAAGGGGAAGAATAAACTCACATGAATCGGCCCCTGAATCCGGCGTCGTCATCGGCTCTTCGCCGTCGTTGAACGCTGGTTAAGGAAGGGACAGAGGCCTTCCGTTTTCTCCTCGTTTCCCTATTTCAGAGCCTTGGTCTCTGAGCGCGCTCCAACACGCTGGTGGGAGACACCCTCGCATGGCTCCGGCCACCGGGCAGGGGAAGGTGTGTCTGCGGCGGGGTTCCAAGGTTAAGCCTGAAACCCTAACAAAAAAGGGAATTTCCCTTTTATTTCTTTTTTGCCTCTCTCTGCAGAATGTAGCAGCAAAAAATAAAACAAAGTCTTTAGCTTTTGTGTTGAAGTTCAAACGGCGCCGTGTAAAGGAAAGAGGGCTGTGCATTATTACCCTAATGGGTATTTTACACAATTAGTCCCTCCAATTCTGTGACACATGCGACGCACTCTTTTATTTCTTTTAATTTCAGCCACGTAATTTCTCGCCTATTCCAATCTGGTCCCGCGCAAATCAATGCGCATACAGGATGGGGAATATTGTGAGATCGGTCCCTCCTTCTTAACGCGCATTTTACTGTGGTCCTTTACCTTTTTTATTATTTCATTTAAAATCTGGCCCTAGTTTTTATTTTTATTTTTTTCATTTTGCTTTTATATTATGTCATTAATATTAGTATTTTATTATTTGCTTATTTTAATATTTTAAACTTCAAATTTTGTTATATACATATACATGCATACATTGTTATAATATACGTACATAATATATACACCTACTTATATATATTTTTATATTCTATAGTCTATATTTTTTATTTTCATATATATATGTATATACATACGTCTTTCATATTTTATAATTTTAAGAAATATACATGCACACGTACGTTCTTATAATCTGTACATATATTTTATAAATCCTAAATGTATTTTTATATATATATATATATATATATATATATGTTTTATCATTTTAAAAATATGTACATGCATCCATATATTTTATAATCTTGACATATATTTTATAATATATATATATATACGCATTTTTTGAAACTATTTGCATATATACATGTATTATTTATCTTCATAACTTAAAAATATACATACATACATACATACATATATTTTCATATTTTCTACATGGTTTTATTTATTTTATGTATTGTAATCGTTGTTGCTTGGTGTTATTTATTTATTCACATACACTATTACTTTTCTAAAAATGCTTTAGTTCTACTTATTTATTCACTTGCTATTTTTTATATGTAATCGCTTGGTCATTTTCATTTTGCCTACTTAACATCTGTTGTTCCTCACAATATTTATGCTTACCTTGTCGTATTCATTATTATTTTGTTATGCATATTTTACACCGTACATCAAAAGGAAAGTTTTTCTAAATAAGGCAATATTTTACTTTTGGAAAATCGAGAAAACGTGCCCTAACGTGCTGGGTTTCGATTTCTCATTCGCCTAAATAGCCAAATATCCTTTTTAAACTTTCAAAACGAGGCAGTGTTTTGCGTTTGGAAAATCAAAAAAACGTGCCCTAACGTGCTGGGTTTCGATTTCTCATTTGACCAAATAACCAAATATCCTTCTCGAAATTTCAAAACGAGGCAATGTTTTGCGTTTGGAAATTCGAGAGAGCGTGCCCTAACGTGCTGGGTTTTGATTTCTTGTTTGAATAAATAGCCAAACATCCTCTTAAATCCCAATCTGTCATTCGAGTTTTTTTAGGATCGTACCCTAAATCTCTTTAAAATTTTCAATCTTCGACATTAAGACATTAATTAATCAACTTAGGTACCAATTTTTGGGCATTACGAGGGTGCTAACCCTTCCTTGTACGTAACTGACTCCCGAACCCATTTTTCTGAATTTCGTAGACCAAAATCGTTGTTTTAATAAAATTAAATTGTTTATTAAAAACAACCTCTTTTACGAGGTGGCCCGATCATACCTCATCAAAAAAGGATTGGTGGTGACTCCCTTTTTTTTGTTTTTATTTTCAAAATCCAAGTCGACCCCGTTTTGCCAAAAAATGGTGTCAACAGCTTGGCGACTCCACTGGGGAATTTAAAAGAGAGTCAAGCCACAAGTTGATTAATTTTTGTCTTTTTGTCGAAAATTAAAAATTTGGTTTGAATGTACGATCATTTCGTTGCATTCTGTCCGTCGTTTTTGTGGTCTTTGATGCTTACTTTTTTGGTTCAAGCCTTTTGATATTTCTACATATTGCATTGCATGACCGTGGGTCATACCTTTTAAGTGGGAGTGAGAAACTACGCCTTCGTGAGGTTTTCACCTCCGCATGGGATAGTGAATCGCTTTCGGGATACATCCGTACCTATGTCTTCGTGAGATCTTCATCTCCGTGCAGCCATAGGGAAATGTATTCCCCTAAACTGAACTCGGTCCATATGAGCCTATAATGGGTGAGAATCGAGGAATCTGCTGGTTCGGGTACCCTTACTCTAAAGCCAAACCACATGTAGAAGACCTTAAGAGCTACCCTAGGTAGCACCACTTCAAAGCCCTTGCGGTCACCCGAATAGGTGTTCTATTTATTCTTGCTTGCTTTTGCTTTATACTAACCTGTTTTCCTTTTTTATTATGATTGCATTGCATTTTCATCATAAAAAAGAGGTGTTAATTCACATTCAGTTGCTAAAGAGAGAACTTCTCATAAGAAAATGAGTTTCTTGATAAAGTGGATGAAAATACGGTTGTCCAAATATAGTCCAAGAAAACGTGATAAGAGAAGGATGATAGTTTAATGGAGCACTACATGATTTTACCTCGTTGCCCGAAGACTCAAGATGACAAAGATTATTCGAGAGCAGCTGAACTTTCTTAAAAGAGAAGCCAACGAGCATCACGAGGTTGAGTGAGTAACGAGTCACGGCTCGGATCAAGTAAAAAGGAGATAGAAGAGACATCCCTTTTAAAGAGTTCGTGAGACTTATCTTAACGCTCGAGTGAAGAAGAGGATCGAATGTCCCTGCCCATGATGGCAAAGCCGTATATATATATCCACTTTATGTAAAGAGATTTATTTTCTAGCCAAGTTGTTCTAATAGAATTGAACCAAGAATCAACATCTCTTTTTGCATTCATTTCATGCATTTGCATTACATTGCATCATATGCATTAGATTTTCACAAAATGATCCTAATTAGGTAAAATTGTTTCAGTTACCCTGGAAACCAACAAGAATCCACCAACCAAATATCACTACGGTACCCGTCGTCAAACAAAGGCAATGGATCAGAGGTTAGAAAGATTGGAACAATTGCAAAAAGAGATGCAAGATCAGATGCAGGAACGACTGGATAAAATTCAGCAAGACATGCAAGAATCCCAGAACACTATGATGAACCAAAAGCAATTATTGGCTGGAGGGAATGATAAAGGAAAAAGCCCTGTAGTTGATTCAGGGGTTGATCAGGAAGACCCTGTTTATCTTCTCGGTTTCACCCCGACAAACACCTAGGCACAACCAGATATGTGCCCACAAAGAATACCTGTCAATATTGGACCTCAATATCTGGCTGGTGCCTCGATACCGATGCACTTTCGAATGGGCTCAGGTTTTAATCTCGGGGACAACCCTACCAATCCTGTGGTCCCGGATCTCGATGACATGGCAGAAATAGAAAAAGCAAGAATTGACCTGCCAAAACAACTTGAGGATTGATGTAGATGGCTAGAGGAAAAATTTAGAGCCATGGAGAACACTAACTACCATTGTGGAGTTGATGCCAAGGATCTGAGTTTGGTTCCTGATTTAGTGCTCCCGCCTAAGTTCAAGATGCTGGAATTCGAAAAGTATAATGGGACTAGTTGTCCTAAAGCTCACATCACAATGTTCTGCCGAAGAATGACTGGGTACATTAATAATGATCAACTGCTAATTCATTGCTTTCAAGACAGTCTGATTGGTTCGACTGCCAAATGGTACAACCAGTTAAGTCGCTCCAACATCCATTCATGGAAGGACTTGGCACAGGCTTTCATAAAGTAGTACAACCATGTAACAGATATGACACCCGATAGAATCACATTGTAGAACATGGAAAAGAAGCAAAGTGAGAGCTTTAGGTAATATGCCCAAAGATGGTGAGAGTAGCGACACAAGTCCAGCCACCTCTTCTGGAGAAAGAAACCACGATGCTTTTCATAAACACTCTAAAAGCCCCATTCATTAACCATATGTTGGGAAATGCTACTATGAACTTCTCAGATATGGTAATGTCTGGTGAGATGATTGAAAATGCCATCAGAAGTGGAAGAATAGATGGTGGGGAGGATAATAGAAGGTTAATCCCAAAGAAAAAGGAGAATGAAGTGAACCATGTGAGTACATACAACAAGTCGATTACGGTGAACCAGCCAAGGAAAGTGGTTGCTAGTCAACAAGGTTCATCAAAACAAGAATCTTATGCAAAACAAGGCACTGAGAACCTCCAATTCACGCCAATTCCTATGTCGTATAAGGAGCTATATCAAAGCTTGTTCGACACGCACATTGTTGCCCCTCTCTACACGAAACCTCCACAGCCTCCGTACCCCAAATGGTATGATGCGAATGCACGATGCGAATATCATGCGGGAAATACGGGCATTCCATAGAAAATTGCATTGCCTTTAAAAAACTGATTGAAAGGCTTATCAGTATGGGCGTCGTTAAATTTAATGATTCCTCCAGTGCGAAAAATCCATTACCCAATCATAATTGATAAGTGAAGTGAATGCAATGCACAAGCAACTGAAGAAGGGACCTTGTTAGATATTCGCCCTTATAAACATGGAAGTGTTCTAAGTAATTCGCCTGCGGAAGAAAACCCTATAGTCTCTAGAGATTTTTTTAAAGTAATGTTCAGAACATTTTTGTTGTTTTTAGCCTAAAAATGATAGAAATTTCCTTTGTGAAATAGGCTCATGTCTGAACGTTGTTATTTTAATGAAATACATCTTTGCAATTATTACTGAGCCAATATTTTCATTCTTTACAAACAATTTCGGATTCTTTCATTCTTTTAAATTTTCTTGTAAATTGTTATTTATTCATTCATAATCATATTGTATAAATAATTATTCATGAATTTATACATTCTTTTGCATATTCTTTGGTACTTATTATGGGTCCCCAGATATCAATTACATGAATGACACTACTACAAACTCAGATTTTCCCTCTTGAGCGAGGCATGTGTTTAGAAGGAACTCATGGATTTGGAAATGACATAGATCATAACTTATCTCCGAACTTGTCGAGGATGGTAGAACAAGAGGATAAACAAATCCTACTTCTCAAGGAATTATTAGAAATTGTGAGCTTGGAATTGACCTGACCTCAAAGATGAAGGAAGACCTTGTTCAACGATGGATCATACCAGGATATGCCTAGGATAAACGCTGATAAAGAAATCTGCACAACTCACGATATCAGAAATTTACAGTAGGAACGATACAATTCTTTGTCAGGGCAATGCCTTTCTTGTTAAGTCAGCATAGCTTTGCCTATTTGAAGTCGAGTTTCCATCCCTTCAAGATGTTTTCTGTCGTAGTTGCGCCCCAAAAGGGCTCTATGAAAGAAATGAAGGTTTTTCGCATACAAGATGAAAGTGAGAAATCTTATCTATAAAAACGTTGATTCTGATTGAAAGAGTTCAGATTCAATAAAGAAAATCAAAAAATCAAAATCAAAATCAAAAATGAAAGCAAAAAGAAGAAAGAAGAAAAAGAAAATGGAGAGACCAAGGTGAAAACCCGCAAAGGTCGCCTTGAGACCAAAGGGGATTTGAGTTGAAAACCCGAAAAGGGCGACTCAAATATTGATCAAAATGGTGCATGAAGTGATCAGAGCAATTCGAATCTTGATCAGATTGGGGCATGTGGTGATCTTGTTATACCTAAATTAATAGGAAAGGGTAGGCAACATCTTGGGGCATTGACAGAGAACTGTAGATCTCCTAAATACATGTCAAACTCAGATTAGTCTTCAGAAGGTTTGCACAAAGAAGTTCAAGCTACGATATCTGGGGCACCCAATTCTCATATTATTTGTATTCTTAGAATACCTTTTTCTTTTTCCAAGATATTACATTCCCAATCAATTTCTTTGTCATCATTCTTTACTATTTTTGATAATTTGTTCTTTCGAGCTATGCTCAGAACCAATTCTTATCCATTGTTATGACCTTTTTGCAGACATGTTGCATTGGAATAATGATTAATGGACTAATAAAACTTTCACAAAGGAAGTTTTGCATATTACTCTGAAAAGTTTCTAAATAATATAGGAGCCTGAAACAGGACTATTGTTTAGAGCACACCAAATTTAAAGGTTGGAAATTTGAGAAGGAATAGTCTAAATTTAGACTTTCTCTTTGGATTTTTGTTGTCAAATGCGTTGATTGACAAGACGCCATGTTGGCGACAAAGCTTACATAAGCAAGCAAGCGATGATCATCAGGCAAGAGGAAGAGGTTACCTCGGAGAAGAGAGCCCTCATCTGTGCATAAGTTTTTAGTACGATACCTTGAGAATAGTGTAAGAAACCAGAATGATTCAGATCCTGCATCCTTGAATTGTGATAAGAGAGGATTGAGGAAAAGCCATATTTCTACCCTTGGATTACGGTGGGAAAATGATGGTACAAATTTTGTGCCCCAATGGACTAAACTTTCAGGTTTACAGTGGGGGCAACCTGGCTAAATGTTTCTTTGAAAACGCCAGCCGAGCAGAAGGTGTTGTAACAACATCAGTCAAAGCCTTAATAAACTTCGAGTAATGACAACCTAAGCGGGATCATTCTCGAAAAAATAAAATTTTCCATTCATGTAAACACTATTCATACATGTCTAGTTAGGAGCATTTGATTCATTTTGATCATGCCATCCTAATCATTAGGCATAATTAAGTTCATTGTACAGGTCATGTTCCCCAGAGAACAGATCAATGAAGTTGCAGATCTTGCCTTCCTGCATTGACAGCAAAGCAGATCGAAGACACAAACCTTGCCTCTCTCGGCTGTAGCAGAGCTGGTTGAAGACAATAGATCTTGCTTCCTGCATTGACAGTGAAGCAGATCGAAGACACAAGCCTTGCTTCCCTCGTTTGTAGTGGAGCTGGTTAAAGACAGCAGATCTTGCCTTCCTGCATTAACAGCGAAGCAGATCGAAGACACAAACCTTGCCTCTCTCGGTTGTAGCAGAGCTGGTTGAAGACAACAGATCTTGCCTTCCTGCATTGACAGCGAAGCAGATCGAAGACACAAGCCTTGCCTCCCTCGTTTGTAGTAGAGCTGGTTAAAGACAGCAGATCTTGCCTTCTGCATTAACAGTGAAGCAGATCGAAGACACAAACCTTGCCTCTCTCGGCTGTAGCAGAGCTGGTTGAAGATAACAGATCTTGCCTTCCTGCATTGACAACGAAGCAGATCGAAGACACAAGCCTTGCCTCCCTCGTTTGTAGTGGAGCTGGTTAAAAATAGTAGATCTTGCCTTCCTGCATTAACAGCGAAGCAGATCGAAGACACAAACCTTGCCTCTCTCAGTTGTAGCGGAGCTGGTTGAAAACAACAAATCTTACCTTCCTGCATTGACAGCGAAGCAGATCGAAGACACAAACCATGCCTCCATCAGTTGTAGTGGAGCTGGTTAAAGATAGCAGATCTTGCCTTTCCTGCATTAACAGCGAAGCAGATCAAAAACAAAGCCTTGCCTCCATCGGTTGTAGTGGAGCTGGTTAAAGATAGCAGATCTTGCCTTCTTGCATTGACAGCGAAGCAGATCGAAGACACAAGCCTTGCCTCTCTCAGTTGTAGCGAAGCTGGTTGAAGACAAAAGATCTTGCCTTCCTGCATTGACAGCAAAGTAGATCGAAGACACAAACCATGCCTCCATCTATTGTAGTGGAGCTGGTTAAAGATAGCAGATCTTGCCTTCTTGCCTTAACAGCGAAGCAGATCGAAAACAAAACCTTGCCTCTATCAGTTGCAGTGGAGATGGTTAAAGAAGCAGATCTTGCCTTCCTACATTAACAGCGAAGCAGATCGAAAACAAAGCCTTGCCCCCATCGGCTGCAGTGGAGCTGGTTAAAGATAGTAGATTTTACCTTTCTACGTTAACAGCGAAGCAGATTGAAAAAACCTTGCCTCCATCAGTTGCAGTGAAGCTGGTTAAAGAAGCAGATCTTGCCTTCCTACACTGACGGCGAAGCAGATTGAAGAAGCCAGTCTTGCCTTCCTGTACTGACAACGGAGCAGACTAAAGATAGCAGATCTTGCCTTCCTGCATTGACAGTGAAGTAGATTGAAGATCGAAAATGGCAGATTTTACCTCCCTGTGACTACAGTGGAGTACATAGAAGCAGTAGTTCTATCTCCCTAAGCAGTAGTGGAGCAGGTCAAAGATGGCAGATTTTACCTCCCTAAGATTACAGTGGAGTACATTGAAGCCAGTAGTTCTATCTCCCTAGGCAGCAGTGGAATAGATTGAAGATTACAGATCTTATCTCCCTAAGCAGTAGTGGAGCAGGTCGAAGATGGCAGATTTTACCTCCCTGTGACTACAGTGGAGTACATTGAAGCCAGTAGTTCTATCTCCCTAGGCAGCAGTGGAATATATTGAAGATTACAGATCTTATCTCCCTAAGCAGTAGTGGAGCAGGTCGAAGATGGCAGATTTTACCTCCCTGTGACTACAGGGGAGTACATTGAAGCCAGTAGTTCTATCTCCCTAGGCAGCAGTGGAATAGATTGAAGATTACAGATCTTATCTCCCTAAGCAGTAGTGGAGCAGGTCGAAGATGACGGATTTTACCTCCCTGAAATTACAGTGGAGTACATTGAAGCCGGTAGTTTTATCTCCCTGGGCAGCAGTGGATTAGATTGAAGATTACAGATCTTATCTCCCTAAGCAGTAGTGGAGCGGATCGTATCAAGTCTTATCTCCCTAAGCAGTTGTGGAGCAGACAGAAGAAACCAATCCTATCTCCCTAAGGTTGCAGTGGAGCGGATTAAAACCACAGATCTTATATCTCTAAAGTAGCAGTAGAGCAGATCGCATCCAGTCTTATCTCCCTGAAGTTACAGTGGAGCAGACTAAAACCACAAACATCGTCCTCCTGAAATTACGGCGAAGAAGATTGAAGCTACAAGTTAGATCTTTCTGAACTGCAATGGAGTGGGTCGAAGCGGACTAGGATAAAGCTACTTGAAGAGGAGAAGTGTCAAAAGAAGTTGAGACTCGACAAGACCGGGCAAAATTGGTCTTTCTTAGCCTTTTCTCTATTCTCGTTACACGACAACGACCAAAGAGGGGCAGCTGTACAGCCCAATTTCAGCCCGGGCCCATACCAGCAGACCTAAACCAAAGCCCAAAATCAAACCCAAATCAACTATGGCCCAAACTTAAAACAATTTTAGCAAAAATCAAAAAACCTAACCCTAGTCCCTTGCCTCGCGCCGCTGCTACCCATGTGCGTCTTCGGCGCGCACCACGCCCGAGGTCTGCCACTGCCAGCCAAGCCTTGCACCAAAATGGCAAGCCACTCCAACGCCTGCAAAAGAAGACCTGCAAACAAGCACGAAAGAAGGACGAGCAGCACAAAAAGCAGAAACAACAAAAATAATGAAAAATGTATTTCTTTCGGCTTTATAAGCCCGGAAACAAAACGATGTAAGGGGGTTCTTTTTCTTTTCTTTCTTGTAACTTATTCACAGAAATAAAAAGCAAAAAATCAAAGGTGATTTCCTGGATTTTCGATTGCAATCTTTCCTTTTTCTTTTTTTCGTTGTATTTATTTTTTATTTTGATTTTTCAAACAAAAACAAAAAAATAAAGATAAAGGAAAAGGGGAAGAATAAACTCACCTGAATCAGTCCCTGAATCTGGCGTCGTCATCGGCTCTTCGCCGTCGCTGAACACTGGTTAAGGAAGGGACAGAGGCCTTCCGTTTTCTCCTCGTTTCCCTATTTCAGAGCCTTGGTCTCTGAGCGCGCTCCAATGCACTGGTGGGAGACACCCTCGCATGGCTCCGGCCACCGGGCAGGGGAAGGCGTGTCGGCGGCGAGGTTCCAAGGTTAAGCCTGAAACCCTAACAAAAAAGGGAATTTCCCTTTTATTTCTTTTTTGCGTCTCTCTGCAGATTGTAGCAGCAAAAAATAAAACAAAGTCTTTAGCTTTTGTGTTGAAGTTCAAACGGCATCGTGTAAAGGAAAGAGGGCTGTGCACTATTACCCTAATGGGTATTTTACACAATTAGTCCCTCCAATTCTATGACACATGCGACGCACTCTTTTATTTCTTTTAATTTCGGCCACGTAATTTCTCGCCTGTTCCAATCTGGTCCCACGCAAATCAATGCGCATACGGGATGGAGAATATTGCGAGATCGGTCCCTCCTTCTTAACGCGCATTTTACTGTGGTCCTTTACCTTTTTTATTATTTCATTTAAAATCTGGCCCTAGTTTTTATTTTTATTTTTTTCATTTTGCTTTTATATTATGTCATTAATATTAGTATTTTATTATTTGCTTATTTTAATATTTTAAACTTCAAATTTTGTTATATACATATACATGCATACATTGTTATAATATACGTACATAATATATACACCTACTTATATATATTTTTATATTCTATAATCTATATTTTTTTATTTTCATATATATATGTATATACATACGTCTTTCATATTTTATAATTTTAAGAAATATACATGCACACGTATGTTCTTATAATCTGTACATATATTTTATAAATCCTAAATGTATTTTTTACATATATATATGTTTTATCATTTTAAAAATATGTACATGCATCCATATATTTTATAATCTTGACATATATTTTATAATATATATATATACGCATTTTTTGAAACTATTTACATATATACATGTATTATTTATCTTCATAACTTAAAAATATACATACATACATACATATATTTCATGTTTTCTACATGGTTTTATTTATTTTTTATGTATTGTAATCGTTGTTGCTTGGTGTTATTTATTTATTCACATACACTATTACTTTTCTAAAAATGCTTTAGTTCTACTTATTTATTCACTTGCTATTTTTTATATGTAATCGCTTGGTCATTTTCATTTTGCCTACTTAACATCTGTTGTTCCTCACAATATTTATGCTTACCTTGTCGTATTCATTATTATTTTGTTATGCATATTTTACACCGTACATCAAAAGGAAAGTTTTTCTAAATAAGGCAATATTTTACTTTTGGAAAATCGAGAAAACGTGCCCTAACGTGCTAGGTTTCGATTTCTCGTTCGCCCAAATAGCCAAATATCCTTTTTAAACTTTCAAAACGAGACAATGTTTTGCATTTGGAAAATCGAAAAAACGTGCCCTAACGTGCTGGGTTTCGATTTCTCATTTGACCAAATAGCCAAATATCCTTTTCGAAATTTCAAAACGAGGCAATGTTTTGCGTTTGGAAATTCGAGAGAGCGTGCCCTAACGTGCTGGGTTTCGATTTCTTGTTTGAATAAATAGCCAAACATCCTCTTAAATCTCAATCCGTCATTCGATTTTTTTTTAGGATCGTACCCTAAATCTCTTTAAAATTTTCAATCTTCGACATTAAGACATTAATTAATCAACTTAGGTACCAATTTTTGGGCGTTACGAGGGTGCTAACCCTTTCTCGTACGTAACTGACTCCCGAACCCATTTTTCTAAATTTCGTAGACCAAAATCGTTGTTTTAATAAAATTAAATTGTTTATTAAAAACAACCTCTTTTACGAGGTGGCCCGATCATACCTCATCAAAAAAGGATTGGTGGCGACTCCCTTTTTTTTGTTTTTATTTTCAAAATCTAAGTCGACCCCGTTTTGCCAAAAAATGGTGTCAACAAGGCTGACAACAACTTCGTTTCTCTTATGTAATATTGGGAAACCAACTCTAAATTTAAAAGGTACTCCTTTGGTTAACTAAAAACCCAGCACTAATTACCTTGAATTAGCAATTAAAACCCAACAACAGAAAACCATTATCATCTAAACTAAATCAAAGCACTGTAAAAACATCTAAGAATGTAGCAAAGTCGACCCAAGTGATTTGCAACATAAAAACACCCCCCATAAATCAACCAAAATGCAACCACTATTAGGAGGAAAAGAAAGGCATTATATATCTGAAGTCATCAAAGTGTGCGTGCAACGGAATACAAGCCGACAAACATGCAGTTGGTACCGACAAATACAATATCAAAGAAACAAAATTTGACATACATCACCAATACTAAGTAAAAGTATGAGGTCGTGACATAAGGTAAGCAGTAGTACATGACATGAACTTAAGCAAAGCGGAGAAGAGTAGGGAGAATAGCATCTACCATAGATGATTTAATTTGATTCTACCTGCAAAATGTTAGCGTATACAAAAACTCATTCCGTATACTTATATTCAAAAGAAGGATGGGAACTATCAGCATGCAGATAAATAAAGCAAAATCTATATCAGGCTCATGTCCATATGTAAATGAGGAGAGTTAGTTTCTCCATCAAATCATTTTAAATTAGTCTAAAAATTTTTCGGCAAAGGTTATGCATGTTGCTTGGATAGCTTTGAAAGTAGTAAACACAAACTGACAGCATACAGTTAAAAGAGCAGAGTTGTTACTTTCCAAAGAAACAAGCATATTTCTCAAACAACCACCAAACATAGGATCATCAACTATCCAGAAATCAAATCATGAAGGAAACAATTTCCCAAGAAGAAGGTGCATAAAACAATGGGGATAACCAATCTAATCTCGTATCAACAATATACACGAGTTCATTTCTAGCAAATATTTGACAAGAGTCCTTGGTTCCAAATGTTGCTCATTAGAAAATTTTATAACACATTTTTAACAATTAGAAAGCAATTAGTACATCAGACTCATAGTAATTCACTCCAATTGACCAAATTAGGATGAAATGCAGACAACATAACAAAATAAATCAAAGAAAAAGGCAGACAAGAATCAAACAGGACGAAGCTTAATAAGATTCATTATCTATCATGTTTACATAATCAATTTGCAGAGATAAGTTTCTATAATTCAGTTATCAACTTGGATTGGTTAATTTTTCTGAACGAAACGAGAGTATTATGGAATATATATGGAACTCATTATTTATACTAATAATAAATTATACATGGTAAGCTAATTGTTACATGGTGACAACTGTTAGGTTATAATTAATTAGACACCCTACCAACACAGTTTAGCACAAGCCTTGTGCACAATACTGGAAATGAAATCATAAGCAGGATAATATATACGATTTTCAAAGAAATTAGCAGTAAGAAAGGATGAAGGCAGATATATATATACACACATACACCTTCATCTTCAATCCTAAACAAATTCAAGGAATGAATTAAGATTAATTACAGAAAAATGGATAATTTCAAGGATACATATATAGACATGAGCATGAACATACAGATAAGCAAAATTTCATTCTAACTCAAATAAATGCATGAGATCCATGATTCTGTACCCTACATTTACCCAAATAAGAAGAAAAGGGAAAAAGCTTGGCACTCAGGATTATTGAGGGGTTGAGGGAATACCGTATCAACAGAATCAGCTCCAAGATTAGAAAATTTTTATGCCCCAGTGACAGGGTTGTCACTTGACAAAGCTAGTTGTTTCCTTACCATTTCGCACACCTAATCCACAGTCTATGGTTTGGTTGTATAGGATATCCACAAGCGAGCAGGCACAGGACGCAACCTACAAGATTGGTTGTTTCTTCCCTGGTTCACAAATGAAGCCGATTTCAGCCCAGAAGCCCTGGTTGTAGCGTTTTCACAAACGCCTTCACAAATATCATCAATCTTCTTGAAATTAGAATACCCATCAGACATGGCTTGATTCTTCGGTGAAAACTCAATTCCAATATCTCCGATCATCAATTCCAGCTTTTGCCCCCCTTTGGTATATATTGCCATGCATGTATCCTCCCAGTCACCCTATGCAGCCATAATTCCTGGACGTGCCCTTATCTTTCTAAAGTTCATAGTCGATGATCTGGTAAACAACATTCCTAGAGTTATTCCACGCTCGCCGCAACAATTGTTGATACACAATATCAACGGAGTTCCAGATGATATATAAGTTTTAATCCATGTTTTTATCTTGAGATCAAATTACATTTACAATTACAAATTGTAACAAAAAAAAAAATCAAAGGCAGATTTGTAACATAGAAAAGAAATTACCAAAAAATAAACTTAACTTTTAAATTCTCAAATAACCATTGCGAAACTAAATCCATTGCATAATAGAAAATTTCAAATTTAAATCAATAAAATTTCGCTCTAATAAAACTACCTCGCATAAAATCCTAACATGATATTTTTTTTGTATCCATAATAGTAAAACAATTTTATCGGGGAAATTATAAGTTTTTTTAAAATATAATGAAAAAGGAGAAACTAAAGATAAAATTAGGTACAAATTTAGAGTTTATGTGATGGAAAATTAAAAAAAAAAATTATCCTGAACTTTAAAAAATCTAATTTCTCTATATAAAGACTTCGAAAGGAGTTGAAATATTATATATATTGAATATGAAAATATATTATATATAAATATATAAGTGTATATAATTAAAATTATTTGTACATTAAATAATAATTAAAAAAATACTATTTGTCAATCGAGATTCAAGGGTTGACTTCGAGGTTTCCAGTGGTCATGCATGGGTGAACAACACCATTGCAGGGCTAGAAGAAAAACTTATGATGATATTTGATGATGTTTGATGAAAAAGGCCTGAAAGTATTGGATATTTTGTAAAACGATGTTTGATGAGATTTTGGTCAAGCATATGGTAAGTTTATATAGAGATTAAACTTCATAAACGATTACATATAAAAAATAATGAAAAAAATATGAAAACTTGATGTGATCAATTGTGTTATTATAAAAGTTAAAGATATTAAAAATGAAAAGTTAATGTGATAATTGTATTATTATAAAAGTTAGAATATTAAAAATGACCGTTATTTTTGGGGAAAAAAGTTGTTAATTAAGGTTTAAAGCCAACTTAAAACTTGTAATTAAAAAAAATAACATAAATTTAAAATGTAATTTATTGAACTAGAAAGAATTTGCGAATGTACCTATTTATTTTAAATATATTTAAAAGGTTTAGATTGATCTAATTTATTTTAATTAGGAGTTGTCCGCAAGTGGGAAAATCGATGGAAGGTTTTTTAAATAAATGTCGATGTTGCTGTGAAAAAAAGGGGGACCGGGCTGGGCATTATTATTAGTGACTCGGATGGCTTTGTTTTAAGGGGCAGAGGTATGTTTCAAGATAGAGTTGTTAATTCGGAATGGGCTGAGTTGGATGCATTGATTGGAGGTATTAGCTTTGCTCGAAGCCTCAATCTCAACAAGGTTAATTTTGAGATGGACTGCACAAGTGTTGTCAATAGAGTCCGAAAGGCTCGGGCCGATATCACGTTTCTTGGGCACCGGATTAAGGAGGTTCAGAACATGAGTGTTCCTTTTAGTGCTTTGATATTAGATGAATCAATAGATGCTGTAAAAAAGTGGTTGATTTCCTTTGTAATTGGTCACTTAAAAATTGTTGTAATTTGGATTTTAATATGGATTATTCCGGTGATATTCATAACTTTATAATTTTGGATGCAAGTTAATTTGATGTTTTGGCTTTTGTGGCTTTGCCTTTGTCAAAAAAAAAAAAAAGTTAGAGATAAAGATATATAAATATATAATATTTAGATTATACTTTAGTCTCAAACCATATTATTATCTTCTTTAAAAAAAATAAAAGGTTAAAAATACTTAAATAAATTATTAAATTAAAGCTGAAATATGAAGTAAAATGTAGACATTGAAATTATTAAAATTATATATTCAATTGTAATTATATTAATTTAATTTTATAATGAACATTAAAAAAGAAAATAGAAGTTATTTTATTTAAGTTTAAACTAAGAAAAAAACGAATTGAAATTATAATTATAATATTTTTTTCTAAAAATTTAATTGGAGTTAAAGGAAATAAACTAGAGAGAGACTAAAAGAGTACGGGAATTAGAAATAAAATTGAATATAAGCCCTCTTAAAAATTCGAATTTGCTAAAAATGGTCTAATATATAGAGAGAGAGAGAAAGATCATGAAATGGAAATTGCTAAGAAAGTACAAGAAATTGAAATAAAATTGAATAAATGTATGCTATCTTAAAATTCTAAATTGCTAGAAATGATATAGTAGTGTTATATAGAGAGAGAGAGGGAGCGAGGCAAGGAAAGAGAAGAATTCTTTAACTTTTTTAAATATTTTGAGCAAAATATATAATATATATAATTTGAGTGCTTCGATGCTTGCAAGTCGATGGTGACATTGGAAGGACATTGAAAATTATAGCTTTCGGGGAACATTACATGAAGGAGGAGAGGAATTCTCAACATTTTTAGATATTTTGACCAAAATATATAATATATGATTTGGGTGCTTCGGTGCTCGCTTCTATGCTTGTGAGTCATGACCACATTGGAAGGACATTGATAGTTATGGTTTCGTGGACCACTAGTTCCAACCATAACTAGTTTACCCAAAAGACATATAAGTACACAAACGTACCATTAAAATTAACTATCATTCTCTTTAAGTTTGACATTTCGACATAATGATACTAATGTTCTTTGCTATGGCAGATATAGTATAAGATCATAATCAATTAATATGCTCTTCATGTTGAAAAGAAAAAAGAACAAAAAGAGACGATTTGGGAGATAGGTATTTGAAACTTGAACTCTACAGCCACCAAATGATACCGGTCCCTTCCTCTTAATAGTTCTATATGCTGGTACATTGATGTTGAGAGTTCGGTGTTGATTATTACCCATGCAAGACATACCCTAACAATTTGAAGGTTCATTCCCCCCTCCCCCTCCCCCCCAAGTGACCCTAACTATCAAGATCAACATAGCTGATACAACAATGGGTGCAACATAAGTATAAAGAATCTGAAAAAAAAAAACCACCAAAATTTCACATACTCTTGTTCTAGCTCATAAGTAGGGATGATAATATCTGCCCCATTGTTTTCTCAGATGTGTCATCTTCATTGCCTACATCCAATCCAGACTCTAGCACCGCTGCATCAAGAGTCAACTTCCTTTTTGCAATCTCATAAACATTCTCATCAACTGTACCTTTCGTAACCAGCCTGGAAAAGATTTGAGCATACATTCACTAAAGGATGAACTAGAACTTCACAAAGAGAAATGAGAAGAAACAGGGAGGGACTAGGGAAGGCAATGTAAAGTGAAACAAAGGGTGTTTCCAATTACCTGTATATGGTAACTGGCCTTGTTTGGCCAATTCGATGGCAGCGATCTTCAGCCTGTCGGTCTATCTGTGGATTAAAATCCATGTCATGAATAACTACAGTATCAGCTCCTGTTAAGTTCAAACCTTGCCCTCCGGCTCTCGTGGACAACAAGCACGCAAATATAGAAGTGTCATTATTGAAATCGTCAACTATAGTCTGCCTATCGGTCACCTGAGTGCTGCAAAGTAAGATACAATTTAAAGCTCAGCTGATATAATGGAAGCTTTGTAAAAAGAAAACAAGAACAACTGTGTATACAAGTAAAATGCCAACTAAAAAGTCCTGCATCAGTTAAGCCTTACATTAAAAAGGTGGAATCAAACTTGGAAAAAGAAGACCAAAGCTTTTAGCCACAAATGAAAATGAAACGTTTAAACAAAGCAAACGTAAAGCATCACCTTCCATCAAGCCGTCTATATGTAACCCCAATCACATCTAAAGTCCACTCTAAGATATCAAGCATTGATGTCCACTGGCTAAAAATCAGAACACGGTGCCCACTTCTCTTGAGTGAAGGGAGAAGCTCTGCTAATGCCTGGCACCAAAAGAGAGTTGAATGTAAATGAAGAAAACATTTTGGAAGAAAAAGAGAGAAGAAAAAAAAAGATACCTGGCATTTAGCAGAAAGCATAACATGTTCATCAGAAAGAGTTCCTTTACCACCAGTAATTCCATAACGAAGTAAAAGCTGTAATAAGGATGTTCAAAGAAAATATATGAATGCCAAAACTAGAACAGAAAGAATTTATGATTTAGGTCAGAATTAGTTTCAAATATGCAAAAAGCCTTTTCATCATAAGCTTGCAATAAAACCCTAGTCTTTATGCAGAGAATAAGAATCAATGGTAATGTATACATAAAGTTTGAGCCACCACACCAATGGCAATAATTACAGAACATACAATGCTAGTGATATTGAATGTACATGCAGCAGTCTATTTATCCACTTGTTATAGTTGAAATAGACAAATTCTATTTGGAAAGATAAGTTTAACTATGAGCAGTGATGGTTTTACCAACCTTGATATCTCGATTAAAAGATGGGCATTTTCAAATGAAAGCATAGAATAATTGGAATGTCGGCATTCAAAACTTAAAAGCATTCAATGATAAAGAGAGGCAATAGAATGAAAGAACAATGTCTCTGTATTTAATACAGAGGTTCATCAGAATCTTCAAAATCCTGTGCAATAATATGCTATCAACATAAGGCTTAAAATGAGTAAAATTTGGGATGAATTGCATAAAAGATGGGAATCATTACAGGCGATAATTTGTAGTTCACTAGATTCATTAGGGTCTGATTAGGATTCAAACAAACACTCAATGAATTCAAACCAGGAATTTGTTAAACTTGTAACCAAACAAGCCGTCCAAAATAAAGCTTCAAATAAGGTATGTGTTTTATTCCCACCTCTGCTTATTTATTATTCATGCAGTAATTCAAGCTAAACTTCTCATCACCTTTGACAAATAAGTAGATATCAGCATGCTCAACAAGATATGCATGGCAAAACCATATCTATGGGTGACTAAGCTCGGCTGTGATGAATATCAAAGGCTACAATTCACCAACCTACAATTTTGGCAATCAGTTCCTGATTCCACAACATCATATCAACTAATGTGCTTCAACCTTAAATCGCATAAAAAGGTTTTGGCTCAAAGAAAAAAGCGGATCCAATATGGAATACCAGATATATCTATAATGAACGTAGAGCAGAGGCACCTCAAGAACTAGCATAACAAAAACAACATTAACATCCACCATTGTTGAAATTTTCAGCAATTTAAAACCACATCCTCAAGCACAAACTTACAAAAATAAGCTAGCTTTTAGAATATGGTTCAAATCCAGGGTTTCCTCATTTTGATTCGGGCATAGAGCCAATAATGGGCTCAGACATGGTGAACACTTTCAAAAGCAACAAACTGGTACAAACTACAAAGAGAATATGTTGCAGTTGAAACCTATTTCAGGCACTCACCACAGAACTTTAGCTTTTAGGTTGGATCAACCTGACAGCATCATCTTACTACCACGAACTTAAAATCCATTCACAGCTAAAGGGGACAATATGGTTAATTGTAGAAAAGAAAACTAAAACATAGAGTATTCAAACAAAGGAGCGGGAAGAAAACTGAACAAAACTACAGGAACACGGCAATACAATGAAGAGTGACAGCAACCTACCTGCAATCTTAATAATTCACAGATATTCTAATCCTTTTCTTGAATTTACCAGTCTCCTTTGTTAATCCTAATCTACTTTTTCAACTTTATCAAATAATTCTATTTCCAATTCAAAAATATTTCAAATACCTTCTTTTCAGTTAATGCCTTCATAAGAACTTTTTATTAGATGTAAACATTATATGACTAGTTTGTTGAGAAAGAACTAAACAATGAACACAATCGAAGATTAATCATACATACTTACAAATGGTAAATGAAGCAAGTATGCTAGTCTTTAAAGAAAAACAGAACGTCAAAGAAAGAATTACCTGATGAATGGAGAAGTCACTGTAATTCTTTAATTCCTCAACTACTCTGTCCAAGGTACATTCAAAAACACCAATCGAATGTAACCTTTTAGCGAAGCGACCAACATCATCATCATCATATATTCGCCTCACTAATAATGGATGATTTGCAATCTAAATTAGTTCAAAACAAGAAATTAGGATTAAGAACTGGGAACCCATTTCAAATTAACTGCATGTAGAGGAGAAAAAACAAGAAGCACCTTGCGAAACTGAACAAAATAGTTAGAGATCTGACGCCGAGGAATAATCCCAATGATATTATTCAAGTCAGGTTCTGATAACTTTGCAATGCGTGCTCGTGAAATTGTACGATACTCTTCTATAGCTTCCCTATAAGCACTTTCTTGATGCTTTTCCATAGTCACATACTCAACCTGCAGAAGTGATGCTTAAACTCCTCTAACAGTGAAAGGACTTTTCAAATCAAAATTCCTCAGGAAAGAAAAACTCATTATCGGATTAAAACAAAAGAGCAAGAAGCATCTACCAGCTGTATCTTTGGGACAAGCTGCTGCATCACATCTGATTTCAAACGCCTCAAGATGAACGGTCCCAAGATGGACTTCATACGACCAATTAGCTCCCTATCTTCTGCATTTAGTAGCTTCTTCAGATCTACATACTCAGTGGCAAAAAGGTCGGGCATCATGAACTCTAGCAAAGACCACAGCTCCTGCAACAAAAAATCCAGCCACTCAGCAACAGCAATGTAACATGTGGGCTCAGAAGAATGTTAAATAAAAATACCTTCTAATGCTTCTCATACCACCGGCGTTTATAGTGATAAAATTTTCTTACAAGAAGCCTTTATAATCAAAGGACATGCATTTCTTACAAAAATTGGAGATTCCATTGACGGTAAGAAAATATATGAAATATTAAGAGATGAACAACTTTATTATGAAAAACAAAATTTTAGTGCATGATTCATTGAGAAGAAGCATAGTTGTCATAACGCACACTACCCATTAATAAGCATTTGTATTCTTTTTTCATCACTTAATTTATCTCTGACAAAATCAAGTTCATTAAGGTTGTAGTTTTTAATTGATGAAATTTAATGCTTCAACACTAAATTCAACTTTACTAACTGTTAAGTGTTAACCATATCACTCACATGCTGCACAATATGGCCACAATGCTCTGCAACCATTATTTACTTAAATACTTTCAGATTTTAGAATTATTTTTAGGAGAGGGAGGTAAAGATAATACTAATAGTACATGTAAATCATTTTGCAGTGGTGTGCCTGTTAGCATAAGACGCTGCTTTGCATTTCGAGCAACTGACATTAGATTTTTCCACCTGTAGCTGTTCTTGTCCTTCAAAGCATGGGCCTCATCCATTAGCACGCAGCTCCATTTCCATCGTTTCAGAATTTTACGGTCATCCTTCTGCTGCACACTGTGAAAACCAATAATAAAAAAGTCAAACACACACAGACAGGCAGATAGTATAGAACACAAACATAAAAACCCAGTTAACAATAGAGTATACCTGTGTCTTTCAAAAAGTGAATAACACACAAGAAGAACATTAAATGGAGGTGGCAATCCAGCTTTGGACAAATAACCCAACTCTTTTGAATAAGATGCTCGGCCAGCACCATGATACTGAAGTACAGAAAATGAGGGGCACCACTTCTTAAGTTCTCTTTCCCAGTTTTCCAAAAGTGAGGCAGGACAAACTATTAAATGAGGACCAGGATCATTTTTCAGATGTTTCAGCAAAGTCAGATATGTAATAGCCTGTAGAGAAAAGCAATTTAGTCTGATAAAAACCAAATACAGAGGATTATCAAGGGCAAGAGCTTAGAGTTGAAGTACCTGAATGGTTTTCCCAAGACCCATCTCATCTGCCAATATAGCTGCACATATACAAAAAGTTGTAATTGTCCTTCCAAATTATATGAAATAGAGGCTGCAAAAGCAATCAGTATTATGTACTGCACTCATAAGGCAACAAGAAAAATGGAATGCCAAATTACTTACCTATTAACATAGTACATGGCATCATAAAGAAAAATGAACAACCATTCCCTGTTTGGTCGATTCAACATCAAATTCAGCAATAAGACTCAACCTTGACAAATTCTTTTCACAATCTTCTTATCAAATTGGAAACTAACTGAAACAAGTACGAATCTCAACAGATCTTCACATATTTTCTTAAACTTAACAAGTTCAATATCATTCCCTCAAAAGCTAAGAGTATAAAGCCTGCATGTTATCTAACTCCGCTACGCTACTATCACTCAAGGTTCTTATCTTTTCCTTCTCCTTCCTTTGCCACAAAAGCTATTGATACATTTCAAGAAAGTGATAGACAAAGGTCAATGCATTTATTATGCAACAGAAGAATGGATAATACAACCCACAGTTAAGAATTTTATGTCTCTTTTCTTCATCTTAACTTTAATCACCCAATTACAGTTAACAATCTTCAAAGGTACTTGAAGAATGTAGGCCAATAACAACACTTAAGGGTGAGCGAAGCTTTTTTTTCTCAGGTGATAAGAAATATGTTCAGTAACTTATCAAATCCCCACAAACAATTACGATTTCTTGTTTTAGGTACTAAATCAATAAAAAAGACCTAGAAATATAAAGCCCAACAATGATGTCAAAAGATTAGAACAAGTACCTCCACCAATGCCCTTACTATGCAACAGAAGAAGAAAATTTACACCAACCAGTTGATATGGCTTGAGAACTGGCTGAAATTCCGGATCCACCACTGCACATGCTGCATCAATATCATTCTGCAAGAGTAAGAAATATTCCAATTTATAGACAAGTCTATTAGGAAACAACGTAGCTGATGTGGAAAAGACAACGCATATAATATATTCCCCAAATTTTGTCATGCAGTATATAAAAAATAACCGGCTTCCCTAAAATGAACATAAAAATGAAATTTAAAGCTATTAGTGATTTTCATTAAACTAAAGATTAGACAAAAATCATAATCACAAAATTCGCTAAATTTAGCTCGCTCAAACTTACTACAACCTTTTACAACTTCATAAAGCATTCTGATTATATATATACATAAGAATGCAAGTGATCACGGCCTTCCTTCCTCAATTTTCTCAGTAACCAAACAGAAAAATAGAATGCCTTAAGCTTTTTTAATACCTGTGTAACGATTCTCACTGAAGAAGCTTCTACTTCAGCGTATCGTTCGCAAGAAGCACCGGAACTCCCATACAGCTCCTTCCGGAGCTCCGCAGATATTTTCGCACACTTCTGCAACGCCTTCCCCACCACGTCATCCTCTTGCAAGTGCTCTTCTTCAATCGAGTCAACGTCATACAGCTCCTCAAAAGCATTCTCATTTCCGTCTTTTCCATCACCATCTTCTTCGTCGTCATCGTCTTCATCAACGATGAATCGACGCGCAAGGTTGACCGGCCCGGCATCCTCGGGCTCAACGTCGTCTTCCAAGTTGGAATCATCAGCCAAATGTTCGATTTCGACACAATCATCGCTGCTTTGGTCGGAAAAACTAGCCTGAGTTTGGGAATTGAAAGCGAAAGACTCAATTGGAGGAGGATTAGGGTTTTTCTTCAAAACACGAGAAGGCTTGAAAGAGTGGTTCTCCCATTCTTCATCTGAGATTTCCTCGAAAACGCGCTTCATTTTAACTTTAATTTTAATCTGTTTTCCTTTTAATTTATTTTTATTTTGATTTGGGCGAGGAGTAGAGAAAATATAAGAGAGGAGAGCGCAGAGCTGGAAAAGGGCGGGGCGACAGTGAATAGAAACTGAGAAAGCGCGGGTCTTAAAATTGTTGGTTTTGGTTTGGTTTTGGGAGTTCGCTTTGTTAATGGAAAAGCACTTTCGTAACTATAAGTAATGTTAAATAGATAAAAGTTGTCTGATTTTGGACTGCTGTGGCTTTATAGTGCGGAAATACGTTCAATTGTTAAAAATTAACCTGACATCATTTGACCATACTTGATGGAATTTTTTTCGTAATAAAATGTTCACTAAAATCAATAGATTTTTTTTAATTAATTTTCTAAGGTTTAATATTTGTTATTTAATTTTGTATCTATTTTTTTATTTAATTGGTATATGAATTTATATTCTACTATTGAAGTTGATATCTTCGTACTAATATATTTAATTTATATTGATGTTGTATTGATAATCAATTCGGTAGTGGCACACGATAACCTCTTAATATGCCACGTGAGAATCATAAATTAAAAAAATTAAAAATATATAAATTAATAAATAGAAGTATAATTTTTCACATCTAGAATGAACTAGGACACAACTTTGTCAAACTTCATTCTAGATGTAATTTTTAATAAGTTTATATTTTTTTATTTTTTATAAAATATCAGTTTTAGGTTATTATTTAAAAATAATATTTTATAAAATATAAAAATTAAAAATATATAAAAAAGCCTATAATATTTTGAAAATGTATAAAAATTTATAATATACAAATTAATAAAAATTAAAATTTTATAAAAATATATAAATAAATAAAAGAACTAAAAAGAACATCTACAAGTTGTTTAGATGCATTTGAATCTAGACATTCTTAGTGTAATTTTTTATTTTTGATTAATTTATATATTCTAATTTTTTTAATTATATATTTCTTAATTTCAAAATTATAACAATAACAATTGATACATCGCGAAGCTAATTAAAAATCTGACTAAAGCAAGTGCACCTATCAATTAATAGTATAGCTATGGTGAGCAAAGATATCGTTCCCATGAAGACTAAAAGTACTAGTTTTTACCATCTTTCTATTATTTAACCGATAAATTCTAGTGGTTGATTAAAACTAAAATTAACTATATTAATTAACTACGAACGCGACAAAGAAAAAATCAGGAAAATAATCGATTAACAACCAAGAAGCGAAACAATACCCAAGAAATAACCCACCTAGATTTCATCTGTCATTATCAATCTAAATTATGCAATTTCTTTACTTAGTATATTGATCGGTAGAAATCCCTAAATTATATTAATATCTCTTTCGAGAGTAAGAGCAACTAACTCTATATTGATTAATTGAAATTTCTTTCTAATTAAAACCCCTATTATCGTATTAACTCGATTTATGGATTCCTCTATTAGATTTGACTCTAATCCGGTAGATTTATATCGTCTTATTTCTAGGATTGCATGCAACTGGACTCAATTATGCAAGATCTACTCTTAAACAGGGTTTATTCCTCCTCTAATTTAAGCACATCAAACATGGATCAATAATCTAGAAATTGAGAACAAAATCTAAGTATTTATTACGCAAAATAAAAATCAAACGACAGAATTCATCATAGGGCTTATCTCCCTAAGTATTTAGAAAATTAGTTCATGCTTGCAAATAAAAACATCCTAGAGATAGTATAACAAAAAAAAAAAAACTCATGATAATCTCCTAAGAAATCAACTAGAAGTCTTCAATCTTGACAGAAATCCGTTTCAATGGTGTTTTTCGAGTTGTTTTCTTGAATATTCTACAGCAACGCTCTCATATCATCATATTTTTGTCATATATATGCCTTAAAATGCCCGAAAAACCTAAAAAAAAATGCAATTTCCCGTAGTTTATGGTGCAACTTCGCAAAATCAACATGGCCTACTACATGACCGTATGGTCAAGCCATGTGGAAGGGGTCAGCCCATGTGGCTCCTGTAACTCGCTCCGATTTTTGGGTTTTCGCTTGTTTTTGGCTCCTTTTGCTCCCAAATGCTATCCTAAGTATAAAAACATGAATTTAAATGATTAGAAGCATAAAATTCACCATTAACAACGAATAATTTAAATGATTAGAAGCATAAAATTCACCATTAACATCGAATAATCACCTAAAATAGAATTAAGAATGAGATTAAAACATGTTACTTTTAGCTATTATCAACAATAATATAAATAACCTGATATTTTATAATAAAAAATTAAAACCATATAAACTTACTAAAAAAATATATGTAGAATGAATCTGGACAGATGTTAGTCTGGACTCAGATGTATCCAGGCATCAGTTTGTCCAGTTTCATTTTTGATGTGGAAAAAGTTATAATTTTATTTATTAAATTGTATATTTTTAAATATTTTAAAAATATATATTTTTCACATAACATACTTAGAGGTTATCACATGACATATTGAGAGATTGTCACATGTTACCACTAGATTGGCTATCAATGTCATGTCAGCACAAATTCATGATGTTAGTGCAGAGGTACCAGTCTAGGTGACGGAATACAAGTTCAGGTGCTAAATAGGTTTAAAAAAAAAATAGCTACCAACTAAGTATTTTGCACAAATTCGAGGGACAAACTACTTATTAACCCTTTTTTTAACTATCCTTAACTTTGTGGAGAAGAAAAATGTAAAAGTTCTAAAATTGACATAATAAAAAAATTAGTTCTCAACATTTACACATTATATTAATTTTGTCATATGATTCTAAAAAAATAATTTTAACAATTAGACATTGTCTCAATTTTATCTCGGAAATTATAATAATTTTAGTTATTTATTTTCTCCTATCTTCTTCCTTCTACTCGTATATTCTTCTTTTTTCTTACTCAATGATTTAAACCTCAAATTTCTTGAAAAGGCATCAAACTTACAAGAATGAAAAGTAATATCTATGATACAAGCTTTGGAACAGAATTCAAGATTTTGGAAACCAAACAAATTAATCTATCAACATTGTTCTATGCCAAAACTGCCAAAATGTAGCATCAACTTTAATAAAGCATTTCAATTGAATTAAAATCCTAAAGCCAACCACAGGCACCAAAGGAGAAAAATAAAATAGGGAACTTTGCTCTTCTACTTTCGAGGTTCTAACTTTTTCTTTCCAACAACCTTTTCCACCATTTTTAATTAAAATTCACATTATAATTAATCAAAGTACAAAAATTCCAACTTTACAAAATAAACATAGTAATTGTAAATCATATGAGCTCATAAAGATTTGTAAATAAACTTTGTATATCTTTTTTATCTTTAAAATCTCTCCGATCATCGCGCTTTTCTTGTTATTAGGCGACATCACTTGTTCAACTCATTCCTTAGCGACATGGCTTAGAGACTTTGGTGGTCTGAAACTTCCAAAAACCAGCAAAATAACAATACACTTACAAAACTAAAAGAAAAAAAAAAAGCTCTAAATCAATCATCATCAATTTCATCTCACTTCAATAACAGAGAAAAGCAGAAAAAACTTTTTCTAATCCACATTGTCTTAGTTTGTGAATGTTAAAAGTTAGGTCGGGTTCGTAAGGGGTGGGAAAAGAAGGGACCCAAAGGACACTCAAAGGTGACTAAATTTGGGTGAGTATGAAGAAAGGAGAATAGAAGAAAAAAGGAAGAAGTTAGGGATAAAGGAAAGAAAGAATTAAAAAAAGAGAACAGGTAAAGAAAATGAATTTTATATTTTTTAGAATCACGACTACTCAGATAAGACTTATTGTACCGTAAGTTGCAATGAAACAATTAACAAGTTACACTATAAAAAAAATATGATTTATATGCTCAAATTAATTTTTATAAACAAATTTATATTAATTGTTTAAACATAATTAAAATTGATATATCATAATATTAATAAATTTAAAAATCATTTAAATTAATCTTTTTATTTTACAACACCATATTTAAAATGAATATTTTAACTTTTCACAACATTTTTTTAAAAATATTGTCAAACACTTAAAATATTAAATCACATTTTTCACAAGCAACATTTTTCGTGTAACTATTTTTCAGGTAACTTTTCAAAACTAATGTTAAAGTAACCTTTAGGCCTTTAAATAGTCAACTTTTCAAGCGAATTTAACTTATCAAACTGCCTTTTTAAGCAAATTTAAGAGGTTAAAATTTCTAACTTTTGGCTTTTCAAAATCTAGTTTGGGTGCCAAATTATAAATTCACTCCTCATTTATATAAATTATAAATATTATTTATATATTTAAATTAAACTTTACAAACAATTTATATTAAATATTTAAAAAGTATATACTATTTGTATTTCATGTTTGATAATATTAAGAAAAAATTTCTTTTCTATTTTTATTTTTGTTATAAGCTAAGGTGAATATTCATTCGTATTAAAGTAATACTAACATATTATCATGGTAAGAATATCTTTTTAAGCAATTATCCCATCACTTATGAATTTTTTATTAATTTACAAGAGTTATATTTACTTTCTATTTTAATAGAAAAATATGATTTATATATTGAGTGTTACACCCCTTAGTGAACCGAATAAAGATGTCACATTAGTCGTTAAGACATTTCGATCAATCAATTATTCAATCAAATCATATTTATTTTGGAGTTACAACATCCAATTAAATCATTTCAAGCATCCATAAATCATACCAAACAAAAAGCTAACTCAAACAAGCCATGAAACATCAATTCAAAAGTCCAATATGCAAATAGTGAGTCAAGTATCGATACTTGGGTCAATTTTTCAATAATTTTAGCTTTGTTGCTATGTATTGGAAAATTTCCGATTTGAAAACGGTTTTTTTGCACAACGAAAAATTAAAAATTTGAAAACCGACTCGATTTGTAATATTTATAGCAATAAACCTTGAACTGAAATCATACCTGTGTTTTTGGATAAGCAGATCCTTGATGTTTTTCGGCTTTCAACCAAACGATCTTCTCCACTATTCTCGTACCATGAACTGCTTCGAGTGTGGGCTTGAACCAATCGGATCAAAACACAAAACTATGATGCGTCGCGGAACTAACTAAAAATCTGACTAAGACAAATACACCTATAAATTAATAGTATAGCTACAGTGAGTAAATGTATCGTTCCCACGAAGACAAAAAATACTAGTAATTACTATCTTTCTATTATTTAACCGATAAATTCGAGTGATTAAAACTAAAATTAACTAAATTAATTAACTAACGGACACGATAAAGAACAAAACACGAAAATAATTGATTAATAGCCGAGAAGCGAAACAATACCCAGATTTCATCTATCACTATCAATCTAAATTACGCAATTTCTTTTACATAGCATATTAATCCGTAGAAATCCATAAATTATATTAATATCTCTTTCGAGCATAAGAGCAACTAATTCTAGGTTGATTAATTGAAATTTCTTTCTAATTAAAACCCCTATTATCACATTAACTCGTGCTATGGATTCCCCTATTAAATTTGACTCTAATCCAGTAGATTTATGTCGTCCAATTTCTAGGATTGCATGCAACTCCACTCAGTTACGCAAAATCTACTCTTGAACAGGGTCTATTCAACCTCCGATTTAAGCACATCGAACATGAATAAATAGTCTAGAAATATTAAACCAATAATTAAGCACACATAATTGAGAACAATAAACTAGGTATTTATTGCATAAAATAAAAATCAAACGACATAATCCATCATAGGGTTCATCTCTCCTGGGTATTTAGAAAATTAGTTCATGCTTGAAAATAGAAATATCCAAGAGACAATATAACCGAAAGAAACAAAGAAACTCATGATAACTTCCTAAGAAACCAAATGGTAATATTCAATCTTGACGAAAATCTACTTCAAAGTCGGCTTCAATAGTGTTTTTTTTTGGTTATTTTCTTGAGTATTCTCTGACGGTTCCCTCCCATCTTCCTATTTTTGTCATATATACATCTTATACAGCCCGAAAAACCTAAAAATAAGATTTTTCATTGTTCAGTACACAATTCCATGAAATCGATACGGTTTACCACACACTCGTGTGGGTCACACAGCCATGTGGTCTGGCCGTGTGGAATAATTCAGCCTGTGTGGCTCACGTAGCTTGCTCCAGCGCTCTGCTTTTCATTCTTTTTTGCTCCCAAGTGTTCTATTAAGCATTAAAACACAAATTTAAAAGATTAGGAGTATACAATTCACAATTAACATCAAATAATAATCCAAAAATGCATTAAGAACGAGATTAAAACATGTTACTTTTAGCACTGATCAAACATCCCCTTACTTAAGAGTTTGTTTGTCCTAAAGTAAAATTCGCAATCCACATTCAAATTAACTTCCCTCAATTTATTGTTTTCACCGACAATGTCTTAGGATAATTTACAGATAATCGTGCATTTGAAATTCAAACTAAAATGACACTAAAGAATATCAGCAATATAAGCAGAAATCTTTTAGGCTTAAAAACATTAGGCATTTCCCCTATCTCAATAATTACTTGAAATACAAACTCAACAAGAATTAACACCCTCATGAAAGTTCACTCAAGCACTCAAGATGTTAAAGTTTAAATGTTCAAGTAATGTGCACTCAAAGGTCGAATAAGAAATGTTATAACCATAGGCTTGCTTGAAAATCAAACCTCCACCACTATAAAAATGAGATGACACACCAATTAAGAGATCTTTACAAGGTTGTAATAGGGCTTAGGTTAAAGGTACAAAAAGGTCATAAAAGTTGGTTGTAATCAAGAATTAAGTTAATAAGTTACCAAACAAAAGAAAACCAATTGTTGAATTAAAAGAATTTACATAAGCAAGAAATAAAGAGCAAATATGAGCTTTTATACAAAATATGAGATTAATGATTTAAGCTCAATTGAATTTTTTTCATGCATTTTATTCAACTTTTTTTCCTTTCCTTTTCTTTTTATTTTTGGTTTTTTTCAGAACAAAGTAAAATTCAGTAATACAAAATATAATTTATAGTCAGACAACTAACCAAATCGAGCCTCGACAAAAAGGGAGTCAATAAAAATGGTGATTTACAACATTAATGTGGTTTTCGAGTTAACATGAACGAGTGATAAGAAAAAAATGTGTTAGGATCAATAGAGTTTACTAGGGGTTAATTCAACGGGTAAGCTGTGTTAAAGGTTTAGCGGGTTAAATCCTAAGTGACTATATCGTCTTAGTATATCAAATCAATAATGTGGTCTCGACATGTATAACCGAAGTAAGTTATAGAATAACAAATCATGTTGACATACTCAAAACCAAAAATAACATGAGCATGAAAAAAATTCTATGCTCTATAGGCTCAAAAGCTCAAAAAATTATGGTTTTGATGTCAAGCTTAGAAATTTTAAAATTTCAGGATAATACTTCAGTTTAGGGGGACAACCTAAATTAATAGTTCATGAAAATAGCTTATCATGCTTGACTCTCTCATGTCTTGAAGTATAAATAAAACAATGCACAAAAATCCACAAATTATTCCCAACTATAATTAATAAAAAAACTCTAAATTAAAAAAATAAATTAAATTTAATGTTAGGTTTGAGAAAATCACATAAACAAAAAAAAATATTTAGGGACTATATCACATAAACATATAAAATCTTCCTCACACTTAAGATATACATTGTCCTTAATGTACAAACAATTATAGTCAAAATAAGCAAAATCTCGTAAGAAAAGGGAGGAAGAGAACTGGAATTGCCCTGAATTTGGATGATTGTGCTGGAATAGTGAAATCCGAAAATGTAGGATAATCTTTGAGGATTAAAAATATTAGGCATCTCCCCTATCTCAATAATTACCTGAAATTTAAGCTTAATAAGAATTAACACTATTACGGAGACTCACTCAAGCACTGAAGGTGTTTAAGGTTCAAGTAATGTGCACTCAACGGTTGTATAAGAAATGTTATTACCATAGGCTTGCTTGAAAATCAAATCTCCACCACTATAAGAATGAGATGACACATCAATCAAGAGGTCTTAACAAGGTTGTAACGAGGCTTAGGTTAAGGGTATGTAAAAGGTCATAAAAGTTTGTTACATTCGAGAATTGAGTTAATAAGTTACCAAAAAAAAATAGTTGTTGAGTTAAAAAATTTTACATCAACAAGAAAGAAAGAGCCAATATGAGCTGTTATACAAAAGATGAGTTTAATGACCCAAGCTTAATCGAATTTTTTATCATTCATTTTTTTCAACTATTTTTAATTATTTTTTTGTTTCTTTATGAATAATGTATAGTTAGGAAACTAACTAAAATCGAATCTCAACAAAAAGAGAGTCAATAAAGAGGGTGATTTAAAACATTAATGTGATTTTCGAGTTAACAAGAACGGGTGATAAGAGAAAAATGTGTTAGGATCAACTTGGTTTACTAAGATTAATTCAACGGGTAAGCCGTGTTAAAGGTTAAGCGGGTTAAATCCTAAGTGACTCTATCATCTCAATATATCAAATAAATAATGTGGTCTCGATATGTATAACCGAAGCAAGTTCTAGAATAACAAATCAAGTTGACATACCCACAAACAAAAATAAAATGAGAACAAAAAAATCTATAATTTATAGGCTCAAAAACTCACAAAAAATTATGGTTTTGATGTCAAACTTGTTGATAGCAAGATAAATTTGTATTTTAAATATATTTATTTTTGGCTAATTATCAAATAAAATACTATTAAATTTTGATTTTTCTTATCAGGAATGAAGTTGGTGTGTTGAATTCAAACTCTTACAAAAAAGGGCTAAATTGGAACAAAAAGCAAAGAGGAGGGATTGTTGAAAGATTGAAGATTCAAAGATGATTGGATAAATATTGAAGGGTTGAAGAATTTTTTTAAGTGGTTGGATAAAGATTGAAGGATTTTTTATATTGTTACAACTCTGTAATTAGTTTAAATTTGATTTTTAAATTTTGACTTATTTAGTGATAATATTTAGAATTATTTAGTGATAATATTTAGGAAAAACCTACCTAAATTATAGCACTAAAAGTGTGTATAAATACCTAATGACTACAACCAATTGAACACACTTTGCCTTTGGCATTTAATAAATTATTTACCCTTTTTTTTCTCCCTTCCTGCGTCACTCGTATTCTGTTCTTTCAATTTTTTTCTTTAACTTTCGCTTTATGGTTTAATTTCCTTCCAAGGCCCTTTCCCTTTCCACCTTTCACAATTCCACAACACCACTTTCAAAGCATGAGTTTTTTCATGATTATTAAATAAATCCTTTTTAGCCTTAGCCCAGTTATCACTTCGACAAAGTAATCGTGACTAAATACTTTGAAATTTGATATTCACTATCTCTCCGGTATATGGGATAGTACAAATTCATCCCTCAAAGTTTATTCGATTTCAATTCAAAATATAAACCCACACTAAATACTTTGAAATTCGATATTCGCTATCTCTCCGGTATATGGGATAGTACAAATTCATCCCTCAAAGTTTATTCGATTTCAATTCAAAAAGCGCGCGTTGGGTTCGAATCATTTGGCGTATAGTTGGGAAGTTGAGTCAGCGGTGCTGTATTCAAAATCCGACGAATAAATTGGCGTGTTTAATTGGAAAAAGCTAGTTGGATTCTGTCAAGGGAGATAGTGACTGGATTTAAATGATCCACATGGTTGAGACCGTTAATTCGAGTTGGGCTTTTTAGATTGCAAGGCTGTTGAAGTCTTAAATTACGGGTACGTGCCACGTGGTTGGAAATTTGACAAGGGTCGGTTTGTAGGTGATACCGGGATCGACTACGAGAGGAAGAGTTGGCGATTTGAGGGATCTTCGATTGCTATAACCAGCTTATCGATTGGAAGGAAAAATCTATTTCAAGGATCGATTTAAGATTGGAGTACACCGACACCAATGCTAAGCTTGAAAAATATTTTATTTATCCATTTATTTTATTTTCTTAAATTTATTTTTGTAATTTTGAATATATTTTTATTTTATTTTTTTTTGTATTTCCTTATTTTATTATCTTAATCAATTTAAAACCCCCATTTTTTTATTTTTTTCAGCACTACTACGCATAAGTCGTGGGAAAGGCTGTGGCCGTGACAACGAATTTGGTCACAAGAAAAGGCGAAATTAGATAAACAGTCCCTGTGGATTTGACCCTACTACTCTATATTTCAATTTATTGTTATATATATTTTAGGAATTTATATTTGGTGGTTTCGATGCCATCAAATTTTGGCGCCGTTGCCGGGGATTGGTAAAAATTTCTAAATTTTGGTTATGACCAAGTCAGAATCGAGGACTCTAGCATTTGAACTAGAGATAGAAAAGTTGGCTTGAACACTTCGAAGAGAAGCTATACGACGTGGTAAGCAACCACAACCTGATTTTTAAGAAGGATCTTACACCGAAGATATCTACTCATCCGAAGATTCAGACGAAATGGCAGATCAAACTATACGCCAACTTGTAGTTGCACCAGATGAACAACAACAGCTATGCATAACTTCTCCGATGGGCGAAACACCATTCGAGTTAAAGTCAGGATTAATACATTTATTGCCTACTTTCCGCGATTTGAAAAACGAGAACCCCTATACTCATCTAAAAGAGTTCCACATGGTTTGTCTAAGCATTAAACCAGAAGTAGTAACTGAGGATCAAATAAAACTATCAGCATTTCCTTTTTCATTAGCTACCCTGCTAGAGAATGGTTGTTTTATTTACCTTTGGGATCTGTTAATACTTGGACTGATATGTCTCGATTTTTTCTTGACAAGTTTTTCCCAGCAGCTCGAGCAGCCTAATTAAGGAGAAGTATAGTCGGAATATAATAAAAGGAGGCAGAGTCACTCTATGAATATTGGGAGTGATACAAGAAGTTGTGTGCAAGTTGCTCACAACATGGCCTATCTGAACAGTCACTCTTACAGTATTTCTACGAAGGTTTACTCCTAATGGAAATGAAGATGACTGATGCTGCTAGTGGAGGGGCTCTTGTGAACATGACTCCCCAAAGAGCTAGAGAATTAATTTCAACTATGGTTGCAAATTCTCAACAGTATCGACCACCTATAGAACCTACGAGAAGGGTTCATGAGCTAAGTACTCCTTCCATAGTAAAGAAGATTGATGAACTTACTAATGTGGTTAAAAATATGCTTGTAGGATAGACGAACCCAGCTTGGTTGTACAGGATTTGTGCTAAGCCTGATCATCCTACCGACTCGTACCTAATTTTACTTGAAGACACAATTACACAAGTAGATGTCGTTGGGAACTTCCTAGGGCCTCCTCAAAGGCGCTATGATCCATATTCGAACACGTACAATACAGGTGGAGGAACCACCTAAATCTAAGCTATGGATCGAACCATCGATACAATCAACCATATCAACCAAGACCACCTCCACCTCAATAGTATCAACCTCCAAAGTCATCTCTCGAAACCATAGTAGAAAGATTGGCCATTAGCACCGAAAAGTTACAACAAAAGACTGAAGTGCATCTCTAAGAAATGGATCAGCAAATAAGTAAGTTAGTTCTTACGGTTAGTCGTTTGGAGAACCAAGGAAAATTACCATATCAAACCGAGCCGAATCCACGTCCAAATGCAAGTGTTGTGACCATAAAGGATGGGAAAAATTCAGAACTAGTGCTTGGCACGAGTCGTGACCAAAATGTTGAACAAGATGCCTAACCAGCAGCTCCCACTGAGCCGGTGCCTCATAGACCATTTGTTATACCTCCTCCGTACCCTGAAAAGCTGGCCCAAGTTAAAAAGGAACGAGAGGAAAAAGAAATCCTTGAGACATTCCGAAAGGTAGAAATTAATATTCCTTTACTTGATGCAATTAAACAGGTTCCACGTTATGCAAAATTTTTGAAAGAACTGTGTACCGACAAAAAGAAGCTCCAAGGAAACGAATGGGTGAATGTGGGAGAAAATGTTTCTATAATGCTAAAAAAGAAAATCCCGTCTGATTTTAAGGACCAAGGTATGTTTTCTATATCCTGTAAATAGGTTATATTGGCGTAAAGAAAACCATGTGTGATTTAGGAGCATCTATTAATGTAATGCCTTTATCTATTTTTAAATTGCTAAACACAGGTCCTTTGAAAGAAACAGGGGTGATTATTCAATTGGTAGACAGGTCATGCGTATATCCAGAAAGGGTGCTGGAAGATGTTCTCGTAAAGGTAAATGAATTGATTTTTCCTGCAGACTTTTACATCATTGATATGGAAGACGACCACTCAAAAAATACTTCCGATATTCTACTCTAGAGGCTATTCCTAAGTACCGCACATACAAAGATTGATGTTTGTAGTGGAACCCTCACTATAGAAGTCGACAGTGAGGTGGTAAAATTTAATGTTTATGAGGCGATGGGCTAGCCCAACACAATGTCGAATATTTCTAGCGTTGATATTATTGAACCATTAACAAAATTTCATTTGAGTATCATGAAGGGGATGTATTACAAACTGTACTTTCCAAGAGTTTAGAGCTCAATATGATGGATAAACTGGAGGAGATAATGACATTCAGAGAAGCGATTCGGGAAACCGTTGTTCTATTGGAGACTCATCAATTCCCTAGAAGCCAAGGTAAGTACTTTGAACTTTCTTCTTTTAAAACTAAAGTTTTGCCTTCTATTTTGCAGGCCCTTGAGATAGAGCTTAAACCATTGCTAGAACACTTGAAGTATGCCTATTTAGGTAATGGAAACACTTTCAGGATTAGAAGAGGAGAATTTAATTCGAGTCTTAAGAGACTACAAAAGGGCTATAGATGGACGATTGTCGACATAAAAGGGTTAAGTCCATCAACTTGTATACATAGAATCCCAATAGAAGAAAACACATGCCCAAAAAGAAAAGCTCAAATATGCCTTAATCCACCAATGATGGAGGTTGTCAAAAAGGAAGTTTAAAAGCTACTAGATGCCGGGATGATCTATCCAATTTTCGATAGTAATTGGGTCAGCCCAATTCATGTGGTCCCTAAGAAAATCCATATGACTGTAATAAAAAATGCAACAGGAGAATTAGTTCCCACTTGGGTCCAAAATGGGTGGAGAGTCTGTATAGATTATAGGAAGTTGAACTCTTTAACTCGAAAAGGCCACTATCCACTTCCTTTTATTGATCAAATGTTAGAACGTTTAGTAGAAAAACTCACTACTGTTGTCTTGATGGTTATTCAGGTTTTTTTTTTTTCCAAATTTTAATGGCACCAGAGGACTAAGAGAAAACAACGTTTACATGTCCCTTTGGCACGTTCGCCTACAGACGGATGTTGTTTGGACTTTGCAATGTGCCAGCCACATTCCAGATGTGTATGGTAAGTATATTTTCCGACTATGTTCAGAAAATAATTGAGGTATTTATGGATGAGTTTACAGTTTATGGTAATTCTTTCAATGAATGTTTGTCAAACCTCATTAAAATTTTGGAGAGATGCCTAGAATTTAATTTAATTCTTAATTATGAAAAATGTCATTTTATGGTAGATAAGAGATTGATTTTAGGGCATATTGTTTGCGCTTAAGGGATTATGGTCGATAAAGCCAAAACTGATGTTATCAACTCACTTCCATACCTCACAACTGTGAGGAAATTCGTTCTTTTCTTGGTCATGCAGGTTTTTACAGGCGCTTTATTAGGGACTTTTCTAAGATTTTATGACTGCTCTACAATCTCTTGCAAAAAGATAAAGAGTTCGAATTTAATCAAACATGCAAAAACGCATTTGACACTCTCAAACAAGTGCTTGTTTCAGCTTCTATAGTAAAACTATCAAATTGGGACTACCCTTTCAAGCTTATGTGCGATGCAAGTGACCAAAGTGTAGGAGCTGTCCTCAGGCAAAGAATTGGGAAGGAACCTTACGTCATATCCTACGCCTATAAAACACTAGATATTGCCTAGAGCAATTACTCAACTACTGAAAAATAATTACTAGCTATTGTTTTTGCTTTGGAAAAATGTAGATTGTATTTATTAGGTACTAAAGTTATTTTTTTGACCATGCAGCGTTGAAATATTTGATCGGGAAAAAAGAGGCAAAACCTAGATTGATTCGATGGATTCTTCTCTTACAAGAATTCAATCTCAAGATCAAGGACAAAAAAGGAAGTGAGAACCTAGTAGCTGATCATTTGAGTCGAATTCCCTTCTCAAAAGATGACACACCTCTTAAAGATGACTTCTCGGATGAAAGTCTTCTATCAGCTCAGACAGTTTTCTTAGAGTTTGCAGATATAGTAAATTACCTCGCTACAGGTATTATTATTTTTTCCAACTTATCACATTCTGAAAAGGATAAGCTCAAAAGAGACTCACGGTATTATATTTGGGATGATCCACACCTATGGAAACACTGCTCTGATCAAGTAATTCGATGTTGTGTCGTAGAAACTGAGGTACACTCTATCCTTTCTTTTGTCATTCATATGCTTGTGGAGAGCATTTCGGTCCTAAATGCACCGCACATAAGGTACTTGAATGTGGATTATTTTGGCCACACATATATCGTGACACTTATTTATTTTGCAAAACTTGCAAGAAATGTCAAAAAGTGGGGAATTTATGCCAGAAAAATGAGATGCCCCTAACACCTATACATGTATGCGAAATTTTTTATGTGTGGGGCATCGATTTTATGGGACTGTTTGTTTCATCATTTAATAATGTTTACATTATTCTGGCAGTAGATTATCTATCTAAATGGGTAGAAGCTAATGCTACTCGATATGCCGATGCTAAAACTGTAGTGGATTTTCTAACGAACTCTACTTTTTGCAAGTTTGGCACACCGAGGGCATTAATTAGCGATCGAGGAACTCATTTCTGCAACAAGGTAATTGACACTCTACTGAAAAAGTATGGGGTGACACGTGTGGCCACGGCTTATCACCCACAAACAAACGGTCTAGCAGAAGTTTTGAACAGCAAAATAAAGTTGATTTTGGAAAAGACTGTGAAACCAAATAGGAAAGACTAGAGCTTACATTTAAACGATGCATTGTGGGCATACTGCACTACTTACAAGGGACCCATAGGAATGTCCCTTTACCGACTCATATTCGGCAAGCCGTGCCACCTTTTAGTTGAGTTAGAACATAAGGCATATTGGGCAGTAAAAAGATGTAACATGGAGTTGGACGCCGCAAGTAATTATCGAAAATTAGATATTCAAGAGCTTGAAGAGATTTAACGTGACGCATATGAAAACACCCAAATTTATAAAGATAAAACCAAGGCGTTTCATGACCAAAGAATATCTCGCAAACAATTTCTAATTGGTCAAAAAGTGTTACTTTACAACCCATCACTGAGGATTTTTGCAAGTAAGCTTCGAACCAAATGGCTTGGTACTTTTGTTGTTACTAAACTATTTCCTCATGGTGTAGTTGAAATTAAAAACGAGGAGTTCGAGAAATATTTGAAAGTCAATGGACAAAGGTTAAAACCCTTTTACAAGAATTTTCAAGTACACGTGGTAGATGAATTAGTTTTCGAGGAGCCGAATGATTAAATTTTCCAAGTCGTCGAGCTAACGACGTTAAACAAAAGCACTTAATGTGAGGCAACCCACATTTATTTTTATTTACTTATTTAATTTAATTTTGAATTTTAGTTTAGTTTGATAAATAAAATATTATTTTAATCCGTTTGATTGTGCTGTTTTCCAGGAGCAAGCACCTTTAGTTGTAGACGAACGACTTCATCGCATTGAAGCTTGCCTCGAAATAATAGAAGCCAACATCTTAAACATCCTCACCGTTTTGCAAAGTGATCACTTCCATTGCCTTTCGGCCCTTTAAATATAAACGGGGAGTACACTTTCTCCATTCATATTATTCTTTTTACACATTAGGGGTAATATGGTCTAAGTAAGGGGAATTTTGGATCACGCCATACTTTCTTTTTGCATGTGTTTTTCTCAAAATAATTTTTTAATTTGTTTCGAAAATAAACCTCTAATTCTTATGTTTAGTTTATTTAAATAAGTGGGTGAATCATGAATAACTATTGCTTGTTTGATCAATGAATATTTTGTAGAATTGAAAATGTTATGCCTTAGTCAATATTTCATCAAAATTGTTGGTTTTGTTGAACTTGCCTAATGAAAATACTCGTTTAAATAAATAAATAGCTTGGTTAAGAGTGATGATTTGGAAATGTGACCAAGTTGAGTAACCAGGATGAGGTGCCTGGGTTGTCATCTCATTTCGCGTCAAAAGGTTTGGTGATGAGCCGAAACTTCTAACACTCCGCTAATCGAGCTGCCTTGAGAAATAAATCGATTAGGGACATGTGAAACTGAGTAATCGGGATGAGGTGCTTGGGTTGTCATCTCATTTCACGTCAAAAGGTTTGATTATGTCTCGAATTCGTTAAAAATTAAAAAATTCAATAAAGATAATGTGTCGGGTTGAGTAACCGGGGTGAGGTGCTTGGGTTGTCATCTCACTTCGCGTCAAAAGACTTGACTATGTTTGAAAATAAAATGTATATGGATATAAATAAAAACATATATTGAGTATGACCATTTTGCATATTTGATTAAGCCTAAATTTAGTGAAATAGTTGAATTTGACATACGATTTGAGATTTTATAAAATGCTTATTGATTGAGTTTAGCAATTGTTTACTTTTGATTCACCTAATTGTTTGATGTATGCTTGACTAGGAAAGGGGATTTTGATTTTGAAAGGGATTGAAAAATTATTTTTAGTGGACATCATGCTTGAGGACAAGCATCGGTTAAGTAGGGGGAATTTGATAGCAAGATAAATTCGTATTTTTAATATATTTATTTTTGACCAATTATCAAATAAAATGCTATTAAATTTGGATTTTTCTTATCAGGAATGGAGTTGGTATGCTGAATTCAAACTCCTACAGAAAGGGATAAATTGGAACAAAAAGGAAAGAGGAGGGCTTGATTGAAAGATTGAAGATTCAAAGATGATTGGATAAAGATTGAAGGGTTGAAGATTTTTTTAAGTGGTTAGATAAAGATTGAAGGATTTTTGATATTGTTACAACTCTGTAATTAGTTTAAATTCTAGTTTAAATTTGATTTTTAAATTTTGAATTATTTAGTGATAATATTTAGAATTATTTAGTGATAATATTTAGGAAAAATCTACCTAAATTTTAGTACTAAAAGTGTGTATAAATACCTAGTGGCTACAACCAATTGAACACACTTTGCCTTTGGCATTTAATAAATTCTTTATTTTTTTCCTCCCTTCCTGCGTCACCCCTATTCTGTTCTTTTAATTTTTTTTCTTTAACTTTCAGCTTTTTGGTTTAATTTCCTTTCAAGGCCTTTTCCCTTTCTACCTTTCACAATTTTACAAAACCACTTTCAAAGAATGATTTTTTTTCATGATTATTAAATAAATCCTTTTTAGCCTTAGCCCGGTTATCACTTCGACAAAGTAATCATGAGATATAAACCCACACTAAAGACTTTGCAATTTGGTATTCACTATCTCTCTGGTATATGGGATTGTACAAATTCGTCCCTCAAAGTTGATTAGATTTCAATTCAAAAAGCGAGCGTTGGGTTAGAATCGTTTGGCATAGAGTTGGGAAGTTGAGTCGGCGATGCTGTATTCAAAATCCCGTAAACAAATTGGCGTGTTCAATTGGAAAAAGCTAATTGGATTCTGTCAGGGGAGATAGTGATTAGATTTAAACGATCCACATGGTTGAGACCGTTAATTCGAGTTGGGCTTTTCAGGTCGCAAGGCTGTCGAAGTCTTAAATTACGAGTACATGCCACGTGGTTGGGAATTTGACAAGGGTTGATTTGTAGGTGATATGGGATCGACTACGAGTGGAAGAGTTGGCAGTTTGAGGGATCCTCGATTGCTATAACTAGCTTATCGAGTGGAAGGGAAAATCTATTTCAAGGGTAGATTCAAAACCCCCATTTTTTTAAAATTTTTTTCAGCACTACTGCGCACAAGTCATGGGAAAGGCTGTGGCCGTGACAATGAATCTGGTCACAAGAAAAGGCTAAATTAGATAACCAGTCCTTATGGATTTTACCCTACTTCTATATATTTCAATTTATTTTTATATTTGTTTTAGGAATTTATATTTGGTGGTTTCGACGCCCATCACTTTTATATTTTAAAATTTCAAGATAATGCTTCAAATTGGGGAGACAATCTAATATAATAACTTCTAAAAAGTAACTTATCATGCTTGACTTTCACGTGTCTTAAAGTATAAATAAAAAAATTCACAACAATTGACAAATTATTCCCAACCCGAATCAATAGAAACTCCAAATTAAAAAAAAATTAACTTTAAGATTTGGTTTTAGAAAATTACTTAAGCACAAAAAACAATTCAGGGACTATATCACATAAACATATAAAATTCTCCCTACACTTAAGATTTACATTTCCCTCAATGTACAAAAAAAAATATAGTCACAACAAGCAAAATATCGTAAGAAAAGGGAGGAAGAGAACTGAAATTGCCTTGAATTTGATTGATTGTGTCAAAATAGTGGAATCCAAAAACGTAGGATAATTTTTAAGGCTTAAAAACATCAGGCATCTCCCCTATCTCAATAATTACCTAAAATTCATACTCAATAAGAATTAACACCCTCATGAAAGTTCACTCAAGCTCTCAAGGTGTTTAATGTTCAAGTAATGTGCACTCAATGGTCGAACAAGAAATGTTATTACCATTGGCTTGTATGAAGATCAAATCTCTACCACTATAAAAATAAGATGACACACCAATCAAGTGGTCTTTACAAGGTTGTAATAGGATTTAGGTTAAAGGTATGGAAAATGTCCTAAAAGTTTGTTAGAATCGAGAATCGAGTTAATAAGTTACAAAACAAAAAAAATCAGTTGCTTAATTAAAAGAATTTACATCAACAAGAAATAAATAATGGATATGTGCTTTTATAAAAAAGATGAGATTAATGATCAAAGATCAATAAATTTTTTTAATTCATTTTTTTTCAACTTTTTTTCTTTTTTTAAGAACAAAGTAAAATTCAGAAATACAAAAGATAAAGTATAGTCAGGCAACTTACTAAATCGAATCTCGACAAAAAAAAGGAGTCAATAAAAAGGGTGATTTACAACATTAATGTGGTTATCGCGTTAACATGAACGGGTGATATGAAAAAAATGTGTTAGGATTAACGGGGTTTATTAGGGGTTAATTCAACGAGTAATTTTTGTTAAAGGTTAAGCGGGTTAAATACTAAGTTACTCTATCTTCTCAATATTTCAATCAATAATGTAGTCTCGACATTTATAACTAAAGCAAGTTCTAAAATAACAAATCAAGTATAAATAAAATAACATGTAAATTTCTAAATTTCTAGATAATGCTTCAGTTTAGGGAGACAATCTAAATTAATAGTTTCTGAAAAACATCTTAACATGCTTGACTCCAACTAGAATAAATAAAAACACCAAATTAAAAAAAAATTTAACTTTAATGTTAGGTTTGAGAAAATTACTTCAACACAAAAAAAAATTAGGGACTATATCACATGCATATATAAAATCTTCCCCATGCTTAAGATGTACATTGTCCTAAATGTACAAACAAATATAGTCACAATAAGCAAAATATTGTAAAAAAAGGGAGGAAGAGAACTAAAACTACCTTGAATTTGGATGTCGGAATAGTGAAATCTAAGAATGTAAGATAACCTTTAAGGCTTAAAAACATTAGGCATCTCCCCTATCTCAATAATTGCCTGAAATTCAAGCTCAATAAGAATTAACACCCTTACGGAGGTTCACTCAAGCGCTCAATGTGTTTAAGGTTCAAGTAATGTGCACTCAACGGTCGAACAAGAGATGCTTTTGCCATAGGCTTGCTTGAAAATCAAATCTCCACCACTATAAAAATGAGATGACACACCAATCAAGAGGTCTTTACAAAGTTGTAATGGAGCTTAGGTTAGGGGTACAAAAAAGGTCATAAAAGTTGGTTACAATCAAGAATCGAGTTAATAAGTTACAAAAAAAAAAACCAGTTGCTAAATTAAAAGAATTTCCATAAAAAAGAACTAAAGAGTGGATACGAGCTTTTATAAAAAAGATGAGATTAACGATCTAAGCTCAATCGAATTTTTTTCATTCATTTTTTTCATTTTTTAAGAACAAAATAAAATTCTATAATACAAAAGATAAACTATAGTCAGACAACTAACCAAATCAAATCTCGAAAAAAAAGGAGTTGATAATAAAGATGATTTACAACATCAGTGTGATTTTTGAGTTAACATGAACGAGTGATAAGAAAAAAATTTGTTAGGATTAAGGAGGTTTACTAGGGATTAATTCGACAAGAAAGTTGTGTTAAAGGTTAAACGGGTTAAAGCCTAAGTGAATCTATAATGTCAATTTATCAAATTAATAATGTGGTCTTTACATGTATAACCGAAGTAAGTTCTAGAATAACAAATCAAGTTGACATACTCAAAACCAAAAATAAAATGAGCACAAAAAAAAATATACTCTATAGGCTCAAAAAGCTCACAAATAATTATGATTTTGATGTCAAACTTGTTTAATTTGAAAATTTTAAGATAATGCTTTAGTTTAGGGAGATAACCTAAAATTATAATTTCTAAAAAAATAACTTATCATTCTTAACTCTCTCGTGTCTTAAAGTATAAATAAAAGAATACACAAAAATCCACAAATTATTCCCAACCAAAATCAATAAAAAATCCAAATTTTAAAAAATAATTTTAATTTTAGATTCGAGAAAATTACTTAAATATAAAAAATAATCCAGGCACTATATCACATAAGCATATAAAAATTTCCCCACACTTAAGATGTACATTGCCTTCAATGTACAAAAAAATAAAAATAATCCAGACACTCAACGATTGAATAAGAAATTTTATTACCATAGTCTTGCTTGAAAATCAAATCTCCACCACTATAAAAATGAGATGACACACCAATCAAGAGGTCTTTACAATGTTGTAATGGTGCTTAGTTGAAGGGTACATAAAAAGTCATAAAAGTTGGTTACAATCTAGAATTGAGTTAATAAGTTACCAAAAATCAGTTGTTGAATTAAAACAATGTACACCAACAAGAAATAAAGAGTGGATATGAGATTTTATACGAAAGATGTGATTAACGATCGAAGCTCAATCAAATTTTTTTCATGCAAATTTTTCAACTAGTTTTTTTCCTTTTTTTTTTGTTTTCTTAAGAAAAAAAGTAAAATTCTATAATACAAAAGATAAACTATAGTAAGGCAACTAACGAAATCGAATCTTCACAAAAAGGGAGTCAATAATAAGAGTGATTTTCAACATTAATATTGTCTTCGAGTTAACATGAAAGGGTGATAAGAAAAAAATGTGTTAGGATCAATGGGGTTTACTATGGGTTAATTCAACGGGTAAGCTATGTTAAAGGTTAAGTGGGTTAAATCCTAAGTGACTCTATCATCTTAGTATACGCAATCAATAATGTGGTCTTGACATGTATAATCGAACTAGGTTCTAGAATAACAAATCAAGTTGACATACTCATGACCAAAAATAAAATGAGTACAAAAAAAAATCTATGCTCTATAGGCTCAAAAGCTCACAAAAAATTATGGTTTTGATGTCAAACTTGTATATTTTAAAATTTCAAGATAATAATTCAAATTTGGGAGAAAACCTAAAATATTAACTTCTAAAAAACAGCTTATCATGCTTGACTCTCTCGTGTCTTGAAGTTAAATAAGTCAATGCACAAAAATCCACAAATTATTCAACACCAAAATTAATAAAAACTCCAATTTAAAAAATATTAACTTTAATGTTTGGTTTTAGAAATTACTTAAACACAAAAAACAATTCAAGGACTATATCACATAAACATATAAATTCCTCTTCACATTTAAGATGTACATTGCTTTCAATGTACAAACAAATATAATCACAACAAGTAAAATATTGTCAGAAACGGGAGCTAGAGAACTGAAATTGCCTTGATTTTGGATGATTGTGTTGGAATAGTGAAATCCAAAAACATAAGATAATTTTTAACGCTTAAAAACATCATGCATCTCCCTTATCTCAATAATTACCTAAAATTCAAACTCAATAAGAATTAACACCCTCACAAAAGTTCACTCAAGTCTCAAGGTGTTTAAGGTTCAAGTAATGTGCACTTAATGGTTGAAAAAGAAATGTTATTACTGTAAGCTTGTATGAAAATCAAATCACCACTGCTATAAAAATGAGATGACACACCAATCAAGAGGTCTTTACAAGGTTGTAACAGGGCTTAGGTTAATGGTACGAAGAAGGTCATAAAAGTTGGTTGCAATTGAAAATTGAGTTAATAAGTTACCAAACAAAAAAAAAAATTAGTTGTTGAATTAAAAGAATTTATATCAACAAGAAATAAAGAGCAAATATGAGTTTTTATACAAAAAATGAGATTAACGATTCAAGGTTAATGAAAAATTTTTTCATTCATTCTTTTCAACTATTTTTTTTATGAACAAAGTAGAATTTAGTAATACAAAAGATAAAATATAGTCAGGCAACTTACTAAATCGAATCTCGACAAAGAAGGGAGTAAATAAAAAGGGTGATTTACAACATTAATGTGGTTATCGAGTTAACATGAACGGGTGAAAAGAAAAAAATGTGTTAGGATTAACGAGGTTTATTAGGGGTTAATTCAATGGTTAAGTTGTGTTAAAGGTTAAGCAAGTGAAATCCTTAGTGACGCCATCATCTTAGTATATCAAATCAATAATGTGGTCTCAACATATATAATCGAAGTAGGTAACTAGAATAATAAATCAAGTTGACATACTCACAACCAAAAATAAAATGAGCATGAAAAAAAATATGCTCTATAGGCTTAAAAACTCAAAAAAAAAAAAAAATTATGGTTTTGATATCAAACTTGTAAATTTTAAAATTTCAAGATAATACTTCAGTTTAAGGAGACAACCTAAAATAATAATTTCTAAAAAAAAAAACTTATCATGCTGGACTCTCTCGTGTCTCAGAGTATAAATAATACAAAGCAAAAAAATTCACAAATAACTTTGAACCATAATGAATAAAAACTCCAAATTATAAAAAAAAATAACTTTAATATTAGGTTTGTGAAAATTACTTAAACACGAAAAACATTTCAAGGACTATATCACATTAACAAATAAAATTCTCCCTACACTTAAGATGTACATTGTCTTCAATGTACAAACAAATATAGTCATAATAAGCAAAATATAGTAAGAAAAGGGAGGCAAAAAAAAAAAAAAAACTAAAATTGCCCTGAATTTTGGATGATTGTGCCGGAATAGTGATATTTGGAAACGTAGGATAATCTTTAAGACTTAAAAACATTAGGCATCTCCCTATGCCAATAATTACTTAAAATTCAACTCAACAAGAGTTAACACTCTTACAAAGGTTCAATCAAACACTCAAGGTGTTTAAGGTTCAAGTAATGTGCACTCAACGATCAAACAAAAAATGTTATTACCATAGGCATGCTTGAAAATCAAATCTCCACCACTATAAAAATGAGATGACACAACAATCAAGAGGTCTTTATAAGGTTGTAACGGGACTTTGGTTAAGTGTATGGAAAATGTCATAAAAGTTGGTTGCAATTGAGAATCGAGTTAATACGTTAACAAAAAAAATGAATTGTCAAAATGAAAAAATTTACATCAATAAGAAATAAATAGCAGATATGAGCTTTTATACAAAAGATGAGATTAACGATTCAAACTCAATCGAATTTTTTTATTCACTTTTTTCAACTTTTTTTCAGTTTTTTAAGAATAAAGTAAAATTCAGTAATATAAAAGATAAAGTTTTGTTAAAGGTTCAACGTGTTAAATCGTAAGTGACTTTATCATCTCAGTATATCAAATCAATAATGTGGTCTCGACATGCATAACCGGAACAAGTTCTACAATAACAAATCAAGTTGACATACTCATAAACAAAAATAAAATGAGCACGAAAAAGAAATATATGCTCTCTAGGCTCAAAAGCTCACAAAAAATTATGGTTTTTATTGCAAACTCTCTAAATTTTAAAATTTCTAGATAATGCTTCAGTGTAGGGAGACAATCTAAAATAATAATTTCTAAAAAACAACTTATCATGCTTGATTCTCTTGTGTCTTAAAGTATAAATAAAATAATGCATAAAAGTCCACAAATTATTCTCAAACAGAATAAATAAAAACTCCAAATTTTAAAAAAAGATTAACTTTAATGTTGGGTTTGAGAAAATTACTTAAAAACAAAAAACAATTTAGGGATAATATCATATAAACATATAAAATCTTCCCCACACGTGAGATGTAAATTTCCCTCAATGTGCAAACAAATAGTCACAATAAGCAAAATATCTTAAGAAAAGGGAGGAAGATAATTGAAACTGACATGAATTTGGATGATTGTGTCGAGATAGTGAAATCTAGAAACATAGGATATCCTAAATTAATTACATGGTTCCGTGCATTCTAATAAGAAAACAAACAAAGATAAATGAAGATAAAGAGTTGAAAAAAATAGAAAATAGGAAAAAAAATATAATGTCACACCCCAAAATTGGGCCTAGTAGTTTTGAGAGTGATTTAAGGATTTTGGCTCGGAATGGGTTCGAAAATTTAGAATTATGGAAATTCAAAATTATTTTCAACTATAGCTTTTTGAAATTCAAATCAAAATTTGAAAATAATGTAGAAAAGACTTCCAATTTAAAAAGAGGATTATTTTGTAAAAGTGTTAATTTAAGAGTAGTGTTAGAGCAAATATACCAAGTTCTAAAATCAGCCTATTTCCCCCCTTTTAGCCTACTTTTGACGTTTAAAAAAATGAAGAGAAATATTCTTCATCTTTTTCTTGTGTTGCCCATTAGGAAAGAAAAATCCCTAAACTTTTTCCTTCAATTTTTGGTCTTCATTACTCCAATCTCTTATTTTCTGTCATATTCCAAACATTAAACTTCTCTAGAATTACAAAAGGAGCATAAAGAACACCGTTGATTTTGCTATTGATTAACGTGTGGGTTTTCTTATATTTACACCAATCATTCATTTTTCCCTCAATTAAGGTAATGTTTTGATTTCCTAATAGTTTTTGATGTAATCTGGACATTTTAATCAAGTTTTTATTCATTGAATCAAAAGTTTTGAATAGATGTCGAAATTTGGGTCGTTAATGGTTGAATTTGGGATTTTGAATGAAATCAATGTTTCAAAGTGTTTTTCAACTTGTTTTAAAGTGATTAGAAGGTTTCTAAACTCTCTTTAAAGTTTCATTAAAAGATTCTAAGTTTCTATTGAGTTTTCATGAAGATGGCCATTGTATGTCAAAATTTTGGAACCATGATTCTGAGTAGTTTAAAGTGGTTTGAAGGTTGAGAATCATTGTTAGATAGATAATTAGTTGATTGGAATTTATTTTAGGCAAAAGGGAATGAGTAAAGATTAAGATATTTGAGTTAAAAATTTGCAAGTCAAAAATTTCAATTCTAAGAGAAAGGAACCTTAGACCTACATTTTTGATTGTTTGGGTGTGTCTATAGCTATAAATTAATTATGTTTGTGGTGTGGATAATTTTGGTGAAGATTCAGAACCGTTGGAGTCTTTGACGAGCAAGGCAAAAGGAAAGGGAAACTAGTTTAGGCTTTCCGAAACTAGGCAAAAGTGCAAACGGTGAGTGTTTGGAATTGCTTCTTGTAGACACGATTCATAGTGTTAATCGAGAGCTTAGGGATAAACTAAATCCATATCCTATGTTCTGAGTGTAAGCTTTCTTATATCCCTCGTCTAATTTGCAAAGTATGTGATTGTGTGAAGTGGATTGAATATTAAGTTGTGATAATGTGACATGAGATATATATTGTGATAGCTCTTGGGAATGTGTTAGTTGTGACAGTGTTGATGTTTAGTTACAGATATAAGTGTATAGTGAAAGTGTATAGAAAAAAGTAAGTACATATGTGTTAAATTATGGAATGTGATGCTTATGTGACAGGTAAAGTAAGTGAATATTGGTATGTGGTATGTGATAATCTGCGTTATAATGCATTCTTATGTGAACGAACATATGGTGACTCAGTGAATATAGTTGTGGCACTTAAAGTGCAATTAAATGTGAATCCGATAAATGTGCTATGTGTACAAATTGTAATGTGAATTGATGTTTATGAACAGAGATTAAATGCATAAGAACAATAATTAAATGTGTGTATTTACGGATACTGTGGCCTTGTGATCTTGTGAAACCGTTGGATATAGTTGGCATGCCATAGGATTGTGAGTACTCACCCTTGTGTTTTGTGATTTGGGCATTGAAGCCCCGGAATAGATTGGAGGGATAAGGGAATGTCAAGCCAAGATCCATTCACCGAGATATGTTAGTGTGTTGGAGTGTGTTTAGCTTTGTGCTATACTTATGGGATATCCTAGACTCTTTGAGTCATTGGTGTGATAGAGATTTGTGCATCCAATATATGGTGATAGAGCCCACTTTTATGTTTCATGTTTCCAAGTTTCCAAATTATCAATAATTAATACATGAGAATATTATATGTAAATGCATGCGAATATATAACCTGGACTTGCAGGTCATTAAAGTATGAATGTGTTGTTTTGTCTTGATAAATTATCATTAAATGAATTATATATATATATAAGTTAAATGTAATTGCATGTGAGAGTAGAAGCTAGTTTCATGATTTAATGAAGCGTGAATATGTTATTTTGACTTAGTTAGAATATGGTTGTGAATGTGTTGTAGTATGCTCTTGTTTAACCTTTGATGTTGTGTATACTTTGTGGTTATTCCGACATTTACTGAGCTTGTTTAAGCTCACCCACTCTTTCTAACCATTGCAAATATTTAGAATTGACGGTGTGAGCAGTGCAAAAATTCCAAGGAAGTGATCTAAGTTAGGCTTAGTAAACTGAGTAGGCGACGTTATTATTCTTATATACTGTGGAAATAAGGGCAATGTGGCTAGAATGTTGGTTGGATATGCATATTATGTCTTTGATGTTTTGATATGTTCATAGACTTTTAGGTTTTGATGGATGTTTATCATTATTCTGTTGGTTTTTATTTGGTTAGAATATTTGTGGTCGAGAGGTTGATTTGGAACTATAATTATGGACATTTTGATGCTGGATGATGTGTTAGTTGATACATGTTGAATGGTAAACGTTTGATTGTGTATTATGTCCTGTTATGTTGTAATTTTTGCTATTTTATATAGAGGTAACGATAATCAGGGCTTTAGTATCGATACCTCCATGTTGAAACGAATTTACAGGAAGTTAGTAGCTTAATTTGGTATCGATAACCAATCACGAGTATCGATACTCGAGGTGAAAATACTGGTACCTTTGCCCATGTATCAATAAAATACTTTCATTTAATATTTGACAGAATGTTAGTTTGGTTTCAATTTTCTTACTAGTATTGATACTTATCTTCTATATCGATTCCTGTGATGGCGCATCGATATCTACGTGGGTTCTTTATAATTTCATCAAATGGTCCTTAAGCATGTTTTTAAATTATTTCTAATGTTGACTAAGGTATGTTAAGTCTTTTTAAATGTTGTCTAAGGTGTTTAAGACTCATTACTCCTCTAAATATTTGAAAATGACGATGCTTGCATGTATTTGGGACAGTGTGAATATGTATGAGTTTGATGTTTGATGTAGCGTCCTGTTACTAGGGCCCGACGACCGGGCTAGGTATAGGGTGTTACATATAACAATAAAGTGCATAATAAAATAAAAAAACATATAAATATGAAAAATAAAATAAAAACAAATAACAATAAAAATAAAGATAGTTCAGGGGACTTTTGGGTTCGTGACAGCGGCAAAGATAAAGCACTAGTTAGGGTTTGGGTTTGATGAAATGAGTAGGAAAGAAACAAAAGAAAACAAAACAAAAAAACCTAGCTTTAGAAGAGGGTACATGACTATGTGCCAGACCATGAAGGGCACACGACCGTGTATCTCTCTAAGGTCATGTGGCCTATTAAAAACTTTTTAAAATTTGTTTTAGTGTTCACACAACCTAGGGGCTGGGACACGTTTGTGTGTTTAGGCCGTATGCACCACAGAGTCATGTTGCCAGACCTTATGAATCCATTCAGACCGTGTGTGTCAAAAGAAAATTGAAAAATTGGCTATAGTATTCACACAATCCATGACATGCCCTTGTGTCTAGGCCATGTGTACCACAAGACTTTGTATTCATTTCGCCTGTATAGGTGTATTGCTCACTTCTCCCACGGCCGTGTATAGGGGCGTGTGTGTCACATGGCCATGTCGTCTACTTCAGATCGTGTGGACCATTTTTAAAAAAAATTATTATTATTATTAAATGTACTAAGCATGCTACATAATTAAATGTAAATAAAAACTAAAAAAAAATTGAGTTACCTTTCGGGAAGTGCTTATTTAAAGTCTAAGCTAGACTTCCCTTTTCAAGCTCATGGTTAATTCTTATTTTGGAGTTGGAGCTCCTCTCTCTCATTATCCATATCACCACCAAAATAAAGTTTGAGTTGATGACCATTTACCTTGAATGTGCCATAACTAGAGTGTGTTACCTCAATGGTTCCATTTGGGAATACGTTTCGTAACACAAATGGATTCGACCATCTTGACCTAAGCTCTTTAGGGAACATTCGTGAATCTAAATTGTCTAGAAGCATTTTGTCTCTCACTTTGAATAGGTTTATCCTCTTTACATGAACACGATGGAGCTGCTTTTTTGCTTCTGTGAACGTTCTCGGGTTCTCATCAACCTTTGTTCACCATTCATCTAATTCATTGAGTTGCACCATTCTCTCTTCACTTGTCCTTTGATTTCTATCACCTTGAACATGATACAATTCTAAAATGATTTCATGAGCGCTTTCCTATAAAGAACATTGAGTAGCATGATTATTAACATCAACAGAATAAATAATATCATCTCGCTCATTAGAAACTCTCATAGCATCACGTGCTTAAAGAGTAACCTCTTCATCACCTACCATCAACACAAGTTCACCATTGCCCACATCAATAATAGTTCTAGCCATGGCTAAAAATGGTCGACCTAAGATCATGGGTACCTCAATATCCTCATCCATGTCCAATAGAGCGAAATCAACAGAGAATATGAATTATCGACTTTAACAAGTACATCCTCAATAATAACCCTAAGATACTTAATTGATCTGTCAGCTAATTGAATACTCATCTTAGTGGGTTTTGGTTCCCCAAGACCAAGTTGTTTGAACCTTTTATAAGGTATTAGATTTATACTAGCACCCAAATCAGCCTAAGTTTTTCTACATTTAAGCTACCAATAAAACAAGGAATAGTAAAACTCCCTGGATCTTTAAGCTTGGTGGGTAGTTTGTTATGGAGAATGGTCGAACAGTCCTCATTGAGCTCCACAGTGGACAGTTCATCTAACTTCGTTTTATTTGTTAATAGTTTCTTTAAAAATTTTGTATACTTTGGGATCTGTGGAAGGGCTTCAACAAAAGGTTAGTTAATATGCAATTTTTTTTAAAAAGTTCAAGAAATTTATGATATTGGTCGTCCATGCAGTATTTCTTCAAATTTGCGGGATATGAAATTGGTGGTTTTTATTCTCTAAGCACCGACTTATGCTCTTTCTTGCATTTCTCAACCCCATCAATTTTCTCAACAGCTTCTAGATTTAGCTTCTTTTCAGGCTTGGCTAACACCTTTGCACTTTGTACAATGATTGCGTGGACTTACTCCTTTGGGTTGGTTTTAGCGTTACTAGGTAAATTTCCTTGTTGTCTCTGAAAGTAATTTAGCAAGCTGACTAATATGATTCTCAAGGCCCTGAATAGATGCCTACTGATTCCTCAAAGTTGTTTCAGTGCTTCGGAATCTAGTTTCTGACACTGAAATAAATTTAATCAAAATCTCTTCCAGATTCGACTTCTTTTCTTGATGATTCGTCTATCCTGGATTATAATTGTTATTGTAGGGGTTGTTTTGAGTTCTAGAATTATTACCCATAAATTCGACTTGCTCATGCTCCATGTTAGACTTGATGGGCAAACATTTTGGATTGTCCATCCCTACTCCAGTTGCATCGCATTGCATTACTGGATTCACCTATTTATTGAAAATCAAACCAACAATCTTTTTATTCAACGCTTCCACCTGACTTGCCAACAAAACAATTACATCTATATTAAAAACACTAGCTACCTTAGTGGGTTTTGTTCTCATAACTTGTGACTGATAGTTATTTGCTGTCATCTCCTCAATAAATTCTTGGGCTAGCTTAGGTGTCTTATTATTTAGTGTTCCACCAACTGTTGCATCAATTATCTTCCTAGTCGAGGGATTCAAACCGTTGCAAAATGTTTGAACTTGTAACCACAAAGGTAACCCATGATGCGAAAACCTTCTCAAAAGATCTTTAAATCTCTCCCATGCATCGTATAGTGTTTTAAGCTTAAATTGAGAAAAAGAAGAGATATCATTCCTCAACTTAGCTATTTTGGCCGGAGGAAAATACTTCAATAGAAACTTCTCAATCATCTAAGCCCAAGTAATGATGGAACCATGTAGAAGTGAGTTGAACCACTTTTTTGCCTTGTTTCTCAAAGAGAATGGGAACAACTGTAAGTGTATGACATCATTAGTAGTACCATTTATCTTAAATGTGTCGCAGACATCCAGAAAGTTAGATAAATGAGCTTTCAGATCTTTATCTTGGAAACCATCAAACTGAACATATTGCTTCACTACTTGAATTGTGTTCGACTTAATCTCAAAATTGTTTGCAGCAATAGTTGATATGACAATACTTGATTCAACCCCAGTCAGAGTGGGTTTAGCATATTCATACATAGTTCGAGAAGCAAGGCGTGCAGGAAGTTGCGGATTAATAGGATTATTATCCATATCCACAGTAATATCTTTTTGCTCTTGTTTGTTTATTAAAATATGTTGACTTTGCGTTGCTTCTCTAACCTCTCTCTAATTCCCACGAGTAATTTTTTCGATCTCACTATAAAAAACTAATGGTTCCAGTGGGATGCCTCTAATCATAAACCAAGGGAACCTGTAAGAATCAAATGAAAGAAAAATTAGAATTTAAAATTAAATTAAAAATAAAAATATTAATATTAAAATAAAAAATGGCTAATTTAATAGAAATAAAGTTTTCCTAATATTTTAGTCCCCTAAAAAGTCGCCAAAAACTTGATGCATCGTGAAGTTAATTAAAAATTTGACTAAGGTAAGTGCACCTATCAATTAATAGTATAGCTACAGTGAGAAATATATTGTTCCCATGAAGACTAAAAGTACTAGTAATTACTGTCTTTCTATTATTTAACCTAATAATTCGAGTGATTGATTAAAACTAAAATTAACTTAGTTAATTAACTAATGAACATGGAAAAGAATAAAACACGAAAATAATCGATTAACAACCAAGAACTAAAACAGTACCCAGGAAAGAACTCATCTAGATTTCATCTGCCACTATCAATTTAAATTACACAATTTCTTTTACTTAACACCTTGAACTGTAGAAATACCTAAATTATGCTAATATCTCTTTCGAGCATAAGAACAACTTATTCTAGGTTGATTAATTAAAATATCTTTCTAATTAAAACCCTATTATCACATTAACTCGTGCTATGGATTCCCTATTAGATCTAACTCTAATATGATAGATTTATGTTGTCCTATTTCTAGGATTGCATGCAACTCCACTCAATTACACAAAATATACTCTTAAACAAGGTCTAGTCAACCTCCGATTTAAGCACATCTGTCACATCCCAAAATTCTATTAAGTGTTGTTAATTCATGAACAATCTTGAGATGTGGTGTAGTGGTTAAGTTGTTTAAGTAACTCCTAAATGACCCAAGTTCTAGTCTCCATAGCATCAATTATTTTGTATAAGTTCATGCAAAAATTTGGTCAACTTTCCCATGCAAAACCGTCCAACCATAAGCATGTAACTTCTATTTTTTATTTTATTTTGTAACCCCATATTTTAAAATTTGAAAAGGTGAAGCTTCTAGAGAAATTGTGCTTAATTCTCCTTAACACTCTTGTCCCCCCTCATGAATACTTTGTTGGAAGTTTTCTTTTGGTGATGGTTCACTCCTCCCCCTCTCACTCTTTCATTTGTTTTGTGCTCACAACAATTTTCTCTATTTTCTCCTTCTTCTCCTCCTCCTTGTGCCTCCCAAATTGGTTGCTCCTCATTGCTTCTTTCTTTTATTTTTGCTTAATTTTTCGACTTCAAACTGAAACACCATCCACCAACGACCATCCACCAACCACCATATCACCGCACAACAACAACCATATCACCACCATACAACCACCTAATCACTACCATTCAACCACCTTATACCACCTATAATGCCCTGAATTTTGGGCCTAGGAGAATGGGCTTCAAGAGTCGGAGCAATTGGATTTTTATTGCGTGAGAGGTTATCACCAATTGCATGTTTTCTATATTGACTAAGTGATTTTGGAGTGTTAGGGCAGTTTCTAGAAAGTTCTGGGATCAAGTTATGGTATAGGAAAAATTTTGGGTTTTTAGCCTTAGGGGAGCTTTGACTTTAGGTAGGAAGTCTTTTAAAAAAATGGGGATGAGATAGGATACAAGGAAGCTTGTGGTCTAGTGGCAAGGTGGTGTCATGGGGGTGGCAAGGAGGTCCAGGGTTAAAGTGTTGGCATGGTGTTTTGTTGGGTATTTATTTTGCACCTTTGGACAACTAGTGGTTGAGTTGGAATTGAAATCTGGAGGGGAGAGTTGGAACTGGTCAAATGAGAAAATTAAGGAGGGGATCATGGAGCAAATCGTGGAGAAAATCAAGGGGATGTGGTTGGTTGAGGAGTTGAAGCTGAAATGGGACTTTAGGTAAGCTTGGAATTGGTTTTGAAGAGGGTAGGGAGTAGTGCCGAATTCTTTTTGGCTATTTCGGCTCTTGGTGTTTTCTTTTGGAAGCCGAATCTTTATTTTCTCTCAAGTGATAGTTCTTTTGTCTTCTATTTCTCCTTAAATATTGAGTACAACCCTCTTACTTTCTTCCAACATCTCTTTTTGTTTCTTCTAAGCAGTGGCTGAATGTTTCTCTCTTCTAAAACCGATTATAATCCTTTGTTCTCCTCAATTATCTCTTTGTTCTTATTCTAAAGTTTGGCCGATTAACAATCCTTTGCTATTCGGTTTTCATTGTGGATTTACATCTTTGTGTTTTTTTCTCCTTTGTGTCTCTTAAAGCCGTTCTTGAGTTAGCAAGCGATCTCAGTCAAGCGATAAGTGAAGGTGACTTATTCTTGTTGTTCTAATCTTTTTCAAGGCACCCTACTGAGGTGCTATTTAAAAGCCAAAGTTGTTTATTCCTCTATCTCGTTATCAACTTTCCTCTTTGTTGATTGTTAGGTATGGTGTTAGCAAAGGTTGGGTGTGGTTAAGATCTCTCGATCATCGTTTGTCGGAAGAAAGGGATTCAATAAGGAATCATGGGTAAGGCCGTATGTAGATCTTTGATGGGGCGTATGTTTTCTTTGAGGGTAACATTTGAATAACTCTAGTTATTGGATATTAGTAATAGATAGACTGTGTTTGTGATTCAGATCTTTTCGCAAGGAAGTGAGCGTATTTCGTAACCAACTGATCTACGAAGGGATAAACCTATTTGAACAAGGCTCGAGGCTCATGGTCTGAGTGTGGCTACTCAAAAAGCTGTGTACACACCACACACATTAGGAATCGGCAAAGGCCGAAATCTCGAAATGCCGAAAGTTTGGCAACGATAGCCACACGAGCGTGTGAACACTCGCGTGGAAAGATGATACGATGACAGAGGCGCCATGAGCGATCTCATGTACTTGGACCACTTTTTAGCCAAGTGGGTCGAAATGGGCCATATGGGCCCGATGAGCTCATGGGCATGATTGGCCTGTGGGCCCGCCACGGGTGAAATGCAAGGATGGATAGAAATTAACGAGCTGGTCATGTTTTCCATATGGCAAAGGGTAGATTTGGGCTAAGTGGGCCACACAAGAGTGTAGGCTCTACTTGGGCCACATATTGGGCTTTCGGACACTAGTGTATTATTGGTTGCTAGGGTGACATAAGACGTGCTGAATGATTGTGGGCTTGATAATAGCCGATTTGTGTACTTGGGCTCATATTGGTAAACGACCGTTATGCCCTAAAATACAAAATGTCTAAAATACCCCTATATGGTTTATGACCGATTTTGTATGCTATTTCGTATGCCATTAATGATATGTTGCATCTTACATATGATACCATGCTGCATGGGTTGGGATCATTGATTGGAGGAAGTATTGATTGATCTGTTAAGGTGGTACGGTCGCGAGATGACTATGGATCCACCAATGGCTTTTAGCCGATTATGTGATTGGCAACTCTGCTGCATTTTTGGTTAGTGCCGCAACCGGTGCTATATTGGAGTGTAGGGATGGGTGGGTCGATTAAATCCCCACAGGAGTATAGGGTTGGACAGGATACGGAGTGCAGGGTTGGATTGGGCATTGTGCATTGCATACCTTGATATAATGGTTGATATGAGCTCCAGCCCAACCGAGGCTGTTTTGGGCTAAGGCTCAATTGCTACTGTTATTGAAAGGGCTTAGACCCAGATTGATGTGATAATTGTTAGTTGACTTCTAGGGGTTGTACACATTGAGTTTCCATAAACTCACCCCGTTTTTAACTGTCTCAGGTAATCCTCAGTGAGGGGCGGTTCGACGTATCAGGAGACTCAGAGGGGGCCACACTGCAAGCAGCTACATTTTAGTATTCTAAACTACTTTAATTTACTCACCTTTTCTTTCATTTGGGTTTAATTGTAATAAGGTCTTTCTCTGGTTAGCTATTACAATTTATATCTGCTAGAAGTAGAACACGGTTTTTGCCAAAACAGTAACTATTTTCTAACACTACGTTTTTTGCAACTCAATTTTTTTTAAATATCATGTTTTCGTAAATCATTTGTTTAAAATTATGCTTCCGCAACAATAAGGTTTTAAAACAACTTTTCTTAAATAAACCTTGATTGAAAATAAACAAACGTAAACTGAGGTTTTGTACGAGTTTTAAATGGAAAAAAGGTTTGAAATTTCAAGAAGGGTTTTCAATGAAAACATGGTTTTCAAAAAACACTTTAATGTGACATGCCAAATTCGGGCCTAACTTCTAGGTCGGGTTTGGGGTGTTACACCACCACACGACCACCACATCAAAACCGTATAATCACTCTAGTACCATCATCTAAAAATCTATTTCTTTATTTGTTTTTCTCTTTCTTTTCTATTTCTTTTGATAGTCACTTAGAAAATCTTAATACTTCTCCATTGCCAAAAATTTAAAGTTCCTCTTGGAGACTTCTTCAACTTTTGACAAATTTGTCAATATTTTGATCCTCACACAAACTCAAGCATTCAACTTTAGAAGTGTTTATCTTAGATCATCTTGGAATAAAGGAGTGCAAATCAAAGTTCATATTCTCTTGGATTGGAAGTGATCAAGAATTAGTAGGATTTGCGATGCAAATTGCAAAATGTATGCGTTGTATACAAGTTGAATATGTAAGGAATTGACTATAAATTATCAATCTATTATACAAATGAAAGCATAATGTTTTTGTTATTTCAAGTGAGTGACTTTGTGGTTTTAAGGTAAGTTATTCTTACTTGAGTTTGTATGATAAGATGTGATAAATATTGTTATGTATTGAAAAAAACTTTATAATCTCATGTTTTGTAAAAATCATGGTTATTTGATTATCTTGATAACATGGATTACCATGAATATTGAAACTTATATGTACATGAAAGCATGATTATCATGTCTACTGATTTGCTATGTGATTTGTTTGCTATGATGCATTACATGGGGTTTGAACATGTGTAAGGAGAAAGATGTGGCAGTAATAATATGCAAATTTGGTGGTTTATCCAAAACCTACATGTTTTGACAGCTTGTTTGTGAATTTGGTGGCCTTGTCCACATATATGTTGTCGTGTTATGGATCGATGAGTTCTGGGGAACTTCTTTTGGTGTGTAGCAGTGATGAGTAGGATGTTATAAAAGAAATTGCATAATGGTTTTATCAAAATTGCATTGCCATAATCATGTGCATAAAAGATGTAATTTTGTATATTATTTATGTGTTTATTGATATTTAATTTGTTATATAATTCACACCGAGCTTTTTAGCTCACTCTTTAGTTTTCATAAACTTTTCAGATGATTCACGAGTGTAGGACTTGGATTCAACATATGGAGGGGTCTCTTGGATGAAATATTTTATAAAATGGTTAATAAAATTTTTTAAGTTCTTATTTTGTAGATTGGACTATTTATGGGTTGTTTTTACTTATATTTTTAAAATCAACCTCTGGATATTTCTTTTCTACCCTACTTCAAGCAGGTTAAGGATGGTTCAACGACTGATTTTAGGTTTAACTCTGATGGAGTTCTTTGCTTTAGAGGAAGATATTGTGTACTGAATAATAATGAGTTGAGGCAATCTATTCTCCGGAAAGCTCATAGTAGTCCTTATGCTATGCATCCTGGAGGAAATACGATGTATCATGATTTGAGATAGTTGTATTGGCGTGAGGTGACTGAATTTGTTGCTAAGTGTTTAACTTGTCAAGAAGTAAAGGCTGAACATCAACTTTCTTCTAGTTTGTTATAGCCCATTAAGATTCCTCAGTGGCAGTGGGAACGTATCACTATGGATTTTTTAGTAGGTTGCCATTGACTTCCACTAAGAAAGAATTTGTGTGGGTGGTTGTGGATAGGTTCACTAATTTGGCCTATTTTCTACCAGTACATACTGATTATTCTCTTTAGAAGCTTGCAAAGTTGTATATTTTTTAGATCATACGATTACACAACGTACCTATGTCAATTATTTCAGATCGAGATCCTCAATTTACATCTTGGTTCTAGAAGAATTTACATGAAGCTCTTGGCACTCGTTTGGATTTCAGCACTGCTTATTATCCGTAGTCTGATGGGTAATCCGAACGGGTTGTTCAAATTCTCAAGGATGTGTTGAGAAGTTGTGTCATCGATTTTCAAGGAAGTTTGGAGGATCATCTACCATTGGTTGAGTTCACATACAACAACAATTTCCAATCAAGCATTCAGATGGCTCCGTATGAAGCTTTGTATGGTCTTAAGTGCCAAACTCCATTGTGTTGGACTGAGTTACATGAAAGAAAAATTTTGGGACCTAACCTGGTTCAAGAGACTAAAAGTATAGTTAAGCTGATACAAGAAAGATTACGAGCAACTTTCCACAGTCAGAAATCATATACTGATCTTAAAAGGGAGGATATTGAGTATTGTGTAGGGGGTCAAGTCTTTTTAAAGGTGTCTCCATGAAGAAATTTTTTGAGGTTTGGACAAAAAAGAAAATTGAGTCCAAGGTTTATTGGGCCATCTCAGATTCTGAAAAGAGTTAGACCAGTGGCTTATCAGTTGGAGTTACCACCGGAGTTGTATCGTATCCACAATGTTTTTCATCTCTCTATGTTAAGAAAGTACCATTTAGATCCTTCTCACATGTTTAATGTAGAAGAAATTGAAGTTAGATCAGATTCGTTTTTTTGAGTAGGAACTAGTGAAAATTTTAGATTGTGATATTAAAGTTTTGATTTGAAAAAGCAAATACCTTTGGTCAAGGTTCTGTGGTGGAATCATGGTTGTAAGGAAGCCACGTAGGAGCCAAAAGATTCTTTCTGACAATAATATCCTCATTTTTTTTGAACCGAGTAAATTTCAAGGATGAAATTTATTTTAAGGGGGTAGAGTTGTCACATCCTAAAATTATATTGAGTGTTGTTAATTCATGAACAAGCTTGAGAAGCGGTGTAGTGGTTAAGTTGTTTAAGTAACTCCTAAATGACCCAAGTTCTAGTCTCTATAACATCAATTATTTTTTATAAATTCACGTAAAAAATTGGTCAACTTTCCCCTGTAAAATCGTTCTGCCATAAGCATGTAGCTCATATTTTTATTTTTTTTTTGTAATCCCTTATTTTAAAAGTTAAAAAGGTGTAACTCCTAGAGTAATTGTGCTTAATTCTCCCTAACACCTTTGTCCCCACTCATGCATGTTTTGTTGGGAGTTTACTCTTGGTGGCGACCCACTCCTCCCCCTATCACTTTTTCATTTGTTTTATTTTCACAACAATTTTCTCTCGTTTCTCCTCCTTCTCCTCCTTGTCCTGCACAAATTGTCTCACCCCAAAATTAGGACTAGGAGTTATAGGGGTATTTTAGGGATTTTAGCATTAGTGTGCTCGAAATTTCGTTAGCATGGTAATCAGAGATATTCTCGTTTATGGTATTTAGAAAATCCGCTCAATTTTTGAAAATAATGTTCAAAAGGTTTTCAATTTTGAAATAAGGATTGATTTGTAAAAGAGTCTAAATTATGAGTTTTTAAAATGGAATTAAACCAAAATTTAATTTTCACCCTATTTTTTTTCCACCACTTAAAACTTTCACGATAGGTTTCTCCCTTGTTTTTTATTTACCGTCCGTTGCTCTCCCAAGCTCTTCCCATTCAAATTTGGATATCCAAACTTTATTCTTTTGATTTCCTTCAATCTTCCAAGCACTAAATCCCTCTAGAATTTCATAAAAAAACGTTAAAAATACCATTGATTTCATCATCTCTCAAACTTATGGGTTTTCTTGGAGTTACACAGAAAGCTCATTTTTCTTCCATTAAAGGTAACGATTTGATTTCTTATTGGCTATTAATGTTTCATTGATTGGGTCTTTAAAACTGAGTTTTCAACAATTAAATCGCATGCTTTAAATAAAAGTTGAAAATTGGGTCGTTAATGGTGGATTTTAGGATTTTGAGTAAAAATATGGTTTCAAAGTGTTTTTCAATTAGTTTTGACATGATTAGAAGGTTTATAATTTTATTTTGAAGTTTTGTTATAGATTTCTTAATTTTTAATGAATTTTTGTGAAAATTGCGATAAACATGTCAAAAATTTTGATACCACAAATTGAGTAGTTTGGCGTAGTTTAAAGGTTGAGAATTTATCGTAGGTGAATAATTAGATGGATGAAATTCATTTTAGGAAAAAGATTGAGTATAGACTGAGATAATCAAAATTCTAAGTTGCTATGTCGTAGGTTTTAGTTCCATGAGAACCTAGCTTAGGCTTGGTTTTTTAATCGTTTGAGGTGAGTCTTTAGCTAATTGTTGATTGTATTGTTGTGTGATTTATTGTGTTTAAGCTTCGGATTTGTTAGGAAATTCTATGAGCTAAGGAAAGGATAGCTGAGCTTTCGACGTCTAAGCGAAAGTAGTTGGTGAGTGTTTAGAATCACTGCTTGTCGACACGATTCATTACATTAATTGATAATTTAGATGTGCTAGTGTAAGCTTTCTCGTACTCTTGATTTAATTTGTGAAATATGTGCTAGTGTGATTGTGAAAATGTGAACTGAGACAAGATGTTATAGCATGTGTTATGTGATCATGATTACCATTTTTAAAGTGTAAATGTAGGCATGTTATACATGCTAAATGACAAAGATATTGTTGTGTTTATAATGTGATATTTGTAGTGAATAAATGCAGTGAACGGTAAGTAAAAGTGTATGTGATTAGTAAGTAGATAAACCATTAAACAATGCATAAGTAAGTACAATATGACATTAAAGTTGGTACTATTGTAATTATGCTATATAGATGTTTAGTTAATGCATGATGACTTGTTCGCATGGTAGTTTTTCTGAGCATTCATTGAGCTTGTTAAGCTCACCCACTTCTTTTTACACCAATGCAGATTAGTTGAGTTCCGATGTGAGCAGTGTGGTTCCAAGGGGTGATCTAAGCAAGTCTTTTACATTAATTCATAGGTGTTTAATTAGTTGTTTATGTTTTGGGGAAAAAAGGCAATGTTGTAGACTTATTACTAGTTTTTTTGCATGGTATTTAGGTTGTTTACATGTCTTTATTGCTTTAGATATTTTGACACATTGAACTTGGTATTTTTTGTTGCTCGGACATTTTTGTGACATTTGAACTGCCATTTCGGATGTCTTAGTGTTTATATGATGATTTAATAGGTGCATGCTGAATAATACTATGCTGAAATAGACTATATGTTGTTATATGCTAAACTTTTATGGTTTGGAGCAGAGGTATCGATATTTGGTATTTAAAAATGACACTTTTGTGATTTTTTTAGAGTGCAGGAAGTCAGTTGTGCAATTTGGTATCGATACCATATCACGAGTATAGATACTCGGGGTAAAATAATCGATACTTTAATAAGGGTATCGATAATTTTTGAGACTTTGATTTTTAAACAAAAAACAAAATGCTGATTTGGTATCAATTTTCTAATCAGTACCGATACCCTTTAAGAGAAATATCGATACCTTTGTTATAGTATTGATACCTACGTACTTATCTAGAAATATCGATACCTTTGTTACTATTAGTTCCTTTGAAGTATGCTGAACATGTTTTAACATTGATTAATGTATGTTGGACTTAATATTCACGCAAATGCTCCATAAAAAGAATGATTTATTACTAACGTGACAAATTATTATGAGTTTGATGTGTGATGGTGGTGTAACGTCCTGTTACTCAGGCTCAGTGACCTTAGTTATTGATGTACTGATTAGGGTTTCATAACCCATGGATCTAGAAACCAAAGAGTTTAAGTTACTTTGATTGCTTAAATTGTTTGAAATGTCTATGATTGAATTGCATGTGGGGTAGGAATGGGAACACATTGCCTTTAATCTTAAAGTTTGTTTGCATGAACATGACATGGATCGTTTCCCTCGCTACTCACACATTTTCTTATTCTTGTATGTTATATCAATAGATTCGAAATGCTTCCTAGATGTGTTAATGTGAGAGCTAATGCTCAAGAGGATGGAACATCCTTTAAACCTCCTGTGTCGCCCTGGTGGTCCTCTGATGGAAGCTATGATTGGAACATTTTAGCGGATTGCTGGTGCTAATCCTACTCCTGTACCTGCCAATCCTGCACCTGTTAATCGAGGGTTGCTGCTTGAACATCTTTGGGTATTAGGTGGTAAAGAGTTTTCTCGAGTAGAAGGAACCGGTCTGACCGTAGCTGAGTACTAGTGGTTTGATGGGTGGTTCTGGATGGCCGCTTTTTGCATATTGTGAACATAGGCATTTTGGTGAGTGTCGTAAGTTGACAGGTGGTTGTTTTAAGTGTGGTTCGAAGGAACATTTTTTGAAGGATTGTCCGAATGGAGTTGAGGCTTCACAGATTCAGAGTTTGGCACTTGCCAGAAGTCGTGGCTACGGTAGAGGTAATGGGGGACCGGTTGGGCAGCGAATTGTTGCTAATACTATTACTTCAAATGTTGAGTCTAGAGGACCAGATCGGGTTTATGCTTTTAGAAAACTAGAGGATCAGGATCTGAATGATGTCATCGCAGGTACTTTCACTCAGCAGTCTACTTCATTATTTTCTTTGGTTGATTTTGGTTCTAAGCATTCGTATATCTTGAGTGTATTGGCTGTAGGTTAGGGATTTTTGTAGAGACTATTGATTTGGGTATGACTGTTATTAGTTCTGTTGGAGATAGTGTGATAGTGTATGAAATTTATCGTAGATGTCCTCTTATGATAGAAGGGCACATTTTCCCTGTTAATCTTATGGAATTACTTTTCTACGGGTTTGAGGTTATTCTTAGTATGGATTGGTTGACTGAGCATAAGGCTTAGGTAGATTTTGAGACAAAATAAATTACTTTGAGGAATAGTGATGGGCTGGAAATTATTGTTGTTGGTGAAAGACCAGGATTTCTGTCCAATATGGTGTCGGCTATGAAGGCTGGAAAGATGATGGGAAAATGTTATGAAGCTTCTTGACCTATGTGATGAATTTGGTTAGTAAGGATTTGAGAGTTTAGGATACTCTCATTGTTAAGGATTTTCCTGATGTGTTTCCTGAAGAGTTGTCTGGTTTGCCACCAAATCGTGATGTTGAGTTGGGTATTTAGCTCTATCCTATTACTGCACTGGTGTCAATTACGCCCTATCGCATGGAACCAAAAGAGCTTAAGGAGTTAAAGATTAAGTTGCAAGAGTTACTTAGTAGAGGGTTCATTCGACCAAGTGTATTTCTATAGGGTACACCCATTTTGTTTGTGAAGAAGAAGGATGGTATGATGCAGATGTGTATTGACTATAGGCAGTTGAATAAGTTGACTATTAAGAACAAGTATCCCTTGCCTCGAATTGATGACTTGTTTGATCAGTTCCAATGTGCAACAGTGTTTTCGAAGATTGATCTTAGATTTGGGTATTATTAGTTGAAGGTGAAGGAGTCTGATGTATTGAAAACTGCTTTTAGGACTCAATATTGGTATTATGAGTTTTTGGTCATGCCGTTTGGTTTAACTAATTCCCCTGCTGCATTCATGGATTTGATGAACCGAGTATTCCATTCATACTTAGATCAATTTGTGGTTGTCTTCATAGACGATATTTTTGTGTATTCTTGTTCTGAAGAGGACCATGACGCACATCTAAGGGTTGTTTTGCTGATTCTGTGAGATAAACAGTTGTATGTGAAGTTGAGTAAGTGTGAATTTTGGCTCAAAGAAGTGGCATTCTTAGGTCATGTTGTGTCAGAAAAAGGGATTCGAGTGGATCCAAAGAAGATTGAAGCGATCTTTGAGTGGAAGCTGCCTACGAGTGTTACAGAAGTTCGAAGTTTATTCGGTTTGGCTAGCTATTATCGTAGGTTCATTAAAGGGTTTTCCCTTATTGCAACACCCTTAAAGAAACTACTTCAGAAAGATGTGGTGTTTTAATGGACTGATGAGGGTAGTTTTGATCAGCTTAAGGCAGTTTTGACGAAGGCACTTGTTTTGATTCAACCAGAGCCTGGAAAGTTTTTTTGGTTTATAGTGACACTTCATATTTGGGTCTCGGTTGTGCGTTAATGCAAGAGGTAAAAGTTGTGGCTTATGCTTTGAGACAATTGAAGAAGCATGAGTGTAATTATCCTACTTATGATTTGGAGTTAGCTACTGTGGTATTTGCGCTGAAGATTTGGCAGCATTACTTGTATGGAGAGAAATGTGTTATTTATATGGATCATAAGAGCCTTAAGTACCTCCTTACCCAAAAAGAGTTGAATTTAAGCAGAGGTATTGGATTGAGGTTTTAAAGGATTATCATTGTGTGATAGAATATCATCCTGGCAAGGCAAATGCTGTTGTTGATGCTTTGAATAGAAAGTCGATGACGGAGTTGAGAGCTATGTTTGCACATTTGAGTTTAGCTAAGTTTGGTGGTTTGTTAGCTGAACTTCAAGCGAGGCCAACTTTCTCACAATAGATTAAGGAAAAATAGTTGTTAGATGAAGAGTTGTAAAAAAGAATTCGACAGGTTGAGCAAGGTGTTAAGGGAGATTTTGATGTTGACAGTGATGGTATATTGAACTTCCAAGGTAGGTTGTGTGTGTTGCATTATGTAGATTTGTGGTAGGGGTAAAATGTATCATGATGTTCGAGAGATTTATTTTTGGCTTGGGTTGAAGCGTAATGTTACGGATTTTGCGACTCGATATTTGGTTTGTCAGAGGGTAAAGGCAAAGCGTCAGTTTCCTTTGGGTTTGTTGCAATCGATTGCGATTCCTAAATGGAAGTGGGAAAATATCACTATGGACATTGTTTTGAGTTTTCCTTTGACTCCGACAAAGAATGATTCAATGTGGGTAATAGTTGATCGGTTTTCTAAGAGTACGCATTTCTTGGCAGTGTGTACCAAATATTCTTTGAAGAAGTTGGCTGAGTTTTACATTGCTGAAATTGTACGTGTTCATGGGGTTCTAGTTTCGATTATTTTAGATAGGGATTCACATTTTACATCGAGTTGTTGGAAAAGTTTGCAAGAGGCTTTGCGGTTTAAAGCTTAGTTTTAGTACGGCTTATCACCCCCAAACTGATGGTTAGTCCGAGAGGGTAATACAAGTCTTAGAAGATATGTTACGAAGCTATGTGATTGAGTTTAGTTGTAGTTGGGAGCAATATTTGCCGTTATCAGAGTTTGCTTACAACAATAGTTTACAAGCGAGTATTCGTATGACATTGTTTGAAGCGTTGTATGGTAGGAAGTGTAGAAATCATTTGTGTTGGACAAAATTGGATGAGGAGCGAGTTGTTGGACCGGATTCAGTTAGTGAGATTAAGGAGAAGGTGAGGTTGATTTGTGATTAATTTAAAGTAGCGTATGATAGGCAAAAATCTTATACTGATTTGAAACGTCGAGATATCGTGTTTCAAGTTGGTGATAATCCAATCAATTTTTGAAAATAATGTTCAAAAGGTTTTCAATTTTGAAATACAAACTGATTTGTAAAAGGGTCTAAATTATGAGTTTTTAAAAGACAATTAAACCAAATTTTAATTTTCACCTTATTTTCTTCCTCTACCTACATCATTCACTATAGTTTTCTCCCTTCTCTATTGTTTGTCGTCCCTTGCTCTCCCAAGCTCTTCCCATTCAAATTTTGATTTCCAAACATTATTCTTTTGATTTCCTTCAATCTTCCAAGCATTAAATCCCTCTAGAATTTCATAAAACACTAAAAATATCATTGATTTCATCATCTCTCAAACTTGTCGATTTTCTTAAAGTTGCACCAAAAGCTCATTTTTCTTCCATTGAAGGTAATGATTTGATTTCTTATTAGTTTTTAATGTTATTGGGTCTTTAAAACTGATTTTTCAGCCATTGAATTGCATGTTTTAAATAAAAGTCGAAAATTGGGTCGTTAGTGGTGGATTTCGGGATTTTGAGTAAAAATGTGCTTTCAAAGTGTTTTAAAATTAGTTTTGACATGATTAGAAGATTTCTAAACTGACTTTAAACTTTTGTTAAAGATTTCTTAAGTTTTAATGAATTTTCATGAAAATTGCCATAAACATGTCGAAAATTTCGATACAATGAATTGAGTAGTTTGGTGTGGTTTAAAGGTTGAGAATCTATCGTAGGAGAATAATTAGCTAAATGAAATTAATTTTAGGAAAAAAGGTTGAGTATAGACCGAGATAATCAAAATTTTAAGTTGCTATGTCGAAGGTTTCAGTTTCATGAGAACTTAGCTGAGGCTTGTGTTTTTAATTGCTGTAGGTGAGTCATTAGCCAATTTTTGATTGTATTGCTGTGTGGTTTATTGTGTTGAATCTTTCAATTTTTTAGAATGGAGAGTGTGAGCTTAAAGAAGTTCAGTGAATGATCAAAAAACTACCAATAAACATGATATCATACATTTAATGAAAGCAACCAAAACACATTTACATACATATTTAGCCATGGTGACATACTAAAATATTCATGCATCAATTATTAACTCATTTAACTTTATAATCACCTAATTAAACATACATCACATTTCATAATATTTCATTTAATGATAAATTGACACTTGAGCTATGAAACATAAAAGTGGGCTCTATCACCACACACTGGATACATGATTCTCCAACACACTAATGACTCGATGAGTCGAACACATCCCAAAAGCGTAGCATTTGGCTAACACTCTCCAACACACCAACATATCCCAGTTAATGGAGCTGAGCTCACATTCCCTTATCTCTCCAAAACTGTCCATAGCCTTAATGCCTCAAATCAAAATATAAGGGTGAGTACTCATATAATCCTATGATATGCCAACTATATCCAATGGCCTTAAAACGTCCCAAGGCCAAAGTACCCATAATTAAAAGACATTTTTTTACTATTTTTTGCACACTTTCACTGCACATTTACATCATTAACACAACATTATCACTGTCATTTGGCGTGCTTAACATGCCTACAATTAACATATTCCATAAAAGCCATCTCAAGCATATATCTCATATCACATTAACATATCATAATATATAATCCATATCCCATAATCACGTATCACACAAAAGTAACGAGAGGAATAAGAAAGCCTACACTCGAAACTTAGGATAGGGGCTTAGGCTACTCTTAAGCTCTGATTTAACACTATGAATTGTGTCTACAAGCAGCGATTCCAAACAGTAACTATTCGCGCTTTCACCTTGTCACTGAAAGCTTAAACTAGCTTTTCCTTTTGTTTGGCCTTCCTCATTGATCAGTCGTAATTTGGTGTAGATAATTAAACTAAATTCCATACTTTAGGAGCTTGAAAGCAATCATTTCCATTAAGTTTTATTTATGTTTTGTAAGTTTTCTTAAAATTAATAAAATGTACAAATTTAGTCTTTTATTGACCTTAGGAGGATGAATGAGGCCTAAGGGTAAGCTAATGAACTCTGTAAGTGTGAATGAGACCATTAGAAGGTGTACTAAATTGATACTGGTGACTATGTCACAACATGGAAGGATTAATGTCGCAAAATAATGAGTAGAAAGGAGAAATCATGAGATTGCCTTCGATTTTGCGACACAGACTAAGAGTGCCGTGACATACCCTTAAAGATATCCCAAGAGAAATATATTAACTCCATTATCGTGACATAGGTACTGGTGTGTCGCGACATCAACTCTAGACGAGAATTAAACAGGAGCCAGGGGGAGTTTTGGTCTACACAATCAAACTTAAAACTTGGGAGCATCCGCTAACCTAGGGTTAAGGACAACAACCACCTGAAATCTATAAATAGGCTCCTTTGTAACATGTTATGGACACCAATCACAATTTTAGAATCCTCCTTTTAATTTCAGTTAAGTTTTTCTTTCTTTTTAGGTTTTATATTTATTTTCAAGTTGTTCTTTGTTTATCTCGCAAGATCTAATTCGTGGACTACAATCAAACTTGTGGATTCACTTCAATCTTAAATATAAATCAGGCGTTTTCTTAAACTCTATGCTTCTGATTCGTCTATTATGCTTATTCTTTATATCGATTCTATATTGTTCATGAAAACCATGAGGAACTAATTCCTCTATGGGGGTTTAGCGAGGAGGTATGGTCTAATAACTATTTTGTAGGGTTGCTCCACGAATTAGCTATTTGGAAAAAGAAAAGCCTAAACCCTAAACCTGACAAACCTAGGAAGTTGTAACAGCCCGATTTTAGTGAAATTGAAATAGTGGTTTTGGGACCACAAATCTGACGTAAAAATATTTATTTTATTATTTTAGTGTCCATGAAATATTAGCAAGGTCGTATAAAAATTTCATTAAGAAATTTTATCGTTTGCATGTTTAATTTGGTGAGAAGGATTAAATCGTAAAAGATGCAAAATTAGAGTTCTATAAGTTAAAGGTACCAAATGGCTATAGAACTTAATTTTAAGAGTTCTTATATGGTAATTAGACCATTCATGTTGATAATGGAATGTGATGGATAGGTTTTAATGAAATATTAATAGATTTTAAAGGTTATTTTGGTAAATGGACAATTAAGTTAAATGTTAAGTAAATTAAAAGTAAAATGATATCATCTTCTTCATTCATAACCCTAAAAGCACCAAAATTTCATTGTCAAAGGGGGGGAGCATTCAGCTAGGGTAAATTCTTCATGCAAGGTAGGTTTTCAAGCCCGTTTTTAATTATTTTTATGTTTTTGAAGTCGTTGTAGCTTAATCTAGCTAGACCATGGACTAATTTACAAAACTGTTTAAAGGTTAGGGTTTTCCCATAGATGTATTCATGTGGTTTTTGATATTTGATGGAAGAAAATGAATCTCTATTGATAGATAAAAAACTTTTGTAAAGTGACTTTTTTTGAAAATGTCAAATAGTGATTTATTTGTAAAATGTGTAAAATACGTGGTGAAAATTGTGAAATAATGAATTTTATGAGTTGATATGGATTTATATGGAATTCGGCTAGCTTGGGTTAGTGATGAAATTGCATGAATTTCAACTTACGGGATTAAGGACTAAATTGTAAAGAAGTTAAAATATTAGTGGCAAAGCATAATTTTGCAAAAATATGATTTTTGGACTGAATTGAATAGAATGAATATTGAATGAATTGAACTTGTTTATTAGATCAAGTTCAGCCTCGTATGGACTTAGATCGAAGGAAAGAAAAAGTGTCGGACTAATCTATCCTATTTAATCATTTTTGTGATCGAGGTAAGTTCATCAATTTAAATAGCATTTTAATGTATTTGATTTAAATACTATTATGTTATTTATCATATTATTCTTCGACAAAAAATCCAACGATGTTATGATGAGTATTGAGCCCCGTTTGAACTTTATGAATATATAGGATACAAATGAAATGTCATTAGGGTTACCATGTTCAGGTGCTGGTCCTGAACGTCCTACCGATGGCTGAGTTTTGGCATTTTTTGCGGATACTTGTTAGCTTGTACGAGCAACATCGGGTAGATACGTTCCGACCATCAGCTTGTGTGACTAGGCCCATTTATGGCTCGTATGAGAGTTTACGTAAAGGAAAAGGAAAGGAATGGTTTCGAGCATATGTTAGCACACTTTGTGTGAGCTTCCTGTGTATCTGATATAATTGTAAGTGGTTCAACGGGCATGAAAAGGGATGAATCGATAAGGGTTTCGATTGATACACTATGAAATTATGGAAAGGGATGAAGTATTGATGATCTAAGTATGTATAGTCATGTTATGAAAAGTATGAATTCATATGTATTATGATTATGAAATTTACCTTACCATGTGATGAAGTTTGCTAAGTTATGTGATTAAGCACTAACTTGTGTTGTTGGTGATGCTTAGGCTTGTGCCAAGCTAGTGTTGGATTTATTATGTCTATTTTATGATTAAGCTATGAAATGGTAAGCTTAGTTCATGAATTATGAACTTACTAAGCATTATATGCTTACGTCGTTTTTCTTTTCTGTGTATTATAGATTACTGGAAGCTCGTCGGAGACCTATCACACTATCTGGCAACTTTTTCAATAGATTTTGATGGTTTGAGCGAAGGTTATAATTGCATGTATAGGTGAATTGTGTCTGATGAGATGGTCATTATGTTTGGCTTGTAAATATGGTATTTTGGTTGATGAAATTTTGGGAATTTTAATGCTTTGATGGTTAATGTTGAAATGGTCAAGTGAATGTATGTTTTTAATGACCAGTTTGGTATATTTAAATGTGGTTTGGCATATGGTCAATTTGTGCTATGTCTTAGTATAGAAAATAGGTTGTTACGTATGGATGATTCGTGGATAAGTATGTTATGTTTAGTTTGATTTGTTGATTTGTGGTTGAGGTTCCTTTTGTCATATTGGATGTATGTGTAAATACCAAATTGAATTAGCCCTATTACGCATGTTATAAGTATGTTTTGAAGCTTGTTTGTATATGTAAATAGCTTGTAGGTGTGAGCCTGGTTTGGGTGAAAGAAACGGCTTGAAAATGGCCTATTTCTTGTCCACACGGCCTAAGACACAGGCTTGTGTCTTAGCCATGTGTGACACATGGCCATGCGACACGGTCGTGTGTCCCCTATAAATTTCAAAGGGTTGCAAGTTAGACAATTACACGGCCTGGCACACGGGCGTGTGAAGCCATTTCGAGAGTTACATAGCCTGGCACACGGGCATGTGACTTGGCCGTGTGACCAAATTCAGAGAGTTACATGGGCACAGACACAGGCTGGGACACGATCGTGTGTCCCTACTTCGAATGTCCACACGGCCTGAGACACGGGTGTATGTCTTAACCGTGTAAGTAACAAGGCCTAGCCAGAGGGCCACGTGACCCCTACAGTGTAAAATTTTCTATCTTTTTCTATAAATTTCAAAAATATTTCCGATTTAGTCACTGATCGACTGTTTAACGTCACAACAATAATGTGCAAGCGTACACTGTCGATGCAAGTATAATAGACAGATGAGAGGCTGCTAGATATCAATCCCATAGGGATGGTTGTCTTTTGTCTTTTAATGCCGGTGCAATAACTAGATAGAAATGAGATAAATTGTGAGGATAGTTGTAGGAGCAACAACTTGAAAACAAATAATGATAAATTGGGATCCCCAACATGAATCTTCAGCAAAATACTAAGTGCTCATAAGGTATAAAAGGATAGGTAATTTTCGAGACAATAAATTTCAATGTATATCTTACCAAGCGTCATTCCTCTATTTAATCTGAGACTTAAACATGCATATTAACCCCACCTTCCGATGATAGCAATATGACACTATTAAGAACAATGGACTAAATTCCTCTAATCCTCACTCAACTTCTGTTGTAATGCTTGTTGTCTCAAACTATCACTGCACTTTCCTGTATCAGTGACTCCAATAACACTTCCGTGTTAAGAAACATTCAAACCCTAAGATTAAACAATAAAATCAAGATTGAATAAGATAACATTTAACCAAGAATTCATGTGTACTTCCATACAAACAGAAAATAGAGAGTAATCACCAGCATTTAGAAAGAAATAAGAAAGAATCGTGTGGAGAATACTATTCCTAGACAACTCGACTGAATCTCTCTATTCCCTCTTATCTCGCACTTAGGTCCCCTCGTCAGAAGCTAATCTACATCAATTTTCACGTTGGCTCACCCGTGAGAGGCTTAAGATGATTGTAAAAAAAGCTCTCCCCCATTTTTTTTTCTTCTTACGTCAACCTTTTATGTCCTCCTCCAACATTACAAGTGTCATTTCCTCAGAATTATTTTGTCATTGTACGTACAGATTGGTTATACCAGATTGGATAGCTCACGTATTTTTAGTTCTTATTTGGACAACTGTTAGGTGTGGCGACAATTCTGGACGCAATCTGGAATTAACTCATGCAGTGACATTAATGCAAAAAGATAGCAAAATTAAGGATAAAATAGGATAGGATTCACTGAGTTATAAAATGCAATTTACTAAACTGAAAATGCTAAAATATATGCTAAGGATAACTAAATGGGAGCAGTTTAACCAATAAGTAAGGAGGAAAACCTATGTTCTTTCTAGTGATATCACACCCCAAACTTGAGTTTTTACTTGTCCTCAAGTAAAACAGAAACTGGCTAGGCTACAAAAAAATTTACTAAGGCAAATGATCATTGTAGCAACTTGAAAACTCTAAATTCCCAATGAATGAATCACATTCAGATGAAAGAAGATTTCGTCGACAATGCATAAGCATGAATGAATAAGGTTGCAACTTCATCAATGCTAGCATCATGCTTTAGGCCCTAAGTTCTATCTACCAATACAACATTTATTGTACAATACTAAGTATTTATATATTATATATAAATTTTTTTCTTTTTTTTCATAATAAGGGATATCGTTGCATTACTGTACCCTTATTCTTGAGAAGTAACGATAAAGTGCAACAAATCCCTAGGGAGTACGTAATTGCGCCGACACACACTCATGCAGCGACAACCTTTAGCTAGATTGATTTTTCTAACGCTTGATTTGGAGTGTTCCCTCTTTAACATTCCATAATACACTCACTTTGGAGTGTCTCTAATTTATAACTATGTATATATAAGCACCAGAAAAAAAAAAAACAGATTCATTCAAGATTTAAGGAATGATAGCAGTCATCCATTACTAATGCAACCTAATCCATTCATCAAAGAATTGAAGCTACAACCTTCTTTAAATTTATCCAATTCATTCGTTGATAATTCCCATGATTCAAGAATTAAGCATCGAATAAAAAATTTTCGAACAATTTTCATTAACTATAATTAAACCTTTTATGCTTCATTACCGAAAAAAATTTGAAATGTGGGTGCATTTCCAAGCCCCATATGCTTTCTTCCAAACTTAAAGGTTGCATTGTCCCCAATGCACTAACATGAAAATGTAATGACAATAAAAACACAATGACAATATGTACTTATCAAAATAAAAGTTACAGCTATATGCAATGCATGAATACTACAGCGAAAGCTTAAAATAAACTAACTCAGTTATTCTCAGCCATCGGTGTGGCTAACGATGTTTCTTCCTCCTCTTTCTTCCATTTTTTATCCTTGGAGCGCTTTCTCTTCTTTTTATGGGCTTCGCATGATCCTCGGATTGCTCCTCAGTTTTTGGCTCTGCCCCGGCATCATCGGCTACTTCTTATGTAGGAAAGGCCACCTGAAGTGGTCTTGTGTAGACCACTATTGCCAATGAATTGCAGTACTCTTCACTGGTTACCTCAACAACTTCTGCCAGTCTTGCTCCATCTTGTTCGAAAATGTCAATATTTGCACCTATAGACTCGGGTGCGGTGAGAATGTTCACAACATAATCTTCCTCTTCTTTTTCTTTTTCATTTTTAGCAACTTCTTCGTCTTCAGAAACAACTTCCTCTCCTGTAGCAGCAACTTCCTTCTTAACAACAGTGTCCTCTTGATCAGCAAAAATATCATTCTCAAACAAGCTATCAACCTTTCGCAGGCATTCTTCAATGTCCCTGGATTCCTCTTCTTTGTCATTATCAGAGACCTGCACAATGGGAGGGGATGCCTCCAATTTGTCTCGGTCTTTTAAGTCGTCATCCGCGGATGAAAGGTTATAATTTTGAATGAGTGGTGGAAACATTAGGAATTTCGGTAGTGGGGATAGGCTCAATTGGCTTAATGTGGCTACAATAGAATTGTTCCAGGCTTTGGTATAAGCATAAAACAAATTATGCGATTCTCCATATAATCTATTGTAGCAACAAGCCTAATCTGTCTATTGTTGATGGAACTGACCATGTTTTCGACATCTTTCATTTTACGCCATAATGATGTCTCTGCATTCAGGTTTGTTCCTTTGTTGTCGGCTTTGGTTTTGCCCTTCCTTGTCTTGCTTGTTTCTGCCTCCTTCAGTATCGGTTTATCTTTGCCAAGAGTCATTTTTTCTATAGAAGCTTCTTTGATCGAGCCCTTATTTTTTAGGACTTCCTGACCATCAAAGGGGCATGATACCTCTTTGCTGGCACAATAACATCACCAATGATGGGAAAACCAAGATTTCAGTATGCCTTGCGGTGCAATCAGCTATTTCCTGGTGAAGTATAGTGCCCATATCAATCTTTCTACCCTTGACAATGGAATGTATCAAGAGACATTCTATCGAGGGTGACTGTGGTGCTGTAAATAGAGGGCTTTAGCCTGCAGTTGACAAAATGAAACCAGATTTTGCTTTGTAGCGTCAGGAAGCGATGGTGCATCGTATAATTCTTTTGATGGGAACCGGTCCATAATGCTGCTTCGACACACAAGTCTGTCACCAATAGTGTCGTCTTTCATCAGGGATATCCTCAATGAACTCAGAGTATTCGCCTATATCCACCTTGGTGTCGTACAATTCGTTGATTTTTTTAGCGTCCCATGATATTAAGCCTTCTCGAACAAAAATGAACTCTAACTCATGATCATAAAGGTTAGCATAAAACTCACACGCCAGTAAAGGATAGCTTCCAGGATGTGTAACACCTCTAACCCGTATCCGTTGTCGAAATAGGGTTATGGAGCATTACTAGACAAACAAAATATTAAACCAATAAAATCATACATTAATATAAACATAATCAAATTTCATTCAAATAAATCCATACCCGTGTAACTCACTGACTTAAGTCACACGGCCAAGTCACACGCTTGTGTACCAGGCCGTGTACCCTTCGAAATGATGTTACACGCCCATGTGCCAGGCCGTGTAATAGCCTGACTTACATGCCTTAGACCTAAAAGGGACACATGACCATGTCGCATGGCTGTGTGTCACACACGACTGAGACACACGCCCGCGTCTCAGGCTGTGTGTCCTCAAAATGAACCTTTAAACACAAGTTTACCATTTTAAATTGCTTGGACCTTAAGAAACTCAAATACTAACCAAAATACAAAATCAAAATGACATTAATCGGGTAAAAAACACATCAAAACCAACCTAATATTTGCCTAACCAATGTACCCTTATTGGTACTACAATTTTATGCAACTTAATCTCAAAATACACATTAATTCAATTCATCAACTCATTCAAGTAATACCAAATCAAAATACCTAACAAAGTCACCACAACCACAAAAAATCAAATATATGTAAGCCACAAATACTAACATAACAACTATACCTTATTCTCATACCCTTTGCAAATTGGTTACTTGTACAAAATATCATTCATAACATTTACATAAGCCAAACATTAACCAAAATAGCACAAGAGACTATACATGCCATATAATTTGAATTTAACGTTTCAAAAACTATCGAGATAAACTAGATAGTGTAACTTGAGTGCTGATCTGATCGTTAAACATTCTGAAAATCTACAATGACATTAAACAACACAAGTAAGCTTAATGAAGCTTAGTAAGTTCGACGAGTTAAACGAAAATCTTACCGAACTAACTATAATAAATCAAATAATAAAAATTATCCAAGACAACTCCTTGTCATTCACAACTTCAATCGATAAATACATCTGTATTCAAATCGATATAAAAATAAATAACATGTCTTTCAAATTCATTAAATAAGTCACCTTACCGAGATTTTTCCATTCAAAGAATGACTTATGGTAGGAGTACATCGTCAACAAAAGCTCATAAGAGCTATTCCTCCTGAATACACCAAGAGAAGCTCGAAAGCTGAACAAAAGCACATAAGAGCTGAACAGAAGCTCGTAAGAGCTAAACAGAAGCTCGTAAGAGCTGATCCACCCAATCATGCAAAATAGAAAGTAAAACACGAGAGTTCACAACAAATGCTGAACCCCGATTTACTTGGGTAAAAATGCTGATATCTCCCTCCAATACCATCTCTACTCCAAACCCCTATTTTACACCAAATCACGAATGTACTCAAATCCTACGTTCAATTCAAAAAGAATATCCAATTCAATATTATAATTTAAACAATAATTCATTTCCAACAATAGAATATATGCATAATTCCAATCATCAATTTATACAAATGTTAAAATTTAATCGTACGAACTTACCTGGACTGAATTGTAGTAATCGTAGAAGTTTAAGGACTATTCTGTTATTTTTCCTTTTCCACGAGTATCTAAGGGAGCTTGATCTAAAATATAAAATTACTCATTTATTAGCATATGTTTCATTTCCAATCCATTTACAATTAATACCCTTTTATTTTTTCAAATTTATGCAATTACCTTAAACTTTTACAATTTTTGCAATTTAATCCCTTAATTAGTTAATCTATCAAATTAACTCATTTTCTCAAATAAGTAATCTATCCAAATATTCTAGGCCCTCATACAGCCTCTAATAAACCTAAAATTCACTATCAAACCCTAATATTTTGGCATTTTAGTATTTTATTCCTAAATTCAATATTTAACAAAAATCACTTTACAAAATCATCACACAACACAATCAAAGCTCCAAATCCATGTTATTCATAAAAACATCTAATATTTATCAATTTCAACTTTTAAAATTTTAAATAGAATTGAAAACGAAGGTACGGGCTAGCTGGACGTAGTTGCAACGATCTCAAAAACATAAAAATTACAAGAAACGGGTAAGAATTGAACTCACATGGGAGCTTCTAAGCCCAACCAATTCTCCAAGCTATTTCTATGGTGTTTCAGTAATGACAAAAGAAGAAAATGAAGAACAAAACCTATTTTTTCTTACTTAATTTTGTTTTAATTTCAACTAAATTACAAGTTTGCCATTATAATTTCATTGTTTTGTCCTTATCCATCAATTTGTCGCCCCATTATACTATTTAGCGCTTAATTATCACTTAAGTCCTTCCTCAATTAATAATTACACCATTGCATCACCTAATTGCTATAATTAGCAAGTTTTACACATTTTTCAATTTAATTCTTTTTCTTTAATTAACTAACTAAACATTAATATTTCTTAACCAAATTTTAATACGACTATAATGACCCTATAAATATTCTAAAAATAATATTTATGAGTCGATATGATAGAAATTTGTAGTCTCGAAACCACTATTTTGTCACCACTAAAAATTAAACTGTTACAGGATGGGTGCAAAAAGTTTCCCACTACAACTTCGAGATGGTTTTGTAGACTTGCTTACCCAAGTCTTGTTGTTGTGAAAGGAAAATGCCCTGTTCGAGGTGGAATTTCCGCTTCAACATGTTGTCATGAAATCTTTCCTTTTCCACTTTATTCAAAAAGATTACTGGCTTCTTCTTCTGCATTAGCCACGGGGATTCCAATTCACAAACTGCGGTAGCAGAAGACGCATGTTCTTTAGCAGATGTGGTGGCTTTCTTGATCGAGCCTCTCGTTTTTTCCATCTTTTGTTGAGGGAAAATAGTTTAAAGTTAGAAAGATATGATCTTGAAAAGAAAAAGGAAATAAAAATGGTTGCTTGAATGTGCTACAGTTGGTACAGGGGAGGAGGATTTATTGTGAGTGAAAAAAGAAGATGGAGAGGCGTGTTGTTTTGTGGAGAGATATAAAGCTGGCGGGAATAGTTGTGTCCAATAGAAATTGTGTCTGCTCAAAAAGATCAAACGACTGAGTGATCTTTGATCCAACGATGGAATCTGAATTTCCCTGAATTCTGATGAGTTATAAATGGAAGTACAGAATTACGGAATGCGTTGACATCAAAATTTCAATGCGTCGACAAAGGTGCAAAAAGGAAGGAAAACAAACTTTAACAAAACATAAATAAAATAAAATAAAATCACGGAGTAATAATTAAAAATTAAAACTTTGCGACCAATTTAATAGTAATTGCCTACTTTTGATCACTGTTGCCACAATAGTGTTTCAGCCTCTGTCCATTTACTTTGAACTGGTGTCCATCACGTAAATCTCGAATTGTGATTGCACCATGAGGAAATACATCGACAACTTCAAAAGGTCTAGACCAACATGAACGCAATTTACCTAGGTGCAATTTAAGTTGAGAATTGAATAATAAAACGTATTTACCCGCGATAAATTGTCGTTGTAAAATAATCATGTCATGCCATCGTTTGGTTTTTTCCTTATAAATCTCAGCATTTTACTAGGCATTTCTCCTAATCTCCTCTAGTTCAGTGATATCCAACAGCCTTTTCTTTCATGCCGCTTCATAGTCCATGTTCAGTTGCTTAATTGCCTACATTGCTTTGTGTTCCAGTTCAACTGGCAAGTGGCATGTTTTCCCAAAAATCAATTGATACGGCTACATCCCTAATGGAGTTTTGTATGCTGTCCGCAATGCCAATAAAACGTCATCCAATCGAAAAGACCAATATTTCCTCTAGGGGTTTACAACCTTCTCAAGAATGTTCTTAATTTTTCGATTCGATATTTTGACTTGTCCATTGGTTTGCAGATGGTAAGTAGTAGCAATTCTATGATTAACTCCATATCTCTTTAGTGCGGTTGCCATTTGGTTGCAATGAAAGTGTGTACCCTGATCACTAATCAATGCCTTTGGTGTGCCGAGGCTTGTGAGTATATGCTTGTGAAAAAAATTAGCACTATCTTTGCATCATCTTTTGGGATTGCAATAGCTTTAACCCACTTCGAGACGTAGTCAACAACTACTAATATATAAAGATTTCCAAATGAACTCAAAAATGGTCTCATAAAATCCATACCCCAAACATCAAATAATTCAACCTCTATAATTGGTTGTTACAAAATTTCATTGCGTCGGGATATAGAACCAGTGCGGTGACACCTATCGCATTGATTCACAAAATTATGGGCGGCTTTGAATAATGACAACCAGTAGAATCCTGATTGGAGAACTTTAGCAACAGTTCTCATACCACCAAAATGACCTCCATAAGGAGCATCATGACAATGCTTCAGGATTGAAAGCATCTCCTCTTCTAGAACACAACGTCGAATGATTGTTCATTGCATAAATTGAATAAATACGGCTCGTTCCAATGATACTTCATACTTCATGAAGAAATCTTTCTTTTTTATAGCCTGTGATACCCAACAGGAGTTTTCCACATGCTAGATAATTAACCAAATCCACATACCAAGGGGTTGCATCCTCAGCAAATAACTTCTTATCTGGAAATGCGTCGATAATTTGAAGTATGTTTCCATCTTCACTGCCAACTTCCAATCAAGACAGATGGTCTGTAACTTAATTCACTAAACCCTTACGGTCTTTTATGTTGATGTCAAATTTTGCAATAGTAATATCCAGCGTATCAGTCTTGGTTTGCCATCCTTTTTTGCAAAGAGATATCTCAACGCCGTGTGATCGGTGAATATAGTAACCTTTGCACCAACAAGATAGGAACGAAACTTATTGAAAACAAAGACTACAACCAGCAATTCTTTCTCTATGGTGGTATAATTGAATTGAGCCTCTGTAAGATTTTTGCTAGCATAATAGATGGCGTGAAATATTTTTCCCTTTCGTTGTCCTAGAACTGTACCCACAGTAAAGTCACTTGCATCATACATAACTTTAAAAGGTTAAAACCAATCTGGTCCAATAATATTGGGTGCATTCAGTAGCTACTTTTTTAACTGAATAAAGGCATCTAGACATGCACCGTCAAGGAGGAATTTTTAATTTTGTTCCAGCAATGAGCATAAGGGCTTCACAATTTTCAAAAAATCTCTACTAAACCTTTGGTAAAACCCTGCATGTCCAAGAAAACTACGAATACCTTTCACGTTTGCTGCTGGAGATTCAAAAACACTGAAGATCACTTGCTCATCATTAAGTCGCATGGTCAGTTCACTTCTGTAAACATCAATAAGAGTTCGGTCGGTGGCTGAAAATGGTTGTCCCAGATTATGTGAACCTCCTTGTCTACCTAGCAGTTAAGTATGATAAAATCAGCCAGAAAAATGAATTTATCCACACGAACTAAGACATCTTTGATTTGCCCTTCAAGTTGAGCCAAGGATCAATTGGCTAGTTGTAATGTCACTGTAGTAGATTTCATGTGACCAATTCCAACTTTCTGAAAGTAGATAGTGGCATTAGGTTAATGCTATTTCCAAAGTCGTATAAAGCCTTGCCCAAATAATGGCTCCCAATTGAACAAGAGTGCAATAGTTTCAATATTAGTGTAATAGTTTTAATATTAGTGAGCTTCTTCTTCATGGACAAGAGGTCTTTCATAAATTTCCCATAACTCGAAATTTGTACCAGAGCATCTACCAAAGGAATGTTGATCTGTAGTTGCTTCAGTGTGTCCAAGGACTGCTGATACTACTTTTCATGCTCATTCTTCCTGAATCTTTGTGGGAAAGGTAAAGGTAGAGATCCATCTGCTTGCGCTGACACCTTTAATTGCATCGATAGTTTTGAAGGTCAGACATTAGGCAATTAGTAACAATTTGTGGAACTTCTTTGTTTGATGCATCGACAAACTCTTCAGATTCAACCTTCTCACCAGCGATTACTCCATCCATATCTTGAGGTGCTACAGCAGAGTTTATAAATGGTTCACCAGTTTGTTTACTACTCCTAAGAGTGATAGCCTTACAGTGTTCTTTCTCCCTTAGACTGGGATTTTCCGTGTCAGTTGGTAATAAGACTGGTGGTCGAGTATTTAGATTTGAAGCAAGTTGTCCTATTTGTGCCTCCAATGCTTGAATGGAAGATGAATTCCTTTGTACGATAGCTTTTCTGCGCGTAATATGCTCCCGCATTAACGCCTCAAGAGTTGCTAACGGGTCAGAAGTAGAAGCTTGAGTGTATGGTTGCTGTCAATGTCCTTGAACATGCTGATTCGGTATTGAAGAGTGTTGTGGCCGCATCAAATTTTGGTGTGGATGTGTCTGACCTTGTTGTGGATGCATCTGAGTGTGCTGATTGTAGTTCTACTGTTGTTGGTTGTAATTCCTTTGTCTTAGATTATAATTGCCCTGAGTAGATGTATTCCCATATCTAAATGTCGCAACATTTTGTCCGGCATTCTGAGTTCCCCAAAACGCTTGGTTGCGTGCAGAGTTGTTGTAAAAGTTACCATAAGAATTGTTGTGGATGTTACTAATATAATAGGCATTCTCTGCATGTTATGAACAATCTTCATAACTATGGTTGTCACTACAAATCCCACAACAAAAAGTAGGAACATCAACTTGCTGAGTGACTTGTATAGGTTCAACGCCACTAGTCCCTGCATATTTTTTACCATGTTCGTGAGAGAAGAAACTTGAGCACTTAGTGCGGTTATTGCATCCAATTCAATAACTCCTGAAGTAGTTTTACTTGTGCAGCTCTAGAGATAAGGTATTGATAATCATTCTGAGCAATTCTCTCAAGAATTCTCACAGCATCATTATAAGTACAATCCAACAGAGGTCCACTGCCTGATGCGTCGATAATATTCCTTGTATGTGAATTCAGCCTATTATAAAAAATCTCAATTTGTGTTTTTGGTTGAATGTCGTGCATGGGACAATGTCGAAGCAAAGATTTATAGCGTTCTCATGTGGTGTGAAGATTTTCATCATCCAGCTGATGATAAGAAGGAATATCATTTCAAAGACGAGCATTCATTGTTGGTGGGTTAAATTGTAAAACAAACTATGTTGCTAGTGCATCCTAAGAAGTAATTGATTCGGCAGGTAGCCCAAAAAACCAAGTACGGGCCCTTCCCTGTAAGGAATAAGGAAATAATTGCATCTTTAAGGCATCATCAGGAAAGCCTTGTTGAATAAAGGAAGAACATATCAATAAAAAATATTTAAGATGTAACACCCCTAACTCGTATCTATCGCCAAAATAGGGTTATAGAGCATTACCAGAGTTTACTAATTAATTTTCAGACTTTTCTTTTCATCAAGCATTCATATTTATAACCAATCAAAATCAAAACATTAATGAGCTAACGTTAACCAATTTCACTTGTACATGCCATTATAACCAGAATCAAATCATCCAAAATTATCGATAGAACCAATGGATAATGTGATATATCTCCAACAAGCTTCCAACCCAATCGAGCTTCCGATAATCATTTCAATGCATCAAATAATTATACATATTACCAATAATAATTCAATTCCAATAATAAAACACACACACATATATATAATATTCATTACCAAATAGCATTCACTTCAATTAAAATTATACAGAATATAGTTCATACGAACTTACCAGGCTAAATTACAGAAATACCAAAATTCAGGGACATTTTGGAAATTTTCTATTTTTCTCAAATTTCCACCCAATCTTGATATAAATTAATATTTCATTCAATTTACTAATTTAAATAATAAAAAAATTCATTTCATGCAATTTGGTCATTTTTGACATTTTTACAAATTTACCCTTAAAATTTTACTTTTATTCAATTTAGTCCCTGAGCTTAAAACGTGCAAATTATCCATGCTAGCTAAATATTCATATATATATATATATATATATATATATATATATATATATATATCCTCCTCCTCTCCATTCCACATCCTTAATTTATATAATATGCTTATAAGTAACATTATCTATGATTTTACTATTTACTTGTAAATTTATTCAAAACTATTCATTTCAGTCATAGCCACTAATTTTTTTTATCTTGAGCTAAAGAACTCGAAATTAGGATCTGCTAATTTTCCCTAAAATTAGACTCACATATCTTCTTACCATAAAATTTTTAGAATTTTTTAGTTTAGCCGATAAGTACAGTTTATTCTTTAAATTCACCTCTGTTCTGCTATCTTACAGTTCCAACACTTCTTCACTTAAACTTAATTATCTCCTTGTACAAAATTCAGATGATATCTATGTTTATTTATATTGAAAATAGACTCTTTAAGGATTTTAAAAATATAAATTATAACTCATAATTATTTTTTTACAATTTTTTATGATTTTCCAAACTCAAAACAGGGGAACCCGAAATCATTCTGACCTTGTCTCACAAAATCTATTATATCTCATGATTTACTATTCCATTACTTACACCGTTCCTTCTATGAGAAACTATACTCAGTAAGATTTAATTCCATATATTTTTCATTCTCTGATTTCATTTCCACAATTTATGGTGATTTTTCAAAGTTAACCTACTGTTGCTGTCCAAAACTATTTTAGTGCAAAATGTTAATTACTAAGTTTATAACTTCCTTATTCCCTTTCTCTATAATATTTCCCATCACTTTCACTTATTTCTCTTCACTAATATATCAAAAACATAAGAATTTATATCAGAAAATTCTACTATAACATCTTTTCCATGCTATTTCAATAATATCAAACTTAAAAATATATTAAAATCTCAATGTTCTTACCTTGTCCTATTGATTTCAACCTTTAACTTAATTTTCTCTCTCCTCCAGCTTCAATTTCTTGAATCCAACTTGATATTCTAGCTCCCCATAGTCTCCTTGTTATCTTTCTCTCTTGATGGCTATGGAAATTTTTTTGATTTCTAATTGAAAATGGTGAATTTTTTTGGTGGAAGGACCAAATTGTAAATAAAGTAAAACTTTCTTTCTTCTCTTCTCTTCTAACGTGAATTGCATGGAAAAGATGGTGGGTTAGTTCCTTTTCATCTTTCTTTCCACTTATATATACTAAAAAATAAAATAATAAAATATCATTTAAAAATCAAATTAAAATAATTAATAAACTAATATTTATTTAATTAATCTAAAATATCTCCAACATCATCATTATCTTCTAGATTCCTCTCTCTTCTAAATGACCATTTTGCCCTTTATGATCTTTTAAAATTCCATCCTTGAGTCATTACTTAATTTGGTAAAATTATGATTTAGTCCCTCATAATTGTTCACCTATTCAATTTGGTCCTAATTCATCCATCTTCCTTAGTTTCTAGATTATTCCAACCTTAAAATATTTGCACTATTGGTCATTCAACTTTTTATTATTTACACTTTAACCCCTCAAATTTTGAGTATTTACCCTTGGGCAACAAAATTTTCTCACTTTTGCGATTTAATCCTTTCTTGAATTAATATGTCATAATTAACTTCTTAATGCTGACATAACTCAAAATTACCCTTTTATCACTTTATTTCCTTATTTTACTATATCAGGAATATTATCGTACTTTCTTACTGTAGTAATTTTCGGGGTATTACATAAGATGTTTTCTTGCATCTTCATGTGACAGTCCAACATATTGTCCATTAGAATTCAGCATTTGAAACATTACTAGCTTGAGTTCAAAATTCCCAGCTTGGATTGCTGGCTCAACAACTCCTGGTTATAAATCATCCAAGACAGGCACTACAAAATCTCGTATAGTCCTATTTTGTATGTGAGCTTCTTGCGACAACAAGGGGTTATTAACATTTTGCTGTTGTATCGGGGGTATGGCTGCATTGTTCCCTAGTAGAGCCATATTTCTTTATTCTCAAAGTCTACTCTGAACAGTCCTTTTAATTTCTAGATCAAACTCGACAAGAAAATCTGACTTGCTTCGGGTCATAAAACACCTAAAATGAAGTTGAAGAAATAGCAATAAAGAAAAACCAGTTAGTGAATACTAAATATTATATAAGGAAAATAAAGTGCAAAAACACATAAAAACAAGAATAAACATCAAACAAATGCCATCCCCGACAACGGCGCCAAAAACTTGATCGATCCCATAGGGATGATTGTCTTTTGTCTATTAATGTCGGTGCAATAACTAGATAGAAACGAGATAAATTGTCAGGATAGTTGTCGGAGCAACAACTTGAAAACAATAAAATAAAATATGATAATGATAAAATGGGATCCCCAAGATGAGTGTTTAGCAGAATACTAAGTGCTCACAAGGTATAAAAGGATAGGTGATTGTTGAGGCAATAAATTTTAATGTACATCTTACCAAACGTCACTCATCTATTTAATCTGAGACTTAAACATGCACACTAACCCCACCTTTTGATGATGGCAATATGACACTATTAAGAACAAGTGGACTAAATTAAATTCCTCTAATCCTCACTCAACTTCCGTTGTAATGCTTGTTGGCTTGAACTATCACTGTACTTTCTAGTGTTAGTGACAGCAATAACACTTCCGTGTTAAGAAACATTCAAACCCTAAGAATAAACAATAAAAGCAAGATTGAATAAGATAACATTTAAGCAAGAATTCATGTGTACTTCCAGACAAACAGAAAATAGAGAGTAATCACCAACATTTAGAAAGAAATAAGAAAGAATCGAGTGGAGAATACTATTCCTAGACAACTCGACTGAATCTTTCTATTCCGAGTCTCGTATTTAGGCCTCCTCGTTAAAAGCTAATCTACATCAATTTTCATGTTGGCTCACCTATGAGAGGCTTAAGCTGCCATAGCCGCAAGATTCAAGGTAGGATAAAGAAGATGATCGTAAAAAAAAGCTCTCCCCCCATTATTTTTCTTCTCATGTCAACCTTTGATGTCCTCCTCCAACAGTACAAGTGTCCTTTCCTCAGAATTATCCTGTCCTTGTACGTATAGGGTGGTTATACCAGACTAGATAGCTCACGCATTTTTAATTCTTATCCAGACAGCTATCAGGTGCGGTGAAAATTCTGGACGCAATTTGGAATTGACTCATGCAGCGACATTAATGCAAAAAGATAGCAAAGTTAAGGATAAAATAGGCTAGGATTCACTGATTTATAAAATACAATTTAATAAATTGAAAATGCTAAAATATATGCTGAGGATAACTAAATGGGAACAATTTAACCAATAAGTATAGAGGAAAACCCATGTTCTTTCTAATGCTATCAACCCTGAATCATTTCTAAAGTGTTTCTAAGGCCTCGAGGGCTAGAATAAAGGATTATATACATGTTTTTGAATGAGTTTAGGTATGATTCATGAAATATATGTAATTTAATGTTTTAATTTATGTTTTTAAGGTAATGCTCTTAACCCTATTCCAGTGACAAGTACGGGTTTGGGGTGTTACAGAAGTCATCAAGGAAGGAATTAACCCAAAATTGGTATGGCCTATCTGTGAAGACCTTAACCCTAAGCCGGTCTGGACTGTGAGGTCAGAAGATAAGTAGTCCTTGCCAACTTGTTATTTTAGTGGAAGATTAGATGATCGTGCTGGGATAATGACTAGTTGATTGACGAGAAACCCGAAGCGACAGTTGATAGGAATTACAGAAGCAAGCTAGTCATCCATAATCAGATTTGATTTATTCTATTTTTTGATCTCTTGAGTTTTATTTCTTTTTTTATTATATTTTTCTCAAAATCTCCTTTTATTTCTATTTGTACTATAACTAATTTAAAGTACTAATTAGATCTTTCAGTGTTCAGGTTAAAATCAATCTAGCACTAGCCTCCCTTGGGTACGATCCTCAGAGTACTTACCTACTCCGTTGTAACTATATTACAACTGAACCCATATACTTGCGAATACCGCCTCATCGATATATCTTTTATTGTAGTATTCACACTTTGGACGTTAGTACATCCAGAGGCGATCAACATACCAACGTCCAGAATAGCAATCCTGCACAAAAGATATGAAAAAAGGATATCTACAAGTATATGGGTCAAGTTGTAATATAGTTACAACGGAGTAGGTAAGTACTCCGAGGATCGTACCCAAGGGAGGCAAACACTAAGTTAATTCTAATTTAAACATAAATGGATCTAATTATACTTTAATTGAATTATATTACGAAAGATTAAAAGAAGGGTTTTAATAAACTATACTAATAATAAGCAAGGACATAGAAGAAAATTAAATAAATGAAAAGCAAGAATTCAAATAAGAAAATGTGCATCAAATCTAGGAATGGGTGATTAGCTTGCTTCAGTAATCTTAATCAACTGTCATCTAGGGTTTTCTCGTCCAATCAACTAGTCAATAACCCAGTAGGATTTTCTGATACGTCCACTGAAATACTGAGTTGGTAAGATCTACTTATCTTCCAACCTTATAGTCTAGATCGATTTAGGGTTAAGGTGTTCACGGATAGGCCATACCAAATTTGGGTTAATTCCCACCTTGATAATTTCCTAGGGTTGTCAGGCCTAGAGTCTAGGTTCTTCCTTCCCTGAATAGTTGATCCGTTCAGAAATCCCTACGAAACAGTTACTTATTCATACCTCCACTCGTTAATCCCTCACAGAAGGATTAGTTCCTTATAGATCTAGTAAACAATAAAAACTTGAATAAAAGAATGAACATCAAGAAAAATTTCAAGAATAAAATTTAGAAAAAGTCTGATTGTATTGAATTTAAGCGTATAATTCTCACAAAGTTTGAGAATAATTCCATTATCTGATTTCTTCCCTAAAGTAAATACAAAGAACGAGAAAAAAATCTAAAACCTAAGAAGAAGGAAAAAAACTAAATACTAGAATTAAAGAGAAAATTATACAAAGTGAAAAAGTGTCCATAACATGTGTTAACTCAGCCTATTTATAGAATTAAAATGGTTGTCATCCTTAACCATAGGTCAGCTGACGTTCTCGAGCTTAAAGTTGGATTGTGCGAACCAAAATGCCCTTAGCTCGTAATTATTTCCTGTACAGAGGTGACGTCATGACACACCAGGTCCTGTGTCATGACATCGAGGGCAGTATGCTCAGCTTCAGGGTGTCTTCAGAGGTATGTCATGACATCCTCATGCTGTGTCATGACATTGAAGGCAGACTTGGATTTTTCTTATTCTACTCCCTACATTGCGACATCGCATGCACCGTGTTGCAACCTTGCGGCCAATATTAAGTTAATTCATCTTCTAATGGTCTCCTACACTCACAAAGTATATTAGCTCACCCGTAGGCCCCATTCAGCCCCTAAGGTCAACAAAAGACTCAAGTTACACATTTATTAAACTTAACTAAACTTACTGAAATGTAAGTAAAACACAAATAAAATGTTTATGTTCAAGCTCCTAAGGTTCGAAAATTAGTTTAATCTGCTACACCGAATTACGGCAGGTCAGAGCCACATGAGCAACGTGCCACTGATGTTATCACATTTACCTTCAATCTGCGAACGATTCCCTTATTTTTGTTGATTAATTTTGGTTCAACACACTCCTATGTTTTGAATGAGCTAGATAGTAAGTTGGGAATAACGATTGAAACCATAGATAAAGGTGTCACTAGTTCATTTGGGAACAGTGTGTTAGCCAATAGAGTATACCGTAGGAGTCCACTAGAGTACAAGGTCAAGTCTTCTATGCAAACTTGATGGAGATGCCATTCTATGGTTTGACATGATCCTTGGGATGGATTGGGTAACAGAGCTCAAAGCTAATATCAACTTTGAGTTGAAGTAAGTTACTTTGCGAAGCGGTGAAGGCAAAGAAGTAGTTGTGGTAGGTGAGCGAGCTTAGTGTAACATGGTTTCAACACTGAAGGAAGAATAGATGTTGAGAAAGGGCTGCGAGGCCAATCTCGTATTTGTGATGGGCTCTCAAGTTTTGGTGAAAGGGGTTCGCAAGGTGTGAACTATTAAATATTTCCTAGATGTGTTTCTTGACGAGCTATCAGGTTTACCACCAGACTATGAAGTAGAGTTCATCATTGAGTTGTACCCTGGCAGTTTGCCAGTGTCTATTACACCATATGGCACCCAATGAGCTTAAGGAACTGAAAGTGCAACCCCAGAAGCTACTGGAAAAATTTTTCATATGACCAAGCACATCACCTTGGAGTTTGCCAGTGTTGTTCGTGAAGAAGAAGGATAGGAGCATGTGGATGTGCATCGACTACATGTAACTGAATGGGTTGACGGTCAAAAACAAATACCCTTTACGAAGGATCGATGACTTGTTTCACCAGTTTCTATAGACAACTTTCAAAACACGTTATGGGCACTACAAATTTTTAGTGATTCCCTTTGGTTTGACCAACGCACCTACTACCTTTATGGATTTGATGAATTGAGTGTTCCATGATTAATTGGATCGATGCATGGTGGTGTTCATCGATGACATTTTGGTGTACTCACAAACTGAAGAAGAACACGACATGCAACTGTGAACTATATTGTAGAGTTTGCAAGAGAAGAAGTTGTTCGCAAAATTCAGTAAGTGCGAGTTTTGGCTTAAAGAAGTGACATTTTTGGGGCATGTAATTTCGACGGAAGAGGTTCGCATGGACCCAAGGAAGATTGAAGCAAAGTTGGAATGGAGAGCACCAAATAGCGTGACCGAAGTGTGAAGGTTTTTAGGGCTCGTAGGGTACTATCACCACTTTGTTGAAGGGTTTGCTAGTATCGTAGCACCTTTAGAAGCTACTTCAAAATAAATAATAGTTCATGTGGACTAAAGAGAGGCAGCAAAGTTTCGACAAGCATAAGGGGATACTCACCAAAGCATCAATGTTGACTCAACCCGAACCTAGAAAAGAATTCATGGTCTACAGTGATGCCTCTTACATAGGACTTGGCTGCATGCTAATGAAAGAAGGTAAGGTGATAGCTTATGCATCGAGGTAAGTGAGGATTCATGAAAAAAATTACCCAACTCATGATTTGGAACTAGTCGTGGTGGTGTTCACGTTAAAGATTTGGCAACACTATCTTTATGGCGAGAACTATGTCATCTACATTGAACATCAAAGTCTCAAATATTTGTTGAACCAAAAAGGATTGAATCTTTAACAAAGGAGGTGGATCGAGATGTTGAAAGATTACGACTGCATGACAAAGTATCACCCAGGAAATGCCAACGTGGTTGTTGATGCATTGAGCAAGAAGTTCATGAGTGAGCTACAAGCTATGTCCGCACAACTAAGTGTGACCAACGATAGAGGACTTCTCAACAATTGCAAGTGAGACTAATGTTGTCATAGCAAATCAAGGCGAAGCAAGCTTGTGATGGAGAGTTGGCAAAAAGCTTAGCCAAGTGGAAGAAGGTGTGTGAGGTGACTTCACACTCAACGAAGAAGGTGTGCTTTGTTTCCGAGGAAGGTTGTGCGTGCCTAGGGACGAGGGGTTATGACATATGATTATTAACGAAGCTCATAATAGTTCGTTTATGATGCACCCAGGTAGCAGCAAGATGTATTGTGATCTCCACGAGCTGTATTGGTGGCTTAAATTGAAGCAAGCTGTCATTGAGTATGTTACGAGGTGTTTGGTTTGTTAGAAACTCAAAGTTGAGCATCAATTGTAACACCCCTAACCTGTATCCATCATCGGAGTAGGGTTACAGAGTATTACTGGAGTTTACAATTCAAATGGAAAGAAATTTCAAACATTTCATATCATATCAATGAACATATTAAAACCAAGTCAAATCATACATATTGTCCCTTATATGAGCCCTCAAAGCCCTAAATATGCATTAGAAAAAAGTCGGGACTAAATCGGAAGCTCATAGAATTTTTCAGAAAACATTTAAAATTTTCAACACTGCATGGATCACACGGCCGTGTGGCCAAGCCATATGAATCACACGGCCAAGAGACATGCCCGTGTCTCAGACCATGTGGGCATTCAAAGTAGGGACACAAGGCCGTGTCCTAGCTCGTGTCTATACCCGTCTAACTCACTGACTTGGGTCACATTGCCAAGTCACACGCTCGTGTGCCAGGCCGTGTACCCTTTACAGTAACCCCACACGCTTGTGTGCCAGGCCATGTGCTAGGTCGTGTAACAGCCTGACTTGCAACCCTTTGAAAGTTATAGAGGAAACACGGCCATGTCACCTGGCTGTATATCACATATGGCTGAGACACACCCCTGTGTCTTTGCCATCTGGACGAAAATAGGCCATTTTACAAGCCATTTTTCTTACCCAATTTGGCATGTACCTACGCACAACATTGCACATACTTACAAGCCATAACAAGGCATCCAATTCAAGCATGACAAGTCTTATACATATGGTATAATATCATACAACCAATATGCCCTTAGGCACCTCAAATGAAAACATTAAAACATATTCAAACAGGTACTCTATTTGAAAAAAAAATAATCAACTAACTACTAAGCATATTTGTATCAATACATACCATATAATTTACTTGCCAAAGCACAACTATTTGGTACCAAATTTCCATTTATAATTAGCATCAATAGTCACATAAGCTATTCAATCAAAGTACCAATTCTCAACAAGTCATCAGCCGTATATATTATGCATATTCATCTATCATCTCATCATTCAACCACATTAAGTCTACTTATATACAAACCAAAATATACCAAAACAGAAGCCAAATCAAATGGCCATATTCACAACAAAGCATATAGGCCAACATTAGCCAAAATACCTATACATGCCATTATAAAAAAAATTAAACATCCAAATGTATCAAAAGAGCTGATGGATAGTGTGATATAGCTTCGACAAGCTTTCAACCTGAACGAGCTTTTGATTCACTATAAAACACAGAAAATAACACCGAGTAAGCAATTAAGCTTAGTAAGTTCGTATAACATAGGATTTAACTTACCATTTAGTCATATAATAGGTAAGTAAACAAGCATATCCCAATACAATTTGGCTAAATACCTAAGCACATATTCACCAACCATGTTAGCCATGTAAACACTTATATAAGCCAATAAACATGGATGAATACAACAATTGATCAAGTTCCAAATACATGTATCAACCAATTCAAATTTCTATATACCATGTAATAACATTTCCATGTAATTCATGCATATATGTGTAATAGTTCATATCGAACTCTTATTAATTCATATCGGAACATTGCCCGTTGAACAGTTTAGAATACCGTTAGATACCTAGGATAGGTCACACATAGTGTGCTAGCTCATATAACTGTAATCCGTCAATTCATGTACATGTATGCTCATACGAGCTGTGAATTGGTATACTTATTCAAGCTGTAGATCGGTATGCTCTCATGAGTTGTAGGTCAGAACGTAGCTATACGATGCTGCTCGCATGGGCTGTAGAGTATCTGCAACACATGCAGGACCTCATCCATCAGTAAGACATTTAGAACCAGTACCCAAATCATGTAAACCCTAATGACATGTCATTTGTATCCTACAGATTCCTAAGGTTCAAATAGGGCTCGGTAATTATCGTACGTCATTGGATATGCAATCGATAATTATGTAGGACAATTCATAACATATATATATTTCAATTAAAAACATATAAACACAGTTTAATTACACAAACTTACCTCGACAAGTATACGTAGATACGGAGGCGATTAATTCGAGATTTTCTCTTTGCCCCGATCTAAAGCCGTATGAGGTCTGTCTTGATAATATGGTTAAATTTAACTCAATTCAAAATATATTTCATTCAATTTAACCCAAAATCATATTTTTGCAAAATTACCATTTTTCCCCTATACTTTTAATTTCTTTATAATTTAGTCCCTATCTCATAAAAATGGAAATTCATAAAATTCCACCTCAACCCACTATAACCGAATATCAATTAGGTCCCTAGTATGCCCTATATTTCATTTATTTCATAATTTCACCATGTAAAACTTCCTATTTTTCAATTTAACCCGTAATTGACAATTTCATCAAAAATCTCTTTACAAAAGTTGTTTATCTAACAACAACTATCTATTTTCTATCATCAAACATCAAAACTCATGTATATTCAACAATGGTAAAGCCTTAATAGTTTAACAGTTTCACAGTTTCACAAATTAGTCCCCGGGCTAGCTAGATTAAGGTACAACAATCCCGAAAACGTAGGAATCATTAAAAACAGATTAAAAATACATACCAAATAGGCAAGAATGAGATTGCTGAAATTTAAGCATAAAAATGGTTCCAAACCATAATGTTTTGGTTGAAAGAGATGAAACAAAGATGATACTTAATTTGGTTTTATTTAATATTAACTTTAATTACCTAATTACTTAATTAACCTTTAAAACTTTTAAAAATTACACAAAATGGCAAGCCATCATATTCCACTATCTTATTTATGGTCTAATTTCTATATAAAGACTTCCGCTTTAAATTTCTATAGCTATTTAATACCTTTAGCTATTATAACTCAACTTTTGCACTTTATCTGATTTAGTCCTTTTTATCAAATTGAGCATGTAAACGGTAAAATTTCTTAACAAAATTTTTATACGGTGTTACTATCATGCTGTAGGAAATAAAATAATGATAAAATAATTTTTTAAATTCAAATTTGTGGTCTCGAAACCACTATTTTGATTTTGCTGAAAACGGGTTGTTATATTAATTTCCTTCAGGATTGCTTCAACCACTCAAAGTCCCAGAATGGAAGTGGGAAAGAATTACAATGGATTTATTGGCTGATTTGGCAGTGACGAACCTAGAAAGATGTAGTTTAGGTTGATTGTGGATCGCCTAATGAAGTGTGCACACTTTTTAGCTATTCACACTAATTATTCATTGCAAAGGCTCACCGAAATCTATGTTGCTGAGATAGTGAGATTGCATGGCGTGCCTATTTCCATAACGTCTAACTAAGACCTGAGATTTACATCATGATTTTGGAGAAGTTTGCAATGAGCTTTGGGTTTAAAACTTCACTTTAGCACTGCTTATCACCCTCAAATAGACAATCAGCCCGAGCGAGTGTTACAAGTGTTGGAAGATATGTTGCGAAGCTGTGTTTTGGAGTTCGTCGTGAGCTAGGAACATTATCTTTCTTTGGCAGAGTTCATCTACAACAGTAGCTATCAAGCGGGTATTCGAATGGCACCCTTTGAAGCTTTTTAAGGAAGGACATGTTGCACGCCTCTATGTTGGACAGAGATCGTTGAAAAGAAAATTGTTGGAGCTGATTTAGTTCGTAAGACTGAAGATAAGGTAAAGATGATATGTGAGAGGCTTAAGCTTGTTTCAGATAGACAAAAGTCTTACGCTGATTTGAAAAGGCGAGACATCGAGTACCAAGTGGGTGAGCACTTATTTCTTAAGGTGTCACCATGGAAGAAGGTACTAAGGTTTGGGCAAGAAGGGAAGCTAAGTCCAAGATTTATTGGACTGTATGAGATCGTAGAATGAGTGGGTCGTGTAGCCTATTAAATCAAGTTACCTCGTGAAATTGAGAAGATTCATGATGTGTTTCATGTGTCAATGTTGAGGAAGTATCGATTTGACCCATCTCATGTTGTAGCAACAGATGACATTGAGGTCCAACCTGATTTTTCTTATGAAGAGGAACCAGTAAAGATTGTGGCTCACAAAGTGAAGGTCTTAATAAGCAAATGGATTTTTTTGGTCAAAGTGTTGTGGCGTAACCACAAGACCAGTGAAGCTACTTGGGAAACTGAGAAAGCCATAAGGTAACAGTATCCATAGATGTTTGAAGATAAACATTTCAGGGACGAAATGTCTTAAGTGGGGGAGAATTGTCACAACTAGAAATTGGGGTTGATAGTTTTGGCCATGAGAAGTAAGGTTCTCTAGTGTTCCAACGAACTGGGATTGCCAAAGTTGGGGCGAATTGGGGGTTCACCAAGATTCAGGCGAGTTGGGTGTTCACCAAGATTTAGGCGAGCTGGGTGTTCGCGAAAGAAGTTTCAACAAAGGTGTTCACTAGCAACAATGTACACCAAATGAAGTGGTAAGGGGGTTCGTCAGTTTCACTGTGAGGCAGCTTCGCTAATGTGTTGGCAAGTTAGGGGTTCGCGAGTTTCACTATGAGGCAGCTTCGCTAATCTGTCTGGTAAGCTGGGGGTTCGCCATTCTGTTTGGCAAGCTCGGGTTCACCAGTCTATGTGGCGAAGAAGGTTCGCCAGGTAAGTTGTGAACTATGTTGGCAAAGATACAGTCAGACTCAAATTAGGAAAAAGTGATTTATTGTATCTAGGAATACTTCACGTACAAGTAATGCCTTTCCTAAATCAGATAAAGTATCCAAAGATATCTAGGACTCTTAGGTCTATAAATAAGACTCTTGATTCGATGAGAATATTCATTAAATATTCTACCGTCAAGTCTCTATTCTAAAAATTCTATTCGTAGCAATTTAGGTCAGTCCTTATCTTGTTTGGTTTGATCGTCCTTAGAGCTAGGTTCACATATATGTGTGAATTCTGAATGTTCTGTTAGTAATATGTTTGTTTGTTGTGAACTAGTCGGACTATCTTCTAGTAAGGATAAAGGCAAATCCAAAATTGTTTAAGTTCTCCATTTCTAGTGAGTGGTTCAAAGTTATTCAATTATGTGAACTACTATGGGTTTTCAAAGGTATTCCGATTATGTTTGCTAATGGTTATGGCTTTCTAAAATAAACCTTGTTTTCAAAACCCAAAAAACTTTTAAAATGTTCTATTTTAAGCTACGAAACTCTATTTTCAAAACACGATTTTGAAAAGATGATTTTAAAGCACAATTTTAAGTGAGATCTTGTGCGAATCTTTAAATATAAGAACATTTTGGAGGAATGGTTTTAAACTAATTTTTAAAAGCACTTAACGTGAAAGTTTTTAATAAGCAAATGTTTTAGCTCTACTTTATACGAGCTCTCTGTTTGGCTCTGCTTTAGTGTGAGCTTTCTATTCTGTGAGCTCCTTAGTGAACCTTATGATTGGTATACCAATAGTGTGAGTACTCACCAATCTTAATTCTCACTCTGTGTGCTCCTTTGAGAGCATGAGCATTTGTGAGCCTCACAGTACGTGCTCCTTAAGAGCATGGGCTTTTGTGAGTTTTGTGATAAGTCTCACTCTGTGTGCTCCTTTAAGAGCATGAGCTTTTATGAGCCTCACTCTATGTGCTCCTTTAGAGCATGGGCTTTTGTGAGTTTTTTTATAAGTCCCACTCTACGTTCTCCTTTGAGAGCATGATCTTTTGTAAGCATCTCACTCTGTGTGCTCCTTGAGAGCATAGCTTTTGTGAGATTTGTGATGTCTCAAACTATATAACACCCCAAACTTGACCTAGACTGTAATATCCCATTTTCAGTGGTGTTAGAAACGGTGGGTTTGGGACCACAATTCTGACATGTGAAGTTGTGTTTTATGGTTTAGTTAATGTTTATAGAGTTACACTAGGGTCGTATTAAACTTTGGTGATGAAATTTTAATGTTTAGTTAGTTATTTAATTAAAAAGGATCAAATTGTAAAAGATGTAAAACTAGCCACAATTGAATTATAGTGATTAGACGGCTTAATTATTATTTAAGGGAGGATTTATATGTAAATTATGTCATAAAACAAGTTAATGGACGGTAATGGGTATTGTTTAAGCTTAAAAGAATGTTTTATTAAAGGGTAGTATGGTAATTTAAAAATTAAACATAAAAATAAAAGATAACAAATTATGTTATCATTTTTATTGTTTCTTCACCACCGATTGTAAGGGAGGAACACCATTTTTGGTTCTTGAAGGTTCTCTCACCATAGCTCTTTGCATGTAAGTAATTTCCAACCTGTTCCTTATAATTTTTATATTTTTAATATCGTTGTAACTAGGTCCTGCTAACCCGAACCTTCATTTTTGAAAGTATTAAAGATTATAGATGTTGTTATTGATGAATTCTTGTTATTTTAGATGTTAAATGATGAAATGGAAATTTTAGTTGTTGATTATGATTAATTTATAAAGTGGTTTTCATTACTTTTTGATTAAAGGGTTGAATTCATTAAATGTTAGAATTGATAAGGAAATTTTGTGAAATGAGAATAAAAGTGGACTGAATATGGAAAGGTAAAAATTCGGTTAGCTTGATAAATTATAAAATTTTGTCAAATATAGAATTTTGAGTTTAGGGACTAAATTGATAGAAATGTAAAAGTTTACAAAAAATGCGTCAATAATGAAAAGTTAAGGGTCATATTGAAGGTGAAATGTATGTTAATTTAATAGAATTTATTTAATTACTTTGTAGATCAAGATTTGAATAAATAAAAAAGACAATAACCGAGGAAAAGGAAAGATTGTGAAGTAGTCCCTTTAAACTGGAAGTGCTATAGAGGTAAGTTCATAGTTATTTGCTATTTAATGTGTTTCACTTGTAATTTATATGGTTATTACCTTGTTAGTTGATTTCTTTGAATGTACATGTGAGTATAATTGTTAAGAATACAAGTATTACATATATATATATACCTGAAATTGAAAAGTAATTATTAGTAGTGTTTCTTGGTTATGAAATGAATTGTATGAGATTGTAATGAGTTCTAATATGAATACAAAAATGTGAAGTGATTTCATTGCACCTCGGTGCCCCTTAAACACTTTGATGTCCCTGTTTTCACAACTATCCCTTGTAAACAGTTCGGTGTCCCTGTTTGCACAGCTGTGCCCCTATGAACACTTCAGTGTCCCTATTTGCACATCCGTGCTCCTAAATGCACCCTGGTGCCTCTGATAGCACATTTGTTCCCCTGACTGCACTCTAGTGCCCGTGATTGCACACTAGTGCTCCTGATTGAGCTTTGGTGCCCCTGTTTTTGCATCTATGATGCCCCTAAAAATAAATGAAGTTCGAGTATTTAAATTAGATAATGTTGAACTTGAATGAATGATATGAAGAATTACATGGAGTGGACATATTCAAGTTATGATGAGTTCTTGGAAATTTATAAACAAAGCAATTAAGAATTTTAGTTATCATGTTATAATATTTAAGTGATTCCTTTATTAAAAGCAAGTCAAGTAGGATTTGCACTATGATCATACTAAGCCATTTAAGCTTAACGATTTTTCTCATGTTATTTTGTAGTTCACGGTTGTAGACGACTCTAAGGATCGACATTAAAGGTCACACTATCCATTACTCTTGGTAGCTTTTATATCCCTTTTTGGGTTGTGGCATGTATATAGGTTTTGTTGTGAGAAAGTTAACATCAGAGGTTTGGTAGATATGAAAAGTTAATTAGTATTTGTGATTATGTTATGTGATGTTGAATGGTAAGCTTTATTATATGAATAGAAGATAATAGTATGGTTGGTTATGAATGTTGATTTAGGTGTGTTAGTGGATAAAGTTTTGGTGTATTGTTGTAACAGCCATTTCTCTGTCGTGTCAGAAAAGTGGTTTCGAGGCCACAAATTTGACGTACGAGTCTGTAAATATTACTATTTCATATTTACGTTAATTAAATGAACTATTAGGTTCAAGTGGTATGACCCTAAAGTCAAGTGGTTTTAGAAAATAAGGTATTGGGACCTTATTTCTATAAACCGAGCAGTAAATATTTTATTAAATATTTACGGAGTGATATTAAGGTCGTATTAAAATTTGGTTAAGAAATTTTAATGTTTAGATAGTTAATTAAATCGTATAGAATGCAAAATTTAATTGTTATTAGTTATATGTGTTTAATAGCTAAAAGGTAATAATTAAAGGGCTTTGAATAGCAATTTTATCCTATACTATTGAGTGGACATAAATGTACATGCAATTTATATATGAAATAAGTTGAAAGTAAGGTTAAAATTGTAATTTAATAATAATTAAAATAGAAAAAAATAAAAGAACTTGTTATAGTCTTCTTTCTTAGGAGATAAACAAATCGAAACAAATAAATAAAGGAAACCATTTTTGAGTTAAGGTTCGACCAAGCTCCAATTTATGCATGTAGGTCCATTTTGCACCCATTTTTAATTATTTTTATACTTTTGTTATCGTATTAGCTTAATCTAGCTAACCCGGGGATCAATTTGTTAAATTGTTAAATGTTTAGAATTTTACCATGGATGAATTTGTGATGTTCTTGGAATTTTATGATAGATTATTAAGCTTGATTGTTAAATATAAGTATTTTGTTAAGTAATTTTTGATGATTTTCAAGTTTAAGGACTGATTTATGAAAATGGTAAAATTTAAGGAAAATAATGTAAATTGGAGATAAATATGGGCTGTTATAAGATTGGGTGAAAATCGGCTAGCATGATTTATGGTTAGAAATGGTGACATTGCAAGTTTCAGGTTTAGGGACTAAATTGTATAAATGTTAAATTATTAGGGATAATTTTGTAAATTCACCTTAAAATGGATTATAGGCTTGAATTAATTATGTTAAGTTATTTGAGTGGTTTAATTGAATAAAAATTATTATTTAGATTAAGAAACGAGCCAAATAGATCAAAATCGAGGAAAAGTTAAGTGTTGGATTAGTCGTCAGCTTCGTTTTACAATTGTATTTATCGAGGTAAGTTCGTATGAGTTGTAATCATTTTTATTGTTATCTAAATTGAATGTTTATTATGTTATTTATAATGTAAATGAATCGATATATAAACGTATCAATGCTATGATGAATTATGGATATCGAGACCCGGTTGAACCTTAGGAATTCTTAGGAAACAAATGACATGTCATTAGGGATTTCATGTTTCGGGTGCTGGTCTTGAATGTCCTACCGGTGGCTAAGGTGCTGCATTTGTTGCGGATTCTCCATAGCTCGTGTGTACAGCATCCTATAGCTTACATTCTGACCCACTGCTCGTGTGAGTAGGCCTATTTCACAACTCGTGTGAGCATTGATGTAAAGGAAAGGTTACGGTTATATGTAAAGGTACACTTCGTGTGAGCTTTCCCGAGTATCCGATGTAATTCTAGATGGTTCAACGAGTAAGAAAAGGAAATGAAATGGTAAGTACCCAAATGGAATGAATCATGATCTCATGAAGATATTGATGAATTAAATGTTATGTTTACATATGGAAAACTACTTATCTTATGGTTGAATTCATTTGTATTATGGAAAGTATACTAACTTGTGAGTTGGTGATGTTGTATAGGCTTATACTAAGCTTATGGCATTGGTAACAACTTATGTTTATTCTATGAATTGTATAAATGAAATGGTAAGTTATGCTTAAAGTTTATATGAGCTTATTAAGCACTTGTTTCTTACATAGTTATTTTTCTTTGTTTTATAGATTTTCGGAAGCTTGACCGATTGGAAGCTCGTCGGAGACCTATCATACTATCCAGTAGATAATTTAGAAGTTTTTAGGGTAATTTGGTTAAGGTTTATAATGGCATGTGATTTGTAGTGGTATTATGATGTATGTGTTAATGGTGTTTTGGCATGTATAAGCTTTGGAAAGCTATGTTGGTTTGGTACACTTTGATGCCTTACCAAGTTATGTAATTTTGGTTACTTTAAAGTGCTTGTTTATAAGATTATCTTGGCATATTGATGATGGCTTGAAAATGGTTACTTGTGACATGTTTTAGTTCATATTTGAACTAGGTTATTATGTTTGGAAATGGCAATATTAACATGTATAGGATGTTTGAAATGGTATTTAGTGAATGTGTAAATGGTAATTTGGTATGTTTGTGCCTTGATGATTATATAGGGTTGATGGATTTGTAATGCTGGTTATGTTAAGTCCCTTTGATCACTTTTAGATAATTGATATGCATGGTCATATGGTTTGTTGATGTTGGCTTGGAAATGGTCAATTGTGATGTGTTTTAATTACATAACGGAATTAGGTCTTCATGCCTGAAATTAGGAAATATTGACATGTTTAGGTAAATGATGTTTGGATGCAAATGTGGTGCCTTTGAATGGCATATTGGTTAGGTGAATTAGGTTGCTTGAAATGGCATATTTATGTATGTTTGGTTGATATTTGAACCCCTTGATTGTGTGCCTAAGTGGTAAAAATGGTTAGGTAGGAAATGGTTTTGAAAATGATTTATTTTAGGTGAATTTTGGACTCACACGACCTGAGACACGGGCTGTCACATGGCTGTGTGAGGCACACGGTCTGGCGACACAGCCATGTGTCATCTGATAATTTTCTTAGGGTTCAAGTCAGTGAGTTACACGACCTAGCACAAGGCTTGGCACACGGGCATGTGTGGCAACTCAGAAAGTTACACGGCCTGGCATATAGAGATGTGACACGACCGTGTGACCCTACTCAGCGAGTTACACGAGTGAGGACATGGGCTGGGACACGACCGTGTGTCCCTTGTTCGAAAGTTACACGACCTGGGGTGATTTCACACGGCCTGGCCACACAGCCGTCTGACCCTTATTTCTAATTTTTACAACTTTTTCCTAAACTTTTTCCTAAGTTATTTTTAGGGCCTCGAAGGCTCGATTTAGGGATGCAATGTATAAGAATGAATGGTTTATAATATATTTAAATTATTTAATGTTATGATATTTAAATGTTTTTGATTGTTCGATAATGCTCTGTAACCCTAATTAGGCGACGGAGACGGGTTAGGGGTGTTACAATTGTTGGGTTATAATTGAGGTACCTATGAATGCTATATTGGTTAGAAGTCTAGGTTACTAATTTTAGGATGTTGTTTGTTTTGGTCATGGAATGGTTTGTGTTTTATGTGTACCTTGTTGGGAAATTATTGGCTTGATTTTAGCTTGTTTAATGAGTGAATTTCAAAGCACATGGCTTGAGACACGGGCTGCCACACGGTCGTGTGCCACACACGATCATCTGACACAGTCGTGTGTGATATGTTAGTTTTAGTGCAGATTTCACACAGTCTGAGACACGACCATGTGTTTTATGTCAGTGAGTTACACGGGATAGCACACGGCCTACGCACGGCTGTGTGAGCCAAGTCAGAGAGTTACACGGGTTAGCACACAGCTGTGTGAGCCAAGTAAGTGAGTTATACAGTCTATGACACGGCCGTGTGCTCCCACTTCGAATGGTCACACGGTCTAATCTGTGTTACACATCCATGTGACCCTTGTTTTCCAAATTTTCAAGTTTTTCCAAAAACTTATGTTTTGATACAATTTGATCCCTGAATACTTTCATTCTAATTTTAGGGCCCCGTAAACTTGAAATAAGGCCCATGTGAATAATTATTCTATGAGTTATTATATGTTTGTATTTTAATTGAATATTAGTTTTAATTCAAGATAAATTGTTTGTTTGAATTTGTAACACTCCGATCCTTAATCCGACAACAGAGACGGGATATGGGTGTTACATAGACATTATGGCCAAATTTAGGAAGCCACATTAATTCCATAGAAAAGCTTTTTCTATTTAAAACAATTAAGTTTAAATCATTCTTACGAAAATTTTGATTATTCCAAAATAATTTACTAACATTGAAAAACATTTAATAATACATGATTAATTTGAGCAAATTCTTTAAATAACTCAGTTTATTGGTTTAAAATGTTTTAAGAAGGAAACTTGCCATACCAATTTAAAAATGTTACTTACAAATAGTCTAAATGTAAACAATTTGGTGTGGACTTAATAATACTTTAGAAAATTTTATATTTGATATTATTAAAAAATGGGTAAACATTTTAAGTTCTAAAATCAATGACTAATATGTTTAAAAATCCATTATTTATGCATGCATAACATTTATTGTATCAAAATTATAAATAACCAAAAACAATCCAATGTCCAATGTCCAAAAACAAACCCAAGAAGTTATAAAATACTTTATTAAAATTTAATCTGAGAGTTTCCTCCAAATGTTGTATCCAAGTCATACACATGGGTATTATCTGTAAAGTTTATGAAAACTAAAGGGGTGAGCTAATAAGCTCAATGTGAGTCTTATATCAAGCTAGATATCAAATATCACATTAAACATTTCAAAAATATTTCCAAACACATAACAATCAAAATTGCATACTTTTATGCACATGATTATTTCAATGCAAAACATCAGGTTTACAATTTGAGACCATGATTTTGAAAGGTAATTTGAACATATAAAACAATTATGCATATTTTTTTCTCAAAACATCCTACCCATCATCGCTACACACCAAAAGGAGTTCCCCATAACTCATCCATTAAAAATACACCAACACATATGTGGATAAAGCATCCAAAATTGCAGACAAGTTGTCGAAACACATATGTGGACAAACCACCAAAAATTGCAGATTATTAAACTACCACATCTTCCTTCTTCCACAATGCCTCAACCCCATGTAATGCGTCATGGCATGCAAATTCATTATCGAAACAATAGGCATGTTAAACATGCATTCATATACAAATCCAATATCAATAGTCATGGTAGCTTATGCTTTACAAAAAGAACATATAAGCCATGATATCACATAACATGAGTTTAGAATAAAATACCAAAATGGCACCACATAATATAACATGCCAATAAGATTTAAGTAAAAATAACTTACCTTAAATCCTCATAATCACTCACTTGATATTTTGTTATGTTTTATGTTTACAAAAATATTTAGTTAATCATAACCAAAATCATCACATATTAAACTTGAATAAAACACACACTTTTAGTGATCCAAATCATAAATCCTAATTGAATTCGTACACTTTCTATCCAAAAGAATATAAACTTGATTTGCACCTAACGAAATCATATTTGTGATAAGTATTCACTTAACTCAGATAAAAGAATTAACTAAAACCCAACTTATTCCTCAAACTTATAGCATTTACACTATATTTCCAAAAGCTTAAAAGAACCACTTCTAACTTTGATGATTAGAATTGATGTGAGGATCTAAGATTGAAGAAAAATAATGAATAAATTAAATAGAATTACCATGAGAAGAAAATAGGATAAGCATAGTTTAAAATAAGAGATAGAAGAAAAAAATACTTTTAATTACCATTAGTTGTCAAGGATAGAAAATGATGAAAACTCCAAAAATAATTATAAAATTCAACAATATGAAGAAAATAAAGAGTATAGGTGATAATCAAAAGAAGAAAAAAAAAAGAAAAGAGAAGAAGAGTTATAAAAGAAAACAGTTTTGAATATGCTACAAAGGCAGTGATACGGTGGTGCTATGGTGGTGGTGTGCTGGTGTTATAGTGGCGGTATGGTGGTAAATATGTATATAGCCCTCAGACTTGAGATCATCATTGTCCCAACATAGTGAGGTGTATACTTTCACATAGTCAAATGTCTACCATAACGAGTTATACTATACAGACTGATGTTGGGTATGTCGCAATCTATGTAAAGGGATATGGTTGATCAAGATAGTATTTGTCCCTCGTACATAATGGGAGCAATATCTTAGGCCTCTTGATGGAGTGAGACTAGAAATGCATGGATATGCTTGAATAAGTTGATATGATATATCACACTTATTTGTTTATAGTAGTGTACTCAGAATATCAAGAAATATGATATTAGACTATACAAGTGTGACTATTCCATGACTTGTGTCTAATCTAGATATTAAGGATAAAAGGATATAATACATGAAAAGATATTAAGGATAAAAGGATGTCCAATCACGACTTCTTGTAACTTGGGTAGCAAAGATGCATTGCTAGGTGCCACTCATTGCTTGTAATATTAGAAATGTTCTAGTATTACTACTAACATTACAAGAGCCTACAGAGTCACACCCTATAGTTTAAGTGAATAGAATCTAAATACATTTGGTATTGTATTTAGCTGTCACATGAATTAAATTAATTGTTGAATTAATTTAATTTGATAGCTAAATATTAAACACATTATATGTACAAACTTATTGAACACAAATAGAGAATATAGATAAAGTTAATATATGAATTTGATTCATACAAAATATTAATTATATATATTTTACTGAAATTATTAATATAAATAGTTATAATAATAATTTCGGTCAAAATATAAAAGGACATGGAAAGTGATATTCTTTTGGAAAGAATATAATCTTTTTCCTGACTTTCTATTTGTTTCTCTAATAATAAAGGAACAATCTCGTTTTTATTTTCTCATATATGATAGCAAATTAAATAAAAGGAAATGAATCCCTTAGTGTGTTAGGGTTACCAAGAAAACAAAAATCAAAAGGTCTAGAAGCTATTCTTGAAAATTCTCTCTGAAAAGTTCAAGAGAATTTTGTTGTTCTTTCTTTGACTAGGTGGATTAAGTAGAGGCCGAGACATTATTATTACGGTTTGGAATCGACATCTCTAAAAGGGATCCTATCAACAATTTCATTAATCCTTTTTTAGTTTCAAAAGGTATATTTTCAACCTTTGTTTCAACTCGATTCGTTCCTCGTACATGGATCCTTGGTTGACGATCACAAAAATAACTTTTCTACTACACCACGGGGCGTATCGGCGATCCAACATTAACAACAATTAACTTTGGAAGCTACTTTTTGGAATTTTGAAAATAAAGAGTTACTAAACACTTGAAATGGGAGTTACATGCACATATATGGACGATTTTGCATGGGAAGAATGCCCAACTTTTTTCAAAAAATTAATAAAAGATGATAGCATAGGGAATTGAAATTGGTTCACTTAGGAGTTAATTAAGGTGTTTAACCATTAAACCACTTCAAATGCTTATTAATGAAATAACAGCAATAACTACAAATTTTGGGATGTGACAAATTACGTGCTCCTTTGTGAGTTCGGCTAGATATAACTTATTCAATGAGACATATCTTCTATTTGATGAACTACTTGTGCGACGTAAGGCCGACTCTGGTCATGATTTCTATTATGTGCGAGCAGGTCTAGTAGCTCTGTTATAAACTTAGATTCAATTTGGTTTTAAAAGAAACATGGCCTCGTAATTTTAATGCGAGACCCTTTTTAAAGAAAGTTTTTAAAATAAAGGATTTATAAAAAAAATTTAAATTGCTTTCACAAAAATATGTTTTTCAGATGTAAACTGGGTCTCGCATCCTCACCTGTGAACCTAACACGCAAACCATTTTTCGACTAATTTTTCTATCATTTTTAAATACTATTTCTAAAAATAACCTAATGGTTTCTGATTATTCATTGGGTTCTCCTCAAACTCACCCACTCCTCTCTTACTTCTCAGGTAAGTAGATTGCGGATGGCATAAACGAGGTCGATGATTTGGCGTGGCACTTAACTAATACGGTTAAACCATAAAGATGGGTGATGGGTTTATGCTATGTTATTTTGAAAGATAGTTACAGTGTTAAATTGATTATAAAATATTTTTCTTAGGTATAAAAGTACACCATGCTATGTTATTAAATTTACTCTATTTTTACAAACCATGTTATGGATTTTTCCTTTTGTTTCTTAATTAATAAATCGATGCTATTCATGCATGTCTACTTTGTTGATTACTAGCGTACCCTTGTAGTATTGTATTATTTGCATGTGAACTATTAGTTATTGTTAACTATATTTACTTTCATACCCCTATTATGTTAGTTTTATTACATGCGTACCCTTAGCTTTGTTAACCCTTACATATGTGTGAACCCATGTTTTATGCGAACTCTACTTAAGTGATATAATCTTTTGCATGCATGTTTATTTGTTTCTGAAACCTATCACTAGGTGAAACTAGGATGTATGTGCAATTTAGGTGTTTAGCAAGCTATATTGTTCCTAAAGTTTGAATTCTCTGCATTCAAATTGTTGGATCTTTAATTTGCCGTAATTCAGTGTAGCAGATTAAACTAGTTCTCGTACTTGAGGAGCTTGAATATGAGTAAATTTAATACGTTTTACTTATGTTTTCTTAGTTTAGTTAAATTCAATAAAAAGTGCATTTTGAGTCTTTTATTGACTTTAGAGGCCGACTGAGGCCTAAAGGCGAACTAACGTACTTAGTAAGTGTGCAGGAGACCATTCAAAGGCATAGGAACTCAAAGCTGGTCACTATGTTGCAACACGGGGAGTTCGATGTCACAATACAAGGAGCAAAATGCTAGGATTGCTAAATTGCCTTAGGTTTCGCGACATAGCCAAGGGATGTCACGTTACACCCCTGACGTTGGCCCTAAACCATGCATACTACCTTTGATGTCACGAAACAAGACCTAAGGTGTCGTGACATTAGTCCTATACAGGAAGCACTTGCGAGCTAAGGGTGTTTTGGTTCGCACAATGAATATTAAACACGAGAACATTAGCTGACCTAGAGTTGAGGATGAAGACAACCCTAACTCTATAAATAGACTCTTAAAACACTTGTTTAGAGAGAATTTTTACATTCTAATTTTTTTTATAAATTTAGTTTTCAGTTTTTTCTTTATTTTAGGCTTTAGGTTTATTTTAGTTCTTTTCTACTTCGTATTTTTTGGAGAATGTGAGTTATAACTGTGATCAAACTGTTGTGGATTTTGCACTTCAATCAATACAATTCAGGATTTTATTAAACCTTTCTCTTGATTTATTATTCATTCTTATCTTTATTATCAAGATTATTGTGTTCATGACCACCTCTGGGCATACTAATGTCCCGAGTAAGAATATTACACAAAAGATATGAAATAAAGTGGTGTCTGCAAGTATATAGGTCAGGTTGTAATATAGTTATTACAACAAAATAGGTAAGTATTTGGAGGATCGTACCCAAGGGAGACGAGTACTAAATTAATTCTAACCTAAACATAAATATATCTAATTGGTACTTTAAATAAATCATATTACGATAAAATATAAATAGAATTTTTTGGGGTTTTGTAAAGAAAGAAATAAAAATAACATAAATAAAAAGAATCTTTAGAAAAAAAATTCTAAAATATATCAAATGTAGACATGGGTGATTAGCTCGCTTCGGTAATAATAACTATCACTTTAGGTTTCTAATCAATCAACTAGCCGTTACCCTAGCAGGATCTCTTGATCTTCCACTAAACTAACGAATCGGCAAGAACTACATATCTCTTGACCTCATTGTTGGAACGTTGGTACGCCCCGTGGCGTAGCGAAAAAATTATTTCAGCGATCATCAATCATGAATCCATGTATGAGGAATGAATCGGGTTGAAACAAGGGTCGAAAATATACCTTTTTCAAAACTGGAAGAGTGACGAACAATGTTGTTGATATGATTCCTTTGAACGATGTCGATCCCTAGCTGCAACAATAATGTCTCGGCCTCTACGTAATTCACCTAGTTGAGAACGAACAACAAAATTCTCTTGAACTTTTCAGAAAGAAAAAAAAATAAAAAATGGCTGCTAGACCTTTTGATATTGTTTTTCTTGGTAATCCTAACACACTAAGAGATTTTATTCCTTTTATTTTCTTTTATATCACATATCAGAAATAAAACGAGATTATTCTCATATTTTTAGAGAAACAACTAGAAAGTTAGAAAAAGAAATTATCCTCTTTCCTAAAGAATATCAATTTCTGTATATTTTATAATTTGACCGAAATTAATTAATAATTTCGATAAACTATATACAATTAATATTTTGTATGAATCAAATTCATATATTAATTTTATCTATGTTATCTATTTGTGTACAACAAGTTTGTACATATAATGTGTTCAATATTTAACTATCAAATAAAATTAATTCAATAATTAATTTAATTCATGTGATAACTAAATACAATACCAAATGTATTTGAATTTTTTTCGCTTCAACTATAGGGTGTGACCCTGTAGGCTCTTGTAATGTTGGTAGTAATACTAGAACATTTCTAACATTACAAGCAATAAGTGGCACTAGCGATACATCATTGCTACCCAAGTTACAAGAAGTCGTGATTCGACATAACCTTTCTATGATAATCTTTTCATGTATTATATCATTTTATCCTTAATATCTAGATTGGACACAAGTCATGGAATAGTCACCCTTGTATAGTCCAATATCATATTTCTTGATATTCTAAGTAGACTACTATAAACAAATAAGTGTGATATATCATATCAACTTATTCGAGCATCGCCATACATTTCTAGTCTCACTACATTAAGAGGCCTAAGATATTGCTCCCATTATGTACAAGGGACAAATCACATCTTGACCAACCATATCCCTCTACATAGATTGTGACATACCCAACATCAGTTTTTATAGTATAACCTGTTATGGTAGACATTTGGCTGTGTCAAAATATACAACTCACTATATTGGGACAATGATGATCTCAAGTCTAAGGATCATAGACATAGTTATCACTACGAGTAATGTTGTGACTATTACATAATAATCAAAGAACCATACTCATAGCAGGTCAGTCCAGTATGTTATTCTGTAACACAAACCCATGTATCGATTTTAACATCCCTATGTCAATGATAACATTTTCTCATCAATCAACTACACATTAGTCTCAATGCATTATCATTGTCCAAGCCCACAATAATTGTAACACCCCAAACCCGGCCTAGAAGTTTTAGCCTAATCTGGATGAGTTACACCAACGTAGTAAAAACGCACTTCTTTACAGAGTTTTAACTTTGAAAACCAGAAATTCATTTTAGTCAATTTAGATAATTTTGTAGTTTCGTTTTAGACTTGGCAGATACTAACGAGATTATAAAAAGAAAAATAAGACAAGTCCAAAACAGATTACAAATCCAAAGGATTAAATTGTAGTTATCTCAGTGCAAAACAATCCGAACTCCCACACATCGTCTGATCCTAAATCAGCTGTCTTCCTGACAGGTAAAACTAAGACAAAGGGTGAGTCACTAAGCACCGCGTATAACCAAACTCAAATACAAATAAATAGAGTGTAATATATAAATCTTAATAACGCAAGCATTTGATAATAGTTGTATAACTAGTACAGAATAGATCTAAAGTAACACAGAGTTTTCAATAGAGGTAGTAAAACAGAACAAAACAAAATAGAATATAGCATAACAACGCAATTCAAATAGAGCAGAACCGAATAGAGCAGAGCATTACTGAACAGAACAGAACAGAACAGAACAGAGCATAACAAAACGGAGCAGAGCAGAGCATGTATGTTTATGTAGATGCAGCATTTTTCAAACAGATCAGAATACAGATTTATGAGAAACAGTCTTCCCAAACACAGTTACACACCAAAATAAAGTTCTTCCTCGAACTCATCCATCCAAAACACACCAATAAAGTCATCTCGGGTTGCCTAGCAATGATGACCTGCCACCCCGGGTTGCCCAGCAATGATGGCTTATCAATATTCAGTTAAACTGCCAATCAAATATGTGTAGTCAAGTCACTATAGTACAGTCGAACTACGGGAACAGAAGTGTGGTTAAACCACAAGATAATGAAGATCATTAAACTGCCAGAAACTTCCTTCTTTTGCATCAAACCAAGTCCCATGGAATGTGTCATGGCATGCTTATACAGAATCAGAGTAATGAGCATGTAAGCCATGCTATCTTTCAATAATAGAATCAGTAAATATGGGATCCCATGTTTTGTAAAACAGACTTATCAAACCTTAACAGACCATATCAGATTTGCAATGAAGTCACATGCATAGTTATAAATCAGAATCAATAACAACCAGTCTAACATTTTCAGATATCGTATATTCCTCATCAATAGAGTAGCGTAGAGGCGTACCAACAAACTTAACAGAATACGGATCGTACTTGGATAATTCACACACATAGACAATAGCACATTACGTTCTCACAGATCCTACTCATTTAGGTTCAAATATAACAGATATACTTACAGATCACAAGTTGTTCATTATTAGATCATCAGATATCAAGTTATAAAGCCTAATTCATATTGTACGGACCTTACAGTAGGCCTGCACCTGTTTCAAACGACGCTTGTTGCCCAAGGAAAAATTCAAAATATAGCTTCACACGCCCGTGTGGTTTCACAAGGCCTTGAAAACTGGCCGTGTGACTTCACATGGTCTGGCACAAGCCCATGTGCTTCCCTGTGTGTCCCATATAGCCTGACACATGCCCGTCTGGCTCACACGGCCTGGGCACATGCCCATGTCCTTTCCTGTATGGCTCACAGACCTAGACACATGCCCATGTCCCTGGCCGTGTGGCCTTAAATTATACACAATGAGTTACACGACCTAGAAATATGTCTGTGTCCTTGGCCCATCTGAACCCGGCACTAACATGGCCACATACGGCCTGGGCACACGCCCATGTCCCTGGCTATGTGGTGTCGACAATCACATTTTATGAGGTCCAAAATTTGCAAAAAAAAAAGGGATTTTTTTGGTACACACATGATATGGTTTCAAAGAAGAAACAACAAGGATGAGTTTCCATCACCAAACGACTAGCAATTGTCCAACAAACAGTTAACTTGCAGTCAAATCGCTAAAAACTAACATTCCAAAATCGAAGTTACATCGAAGAACCTTCAACACCAAACTTTTAAATCGAACTTACCAGCCAACGAATTGAACTAGAAAAGAGAAGTCAGACCCCATATAGAATCAATGTAACGTAACATTTCACAAAAAGAAGAAACTTGAAACAATGAAACTGAATCAATGAAGAAGGAAACAAAAGGGTAAGGTTAGAAAAAAATAAAACAATGTGAAAAGAAAAAGGAAGTTTTTGTTTTGGGAAAATTAAATCAACTAAAATAAACTACCCCAAAAGGTAGTTCAATAAAAATATCTCCGTAGCTTGGTCGAGACTCGAACACAAGACCAAAGGGTATACAAACACTTAACCATTAAACTAGTAGACTCATTCTTAATATCAATTGACTGAGTTTAACTTATAAACCGACATTTAAAGGTAAGGGTTTAAGCAAAATGGAAAAATTTCCAGAAACAAGACTTGAACCTAGAACCTCACACATATACCTAGAACACTTGACCACTAAACCAAACCAATTTACTTGTCAAGAATTTCCAAAGTCTAAACTCAAATCGAGGGATGACCTTTTTTGGTTTCAAAATGTGATTCAATTTTTTTCGATGTTACAACTCTCTCTTCCTTAAAATAATTTCGTCCTCAAAATTCCCACGGTCATACCACACACTAACACACAGAATCTGAAATACTCTTATGTATACAGACCATCACGCTACCACTGCACTAAACTGATTTCAAGGCAACAAACCATGGTTTTAACAGACTTTCTATTCACTAATGCAGTCTATCACCCGAATTATTTACAAAAATATCACTAATGATTCTTTTACTTTATATTTGTACATACATAATTGAAACATCACTTACCATTAGCATACAAGTTCAGATAGTCTTATCAAGTGGAGCACAACTTAATTAAATCATAAAATACTTGCATGATTTCCAGACACCTCTCGACTTTTCTATTTATCTTACCAGGTATCCCAAACTAGAATTTCATTTCTGGATCGAAGCTCGTATCTGACTAATAGTACGTTGTACGCAAACTCTAACTTATGTGTTGCCTATCCACAGCTGAAGCAACCTCTTAGTTTTCTCAATAATTGTACCTAGTGGTTCCCTACACAGTAATCACAAATTGAAACTCAATCTGTTTCCCACAAATGCAAGAGTTCTAACAGATTCACAGATTTCTAGATTGAGCTCATTGCCCCGAGAAAAGACTCGACACAAGTCCAAAACAGATTACAAATCCAAAGGATTAAATTGTAGTTATCTCAGTGCAAAACAATCTGAGCTCTCGCACGCCATCCAGTCCTAAATCAGATGTTTTCCTGACAGGTAAAAGTAAGACAAAGGGTGAGTCACCAAGCACCGCATGTAACCAAACTCAAATATAAATAAATAGAGCATAATATATAAATCGTAGTAAAGCAAGTATTTGATAACATTTGTATAATTAGTACGGAATAGATCTAGAGTATCACAGAGGTTTTAACAAAGGTAGTACAACAGAACAAAGCAAAATAGAACAGAGCAGAATAACGTAATTCAAACAGAACAGAACAGAACAGAATAGAGCAGAATAGAACAAAATGGAACAGAGCAGAACAATATTGAATAGAACAGAACAGAACATAGCAAAACAGATAATGTATGTTTATGCAAATGCAGTATTTTTCAAACAGATCAAAATGTAGATTATTAAAAATAGTCTTCTTAAACTCTGTTACACACCAAAATAGAGTTCTTCCCTGGACTCATCCATCCAAAACACACCAATAAAGTCATCTCAGGTTGCCTGGCAATGATGACCCACCACCCCGGGTTACTCGGCAATTATGGCTTATCACTATGCAATTAAACTGCCAATCAAATATATGTAGTCAAGTCACTATAGTACAGTGCCAGAATAGAAGTATGGATAAACCACTAGATAATCCAGATCATTAAATTGCCAGAATCTTCCTTCTTTTACATCAACCCAAGTCTCATGTAATGTGTCATGGCATGCTTATGCAGAATCAGAGTAATGAGCATGTAAGTCATGTTATCTCTCAATAATAGGACCAATAAATATGGGAGCCCATGTTTTGTAAAACAAACTTATCAAACCTCAGCAAACCATATCAAATTTGCAATAAAGTCACATGCACGGTTATAAATCAGAATCAGTAACAATCAGTCTAACATTTTCAGATATCGTATATTCCTCATCAACAAAGTAGTACAGAGGCGTACCAAAAACTTAGTAGAATACAGACTGTACCTGGATAATTCGCACACACAGACAATATCACATTACGTTTTGACATATACTACTCACTTAGGTTCAAACATAATAGATATACGTATAGATCACAAGTTATTCATTATCAGATCATTAGATATCAAGTTATAAAGCCTAATTCATATTGTACGGACCTTAGAGTAGCCATGCGCCCGTTTCAAACAATACTTGTTTCCCAGGGTAAAATTCCAAATATAGTTTCACACGCCCATATGGTTTCACATGGCCTAGAGAACTGGCCCATGTGACTTCACAAGGTCTTGTACATGCCCATGTGCTCGCCCGTGTGTCCCATACAGCCTAATAAACACCCGTGTTACTTGCTTGTATGGTCCTAATTCGCACACAATGAGTTACACGGGCTGAACACATGCCCATGTCCTTACCCGTGTGCCTCACATAGCCTAGGCACATGTCCATGTCCTTGGTTGTGTGGCCCTAAATCATAAACAATGAGTTACACGACCTAGACACGTGCTTGTGTCCTTTGCCCGTGTGAACCCTAGACTAACATGGCCACACACGGCCAGGACACACGCCCGTCTCCCTTGCCTATGTGGCTAAAATTTGATAAAGAGTTAGTTACATGGCCAACCACATGGCCTAACACACGATCGTATGGTTCATATGGCCTAGGCACACGCCAATGTCCCTAGCCGTGTAGCATCAACAGCCACATTTTTTGGCATTTGAAATTCATAAAAATAGGGGTTTTTAGTATGCACCTGATACAGATTTGAAACAAAAACAACAAGGATGAGTTCTCATCCCTAAACAACCAACAATTGTCCAACAAACAGTTAACTCGCAGTCAAATCGCTAAAAACTAACATTCCGAAATTGAAGTTACGTCGAACAACCTTCGACACCAAACCTTTAAATCGAACTTACCAACTAACTAATCAAACTAGAAAGGAGAAGTCAGACCCCGTATGAAATTAGTGTAACATAATATACCACAAAAAGAAAGAACTTGAAACGGTGAAATTGAATCAATGAAGAAGGGAGCAAAAGGGTAACGTTAGAAAAAATGAAACAATGTGGAAAAAAAAAAGGAAGTGTTTGTTTTGGGAAAGTTTAATCAAGTAAAATAAACTGCCCCACAAGGTAGTTCAATAAAAATATCTTCGTAGCTTTTGCCGAGACTCAAACACAAGACCAAAGGGTATACAGACACTTAACCATTGAACCGGCATGTTCATTCTTGATATCAATTGACTAAGTTTAACTTATAAACCAACATTTAAAGGTAAGGGTTTAAGCAAAATGACAAAATTTCGAAAAACAATATTCGAACCCAGAACCTCACACACATACCCAGAACACTTGACCACTGCACCAAACCAATTTACTTGTCAAGAACTTCCAAAGTCTAAACTCAAATCGAGGCATGACCTCTTTTGGTTTCAAAACACAATTTCTTCTAATCTAGTTTTTGGGATGTTATAATAATAATTTACTAAAGACCTTTTACAAGACTTTATTATTAATCAGCTTATTTGTACAAATAGAAAAAGAAACTTAAGTAACAGTAGCAATGCCTTATATTAACAAACAAGGTAAAACGAGTATGTGATTACAATCATCTCATGATTGGTCTTTGTGCATACTCTAACACTTACAGTCCAGACTGGTTCAAGGCTAAGGTGTTCACGGATAGGTCACACCAATTTTGGGTTAATTCCCACCTAAATGACTTTCTAGGGTCATCAAGCCAAGGGTTTGAGTTCTTCCTCTCCCAAATAGTTGATCCACTACGAAAACCCTACATGACAAATAATCAATCATACCTCCAGTCGCTAATCCCCCATAAAAGGACTAGTTCCTCATGAAATCAGTAAACATTATAAACTTGACAATAAAGATTTGCATGAAAGATAGATTAAGAATAAGTTTAGAGAATCATGGTTGTATTCGATATATGTTGTGCTGAAATCCTCAAATGTTTGATGCCACTTACAAACCAATTCTTCGAAGAACAGAAAAGAATTAACTAAAATGAAATCTAAAATATAAGAAAGGGAAAATTTGAAACTCAAAAAAACAAAGAAAACTAAAAATATGGAAAGTTGTCCTTTTAACAATTGTTTAAAAGCCTATTTATAGATTTAGGGTTGCCATCATCCTCAACCCTAGGTTAGCTGACACCCTTGTTTTAACTTTTAATTGTATGAGCTAAAACGCCCTCGGCTCTTAAGTATCTCCTATGTAAGACTGATGCTGTGACACCCTAGTGCCTATGTCGCGACATCGAAGGTAGTATGCTCAGGTTCAGGGTAGCTTTAGGGGTGTGTCGTAACATCCTATGGTTGTGTCGTGACACCAAAGGCAGTGTAGTCCTTCTGGCATTCAGCTCCCTATGGTGCGACCTCAAACACCCTGTGTCACAAAACAACGGCCAATATTGAGTTCTTATGCCCTTGTATGATCTCTTGCACACTCACTAAGTACGTTAGCTCACCTATAGGCCTCATTCGGCTCCTAAGGTCAATAAAAGGCTCAATTACACTTTTTATTAGATTTAAACTAAAATATAAAAACATAACTAAAATATAATAAAATTATGTGTATTTGTAAACTCTAATTTATATAGGTTCTTTTAGCAGTTTATAACACCTTTTAACTTAAAAATAATATTAATTCCATGTATTTGTTAATTAATTAGGTGAATTTTTTTTATATTCTAATAATGGGCATGAATTTATAAAAAATGCAAATATGTACTTTATTATATTAATTTTTTGCATATATTAAAATATTTCATGTTATTTCCTAATGTGTTATATTTTACTATGTAGGGGGACCACGAAGTTGATATAATATGAAGCTTATTATAATTCTTGTATGGACATAAGCAATTCTACGTTACTTGGACGGAAAAACTATACAAATTGGGTCATGGAGATTTTACTTTGACCCAGTTAAAAATGATGTTACATGGTGGATAATTATTTAAAGGGTCACAAAACCGTCCAAACAAGGGGAAGATAAACCCAATTCGGCACAAGCATGTTAGCTGCCCAAAAATTAGTTTTGGGATATTTATTAGTGGTCCCTATAGTTGAAATTAAATCAGAAAAGAACCCATGAAGTTTGCCCTTGAAACCGTCCAACCCTTGCTTGAGTCTAGCATGATTTCGTGCTTGAATTAAGCAACTGTCATCCACCCTTTTCCACAATATGGGGTCGGCTAAGTAAAGGAGTAAATAGGGGATACTTTACACTATTTTTAGTAAACTCTCCCACCAACCTCAAGCATAAATACTCACTCTCACCTCACATATCTCTCATCCCTTACTCATTCCTTCATCTCTTATTTCATATCATTCTTCCATTCTCTTATTTCTTCTTTTCATTCCACGCATAACATCCCATATTCCCTTTCTTTCTTAGCAAGCAAAACCTTGGTAACATCATCTCTTGGCCGAACACCTTAAGGAGCCATTAACAAAGGAGCAACATAAAGACGAAAGAAAACATCTACAATTAGAGTTTGTGAGACTGCCGATTTGATAGAATTTATTCTTTCTTACTTTCTTCTTTGATTTTAGTCATGTTTGCAATGTGCTTTGCTATCTTGTCATCAATAATGGTAGCTTAAATATGTTTAGCTAGGATGATTGCATCAATTCAATGAAGTTTGTTTAAATCATGTTTATAGTGTTTGTGCCTCAGTCATTCATGTTTTCAATTAACCTCAAGTATGTATTTCATTCATACGTGATTGGATGCATTGGAATTAGCTGAGCAATCCTAACTAGACGATAGCTAATGGACACAATAGTTGAAAAGTGCATACTTAATTTAGATCCTAACTCGACTAAATTAAAGGTTCATAATAACTTTAACGAGCTCTATTATCTTGCATAATTTTTAGGTTTATGTGATTAAATTGTTTCAAACCTAACTCGTCACTGTTACTTCACATGAATTCTAAGAAACCCTTAGTTAAATATGATCAATAAAATACATGTTTTACTAAGTAAAAGATTCCGAAAGGACTTAATTTGGTTTCAAAACTCATGAAAGACCAAGTTGTCATGAAATATTTTTCGAACACTGTTAAGTATGAGAAAAATGAATTAAGTTGAATAATGTAATTATCCTAGCCTATTCATGTTATTGATTGTTGAATTTTGTGTTTTTGCTGCTAAACTCATTTCATACATTTCACTTTATACTTTGCATTTAGATTAAAATTGCATTAGGGGTCATCTTACATTTAGTAATTATTTTTACCTCACACCACTAAAAAATATTGTGTTTTTATCACCAAATTGTTAACTCTAATTTTACAATTAATTGATTAACATATACAGTCCCTGTGGAGACAATAACTCTTTTACTTACTTATTACTTGATAACGACTGTGTACACTTGCACAAACCTACACATTATAGTATTCAAGCTCTTTTAGTTTGAAAACTAGATTAATCTGCTACATCAAATTACGGAAGATCGAACTCCCCCACACTTAAGTCATTGTTTGTCCATAAGTAAAGCGAAATTAAAATAGAAACTTAAAAGACGACCCTTGAGCAAGTATAGTGCAAACATCGGTTTTGGAGCACATAACTAAGTATTTTATATTTACACATAATCTTGACAAATATAAACGACTTGCCACTTTTAATATCAAACACTTAAGTTCAGTATATGACGAAGTACATAAACATTACGGTTTTCAAACATATGAATCCATCAATATATTACACAAGTAATTTGATTATCCTAGCAGAATACAAACAGTTGTAAATACAATTACTTGATATGATGTCAATTCATAAATAAGTCTACCTAGATCACATAGGGTTTTTCGGCTTGTAACGTTCTGAGGCTTAGGACAAGTATGGAATTCAAGAACAGGAAGCATCAAAATGGTTCCAAGCATGAAAATAGATTGGCACATCGTATTATTCCCTACTCTCCCCCTTAGTGACCCTTACCCGTTCACTGCCTTTTTCTCCTTCTCTCACCTTTCTTATTTCTCCACATAGGAAGTTACAACATAATATAACAACTACAGCAAACTCAAGATTTTTTGTGCACTAATGAACAAGTTTTTTCTACTTTTATGACTTTGTCACATTTTTCTTTTTCAATACGTCTCACTCACAAATGTACATATATAATAATTATTTTCTAATGACTGGTTAGTTAACAAATACAACAATATACAAAAAGTTAACATTTAATTTAAAAATTGTCATGTTTTGCTACCAGATTCATCCGTCAACTCGATTAATGTACACGTAGATGCTCTTCCTATTTTAGTTCTATTTGCATTGGCCTAGCATCCATCGTGCCATTCCACCTTCCTCCGCTTGTCTTGCTCCTTGAACTTACTTTTTCGACCTGCACTGAATCACAGAAAACACTTTCCCTTGCTCAGGGTAATTAGGAATTTTTACAGATATTTCAAAGCATTGCTTCCCTAGTGTATGTTAGGACGGGCGGTACGCCCCATGGCGCAGCAGAAAAATATTTCGGTGATCCTTAACCATGGATCTATGTACGAGGAATGAAACGAGTTGAAATAAGGTTGAAGATATACCTTATTAACTAAAAAATGATGTAAGGATGTTGCTGATTTGATATCGATTCCAAGCCCCAACGAAAATGTCCCGGCCTCAACGTAGTCCACCCGGTATTAAAACAAACGACAAAAACTCTCCTGGAACTTTTCCAAGGAAAATCTCCTAAGACAATTGCTAGACCTTTTTCTTATTTTCTTTTAAAACACTCTTACCCTAATTCAAGATTTTTGGTATCCATATATTGAAAATGGAATAATCCTATAGAGAATATATGGAAAGCATTAAAAACGTTATATTCTTTCCAAAAAGAATTATAACTACCATGTTTCAATATTTGACCGAAATAATAATTTTAATAATTTATTAATAATTTCGGTAAACTATATTCTGTTAAAATTTTATATGAATCAAATTCATATATTAATTTTAACTATGTTCTCTATTTGTATACAACAAGCTTGTACATTTAAATCGTTTAATATTTAACTATCAAATTAAATTAATTCAATAATTAATTTAATTCATGTGACAGCTAACCACAATACCAACTGTGTTTGGATTTTGTTCATTTTAACCATAAGGTGTGACCCTATAGGTTCTTGTAATGTTAGTAGTAATACTAGAACATTTCTAATAATACAAGCAATGGGTAGCATCTAGCAATGCATCATTGCTACCTAAGTTAAAAGAAGTTGTAATTCGACATAACATTTCTGTGATAAACCTTTCATGTATTACATCCTTTTGTCCTTTATATCTAGATTGGACACAAGTCATGGAATAAAAATATATATTATATCTCATATCAACTTATTCGAGCATGATCATGCATTTCTAGTCTCATTCAATCAAGTGGCCTAAGATATTGCTTCCATTATGTACGAGGGACAAATCCTATATTGATCAACCATATCCCACTACATAGATTGTGGCATATCCAACATCAGTCTTTTCAATACAACTTGTTATAGAAGATGTTTGACTGTATCAAAATATACGACTCATGATGCTGGGATAATAATGATCTCAAGTCTGAGAATCGTATACATAGTCATCACTATGAGTAATGTTGCGACTGTTACATGATAATCCAAGAAACATACTCATAGCGGGTCAATCCAATATGTTGTTCTCTAACACATACTCATGTATTGATTTTGACATCTTTATGTCAATGGCAACACTTTGTCATCAATCAACTCTGCATTAGTCTCAAAGCATAATTGTTGTCCAAGCCCACAATAATACTTGACTAAGGACCTTTTAAGAATAATCATATTTTTTTAGGACTTTATTACAATTCAATTTATTTATATACACAGAAAAATAAATTGAAATAATAATGGCAATTCTTTATATTAATAAACAAGGTAAAATAAGTATGTAATTACAATCATCTCATGATTGGTCTTTAGGCATACTATAACGGCTTTTCCCTATGTTTTTACAAATGTTTCTCATTTTTACAGATTTTGAAAGCATTGCTTCCCTATTTTTACTAATAGGATGCTCCCTTTGTGATGGTCCACATACGGTAAGGAAATATTTGAAAAAGTCTACACTTTCTGCCAAAGAGGAGGATGATGGGTCAAACAAAGCAACGATAAAGCTTGGTGCGATCCTGAGTTCTGTCAAAACCAAGGAGGGTCAAAAGAGAAAGGGGTTGATTCTTGTAGACATAATTATGGCAAACAGAATATTGAATGCCCTCGTAGGCACATGTGCTTCAACTTTGTTAAAATCCGAAGAGGCTGTTCAGAAATAGAATCTCAAAGTTGAGAAAGAGACGGGATGGATTAAGATCATGAATTCAAAGAGAGTTTAGATAATGGTTGTGGAAAAAAGGAGTAGAACTTCAACTTGGTGGTTGGATCGATACGAAGACTATTGAGGTAATACCATTTGATGATTATGACTCTGTGGTTGGATTAAGTTTTATTGACCAAGTTAAGGCATTTCTTGTTCATTTTTCCGATTGTATGTTTATATTGGATTCGCACCATCAATGTCTTATGGGAATGAAATAGAACGTGTGTGTGAAAGCTAAGACACTATCAACAATCCAATTTGCCAAGAGGGTATGTAGAGATAAAGTCTCTTACTTAGCTACATTGAAAGCCAATGAAGTCATGAAACCCATTCGTGAGCTTCCGAAGGAAGTGGTACAATTACTATAGTTTTTTCGAGATGTGATACCTGTCGAGTTGCCCAAGAAGTTACCACCTAAGAGAGAGGTGGATCACATGATCAAGTTAATGCCCAATACTAATCCGCAACTAAGGCCTCATATCGAATGTCTTCGCTAGAGTTAGAAGAGTTACAGAAATAATTAAATGAACTTTTAGATGCTAGGTTCATTAGACCATCTAAAGCTCTATTCGATGCACCAGTATTGTTTCAGAAGAAACACGATGGGTCGTTAAGATTGTGCATTGATTACCGGGTATTGAATAAGACCACTATGAATAATAGGTGCCCAATTCCACTCATTGCAGATCTATTTGATCACCTTGGTAGCGTAAGGTGGTTTTCTAAGTTGGATTTACGATTGGGGTACCATCAAGTCAGAATAGCCGAAGGGGATAAGCCAAAGACCACGTGTGTGAATCGTTATGGCTAATATGAATTCCTCTTGATTCCCTTTGGACTGATGAACGCTTTGCTTATATTTTGCACCTGATAAATAAGGTACTTCAACCCTTCTTAGATTATTTTTTGGTTTTTTACCTTGACGACATTATGATGTACAATAAGTTACATGAGGAACATGTGGACCATTTGAGGGAAGTGTTCCAAACCTTGTGAAAGAATGAGCTTTATGTCAAAGAGGAGAAATGATCATTTGCCCAGCGTGAGGTGCCATTTTTAGGCCACATGGTAGAGGTGGCCAATTTTAGATGGATGAAAGTAAAATTTGGGCTATTGTTGATTGGGAGCCACCAACCAAGGTAATGATATGGGTGAGCCATCCAGGTATGCACCACACTTTGGATATTTTGGAGGATATTATTATTGGGCTTACATGGGTGATGATGTTGAGACCTATGTGAAAACTTGTTTGGTGTGCTAATAAGACAAAGTAGAGTTGAAGACTCCAGCCAGATTATTACAACCTTTACTCATTCCGGAACACCCATGGTAGAGTGTATCCATGGGTTTTATTATTGGTTTGCCTAAATCTAATGGACTTGTGAGTATTGTTGTTATGGTGGACAGGTTTTCCAAGTATGGAACTTTCATTCTAGCAACCAAGAAGTGCCCTGCTGAAGAGGCAGCTCGTTTGTTCCTTAGACATAGGGTGAAATATTGGGGAGTGTCACAGTCTATTGTTAGTGATTGAGACGGGCAGTTTACAAGCCAATTCTGGACGGAGTTTTTCAAGTTGATAGGATCAAACTTGAACTTTTCCACTAGCATGCATCCATAAATTGATGGGCAAACCTAGAGAGTAAATACTTTATTGGAAATGTATCTTCAGCATTATGTGGGTGCCACATAGAGGACCGACCAAAGTTGTTGGATATGGCCGTGGCCCAATTTTCTTATAAATTGCAGCAGAGTGGGGCCACAAATAAGAGTTCATTCCAGATAGTGGTGGGGCAACAACCACTCACACCTAATGTTGTTACGACCCATTATGCAGGACTAAATCTAACAGTTTATTGATTTTGCGAAGGACTGACAAGAGCAGAATGACTTAGCTAGAGCTTGCCTACACAAGGTAAGTGTAACATCCCAAACCTGACCTAAACATTAGGGCCTAATCTGGTGATGTCACATTGTAACACCCCTTACCTGTATTCTATACTGGAATAGGGTACGAGGCATTACCAGAATAAATACACTTATAAACATATTAAACCGAGTTATAAAATTTTGATCCAAATTAAAAACTTTCAAATTAGTATCTTCGAGTCGCTAATTAGGGTTTACGAGGCCCAATACATATGCTCAATATATCCGTTAAATCAATCCAATATTGAAGAATCCACTTTAAGTCAGAATCAATATTAATCACAATCATAAATCTTTTCATTTTATTTTCATATATCACTAACTGAACTTTGAATGTCAATTTACGAATATGTAATTCACTAACACTTTCTGGTATACACAATGTTTAATTGATGAAATCATTTAATTGAGTCAAATTTCATATTCACTCCAAATTTTCTTCTATATTGATAAATGCTTTCACTTACCATTTACCTAACCAATTTCTCAAACCAAGCTATCACAAACAATAATACAGCACTTGTGCTTCATGAATTCAATGTTCGAATCTTATCACCATCAAATCCATGTCATTCGAATACTTAAAGTTTATTCAAGCATATATTATTACGTTTCATATACCAAGCATATGTCAAAATTACGAATACACAATCAATTCATTTGTCATTTATTTGACCAGCAAATTAATCTCAAAATTCATAACATTCCATTACTTAAGATATGCCATAAAACACTCCTTTAACATAAACTAGCACCGTGGCCGAATTTTCAGTATCCTATTTATTCCCCTTTTTCTGAATCACATAGAAAAATATTACAAATATGTATATATTTGAATACTATAATTACGCATCAACTTACCAACATGAGTTAATTCATGAGCCACTCATGACATCATTTCATGCCAAATATACCACACGCATATGTTATGAAACTTTATTTTCTCTCATAAGCTTACCATGACCAGTAATGCACCAATATAAGCATCACTCCTATTTCAACATTTATCGATTATAATCAGACATTTAACCAATTATACACAATTCATTCATATACTTTATTGTCCTCCTCCTCCTCTCCATCCCACATCCTTTATGTATATAACATGCTTAAATAGCATTATACATAATTTTACTATTCATTTATATTTAAATTCAAAGCTGTCTAGTCGAGTTACAGTCACTAAAATATTTTTATCTGGAGCTACAGAGCTCCAAATTAAGTTATATTAATTTTACCCAAAACTAGACTCACATATCTTCTTACCATAAAATTTTCAGAATTTTTGACATAGCCAATTAGTACAGTTTATTCTTTAAAGTCACCCATGTTTCACTGCTCAACATCTCTGACCTCTCTTCACTAAAAATGAATTATCTCATTATACAGAATTTAGATGATATTTTTGTTTATTTACTTTGAAAATAGACTCATTAAGGATTCTAATAATATAAATTATAACTCATAATTATTTTTTTACAATTTTTAATTATTTTCCAAAGTCAGAATAGGGGATTCCAAAATCAATCCGACCCTACCTCACTAAAATTCAAATATCTCAAAATATATAACTTCTTTTCTTGCTATGTTTCTTTTATGTAAAAATAGACTCATTGAGCTTTCATTTAATATCTTATTAACTCTATAATTCAATTTACACCATTTTTGGTGATTTTTCAAAGTCACACTATTGTTACTGTCCAAAACTGTTTTGTTGCTAATTTTACTTTTTCATAATTTCACTTTTTCACTTTCAATCATTATTCAATTCAATTCCACACATATATTCATCATTCAATCACACTTAATCGTTACATGATCTCATGTATTTTCACTTAGTCAATTTCCCGATGATCGGAATAATAATAGATACACGGTGGATTCAGCACACAGCAACCACCCTTTGTAATCAATGATAATCGGTGGGATTAGCACATAGCAACCACCTTATAATTAATGATACCGGTTCACATAGTAGCCTGCACATAGTACTACACATGTGACCATCACTATCTGATACACGTAGTAGCCTACACATAGTACTACACACGTGATCGAAGCTATCCGGTACGCATAGTGGCCTGCACATAGTACAACACATGCAACCTATCATTCTGGTACACGTAGTAGCCTGCACATAGTACTACACACGTGACCATCACTTTACCTTTCACATAGTGGCCTACACATATTCCATGTCACACAAGTGATCATTTTTGTCACTTCATTCATATCCTTTTTTATTCTGAATGTTCAATCGGGAAATTTCTCACTTTTTCTCATTTTTTCCTTTTTCACTAATCAAAGTCAATTCCTTGTCTTTCTTGACTTATAATAACACATTTAACTTATTTAACACTCACATTATTCAATCCAGTCCAAAAATCACATTTTTTTCAAAATTACATTTTTGCCCCTAAAGTTTCACAAAATTACATTTTTGCCCCTAGGCTCGGAAATTAAAATTTATTCCTTTTTCTTATGTTTTATGACATACTGAACATTTTTTCCTTCTATGGCAACATCAAATTCTCACTCTAACACTTACTTATGAACGTTAGGTATTTTTACCGATTATGTTAATTTACTCGTTTTCACTTAAAATCGGCTAGCAAAAGTTATTTAACATAATTTCAAGCTTCATATTCTACCATAAAACATCAAAATAAACACATTTCACTTGTGGGTATTTTTCCAAATATGAACCCTAGGTTAAATTATTGCTAGAATAAGCTAAATCAAGTTACTAGGACTCCAAAAACGTAAAGAATATTAAAAACGGGGCTTGGAATCACTTACTATGGAGCTTGGAAGCTTGAAAACCCTAAATATGACTTCCCCCTTGCTGATTTCATTCACCATGGAGAAGATGGACAAATTTTTGGCTATTTTGGCCTTTTTAATTCTTTTAATTACTAAATGACCAAAATGCCCCCAAATTAAAAATTTCCTATTTCACTTATCTCTTGTCCATTTTTGTACAACAAGTTAACCAATGGTCTAATTACCATTTAAGGACCTCCAATTTAAAATTTCATAACAATTGGACACTTCTAACATGTAGAACTCAACTTTTTCACTTTTTACAATTTAGTCTTTTGACTAAATTGAGTGCCCAAACGTCAAAATTTTCGAACAAAATTTTCACGAAATCATTTTTTGAAATCGTAGACCATAAAAATATAATGAAAATAATTTTTTTTCTCGTCGAATTTGTGGTCCCGAAACCACTATTCCGACTAGCCCAAAATTCGGGCATTTACAGTAAGTAAGCGCAATAAAAAGTAGGCTGACCAAAATCGTAGGGATGTGCAATTTCAAGTTGGTGATTCAATCCTTGCAAAATTACACTTGATTTTGCACCACAATGGCTTTCACAGGAGGCTTGTGCGATGGTATGAAAGACCTTTTTTGTGTTTTGAACATAGTAGGCAAGGTGACCTACAAACTTGAGTTGCTAGCAAAACTCAACGTTTATCTGGTGTTCCATGTTAGTATGCTTAAGCCATTCCATGAGGATTAAGAGGATCCAAATCGAGGTAAGTCCGAACGAGCGCAAATAGGGGTAAAGGTCTCCTATGATTATGAAGTTGATTGCGTCATGACAGACCAAGTGATTTGATAGAACTAGTGTAGGTCGATGCATGAATACTTAGTTCGATTGAAGGGACTTCTTGATAATGAAGCTAGTTGGGAACCTACTGAGGCCTTATAGTAGTTCCAAGACAAGATAGACCAATTCCATTTTGAGGATGCAACGAGGGTGTTGCAAGAATAGGTGGGGTAGAATGTCACATGTTGTTAATCGCCTATAAACGTGTTATCGTTTATTGTAAAAATATCACACCAAAAATATATAAAAGTAAATCAATGATGTCCGCAAGTATACGGGTCAAATTGTAATATAGTATATGTGTACAATGGAACACATGAAATATTTTGAATATCGTAATCAGGGGAAGATGGAATAAATCTATAGAAATCTCTTTACAATAATAATTCTAAATAATATTACGAAAAATCATAAAAGGGATTAATAATAGAAATTAAATAATTAAAATAAAGAAACAATAAAATAGGCAAACGACTAAACAAATTAATCCATTAGAAAGATTAACTCGTTTCAAGGTTTGTAATTAACTTTAGATTAGGGTTTTAGGGTAGATTAGCAACCAATTAACCAGTTATTACCTCTCGACCTCTAACTAATTAATCGATTGGTTGATACTCACTTATCTCCCGACCTCACTTTCTCTACCAGGATAAATTATGATTTACTCAATTAAACTTATCTCTCAATCTCGTTTTACCTATGATTACTTTATAGGGTTGTTAAGCCTAGGGTTTAAGAACACATAATCTATACCAATTAATCTTCTCGGGAAACCTTAAATCCTCCGTTAATCATGTCCCCATCCAATCATTAATCTCCCCTAAGGGATTTAGCCACTCATGTTATTCATAATCTTAATTTCAGTTAAATAAAACATGTAAAGAACTCGATTGAATCGAAAGAGAAAAGATATTAGAATAATCCTGAATTTGACGCCGATTGAAGAACGGAGTAGTAAATATCTCAATCGAAATAATGAATAATGTCACTTGTGAAAGCAATAATTGAAATATTTCAATAATATAAAAGAACTCTTGGATCGAAATCGATTCCAAGAGGAAAGAAAAAAGTTGTTTATGAAAAACTGAAAGAAAGCTAAGTTTAATCCTTCTCCTAAACTATGAGAGTTTTTGAAGGCGTCTAAGATGACTTAGTTACATCAAACCCTAAAGATCTTATTTATAGGAGTGTTAGTAGCCTAAATTAGGTTTTCGACACATCCTAGGTCTTCGTATAAAGTCCATTGCACGGACAAAAATAACCACGAAAGACTTGGGCAGCATGTCGACCTATGTCGCGCCATACAAGGTCTATGGCACGACATGACATGTAATTCATGCCTTGTATGGTTTGTTTCATCGAATAACGGCTCGAGAAGTTTGTGCATCACTCGTCCATTGCTCCTATGTCAAGTGAGCCTATGATTCATCATCATGCACAGTCAATTCAACAAATTAGAACTACCTAACGCCTATGTCTGCCTAATAGGTCACAACACTCATAAAATGTGTTAAAAATATTTATTTTTATTAACTTTTAATACTAAAAACTAAATACTAAACACATTATAATACTAAATTAACTAGAAACCAAACTCCTTAAGTGTAGAAATAAACCAAAATTACTACTACATTTGACGACAAGTCAATTGTGCAAGGGAGCTCGCAACCAAGGCACACTTGGATGATTCATCTTGTTCGTAAGGGGTCACATGGCCTGTTGCTTAGAGATATTGAAGGCTCTTCTACATGGCATGACAAATATGAGAAGTAATCTTAGAAGATTTAATTTGTAGATTGCTTTTAATCTCGACCATTGATGTACTTTAATTTGTAACATTGGATCTGGGAGAGCTTAACTATAAATAAAGGCCCTCCCCCCTCATTTGTACTCACTTCTTTTTTGAGTAATAAAATACTATGGAAGCATTCACTCAAATACTTGGTGTACTTTTGCTTTCTTGTGACATTTTCTGTTCTTTCGAGCTCTTTCTTTGAGTTGCTTGCGTTTAATTTCTAGTGCTTTGGAGAATTTCTATTGAGAATTCTCACTTTACAAGAGTTAGACCGATTTAGGTACATTTAGAGCGAAAAAATTGCTTAAGACCGTACAAATTGCGAGACTAAAGTTTTAATACCGTGAGATAAGGGGATGCAAGATACTCATTATAGAGAAATCTTAGATGAATATCCTTGTTGGAAGAATAAAGGAGAATTAGCAAATTGAATCAACTTTTGCTAATATTCGAAGCCTTATCCAAAATGTTGATATTGTGATGGTAAAAAATGGATATTGAAGTATAGAACAAGAAGCAAAACGAGACCACGGAAGCTGTTGATACCTTTTATTTTGGCCGTAATTTTGATGATGTGTTTTTCTCTTTTGTGGAAATTTTCGTTATTATAAAAAAGTATATAAATAAATTTGAAAATAAGATCGATCCAATCAATCTCAAGTATTGAATTTTAATATTTTATCGGGATTTTCTCGTAACATCAGGGTCATCGGACTTATAACATGTAGTTCGATTGAAAAAGTTCACCTGAAAAGGACAAATTAGTAATTCACTATAGAATACCTTCCCGACCCTAAGTAAAAAACACGACCTAAAAAAAGATTATTAATTAAAAACGTTAAAAGGAAATGCTCATTGGTTTTCCTTCTAATAGATTTCTGTTTTGGAGTGTAAGTTTATAAATACTAAAAAATCCCCTGAATCGAACCCTAAAGATTCGCTGAGACTCTCACTTTCTCTTTGTGTTTTCTCTATTTCTACCGCAGATTGAGCTGAATTCATCTATCTAGGGCTTTGGAGTTGGATTTCGATTTGGGAATTTGATTGGGAAATTGAGGAACGAGTAAAAAGAGGGAAAATGGAGGGAATGTTGTCTGCGAGTGATAAGCAGAGCATGGTTTCCTCCTTTCTCGAGATCGCCGTTGGTCAAACTGCAGAAACCGCCATGCAGTTTTTGCAAGTAACCTTTTATTTTTTTCTGTCTTTTTTTTTTTTTTTGCATTTATATAATAAAGTTCGAACCTTTTTTCTTATATCCAAGGATTTTCACAATGTTGAAGCTTGTAAATTTTGTTTCTTTTTTTAAACTTCAATTCTTAATGGCTTTGTCATTCAATCGGTAATCTCAGGTAATCTGTTATTAATGTTGTGTTACTGAGAATCCTTCGTTTAAAAAAAAAAAAAGTCCGAGGTGAGTATTGTTATTTATGCGTATGGAACTCAATTGAAAAATATTTGTGGAAAACAGGCAACTAGCTGGAAGCTGGATGAAGCTCTTCAGCTGTTTTATGTCGGTAATGAAGGTGGTGTAGTTAGAACGGCTTCTGAGTCTCCAGCAGTGGAAAACGTGGATTCTTGGGTTGATCAAAACTCTGGGTTAGAGAATTGCACTATTGTTCACTCTAAATCACCACCTACTTGTTTGTGTTCTTACTGTTACTGATGTTGTTGTCATTGGCTTCTAATGTTGTACAGTGAGTTGAAGGAGTCTGGAAACAGTGATGTTGGACCCATTGGTGGAGAGGAAGTACGCCCTCCTTTACCTGTAGTAAGGGAGACTCTTTATGATGATGCATCGTTATATGGGTATCTTTTCACCCTCTGATTTTTATTATTTTTATTTTTTATTTTTATTTTTCCATTTTTAACAGCTTGCTTATTGCAGCTGTATATTGATTTTCTTTTCTTTATATGAAGTTGCAAATGTATATGTTGGCTTTTCTTTTTTGGTCATTCTTTTGTTTTTCTGTGTCATGTATATTGTTTTTAGGTGTTGTATGATTTGGAGATAAATTCTTTTGCATTTTCCTATTAACTCCTCATGCAGTAATATTTTATTTTCTAATATTCGTATAGAGCTTCAAGATTAGGATTACCTCCCCAACAGTCGAGTTCGTTAATTGCATTCCGTAATTTTGATGAGGAAATGAAACGGCCCGGGGTTTGGGAATCAGATGAAGGTGCTTCTTCCACGGTAGATGCTCCTCGGGATAATCTTGCCTCTTTATATCGTCCCCCTTTTCATCTGATGTTCCAGGGACCATTTGAAAAGGCAAAAGCTGCTGCATCTGTTGAGGACAAGTGGCTCCTTGTCAACTTGCAATCTACCAAGGAGTTCAGCTCACATATGGTATTGTTTAAGTCTTCCCGCTTTACTATAGTTTAAATTAAGAAGTTCTACTTAGCTCCCTGCGTATGAGGTGGCTTATAATGTAAGTCCAATTTTCTGATGCTGTATGTGTTTGAAGCTTAATCGAGATACTTGGGGAAATGAGGCAGTTTCTCAAACTGTTAGCACCAACTTTATTTTCTGGCAGGTCAGTATGATGCTTTCTATTGGTCTTGCCTTGTTTGCCCCTTTTTTCTATCTCTGTCTACTCTCAGTTTCTCCCAATATTCTATTTAGATTTTTACCTTTCATTTATTTTCTTAACAGATGCTATTGCATCTTTAAGAATGATTTTTGAACTTCACTATCATTTGCTTGTGGTTGAATTGACTAGATTTTTATATTATACAAGTTGTATTGCAATTTTTTGATGGACATAGAGATATTGGTTCTAATTGCAATCTGTTTTATTCCCCTAAATGGAATTTGATCCGATACTTGGCGTTATTATTCTACAATATATGGAAAAATCAAAATAGGCCTTGAAGCTGACAATACAATATTTTATTGTTTTGCAAATTTTTGATAGACATAGATATTGGTTCTAATTGCAATCTGTTAATTCCCCCTAAATGGAACTTTATCTGATACTTAGCTTTATTAGCCAACAATATATGGAAAAATCAAAATAGGCCTTGAAGCTAGCTATACAATATTTTATTGTGCATATAACCACAGCTTCATAGTCTTTCATATACATCCTTAGAGGACCTCTATATCATATAGTTTTTGGATCGCTGTCTTCTTTCCTTAATTGCCTTGATGCTGTTCTATGGATATAGGTATATGATGATACAAGTGAGGGGAGGAAAGTTTGCACCTATTACAAACTAGATTCAATTCCCGTAGTGCTGGTTATTGACCCAATCACAGGACAGAAAATGCGCTCCTGGTTTGGAATGGTTCAACCTGAGAGTTTGCTGGAGGTATATATTTGTAACATAAATTGCAGATTGAAGTCCTTAGGAAAATAAGCAAAATTGAAAATGAAATGGTTCTAAAGAAGTCTAATAAAATTATGTATTTATATTAGTTGAAAGAATTTTCAACATATGGCTTTGTGATTTGATATAAGGTATTTTAATCTCTAGGACCTGGTTCAATTCATGGATGGTGGCCCAAGGGATTATCATGCAACTCTGTCTCATAAACGTCCAAGAGGAAGCTCGGTTACTCCACAACAAAAAATTAAAGGTAATCATGTATCCTCTTTCTTACACCAAGTTAAAGTTTACTGGTAGAGAACCGGTAAATAGGTAAGCACGTTTCAGTCTGTGGGGCAATGCATACTACTGTTTTAGCCTGATTTTGTTTAACTTAATATGTGGTGTTGAGACCTCTTGCGAGAAGGCCAGTAAATGTTGTAAAGCTTCAGCTTGAAGCTTTCAAGGGGGAGGGAGAAGATGTCTTTCTCTATGTGCTAACCTGTATATGATACTGCATTAGTGGATAAAAATGAGAAGGATTCCTTTCAAGGAAAAATAGAGAAGTCCACCCACATGCATATATGCTGTTTTAAGAACTGTTTTGGTTGATCTGCATGTAATTTCAGTTCATTTTACTATAGTGTCAACAGATGAAACCAATGAAGATAAGGAAATGTTGAGAGCGATAGCAGCTTCTATGGAGAATGCAAAAGAATCTATTAAAACAACTGAAGATGATAAAGTATCATCCACAACTGAGGAAGAACCATGCTTGACTAAGAAGCCTGCATATCCTACTCTACCTGAAGAACCTAAGGGTGACAGGAACCTCTTATGTAGGGTTGGAGTCCGACTTCCTGATGGGCGCAGGGTACAGAGAAATTTTCTCCGAACTGATCCAATACAGGTAAGCATTCTTTGGGGAGTTTTCCTCTAGTCACTTATTACCATTCATGTATTAGAATTTGGTTTGCTGTGTTCAACTATGCATGTTCTTGGATGTTTCCTGTCCAAGGAATGTGTATGTTCAACTATTTCATTTGGATGCTTGCTGTAAGTCTCACTTTGAAAATGTTTCACTGTTCTGCAAATGTAGTAGAACATAAATAAGATACCTGATAGCAAAATCTTGGCATGTACAGAATGGTGAATCATTTGAACTGATCTTTCCTCAGATTCGTGCCCCCTCTACCCTGTACATCTGAACTAATTTAGAGCATTCAGGTGTTGCATTAACTGACGTGTATACCAGTTTAAACTGATAAATATATGTTTGAAATGGATTTTCAGTATTATATTTTTTCCTTGGAGTAGGGACATTGAATTTAACTTGAAAATTTGGGACAAAAATGTATGTTGTTTTCTTAGGCAGAGTGATCCAGTCCCTCAGGGTTGTCCTAACTGATAGGTTTATATGCTTTAATCATTTTGTTGTCATTACGCAGCTACTGTGGTCATTCTGCTATTCTCAACTTGGTGAAGCTGAATCAAAGCCATTCCGCCTGACTCAACCGATTCCAGGAGCTTCGAAATCTCTGGATTATGATAGCAAATTAACATTTGAGGAGTCAGGGCTTGCCAATTCTATGATCTTAGTTGCGTGGGAATGAATATTGTCAAGATGGCAATGGTTTTCAAGTTCGTTCAACCACCTTGCGTTGAAAGATTTTTTGGTTTACGAACTCTTTACATCCCTGTTTTCACTTTGTGTTGCACTTCAAGGAGTTATTTACGAGGGGATGAAAGAACCACCAACTTTATTATGTATATATACTCAAAATACTCCTTTTATGTCTTCAATACTTTCAGTTTGTTTAGTTCTTTTGAAAGACCAGACATCTAAGCTGCCTAGCCCACCACTTAGGCCTCCACTATTTTCCAAACAGTTGAAACTTTGCGGATGGTATTAATGCACATGGTTTAATCTCTATTAGATCCAGTCACTTCCAGTATCATTTTCTTTGTATATGGGTTTTATGTACATGGTTTACATCTCCTGTTTCATGTAAATAGAGTTTTTGTTTTGTGAGAAAAATGGAGTTCTGTTTTTAAAATTTTGATATTTTGTTTAATGGCTCTGTAAATTATTTTTTCGGAAAAATTTACAGCAATTTTCATTCATACAATATATATTTTATTTTAGTTCAGCCTATATTTATAAATGGTCGGTTTTGGTTAGTGTTTTTTCCTTAAAAAAATTCAATTGATTTGTCATTTATTCGAAAATGTTTGTGTTAATTTAATTATTATTTTTACAAACAAATACACAATTTATGAAAATTAAAATTATCTTTCGCGAAATATATATATGGCGCTCAACGGTTTGTCTGTCGTGCTATCTATCTTGGTTAGACCTATGATATTTAAATTAGTATTTAACGATTTAATAATAATAGGTAAAAGATAAATTGTTTTTTTTTTCATATATTTTAAACGTGATATGATTATATGGTTTCTAAAATGTAAAATAAAATACGAATGTAATAACCATATATAATATGGGTTCATTTCTATATTTCCGTAAAATATGTATTTAGTTTATATATTCTGGTCAATATTAGTTTTTATATTTTTCGTTCTTAATTCAAATAATAACAATTAAATTCGTTTGATCTAATTATGTTATTATTATTGTACTATGCATAAGCTACAGATTTGATACTTGATTCTTCAATTTGATAATTTTAGTTCTTATATTTTTAAAAATTTAAATTTCAGTCTTTGACACAAATGGTAGCCATTATATCAATTAACTAAAATGATACAGCTTTTTTTGAGCATTATGAGAATAAAAAATTAACGACATATAATGACATGTTTGGCATAAAATTATGAAAGTAACATAATTTAATTTTATGACCTTAACATCTATGTTATAAATAGGATCAAAATTTTAAAAATTAAAAATTATAAGGATTGAAAATAAAAAATAAAAATATAAAATTTCAATTTATACCTAATAAAATGACTAATAACAAAATTTTGATTTTATATCAACGTATGATATTTTGAACATGTAAATAATATTATGGATATATGAATTGGGCAATTTACCAATAAAAGCCCTTTTTTTTCAAAAATTATCGAAATGGGCCCATTATTTAATTATTTACCGGAATGGTCCATTTTTCGTGAAATCGCGTCCACATCAGCGCGATGTCAGGGTACGCGCCAGGAAATAGCGGCCACGTCAGCACGAGTTACTGACGTGGCAGCAAATCGCGCCCTCAATGACGCGATTTGCTGCCACGGCGCGATTTGCTGCCACGTCAGTAACTCGCGCTGATGTGGCCGCGATTTCCACCCGCGCATGAACAGTGCTCCAACGATGAACAGTGCCACGTCAGCAACGGTAAAAAATTTGTATAATTTATTATGTATAATTTATTGCACCTATCTTTTACACTAATAATATCTTAAGAAGATAAATCCTTGTATTATGTATAATTTATTGCACCTATCTTTTACACTTACTAAAATACTAAAATTTTAAAATTTATACAATAATTCTAATAATACATATTAATGTATTACTGTAATATTGTAGCTCAAATTGTCAATCCGTCTATACTATTGTACTAATAATATATATTAATGTAATATTGAAGAGTTAATTGATTAAAAAAATAAATAAATGCAACAAGTACAAAAAAAGATTCAAAATTATTACCAACAAGATTTGAACCAAGGTACTAAGGGAAAAGAGCAAGCATCTTAACCAACTAAGCCAAACTAATTAATTGACATATTATAAAAATACTGTTATTATCTTAATTATATTACTTACGTTCTAACGATTTATCGAACCTATTCCATACACGTGTCAAATCAGAAAAAATAATATAACAATTCTGTAAAAGAAAATCCGATGTTTACTTCAAATAAATAAGGAAAATAATGATTTGAATGTTTCAAAATTCAATTTTAAACCGAAAAAATCAAAATTTAGAGGCAAAAAAAGATCTTTTTCGACGAAAACTATGGCAAACCGCCTTCGGCAATTTGTCAGCGCGTAGATCGCGAAAAGTTATTCGAAATAAAAAAATCGTCTCAATCGGACAACCGAGCCAAAAGTTATGGCCTTTCAAAGTTTTCCAAGCTAAAAAACATAAACTGTTCATGCCACGTCAGCAAATCGCGCTTACGTGGACGTGATTTGTTGCCACGTAAGTAATCGCGCTGACGTGGACGCGATTTGCTGACACATCCCCTGACATCGCGCTGACGTGGACGCAATTTTGGAGAAAATGGCCCATTCCGATAAATAATAAAATACTGGGCTATTTCGGTAAATTTTAAAAAAATAGGGCTTTTATGTGTAATTTGACCATATGAATTATCATAAGAATTACAATGTAATAACGGGGCAAGCCCACAACAATCCAGATGGCAGTGTTGGTGGTCCCTTGTGAAATCTGTGGGGCCAATGCAAAAGCCCAACGAAAGCTTTCACCCCAATATCTCGCTACCCCTCTCAAGGGAAACAACCATAGAACTTGGTACTTCTTATGTGTATATGCTAGGAACTTCCTCAATATATATATATATATATATATATATATATATATATATATATATATACCATATTTGAATTATTTTTTCGTATTTATATTGTATCTAAATTACGTGAATCACATTTAATTGGGTAAAAGTGAGGTGAAGTCAAAAATTTTTTTTTGAGAGGTCAAAATTAAATTGTATATTTTTAAGATAGTAAAAATACAATTTTATTATTTTAATAGTCTATATTTCTATAATTTTTAAAAGATTAAAATAAATTTTATGACTTTGGAGGGGGGAATGCAATTTTACCAATAATTTTAAATTTTATAAATTATAAAGAAGCTTAAATGGAAAATTTTTCATTTTAGGGGGCAGAGCCCCTACCAACCTCATTGGCTTCGCTATTGGTAAAAGTACTATGAAGGCTCATATATTAGGACTCAAATTATATTTTATCTCATTTACTAAAAAAAATAGACAAATTAATCTTTGTACATCATATAAAAGCGCAAATTGGTCATTCTGTTAAAAAATCACCGTTAAATGATGATGTGAAGGTAATATTCAAGGTGATTTTTTTATTTTGAAAAAAAGACCCCTTAAAAACCAACGCATATATTATTGAAAAAAAATAAGAACTTGGGGAAAAAACTTAAAATCCAACGTGTATACTATAGAAAATACTTAATTTTTTTTGAATCCTAGTTATATTTTCACATCAATTAAATAAAAATAATATATGAAAAATCCAAGTCATCACTTAACAATATAAATAAATGAAATTTATGAAGAGGACTAGTTTACTATTTTATCTAATGTATAAGGACTAATTTTTCCTATAACATGAAAATTTCAATGCTAAAAAATTCATGGCGTTCCAAAATTTTATTCTGTAAGTTTTCTGAGAATGGATATTGAATTATTCTCTAATTTGCTAAAATGCGAATTTATGCTGAGAAGTTTTATTAAATTAGTTGAATTAAAATTTCATAAATTAGGCTATAGACTATTTTGGAAGAAATGTCAAATTGGCTAGTTAAATGTGTTAGGATTAGATTTTGGATTTAGGAAATAAGGGAGGTGTTTATGTGAGAAATAATATATTGTTATTTTTCCAAGGAAAATTCATGTGAAAAATAGTTTTCTCATTCTTTTGAAGGCTACCAAAAAAGAGAGATCATGTGAGTTCTTATATTATTGAATAAAAACTGTAACACCTCTTACCTGAGTTCGAACAACAACTCGAGCAAAAGATGTTACATTTATGAATTAAAAGCACTAAACTTGAACATAATCTAATTCACTTCATTTTAACCAATTTAAGCTCATTTGAAGTGGTTTAGGTAATTTCTAAGCTATCGTTAAAGTTTGGTTGCAATTGGGACTCGTTTTAGACCCTTTCGGGGCTCTTTCAAGACCTTTTTGGAGCAAAACATACCAAATAGGGTGGTCTAGAATAGCAGTTTTGGTACATCTCCTACTTGTACTAATAAAAGTTCCCTAAAACTATTCAACAGGGCATTCTGTCTGACTTGTATCAAAACAAGTCAAAATTGTTGCAAGACAAGTGTACAAGGGACCTCGAAACATGCCTAAAACACCTAAAATCAAGTCAAAACCATTACCAATCAAAACATTTTTAGATGTCAAAATATAACAAAATATCACTCAATATCATATGTATCAAGAACATCACATGGAATTGATACGGCCACGCCCCAAGTCCCAACTAGCTCGAGCAAGGAACCTTTGAACTTGCCCCAAGGCCCTATCACCCGATCGCGAGCCAAGCATTTCAAGGAGGCTGTTTAAGCCCTAGTGAATAAAGTTTGGGGCGAGACCTTAGTCGGACACATCGAAGAAGCTTGGCCCAATTCTATGAGCTCTCCGTGCAATTTGTTGCGAGCTAAATTAAGCTCCATTTCAGCTCAATAAGCTAGAACCAGCTCAATTTTAGCTCAATAATTTTTGTTTCAGCTCAATTTCATTCCTGCGATTACATAGTTGCTGAAATAAATTAATATGTTAATTTATTTAGCTCAATTTATATTTGGTATTTAATTGGTTCAAATCTGGACAAACCTTATTAATTTGTGTTTAATTGCATATTATTAAGTTGTCTTAATTATTACAGCTCATAAATAAGTTTGTGTTATTGCATGCTTTTAATTTGTCTTATCTTATTTTAATTAAGTGTGTCTAGTTTTAATCATGTGTCTTTAATTTGTCCAGGTTATTTTCTTAATTATGTTCAGCTAAATTTTGCCCTAATTTAAGATTCATTCATCCTTGTGTAGGTTGGCCGAATGTGGAGGGAAGCATTGAAGCTAGATGCATGTACAATAGATTCAATGAACTTGGCGATACATGCATGATGAATGTTCAGCTGATTTCATTATTCCAAGAATCAGCATAATGCCGTTCACACATGGAGTTCACACTCATGACTATTCGGTTTGGAATGTTCACACTTGAGGACTCTTCAAAGCTGAGCTTTCACACTTCATTTGGCTGTTCAAATCACTTTTAATTGCTGGTCACTTTTCAGCAAAAGTTACAACTTAAATGACCTTATTTATGCACATTGGCCGAACCTAGATCATCCATGCACCATCCAAGTTGTCCAAGATTCAATTATCCATCTAGAAGTTGACCATTGGAGCTTACGTTCAGCCGAATCTAGCTAGCTTAATTAATTGGGTTCATTTGCTTAATTCTTAAGAATGTATGTGACTATTCGGCTAGCTTAGGTGCTGTCTATAAATAGTTGTCTTCTTCATTTTTGTAAAAAACTTTTGACATTTTGTTAATGAATTGCTGCCGAATTTGTGAGACATTTTTCTCTCAAATTTCGTTCGAGACCCGTAAGACTTATCTAGCTTCTAGTGGCGTCTTTTCGAGTCTTTTTGAACTTATCACTCCCTAAACTCGAGTGCGGCGTTCATCCTAATACCTTTGGTTCTTAATTTTCTAAGTATCGGGTCAAGGTTCTTCAAATTACCCAAACCCAACTCTTTTAGGTCCTATAAGTTTCGGGTCAACACTCTCCTTTAGTGTTGGTTCATCCTTGACCTTTTTGAGTCATTTCGTACCAAAAATTCATACCATTTCGTACCAAAACCCCTTACCATTTCGTACCAAAACCAAATCCATTTCTTAAATTAAACCTAAACCGAATTTGACCAACCTATTCACATCTTTCTAACCTAAGCCATTTCCATATCCATCTTTGATCGAACCTATTTGACTTCTTTGAATTCAATTATATTTTCCCTTTTACTTGAATCGATATTTTCAAATATATTTCTTCGTTTACGATTGGGAACTAAACGACTCAGATTCAACTACTAAACCGAGATCGTATCATCTGGTATCAGAGCTGGTTAAAATAAGAAGTACGAGCACTCGAAGTCATTTTGAAATAGGAACGTAAAAACAAAAAAGTTCAAAAAAATTTCGAAATTAAAAAAAACATATATACGAAATTAAAAAAAAGGAAGTAAATTATAAAAAAAATTTCGTGAATTAAAAAAAAAGGTTGTGTTTCAAGTTCTGAAACTTGTTCGCTTCTTTGTAATCCCGATCATTCCCTAATACTCTTCTTTCTTTCTTTCATGCCACACTTAGCTCAAAGCCTCCCTTGTTTCTTTTAGCCTACCCATAACCTAACATCAATCCCTTGTGAACCATTTTGAAGCCGACCCTCTGGACTAAGATAAGTCACAACGAGTCGCTTATGAAATCACGAGAGGAAATTGAGTGGAAAAAGGCACGAGTGTGTCAGCGCATTAAAGTGGAGGTAAAAGCCAAAAATGAGCGCAAACACGAGTGTGAGTGACATCAAGTTTTTCTTTTCGAGAGATTTGTGAGGTTTTTGTTGTGAGGGTTTTTTTTTTCATTTTTCATGTCTCAAAATACTGAACAAAACATGGTGGAAGGAGGTGGAAGACAACCAATCCGAAACGTTGCGCCTGGAGGAGGTGGGGTGCCGGATTTGGCTCAACAAGCCATGCTGCGAGAATTTCAACGCATGCTCCGAAACGAGTTGGAATCCATCAACGAACGTTTGTAACGAGTTGAAAAGAGGACTCAATGAGAACGTACCCCCCAAGGCCCACAAAGAGAACAAGGCCAACCGGAAATCAATCAAGAAGACCTCTATGATCTAAGTGACGCCGAAAGTGATCAAGGATCAAACCGAAGTGAAAGGTGAAGAGGTCCAAGAAATCGAAATAATTAGGAACGAGGACGAGTGGATGACGACTCGAAGAACATTAAACTCTCTATTCCATCTTTCCAAGGAAAATCTGATCCGGAAGCCTACTTGGAATGGGAAAAGAAGATTGAATTGGTCTTTGATTGTCACAATTATTCGGAGATCAAGAAAGTCAAGTTGGCAGCCATAGAGTTCTCCGACTATGCCATGATTTGGTGGGACCAACTCACCACGAGCCAGAGAAGGAATGGAGAACGGCCAATATCCACTTGGGCCGAAATGAAGGTTGTGATGCGACGACGTTTCATTCCCTCTTACTATCACCGAGAAATCTATCAAAAGCTCTAAAATCTCACTCAAGGTTCAAGGAGTGTTGAAGATTATTTCAAAGAGATGGAGATTGCAATGATCCGTGTCGATGTCCAAGAAGATTGTGAAGCAACGATGGCGCATTTCCTTGCTGGTCTCAACCGAGACATCGCCAACATTGTGGAATTGCAACATTATATCGAGATCGTGGACATGGTATATATGGCCATTAAGGTGGAGAAGCAACTCAAGCGAAAGAGCACCGTTCGAAGCTATCCCACCACGAGCACAACGAGATGGCAGCAAAGCATGAGTAAAAATAACCCACCAAGTCGTGCCAAGGAGCCAATGGTGCCTGCCAAAACAAATAAGCCTTTGGACGACATGAGCAAAGGCAAGGCAACCGATTCATTTTCCAATCGAACAAGGGATATTAAGTGCTTTAAGTGCCTCGAAAGGGGGCATATCGCCAGCCAATGTCCCAACCGTAACAATATGGTGGTTCGTGCGAATGGAGAAATCGAATAGGAGGAAGAAGAACTTGAAGATGAGCCCGAAATCGTTTCTGACAACGAAGACGAAGTCTAACATGCCCTTGATGGAGAACTCCTTGTAGTTAAAAGGAGCCTAAGTATTCAAAGTGTGGAAGACGAGCAACAACGAGAAAATATCTTCCATACTCGTTGTCAAGTACAAGGAAAACTTTGTAGCGTCATCATCAACGGAGGAAGTTGTACGGATGTGGCGAGCACTCTTATGGTGGAAAAACTAAATCTACCGACCACTAAGCATCCAAATCCGTACAAACTTCAATGGCTTAATGATGGAGGAGAGTTAAAGGTGACGAAGCAAGTACGTGTTTCATTCTCCATAGGAAAATATTCTGATGAAGTGCTTTGCGATGTTGTTCCAATGCACGCGGGTCATTTGTTACTTGGCCGCCCGTGGCAATTTGATCGTTGAGTTATGCATGATGGCTATTCGAATCGTAACACTAGCTCTGTTGACACCAAAGAAAAGAAAAATGAGAAAAAGAAAGAAAATTTGAAAAAAGAGAGTGAAAAGAAAGTGAGAAAAGAGAAAAATGAAAAAGAAAAAGTGAGTGAAAAACTGAATGTATTTGCAAAAGAAAGTTCGAGAGGCGTTCTTGGCGAGGCAACCAATCCTTGTACTTATGTATAAGGAAAACTTGTTTAATACTAACGACTTAACCAAAAATCCCCCCTCTTCTGTTGTCTCTCTTTTGCAGGATTTCCAAGACGTCTTTCCGGATGATGTGCCTAGTGGTTTGCCACCCCTTCGTGGGATTGAGCACCAAATCGACTTTGTGCCTGGAACCGTTATTCCGAATCGACCAGCATATCGAACCAACCTCGAAGAAACCAAAGAGCTTCAAATACAAGTCAATGAACTCATGGAAAAGGGCTACATCCGAGAGAGCCTTAGCCCTTGCGCTGTTCCAGTTTTGTTGGTACCAAAGAAGGATGGAACTTTGCGCATGTGCATTGATTGCCGCGCTGTAAACAAAATCACCATTAAGTATAGGCATCCTATACCGCGCTTAGATGACATGCTCGATGAGTTAAGTGGCGCCAAATTGTTCTCGAAAATTGACCTCAAAAGCGGATACCATCAGATTCGAATGCGTGAAGGTGATGAGTGGAAGACCGCTTTTAAAATGAAACATGGTTTGTATGAATGGTTGGTCATGCCATTCGGCTTAACCAATGCTCCTAGTACTTTTATGAGACTTATGAATTATGTTTTGCGAAATTTCATTGGTAAGTTTTGTGTTGTGTACTTTGATGATATTCTCATTTATAGTAAATCGTTGGATGAGCATGTAATGCATCTTTGATCTGTTTTGGAAGTTCTTAGAAATGAGTTACATCGGAAAGTTCGAGCCAACATTGAAGCAAGGACCGAAAGTTATACCCGAAAGGCGAATACGGGTCGAAAAAGAGTTGTATTCGAACCTGGCGATTGGGTTTGGGTTCACATGAGGAAGGAACGGTTTCCAGCCCAATGTAAATCAAAGCTATTACCGCGTGGTGATGAACCCTTTCAAGTTCTAGAACGAATCAACGAGAATTCTTATCGACTTGGCCTGCTAGGTGAGTATAACATAAGTGCGAGCTTTAACGTGTTTGACTTATCCCTTTTTGATGCAGATTCCGATTTGAGGGCAAATTGCTTTGAAGAGGGGGAGGATGATACGGCCATGCCCTAAGTCCCAACTAGCTTGAGCAAGGAACCTTTGAAGTTGCCCCAAGGCCCTATCACCCGATCGCGAGCCAAGCATTTCAAGGAGGCTGTTTTGGCCCTAGTGAATAAAGTTTGGGGCGAGACCTTAGTTGGACACATCGAAGAAGCTTGGGACAATTCTATGAGCTCTCCGTACAATTTGTTGTGAGCTGAATTAAGCTCCATTTCAGCTCAATATGCTCGAACCAGCTCAATTTCAGCTCAATAATTTTTGTTTCAGCTCAATTTCATTCCTGCGATTACATAGTTGCTGAAATAAATTAATATGTTAATTTATTTAGCTCAATTTATATTCGGTATTTAATTGGTTAAAATCTGGACAAACCTTATTAATTTGTGTTTAATTGCATGTTATTAAGTTGTCTTAATTATTACAGCTCATAAATAAGTTTGTGTTATTGCATGCTTTTAATTTGTCTTATCTTATTTTAATTAAGTGTGTCTAGTTTTAATCATGTGTCTTTAATTTGTCCAGGTTATTTTCTTAATTATGTTCAGCTGAATTTTGCCTTAATTTAAGATTCATTCATCCTTGTGTAGGTTGGCCGAATGTGGAGGGAAGCATTTAAGCTAGATGCATGTACAACAGAATCAATGAACTTGGTGATACATGCATGATGAATGTTCAGCTGATTTCATTATTCCAAGAATCAGCATAATGCCGTTCACACATGGAGTTCACACTCATGACTATTCGGTTTGGAATGTTCGCACTTGAGGACTCTTCAAAGCTGAGCTTTCACACTTCATTTGGCTATTCAAATCACTTTTAATTGCTGGTCACTTTTCAGCAAAAGTTACAACTTAAATGAGCTTATTTATGCACATTGGCCGAACCTAGCTCATCCATGCACCATCCAAGTTGTCCAAGATTCAATTATCCATCTAGAAGCTGACCATTGGAGCTTACATTCAGCCGAATCTAGCTAGCTTAATTAATTGGGTTCATTTGCTTAATTCTTAAGAATGTATGTGACTATTCGGCTAGCTTAGGTGCTGTCTATAAATAGTTGTCTTCTTCATTTTTGTAAAAAACTTTTGACATTTTGTTAATGAATTGCTGCCGAACTTGTGAGACATTTTTCTCTCAAATTTCGTTCAAGACCCGTAAGACTTATCTAGCTTCTAGTGGCGTCTTTTCAAGTCTTTCTGAACTTATCACTCCCTAAACCCGAGTGTGGAGTTCATCCTAATACCTTTGGTTCATAATTTTCTAAGTATCGGGTCAAGGTTCTTCAAATTACCCAAACCCAACTCTTTTAGGTCCTATAAGTTTTGGGTCAACACTTTCCTTTAGTGTTCTTCATCCTTGACCTTTTTGATTCATTTCGTACCAAAAATTCATACCATTTAGTACCAAAACCCCTTACCATTTCGTACCAAAACCAAATCCATTTCTTAATTTAAACCTAAACTGAATTTGACCAACCTATTCACATCTTTCTAACCTAAACCAATTCCATATCCATCTTTGATCGAACCTATTTGACTTCTTTGAATTCAATTATATTTTCCCTTTTACTTGAATTAATATTTTCAAATATACTTCTTCGTTTACGATTAGGAACTAAACGACTCAGATTCAACTTCTAAACCGAGATCGTATCAGGAATCCCCAAAAATAATATAAAATGAGTATGACATAGCTTTGAAACCATCAAATAACATACTAAATACATTCAATGGTTCTAATCCTATGTACATGCCACTCTAATACCAAAATATATAATCCATACGCTCCAAGTTCTTCCTTTGTGATGAAATGTGCATGAGGTTGACCACTTCAAAAGATATCTTCAAATGATCTTTACCTATGTGTTAGAAATAACGCATTAAGTTTGTGAAAACTTAGTAAGTACTTAAGAATTCAATTCTTACCTTTGAGTGCAATTAGATAAATAATTAAATGAATAAATAAGATTAATAAGACTACAAGAATCTAACTAAGTTAAAAATTCATAAAAGCAACTAGCTTATTTAGCATATTTTCACTTACCATACATTCATTTCTCACTTAGCCCATAGTAGACTTGTACGAACATGATCACATGTGTGCTAAATTTTCACGGATACTAGATCTGTTTAAATCACCAACACGAAAGTACTAAATTCATGAGCACACTAAATATTCCTAATGGCATGCCACCTTTACCCTACAAGTTCAAAACTTGTCTATAGGCATTATTATTAGTATAAACTCAATTAAATTTTCAACTATAGTTTGGTTTGCATAATCTCATATCTACATGACAATTTCCTCAATTTTCAATTTAGTCCTTTACACATAAAACCACACCATAAATAATCACATATCAATTACACATCCATTAATCAATTTCATGGGTTTAACACTTATTTTATATAATATAAATATTATTAATCCAAAGCATTAGCATATTTATTTTAGTATATTTACTCATAAAAATTTAAAAAAATAAGAAAGAATTCTAAATTATTTACATATATTGGCTTGACTATACTTCCTTCCACCTTCCTTCAAGCTTTATCTACTTGTTTTCCTTTATCCACACTTTTTGGAACTTCATCCTTGCCTTTCTTTGCATTTCATATCAATATCACAAATATGAAAAATCAATTTACTTACATAATAACACTTTCATGCTCAACAAATTAAAATAAACATGATACTAACTTTAAATAATGAAAATCTTACCTTGGAACTATAGTTTCTCACACTATCTAAATTTTCTCTCTTCAAGAATGGGCACACAACTTCTAACTTGAAATCTATGCTTGTTATCTTATGGATAATTTGATTTAGCTAGGGTTTTCTAAATAAATTTGATGGTCCATGACTTAGATGATGTCTTTAAAGGTGATGGAGGACTAAATTTATAAGAAAAATAATGTTTCCTTCTTCTACAATAGAGGAGATGTGTGAAAGAGAGGAGAAATATGGAGAAAGTTCTTGTAAAGCGAAGGTTTGTGCAAGTGTACACAATTATTATCAAGTAATAAGTAAGAAAAAGAGTTATTGTCTCCACAGGGACTGTATATGTTAATCAATATTTTGCAAAATTAAAGATTTACAAGTTGGTAAGTAAACACAATAAATTGGGGTGGATGATGTGAAATTAAATTAATTATCTAGATGCAAATTTACTTAAATGCAAATGAGACGAATAATGCAATGAGATCGCTTAGCAAAAAATGATAAGCTTCAACAATAATAGCATGAATGAGCTAGAACAATTACAATATTTGACTTAATTCATCCTTTATCATGTTTAACAATGTTCCAGAAAATATTCCATGCCAACTCAATCTTTCATTAACTTAAAACCAGTTATAAGTCCTTTCAGAATCTTATACTTAGAAAAACATGCATACTACCATGATCATATTTAACTAAGGGTTTCTTAAAGTTTATGTGAAGTAATAGGGATGAATTAGGTTTAAAACAATTTAATCACACAAATTCAAAAGTTATACAAGGTAATAGAGCTCTACCGAGTTATTAGGAACCTTTAATTTAATCAGGCTAGGATCTAAATTAAGCATGCATCTTTCAATTATTGCATCCATTAAGCATCATCTTACAAGGATTGATCAACTAATGATAATGCATTCAATCACATTTTAATGAATGACATACATGCATGAGTTTTAATTAAAAGCGTGAAGGATTGATGAACAGAACATCATAAACATGAATCAAATGGACTTTGTCAAATTAATGTAATCATTCTAGCTAAACAAAATTAAGCTATCATTGTTACTGAGAAAACATTAAAACAATTTGCTAATATGTCAAATAACTAAGAACAAAATAAAGATAAGAAAAAAGAAACTTTGAATGATTTTGATAGTCCTTCAGAATTCGATCGTAGTGGCTTCCTCCGATCCTTGTGTTTGCTCCTTCGCAAAGTGCTCCTCAAGGTGGCCAACCCAGAGAGAATTTTCTCAAGGAATTGCTAGCTAAGGGGAATGAGGATAATGGATGGCTTTATGCATGAAAATAAGAGGAAAGTGAAAAGAGAAATGAGTGATGAGGGATGCGAGATGTGGGATGAGAAAGTGAAATGTGGTATTTATAGTGGATGGAGGGCTTGAGGGGTTGTTGAAGATTGCATGAAAATCCCTTGATTTTCTAATTCCCATGGTCGGCCATGAATTGTGGGATGCATGGTTGGGAAGTTGTTGATTTGTTAATCAATTCTCTCCTGATTCATGGAATGGGTTGGATGATTTTGGTGGTGGTAGTTAGGGGATAATTTGTGATATTTTTGCAAGTATAAGGACCTCAATTTAATTATCCCAAAACATGATTTTTGGGCTATTCTTGATGCTTGTTGAATTTGTGTTTCTCTTCTCATTGATGGACGGTTTTGCAACCCAATTTAAGACGTAATTAGATTTCTTTCCAGCAGCCAACTTCAATTGGGTCAAGGTCAAATTTATGAACCCAATCATGCTCTAGCCGTCCATATGACTTGTTTTTGTGTGACATTTAATTTGCTCCCATGTTAGTCAATTCCATGGTTCCACTGCAATATATTAAGCACTTTATTAAACGTATAGCAATATAACTTAATTTAATGGAAAATTAACTCTAAAAATTAATAAAATTACAAACTTACTAAAATCATGCTTAATGTCTTAATATGAATTCAATTCATATAATTTTCTAACACTATACTTGAAATTTGCTCAAATATTAAGTAAAAAGATGCTAAATAAGTCTATATAATTAGGCTTATCACACCCCTAAACTTAATCCATTGCTCGTCTTGAGTAATGTTTCATGCAAAGCAAAAATTTTGATAAGGCAATCTTGCAATATGTTTAAGTAGAATAAACTTATGCACATCATACATTAACAAAGTTATTGTATACTAAGTATACAAACATTATTTCAAACATTATTTCAAAATTTTATACTAAGTATAAGAAAATGCTAACATAAATCATAGAGTGCATACATTTTAAAGTCATATGTAATATTCACCATTCAACAAAGTTTCCCTATCAATTTAGACAGAATGATCACAAGGTTTAATTAGTGGTCTTCATATGTTGAACTTAGGAATTTCTCTCCACTAATGTAGTCAACGTAATTATCAAAATCAATAGGTCTTTTATATGGTTGTAATGAGGCTAGACTAAAGGTAAGGATAAAGAGAAGTGAATTTTTAGGTTCAATAATCTTAACCCTAACTTTTTCTTGGATCTTTTTGCGTCACAACCTTCCCGCGAATGGGTCTTTTGAACACCCCCAAACTTATTTTAAACTCATGCTCAATTTTTTTTTTCAAATTTTGAGAATTTTTTTGTTTTTTTTGGAATCATGAATCAAATGGAGAACATGTACATCTTTTTGAATTTTTCCTCAAATTTTGATCACCAAGATAGGTAGAGTTAAGATTGATGTAAAAAAAATAGGATAAAACTTAAAAAGAATGTAATATAGCTTATGATGTAGGTAATTCACAATAAAGTAGGCCATTTAGCTCAAATTAAAGTTTCAAGAGTTAAATTGATAAGGTAGGCTTGGAAGGCTTAAATAATCTAAAGAAAATGTGCCTATATCATGTTTAGATTCTTATGCCTCCTAGGATTTTGCCTCAAGAAAGTTACTAAGTCAATTCTAAAAGTTTAAACCTTCATGTAAGTCTATTTCCAAGGAAATTAAATTTTCATGGCAAAGACTACATAAGACTAAAGAACATACAAACATTCCATAACTTAAGATAACATAAAAAAACTCAGATAAAATCAGAAATCATACTTGCATTTGAGCCAACTTCTGAACAAAGATTTTCTCTAAACATCATTTTATTTCCGCATACTTATGTATAAACTGTAACAGCCCGTTTTCAGTAAAATCAGAACAGTGGTTTTGGGACCACAAACTTGATGTGAAAATATTTATTTTATTATTATTTTAATGTCTATGGTATATTATTAAGGTCGTATAAAAATTTTGTTATGAAATTTCGACGCTTGCATGTTTAATTAAGTAAAAAGGACTACACCGTAAAAGGTACAAATTTAGTGTTCTATAAGTTAAATGTATCAAATGACTATGAAATTAAATGGTTGAGGTATTTATGTGGTAATTAGACCATTGTTATATTGAGTGGACAAAGATGGACATTAAATAGGTGAATTTTAAGTTAAAAACAAAGGTGAAAAAGGTAATTAAGTAAATATGTTTAATTAAACTAAAGAAAAATATGGTATCATCTTTTTCACTTGTTTCTTCGTCGATTCTTGAAGAGAGAAAAAGCCATTGTTAGGGCTTGGAAGTTCGGCTACCATATATTGCGTTTATGGAATGATTTTTATGTTTTGGGGATCGTTGTAGCTTAATCTAGCTAGCCCAGGGACTAATTTGCAAAACTGTTAAAAGGTTAGGGTTTTTCAATGAATGTGTCCATGTGATTTTTGATGTTTGATGGAAGAAAGTGAATCCTTGTTGATAAATAAACAACTTTTGTAAAGTGATTTTTGTTGAAAATGTCAATTAAGGATTTATTTGTAAAAAGTATAAAATACAAGGTGAAATTGTGAAATAATGAATTGTATGAGTTTCTATGAGTGTATATTGAATTTGGCTAGCTTTGTATGTGGATGAAATTGCATGAATTTCAATTTACGGGCTTAAGGACTAAATTGTAAAGAAATTAAAATATTAGGGGTAAAGTGTAAATTTGTAAAAGTGTGTATTTTGGACTGAATTGAATAGAATGAATATTGAATGGATTGAATTTGATTATTTAGATTAGGTTAAGTCTCGTATGGATCTAGATCAAGGGAAAGATAAAGTATTGGACTAGTGAGTCCTATTTCGTCATTTTTGTGATTGAGGTAAGTTCGTAAGTTTAAATAGCATTTTAATTTATTTGATTTAAATGCTATTGTGTTATTTTTCATATTATGCTTTGAAAGAAAATCCAACAATGTTACGATGACTATCGAGCCCCGTTTGAACCTTAGGAATATATAGGATACAAATGACATGTCATTACGGTTACCATGTTTCGGGTGCTAGTCCTGAATGTCCTACTGATGGCTAAGTTCCAGTATTTGTTGTGGATACTCATCAACTTGTATAGCGGCATCGGGTAGCTATGTTCTGACCATCAGCTTGTGTGAGCAGGCCCATTTGTGGCTCGTATGAGCGTTTACGTAAAGGAAAAAGAAAGGAATGATTTTGACCATGTGTTAGCACACTTTGTGTGAGCTTCCCGTGTATCTGGTATTACTTTAAGTGGTTCAACGGGCATGTAAAGGGATGAACTGGTAAGGGTTCTGATTGATTACACAATGAAGTTATGGAAAGGTATGAAGTATTGATGATCAAAGTACGTATAGCTATGTTATGAAAGTATGAATTCATAAGTACTATGATTATGAAATTTACCTTACCATGTAATGAATTTTGCTAAGTTATGTGATTAAGCACTAACTTGTGTTGTTGGTGATGCTTAGGCTTATGCCAACGTTGTATGGATTTATCATATTTATTTTATGATCATGCTTTGAAATGGTAAGCTTTGTTCTTGAATTACAAACTTACTGAGCATTATATGCTTACGTTGTTTTTCTTTTCTATATTTTATAGATTATCGGAAGCTCGATCGGTTTGGAAGCTCATCAGAGACCTATCACACTATCCCACGACTATTTTGATAGATTTTGATGTTTTAAGTCATGGTTATAATGGCATGTATAGGTGAATTGTGTTTGATGAGATAGTCATTATGTTTGGCTTGTAAATGTGGTTTTATAGTTGATGAAATTTTGGCATTCTTATGCTTTGATGGTTGGTGTTGAAATGGTCAAGTAAAGTTATGTTTTGAATGACCAATTCAGTATGCTTGAATGTGACTTTGGCATTTGGTCATTGTAGTAACTTTGGTAAGGAAATAGATTAGAAATGTATGGTTGATGAATGGCTAAATTATGCATATGTTGAAGTATATTTAATTGTTGTAGTTGAGGTGCATTTTGGCATATTGGTTGTATGGAAGATGCTATATTGAATTAGCCTTATTATGCATGTTTTAGGTATGTTTTGAAGCTTGAATGGTTGCGCAAATGGCTTATAGGTGTGAGCTTAAATTGGGTGAAAGAAATGGCTTAAAATTGGCCTATTTATTGTCCACACGGCCTAAGACACAGGCGTATGTCTCAGCCATGTGTGACACAAGGCCATGCGGCATGGCCGTGTGTCCCCTGTAGGTTTCAAAGGGTTACAAGTTAGACAGTTACACGGCCTAGCACACGGCTTGGCACACGAGCGTGTGAGGCCATTTTGAGAGTTACACGGTTTGGCACACGGGCGTGTGGCTTGGCCGTGTGACCCAAGTTAGAGAGTTGCACAGGCATGGACACGGGTTGGGACATGGCCGTGTGTCCTTACTTCGAATGTCCACACGACCTGAGAGACGGGAGTGTGTCTAAGCCGTGTGACTCACACGGCTTGGCCACATGGCCGTGTGACCCCTGCAATGTGAAATTTTCTATCTTTTTCCATAAAATTCTTAATGTTTCCGGTTTAGTCTTGAATCGATTCTAAAGCATTTCTAAGGCCTTGAGGGCTCAAATAAGGGGCAATAAGCATGTGTTTGAATGAATTATCTTATGGAATTATGTTATGATTTATGAAATGTTTGGAAATTGATGATTTTAAGTTTTGTTTTTATGGTAATGCTTTGTAACCCTATTTTGGCGACGGATACGAGTTAGGCGTGTTACATAAATATTGAAACATACTTAATAAAAATTAAAATTTATGCAAATATTGCCCTACCTCCCTCCTTAAAAAGAAGCAATGTCCTTATTGTGTAACCAAAGTAATGAATGAGAACTCAACACCAGGTAGGATTGCAAGAAAAGAGATGTGAGTCATGAAGACTGCTTAAGAACCAAGTCTTTCTTAACAATCAAATCCTAGACATGTTCATTCACATTACCACACTACTTCACTTTTTATTAGAGAAGAGGCGTTGAGCTTAATTTATTTATGTTTGCAATTTCCTACTTATTGTGCGAAAGCAAAATACTAGCTAGGAAAAAAAATATAAATGCCTAAAAAATAAATACTAAGAAAAAGAAATTTCCATCCTTGTAATTCGTGTCATCTTCCATGTCCTTTTTCTTTGCTTTCTTGGTCTCACCTAACCGCACAAGATTTTCTTACCATGTCCCGAAGATATGATTCGAAAACTCAGGCACAAAACAATTAGTGATATACTTAAAAGTATTTCGTATAGAATCATCTCTAATTTTTGCATATCTCTAATAAGCCTATTGTTTGTTATGCATGAATTTCCACATATCCATCATAATTGAAAATTTTGATTTCTTCATATTGTTCGAAGAAGTGGGTATTGGAACAATCAACTTAGGATTAATACTTGGCTCCACTGGTTCAACAACATTTGGTTCCACCTTTGGTTCAGGGTTGTTTGGTTCCTCTTCAGATTCTAATTCTTTTGTTTCATTTACTAAGTCAACTTCTGATTCAGATTTGGTTGACGACTCATCAGATTCTAGTTCGTTTGGCTCATTTGGCTCATTTAGCTTAATCTGGTTCAACAGTTCAACATTTTCCACTAACCTCTCAAGATCATGTCTTATTATGGAACCTTGAACATAACGACCCTTCAGGTTTGCTTTTGATTTAACTTGGGCCCTCAAGTAAAGTGAGGTATGCCATTTCTTCAAATTAATTATATGAAAAAATAAAGGGTCTGTTAAATTGGACGAAGTTTCAACTCACTCAACTTTACCATCCCAATAGTGTTTAAGACGTTGACCATTAACTTTAAATGTAGCTCTCTTGTTATCGTGCAATTCTACTGCTCCATACGGATAAAATTTGTGAATGGTGTAAGGTCCAGTCCATCGGGATTTGAACTTCCCAGGAAAAAACCTTAGCCTTCAATTAAACAACAAAACTCTTTGACCTTCTCTAAATTCATGAGGTTGTATACATTTGTCATGCCATCTCTTAGTCTTTTCTTTATAAATCTAGGCATTCTCATATGAAAATAACCTCAACTCCTCCAACTTGTCAAGCTGTGACATTCTTCTCTCACTGATTTGCTTTAGATCCAAATTTAATTATTTCAAGGCCTAGTGAGCTTTATTTCCAACTCAAACGGTAAATGACATGCTTTTTCGAAGACTAACCGATAATGAGTCATTCCTAACGGTGTTTAAAAAGTCGTTCGATAGGCCTATAAAGCATCATTGAGCCTTCGAGACCAATCTTTTCTATTAGGTCGCACCACCTTCTCAAGAATTCCTTTGATCTCACGGTTTGCAAGTTCAACTTGCCCATTCACTTGTGGATGATAGGCGATGACAAATTTGTGTTTCATATCATACTTGTCAAGCAACCACTTAAGCCATTTGTTTACAAAGTGAGATCCTTCATCACTAATTATAGCTCTCAGTGTTCCAAACCATGTAAACACATGCTTATGTAAAAATCGTATGACTACCTTAGCATCGTTTTTTTTGGGTATGCCTCGGCTTCCACCCACTTAGATACATAATCGATAGCCACTAGGATGTACTTGTCACCATAAGAAGAAAGAAATGGGCCTAAAAAATCAATGCCCCATACGTTAATAGTTCTACCTCTAAAATGTTTGTTAAGGGCATCTCGTTCCTTCTTGATGTGTTTCCTATTCTCTGGCATCTATCACAATTTTTCACATATGCGTATGCATCCTTAAACACTATTGGCCAAAAAAATCCAGCTTGTAAGATCTTTGCTACAGTGCGGGAACCACCAAAGTGTCTACCACTCAGAGATGAATGATAGTGGTATAGGATCTCATCAATCTCACTTCCTGCTATGGACTTTCTAATTATATTATCTGCACATTGTTTAAACAAAAATGGTTCCTTTGTTGGTATGCTGTTTATGGAGGCATTATTCCATATGCTAAATAATTTGCAAAATAAAAAAACCAAGGAGTTTCATAGATTTGATTTACCTCGAATATATGCTCATCTGGAAAATTCTCATTGATAGGAACAAGTGAATGAGTTACCTCATGTTGTTCCAATCTCAAAAGCTAGCCCGCTACTTGATTTTCAACACCTTTTCTGTCTTGGATCTCAATGTCAAATTCTTGGAGTAAGAGTATCCATCGAATTAACCTTGGTTTAGCATCTTTCTTTGAGAGTAAATATTTGATGGTCACATGATTGGTAAAGACTGTGACTTTCGTACCTATAAGATATGAACAGAACTTGTCAAAAGAAAAAACTATAGCAAAAAGTTCTTTTTCAATTACCATGTAATTACGTTGGGCTTCTGTCGAAGTTTTGCTTGTATATTAGATAGGATGAAACACTTTGTTTCTTCTTTGCCCTATCACGACCCTCACAGTAAAGTCGCTAGCATCACACATTAGCTCAAAAGGTGAGTTCTAGTTAGGTGTAACGATTATAGGGCTGAGATTTATCGATTTTTTAATTCCTCAAATGCTTCCAAGCATGCTTTGTTAAGATCAAAAATGGTGTATTTCTCTAATAGCATACACAAAGGCTTAGAAATTTTTGAAAAATATTTGATAAACCTTCGGAAAAAATCGGCATGGCCTAAAAAACTTCTAACTCCTTTCACACTTACTAGAGGTGGTAACTTTTCAATTACATCCACCTTCGCTTTATCGACTTCAATCCCATTTCTAGAATTTTTGTGTCCTAAGACAATTCCTTCCTTGACCATAAAAATGACATTTCTCCTAGTTAAGGACAAGATTTGTCTCCTCGCATCTCTTCAGTATCTTCGCCAAATTATTCAAACAAACATCATAAGTGTTACCAAAAATAGAAAAATCATCCATGAATACCTCAACAAAGTTTTCTACCATATCAGTAAATATTGCCATCATGCATCGTTGAAATGTGGCAGGTGCATTACATAAACCGAAAGGCATTTGCCTAAAAACAAACGTACCATATAGGCAAGTAAAAGTTTTTTTGTGTTGGTCTTCCAGGGCAACAAATGTTTGGTTATATCTCAAATATCCCTCTAAAAAATAGTAATATCCGTTACTTGCTAGCCGATCTAGTAGATGATCCATAAAATGCAACAGAAAATGATCCTTACAGTGGCTTTATTCAATTTTCTATAGTTTATATAGATTCTCCAACTCGTGGCCGTCCTCGTTAGGATTAACTCATTTCATTCATTCTCAGCAATCGTGATTCCACCTTTCTTTGGTACACATTGTATCAGACTTAGCCACAAACTATCAAAGATGGGGTAGATAATTCTCGCATCTAACCATTTGATAACATCCTTTCAAACTACCACTTTCATTAGTTGATTGAGTCTCCTTTTCTTATCAATTTTAGCTCTCTCACCCTCCTCTAAAATAAATTTGTGCATACAAAAGGATGGGCTTATTCCTCGAATATCACCTATGGTCCAACCGATCGCCTTTTTAAATTTCTTTACGACTTTGATCAATTGCTCCTCTTGGTGTTTTGTTAGTTCCACAGAAACAATCACAGTCAAAGTAGAACTATTACCCAAATAAACTTATTTCAAATGAGAGGGAAGCAACTTAAGCTCAATTTTGGGTGGTTCCTCAATTGACAACTTCAGTTGTGTGAATTCCCAAGCTTCCAACTCTAATGGTTTAAATCGTGCTAGTTCCCTTGGATTGGCTTCCATCAAAGTCATACTTTCATTACCTTTTTCATCTTTCAATGGATCAGATCTTAAAAGTGTTTTCTAGGGTCTTCTACAAAATTATTCTCCAATTCCATAGAAACTAAGTTTTCTAGGTCTTCCATCATAGAACACTCCTTTGTCGCATTGGGAAATTTCATGGCTTTAAGAACATTAAATGTTACCTGATTGTCTTGAACTCTTATCTTAAGTTCACCCTTTTGCACATCTATTAATGTTCTTCCCATGGTTAGGAATGTCTTCCTAGGATGATCGACACTTCCTTATCTGCTTCAAAATCTAAGACAATAAAATCTATAGGAAAACTAAACTTATCTACACATACCAAAATATCATCGATCTTTCCTTCTGGATGTGCCAAAGATCAATCCACCAATTGGAGTGTCACAGTTGTGGATCTTACTTCACCTATTACAGCGTATAGTAAAGCTTCTATGATCCTTCATTTTTAGAGGTAGCTTGTTCTATAGGAATGCACTACACTACTTCATTAATGCTACAGTCTCGAACTCACTAAGCCTCTTCTTCTTAGACAAAATTTCCTTCATGAACTTGACATAATTGGGCATCTGTTCTAAAGCTTTTACCAATGGTATATTGATTTGAAGCTGCTTTAGAACATCCAAAAACTTCTTGAGTTGCACCTATTGTTTTTGTTGATTGATTCTTTGTGGGTAGGGAGGTGTTGGAACTTTGGCTTAGATCAAGCAACTTTTCTGAGGTAATATATCTTCATCTAAAGAAAGTGTTAGCTTATCAGAATTCACTAGTTTAGATTTTATCTCTTCAGATTTTTCAGCATTTGGCTTTTTTGGTGCAGGAATTTCAACTGTTTGTTGATTTTTCTTTTCCTTGGTAGGATTATCCTCAACCTCAACTACCTTGGGTTCCAAAGTTTTACCACTTCGTAAAGCGACTACCTTGCAACGTTCCTTACCCAAATTCCTTGCAATTTTCGTGTCACTCGGTAAGGCTTTTTATGGTCAGTTATGAAGCTTTGTAGCTAACTGACCCATTTGGTTCTCCAAATTTTTCAATGTTGTTGCTTGACTTTGGATTAAGGCATCATTCTTCACGATGTACGCCTTCAACAAATTCTCCAAACTATTAGATGGTTAGGCTTGTAGTGGCTTTTGAACTTGTTGATTGAACCCTTGAGGTTGATTTGATCTATACTGCATGTAGTTGTTGTTTGATCCTCCTCATTGGTCACTCTAAGAGAAGTTTGGATGGTTTTTCCATGAAGGATTATAGAAGTTGGACTGTGGTCCTTGTCCACTTCTATTTTGGTTTTGATTTCCTACATAATAAACAGACTCAAGATTTGATGGACAATTCTCGAAAGAATGACCATCCCCATAATATACACAAGAAACAACATCAACTTGACTCGGTGGATGAGCTACAACATGATTAAAATCGTCAGAAGTAAACTATTTCAATATTGAAGAGATAGAAGATACCTGAGCTAAAAGTGAAGTGAGGGCGTTTACTTCATGTACTATAGCTACTCATCTTCCTGAAGCTGCTCGATTTGTAGATCACTGGTAATTGTTACTGGCTATTCTTTAAATGATTTCGTAAGCCTCATTATAAGACTTCGATAAGAGAGCACCATTCACAGAAACATCTACCATCAACCTTGTTTGTGCATTGAGACCATTATAAAACGTCTCTAACTAATTGTAATGTGGAATCTCATGGTGAGGACATCTACGAAGTAACTCCTTGAATCTTTCCTATGCCTTGTATAGGGATTCATCATCCGCAACTTAGCATTTTGCTAAGTGGGAAATACTTTACTAGATAGAGTTTAGCTAATTCTTGCCAAGTTGAAAATGAATGTGGTGGCAACGAATTAAGCCATGCTCATGCTTGATCTCGCAACGAGTATGAAAATAACTTCAACCTCAATGCATTTTTAATTACATCAACTATCTTAAAGGAATCACTCACCTTCATGAATAGTTGAAGGTGATGGTGTGGGTCTTCAATGGGCATACCACTAAATTGGCCCATTGTTTGAAGCATCTGGAACATCATAGGCTTCAATTCAGTCTGTGGTGCCTTGATCTTCGATCTCATAATTCCTAGATTTAACTCATTAAAAAGTGGCATAGTATACTGCCTTATGGCTCGATCCCTGTTATTAGCAATAAAGATTAGATTATGAACATTAGCGGCTCCATTCCCTTAAACATCGTTTTGATTTTCAAGGTCCATTTTTGTGGCTTGTCTTTGGGCTAATCTTTCTAGTCTTCTTTGTCTAAATGTCTGCTCGATTTTAGGGTCTACAGGAAGTAGATCAATGATTCGATCTATGCTCATAAACACCTGAAAATAAGTCACAAAAAATAAATAATAAATAATATAAGATAAATAAATAAAAATAAAAATAAATAAACCAAATTGCAAGAAATAATTTCACAAATAATGATTAAATGAACATCTCCAGCAACGGCGCCAAAAACTTGTAATGCATAGGTTTGTGCAAGAAGAGATGAATGAGTGATGAGGGATGCGAGATGAGGAAGTGAAAAGTGGTATTTATAGTGGATGGAGGGCTTGAGAGGTTGTTGAAGATTGCATGAAAATCCATTGATTTTCTCATTCCCATGGCTGACCATGAATTGTGGGATGCATGGTTGGGAAGTTGTTGATTTGTTGACCGGTTCTCCCCTGATTCATGGAATGGGTTGGACAATTTTGGTGGTGGAAGTTGGGGGATAATTTTTTATCTTTTTGAAAGTATAAGGAAATTAATTTAATTATCCCAAAACATGGTTTTTGGGCTGCTCTTGATGCTTACCGAATTTGGGCTTCTATTCCCCTTGAAGGACGGTTTTGTGACCCAATTTAAGACACAATTAGATTTCTTTTCAGCAACCAACTTCAGTTGGGTCAAGGTCAAATTTCTGAACCCAATCATGCTCTAGTTGTCCATATGACTTGCTCATATGTGACATTTAATTTGCTCCCATGTTAGTCAATTCCATGGTCCCACTGTAATATATTAAGCACTTTATTAAACATGTAGCAGTATAAATTAATTTAATGCAAAATTAACTCTAAAATTTAATAAAATTACAAACTTGCTAAAATCATACTCAATGTCTTAATATGAATTAAATTTATATAATTTACTAATACTATACAGGAAATTTGCTCAAATATTAAGTAGAAAGATGCTAAATAAGTCTATATAATTTAGAATTATCAATTCTCCTTACTTATTTAAAATATATTTAATAAGTTAATAATAATATAATAATATAATATGAAATAAAAATATGATAACTTAAAAAAAAAAAAACCTTCCTATCAAATCTTACTATCAATGGCTAAGATCTCTTCACAATTTGCCAACACATCCTATGACTAAGATTTATGATAACATTTGTCCTTTTTCTTTCGTTTTCTTTAATTCAAAAATTTCAATATTTATCCACTCAATTATTAGTAGTAATTACATTCCATATCCTTCCACATTTTCTTACTAATCCGATTTCATCCTTTATACTTTAGTTTTCTCATTTGACCCCAAAAATTTTCACATCCATACAATTTTATCTATACCCAAGATTAACACTTTTTCAATATATCAATCTTTTCAATTTTCTCTGGTTTCCTACTACCTTCTCCACTAACACAAATAAATCACATTTTATTGATTTGAAAAAATTTGACTTGCATTTTCTCGGAATAACAATGTTACGACTAAAGGGGAAGCCAAAAACAATCAACCAAGGAAGGTAAGAATTGTAACACCTCTTACTTGTCTCAACAATGGGTATGAATATGAGATGCTACAATAACAATTTCATTGCCTAAACCCAAAATTTTCTTTTAGAAAGACATCCATTCCACAACATGCTAATATTTTCTGACTCAAATTGGAATCATTTTGAAAGATTTAAAATATAACTAGAGATAATTTTAGATCATTGGATACATATAAGGACATATCCAAAATATAAAATAAGTGTTTGAAGCTATTATATTTAAATTGAGATCATTCAGATTTAGAAATATAGTGTTTTACTACAACTTAAAATTTAAAACTATAACACCCTATAACCCGACTTGATCACCAGATCCGAGCTATGAGATGCCACATTCATTGTCGAAGCAACAACGATCAAAATAAACACAATCCAACCTATTTTAATATTCAAATATGAACATTAAAAGCAAAAAAAAAAACATGATAAGTAAACATTCTCGGGTCTTATACAAGCTTAAGAAAGCTTTAATGTTAACCCAAGACCGAATCAGGACTAAATTTTAAGAAATTTAAAACTCAAGACTAACACAGCTACGTGAGGTAGTTCCTCATTGCGACGTGACATACTGACTTGGTCTCGTCGCAGTGACAGGGTTCCTTATTGTGCTGTGGCCCAGAGTTCACATCTCGTTGTGATGACATATGTGTGACATCGCGACATCACATATTGCTTCTACAATTTCTATTTGGTTACAAACCTACAACTTACCAAATAAGGTTTTAACACAATCCTAATTTAATCAATCCACAATGTAACATATAACAACAATACAAAACACTCAAATCCTTCATTCAACCCTAGTCCAATGTTTAATCTATCATTCATGACACAACAACAATCTATTAACTTTATCTACTAAGGCCACAACACATTTAATTTTACCATCAAGCATAATCACCTCAAATTTAAGCATGTATATTCAATTTGCCATGCCAATTATACTTAAATACCCAAGTGCATATCAAATCAGTTATGAAATCCATATATATATATATATATATTCTTATATACTTTGAATTCAAAGGATAATTGCACATAAGTATAGTCCTAAATAAAAAAGACTCAACTAGGTACATGCCACTTAATTAAAACAAAACACATACAAACTTTGCTGTGTCAGGAATCGATTTCTAGATGCTAGAACTCTACTCAAACTACTAAGGATATACTATACCTGTGCACGAAGAGAACAAACCGCATGCTAAGTAATGAAATTTAGTGATATTTTTATAATTCAAGTAATAAAATACAAGGAAAATAAATTTTAAACACGTAACCGATATTCCATCTAAACAAATTGTCAACTTCTTGCCATAAATTACCATTTATACCACATTTCTCATTCTATACATATTCAATTAACTAGTATATGAATATATCACATTAACATACCATATCCTGAATCGAATTACTTGATTTGTCCTATTTTCATTTCATTCATTCAGACTTGTAAGTCCAATTTGCATAATCTTTCACAATGGCAATTCAATTCATACACCATTATCAACTTTACATTTTTAATCCCTATTAACCTTACTCAGACTTGAATGGATACATGGATGCAACCAATACACCAAATTTGGCACCTAGTGACTCAGCAAAAAGTTTGACGTAACAAGATTGTGCCAAACGCTCATTGGTATAACCAAAGTAAAAGTCGTGACTAACACTCATCAATACGTACTTGAAGTAACCCGTACTCAATCCATCTTATAGAATACCAACTATATCTGACTCTGCCTGAATAGTTAATAGGGTAACCAACAATCTAATTTCATTTTATGTTCAATTCACATTCTATCAATCTCAATGTATCATCAAATCATCCATCAAGTTATCATCCCATACATAACATGACATGATTCAATCAAATTCAAAGCTAATTTTATAATTTCATCAAATTTCACCATATTCAATTCTATTAAATTTAGTCCTCAAACTCGAGAATCAATCACAACTATTCCATTTCAAATCAAATAACCAATTTTAGCTCACCTCCATACCTTACCATGCTAAATAATGAAAATATACAATAATTAAAGTAATTTGAATTATAGAAATACAAACCGAATAGTCAGTTACTCACAACCGTCTTTCTTCTTTCCTCTCCCTTTCGACACTCCCGCACCGTCTTTAGTTACGAACAATAATTTGACACTACATAATATTAAATTCCAGCTCAAATCATAATCAATTACAAAGTCACAAAAATTTTGGAATTTATTCAATTTAGTCCTGATTTGCCACAAATTGCAGTGGCAATTTAAGTACATTTCGACACTTAACAAGCTTGTTTTCTATCCATTTTATATTTATTTATTGCATTTTTTGTTTTTATAGATTAGAATTAATTTGTAGCAAACTAAGCATTTTTATGCATGTTTTAAGTGTTTCGACGACTCCGTAGGCCAACTCGAGCCTTAGGGATGAATAGTGGGTTATTTGAGTGTGAAGGGTGCCATTTTAGGCCTAATAATGCAAAGAACGAGAGTTGTTTCATGACATAGACATGTTGTGTCATGGCACAGAACTTTTAAGCAAAAAAAGAAGAAGAAATCTTAGGATGAAATAGTGCGTGTTGCGACACAGGTTCCCCTCTGTTATGACACAATGGTGCGTGTGGCGACATAGGGGTGTACGTGTCGCGACACTGCCTCCTGTGTTGCAACACAACGTGGAAGACATCATGATGCAGTGCTGCTATTAGTAGCCGTATCTTGGCAGATTTTCTTAAATTTTATGTCTTACTTGCACTCAAAGCATTAAGGGTATTTTAGGAACTTAAAACCTTAATATTTTCCTATATAAACACACTTATAACCCCATTGGTTAATTATTAGATATTCCCTTTAGTTTCACACTCTTTGCAATTTAGTACCTAGAATAGAATATTAATTTCCTTGCAAACTTATCTTGTATGAATTGTTATACTATAAAATTGTATTAGTAGCCGCTTAGACTCTATTGTGTAGGCTAGTTATTGCTCAATCGCCTCTTCCTCTGGGTTCAACCCCTTGGAACACTTCATATTCCATCAGAACTATAAATATTACAACTGACACTATACACTTTTAGTAAAATCGGGCTTTAAAAACTGTTATATAAAATCATTGTTTTAATGGGCAAGTATGCAGTTGATCAAGTTGTTGACGCCGTTACTGAGGAAACAATGTAAGATTGAGTAATTTTTAGTGTACACTTTTACGTAGAGATAAGTAGCCAAAGTAGAAGTTATAGATGTGACTTTATTTTCTGTTTGTTTCTATTTTGTTCAATTTTTGATTAATTTTCTTCAATCTCTTGTGCTTGTAGAAAGTGTTGTATGACTCAAATCAGTAATGGTGTCTCACCATTTGAACCAAAATCGGAACGTATCATTACGCACGCAAGGAGGGTAAAAAATCCAAGAGACACACTACCTCTACTAAGAAAGCAACCTATAAAAAATACATGAGGAGAAATTCAACAACCTCCACACCTACCCATGGAGCAACAAACTTTGCGAGACTACACGATGCCCAATTTAGATGATGTTCATGGTAGCATTAATCACTCGACGATTATGTAACAATTTTGAAATTAAATCGGCCGTGATTTAAATGATACAATCAAAACTTCAATTTCGAGGGTCAATGAACGAGGATCCAAATCAACATCTTAAGCGATTTCTAACCATTTATAATACTTTCAAATATAATGGGGTATCCGATGGTGCTATCTATATCCAGTTATTCCCTTTCTCTCTTATTGATGATGCTTTTAAGTGGTTATGTTTTCAATCGGTAGATTCCATCAACACTTGGGATGAGCTAGTGTAACACCCTATAGCCGGCCCGGTTGCCAAGCCCCGAATGTCAAGATGCCACACCACTGTCTCATGTCATTCATAACAATTAAAAGCTCATTCTAAAATAAACGTCATCCATTTTAGTATTTGCTCAAGTTTTAAGTGGAACATGCTCTTAATTACCATTAAGTCTTGCTAAACATACCATTAAGTCTTGCTAAACATACCTTCAACATCATATAATAACATTTGTACATACATAAGGGCCACTTAGCAAAATTTTCCAATCAAGTACGTAGGTATCAATACTGGCACATAGGTTTCGATATTTCCTTCATTCGGTATTGATACCGAATGGAAAATTGATACCTAAACATCATTCTATTTCTCGCCCAAAAATAAAACACCCAAAATTATTGACACCTTACGAAACGTATCGATAATTTTACCTCGAGTATCGATACTCATGATATGGTACCGATACCAATTTATGATTTTGACTTCCTGTATATTTCAGAATCACAGAGGTATTGTTTTTAACACATGAATATCAATAGCTCTATTTCAAACCTCAAAAATACAACACATATAAGCCTACTAACCTTTACAACACCAAATCTATTCATCATGCATCCATTACTATACCGAATAAACATCAAAATTCGACCCAAGTAATAATCAACATATTATGAAACAAATATCATAACCTTAAGAATGAATAGACTATGGAAGCATCCAAAAACATCATGACGAATACCAATAAAAGTCTACCACATTGCCTTATTTGGAAATTGTAGATAATTAACAATAACACCTACAGAAAAACGAAAAAGGACTTGCTTGGATCACCCCTTAGAAACCACACCACTCACACCGGCACACGAGTAATCTACAATGGTTTAAGAAGGAAGTGGGTGAGCTTAACAAGCTCAGCAAATGCCTAGAACAACTACCATTCAAGTAGTTCATCAAGCATTAGTGAAACATATATGTAGCATAATAATAGCAACCTTAACTTAGTTAACATAATTTACTTCACTTGTATATTCGATAGTTTATTTACAGGGTCAATACATACATATTCATACTTACATCACAATTCATATGATCATATATGTAGATAATTTGACACTTGAGTTATGAAATGTAAAAGTGGGCACTACCGCCACACATCAGATACAGGGATCTCCAACACACCACATAGACTCATAGAGTCAAACATGTCACAAAAGTGAACCATAAAGCTAACACTCTCCAACACAACAAACATGTACCGTTGAATGAAGCTTAGTTCACATTCCCTTATCTCTCCAAACTTGTCTTAGGGCTTCAACGCCCAAATCATATAACATATAAGTGAGTACTCACAATCCTATGACATGCCAACTATATCCAACAGTCTTAAGAATCACAAGGCCAAAATATTCGTTATTAAACACACATATTACCTACTGATTTTCAACTCACTATCACTACATATACGCATCATTAGCACATTATAATCATTGTTACTTAGCATGTATGATATGCCCACATATACACTTCCACAACGGTAATCATGAACATATAACACATGTAATAGCATATCATCTCAATGCACATTTTCACTATAACACAAGCACATAATAAATAAGTAATTCATGAGCACGAGAAAGCTTACACTCGGAATTTAGAGTAGGGTTTTAGGCTACAACTAAGTTCCCAAATAACAGATTGAATCATGTCCACAAGCAATTATTCCAAACACTCATCAATACGAGTTCGTTGAAAATTTGAAAGCTCAAACTAGGCTTTCCTAACTCGTAGATGGTCTTAGCGAATCCAAAGCTTCAACACAATAATTCACTCAATAATACATTCAAAAATAAGCTAAGGACTCACCACAAGCAATCAAAAGAAACATAAGCCTAAACTAAGTTCTCAAGTAACCGAAACCTTTAACATAGCAAACTTTAAATTCGAATATCTCAAACTAACTCAGTTTTTTTTGCCTAAAACCAATTCCTTTCATCTTATAATTCACCTACGACTAATTCTCAACCTTCAATCAATGCTAAACTACTCAATTTATGGTATCGACTTTTTTGACATGCTTATGGCTATTTTTCAAAAATTCATTAAAACTAAAGAAATCTTTAACGAAAATTCAAAGAAAGTTTAGAAACCTCTTAATCCTATCAAAACCTAATGATTAAACACTTTGAAATCACATTTTTACTCAAAAATCTAAAAGTCACCATTAACAACTCTGCTTATTGCTTTTATTTAAAACATGAAATTTAATAAATCAAAACTCAGTTTCAAAGGCCAATTAAGATTAAAAACTAATAAAAAAGTGAATGGTTACCTTTGATAAAAGAATAAACGAGTTTTTGGTGCAAATCCAAGAAACCCTCAAGTTTAGAAGATGAAGGAATTAATGGAATTTTTGGGTGTTTTGTTGAAGTACTATGAAGATTAAAGTCTTGGGTGATGATGGAAATCAAAAGAATGAAGATTTAACAAAGAAAATCGAAGGTGGGAGATTGAAAGAGCAAAGGGATGGCACAAGCAAGCAAAGAAGATAAAATAATGTGAAAACAAGCTGTAGGTCGGGGTTTTAAGATTCAACTTTAACATTTGGTAAAATTGCAGCATAAATGCTCACAATCTTAACCCTGTTACAAATAAATCATTTTTTTCTAACATTAAAGGTTTCTAGAACACTTTATCAAAAATTGATTTAATTTTCTAAAAATCATAATCGAAAGCATTACTGATATACCATTTCATAAAATTTTGAACACTCTAAGGCTAAAATTCCTAAATTACCCCTAAAACTCCTAGGACCTAGTTTAGTGTAACTCCCCTAACCCGTATCCATCGCCAAAATAGGGTTACAGAGCATTACCAGATAGACAGATCAGACAGATAAAATTTCAAATATTTCATAACATACATGTTAGAAACCAATCATAATCATGCATATTGTTCCTAATACGAGCCCTCGAGGCCCAAAATGCACCCTAGAAACAAATCCTGACTAAATTGGAAACCCAGAAAAGATTTCAGAAACATTTACAATTTTCAAAGATGCAGGGGTCACACAGACGTGTGACTCACACAGCCAAGAGACACGCCCGTGTCTTAGGCCGTGTGGGCATTCGAAATAGGGACACACGACCGTGTCCCAACTCGTGTCTATGCCCATGTAACTCATTGACCTGTGCCACACGACCAAGCCACATGCCCGTGTGCTAGGCCGTGTGAGCATACTGACTTGCACTCTTTAAAAGATACAGAGGACACACAGCCGTGTCACCTGGCCGTGTGTCACACCCGGCTGAGACATACGCCCGTATCTTCACCTGTGTGGACTTAAATAGACCATTTTCCCAACCATATTTCTTACCCAAAAATGACATCAACCTATTCCCAAAAATGCACATATATGCTATCTATAATCAAGCATCCCAAAACAAACATGAGCAAGCTTTAAACATGTACTATAATCACATACAACCAATATGCCCTTAGGCACCTCAAATGACCATTTAAAAACATGTCAACCATGTATCCAAACTTACCTAAATGACCAAATACATATATGCATAATTGTACTAAACACAAGCCTAATAAGTGGCCAATCTCAACAAAACACTTATATGCCAACATTGGCCAAATTAACCTATACATGCCATTATAACTTAAATTAAATAATCGAAAGTACCAAAAGAGCTGATGGATAGTGTGATATAGCTTCGACAAGCTTCCAACCCGAACGAGCTTCTGAATCACTATAAAACACGAAAAATAACATAAAGGAAGCATTTAAGCTTAGTAAGTTCGTGTAACATGGAATTTAACTAACCATTTTTTCATATTTAAGGTAAGTAAACCAAAGCATATCTCAACTCAATTTGGCCATGTAATACCCCAAAAAAAATTTACTACAGTAAGAAAGTAAGATAATATTCTTGATATAGTAAAATAAGGAAATAAAGTGATAAAAAAGGGTAATTTTGAGTTATGTCAACATTGAGAAGTATATTATGACATATTAATTCAAGAAAGGATTAAATCGCAAAAGTGAGAAAAGTTTTGTGGCCCAAGAGTAAATACTCAAAATTTAAGGGGTTAAAGTGTAAATATGAAAAAGTTAAAGGACCAATAGTTCAAATATTTTAAGGATAGAATAATCTAGAAACCAAGGAAAATGGATGAATTAGGACCAAATTGAAAAGGTGAAGAATTTTGAGGGACTAAATCGTAATTTTACCAAATTAAATGATGACTCAAGGATGGAATTTTAAAAGAACATAAAGGGCAAAATTGTCAATTAGAAGAGAGAGAAAAATCTAGAAGGCAATGATGATGTTGGTGATATTTTAGATTAATTAATTAAATAAATATTAGTTTATTAATATTTTAATTTGATTTTTAAATGATATTTTATTATTTTATTATTAATTTATTTGGTATATATACATGTGGAAAGAAAGATGAAAAGCAACCAACCCGTCATCTTCCATGCAGCTAACGTGAGGAGAAGAGAGAAAGAAGGAAAGTTTTGCTTTCTTTACAATTTGGTCTTTCCTCCAAAAACTTACCATTTTCACCTAGAAATCAAAAGAATTTCCATATCCATCAAGAGAGAAAGATAACAAGGAGACTATGGGGAGCTAGAATATCAAGTTGGATTCAAGAAATTGAAGCTGGAGGAGAGAGAAAATCAAGTTAAAGATTGAAATCAATAGGACAAGGTAAGAACATTGAGATTTCAATATATTTTTAAGTTTGATATTATTGAAATAACATGGAAAAGATGTTATAGTAGAGTTTTCTTATATAAAGTCTTATGTTCTTGATATATTAGTGAAGAGAAATAAGTGAAAGTGATGGGAAATATTATAGAGAAAGGGAATAAGGAAGTTATAAACTTAGTAATTAACATTTTGCACTAAAACAGTTTTGGACAGCAGCAGTAGGTTAAATTTGAAAAATCACCATAAATTGTGGAAATGAAACTAGAGGATGAAAAAAATATGGAATTAAATCTTACTGAGTCTAGTTTCTCATAGAAGAAACGGTGTAAGTAATGGAATTGTAAATCATGAGATATAACAGATTTTGTGAGACAAGGTCAGAATGATTTCGGGTTCCCCTGTTCTGACTTTGGAAAATCGTAAAAAATTGTAAAAAAATAATTATGGGTAATAATTTATATTTTTAAAATCCTTAAATAGAATATTTTCAATATAAATAAATAGAAATATCATCCAAATTTTTTACAAGGAGATAATTAAGTTTTAGTGAAGAAGGGTCGGAACTGTCAAACAGCAGAACAGAGGTGAATTTAAAGAATAAACTGTATTTATTGGCTAAACCAAAAATTATGAAAATTTTATGGTAAGAATATATGTGAGTCTAGTTTCAAATAAAATTAACGGATCTCAATTTGGAGTTTTTTAACTTAATATATAAATAATTTAGTGACTATAACTCAAGTGGACAGCTTTGAATGAATATATAAATAAATGGTGAAATTATAGATAATGTTACTTATAAGCACGTTATATACATTAAGGATGTGGAATGGAGAGGAGGAGGATGAAAATATATGATTATTCAACTAGCATGACTTTTCATTAAAAATGACCAATTTACATGTTTTAGGTCCAGGGACTAAATTGAACAAATGTGAAACTTTAAGGGTAAATTTGTAAAAATATCAAAAAGTGACCAAATTGCATGAAATGAATTGTTTTATTAGTTAAATTAGTAAATTGAATGAAATATTAATTTAGATCAAGATTGGGTGGAAATTCGAGAAAAATAGAAATTTTCCAAAATGTCCCTGAATTTTGCTATTTCTGCAATTTAGCCTGGTAAGTTCGTATGAACTATATTTTGTATAATTTTAAAAGAAGTGAATGCTATTTAGTAATGAATATTATATATATGTGTGTGTTTTATTATTGGAATTGAATTATTATTGGTAATAGGTATAATTATTAGATGTTTTGAAATGATTATCGGAAGCTCAATTGGGTTGGAAGCTTGTTGGAGATATATCACAATATCCATTGGTTCTATTGGTAATTTTGGATGATTTGATTCTGGTTATAATGACTTGTATAAGTTAAATTGGTTAATGTTAGCTCATAAATGTTTTGATTTTGATTGGTTATAAATATGAATGCTTGATGAAATGAAATGTCTGAAAATTAATTTGTAAACTCCGGTAATGCTCTATAACCCTATTCTGGAGAAGGATACGGGTTAGGGATGTTACAGGCCAAAAGTCTACCACATATTCATCAACCATGTTAGGCATGTAATTCATATAAAAACTGAGAATCACGTATGAGTCCAATAACTATTGAAACTCTATATACATGTAACATCTATACCATGTATCCATATATCATATACAAACCATTTCCATGGAATTCATGTAAATACTTGTACTAGTTCGTATTGAACTCATGTAAAATCATAATAGAACTGTGCCCGTTGAACCACAACAATACGCAGGTAGTACACACGAGGTGTACTGAACTGTAATCCATCAATTCATATACTTGTGTGCTAATACGAGCTGTAAACGGTAAGATCCTCTGAGTTGAATAGTAGTAAGATCCTCCGAGCTGAATAATGGTAAGCTTATAAGAGCTGAAATCAGTAACCCTAATTACATGTCATTTATATCCTACGAATTCTTAAGGTTCAAACGGGGCTCAGTAATCGTCGTATGTCGTCAGATATGCAATCGGTATTCATATATGATGATAATGCAAATAACATATATCTAATTCAAACAAAGCATATAATTACATAATTTAGTTACACAAACTTACCTCGACAAGTGTTCGTAGATACGGAGGTGACTAATCTGAGATTTTCTCTTTGCCTCGATCTAACTCCGTACGAGGTCTAACCGGATCTATACGAATGAATTGAACTCAATTCAATATAATGCATATACAATTTAGTCCAACACACATTTTTGGCAAAATTCCAATTTTCCCCTATACTTTTAATTCTTTGTAATTTAGTCCCTAGGCTCAGAAAATGAAATTCATTCAATTTCATCCCTACCCAGGCCTAGCGAAACTATATACATGCTTATAGAAACCCACATATTTCACAAATTCATAATTTTAACCCACAATTTATCATACTTTTCAATTTAATCCTTATTTCATTTTCTACCATTAAACTTCAAAACCCTAACATATTCATCAATGGAAAAACTCAAATACTTTAACTATTTTGCAAATTAGTCCCTGGGTTAGCTAGATTAAGCTACAACGGTTCCAGAAACATAGAAATCATTAAAAACGGGACAAAAATCACTTTTTTTATTGGATTTTGAAGCTTGGTCGAACCCTAGCTCTATTTTCTCCAAGTAGAATCGATTCGTGGTGTATTTTGAAGAAGATGAACATAATAAAATTGTTTTGTTTTATTAATATATCATTTAATTACCTATTTACTTAATTAACCTTCATAATTAATTCAAATTTCAAAATTGCCAAGTCATTATCACCCACTAACATATTAATGGGCTATTTACCATATAAGGACCTGTATTTTAAAGTTCCATAGCTATTTAATACCTTTAGCTATTAGAACTCAACTTTTACACTTTATGCGATTTAGTCCTTTTTAGGCTATTTTACCAAACTGACCCAAAAAAATTGATATTTACAAAAATGACCCAGGTTTAAAAAGAATCACCAAAATAGCTTGAAATGAACAGTAAAAAGGGGTTTTGGCCTGTCAATGGTCGGCACCACCTGGTATTTTGGACCCATGATTGCCTAATGATTGTGCCAGACTTTAAAAAATTAAATTTTTTTGTTCTGACCTATTAATGGCCGACACCAGTGTATTTTTTTTAAATCGTATCATACTAATATACAAAAATTTAAAAAACAAAAAAAAAACTTTTTGGGGTGCTGGCCTGTCAATGGCTGGCACCAGTATACGAAAACTTTTTTTTCGAGTGCTGCCTTGTCAATGGCCGCCACCAGTATATGAAAAAAAAATTTTTTTTGGTGCTGGCCTGTTAATGGTCGACACCACCAATACGAAAATTTTTTTTTTGGGTGTTGGCCTGTCAATGGCCGGCACCAGCAGTACGAAAATTATTTTTTGTGCTGGCTTCTCAATGGTCGGCACCACCAGTATGAAAAAACAGTTTTTTTGGGTGCTAGCAGTACGAAATTTTTTTTTTGTGTTGGCCTGTCAATGGCCGGCACTAGCATACGAAAAAAAAAATTTGGTGCTGGCCATTTATCAAATATATTTAGGTATTTTATCTTCCATTTTGTTTGGTTTGAATTTTTTTCCTTTGTTTAGAAGAAAGCAAAATTTTTTTAAAATGAGTTCCCAAATGTTTTTTGTTTATGTCCATTTCGATGGAGAACTGATAAATACAACTGAAGAAGGCTGTGTATTTTGAAGCCGAAAAAAATAGGAATGAGATTCAACAAACGAATTTCGCTGTCGAATTTAAAACGAAAAATCAGTACAAAGATAGCAACTCGTTGCGAAAAGTAAATGTTGAGACTGTTTTACAAATTTTTGGTTTCAACTGATCCACTAAAGTTCTCAGAAATGGAGCTTGAAGATGATGATGATTTAGGAACAATGATAGTAATTTATTGCCCCCTTGAGATAGAAAATCCCAGCCCGGTTGAGTTGTTCGCGGAGATAGCTGAACCAGATCCCATTCAAGTGGTAATTCTAGCAAGCCAGCGCTTTGGAATTGATTTTGATCTTAACGTCTCTTGGGAAGATCAGTCGGGTTTTGGACGGTCAATGCCAACTCTCGAAAATCCAAACACTGGTGGATGTTCGTACAACACCCTAGACTCGTGTCCTCATCTAGAGATCCATCCAGAGGTGTTGGCCACCATAAAAGATAGTGATGAAGGGTCCGATAATGATGATTAGCCCCACCGTGATCCAACGATGATTTTAGTGACCCCGATTTAGATGACATCCCTGAAGACATAGACGAGGAAGGTTCGGTAGAGGGTGAAAATGCGAACCCCCATTTAGCTGGAAACACGGGCCCTGGTATAGTTATAAGAAATAATGCAGGGTCCTTCATGACCAATGTGGATCCTGATGCGGCTCTTACACGCGAGTTCCTGAAATATGCAAATATTGTGCCGGCTCACCTAGTTGACAATGAATTCGATGAAGAAGAGTTGTTTGTAGGACAACAATTTGATAACAAAAAAGACTATTTATATGCTATAAAACAACTTAGGTTGAAGTTAGGTGTGGATTATAAAGTAACGCAGTCTTTGTATGCAGGAGAATGTTGGAAAGCGTCGAATGATTGTAAATGGCGTGTCCGAGCCACGTTAATGCAGCAGAAACAGATGTAGATGATAAGGAAACTGGAAGGTCAACACACATGCACGTCCGCTCGTATGTCACAAGACCATGAAAAGTTAGATGCAAAAACTATACGCCCACCATTCAAGTGTCGATCCTTATTGCGGATATGCAAGCTAGATTCAAGTACAAAGTGTCGTACCGAAAGGCATGGTGGGAAAAGAAAATGGCGATGTGAGAGTTGTATGGTGACTAGGATGCGTCATACAACGAGCTTCAAGGGTGGATAGCTAGGATTGAGGAGTATGTACCGGGGACAGTGACTGATTTGCAAACACTGCCGTATAAAGGCCCTGACGAGGAGATACAACCAAGGAAACAAGTTTTTCACTGATTGTTTTGGACGTTCGAGCCGTGTGCTAGGGCCTTCCCTCAGTGCAAGCCGATGGTGTAGGTGGAGGGGACATGGTTGTATGGCAAATACACGTAAATCCTCCTGATTGATGTTGCATAAGACGACAATCGAAATGTAATTCCGATCGCTTTCGCCATTGTGGAGCGTGAGTGCTTCGAGTCTTGGGAATTTTTCCTCACAAATATGTGGAGGCACGTTGTCAGAGAAGACAACATTTGCCTTATATCAGATAGATCGAAAGGATTACTTGCTGCGATAAGGCGACCAAGGGTTCTGTGGAGGTCTGTTTATTGCATCCGGTACATCGCGGCAAACTTTCATAGAGATTATAAGAATAAAGATTGGAAGAAAGAACTCGTGAACATGGGTAAAAAATATTGTTTGTATTTATTTCAAAAATTACTTATCAAATTTTTTGTTGTTTTTAAATTGGTGATTTCAAATTAAATAATCAGCCCATGAGTTAGAACCGAGAAGATTCAGGCAGAGGTTCGCAAGGCTTGAATCTCAGATGTCATCTTTACCAACAAATCTCCGGACATGGTTGGGCAGCATGGAGAACTGGCAATAGACTCAAAGTTATGATGAGGGGTTTCGGTATGTGCAGATGACGACTAACCTGGTAGAGGCAGTCAACTCTGTATTGAGGCACACACGCCATATCCCGATTTCTGCTGTATTCTCTGCAACATTCTATAGGTTGGTGACATTGATGCCTAAGATGGGGTTGAGACAAGCTAAGCAGATCGGGGCCGGACACGTGTACGTAGAGGCCGTCTGAAAGGCCATGGCGGTAAATAGTCGAAGGGCACAAACAATGAATGCAGAATTGTATTCGCGCGACTTGGAGACTTTTCGAGTTCAGGAGTACATCGACCGTCGTTCGAGTCTTCCACCTAGGTCGTACGCAGTTGATCTGGGAAACAGGCAATGAGAGTGCGGGATATTTCAGACTCTTCGATATCTGTGTGCGCATGTTCATGCAGCATGTGTAAGAGCAAACTTAAATGTTGACCAATTCATAGACGAGATCTACAAATTGCAATGCACATTACGTATATGAGGGAACAAATTTCCTGTAATGCCCGATGTCTCAAACTGGGAAGTTCCACCGCCTGCTATCAAGATGGTGCCTTACCGTAGTCTCCGCAGACATCCTAAAGGTCGACCACAATCGACGAGAATTCGAAATGACATGGATATTAGGGAAACGGGTGAACCCAAACTGTGCACTGTGTGTCGAACATCCGGACACAACGGATCAACATGCCCACATCGTGTCTACGTTTCTGGTCAATCGTCCCATAATGATGGACTCCAAGATGACGAGTGATATATTATTGAGCACATGTTCTTGTAAAAATATTGTAAATATTTAAAACATTAGATAATTTAAATGTAATGAGAAAAAAGTTGAAAGTAAATTAATTTTAAATGAAATGAGGGAAAATTTTAATTTAAATGAGGAGAAAAAAATTTGAATTGAAAAGAGAAAATTTAAATGAAATGCGGAAAAAGTTAAATTTAAATTAAAAATAATATAAATGAATTGAGAAAAAATAAATTGAAATTGAAAAAAAATATATATTTTAAATGAAATGAAAGGGAAATGGTAATAGAAATGAAATTAGAATGAAATGAAATAAAAATAAAATGAAATGAAAAAAAAGGGTTGAAATGACCCATCTGCGTCAGGCTTGTGTTAGGCCTGTGTCACTGGCCAACCTAGCCTTCCAATGGCTATCCTTACACTTTTTTTTTTTTGGCCATTTTTTTGGCCTTCAAAATTGAAATAACTGTTATCAAGCCTGATAAATGTAGTGTCAGGCTCAAAAAAACCCAAAAAAATGAAATCAGATATTTTTTAATAAATTTAAAATTTAAATTGACAAAAGTAATAAATAAATGAAAATATTTAAATAAAATAAAAAATAAAAAATAAAATTAGATTTATTTTAACAAATTTAATTTATCTAAATGGGGTGTCAAGCCTAAAAAACCCCAAAAAATGAAATTAGCTTTTTTTTAAGTTTAAATTTAAATTGACAAAAATAAAATATAAAAAATTTAAAAATGGATGAAAAAACTTAAATTACCTGATATTAGGAAAATTTAAATGAAACTAAAATAAAAAGTAATGATATTAAAATAAATTTTGAATGGAAAAAAAAGGGTTGAAATGACTCATTTGCGTCAGGCTTATGTCAGGCCTGTGTCACTGGCCAATTTGGCCTTCCAATGGCCGGTGTTACTCTTGCTTTTTTGGCCATTTTTTTTGCCTTCAAAATTGAAATAACTGTTATCAGGCCTGATAAATGTGGCGTTAGGCTAAAAAAACCCAAAAAATGAAATCAGATAATTTTTTTAATAAATTTAAAATTTAAATTGACAAAATAATAAATAAATGAAAATATTCAAATATAATATTAAATGAAAAAAATGAAATTAGATTTATTTTAACAAATTTAATTTATCTAAATGGGGTGTCAGGCCTAAAAAACCCCCCAAAAAATGAAATTAGCTTTTTTTTAGAAAAATTTTAAATTTAAATTGACAAAAATAAAATATAAAAAATTTAAAAAATAGATGAAAAAAATTAAATTACCTTGATATTAGGAAAATTTAAATGAAACTAAAATAAAAAGTAATGATATTAAAATAAATTTTGAATGAAAAGAAAAAAAAAAAGGGTTGAAATGACCCATCTGCGTCAGGCCTGTGTCACTAGCCAATTTGGCCTTCCAATGGCCGGCCTTACACCTTTTTTTTTTTGGCCATTTTTTCTTTCCAATTTTTCCCTTCAGCCAAATGGTCCCCCACTATAAATAGGCAACTCCGACGACCATCGCGGTTCACCCTCAGCCACTGTTGACGACTGCCAGTCATTCCATGGATCCTAATCCGAATGTTCTTTTAAATGACAACGACCACATTGCAAGTAATGTGCATAAGGTAAACGAGAAATAAAATGTCTAATTTAATTTTTAATATTCTTTTAAGTTATTTTTAAAACGAGAAATATAACATTATATATTTACTATAAACGCAGGATTTGCACAGAATTTTGAGACCTTGGTTGCATGATCCCAGTTATTTTCCCGATCGAAGTGTTATACCATATTTGAATGTCGCGGGTTTTGGGGTGGCTGCGTACATTAAGATATCTGAGCTACAGGCCGATTTAATATCGAAATTAGTTGAAAGATGGTGCCCGGAGACACATACGTTCCACCTCCCATGTGGGGAGGTAAATATTACATTGCAAGACGTAACAGTCCAACTAGGGCTATCTATAAACGGTGAAGCAGTGACCGGGCTTGGAAGAGTGCCCGATCCGTAGGGCACTTGCGAGCGGTTACTTGGAAGGGTGCCCTCGAACAATGAGGAAGGACGATTAACATATATTAAATTTACTTGGTTAAAAGAAAACTTCTAGCATCTTCCGAGCAGTCCAACGCAGATGGACATTATCTACGCTGTAAGAGCGTTCATTCTTCAACTTATAGGTGGGATACTTTTGGTGGACGTCAATCAAAATAAAGTCTCAATGATATATCTCCCCTTATTAGAGGATCTCGAGCTTACCGAAAGATTTAGTTGGGGCTCTGCAGTGTTGCCATGCTTATACCGCGAGCTTTGTCGAGTGACAAAGCCGTCTACAAAACAATGGGCGGTTGCTGCCTTCTATTGCAGTCTTAGGCATTATACCGAATGCCATTTCTGGCATTAGTGAGTCACCAACCGTATGTCTGGCCACTCGTTAATGGGTAAATATGTAGAATAAATTTTGCCATCTATTTTTCTGTTGTATACTATAAGATACTTATTTTTTGCATGGGAAAATAATTTGATAATTTTTCTTTTTTTAGATGGGCAACTGTACCAAGAATCGGGCGATCGTTCACCGTACCTATGTACCGTATGATGATAGAGAGTCATTCCGGGGATGGCATAAAATACGATTTCGAATATTTCTTTTTTAATACAATAATTGCACAAGAAAAAAATAACGTGCTGTCTTTATTTTGCAGTTTATATGGATGCCATATAATGAGGAAGATATCACGACGCTCATACCATCATGGGTTATCGAGCATCAACAGCTGTTCGTGTCAAATGTGCCATTGATTCATTTTCATATGGTGAAGTGACACGATGGAGGTTGGGTTTTGAGGTAGTTTGGTTGCGCACAACCTATCTCCAACCCTCCCTTCGACATCAAAGAAGTCTATGGAATGGATAAAAAGGGTTCGGTCGGGATGCTTTAAATTGGGCGCAAAAACATGAACCGTATATCTTTCTGTGGAATCAGCGACATTTGATGCGCCCTCCCTTGTATATCTTAGAGGGAGGGTACTCTCCTACGCCCGAGTATGCAGCATGGTATATGGTATATGGCACATGCTGATCTAAAGAGATGCGCAACCTGAATCTTCTCGATGGAAACCAAGGAACGTACAATCGTGTAGTAACTGAGTTCTGCCATTCGGGAACATTGATTTCGATACTTCCTCGAACCCCGATCTCGAGGCCCAATAGGAAGCATCCTGCTCATCATGACACAACATGGATCCGAATCCGCTGCATGAAATTCCTCCACTGTTTGAAGATATTTTTGGTGACGACCTCGAGCCTCAACATTCGACACGACCCGGATCATCCTCATACCACCCAGAGTTCCATCCCGAAGCACGTACACCCACCACTGAGGATACTTTTCCATCGGTACCTCCGGTCACGCAATACCAATTAACTCCCGATTATAGTGTATATGATTGTTCTACTACCTTTCTAAGTACACCGGATGGGACACCGGACGCCGAATCGGGCAATTATCAAAAGCCTCAGCAAGGTACACGGCATCGGAAACGAAGGCATCTGGACCATTACACGCTAGCACCGGGGACGTCCCCGGGATCGTGACAATTTTAATTTTTTTCTATTAATTTTTACTTTATTTTAAAATTATTCTGTAAATATTTCTTTTATTTTTAAATTTTTCTATATTTTAATATTAATTTAATTTCTCTAAAATAATTATTTGTTTGAATAAATGACTTCGTAATATTTAAAAAATAATAATTCAAATAAGTAATACTACACGACAAATTAAATTTACATACACAATAAAAAATAATTATTCTACAATATTAATCCAAAAAATATAAATTTCAAACAAAAATAATATGCACTATATTAAATTTAAACACCCAATGAACTACAAATAGATGGGTAAAATTAATACACGAAAATTTAATTTTCAAACTTTATATATTACAGATTAAATTAAATTTACATATAAAAAATACAAACGTTCTAAGAAATTATTACACGAAAATATAAAAATGAAACCTTAAATCCTAAACAACTATATTAAATTTATAGATATAAAAAAATAGAAACATCCTTAAGAAATAATACAATTATTTTCAATACTAGTTTCTTCACAATTAATCGTCTTCTGCTTGAATCAGGTCTATGTTGCATCAGTACTAGTTTCTTCACAATTAATCGTCTTCTGCTCTAGACCTTTTGTTCTTCCATTGTCCCATAAGATACCTTTGCATGGAGGCTCTACCAACTGGTTCCTACCACAACCTAGTTGCGGAATAAACACTATTGCACCATAGATAATGTCTATCTGCGTTAGACAACTCGATTAGCCATCTAAGGTGCAAATAATCATCCTACCCTTAATGGCATAACCTTTAGGGTGGACATGACAGTATATAATTCAACTCCATTAAAATATGACAGTATATAATTCAACCCCGAAATTTGATTGTACACTACGAAAAACTCCATATACAATCCACTCCAAAAAATCTCATTTGATAATATACTACAAAACACTCTCATTTTGATGGCTCTCTCAAAATTTTTTTTCTCATTCCATTTACACTATCAGAACCCAAACCACCCTCTATATATAAAGTTTGATGCCGGCCATTAGAAGGCTAGCACCTAAAATTTTTTTTCGTATACTGGTGCTGGGCATTGACATGCCAGCACCCAAAATTTTTTTCGTATTGTTGGTGTCGGCCATTGACAGGCCAGCAGCCCAAATTTTTTTTCGTACTGGTGGTGCCGGCCATTGACAGGCTAGCACACAAATTTTTTTTTCGTATTGTTGGTGCCGGCCATTGACAGGCCAGTACCTAATTTTTTTTTTGTACTGGTGGTGCTAGCCATTGACAGGCCAGCACCCAAATTTTTTTTCGTATACTGGTGCCGGCCATTAACAAGGCAGCACCCAAATTTTTTTTCGTATTCTGGTGTGGGCCATTGACAGGGCAGTACCTAATTTTTTTTTTGTTTTTATTTTTAAAATTTTTGTATATCAGTATGATATGATTTAAAAACAAATACACTGGTGCCGGCCATTGACAGGCCAGAACTAAAAAAATCAATTTTATAAAGCCTGACACAATCATCAGGCAATCATGGGTTCAAAATACCAGGTGGTGCCGGCCATTGATAGGCCAAAACCCCTTTTTACTGTTCATTTCGGGTTATTTTGATGATTGTTTTTAAACTTGGGTCATTTTTGTAAATATCTAATTTTTTTGGGTCAGTTTGGTAAAATAGCCTCCTTTTTATCAAATTGAACATATAAACGGTAAAATTTCTTAACGAAATTTTTATACGGTAATACTATCATGCTGTAGACCATAAAATAATAATAAAATAAATTTTTTGAATTTGGATTGGTAGTCTCGAAACCTCTGTTTTGATTTCACTAAAAAACGGGCTGTTACAACTCTCCCCCTAAAGGGATTTTTGTCCTCGAAAATCTTACCAGAAAAGAGGTTCGGATATTGCTTTCTCATAGCTTCCTCGGGTTCCCAGGTGGCTTCCTCTATTCTGTGTCATCGTCAGAGAACTTTCACTAAGCTATGTTTTTATTTCTTAATTATTTCACCTCTCGTGCCAATATTTTGATCAGTTCTTCACTATTCGTCAAATCAGGCTAAATCTCAACATCCGTCGGAGGGATAACATGTGAAGGGTCAGCTCGATACCGTCTAAACATAGACACGTGAAAGACATTGTGAATCCTCTCAAGCTCTGACGGTAAGTCTAATCGATATGCAACTGGTTCGATTCTTTCAGTAATCTCATACGGTCTGATAAATCGCGGACTCAGTTTTCCTTTGCGACCAAGCCAAAGAATTTTCTTCGAATACTCTATCGCTAACTTGGAACTCTATATCTTTGCGTTTAAGATCCGCATATGATTTCTTACGATTTGAAGCTACTTTCAAACTATATCGGATCACTTTTAGTTTTTCCTTAGTCTCACGAATCAAATCAACCCCGTGTATCTTTTTCTCACTGAGCTCAGTCAAATATAATGGAGTTTGGCATTTACGATCATATAATGCTTCATACGGTGCCATCTTTATGCTCGACTGAAAACTATTATTATAAGCGAATTTGTCCAACGGTGAATATTTCTCCCAGTTGCCTTCAAACTGTAGTACGCAACATCGAAGCATATCTTCGAGAATTTGAATCACACGCTCAGACTGACCATTGGTCTGAGGGTGAAATGAAGTGCTAAAATTCAACCGCGTACCCAAAGCTTCTTGTAACTTTCTCTAGAATCGTGATGTAAACTGCAGATCTCTATCTGAAATAATGGATACTGGCACCCCGTGTAATCTGACAATCTCAGAATAAAATGTACAGATCAGGGTTACAGAGCATTACCGAATATACAGATCAGATAGACAAAAATTTCAATCATTTCATAACATATATCATTCATGTCAGAAACCAATCATAATCATGCATATTGTTCCTAATACGAGCCCTCGAGCCCCAAAAACACCTTAGAAACAAATTGGGACTAAATTGGAAACTTAGAAAATATTTTAGAAACATTTACAATTTTCAAAGCTATAGGGGTCACACTGCCGTGTGACTCACATGGCCAAGAGACACCCCGTGTTTTAGGCCGTCTGGGCATTCAAAATAGGGACACATGGCCGTGTCCCAACCCGTATCCGTGCTCGTGTAACTCACTGACCTATTCCACATGGCCAAGCCACATGCCCGTGTGCTAGGCCATGTGAGCATACTGACTTGCACTCTTTAAAAGATACAAAGGACACACAGTCGTGTCACCTAACCCTATGTCACACACGGCTGAGACACACGCCCGTGTCTTTGTCCGTGTGGACGAAAATAGGCCATTTTCCTAGTCACATTTCTCACCCAAAAATGACATCAACCTACTCCCAAAAATGCACATATATGCTATCTATAATCAAGCATCCCAAAACAAACATAAGCAAGCTTTAAACATGTACTATAATCACATACAACCAATATGCCCTTAGGCACCTCAAATGAAAATTTAAAAACATGTCAACCATGTATCCAAACTTACCTAAATGACCAAATACATATATGCATAATTGTACAAAAATCTATCATGTAGATCACTTATCAAGCTCACCCATTTGGTACCAAATATACCATTCTAAACCAATTATCAATATACCTATAAGTTTTTCATAACAAATAACTAAATCACACCAAGATATATAACATATCTTATATGCATATTCAAACCACATTTTACTTTCCATCATTCAACCATATCAAACACACATTAAATATGATAAGGCCACATATATATACATCAAAATATACCAAACAAAAGCCAAATAAGTGGCTAATCTCCACAAAACACTTATATGCCAACATTGACCAAACTAACCTATACATGCCATTGTAACTAAAATTAAATAACCAAAAGTACCAAAAGAGCCGATGGATAGTGTGATATAGCTTCGACAAGCTTTCAACCTGAACGAGCTTCTGAATCACTACAAAACACGAAAAATAACACAGTGTAAGCATTTAAGCTTAGTAAGTTTGTATAACATAGAATTTAACTTACCATTTTGTCATATTTAAGGTAAGTAAACGAAAACATATCTCAACTCAATTTGGCCAAAAGCCTATCACATATTCATCAACCATGTTAGCCATGTAATTCATATAAAAATCAAGAATCACGTATGAGTTCAACAACTATTCAAACTCCATATACATTTAACATTGATACCATTTATTCATATATCATATACAAACCATTTCCATATAATTCATGTAAATACTTGTACTAGTTTGTATCGAACTCATATAAACTCGTAACAGAACTGTGCCTATTGAACCACTAAGAATATCGTTGGATATGCGGGTAGTACACACGAGGTGTACTGGACAGTAATTCGTCAATTCATGTACATGTATGCTTATACGAGCTGAATAACGGTAAGCTCCTCCGAGTTGAATAACGGTAAGCTCATATGAGCTAAGTATTGGTAATCTCATAAGAGCTGAAATCGGTAACCCTAATGACATGTAATTTGTATCCTACGAATTCTTAAGGTTCAAACGGGGCTCGATAATCGTCATATATCATTGGATATGCGATCGATATTCATATATAATGATAATGCAAATAAAATACATCTAATTCAAACAAAGCATATAATTACATAATTTAATTACACGAACTTACCTCGACGAGTGTTCGTAAATACGGAGGCGACTAATATGAGATTTTCTCTTTGCCTCGATCTAACTCCGTACGAGGTCTAACCGGATCTTTACAAATGAATTTAACTCAATTCAATATAATTCATATACAATTTAGTCCAACACACATTTTTGGAACAATTCTATTTTGCCCTATACTTTAAATTCTTTATAATTTAGTCCCTAGGCTCGGAAAATGAAATTCATTCAATTTTATCCCTACCCAAGCCTAGCCGAACTATATGCATGCTTATATTAGCCCACATATTTCAAAAATTTAGAAATTTACCCCACAATTTATCAAAATTTTCAATTTAATCCCTATTTGGCAATTTCACTAAAAATTCCTTTACAAAAGTTTATCCAACAACAATCATTCATTTTCTACCATTAACATTCAAAAACCTAACATATTCATCAATGGAAAACTCAAATACTTTAACATTTTTGCAAATTAGTACCCGGGCTAGCTAGATTAAGCTACTAGAAACATAGAAATCATTAAAAACGGGACAAAAATCACTTACCAATTGGATTTTGAAGCTTGGCCGAACCCTAGCTCTATTTTCTCCAAGTATAATCAGTTTGTGGTGTATTTTGAAGAAGATGAACATAATAAAATTGTTTTGTTTTATTAATATATCATTTAATTACCTATTTACTTAATTAACCTTTATAATTAATTCAAATTACAAAATTGCCAAGTCATTATCACCCATTAACATATTAATGGGCTATTTACCATATAAGGACCTCTATTTTAAAGTTCCATAGCTATTTAATACCTTTAGCTATTAGAACTCGACTTTTGCACTTTACGCGATTTAGTCCTTTTATCAAATTGAACATGCAAACGGTAAAATTTCTTAATAAAATTTTTATACAATAATACTATCATGCTGTAAACCATAAAATAATAATAAAATAAATTTTATGACTTTGAATTTGTGGTCCCTAAACCACTATTTTGATTTCACTAGAAAACAGGCTATTACATTTGAGGTGTTACAATTCTCCCTCTCTAAAAAGAATTTCGTCCTCGAAATTTACTTGAGCTAAATAAATACAGATATTGTTGTCTCATCGTATATTCAGCTTCGCAAGTAGCCTCTTCTGTCTTGTGATTGCGGACAAAACCTTAACCAATGGAACCTTTTTATTACGTAAAACTTTCTCTTCATCAGCTAAAATCTCAACTAGTTCTTCCTCATAAGGAAGAACAGTTCAAACATCAATGTCCTCTACTGGTACAATATATGACGGATCTGAATGATACTTCTGCAATATCAACACATGGAAAAATTCATGAATTTTCTCAAGTTCTGGCAACAACTTGAGACGATAAGCTACTGAACCAATCCTCTCAATAACTTCATAAGGTCCAACATATATTGGACTCAGTTTACCTTTCCTTCCAAATCTTAAAACTTTCTTCCATGATGTAACCTACAAGAACACCTTATCTCCAACTTGAAACTCAATATCTTGATGTTTCAAATCCGTATAAGATTTCTACCTATGGGGCGCTGCTTTCAAATGATCACGAATCAATTTCTCATTTTCTTCAGTCTCACGAACTAAATCCGGTCCAACAACTTGCTTTTCATCCAATTATGTCCAACATACAGGAGTTCTACACTTCCTTCAATACAACGCCTCAAATGGTGCCATACAAATACTCGCTTGAAAACTATTGTTGTAAGCGAACTCTACCAAGGGCAAATATTGTTCCCAACTACCACTAAACTTGATCACATTGTTTCACAACATATCCTTCAAAACTTGAATTACCCTCTCTGACTAACAATTAGTTTGAGGATGATAATTTGTACTAAAACTAAGCTTTGACCCCAAAGCATTTTGCAAGCTCTTCCAAAACCTCAAAGTAAAACGCGGATCACTATCAGAAATAATAGAAACTGGAACTCTATGCAAACGAACAATTTCAACGATATACAACTTTGCTAACTTCTCCAAAGAATAATTGGTATGCACAGCCAATAAATGCGCACTCTTCAAAAACTGATAAACTATAATCCACACTGAATCCTTATTTGATGGAGTTAAAGGCAAAACTGAAACAAAATTCATAGTAATCCTTTCCCACTTCCATTCAGGAATCAAATTGGTTGCAACAACCCCAAAGGAAACTGATGTTCGACTTTCACCTTTTGACAAACCAAACATCGAGTCACAAAATCCGTAACATCATGCTTCAAACCAGGCCACCAATAAACCTCTCTAAGATCATGATAAAATTTACCACTACCAAGATGCATAGTGTAAGGGATACTATGTGTCTCATTAAGGATCGCTTGCTTCAAATCCACATCATGCGGCACACACAACCTACCTCGAAAATTCAAGATACCATCCTCAAATCTGTACTAAAACTAAGCTTCAGCCCCAAACCTTGTTCCACTTGTTGAATTCTCTTTAGCAACTCCTTATCTAATGGCTGGTTCACTTTAAAATGTTGCGACAAAGTTGGCCTCACTTGAAGTTTAGCCAATAAACCACCATCACTAGCTAAACTCAAGCACACAAACATAACTTTGAATTTCGACATCGACTTCCTACTCAAAGCATCAACAACAACATTTGCTTTGCCTGGATGATACTCTATCACACAATCATAATCCTTTAACAACTTTATGCAACGTCTTTGTCTTAAATTAAACTTCTTTTGGGTGAGGAGATACTTAAGGCTCTTATGATCCGTATAAATTTCTCTCCATACAAATAATGGCGCCAAACCTTAAGCACAAAAACCATATCAACTAACATCAAATCATGAGTAGGATAATTGCACTCATGTGGCTTCAACTGTCTCAAAGCATAAACCACAACTTTACCCCCTTGGACCAACACACAACCAAGACCCAAATACAAAGCATCACTATAAACCACAAAATTTTTTCCAGGTTCTAGTTGAAACAACACAGGTGCCTTAGTCAAAACTGGCTTAAGCTGTTCAAAATTTTTCTGCCTTTCATCAGTCCATTCAAACACCACATCTTTCTGAGGTAGTCTTGTTAAGGGTGCAAAAATAAGAGAAAAACCTTCAAAAAATCTACCGTAATAGCCAACCAAACCCAGAAACTCCTAACTTCGGTAACACTCCTGAGCGAATTCCACTCTAAGATCACCTCAATCTTTTCTGGATCCACTCGAATCCCTTCTGTTGATACAACATGACCTAAGAACGCCACTTCCTTAAGCCAGAATTCACACTTACTCAACTTCGAATACAACTGCTTATCTCATAGAATTTGCAAAACAGCCCTTAAATGCTCGTTGTGATCCTCCCTAGAACGAGAATACACCAAAATATCATCTATAAAGATAACCACAAATTGATCTAAGTATGAATGGAATACTCGGTTCATCAAATCCATGAACGCAGTAAGGGCATTAGTCAATCCAAACGGCATCACCAAAAACTCATAGTGCCCATACCGAGTCTTTAAAGCAGTTTTCAACACATCATACTTCTTCACCTTCAATTGATAATACCCATATCTAAGATCAATCTTTGAAAACACTGTTGTACCATGGAACTGATCAAACAAGCCATTAATTCGAGGCAAGGGATACTTATTCTTAATAGTTGATCTGTTGTGATTAGTTGTAGCAGATTAAACTAGTTTTCACATTTAAGGAGCTTGAATATAAGCATTTTCATTATGTTTTAATTAAGTTTCTTTAGTTTTATTTACATTCAATAAAATGTGCATATTGAGTCTTTTATTAACCTTAAGGTTCAAATGAGGCCTAAGTGAGAGCTAACATACTTTGTAAGTTTGTAGGAGACCATTAGAAGGCATTTTGGGTCAATACTGGACGCTATTTCACAACAAGAGAGTAGAATAGAGAAAGTGAGAAGCTACCTTTAATGTCGTGACACAGGCTGAGGGTGTCGTAACATACCCCTAAAGACGACTGCAAAGGAGTAGTCTGGCTGTTATGTCATGATGCAGGTCCTCGTGTTTCGCAACATCGACTTCGTGACGAGAATAAAAAATAGGGGCATTTTGGTCTTCATAATTAAACTTAAAGCTCAGGAACGTTAGCTAACCTAGGGTTAAGGACGACGACTACCTGAAAGTTATAAATAGGCTCCTTTGGCACACATTATGGAGACATTCCATTAGCTTAGATTCTCTTTTTAGGTTTAAGTTTTTTTTCTTACTTCCTTCAGGTTTTCATAGTTTTAGTTTATTTGTTTTGTTTTCTCTTTCAAGATTTCTGACTTATAAAGGATATAAATTGTTGTAGATTTGTGCTTATTATCAATATCAATCAGGATTTTCTTAAACTTCATATTTTAATCCATTCTCTATAATTAACTTTTTCATCTATTTCATGTTGTTTATGAAAGCCATGAGGAAGTAATCCTTCTATAGGGGATTAGCGAGTGGAAGCATGATCTCTTAACTATTTTATAGGGTTACTCAACTGATCAATTATTTGGGAAAGGAAGAACATGAAACAAACCCTAGGCCTGACAACCCCGGGAAGTAACCAAGGTGGAAATTAACCAAAAATTGTTATTGCGTATTTGTGAACACCTTTACCCCAAGCTAGTCTAGACTGTGAGGTCAGAAGATACGTAATCCTTGCTGACTCGCTATATTAGTGGAAGATCAGAAGATACTACTAGGGCAGTGGCTAGTTGGTTGAGGAGGAACCTAAGATGACAGTTGATTGGGATTGCTGAAGCGAGCTAATCACCCATTTTCAGATTCGATTCACTTTATTCTTTATATCTCTTGAAATTTAATTCTTTTATGTTATTTTATTTAGCAAACCCTAAAATTATCTCTTATTTTAGTTCCATACTATAACTAACTTAAAGTATTAATTAGATCTTTAATTGTTTAGGTTAAGATTGATTTAGTACTCGCCTCCCTTGGGTACAATCCTCAGGGTACTTACCTATTTAATTGTAAAATTTATATTACAACTCGACCCGTATATTTGCGGATACCGCATCATAACTCTCTATTTTATTGTAGTATTCACACTCTGGACATTAGTACATCTGGAGGCGGTCAAGTTGTTGGCGCCATTGCCGAGGAGGCAATGTCACTAGGTTAATTTTAACTTTTTCAGTTCAAAGGAATAATTAAGAAATTTGTTGGTTATAGATACGATTTTGTTCCTTTTATTGCTACTAACATCTTTTTCTGGGTTTAGTGTACAACTCACAATAGGGGCATACCTATTGTAGCAACCACAAAGCTATAGAAAATAATCCAAAGGAATCACCGATAGTAGTAACGTACCACGTGACAATCTATTGTTCGACGATGCTGACGATAACGCCCTAGGAAACCTAGCAGCACCATAACTACTCGCAAATGTGCATATGGCTCGAAATGAGAGAACTCTAGGGGACTATGCCATACGAATTCTAGATTGATAATGCCTTTTCTTAGTTAGACTCGCAGGCTCCAAGATCGATCACGACTTGGGATGAACTTGTTGGAAAATTCATACAAAATTTTTTCCCGATTAGGAAAGTAGTCCAATTAAGAAGAGATATTATTGTCTTTAGAAAAATGGAAGGGAAAAGCTTCTATAAGGTGTGGGAACATTTCAAAATTTTGATTCAAAAATGTCTGCACCATGGATTTCCTTAGTGGATGAGATTGCAGATATTTTATAATGAGTTGGATGCAAACACAAGATTTAGATTAGACGGAGTAGCAAGAGGAGCCCTTATGAATAGGACATACATGGATGCATATGAAATTAATGAAAATATGGCATTAAAATCCTGTCAGTGGCCAACTAAACTATTAATATATGGCCAGAAACCCGCTACGGTTAAAGCTATTCAAGAAGATGATAAGTATCAGCAACTAGTGGGTAAACTCAACCGTATTTAATCTACTTTGACACCGTCTATGCATGGAGGAGACAACCCACTCTTCCATTATATCAATAATCCTACTGAGGATATAAATTATATTGGGAATAGGGGTGGAAACCTTATTCAAATACATACAACCTCAGCTGGAGAGATCACTCGAACTTGAGATGGGGAGACAACCAATGAGAAGGTAACAATTCAAATCAAGTTAAAAATACTAATTACCAACCTCCTTATTTGTAGAAACCTCAAGACAGAACCAACCCAAGTGATTATACTGCATGTTGTCAACGTCTGGATAGAATTGAGGGAGAGATACAATTAATGGGAACAAATGTCAATCGGGTGCAGTTTGAGTGCACCAATTCAATAAGAACATTGACTAAGCTCGAGGATAAAATGAGCTAAGTGATGAGCATGGTGGGCGATGTCAAAAGACAAATTGGCATAGGCATTAATAATCCACGGAGGGAAGGTAAAGAGCATGTGAAAGCTATAGCACTCTAATCGGGCAAGGTACTGAGTAGCCTAGAAATTCCTACAAAGGTAACTATGGATAATATTGATGGACCTTAAGACAATTCCCTAGAAGTGGAAGACATACTTGAATCAGAGGAGGAGAATGCTCCAGTGGCTAAGCTATGAAAAGAGACACCTAAAGATACCGAAATCACGAAAGTCCCATTTTCATCAAGATTAGAACAAAGACAAAAGAGGGACGAGAATGAATTTGTGAGTTTTTAAATTTGTTTAAAACCTTAAATGTTAACCTACCTTTGATCGAGTTAATTGACTAGGTTCCTAAGTACACTAAGTTTTTAAAGGAGATGATGGCAAGGCATAAGAAAATCAAGGTATGAGAACATGCTAACTTAAGTGCTTCCTGTAGTTTAATCATTTCCAGACAAGTACCATGAAAATTGAAAGACTTGGGCAATTTTACTATTCCCATAGAAATAGGGAGTATTCACTTTGATAGAGCCTTATGCAATTTAGGAGCTAGTATTAATTTAATGCCCTTATAAATTTTTAAAAACTCGGGCTAGGGAATCTTAAAGCAACTCAAATAACATTGTAATTGGCTGACAAGTCTTCAATACAAGCGAAGGGGGTACTAGAAGATGTGTTAGTAAAGGTGCAAAACTTTATTATTCCTGCGGATTGTAGCACTGATTTTGAGGAAGATCGTGAGATACCAATCTTACTAGGAAGACCTTTCCTAGCCAATTTGAGATCCACCATTGATTTAGAGAAAAATGAGCTCACAATGAAAATTAATGGTGAGGCTGAAACCTTCAAATGTGTATCAACTGAACGAGGAAAATAAGAGGAAATTAAGGAAGCATTGCAAAAATTTATCTATTTCTGATGTCCCCAAATCAAGGGAATGCTTCATTTTATGAGTACAGAAAGAATAAAAAGGTTCAAGAAACGGGACAAATATGCAAGAGTAGAATGACATGACGGATGGTGAACGAATGCTAATAGAATAAAAAGATCGTCCATGGGTGAATCGGCAATACTGCTGGATAAATATGGCAGTATAACTTAAAATTTGTGAATTGTTGCATGATATTTGCAAATTATTGTATAGCTAACTAATCATGTAGTTTAGATTTTAACCTTTATTTGATGTAGGCTTATCCTTAGATTGTAACATCCTTAAGGCAGAGTTTTGGGCCGAAACAAAATCATTATCGCAACATCACAATAGCAAGTCACGACGTAGTTGACAGACCCCGAGAATCTCCAAGCTGGCAAATGTGTCATGACATGGAGCCCCTGTGTCACGACATCGGTAAACTGTCAGGGATGTCGTGACACATAACCTCTTTATCACGACATCACTGCAAGTTTCAACAAGGTTGACCCGACCCATTGTGCAACCCAATGCCTTAAAGATTAATTTTACTCAATTTCTAAACCTTTAAAACCTTATTTTATAATCTAAACTCATATTTACCCCTAATTAAAACACTGCTTAAACCCTAATCCCTCAAATATTCTCAAATCTCTCAACACTTCTTAAACCCCAAACCCCTATTTTTTTAAAATTTCCTTTCACAAACTTTTCAATCATACTCGGTGCAACGAGGAACGAGAACATCATGGGGAAGCAAGGAGTTCAAATGAACTTCGACTATATACTTAAGGTTAAGGGTTCCAAAACTCAAACTTTTTATTATTCTATTGAATTCTTTACTTAAGTTTGAAATACAATGCCTTCTAGAAAGTTAGGCTAGCTATAGAAACGGAGCCATCGATGGTTCAAACTCCCTCTAATTTTCCAAATCTAAATGTTGAAAAGTATTTCAATGAACTTCAAGGGACAACTTTCATTCAGTAGAGGGGATTTGATCCATCGATGATCTTGTGTAAAGAAATATGGCCTTTGGTCAGGTACCATCAATGGGAACATTTCTAGATGATCCCAAATGATAATGTCATGGTCTCCATTGTACAAGAAATTTATGCATCTTTATGGGACCACAGTCTAGAAATACTAAAGGTCATATATGGGATACAGTACTGGTGCGAGGGAAGGAGGTATGTGTAACCTCTCGAATAATTTGTGACTTCTATAATGCTTCACACTATGAGGACGACTTTATTGATGAAACTGACTTAGAATACTTTAGAGACATAGATATTGATAGTATTATAAAACTTTCAACTGAAGGAAGGGGTGAATGGAAGTATTGCAAAGGTCCCAGTGACTTTTCATCAAGCCATTATGTTTCCTGAAGCTAAGATGTGGTTTCAATTCATTTGCGCATGAATTGTACTTGCTTTAAATGTTTCTAACATTAATACTTTTAGAGCAGTTTTACTCTATGCTATTTTGCAGAAAAAATAGGCTTGTGTTGGCAAATGGATTGATCAGAACATGGGATGATGCATTTGTAGGCAGAAGGTGGGAGTGTTCTTTCCCTATCTAGTGACGCCTTTATGAAAAAAGATGGGTGTACCCATGACCCTCACTTAGCAGTTGTTAAAACCATCCTGAAGCATTATTGAGGACACCTTGTTCCAATAATACATCAAGCTACAGGTCAAACAGATAAAAGACGGGAACAAGCAACAACATGAAACAGCAGCTATTCCCACCTCGTTACAAATGTTAGCATGAGTTCAACAAGAAGTTGGTGAGAGTAGTCATCCAAAGTTAGATTGGATGATTCAGTAGATGTAGGAATCAAGACCATTTTTTCAATAATTTGTGAGGCAAAACAACATTCGGGTTCCCAATTATACAATTGACGTGTTTGGGCTGGCAAATATGGACCAAGAAGAAGAAGCATATGAAAGCGAAGAAGAAGGAGAAGAAGAGGGGGATGAAGAGGATGAAAAGATGGATGATAAGGAGGATGATTAAACTTTTTTTTTAATTTTATAAAGACTTGTATTAATTTTTGGATAATTTTAATTATATTAATTTTTGGATAATTTTAATTTAGACTTCGTAGGAGTAGGATTAATAAGTAGATTTTAGTATTTTGCATTCTGTTGAAACTTTCTATGTAGGAACCCAACACAAAGGAGACACAAACATATCCAAACATTATACGATCAAAAGAGGAAGCACCCACCAGTAGCAGTTAAAACGATCATGATCAATCAGCTAACTTCTTTCCTTATCTTTTAATGGGCTTCACATTGAGGACAATGTGTCAACTAAAAAGTGGGGGTAGCATAGGTTGTTTTTAAATTTTAATTTTTTTTCTTTTTCTTGTCTGTTGGTGTGCTTGATCTTGTAGAAAAACAAGTGATTGGTTAGAAGTATGTATATAAGTTGCTTGTGTTTATGAATAAAATTGGCATGATGATAGGAGATTTTAAATTTTTTATTACTAGACTACTAAAGTTCTACATGTTACACTGTAAATAGGTATTAAGCTATCATTTGTACCAAGTGATATAGAAAATAAAAAGGAATTGAGCATGCTAGTACGAATGATAAATAGTTGAATTTGTATTTGTTTGGTTGATTAAATTTGTGTATGTTGAGATATTTAGGGATGACCTAAAGCATTGTTTGGAACACATCCATAGCCAAAAAGCTATCCTATTTATATTTCACCATTACTACCAATTTTTGAGCCTTTGACACTTCTTGATGAACCATATTATAAGCCCCAAGCTTGGAAACATCAATTTGTATTTGCCTTTTTTCTTTGGTCCTGCACTACACGATTATAGACGTCTGGCCATAGATATTGAGGGTTAAGTGAGTACATCATGGAGGAGGTTGTAAAAATAGAGTGAAATGGGAAAGATTAGCGAGATATGGGGATTATAGGTTAGCCTAAAGTGCAAAACAAGAAAAAAAAATCCAAAAAGAAAATCCATACGCATAGAAAAAGTACCTGAAAAGCCAAAAAGCATTCTTGAGTGAAAAATATTGAAAAAGAAAAGTGACAAAGTCACAACAATAGAAAAAAATTATTCATTAGTGCACTGAAACTCATAGGCTAGCCGTAGTTACTATGTCTTGTTATGATTTCCTATATATAGATAGACAAGGAAGGTGAGAGAAGGAGAAATAAGGAGGTGAGTGGGTACGGGTTACTAAGGGGGAAGAATAGGGATAAATACGATGTGCCAAAATATTTTTGTGTTTGTAACCTTTTGATGCTTAATGTTTTTGAATTCCATACATTTCCTAAGTTGCAGAACGTTACAAGTTGAAAAGCCCTATGTAGCCTAAGTATCCTCATACATGAATGGACATCATACTGGACATATGCATAAATGACTATTTTTATTTTACAAATAATCAAATTACTTGTATGATTTGTTGATGGATTCATATTGGTGAAAACCATAATATTTGTACATTTTGTAACATACTGAACTTAGATGTTTGTGATCAAAAGTGGTAAGTCGACTACTTATCATGTTCAAATTGTTAGTAAGCATGAAATGCCCAAGTCATATGCTCAGAAATTAATGCTTGTACCATACTTGTTCAAGGTTCGCCATTTTTATTTTTTCATCTTTGTTTATGTTGCTTGAGGACAAGCAATGACTTAAGTGTGTGGGAGTTTGATCTGTCATGATTCAGTGTAGTAGATTAAACTAGTTTTCACATGTGAGGAGCTTGAATACAAGAATTTTCGTTATGTTTTAATTAAGTTTCTTTAGTCTTATTTACATTTAATAAAATTTGGACATTAAGTCTTTTATTAACCTTAAGGGCCAAATGGGGCCTAAGGGAGAGCTAACATACTTCGTAAGTGTGCAAGAGACCATTAGAAGGCATTTCGGGTAAATACTGGATGTATTGTTACAATATGGGAGATCCGATGTCGCAACATAGAGAGCAGAATAAAGAAAGTGAGAAATTCCCTTCAATGTCACGGCACAAGATGAGGGAATTAACCCAAAGTTGGTATTGCCCATTCGTGAACACCTTTACCCTAAGCCAGTCTGGACTGTGAGGTTGGAAGATAAGTAGTCCTTGTTGACTCATTATGTTAGTGAAAGATGAGAAGATCCTTCTAGGGTAGTGACTTGTTGGTTGACGAGGAACCTAAAACGACAGTTGATTGGGATTGCTGAAGCGAGCTGATCACCCATCTTCAGATTTGATTCACTTTACTCTTTATATCAATTTAAATTTAATTTTTTTATGTTATTTTATTTAAGAAACCCTAAAATTAGCACTTATTTTATCATCGTATTATAACTGACTTAAATTATTAATTAGATATTTAATTATTTAGGTTAAGATTGATTTAGTACTCGCCTCCCCTGGGTACTATCCTCGGAGTACTCACCTACTTCGTTGTAAAATCTATATTACAAGTCAATCCGTATACTTATAGATACTGCCTCATAACTCTCTATTTTATTACAGTATTCACACTCTAGACGTTAGTACATTTAGAGGCGATCAATAGTTAACTTGTTCAACTTTTTATAATCAATTCAAATCTGCATCGTACCATCATTCTTCTTCACAAACAAAACCGGTGCACCCCATGGAGATACACTCGATCGAATGAAACTTCTATCAAGTAACTCTTGAAACTGAATCTTTAACTCTTTGAGCTCTTTTGGTGCCATGCGATAGGGTGCAATGGACATAGGTGTAGTACCTGGATAGAGCTCAATACCAGATTCAACTTCATGATCCGGTGGCAAAGCCAGTAACTCTTCAGGAAACACGTTAGGAAAATCCTTAATAGTGAAAATATCCTGAACTCTCAACTCCTTACTAACCGAATTCATCATATAAGCTAAATAAGCCTTAAAACCTTTTCCCATAATCTTTTCAGCCTTTAAAGCCAAAACCATATTAGACAGAAAACTCAGTCTTTCACCAACAACAAAAGTTTCCAACCCATCACTATTCCTCAAAGTAATTCGTTTTGTCTCAAAATCTACCTTAGCTTTATGTTCAATTAACCAGTCCATACCAAGTATTACATCAAAACCATAGAAGGGAAATTCCATAAGATCAATAGAGAAAACGTGCCCTTGAATCATAAGAAGGAATCTACAATAAATGTTGTTTACAACAACACTATCACCAAAAGAGCTAATAACAATCATACCCAAATCAATAGTCTCTACAGGAGTCGCTAACTTACAAATCAATTCTCTTAAGATATACAAATGAATAGAACCAAAATCAACCAAAGAAAATAATGGAGTAGATTACGACATGAAAGTACCTGCTATAACATTAGTCAAATCCTCATCCTTCGGCTCTTTGTAACGTGGTTTACGCAAGTGTACGTAGTTGTTTAAGTAATAAGTAAGTAAAAATGAGTTATCGTCTCCACAGGAATTGCATAAGCTTAACCAATTTAATTGCAAAATTATAATTAATAATTTGATGTAAAAAATTCAATAAATAGTGATGATTAAATTTAATTGAATGCAAAGAGTGATCCCTAATGCAATTTAATCTAGATGCAATTTAACTAAATGTATGAATGAAGGTTTTATCAACAGAAACAATTAACATTAAATGGGCTAGGATAATTATATTAATTAATTCAATTTACTTTCATCATGCTTAACATGTTCAGAATTACTTCCATGGCAACTCTATCTCTTATGGGTTTGGAAACCAAATTAAGTCTTCTCGGATCTTTTACTTAGTGAAATATGCATGTTACTGATCATATTACACTAAGGGTTTCTTAGAATTCATGCAAGGTCACATAGATATTTACGTTTGCAATAGTTTAATTACATGAACCTAAAAACCATGTAAGATAGTAGAGCTAACTAAAGATATTATGAACCTCAACTTAATCAGGTTTAATGACCTAAATTGGGCATTACACTTTTCAATTATGTGTCTACAAGCCGTCGTCTGGTTAGGATCACTCAGTTAATCTGAGCGCACCCAATCACGTATGAATGAAATGCATCATGATATTAATTGAAAACATAATCGACTGAGGCACAAAATATGTGAACATGAATTATATAAATCTCATTAAATTAATATAATCATCCTACCAGATAGGAATTAAAACTTCATAGTTGATGTCAAAAACATAAAATTCAAAGGAAACATGTTTAAAATAAATAGCAAGAGGAAAGAGAAAACTCTATTCAGTTCAACAACCTTTAAGATCTATTCTGCCTGACTCAGTTCAGCAGCCTTTCAGATCTATTCTGATGGAAGTGCTTCTCCATTCTGACTGATGCTTCTTTTGTTAAGTGTTTAAGGGGTAGCTGGCTAAGGACAGCTTTTGACAAAGCTTTTAAGGCTAAAGAATGAAGGAGGGATGGACGTCTATGCAATGGAAAAAGGGAAAATGAATTTAGATGAAAACTAGTGAGAGTGAGAGAGAAATGTTGAGGGATGAGCGATGATTTTAGAAATGAGGGATGGCAAGGTATTTATAGGTGAAGGTAAGGCTTTGATTTTACTAAAAATAGGTTTAAATTTCCTTCCTTCCATCTCTCATGTGGCCGGCCATGCTTCAAGGAATAAGGGATGACCAAGTTTTCTCAATTTGAATTTCAAATTCAAGCTAAAAATAGATATAGAGTGGACGGTTTCAACAGAGAAGTTGTTGGGCTGAATTCTAATTATTTTACAACTATAAGTACCTTTAATTAATTATCCCAAAACATATTTTGGGTAGCCACCTGTCAATGTGGAATTTGGGCTCTTAGTTCCCCTTATTGGACGGTTCTTTAGTCTAAAACTTAGCAAACATGTCCATCTTTCATCACCTTCTATATTGGGTCAAGTAGTAAACCTCACGGCCCAAATTGCATGGTCTTGCCATCTACATCGATAACTTGCACATGTCCATGTTTTATTTATTTAAATCATGTCTCCAATGGACCTTCTACATAGTGAAAAATACATACATTAATAAATTAACATGAATTAATATAAAATATGCATGAAAATCATATAGTTAAGCATAATTTCACATAGTTTCTAAATTCATGTCTAAAATTACTAATTAAGTAAAATTCACTTATTTCAATAATAATTACACAAGATAAACACATTTATTAAGTAAAAAGGTCGTAAAAATATATAGAAAAACCCTATATAATTTTGAGTTCACACTCCCTCACAACATAAACTCGAGCTGGACCTCCAGACTCAACTTGTGAAGCAACAGTATGAGCAAAAATCCGCTACCCAACTGGTCTCCCATTACCTTTACCACGACCTTGACCTCTAGTAGGCGCAGAAGTAGGTGCCAAACTCTGAGTCTAAGAAACCTCTACCCTACTAAAAAAATCCCTCAGAAAATGTTCCTTTAAACCACAGTTGAAACAACCACCAGTGAACTTACGACACTCACCAGAATGCCAACGCTTACAATGTGCACAAGGTGGCCATCTAGAACCATCCGTCGAACTACTGACACTAACCACAACACTTCTCTGCTACCTAGGCTGACTCAGTCGAGACCCACGTCTTACACCCCTCCTAGAACAATGGCTATCACACCCTCTCTTAGGTGGTCGACTAGACGCACCATCAGAAGCTCTCTTACTAGACTCAGTAACCATAGAACGAGGCGGCTCAATTAAAGTCTCTTCAACTGCTTTAGCTCTCTCAACTAACTTATCAAACATATCTACACTCTGTGCTACCAAATAAACTCGATTCTCATGATTAAGCCCAAATCGAAACCTCTTACAATGATCTCTCTCAGAAAGTATCATCTTAGGAGCATACTGACTAAGTCACACAAACTCTGCCTTATAGTCAACTACTAATAAATCACCCTGAACCAATCCAGAAACTCATGATTACAAGCCTCTATATACTGCTTTCCCATAAATTTCCTTTTAAAAACTTCGAAAAAGTAATTCCAAGTCAATCTATTAGAAATAATACCTCTCCTAACTGTATTCCACCAACGATGAGCCTCACCGTTGAGCAAGGACCCAACACAACTGTAACACCCTTAACCCGTTTCCATTGCTGGAATAGGGTTTTAAAGATTATCATAAAAACGTACATTTTTAATATGAATATAATCATAGCATAACTCAGTCACATACATGCATATCGTCCCTTATTCGAGCCTTCGAAGCCTTAGAAATAGTTTGGAAATGATTCGGGACTAAATTGAAAACATTTAAGAAAAATTTAGAAAAATTGAACTGCAAGGGTCACACGGTCGTGTGGCCAGGCCATGTGACTCACACGGTTGAGACACACACCCGTGTCTCAAGTCATGTAACAATCGAAATAGGGACACATGGTTGTGTCCCAGCCCGTGGTTGTGCTAGTGTAGCTCTCTGACTTGCAACCTTTAAAATCTACAGAGGACACACAGTCGTGTCGTTTGGCCATGTGTCACACACAGCTGAGACACAGGCCCATGTCTTAGGCCGTGTGGACAACAAATTGGCCAAAATCAAGCCATTTCCTTCACCCATTTCAAGCATGTACCTACAAGCCAAGCATCTAAACATACTAATTCAAGCATAAAACAACCAATTTAGTAAACCATAAATCCATCCAACCAATATTGTAACACCTCTAACCTATATCCGTCGCCGAAATAGGGTTACAGAGCATAACTGTAAAAACGCAACTCAAATCATTCATAACGTGATAGAATTTTATGGGACTTAATAGATAATCAACAACCTTTCTATAAGATTATACACTTCTCAATTTACTCTCTTTTCATTCCGTTCCCAAAGCTTATCATAAGCTTAAAAAACATTATCAATTCCAACTTAGTGTATTTATCCATTTTATAAGTATATTTATGCATAGCATACGTAAATTTCTCACATATAGTACATCATTCAAACTCATTACTCCATTTTCATCAAATTTCATTTCAACTATGAATTTACCATTTCATTACCTTTCCTCACCCGTTTCATATGCCTAACACACAAGTTGTAAGCATAACATCAACCATGACTACAAGCTAGTGCATTTAAACATAGCTCTTTTGGAATCAACTACATAACCAACCATTGCATAAGAAATTACATATTTTGATTTATTCAACCTTTTCATGGACATAAGCACGTTACCAATTGAGCACTTACCATTTGAATGTATTTCATTAAGATTAAACATGATATAATTCAATCATAAACTTGGCACAAGCCTAAACACCAACAACAACACATGTTAGCTTAATTGAATATAATTCATGTGAACTTAACATAAATAACCATTATACTTGAGCATGATCCAATTGGATTTATCATTCTTCATAACATATCATGTTTTCAATGTATCACCATTTCAATAAGTTTCATACACACATGTCTTGGTTCATATTGAACACTTACCATTTCATTTGCATAACACAAAAGACATAAACATAACATTTACCATAAGTACAAGCTAGTGATTAAACACATAATTTACCAATATCATCACATGGTAAGATATGGTACATAAACATAAAGTCACTTAAATTATACATTTCATAATCATGAATATTCATATTTTGATAATTGGTACATCATACCTTTCCATATTTGTCGTAGTGAAGTCAATCAGAACCCTTATCGGAGCTCACACAAGTGTGCTAAACGATGGTCAAAACCACCCATTTTCTTTAATCGATGGTCGAAACCATCCCTTTTCATATTCGATGAGCACTATAAAGACGATTGAAACCACAATACACGTTTCATATTATGCTATAGTCCAACTATGGTCTTACATGTGCACTGCCACGGCCTTGCCATGGTCTTACGCTCATAGTGCCATATCCCAATTATAGTCTTATCATTAGAATTCCATAGCGCAACTATGGTCTTACATATATATATACACTGCCATGGTCCAACCATGGTCTTGTACATTTTTATGTTGTGTTGCATGTGTGTCTTTCAACCTTGGTTTTATTCATTTCCTTCAAGCTGACAAATTTGATTCACACATATATAGAAATAGATAATAATTTATCAAAATAGTAATTAATTGTACTAACCAAGTTACGAACTTACCTGGTTAAATTGCAGAAATGACAAAGTTTAGAGGTATTTTGGTAATTTTTCATTCTCTTTGACTTTTCATTCGGTCTTGATCATGCAAGAGAAAATCACCATGGCCAAAAGCTTCATCCTTAACTCCATGGTATTCGGTTCCAAAATAGAAGAAAGATGATGAATATTCACTTATGTTTTATTTTTATTAATAAAATAACATATAAAACATTATAATTAAAAGAAATTAAAGCATCCAACTGTCCCACTATCTTTAGTATGGCTAATTTACTCAATAAGGCCATCTAATTATAATTCTTTAATCAATTAACACCTTTAAACTAATAGTGATCGACTTTTTCAACTTTTACAATTTAGTCATTTTCATTTAATTAACTATCGAAACGTTAAATTTTTCAACAAAAATTGAATACCACCTTAATGACATTCTGTAAATATTTATAAAAATATTTACGGCTCGTTTATAGAAATGAGGTCACAATACCTCATTTTCTAAAACCACTTGACCTTAGGGTCTTACAACTTGAACTTAATCAATCGCTTAAATAACATAAATTATCAACTCAAAAACCTTTTTTAAAATCACATTTGAATCGTAAATATTAAATAATAATATTTACGAACTTACTCGTCGAATTTGGTGGCCTCAAAACCACTGTTTTTGACACCACTAAAAAACGGGCTATTACAAATATGGCAACAAGGCATCTCAAATGCAATCAACCATATTTTACCTAATCATGAAAACATTACCACATTTCATACATACCTATCAAGATCAATACCATTTCAACGCTTACCCTATTTTGACTACATCAAAACTATTCCAACACATACCATATCTTGACCATGTTGAAACCAATTCATCACGTATCATTTTAGTCATTCAAACATGCATCAAAACTAAATCACATTAAGGCATCAAAAGTACCAAACCAAGTATACAAACTAAAATGTCAAACAAACATTCAACTAAACATCATTATAAGTCCACCTATACATGCCATAATAACCAAAACCACCACATCAAAACTACCAAATTGACTACTGGATAGTGTGATAGATTTTCGACAAGCTTCCAACCTAATCGAGCTTTCTGATGACCTACAGGAAAAGAAAACAACTAACGTAACCAATAATGCTTAGTAAGTTCCTATAAAGGTAACCTAACTACTGAACATATTAGAATAAACAACTAGGCACAAAATTTTCATTATATCATAAGTTAACTTTCACTTTTCTATTCAATACACCTCTCATGGACACTTAGTGTAGTTTTGCATATACATAAATATATATATTTTTCTTATAAGCATTTCATATAACCATTTCACTAAAATGTTTCTCTTTACCATAATACTTACACATTTAACATATAACCATTTTGTAATTCATCTTTCGTTTTAGAGTACTTTTTTTCATTGACGAAGCACTTATAAAATTAGTACTGAAAATGGTTCATTGTATGCTTCTTGTACTATAATAATTCAATCCAAATTCATATGTATATAAATATCTAACTTTAACCGTATAAGCATCAATATAATTATACTCACTTATGATCAAATAGATCATTGAACATTTGACATTTACTACTATCTCGTCTATACATTAGCCTTTAAGCACATAAATAGTTTTGTAAATTCTATTAACCTTTAGCCCGATGAACTAATAACTTGACTCGGATACTTGGGTAACTACACCACACCAGGGGCATCATTGATACATAACAGGGACACCAAAGTGCAATCAAGAGCACGAATGTGTGATCAAGGGCACCAAAGTGCAATCAGGGGGACCGAAGTGCAATCAGGGGAACAAATGTGCATTCAGGGACACTGTAGTGCAAATAGGGACACAAATGTGTATTCAAGGGTACTGAAGTACAAACAGTGGCACAGATGTGCATTCAGGGGTACTGAAGTACAAACAGGGGCACTTCTTCATCTCTATATACATACTTAAATTCATCTTATTTACCTATAACTTTAATACAATTCCAAGAAAAACACTACTAATATAATCTCTTATCAATTTCATATATACATAAGTATTTGCAACACTCATTGTTATACAAATAACCGAAGTAATTTAACATGTATATAAATCAATTAACTAGAGAACAACAATAATAATCACAAGTGAATTACATTAAATAATAAATCACTATGAACTTATCTGGCTAAATTGTAGCAATGACTAATTACAATGGCCATTTGGTAATTTTCTCTTTTTCTCAATTTTCATCTCGTTTTCGATCATGCAAAGGAAAATGGCTTGACCAAAAGTTCTTCAACTCTTGAGTTTCGGTTCCAAACCATGAAATGAAGATGATGATATAACTTTTGTTTTATTCCTTTGTTATTAATTTAACATATAAAATATTTTAATTTAAACATTTTAAATACATAATATTTTTCATTTCCACCCACTAATCGTACATCAATATAATTAAGGTATATTTTCACTTTAAAACCTTCATTTCATAATTATATAACTATTTAATACAAATAAACTTATAGTGATGAACTTTTGCATCCTTTGCAATTTAGTCCTTTTTAATTAATCAACCATCTAAACTTTAAAATTTCTTAACCAAATTTTAATACGACCTTAATAACACTCCGTAAATATTTAATAAAATATTTACGGCTCATTTTATAGAAAATGAGGTCTCGATACCATATTTTCTAAAACCATTTGACTTTAGGGTCATACCACTTGAACCTAATTGTCTTTCATTTATCCAAAAATCATTAAATAAAATTTTATTATTACACAATATAGTATTCATAAATACTAAATAATAATACTTACGGACTCACACATTAGATTTATGGCCCCAAAACCACTGTTTCGACACTTCAAAGAAATGGATTGTTACAACAACCCAAATTCTCCTCGTCAGATCAGGACATGTGCTCAAGGATCCTTTCAACTCCTTCCAAATAGTACTTAGTTAAGGTCGGGTCAGTAGCTTGTACCTTAGAAAATTCCTTACCACCAAACACTCGAAAACGTTCAAGTGACACCCTTATCAGGTATGTTCACTCTATGCGACGGCATAGGAGGTGCAGAGGATGTACCATCCTCCTGAGCACTAGCTCTAACATTAACACGTCAACGAGGCATTTTTAATTATCTAACATACAAAAAAACAAATAATTAAAAGGTGTGAGTGGCGGAAAAATGATCCAAGTCTCGTTTTTGCAAGCAAACTTTAGGATTAAAGGCAATGTGTTCCCGTTTTTACCCCACATGCAATTCAATCAAAGACATTTGAAATAGTTTCATGCAATTCAACAAACTGTTTCATGCAATTCAAGTATCCAGAGAAATTTTTGACACATGGCTTTTGAAACCCCAAACACACAACAATCACTTAGGTTAGAGAGTTAATGAACCTAAGCTTTGATACCACCAAACGTAACACCCTATACCTGACCCAGTCACCGAGCCCGAATATCAAGATGCCACACCACTGTCTCATGTCATCAACAATAATTAAAAGCTAATTCTAAAAGAACTGTTATCCATTTTAGTATTTGATCGAGTTTTAAGTGAAGCATGCTCCTAATTACCATTAAGTCTTGCTAAACATACCTTAAGCATCATATAATAACATTTGTACATACATAAGGGTCACTTAGCTAAATTTTCCAATCAAGTACATAGGTATTAATACAAATTACGAAACATATATGTAGACTATGGAAGCATCCAAAAACATCATAAAAAATACCAATAAAAGTCTACCATATAAACAATTAACAATAACACCTACGGAAAAATAGAAACGAACTTGCTTGGATCACCCCTTAGAAACCACACCACTCACACCAACACACAACTTATCTGCGATGGTTTAAGAAGGGAGTGGGTGAGCTTAACAAATTCAGTGAATGCCTAGAACAACTTCTTTGCAAACAGTTCATCAAGCATTAGTGAAACATATATGTAACATAATTATAGCAACCTTAACTAAGTTGACATATTTTACTTCACATGCATATTCAATAGTTTATTTACAAGGTCAATACATACATATTCAAGCTTACATCAGAGTTAATACAATCATATATGCAGATAATTTGACATTTCAGCTATGAAACGTAAAAGTGGGGACCATCACCACTCATCAGATACACGGATCTCTAGCACACCACATAGACTCATAGAGTCAAACATGTCATAAAAGTGAAGCATAAAGCTAACACTCTCCAACACACCAAACATGTCCCGTTTACTAGAGCTTAGCTCACATTCCCTTATCTTTCCAAACATGTCCCAAGGCCTCAATGCCCAAATCATATAACATATAAGTGAGTACTCACAATCCTATGGCATGCCAAATATACCCAATGGTCTCAAGAATCGTAAGGCCAAAATATCCATTATTAAACACACATATTACTTACCAATTTTTAGCTCACTATCACTGCATATACGCATCATTAGCACATTATAATCACTACCACTTAGCATGTATGATATGCCCACATATACACTTCCACAACGGTAATCATGAACACATAACACATGTAATACCATATCATCTCAATTCATATTTTCACTATAACACAAGCACATAATACATAAGTTATTCATGAGCACGAGAAAGCTTACACTCAATATTTAAAGTACGGGTTAGGCTACAACTAAATTTCCAAATAATGCATTAAATCATGTCCACAAGCAATTATTCCAAACACTCACCAATACACTTTTGCTGAAAAGTCGAAAGCTTAAACTAGCCTTTTCTAACACGTAGATGGTCCTAGGAAATCCAAAGCTTTAACACAATAATTCACACAACAAATACATTCAAAAATCAATTAAGGGCTCACCACAAGTAATAAAAAAAACATAAGCCTAAACTAAGTTCTCATGGAACTTAAACCTTGAACATATCAAATTTTAAATTTGAATATTTCGCCTCAAACCAATTCAGTTCATCTTATAATTCACCTACAACTACTTTTCAACCTTCAATCTATGCTAAACTACTCAATTCATGGTATCGACTTTTTCGACATGTTTGTAGCTATTTTTAAAAAAATCATTAAAACTTAAGAAATCTTTAATGAAACTTCAAGGAAAATTTAGAAACCTCCTAATAATGACAAAACCTATTGATTAACACTTTGGAAACACATTTTTACTAGAAAATCTAAAATTCATCATTAGCGACTCTATTTTCGGCTTTTATTTAAAACATGCAATTTAATAACTCAAAACCCAGTTTCAAATGCCAATTAACATTAAAAACTAATAAGAATGTGATTGATTAACTGTGATGGAAGAATAAATAAGTTTTTGATGCAAATATGAGGAACCCACAAGTGGAGAAGATGAAAGAATTAATTAAATTTTGGGGTGTTTTCTTGAAGTATTATGAAGATTAAAGACTTGGGTGATGATGAAAATGAGAAGAATGAAGATTTAACAAAGAAAATCGAATGTGGGAGATTGGAAGAGTAAAGGGACAAAGAGAAAATAACGTGAAAACAAGCTGTAGGTGGGGGTTTTTAGGTTCAATTTTAAAATTTGGTAAAACTGCAGCATAGATGCTCACAATCATAACCCTATTACAAATCAATCATTTTTTTTCTAAAATTAAAGGTTTATAGAACACTTTTTCAAAAATTGATTTGATTTTCTAAAAACCATAATCGATATACCATGTCACAAAATTCTAAAACTCTAATGGTAAAATTCCTAAATTACCCCTAAAACTCTTAGACCCTATTTTGGGGTGTTACAACTAGCGAGCAAATTTTTGGCAAAGTATTTTTCCCCGAGTTGGACCAAAAAACTTCATATGGATATTATGAGTTTTCAGCAATTGAAAGGAGAGTCATTATATGAGGCATGAGAGTGCTTTAAGTTGATGTTGCGCAAGTGTCCATACCATGGTCTACAAGATTGACTGCAACTTTAAGCCTTCTACAATGGACTTGACGAAAACTATAATATCTCATTTTTTAGGGGTGTCAAAAATAGTGGTTTCGGGACCACAATTTTGATATGCGAGGTCATGTTTTATTGTTTCATTATTGTTTATAAAGTTACATTGGGGTTGTATTAATTTCTGGTGGAAAAATTTTAACATTTAGATAGTTAATTAAGTAAAAAAGATTAATTTGTAAAAGTTGAGAAATTTTGTTGTTATTAGTAAATTGGGTTCAATAGCTTTTGAAATTTAATTTTGTGGCTTCAAATGCTAATTAGACCATCACTATCTAAGATGGATGGTTATAGGTAAGCATATGTGATATTTTATAAGTTGATTAAATGGTGAATGTGTAAATTTTTAATTAAACTAAAGAAACAAATTAAATAAAAATAAACATCATCTTCTTTAGTGGTGTTTTCACCAAAATTTTTAAGGAAAAACACCATTGAAGAGCTTAGGGAGGTTCAATAATAATCTTCTTTGCATGTGAGTTCTTTTGGAGCTTATTTCCTGTGATTTTTCTATTTTTGGGATCGTTGCAACTAGGTCCATGTAACAACCCATTTTCAGTGATATCAGAACAGTGGTTTTGGGATCACAATTTCGATGAGCAAATTATTATTTTATTATTTATTAGTGTCTACAGGATTTTATTAAGTTCGTATTAAAATTTCGTTAAAAAATTTTAATGTTTAAATCCTTAATTAATTGAAAATGACTAAATCGTAAAAGGTGAAAAAGTTGAGTTCTAATAGTTAAAAGATTCAAATGGTCTTATAAATGAAATTTAATGGACTTGAATGGTAATTATATTATATATGTTGATAATGGATGTACATGAATTTTGTATTATTGAAATTTTGATAATTTTTAAAGGGAAAAAAGATAAATAGTAAATCAAACTAAAATAAGCTAAGAAAGCATGTTCATCATCTTCATTTCATCCCATCTCCACTGAAAATCACCATGGAAAGAAGCTAGGGTATTCGGTCAAGCTCATTTCATTACATGTACCAACTAGCCTATACCTTTGTTTTTGAATCTGTATAAAATTTCGGAAGTTACCATTGATGAATCTTGAATGGTTTTTATGATAACCATGTGCTTGAAGCTTTGATTTTGGTATTTGGTTGAATTGTGAAGTGACTTTTGTTAGATTTTGATATCGGGATTAAATTGTTAAAATGTCAAAATCTCAAGGTTTGATAGTGAATTTGATGTACAATAGGGACCTTTAAATGGCCTATAATATTCGGCTGTAACTTGATTATAAGAAAATAGTCAATTTGTTGATTTTTGGGTTAGAGGACTAAATTGTAAAAATTATAAAAGTTTACGAAAAATGTGTAATTAATGAGAAGTTAAGGGTTACAAAAATTGAATGGAATGTGTAATATGTATGAGATTAATATATTATATTTAATTATCATATAGATCAAAACTTGGATAAAAAGATAATGACCAAGGAAAAGGGAAAATAGCGGATTAGTCCTTATGTGTTGGTCGAAATCAAATAGTAGGTAAGTTGATAGTGTTTCAATACGTAAATAAATTTCTACTTGCATTCTTATAATATAGTTCTTTAATTAAATGTTCATAGTTAATTATTGAATGATTGCACTTACGTGCCCCTGTTTGTACTTCGGTACCCTTACTTGCACTGACGTGCCCATATTTGTACTTCAACACCCTGATTGCACTCTTATGCCCCTATTTGTACTTCGGTACCCCTGATTGCACTCTCGTGCCCCTTTTTGTACTTCGGTACCCCTGATCACACTCTCGTGCCCCTGTCTGTACTTTGGTATCCCTGATCGCACTCTCATGCCCCTGTTTGTACTCCAGTAAACCTAGATCAAATATTATGTGAGCTTTACATAATGGTATTTAGATTAAGTTTTATACTATGTCCTTACTAAGCTTTGTAAGCTTATTGGTTTTTGTGGATTGTTTTGTAGATAGCCGTCACTAACACTTTGGAAGGATCATTCAACCGGCTCACACTATCCATTCAAGTTGGTAGTTTTTGTCTCTTAGGGTAGTGGCATGCATAGGTGGCTAAATATGTTGGTTTGGTACAATTTGATGCTTTACTAAACTATGTCAATTGGTATTTTAACATTCTTGTAAATAGGTTTCTTTTTGGTGTAATTAAAATGGTATGAAAGTGCATACTTGTGGTATATTTTGGTATATGTTTGAACTAAGTTACTATACATGAAATGAATCAATGTTGATATGTATTAATTGTAGATGTTTTGATATAATTGCGGTGTCTATGAATAGCACATTGATTGGTTGATTTTAGGACATTAAAATGTCATGTTTGTGTAGTGGTGAATGATGTTTATGTCTATTGGATGCATGCTTAAATGGTTAGATTGGTTAGTTGTGAATTGCATGTGAAATGGCTTGATTATAGGTAATTTTTGGGTCCATACGGCCCGGCGACACGATCATGCGTCATCTGATGATATCCTTAGGTTGCAAGTCAGTAAGTTACACGGCCTAACACACGGCCTGGCACACGGGCGTGTAACACACCCATGTGTTCCTAGTTCAAAGGTTAGACAACCTTGCCACATGGGCATGTGACCCCTATTTCCAAATTTTTGAGACTTTTTCCTAGACTTTTCAATTTGTTTCAAATTGGTCCCAATTTACTTCTAAAATATTTGTAGGGCCTCGAGGGCTCGATTTAGGGACGAGATGTATGTATTTGATTATTTTGTGATGTGTTTAATATTTTGATTTCTTTAGTTTAATTGGTTTCGATTGTTTGGTAACGCTTTATAACCCTAATTCGACGATGAATACGGTTAGGGGTGTTACATTTAGTTGTATCAGACTTACGATTTAGTCGGTTCTAGGACTAGCATAGTGGAATAGATATTAGATGTCAGCTGAGTCAAACCGGGCTGTAGTTAACAAAGCTAAACGTAATGTTCAAGCTTCAAACCCAGAAGCAAGTAATAGTGCATCAATATCACAGTGCTTTGGGGACGAGATGAAAAATGTGTTTCTCGAAATGATGAGCTAGTGGTTCAATGAATTCAAACAAGCAAATCTTGCAACTCCACCACCTCCACCTCCTACTATGCCTCTTCCAACACCCTTGAATCCTCAAAATCCTGTACCTGTGGCAGTTATTCGAGTATTTGTAGATAAAACCTGGAAGTGTAGAGTGGAGGAATTCAAAGGCAAAGTGGATGATGATCCTGCTAAATTTGAGTACAGTTAATGAACACAAAGAGAGTCTTTGCGGAGTTAATGTGCACCCCTAAATATTTTTTGAGATGTGTTGTCTCATTACTAAAAGATGAAGCATACTTATGGTGGGATACTTTAAGCATAATGACATCACATGATCGTGTTAGTTGGGACTTCTTCTAGACTGAATTTAAGAAAAAGTATGTTAGTCGGCTATTCATTGACAAGAAAAAGAAAGAATTTTTTGAGCTAAAATTAGGGAATCGGTCTGTAGCTGAGTATGAATGAGAATTTGTATAGCTAAGCAAATATGCTCATAATATTGTATCAAGCGAGGAGGAAATGTGTATTAGATTTGAAGACGAGTTGAATGATGATATTCGTATGTTTGTGGTAGCATTAAAGTTACGAGAATTTGTAGAACTTTTAGAATGGGCTCAGAAATTTGCAAAAGTAAACGATAGTCAGATTCAAGATTTCAAGATTTTAATAAAAGAGGGTCATTCAAGCGTACACAATCGTCACCATTGAAGAAATTTAGAAGTGAGACAAATCAATCGGCTGCCCTTTCAGAGTTCACTAGCAGAGATAAATCGAGGCAAGGCAATTTTAAGTATGTTAATTCTCCAGCGGCTAGTGTCAGAAGTGTATGGAATATTGAGAGAACTATTCTTGTTTATGATGATTGCAATAAAAGGCATTTTGGTGAGTGTTGATCAAAGTCGGGAGCTTGTTTCCATTTTAGATCGACCGATCATTTCCTTTGTGATTGTCTAAAGAGGCAGAATGATTTTGGCTATCATTCTAACAAGCTTGAAGCAACATCATAGAGAGCCCGACGATCTAGAACGTAGAAACACTACTCCTAGTCGAGGGAAGAATTGTGAGATGAATGAATGATCTGAAGTGAGAACCCCAGCTAGAGCCTATGAAATCAGAGCTCGTGAAAAAACTACTGCTCCAGATGTTATTGTGGGTACTTTTTCTCTCTTTGATATTAATGTATATGCATTGATTGATCATGGATCAAATCACTTGTATATATGCACTACATTAGTAGACAAAAAGGAATTACATGTTGAGTTCAATGAATATACTGTCAAAGTTATGAATTCCTTGGGTCAGTGTGTTTTAGTTAATCAAATATATAGATTGTGTCCACTAAAAATTAAAGGTTATGATTTTCCCGCTAGTTTGATGCTGTTAATGACTAGTTGATTGAATAGGAACCTAAAGCAGGAATTAGTTATGACCACCAAAGCGAGCTAACCACCTATAGTTAGATCTAATAAAGTTTACGTATTAATTTCCCAAAGTCTCTTTATTTATGCTATTCTCTTTATTATTACATAAACCGCCAAAAAAACTCTCTTTATGTTTGTTCCTAATATAATTTATTTAAAGTACTAATTAGATCTAGTTGTGTTTAGGTTAGGATTAATTTAGTGCTAGACTCCCTTTGGTACGATCATCGGAGTGCTTACCTACTTCGTCATAACTACATTACAACCTGACCCATATACTTGCGAACAACGTTTATTTGATATCTTTTGTGCAGAATTCTTACCCTGGACGTTGGTGCATTCGGAGGTGATCATGTAGTACCACATAAGACGAAATACACCAATATTTAGGAACTTGAGGTATTCTTCACCCAAATTTTTCTTACGATTTTATACGGCAAAAGAGTTGTTACCTGAGTGACAAAGCCCAGGGCTTTATCCTTCCCTTAGTGTTATTGGAGGTCAGCTTTCATCTACCACTTCATCCATTCTTTTGTCCGATATGAATCAAATTTGTATATGAATCAAATTCATATATTATTTCTAACTATGTTCTTTATTTGTGTACAACAAGATTGTACATTTAATTCATTTAATATTTAGCTGTCAAATTAATTTAATTTAATTCATGGGACAGTTAACCACAATACCAATTGTGTTTGGATTTTGTTCGTTTTAACCATAAGGTGTGACATTGTAGGTTCTTGTAACATTAATAGCGTAACGCCCCAAAATCTTTTATATATTTTTTCGTATGTTTGTAACACAATTTTATGTCTGCTTCAGTGGTTAAGTGTTTGGGGAAGTGCCTGAGAGGTCTCAAGTTCAAGCCTTAGCTTGGGCAAATTTTTGTTTTTAAATGAATAAACCTCTATCTCTAGTCAGTAAGCTTTTAAATAAAAATTGGTAAAATATATTAGAATGGGTCTACAAGTCTGATGGTTAAGTGGAGAGAAAAGGAGTAGGAGGTTTGGGGTTCGAATCCTTGCGCAAACATGGAATTTATTTTTACTGCTTGTACCGTGTGGGTGTTGTAGTTTGACCGAAATTTTGAAGAGTTTGATTGGGGTTTGGATTTGGTGGTTGAGGGGATTGTGTTGGAGGGATTTGGGGACAAAAATATGGGTGGAAGAGGTTGGATAGAGCCGAACTGGTAGTGGCAAATTCGACTACCTTTCCTCATTCTTCCAATATTTTGACAGTTATTTTTCCTTCTTTGCTTTTGGTTTTCTCTGTCAAATTTTCCCCTTGGCTTTCTTTTCTCCTCTATTTTGTTTTTGTCGACTAATCCTAGTTCTTTGTACCGATTATTCCTACTTGAATTTTCTATTGATTGTTTTCTTGTCCTATCTCCCATTGTTGCTGCCGATTGCTTGCTGGAAAACTTCCTTCTCCTTCTGCTTTGGCTTCTCCATTAATCCATTCTTCCGTTGACCTCTTTTATGTGCCGCAACTCGTCATTCCCATTTTGTTGTTGTGCGTTTGGTAAGTAATGTTTCCGCCTCTTGTCTTTTGTTTCTTGGTTGGTGACTAAGGGGATTGTTGTACTTGTGGTAGGCGAAAGGCAGCGATCGGTTTTGTGCTATTGCTGAGGTTGGAGCGTTAAGGACAACGTTTATCATTGGTAAGTGAATCACGCGTATTGAATCGCCTTCAGAATGGGGGTCTTGCTTAAACGTTGATTTAAGATTATTAATGGTGTTTTAAATGTTTGGTTTTTAAATAAGTAATTGGAGACCTTTTGTTAATTATGATGATAGTTGAAAGTCTGGAGTGAAGGGCTGGGCTGGTGCCGAATTGTAGAGGGAAACATCCATGGTTCATAAGGTGGGTATCATGCGATTGATTTGGAAGTACATTCGGCTTTGCGTTGTTGTGCTAATCATGAGTTGAGATTAACGATTAAGTTGAAATGTTCAATTGTAGGTATTACTGGTCTCGAAAGTGTTTTTGCTGCGACACCATAATAGGTGTGTAAACACAACTCTGAAAAATAGATAGCAGTGAAAAGCTGAAAAGTCGCTCGTGTGGTAGGCCGTGTGACCGAACATAGGCATGAGATTGACAAGGCTGGCCATGTACGATTCATGGGCCGAGCCGAGTTGCACTGTGTGGGCTACTTGGGCGCTTGGGCCGACACGGGTGAACCACACGTGCGTGTGGAACGTATTGGGCCAGGCCGTATGATCCACACGGCCAAGGCCATTCTAGGCTGTGTGGGCCACACGGGCCGACAACATGGGCATGTAGGCTCATTTTTCACTGTTTTGATGTTAAGGTTGCACGAGTCACCCGATACGGTTGTGAACCTTCTGTAGGTCGGTAAACTTACTTAGACCCTTAATTAACTGAATAACTATAATATCTATGAACGATATATATATTGATGACTGTGTACAAAGCATGCTGTTAAACTGTACTGAATGCATGTATGATACCATGATATGACTTGACATGATTGTATGATGCATGGCATGGGGATGGGTTATTATTGATCAGAGTAAGTGTTCTAGGAGGCTTCGAGCCTAACTTACTGGTAGCTCAGCTGCATATTACTGTATAGTGCCGCAATCGGTACTATTTGGAGTGTAGGGATGGGTGGGTTGATTATATTCCCACATGAAGTGTAAGGTTGGACGGAGTTGGAGTGTAGAGGTTGGCTGGGTAGGAATTGATACTGCATAACTGTTACTATACTGAATATTGATACTGTAATGGGCTAAGGCCCTAACTGAAATTGAAACTGTTACTGAAATTGGCTTAGGCCCGACTACAATTGCATTCTGACTGCTTGTTTTTATGGGGATTACATAGTGAGTTTTCGTAAACTCACCTTTTTCTTTTATCGGTACAAGTGATCCCCAACCTTAGGTGGATCAGAGCAGTTGAGGACTCAGCAATGGCCACACGACCCCTTTTTACTGTTTCGTACTTAACGATGAATTTAAATTTCATTTGGGAATTTTATTGTAAATATGGCCTCTATGGATTTTTCTTAAATTTGGGACGCTTTAATTTATATCTACTAGTTTTAGGAAAACTCGAGTTTTCAAAAGAACCAAATGTTTTAACAAAATACTTACAATTATGCCATCTGTTTTAAAAGCTTCCGTATAGATTAAACATTTTGAAAGCTTTTGAATAATTAATTAACACGATATTAGAATTAATAAGTAATAATGAAAAGATTCTAAACGAAAAATTTTTTAAGCTAAGTTACGGTTCCCCAACACAAGTTACAGTTTTCAAACTCACTACCATGTGACATCACTGGATTCTGCCATAACGTCCAGGTTGGGTTTGGGGTGTTACAAGTAGTAATGCTAGAACATTTCTAATAATGCAAGCAATGAGGGGCATCTTTCAATGCATCATTGCTACCTAAGTTACAAGAAGTCGTAATTCGACATAACCTTTCTATGATAAACCTTTCATGTATTACATACTTTTGTCATTTATATCTAGATTGGGCACAAGTCATGGAACAGTCACACTTTCATAATCCATTCTCATGTTTCTTGATATCTCAAGTAGACTACATTAAACAAATAAGTATGATATCACATATCAACTTATTCGAGCATGGCCATGCATTTCTAGTCTCACTCAATTAAGTGGCCTAAGATATTTATCCCATTACGTAGGAGGGAAAAATCCTATATTGATAAGCCATATCCCACTACATAGATTGTGGCATATCCAACATCAGTTTTTTTAGTACAAACTGATACAGAAGACATTTTACTTATCAAAATATACGACTCACAATGTTGGGATAATGATGATCTCAAGTCTAAGAATAGTATACCTAGTTATCAATATGAGTAATGTTATTACTATTACATAATAATCCAAGAAACATACTCATAGCGGGTTTGTCCAATATGTTGTTCTCTAGCACATACTCATGTATTGATTTTGATATCCCTATGTTAATGACAACACTTTTTCATCAATCAACTACACATTAGTCTCAATGCATTATTGTTGTCGAAGCCCAAAATAATACTTGACTAAGGACCTTTTAAGAATAATCATTTTTCTTAAGACTTTATTGGAATTCAATTTATTTCTATACACAAAAAAAGAAAGTGAAATAACAATGGCAGTGCCTTATATTAATAACAAAGCTAAAAAAAGTATGTAATTACAATCATCTCATGATTGGTCTTTGGGCATACTATAACAACTTGTACTTGAGTTGATGGAAATTGTTACAATTAGAAATGTCTTCCAACATTGCTTACAGATTCTAAGCCCAGACGATCATCGGGTGACTGACCCCATCAGTTGGTTAGATGATTACAATGTGCCCTCAGCTTCAAAGGCTTGGCCACATAATGCTACTAGCAATTTACTACAAGTCGTAATAAGGTGTATAGGGGAACCTCCCTTTTCTTTTACAAAATTTTTGGAATTCGTTCTCGTAATTAGATTATCACACCTCTTGGAACTCTTTCGTCTTCCTCATCAAGTCGGGCTATTTCTCATATTGATGGGGCAAAATCTTCTCTGAATTCACAAAATATGACCGATCGAACACCAAACATGGATATCACAACTCTCTTTGGTGAGGCTCGTGGAAACTTCTCCCTCAAGGAAACTAGTAGTGAAGAAAAATAAAAAAGGCCTAAAGTAGAAGAGATTACTCAAGAAACTGAAGAGAGTGAACACCCTCAACTAAAGCAGCATAGACTTAGGAAGGGGCTCCCTACTCCTGAAACTCCTACCTCTCTAATTCCTACATTTCCTACAGTAATAGTGGAGTCCACCCACTCTATAGATTCCCCAGTTCACATTGTTAATCCTATTCTGACTGAGTCTGCCCACTCTATAAAGCATCCTGCTGCCCTTACCAGTTTTCAAATGATTTCTTCTAATGGTGTGAATTATTGAAATTAGGGCCATCTTCAATTTCTCTAAGCTCTATCTTCCAAAGTCAAAATAACATGATACCACCTTAGGTGAAAGAGTCTCTTTCCTCCTATCCTTCTTCCAATCTAGGACTATCTCCTCTTTCATTATTAGCGAAGTCTTCTCAAGCCTTCTCTATGGAGTATGGGCTTTGGAGTGGGCTTCTTCAAGAAACTAGTAATTTTCATAATGTTAAGGTTGTGAGCTTAGTGGAGGCAGTCAAAGCTGGTGAATAGACTGTGGCTGAACTTCGTCGAACTATTTAGATTTATAAGTACAAGATCAAACATCTCAATTCCTGTATCATGGCCTTGAAGACTAAGTCCAAGGACATACAGACAAAATGCACTTAACTGAAAGGGGAAGTCAAATCATTGAAAGAGAGCAAATCCTCTCTAAAGAAGCAACTTAAGGCTCAGGAGCTACGTCATAAGGCTGAGCTGGATGGTATACTCCAATCTAGTGAGGAAGCTTTTAGAAAATATTAGAAAGACACTACAAGGAAATTGACTAAGGCCCTACCTAAGTTAAGGTCTAACTTGGTTCTTCAAACTCAAGTGGCTACTGGCGCACTGAATCTAAGACAAGTAAACTTCAACTTTCTTCAAGATATCTCTACTGAATATCTAAGCTTTAATGTTTACCACCTCGAGGGCAAAGATTGGAAAGATTTTCAAAAGAAGTGGAAACAAATAGTTGGTTTCTTCTTTCCCAATATGCTTGAAGTAGAAGATGAAGAAGAGAATTCAAAAGGTTCTATTGACTTGGAGAAAGCTCCGGAGGATTATCCACAAGCAGGAGAGGTTCCTGCTGAACCCACAAACTATCATGCCGAGGGAGGAAACTAATATTTCATTTTGCTCTTTCTTTTACTTTTCTTGTAACACTTTAAACCTGATCCTTAAGGAAGAGTCGAGAATGATATGTCACTACCTTAAAATCATTACCCTTAAAAATTGTATCTGGCGTAAACCAAGTCAACCTATGATTTAGTGTACATGAAATATAAACCATTTGCCATTTAAGGCTAAATAAATTATTTCACTTTAAAACCATAAGAGCTCCACTATGATTTCATTGGAATCATAGTTTCATGAGCACAAGTTTAAATACAAAATTCATTCTTCAAAGTAAGTATCTTGACACCACCCCCATGTCATGCATAATACAAAATATTAGAAGTCTCACGGCAATGATTGTCCTCTGGCGTAGTCTTTAGAATTTCCCTTACTTCGTCAACAAGCCTGAGATGGAAAGGTAACTAAGTAAGCTCAATGAACTTAGTGAGTTCCAGAGAAAAGCATTACAATAGTCATATATGATCCAAGCAAAACCTTTCCAACTCAACACAGTTACATAGCTCGCCAGATGGCAAGTGCCAAGCACAAACAAACTATATACCGAGCACTATTCCTTTGGTGTGTACACTATGCCCATACAATCATATAGACAACCTTCTTCGTGTTAGCCACACCCAAGTCCAGAGCCAAGCCATATCATTTGTTTCATCCATTTTCCTTTGTCATGATTTACCGAAGTGGTTTGCAACAAGTTTTGCCCTGCCAAAGACTACACGACCATTTTCATGTATAACGATTTAGCAGTTAAACGCTCATTTCATTGAAGGCAACGCCATGTACTCATTTTCCTTTTTCGATCCATATTGTTCATTGTAGAAGAAAAAGGGTAATGACTTAAACTTTATCATTTTGACTACGAATTTAAATTTCCAAAAATTAAATTTGAATAAAAATAATAATTGATTATTACTCGTAATTAAACAATCTTATCATTTTAAATTACTTAAAGAGAGTGATAAACTTAACCATTCTTGTTCATTCTTAATGTGCGATCCTATAGGTTCAATTAACATTGGTAGTAGACCCAAATCATATTTGGTCCTACAAGTCATAAGTGGCCTCTAGCAAGACATTACGACTACCCAAGTTAAATAAAAGCTCATGATCCGAGACAACCTAAATACAGCTCATGACATAGTCCTTTTGTCTCAAGATATCTAGATAGAATATAAGGCATGGATAAGGTCAACCTTATATCGTTCTATCTTTAATTTCTCGATACCCAATTAGACTGACAAAACAAATGGCATTGATCTCCATCAATTTATTCGAGCATAGCCATGCATTTTTCAGTCTCAATTGTCGAGGGGCCCAGAGCTATCTCTCTTATAATAAGAGGGACAAATTTCATCTTAATCACTCACATCTCACTACATGATTCTAATTATGTTCAAGCATAACTTTTATTGTTGTCCCGTTAAAGACAACGTTTGATTATGTCAAAACATAAAATTCCTTATGTTGAGAACTATAGTGATTTCAGGTCTAAGGATTTAGTGACACACCTATTTAGAGATTTAATTTATGACTTTCATCCATGTATTAATCTCAAAACGGGTCAGTCTAATATTCATTCTCAACAAATACATATGAATATGATTTGTTTCTCAAACACATATTTCATCACATGAATATCTATCATATTCCATACTAATCTTAATTAATTGTTGTTCCCACAACAATGACCTATTAGGGACATTTAGAATAAAATTATTCAATGATATTATTAAATATTAAACATGTAAATTATAATAATAAATTCATTTAATCAAAATGAAGTGTCCATACAATAGGCCTAGGGCATTATTACTAACAATCTCCCACTTGCAGTAGGCCCAATTATTAATGCATCTCATACCTATGAACCTAGCATGACGATCATGCTTTGCTTGTGGGAAAGGCATAGTTAATGGATTAGTAACATTATCATCTGGTGGAGCTTTTTATATCTTAACATCACCTCTTTCAACGATTTCTCGAATGAGATGATAATGCCTTAGAATGTGTTTGGATCACTGAAGTGATCTAGGTTTCTTAGCTTGTGCAATAACACAATTATTGTCACAATAAACATCAATAGGATATGCAATAACACAATTATTGTCACAATAAACATCAATAAACATCAATAAACACAATTATTGTCAGAATGAACTTCTTAATCCAAACTATTTCCTTGCTGCATTAGATGCTGCTATGTATTCAGCTTTAGTTGTAGAATTAGCAATGGTGCTTTGCTTTGAACTTTTCTAGCTGATAGCACCACCATTTAAACAAAATACATATCCTGATTGTGATTAGAAATCATCTTTGTCAGTTTGAAAGCTTGCATCTATGTAACCACTTACAACTAGATCATCTTCCAAACCGCCATACACGAAGAACATATCTTTGGATCTTCTTAATTACTTAAGTATGTTCTTTACTACTGTCCAGTGACTCTCACCAGGATCTGATTGGTATCTACTCATTATGCTTAAAACATAAGAGACCTCTGGTCTAGTGTATGACAAGGCATACAGATGGATCCTATTACTGAAGCATAAGGAATTTTACTCATGTGGTCTCGCTCATCTTTTGTGTTAAGACATTGAGTTTTGCTAAGATTAATACCATGAGACATAGGTAAGAATCCTCTCTTTGAATCTTGCACACTTAACCTTTTCGGTATTTTTTCTATCTAAGCACTTTTACTTAGACCAATCAACCTTCTAAATCTATCTCTATGGCTCTTTATCCTAAGGATGTTGGTTGCACCGCCTAACTCTTTCATTGAGAAACACTTCCCTAACCAAGACTTGATATTCAGTAAGGTAGGAATGTCATTCCCAATAAGTAAAATGTCATCGACATATAAGACAAGAAATGCAATTGCGCTCTCACTGATTTTCTTGTAAACACAAGGTTTATCTTCATTTTTGATAAATCCAAACTCTTTGACTAATTCATCAAAATAAAGGTTCCAACTCTGCGAAGCCCGCATCAAACCATAAATGGATCTTTGAAGCTTGCATACTTTACCAGAATTCTCTGGTTGTACAAAACCCTTGGGTTGTGTCATGTACACATCCTCAAAGTAAGTTTCCATTAAGAAATGTAATTTTGACATCAATTTGCCAAATCTTATACTCATAATATGCAACAATGGCAATGAGGATTCTGATGGACTTAAGCATGGCTACAAGTCAAAAAGTTTCATCATAGTCTATACCATAAGTTTATTTGAAACCTTTTGCAACTAACCTTGCTTTGTAAGTATGCACTTTGCCATCCATGTCAATTTTCTTCTTGAAAACCCATTTGGACCCAATGGTCTTTGTACCTTTAGGTGGATCGATCAAGGTCCATACCTAATTATCATACATGGATTGCATTTCAGACTTCATGGCCTCTAACCATTTCTTAGAGTCCAGATCTGACATAGCCTCTTGATTGGTAGTAGGTTCATCTTGATCCACTAATATTATGTCATGGTTATTAGTTACAAGATATCCATATCTCTTGACTCATGACATGTCCTATCATATCTACGTAATACTTGTGTTACTAGAGAAGTGTCAACAATGCTTTGTTGACTCTGAGTATCAAAAGACGGTCAATCTAATTTTCTGGTTCTCGAACTTCTTTGAGCTGTATCTTGCTCCCACTGGTTCCTTCAATAAAAAATTTCGTTTCTAGGAAAACACCATTCCAAGTGACAAACACTTTGTATTCGGTGAGATTGCAAAAGTGGTATCCCTCAATTTTTGTAGGATACCCCAAAAAAAGATATTTGTCTAATTTAGGCTCTAGCTTGTTAGAAACTAGACGTTTCACATAAGCTTCACAACCCAAAATCTTAAGAAAAGATAAGCTGGGCTTCTTACTAGTCCACATCTCATATGGTGTCTTTTCAACTACTTTGGAAGGAACTCGATTTAGTGTGAATGCAGTTGTTTCAAGTGCATAACCCTAAAATGTAAACGAAAGATTTGTCAGACTCATCATAGATCGAACCATTACTAATAAGGTTTGACATCTCCTTTTTGACACACCATTCCATTATGGTGTTCCAGGGGGAGTTAATTTTGAAATAATTCCACAATTTCTACTATGGTCATCAAACTCTTGGCTCAAATATTCTCTACCTCAATCAAGTCGAAGGGCTTTTATTATCTTACCAAGTTGGTTTTATGCTTCATTTTGAAAGCATTTGAACACTTCAAATGATTCAGATTTATGTCTCATTAGGTAGACATAACCATATCTACTAAAGTCATCAGTAAATGTAATGAAGTACTTGTAACCTCCTCTAGCAATTGAACTTAACGATCCACATACATCTGTATGTATTAGGCCCAATAATTCATTGGCCCTTTCACTGTGTCCAATAAAAGGATTCTTTGTCATCTTACCTAACAAACAAGATTCACAAATATCATATGATTACAAATCAAATGAATTCAAAATTCCATATTGATGGAGTTTTTCAATACATTTCTCATTTATATGGCCAAGGTGACAATGCCAAAGATAGGTTGGATTTAAATCGTTAGACTTTAATATCTTAGTATTTATGTTATGGATTGAAGAATTGTTGGATTTTTGAAGATTCAAAATAGAAAAACCATCCTGTAAATCGACATTTGCATAGAATATGTCTTTATAATAACTGGAGCAATTATTATTCTTAATAATAAAAGAAAAACCATCATTATCCAAACAAGAAACTGAAATGATATTCCTACTTATTCTAGGAACATAAAAGCAATTGTTCAAATCTAGCAAAAGTCCACTAGGTAAAGTAAGTTCATAACTTCCTACAACTAAAGCAGCAACTCTTGCTCCATTGCCAAATCATAGGTCACCTTCGCTTTTCTTCAATTGTCTACTCCTTGTGAGTCCCTGCACATCTAGTATCTAATTCCCAGGAGCATGAAAGAGAAAATTTAACATGTATAACATAAATACCTTAAGAGCCGGTCTCACCAGTCTTCTTTTTATTTGGATCCTCTAAATATATTTTGTAGTTTCTTTCCGACTGACCATGTTCATTGTAAAAGAAACAAACACCCTCCTTAGGGGGTTTAGCCTTGAGTTTAGGTGTGGGCTTGGGGTGAGCATTGGACTTTTCAGCCTTTCCATTTCCCTTGCCAATTCTTTTTCCTCTTTATTGGATCCATTTCCCTTTTGAACCATTAGAACGTGATCAGGCTTGGACTTGATATTTTGCTTAGTAGTTTTAAGTATCATATGTAGCTCAGAAATTGATTTGTCCATCTCATTCATATTGTAGTTCATGAAAAACTGGCCATAACTTTTAGGTAGTGAATTCATAATCAAATCAGTTGCCAACCCTTGGCTTAATGGAAATCAAAATCCATCAAGGTGATCAATATAGCCTTTCATCTTTAGGACATGAGCGCTAACTGAAATACCCTCAGTCATCTTACAAAAATGCAGTGCCTTGGTAGTTTCATACCTTTCTTGTCTTGCCTGTTACTAAAACATTTCTTTTAGATTGTAAATCATATCTTAAGCATCCATGTGTTCATGATCTTTCTGAACTTCAGAACTAATGGTAGCTAGCATCAAGCATGCAACATCAATAGATTCATTTTTATGCTTCTCATAAGCATTCTTTTCAGCTGTAGTAGCATTCCCAGTTGGTTCCTCAAGGTGAGGTTCATCTAGGACATAAAGCTTCCTTTCTTGTTTGAGGACAATTCTCAAATTTTGATACCAGTCAAGGAAGTTAGTCTCAATAAGTTTGTCCTTCTCAAGGACCGATTTTAGTGACATAGTAGAATTATTATTATTGGTCATCTACAATAAAATTCAAAGTTTAATAAGAATTTTGATAAATGAAAAGCTTCCACTAAATCAATAACCCTCAAGAATAATCATATCAATTTAGTGAGCCTAAGATCCATATTTCACTCAACTTTAATTTAGCTTTGGCATGACATTAAAATTAAGTTATTTAGGTAGGTAACTCTTACAATTTACATTTCATGTAACTCTTAGAAATCTATGAAATTTTTGACATCATATGTACCGGCATGTTTAAATCTCATCTTATGCCTTAGGCCCAAAACCATTTTGATAGTGTAACACCCATAACCCATATCCGTCGCCTGAACAGGGTTACAGAGCATTACTAGAGTCTACAGATCAAACAACTGAAATATCAACATTTCAAAACATATCAATATTCATATAAAAAACCAACCAATATCATTCATACTGTCCCTTATGATAGCCATCAAGGCCCAAAATATGCATTAGAAACAAGCTAGGACTAAATCAGAAACTCAGAGAATTTTTCAGAAAATAGTAAATTTTTTCAATACTGCAAGGGTCACACGGCCAGGAGACACACCCGTGTCTTAGGCTGTATAGGCATTCAAAATGGGAACACATGCCCGTGTCGTAGCCCATATACGTGCCCGTGTAACTCTCTTACTTGGTCACACGGCCAAGCCACACACCCATGTTCTAGGTCGTGTACCCTTCGAAACAACCTCACACGCCTGTGTGTCAGATCGTGTGCTAGGCCGTGTAACAGCCTGGCTTGCAATCCTTTTAAAGCTACAGGGGTCACACGGTCGTGTCATCTGACACACGACTGAGACACACGCTCGTATCGATGAAAATTGGCTATTTTTCAAGCCATTTTTCTCACCCAAATTGGTATATTCCTACAATCACAAATACACATATATACAAGTTATAATAAGGCTCCAAAACCAAGCATATTCTAGCTTAATACATATGGTATGATCACATGCAACCAATATGCCCTTAGGCACCTCAAATGACAATATGTATAACTATGAACACAATTTGCTCTTTTGATCAACAAAGGCTTGACCAAAACTATACCAAAATGTACCATATATGGCATACAAAAATTAGCTCCAATTAGTCACATAATTCACATATATTTAATGCACCAAAAATTATCATTTGCATATTTGAGCTATAATATCATCATTCATAAAGAAGTTATTCACATACATGTCAAACTAAACCATTATCTCATCAAAATCCCAAAACTCAATAAAGTCAAATGGCCATTACAACATTTCAAACACATAGGACAATATTAGCCAAAAATACCTATACATGCCATTATAACCAAAATTAAACATCCAAATGTACCAAAAAAGCCGATGGATAGAGTGATATAGCTCCGAAAAGCTTCCAACCCGAATGAGCTTCCGATTCACTATAAAACACGAAAATAACATGGAGTAAGCATTTAAGCTTAGTAAGTTCGTATAACTTAGAATTTAACTTACCATTTAATCAAGTAATAGCTTCGACAAGCTTCCAACCCGGACAAGCTCTTACGAGCTATGGAGTATCCACAATACATGCAGTATCTCAACCAAATCATGTAACCCTAATGACATGTCATTTGTATCCTACGAATTCTTATGGTTCAAACGGGGCTCGGTACTCGTCGTACATCATTGGATATGCAATCGGTAATAACTTATAACAATTTATAACATATATATATATATTTCAATTTAAAACATATAAACACAACTTAATTACACGAACTTACCTCGACGATTAAACGTAGATACGTAGGCGACTAATTTGAGACTTTCTTTTTACCCCAATCTAACTCTGTACGAGGTCTAACTGGATCTATACAAATAATTTAACTCAATTCAACATATAATCCATTCAATTTAATCCAAAACATATTTTTGGAAAAATTACCATTTTACCGCTAAACTTTTAATTTTTTTATAATTTAGTCCCTGGGCTCGGAAATGAAATTCATACAATTTTACCCCTACCCAAGCCTAGCCGATTATTATAAAAACTTATAGAATCCCATTTATTTCATAAATTTATAAATTATACCATGAATTTATCACATTTTTCAATTTAACCCCTAATTGACAATTTCATCAAAAATATCTTTACAAAAGTTGTTTATCTAATAACAACCATCCATTTTCTATCATCAAACATCAAAACTCATATGTACTCAACAATGGAAAAACCCTAATAGTTTAACTATTCCACAAATTAGTCTTCGAGCTATCTAAATTAAGCTACAACGATCCCGAAAACATAAAAATCAATAAAAACGGGACAAAAATACATACCATGCACAAGGATTTAAGTTAGCCAAACCTAGCTTTTTCAATGGCTATTCTTATATTTTAAATTTGGTTGAAAGATGAAAGTAAAAAGATGATGTTTTTATTTTATTTTATTTTATTTTATTTATCTTTAATTACCTAATTACTTAAATATCCTTTAAAAACTCTATAAATTACACAAATGCCAAGCCATGTGCATCCACTATCACTATTTATGGTCTAATTACCATATAAGGACTTCCACTTTTAAGTTTTATAGCTATTTGATACCTTTAGCTATTAGAACACAACTTTTACACTTTACGCAATTTAGTCCTTTTCATCAAATTGAGCATGTAAACGGTAAAATTTCTTAATGAAATTTTTATATGGTAATACTATCATACTGTAGGAAATAAAATAATAATAAAATAATTTTTTGACTTCAAATTTGTTGTCCCAAAACCACTATTCCGATTTCACTAAAAACGGGTTGTTACAACTCTCCCCCTAAAGGGATTTTCATCCCCGAAAATCTTACCAGAAAAGAGGTTTGGATATTGCTTTCTCATAGCTTCCTCGGGTTTCCAGGTGACTTCTTCTATACCGTGTCGTTGTTAGAAAACTTTTACTAAAGCTATGTTCTTGTTTCTTAATTCTTTCTTAATTCTTTCACCTCTCTATCAGAATTCTGATCGGTTCTTCACTGTACGACATGTCAAGCTGAATTTCCACATCCGTCGGAGAGATAACATGTGAGGTGCTAGATTGGTACTGTCATAACATAAACACGTGAAAGACATTATGAATCTTTTCTAGTTCTGACGGTAAAGCTAATCGATACGCAATAGGTCCGATTCTTTCAATAATCTCATACGGTCCAATAAATTGCAGACTCAGCTTTCCTTTCCAACCAAACCGAAAAAATTTCTTCCAGGGAGATACCTTTTGAAACACTCTATCACCAACTTAAAATTCTATGGCTTTACGTTTAAGGTCCACATATGATTTCTGAAGATCTGAAGCTACTCTCAAATTGTTTCGGATCACTGTAACTTTTTCTTTAGTCTCACGAATCAAATCAACCCCCAATATCTTTCTCTCACTAAGCTCAGTCTAGTATAATAGAGTTCGAAATTTATGGCCATATAAAGCCTTAAACGATGCCATCTTTATACTCGATTAAAAACTATTGTTGTACGCGAATTCAACCAACAATATATATTTCTCGTAATTGCCCTCAAACTCTAAAACACAACGATAAGCATATCTTCGAGAATTTGAATTACTCGTTCAGACTGGCCATCTATCTAAGAATAAAATGCAATGCTGAAATGCAACTGTATTCGAAGAGCTTCCTGTAACTTTCTCTAAAATTGTGATGTAAACCTCAGATCTCTATCCGAAATAATAGAGACTAGCACTCCGTGTAATCTGACAATCTCAAAAACATATAACTCAACTAATCTATCAAGGGAGAAATCTGTATGTACCGAAATAAATATGCAGACTTCGTCAAACGATCAACGATAACCCAAATGGCATCATTCTTTCTCGGAGATAAGGGTAAACCTAATAAAAAGTCCATAGTAAATCGATCCCATTTCCATTTTGGTATCATCACTAGCTGTAATAATCCAGAAGGTACCTGATGTTCAGCTTTAACTTTCCGACGTACTAAAGATCTAGATACAAAGTCGGATATCTCACGTTTCATTCTCGGCCACCAGTACATCAGTTTTAAATCACCGTACATCTTATTACTTCCCGAATGAATAGACAAGCTACCACTATGAGCTTCGTGTAAGACTTTCTTAATGAGTTCTGAACTCTTCAGTACACAAATTATACCTCTGAACAATAAGCAACCATCGGATCCTATTTGAAATTCTGAATCAGAAGTTGACTCACACTGTGTCCGTTTAGCTAACAAATCGTCATCACGTTTCTAAGCTTTACAGATCTGTTGTAAAAACATCAGTCTAGCTTTCAACTTGGCTAAGATCGAACCATCATTAGATAATGTCAATCGTGTATTCATCGTTCGCAAATCAAATAAAGATTTCCTACTCAGAGCGTCAGCAACTACATTCTCTTTTCCTGAATGATAATCAATGATCAACTCATAATCTTTTAACAATTCGAGCCACCTACGTTGTCTCAGGCTCAAATCTTTCTGCAACATTATATACTTCAAACTTTTATGATTGGTAAATATATGACATTTTTCGCCGAACAAATGGTGTCGCCAACTTTTCAACGCAAACACGATAGCTGCCAACTCTAGGTCATCTATCGGATAGTTCTTTTCATGCGGCTTTAATTATTTGGAAGCATAATCTATTACTTTATCTTCCTGCATCAAAACATAACCTAAACCATTTAAAGATAAGTCACTGAAAATTACAAATTCTTTACCCGATTCAAGCTAAACCAGAACTGGTGCTTCAGTCAACAGTGCTTTCAACTAATTGAAACTTTGCTGACATTTCTCAGACCATTCAAATTTCACATCTTTATGTAAAAGTCATGTCATCGGTGTAGCTATCATCAAGAACCCTTTAACAAACCTTCGATAATAACTAGCTAATCCCAAAAAACTTCTGACCTCGGATACATTTTTAGGTGGTTTCCAATCAACAGCTGCTGAAATTTTACTCGGATCAACTCTGATGCCTTTAGCTAATACTATATGTCCTAGAAAATTGACTTCTCAAAGACAAAACTCACATTTGCTAAATTTAGCAAAGAGTTGTTTATCACATAGAGTTTGCAACACAATTCTCAAGTGTTCAGCATGTTCGGACTCATCCCGATAATAGATTAGAATTTCATCAATAAATACCACAAAAAATCTGTCTAAATACGGTCTGAAGATTTTATTCATCAAATCCATAAATACTGCAGGTGCATGAGTTAAACCAAATGGCATCACAAGACTGGATCTAAATGCAATTTTCGGTACATCCGAATTTTTACTCGTAGCTAATAATAACCAAAACGAAGATCAATCTTCAAAAATACTGTAGCACCTTTCAACTGATCGAACAAATGTCAATTTAGGGTAGTGGATATTTATTCTTGATTGTAACTTTGTTGAGCTGATGGTAATCTATACACAATCTTATCGATTCGTCCTTTTTCTTAACGAACAGAATCGGTGCACCCCAAGGTGAAAAACTAGGTCGAACAAAACCCCTATCTGTCAATTCTTGCAGCTGTGCTTTCAACTCTTTCAACTCAGTAGGAGCCATTCTGTAAGGTTCTATCAATATTGGTGACGTCCCCGGTACCAATTCAATAGCAAACTCAACCTCTCTAACCGGCGGTAATCTAGGTAACTTATCTGGAAATACATCAGGATACTCACAAACCACTAGTACTGACTCAAGCTTCAATTCAAACACTTTAGTATCAAGTACATATGCAACGTAAGCATCGCAACCCATTCTCACATATTTTTGCGCCGACATAGCTGATATAACCATACGCAACCCACTCGGACTATCTGATTCAATACAAAGCGTCTCACCATTCTGACATTTCAATACAAAAAGCTTTCGTCTACAATTTACAACAGCGTCATGTAGAGTTAGCCAATCCATGCCCAAAATCACATCAAATTCATCAAATGGTAACAGCATCAAATCAGCTAGAAAACTGTAACCCCAAGTCATCAAAGGACAATTCTTGTAGACTTTATTAACTAACACATACTGACCTAGGGGTTCGATACTTTAACCACAAATTCAGTGGACTCAATAGGTAAATTCTTAATAGACACTAAATTCATGCACACATATGAATGAGTGGATCCCGGATCAATCAAAGCAGTAATATCAGTATAAAAAATAGAAAAAGTACCAGTAATAATATCTGGCGCAGAAGCATCCTCTCGTGTGCAAATAGCATAAGCCTTAACTGGTGCTTAAATTCTTACTAGACACTAAATTCGTGCACACATATGAATAAGTCGATCCCGCATCAATCAAAGCAGTAATATCAGTATAAAAAATAGAAAAAGTACCAGTAATAACATCTACCACAGAAGCATCCTCTCGTATGCGAATAGCATAAGCCCTAACTGAGGCTTAAATTCTTACTAGACACTAAATTCGTGCACACATATGAATGAGTGGATCCCAGAGCAATCAAAGCAGTAATATCAGTATCAAAAATAGAAAAAGTACCAGTAATAACATCTGGCACAGAAGCATCCTCTCATGTGTGAATAGCATAGGCCCTAACTGGTGCTCGTACCATGGATCTCACAGTAGAATCTTTTGTAACACCATGGCTACCACTCACATTTCCCGGATTACAAGGTGGTCTACCTCTTGCAATAGGGTTGCTCGGCCTCATGGTCTGAGCTTTCTCTTTCTTGAATTTCTTTAGGCAATCTCTAAGATAGTGGTCTATGGAGCCACACCTGAAACACACTCCATTCTTTAATCGACACTCGCCATAATGTGGTTTCTTACAGTGTTTGCTCTCGGGCCAAACATCTCTAACACTTCCCATACTTGCTACAGATGTAGCCTGAGGTTTTGGACTAGAGTGTCGGGTACCTCTATCTCTACTAGAATAACCAATAGAAGCTGTAAAACGATTGTAATGTTCTTTTGATTTCTTTAATACTAACTGATAGGATTTCCCAGTCGATCTCTTTCTTGTGTCTCTAGCTTCAAAATCAGCACGTCTTTTTTCTTTATAGAGCTCCTCAGTTTTATGTGCTCGATCAACCAATACAATGAATTCTTTCAGCTCAAGAATTCCAACTAGCAGCTTTATGTCTTTGTTCAGCCCTTCTTCAAACACATAGCAGTCTCGGTCGAAATACACTCACGTGCATATTTACTCAGTCTGACAAATTCTTGCTTGTATTCTGACACAGTCATATGGCCCTGTTTAAGCTCAAGAAATTCTTGACGTTTTTGATCTAGAAACCTCTGGCTAACATATTTCTTTCGGAACTCAGTTTGAAAGAATTCCTAGGTGATCCATTCTCTCAGCACAATAGAAATCAATGTATTCCAGCACTGGTAAGTCGAATCTTCCAATACCGACACTGCACATTTAACGCATTTAGCCGGTGAACAAGATAACTCATCAAAAACCCTAATTATATTCTCTAACCAGAATTTAGCTCTCTTGAGAACATCTTCAGTAGTAGCTCAAAATTCTTCAGCCCGGTACTTACAAATCTTATCGACAGGTGGCTCACTAACTCGGATTAGCTCCATACCTTGAGACATAACGGGAACCAGTTGAGGACCAAGAGGGGGTGGAGGTTATTGAGTAGCCGGATTCATCCGTACAAACTCAGTAAACCATTCATTCATCATCTGGAAGAAGGTTTTTTTAACCTCTTCTTCCAACCCTCCGATACGGGCCTTGTACCGCTCAATGCTACCCCATGAATAGAGGCTTGAGTGTTACTCTCTACTTCATCGGAGTCAGCTCAATTGGATGTCATTGCTATATGAAAACATGTTTTAAAACGGTCAAGTGATATCACACTATGACAGATTATATAATGGCATGTATAGCTAGACTCTTAAATGCTATGTTTAGTCTGAGAATTAACTAAACCGTAGCTCTAGTACCAATAAATGTAACACCCCTAACTCGTATCCGTCACCGTAACAGGGTTACAAAGCATTGCTAGAGTTTCAACATTTCAAAACATATCAATATTCATATAAAAACCAATCAAAACCATTCATATTGTCCCATATACGAGCCCTCGAGACCCAAAATATGCATTAGAAACAAGTTGGGACTAAATCGAAAACGTAGAGAACTTTTCAAACAATAGTAAAAATTTTCAATACTGTAGGGGTCATACGGGCAAGAAACACGCCCGTGTCTCAGGACGTGTGAGCATTCGAAATGGGAACACACGGTCATGTCCCAGATAGTGTCGGTGCCCGTGTAACTCTCTGACTTGATCACACAGCCAAGCCACACGCCCGTGTGCTAGGCCGTATACCCTCTAAAACAACCTCACACGCTCGTGTACCAGGCCGTGTGCTAGGCCGTGTAACAGCCTGACTTGTAACCCTTTTAAAGCTACAGGGGATACACGGCCATGTCACTTGGCCGTGTGTCACTCATGGCTGAAACACACGCCCGTGTGGACGAAAATAGTTTATTTTTCAAGTCATTTTTCTCACCCAAATTGGTATGTTTCTACAATCACAAATACACACATATACAAGCTATAATAAGGTTCCAAAACCAAGCATATTCTAGCTTAATACATATGGTATGATCACATACAACCAATATGCCCTTAGGAACCTCAAATAAAAATATATATTTGTATAACTATGAACACAATTTGATCTTTTGATCAACAAAGGCTTGACCAAAACTATGCCAAAATGTACCATATATGGCATACAAAAATTAGCTCTAATTAGTCACATAATTCACAAATATCTAGTGCACCAAAATACCATATTCACCTACATCATAGTGACACTTATCATTTGGATATTTGAGCTATAATATCGTCATTCATAATTAAGTTATTCACATACATGTCAAACTAAACCATTATCTCATCAAAATCCCAAAACTCAATAAAGTCAAATAGCCATTACAACACTTTAAACACATAGGACAACATTAGCCAAAAATACCTATATATGCCATTATAACCAAAATTAAACATCCAAATGTGCCAAAAGTGCCGATGGATAGTGTGATATAGCCCCGACAAGCTTCCAACCCGAACGAGCTTTCGATTCACTATAAAACACGAAAGTAAGCATTTAAGCTTAGTAAGTTCGTGTAACATAAAATTTAACATACCATTTAATCAAGTAATAACTCCAACAAGCTTCCAACCCAAACGAGCTTCTGATTCACTATAAAACACAGAAATAACATAGAGTAAGCATTTAAGCTTAGTAAGTTTGTATAACTTAGAATTTAACTTACAATTTAACCTAGCTTCTTCAATGGCCATTCTTCTCTTTTAAATTCAGTTGAAAGATGAAAGTAAAAAGATGATGTTTTGTTTTTATTTTATTTTATTTATCTTTAATTACCTAATTACTTAATTATCCTTTAAAAACTTCACAAATTACACAAATGTTAAGCCATATACATCCACTATCACTATTTATAGTGTAATTACCATATAAGGACTTCCACTTTTAAGTTCTATAGCTATTTAATACCTTTAGCCATTATAACACAACTTTTGCACCTTATACGATTTAGTCCTTTTTATCAAATTGAGCATGTAAATGGTAAAATTTTTTAACGAAGTTTTTATACGGTAATACTATCATAGTGTAGGCAATAAAGTAATAATAAAACAAATTTTCTGACTTCAGATTTTTGGTCCTGAAACCACTATTCTGATTTTATTGAAAACGGTTTATTACAAATAGTCTAATTAAGTTAAACCACTTTAAATATATGAGTAACACCATTACCCATCTTGTCTCACTAATATAACCTAATGTACTCCTACTTTGTTAGAACCCACATTAAAGTGACAAAAGCCTTGACAAGTATTCTAAAATAGATGGTATATAAACTTAAAATTTTATGTGAGGGATCTTTGTTGATTTTTTTAATATTTAGTATATATGTCTTAAAAAAATATGAGTATCACATACTAATAGATATCATCCAAGGAATTCCATATTCATAACATCATATATATGCATTAAAACAAACGTGACATAGTATGGCCTTAATCTAAATTGATCTTCATGATAAAATATGAAAATAAAAAGTTAACCTAAGGTAATAAGTATCTCCATAGCATCGCCTTGGACCACCAACTTGTGTATAGTCATTTAGCTCCTCCATCATCATGGTCGGGTGGCATGACTCCAAAGGGGTTTACAATGTCTTCTTGTTATCATACAATAAAATTTACTTCTATTAGAGAAATAAAATTACAATAAAACAAGACAACATGTAGGCCGTATTTAAAAATTACAACCCCTTGTAAAAAAACAAAATAATATGTCATTCACATAAACCTAAAAGACCATACTATGCACTATGCAATAGGCAACACTACATACAACATCATGCGATTCAAACATAGCTCAAGCACGATAAATACGTAAAGCAAGATGTTCTGATACCCATATTGGGATTCGGGATAGAGCTCAAATCTCATACGAACATAACGCGACAGAAAATAAAATTGATATCCCATAAACTACCAAGGGTATCATGCAATACGTGCAAATCGAAAAGGGAATAACAAAAATTACCTTTGTTTCGTTAAACTTCTAGATACTAACGCTTGATTTGAATCGGATCTCCAAAGGTACTACCTTGTTGGAAGACGACTGCCCACTACAAGTATTCGCACTCGAACGAATGACGAATGGTCGAATGGAATGCTAGTTCCAACTTCGTTTTCTCAAAAATGTTTTTGGTTTATTCTCTCAAACGGCTGATAGCCAAAAACTTGTGTTATTGGAGAAGTGTACCTATATCACATATATATAGGGTTGGGCAAAACTGGATTTGAGGTTGTATATATATTTAAAATTATTTTAAATAATTCAACATCTCTTTTCTTATCTGATAAGAAATATCATATTTTATCTTGAAATTTAAAAACTCTTTTAAATAATAATTAAATTCTGTTTTAATTATTATTTATCCAAAACTCTTTTAAATAATAATTAAATTCTATTTAATTATCTTTTATTTAAAACTCTTTTAAATAATAATAATTAAATTCTGTTTTAATTATTATTTATGTAAAACTCTTTTAAATAATAATTAAATTATATTTCCTTATCTAATAAGGAATATATCAAACCCTTTTTTATCTCGTTTATTATATCCAAATTTAACAGGAAATAGTAACAAAATTACTATTTGTTATCATTTTGACTATAAATTTAAATTTTCAAAAATTAAATTCGAATAAAAATAATAACTGATTATTTCTCATAATTTAAAACAACCTTATCATTTTAAATTACTTAAAGAGAGCGATAAACTTAATCATTCTTGTTTATTCTTAATGTGCGACCCTATAGGTTCAATTAACGTTGGCCTAAAAATAACTCATGACATAATCCTTTTGTCTCGCGATATCTAGATAGAGTATAAGGCATGGATAAAGTCAACCTTATATCGTTCTATCTTTAATTTCTCGATACCCAATTCGACTGACAAAACAAATGACATTGATCTCCATCAATTCATTCAAGCATGGCCATGCATTTTTCAATCTCAATCGTCTAAGGGACCAAAGATATTTCTCTTATAATAAGAGGGACAAATTCCATTTTAGTCACTCACATCTCACTACATGATTCTAATTATGTTCAATCATAACTTTTATAGTTTTCTATTTAAAGACAACGTTTGATTATGTCAAAACATAAAATTCCTCATGTTGAGAACTACAGTGATTCCAGGTCTAATGATTTAATGACACAACTGTTTAGAGATTTAATTTATGACTTTGATCCATAATTAATCTCAAAATGGGTCAGTCCAATATTCATTCTCAACAAATACATATGAATATGATTTGTTTCTCAAACACATATTCATCACATGAATATCTATCATATTCCATACTACTCTTAATTCATTGTTGTTCACACAACAACGACCGATTAGGGACATTTAGAATAAATTATTCAAGGATATTGTTATATATTAAACATGCAAATAATAATAATAAATTCATTTAATCAAAATAAAGCGTCCATACAATAAGCCTAGGGCACTATTACTAACATATGTGAGTTTAGATATGGGAGTTCTGACTCTCGATTAGTTGCAAGTGGCTCTCATCTAGTACAAACTATGCGCCAGGCCTATTCATTCATAAACTTAATAAAGGCCTTCATCCTTGCATTCTAATACAAGTAGTTGGATCTATCCAACATTTGGGAACGTGAAACAAATGAACCTTAAATTACTAGAAAAAAAACCACCATGAACACCACTAACTACGTAAAGTGTTAGGCTTTAATCCTAACTTGAAGATACATTTGGTTTTTGCAAGTGATATAGGAGCAGTTATAACTGAGGCATATAACAACTAAATAAAAACAAAAAGATGATTGGCTATGTAGTTCGATATTCACTTATGTTTGTAAGGCTTGCCGAGAGAGACAATCTACTATCTTTAAGCTTGTACAATGAATGATTTAAGTCTACTATCTTCAAGCTTGTGCAATGAATGATTTAAGTCTTACAACTCACTATGTAGCAACTTTACACTTGTACTTAAGATCTAGATTACTCTCCACCCCCTAAAAACTTAGCTTTAAAACCAAGTGACTTTCTTGTGTTTTACTTGCAAAATGCACTCACTAAATAGGTTCCTTGTGAACAAAATAAATGTTAAAATCTCATAAATATTAACTAAGTCAAGCCTCAATGTATATGTATTTAAGGCTTGTTGAGATAATGATAAATTACCATACAAATCCCCACGAAAGTAACCTTCAAAATAGGATTACAAATATCCTAATAAAGTTTAGGATAAACAAGAGATCTTCAAGACATTCTTCAAGTCATCTAATCCAATCTCTATTAAACAAGGGATTCGATTTGTATGATTTGGTTGAATCCAATCTTCTTTTATTTATTACTCCATAAAACCAATCTTCATAGATGAGCCAACACACTTCCACGAGATCAACTTAATCATGACCCAACTGTTTTGGTTCAAAATATTGTCAACAACAAATATGGCAAGTTATGGTTCCTAAGCAGTTGTAGGCACAATTGTAACTATTGTACTACATGCAACCAGAACAGCTCCAACACAAACATGGAAAATAAGAAATATATTTTTTAAAAGTCATTTTGCAGAAAATAAATAGACCATTAACCTTGTTTATGGAGTTAAAAAAACTCTACTATCAATATAGCAAATAATAATCCAACATAATTAGATAATGGTTTATTAATTCAATAGTTATTATATGAATTTAATGAAATAAAGGTTTGGTTGTGAATTGAAATCAAGGCAGACACTACTGTACTAGTGGACATACCATTTTTGTCTTGGTACTGGTGCATTCTAGTACCGACATGTTTTGGAGTACCATTCCAGGTGTATCAATATTTTTAAATATTTTTCATATATATTTATAGTCTAAATTTTTATAGATTATTAATTAAAATCAAACTGAATTCAATTATAATTCAAGTAATAAACTGAAGTAATAAACCTATTGAATTATATAAGTAATAAACTATAAAAATATATAAGTAATAAATTGAATTCAATATTTTTAACTATTTTTAATTAAAATAAAACTGAATTCAATTATAATTCAAGTATCTAATTCGGTTGTTTTCTAATTCTCTATTTCTAGTTAAAACATATAAGTAATAAATTTACCACAACCAAATGAAATGAACAAGCAATTTCAAATTTTAATTCAATTAAAGCAAAACATGTAAGTAATAAGAGGTACTTACAAATGCAATTAAGGAGTGCTTAAAATGAAGTTTGTAAATACCCAATTTTGCCAGGGCCTAAAAGACCCGCATTACAGGCAGGCCTATACGGCCCAATTAATAAAACAAATAGTGGCCCAAACCCAATTACAATGAAATAGGCCCAAATACAACGGCCCGAAAAAAATATATCAGAAAACCCAGGGCTTCTAAATCATTTGCACCGCAACCACCTAGCCCGTTTTTGCCGCAGCCGAATCTTCACCTGCAAAGAATGAACACAGAGAAGGAAACAAAATCAAAAGATTTGCAGATCAAGAGATATCAAGCATGATTTGTTTCTTTATTTTTTATTATTACTATGGCTATAAGAAGACCATTAATGTACTGTAATGAAAGAAAGGAATACAAAAAAAAGGTTATTGTTTTCACAGCAAACGAAGTACGCAAGAGCAATAGAATAAAATCAAAGATTCAATCGAAAAGATTGATATTTGTTTTGTTTCTTCCCGTTTTTAATTTTTTTCTATTTATTTTCAGTTTTTTTTTTGTTTGTTGAATTAGAAATAAAACAAAGAGTAAAAAAACTTACCCTCGTTTGCATCTGAAACGTAGTTGGAAAGACCGGAGTTCGTCTTTGAGTAGAAACGGCCTGAAGCTGAAAAGTTTCAAGGGTTTTTTAGGGTTTTCTTCGTTGATTTTGGGAATTTCAGGGCCAGATCTGGGTTTAGGGGCTTCGAGAGGACCGAATAGGAGATTTTCTCTTTTTTCGGCCACCGTATACAGTGGTGCCGTCGCCAGAGATCGGCGGCCGATGCGGTGGCTGACGATCGGGCCCTGGCCGGAGGACTGGGGGAGGGGGAGAGCTTTTTTGAAGTTTTTTGAAGTTTTTTTTAAAAGAATGAAAAAAATGAAATTTTTCAATAAATTTTTGGCTTAAATAGCCTGGTGAAACGATGTCGTTTCACCAGGCCTCCCCAGATGCCAAAACTGCGTCGTTTTGGGGAGGCCGACCCGACTTCGACCCGACCCGGCCTAGGATCCGCGTGTTTTTGAGCGGAGGGGTAAATTGCGCTTTTAGCCCCTCCGCCTTTTTAATATCTTATAATTAGGTTTTTTTTATTTTTTTAAATTCGCTCTTTAATTTACTTTCAATTTCAATTTAACCCTACTTGAACGACGCCGTTTTAGAGGAGAAGGGAAAATTTCCCTTCCAGCCCCTCTATGTAATTCACGTGTTTAATTGAATCCTCCAGTCTTCAATTATTTGCAAATTCGCCCCAGATGTTTATCTACAGTTCAATTTAGTTCTTTTTATTTTATTTTATTTCCTTTATTTTTTAACTAATAATGTAGTTATCATTATTTTTATTAATTTTCATATGTAATTATTTTTTTAAATGTATATATATATGTATATTTATTTTTTTATATGTACATATTTCATTTTTTTTCAACTAATTTTTCTCATATTTATATATATACATATTTTTTATGAGGATATTATTCTTAATCTATATTTATTTTATATGTATACATATTTATTTTTCAATGAGTATTCTTTTACATTTATATACACAAAATATATGCACATATACGTACATATCTAATTTTTTTAGAAAATGTTTTATTTTTAACACATATGTATATGGATTTATATTGTTTTTCTTGTTTTCATAAATGCATCATGTATTTAAGTTTTTTTTAACCCAAAGTTTTATGTGTAGGTTATGTCGACGTTTTTTTTAAATTTCAATGTACATATATTTCGTACCTTTTTTCTTTCCTTATATTTTTTTTGTTTATTCTCTTTATTTGTTCATTGATTTATGTTCATATTTATATTTTGTTCATTTAATACTTTACATGTTGTTGTTGTTTTTTTATTTACATTAATTTCGTTTATTTCTATGCCATTGTTGTATTTATTATCGCATTTTATACTTAATGTAGCATCATCATTTTTTACTCGATTTTAAAATTTTCAAAATTGAGATAATGCTCGTATTTAGGATCTTCAAGGAAATTGAGCCCTAACATATTGGGTTCCGATTTTCTTCGTTAAATCTAACGATCGAGAGTTGCTCATTAATCAAAAAAATAAAATGAAAAGCTTGTTATCGTGAATTTAATATGTTGTATCCTAACGTATTGGATGTGACGTATTGATTCCTCAAGGCAAAGATTTTAAAATAATAATAATAATAACAAAGGAAATATTCCAAGTTTAGGATTTTGAGAAATTGTGTCATAACGTATTGGGCCGTGATTTCTTAAATATTAAACAAATGAATATTCTTTTAAATTTTATTACACGAGTATTTTGGACTAATTCATTTTTGAGGAATTTGAATGTCGTGCCCTAACGCATTGGGTGTGACATTTTCATTTCTCCGAAATGATAAGAGTCTTAATAAGTAATTTTTTTTAAGTTTTATTAAGGATAGTATTTTTAAATTTTCGACATTAAGACACTAATTAATTAACTAGGTACCAATTTTGGGCGTTACGAGGGTGCTAATCCTTCCTCGTACGTAACCGACTCTCGAATCCATTTTTCTAAAACTCGTAGACCAAAGCTATTTTTTTAGGTGATCCAATCACACCTCAATAAAGGATTGGTGGCGACTCCCAATTTTTGTTTTTTTTAAGTCGACAACTTAAATTTTTGTTTTTTCAAAAAAATAGTTTCGACAGCTTGGCGACTCCACTGGGGACATTTTTAAAATAATAAGAGAGTCGAGCCACAAAGTTGATTAATTTTTGTTTTATGGTCGAGAAAGTATTTGTTTTAAAAAAAAATTCATGATATCTTTTTGCATTCATTATCTTCTTGCTTAATGTATTTAAGTATTGTTTGCACTACACATTACATGAGTTGAATGATTTTACCCTTTAAGTGGGAGCAAGAAACTAGTCCTTCGTGAGGTTTTCACCTTCGTGCAGGGTAGTGGACCACTTCCGGGATACATCCGTACCTATGTCTTTGTGAGATTTTCATCTCTGTGTAGCCATAGGGAAATGTATTCCCCTGAACTGAACTCGCTCGATATGAGCCTATAATGGGTGAGGATTGAGGAATCTGCTAGTTTGGGTACCCTTGCTCTAGAAACCAAACCTCATATAATGAACCTTAGGAACTTGCCCTAGGAAGAACTATGCCAAACCCCTAGAGGTCACCCGAGTAGGTACTTTATTCATTTGCATCTTAAAAAAAGAGGTGTTGATTCACGTTCAGTTGTTAAATAGAGAGCTTGTCATAAGAAAATGGGTTTCTTGATAAAGTGGATGACAATATGGTTGTCCGAATATGGTCCAAGAACACATGATAAGAGAAGCATGATAATTTAATAGAGGACTACACGACTATGGCTCCGTTGCCCAAGGATTCAAGATGGCAAAGATTATTCGAGAGCTGTTGAACCTTCTTAAAGAGAAGCCAACGAGCATCATGAGGATGAGTGAGCAACAAGTTATGGCCTGGATCGAGCAAAAAGGAGATGGAAGAGACGTTTTTTTTGAAGAGTTCGTGAGATTTATCTTAACGCTCGAATGAAGAAGAGGATCGAATATCTCCGCCTATGAGGGCAAGGCCATATAACTATCCAATTTATGTAAAGAGATTTGTTTTCTAGTAAAGTTTTCTAAATGGAATTGAATCAGAATCAACATCTCTTTATGCATTCATTGCATGCATTCGCATTGCATGACATCATAAGCATTAAAGTCCACTAAAAGAGCCTAATCGATTAAAATCATTCCTCAGTTAATCTGGAAACCAACCAACTTGCCAAACACTGCTACGGTACTCGATCAAAGACTAAAGACATGGACCAAAGGCTAGAACAGTTCCAAAAAGAAATGCAGGATCAGCTTTAACAACAAATGAATGAACAGCTTGAGAAGATTCAACAAAAAATGATAGATAAAATAATGGAATCCCAAAATAATATGATGGCAAAGCTAACCCAACTGTTGACTGGAGGAGGTGATAAGGGAAAGGGTCCTTTAGCTGATGTCAAAGAGGGTAATGAGGATGAACCACTCTATCCTCCAGGCTTTACTCCTCCACATGTGCGAGCTCAAGCTAAATATCCGCACAAACCTACTGTCACAATCAGGCCTCAACAGTCCCAGGCCGGTGCTTCAAACTTTCAAGCTAGATTGGGCTCTAACCCCGGAAGCAACCCTACTAACTCCGCCATTCCTGACTTCAATGAAGTGGCTGAAAAGGAAAGATTAAAGGAGGAGTTACCAAAGCAGTTAGAGGAAAGGTGCAAATGGCTCGAGGAGAAATTCAAGGCGATGGAAGTCACTGAAAACTATCACGAGATTGACGCTAAAGAGCTGAGCTTAGTTCCAGATTTGTACTCCCTCACAAGTTTAAGATGCCAGAATTCGAGAAGTACAATGGGACAGCTTGCCCAGAAGCTCATAGCACCATGTTCTACAGGCGAATGGCTGGATATGTTAGCAATGACCAGCTATTGATACACTATTTCCAAGATAGCCTCGCAGGGCAGCATCTAAATGGTACAATCAACTGAGCCGTCGCATGATTGGTTCATGGAGGGATTTAGCACAAGCATTCATGAAACAGTACAGTCATGTAACAGACATGGTACCTGACAGAATCACCCTTCAGAATATGGAAAAGAAGCTGAACGAGAGCTTTAGGCAGTATGCACAGAGGTGGAGGGAGGTCGCCGTCCAAGTTCAGCCACCGCTTTTGGAAAGAGAAATGACAATGCTATTCATAAATACATTGAAAGCTCCGTTGATCACACATATGTTAGGGAGTGCCACAAAAAGATTTTCTGACATAATCATGAATGGTGAAATGATTGAAAGCGCCATAAGGAGCGGAAAGATTGATACTGGAGGAAATAATAGAAGGCAAGCCTCAAAAGAAAAAAAAATGAGGTGAACAGCGTGAATACGTACAGCAAATCGATTGCTAATCAGCAGGGTTCATCAAGACAAGAATCATGTGTGAAGCAAGGTACTGAAAAATTCCAGTTCACGCCAATTCCAATGTCGTACAAAGAGCTGTATCAAAGCTTATTCGATGCGCATGTTGTTTCTCCTTTACATGTGAAGCCTCCACAGCCTCCGTATCCCAAATGGTGCAACGGAAGTGCACAATGCGATTATCACGCGGGAATTACGGGACACTCAATAGAGAATTGCATTACCTTCAAAAAGCTAGTTTAAAAATTCATCAACATGGGTATTGTCAAGTTGGATGGCTCATTTAATGCAGAAAATTCGCTACCCGATCATGATTGACAATGGGGTGAATGCAATATATGAGAAGATGTTGGGAAGTGTTCACATCAATGACATATAGGGAAACACAAATGAAATGGGGGCCTTGTTAGATATCCGCCCTTATAAATCTGGGAGTGTTCTAAGTAATTGAACTGCGGAAGAAATCCCTGTAATTTTTAGAGCTTATTTAGAGTAATGTTCAGAACATTTATATTGTTTTTAGCCTAAAAATGATAGAAATTCCTTTGTGAAATAGGCTCATGTCTGAACGTCATTATTCTAATAAAATACATCTTTGCATTCATTTTTGAGCCAATATTTTTTCATTCTTTTTGAAATAATTATTCTTTCATTCTTTTGGATTTTCTTCCACATCATTCTTTCATTCATAATTATATTGTACAAATAGTTATTCATAAATACATTCTTTTGTATATTTTTTTATATTGGGTCTCCAGATATCAATAACATGAGTGACGCTGCTACAGGCTCTGAATTTCCTTTTGAGCGAGGCATGTGTTTAGAGGGATTTCATGACTTTGAAGATGACATAGATTGTAGCCTATTTTCGGACTTGTTAAGGATGGTAGAACAAGTCGAGAAACGGATCTTACCCTACAAAGAATCATTGGGATACATGACTTCTCCTTATATGGGGCATGAAGGTCATTTGGTCGATCTCGCCAAAAGAGCCTGACGGTCATTGATTCATCTTTGTGGTCGTCAGTTACTTTACTAAATAAATGGAAGCTGCTTCATATGCCAATGTCACAAAGTCGACAATTAGCAAATTCGTGAAAATTCATATGTCAGTATAGAACGCCAAAAGGATCATATCTGACAATGTACTAAATTTGAACAACAGCACAATATCAAAAGTTTGCAGTCTGTTCACGATTAATGCCATATCGCTCAAAAAAAAAGATGGCACAAAAATATATCTACATACCGGGGCAATGCCTTTCTCTAGGGCCCATCGCGGTTTTGCCTATTGAAGACAAAATTCTTTCTGAGTTTTTGAATCCAATTTCGATTGAAGAGGAATGTTCAAAGTTGTCCATCATGGTCAAATGCGCTAAAAGCAAATGATGCAAGTTCGCAAAAAAGGTCCGTCCTAGAGAATTCCTTGAGAGGGACCTGGTATTGAGTAAGATCATTCCCATACAAAAAGAACTTCAACCCAAGCTGGGAAGGACCTTATGTGGAAGGCCTTATTTGGAAAAGCGTCGAAAGGGATAACAAGGACATGCCTAATCCTATGAGTTCAGATTCAATCAAAAATATTTTAAAAAAAAAGAGTAAAGAAGAAAGCAAATAGAGAGGCCAAGGTGAAAACCCGCAAAGGGCGCCTTGAGACGAAGGGGATTTGAGTTGAAAACCCGAAAAGGGCGGCTCAAATATTGATCAAAATGGGGCATGAGGTGATCAGAGTAACTCGAATCTTGATCAGATTGGGGCATGTGGTGATCTAGATATACCTGAATCAACAAGAAAGAGTAGGCAACATCTTGAGGCATCGACAGAGTACTGTAGATCTCTCAAACACATGTCAAACTGAGAAGGGTCTTTAGAAAGTTTGTACAGAGAAGTTCAAGCTGCGATATCTGGGGCACCCAATTTTCATACTATTGAATTTGTTGTTCTTGGAATACTTCATTCTTTTCTAAGATACACATTCCCAATCAATTTTTTTTGTTATCATTCTTTACTATTTTTGATAATTTATTCCTTTCGAGCTATGCTCAGAACCAACTTTTTCTTATCTATTGCTATGACCTTTTTTGCAAGCATGTTGCATTAGAATAATGATTAATGGACTAATAAAACTTTCACAAGGGAAGTTTTGCATATTACTTTAGAAGTTTCTAAATAATACAGGAACCTGAAACAAGACTATTGTTTAGAAAGCACCAAGTTTAAAGGTTAGAAATTTAAGAAGGAAGAGTCTAAATTAGGACTTTCTCTTTGGATTCTGTTATCAAAAACATTGATTCAGCAAAGTGACAATATGTCAGGTTGGTGACAAAGCTTAAATAAACAAGTAAGCAATGATCACCAGACAGTAGGAAGAGGTTTCTTCGGAGAAAAAAGAATTCATTTATGCATGAGCCTTTGGTACGATACCCTGTGAATGGTGTAAGGGACCAAAAAGATTTAGATCCTGTATCCTTGAATTGTGATAGGAGAGGATTGAGAAAAAAGCCATATATTCCTACCTTTGGGTTATAGTGGGAGAATGATGGTACAAATTTTGCGCCCTAATGGATTGAACTTTGAGGTTTACAGTGGGGGGGCAACCTGACTAAATGTCTCTTCAGAAAAGCTAGCCAAGCAGGAAGGTGTTGTAGCACAATAGTGTTAAAGCCTTAATAAACTTCAAGCAACGACAACCTAAGTGGGATCATTCTCGAAAAAAATTAAAATTAAAATTATGCATTCGTGCAAACACCATTCACACATGTCTGGTTAGGAGCATTTGATTCATTTTATGCCATCCTAATCATTAGGCATAATTAGGTTCATTATACAGGTCATGTTCCCCAGAGAGCAGATCAGTGAAGATAGCAGATCCTGTCTTCTTATATTGGTAAGAAGTGGATCGAAGATGCAGATCTTGTCTTCCCATACTGGTGGCGAAGTAGATCGAAGAAAGCAGATATTGTCTTCATGTTTAGCGTGAAGTAGATCGAAGATGGTAGATCTTGTCTTCCTAGATTGGTAGCTAAGTGGATCGAAGATGCAGATCTTGTCTTCCCATACTGGTGGCGAAGTAGATCGAAGAAAGCAGATCTTGTCTTCATGTATTGGCGTGAAGTAGATCGAAGACAGCAGCCTTGCCTCCCTCGGTTGTAGCGGAGCAGGCTAAAAATAGCAGATCGAAGACACCGGCCTTGCCTCCCTGGGTTGCACTGGAGCAGGCTAAAAATAGCAGATCTTGCCTTCCTGCACCGACAGCGAAGCAGATCGAAGACACCAGCCTTGCCTCCATGGGTTAGAGCGGAGCAGGTTAAAAAATAACAGATCTTGCCTTCCTGCACCGACAGCAAAGCAGATCGAAGACACCAGCCTTACCTCCCTGGGTTGCAGTAGAGCAGGTTAAAAATAGCAGATCTTGTCTTCCTGCACCGACAGTGAAGCAGATCGATGACCCTAGCCCTATCTCCCTGGTCAGCAGTGGAATAGGTTGAAGATTGAGAATTCTATCTCCCTGGGCAGCAGTGGAATAGATTGAAGATTGTAAATCCTATCTCCCTGGTCAGCAGTGGAATAGGTTGAAGATTGTGAATCCTATCTCCCTGAGCAGCAGTGGAGTAGGTTGAAAATAGCAGATCTTGCCTTCCTGTACTGGCAGTGAAGCAGATCGAAGACATCAGTCTTATCGCCTTAACGTAGCAATGGAAAAGATTGAAGCCACAACGGCGAATCTTATCTCCTTGGCGTTAAGGCTTGGATTAGCTAAAGTGAAGCGGATTGAAGCTGTAGGCAGCGAATCCTCTCTCTTTGGCATTACAGTAGAGCAGATTGAAGCCGCAACGGCGAATCTTACTTCTATGGCGGTGTAGTGGAACAAATTGAAGCTACGACGATGAATCTCGTTTCTCTAACATTGCAATTTAAAAGATTGAAGCCACAATAGCGAATCTTATTCTCTTTGGCATTACAGTGGGGCAGATTAAAGCCGCAACGGCGAATCTTACTCCCCTGGTAGTGTAGTGGAACAGATTGAAGCTACAATGGCGAATCTTGTTTTCCCACCATTGCAATTTAAAAGACTGAAGATGGCGAATCTTATCTCCCTGAAGTTGCAGTGGAGCAGATTGAGGCCAGTAATCCTATCTCCCTGAAGTTGCAGCGGAGCGGATTAAAATCACAGATCTTATCTCTTTGGAGTTGCAAAGAGCAGATCGCATCAGATCTAATCTTCTTGAAGTTGCAGGCAAGTCTTATCCCCCTGAAATTGCAGTAGGGCAGACTAAATAAACAAATCCTGTCTCCTTAAAGTTGTAGTGGAGTGGATTAGAGTGATGGATCTTATCTCTCTGAAATTACAGTTGGGTAGGTCGTTTCAAATTCATCTTTAAGTTGTAAGCAGATCAAGTTGAAGCAATAAGTCTTATCTCCCTGAAGTTCCAGTGGAGCAGATTAAAGATAGCAAATTTTGAGAAACTACAACGTACAAATCCTATCTCCCTGACATTGCAGTGGAGTAGAAGATGCAGTGGAGTAGAAGATGCAGTAGGAAGGAATGAGGCTACTTGAGGCAAAATTGGGCATTTTTAAAGTTTTTGCTCTGTCCTTGTTACACAATAACGAGCAAAGAGGGGCAGTTGTAAATACTCAATTTTACCCGGGCCTAAAAGACCCGCATTACATACAGGCCTATATAGCCCAATTAATAAAACAAATAGTGGCCCAAACCAAATTACAACGAAATAGGCCCAAATACAATAGCCCGAAAAAAAAATATCAGAAAACCTAGGGTTTCTAAATCATCTGCGCCGCAACCACCTAGCCCGTTTTTGCCGCAGCCGAATCTTCACCTGTAAGGAATAAACACAGAGAAGGAAACAAAACCAAAAGATTTACAGATCAAGAGATATCAAGCATGATTTGTTCCTTTATTTTTATTATTACTATAGCTATAAGAAGACCATTAATGTACTGTAATGAAAGAAAGGAATACAAAAAAAAGGTTATTGTTTTCACAGCAAACGAAGTACGCAAGAGCAATAGAATAAAATCAAAGATTCAATCGAAAAGGTTGATATCTATTTTGTTTCTTCCCGTTTTTAATTTTTTTCTATTTATTTTCAGTTTTTTTTTTGTATGTTGAATTAGAAATAAAACAAAGAGTAAAAAAACTTACCCTCGTTTGCATCTGAAACGTAGTTGGAAAGACCGGAGTTCGTCTTTGAGTAGAAACGGCTTGAAGTCGAAAAGTTTCAAGGGTTTTTTAGGGTTTTCTTCGTTGATTTTGGGAATTTCAGGGCCAGATCTGGGTTTAGGGGCTTCGAGAGGACCGAATAGGAGATTTTCTCTTTTTTCGGCCACCGTATACAGTGGTGCCATCGCTAGAGATCGGCGACCGATGCGGTGGCTGACGATCGGGCCCTGGCCGGAGGACAGGGGGAGGGGGAGAGCTTTTTTGAAGTTTTTTGAAGTTTTTTTTAAAGAATGAAAAAAATGAAATTTTTCAATAAATTTTTGGCTTAAATAGCCTTGTGAAACGATGTCGTTTCACCAGGCCTCCCCAGATGCCAAAACGGCGCCGTTTTGGGGAGGCCGACCCGACTTCGACCCGACCCGGCCTAGGATCCGCGTGTTTTTGAGCGGAGGGGTAAATTGCGCTTTTAGCCCCTCCGCCTTTTTAATATCTTATAATTAGGTTTTTTTTATTTTTTTCAATTCGCCCTTTAATTTGCTTTCAATTTCAATTTAACCCTACTTGAACACGCCGTTTTAGAGGGGAAGGGAAATTTCCCTTCCAGCCCCTCTATGTAATTTGCGTGTTCAATTGAATCTTCCAGTCTTCAATTATTTGCGAATTTGCCCCAAATGTTTATCTACAGTTCAATTAGTTCTTTTTATTTTATTTTATTTCCTTTATTTTTAACTAATAATGTAGTTATCATTATTTTTATTAATTTTCATATGTAATTATTTTTTTAAATGTATATATATATGTAATTTTTTTTTATATGTACATATTTCATTTTTTTTCAACTAATTTTTCTCATATTTATATATATACATATTTTTTTATGAGGACATTATTCTTAATCTATATTTATTTTATATGTATACATATTTATTTCTAAATGAGTATTCTTTTACATTTATATACACAAAATATATACACATATACGTACATATCTAATTTTTTTTAGAAAATGTTTTATTTTTAACACATATGTATATGGATTTATATTATTTTTCTTGTTTTCATAAATGCATCATGTATTTAAGTTTTTTTTTAACCCAAAGTTTTATGTGTAGGTTATGTCTACGTTTTTTTTAAATTTCAATGTACATATATTTCGTACCTTTTTTCTTTCCTTATTTTTTTGGTTTATTCTCTTTATTTGTTCATTGATTTATGTTCATATTTATATTTTGTTCATTTAATACTTTACATGCCGTTGTTGTTTTTTTATGTATATTAATTTTGTTTATTTCTATGCCATTGTTGTATTTATTATCGCATTTTATACTTAATGTAGCATCATCATTTTTTACTCAATTTTAAAATTTTCAAAATTGAGATAATGCTCGTATTTAGGATTTTCAAGGAAATTGAGCCCTAACATATTGGGTTCCTATTTTCTTCCTTAAATCTAATGATCGAGAGTTGCTCATTAATCAAAAAAATAAAATGAAAAGCTTGTTGTCGCGAATTTAATATGTTGTATCCTAACGTATTGGATGTGACGTATTGATTCCTTGAGGCAAAGATTTTAAAATAATAATAATAATAACAAAGGAAATATTCCAAGTTTAGGATTTTGAGAAATTGTACCCTAACGTATTGGGTCGCGATTCTCAAATCTTAAACAAATGAATATTCTTTTAAATTTTATTACACGAGTATTTTGGACTAATTCATTTTTGAGGAATTTGAATGTCGTGCCCTAACGCATTGGGTGTGACATTTTCGTTTCTCCAAAATGATAAGAGTCTTAATAAGTAATGTTTTTTTTTTTAAGTTTTATTAAGGATCATATTTTTAAATTTTCGACATTAAGACACTAATTAATTAATTAGGTACCAATTTTGGGCGTTACGAGGGTGCTAATCCTTCCTCGTACGTAATCGACTCCCAGATCCATTTTTCTAAAACTCGTAGGCCAAAGCTATTTTTTTAGGTGATCCAATCACACCTCAATAAAAGATTGGTGGCGACTCCCAATTTTTGTTTTTTTTTTAAAGTCGACAACTTAAATTTTTGTTTTTTCAAAAAAATGGTTTCGACAAAGTTGTTTGATTAGACAATTCAAATGAGCCTATCGAATATTTCTTTTGTAGGGATCCAATTCACTGTTCCGATAAAAAACATAATAAATAAATGATAAGATAAATTGACATTAATATATATTAATTCATGTTATTTAAATTTATTGAATCCCAAGCAGTTAGATGCGTATGCAAAAATGCAAATTGGTGAATGCATAGTGAAATTAAGCCTTGCACATGTACCTGAGATGCCGCATTCAGATCTGAACTCTTCTCAATTATTAACTTGGGATGCATATGCTACATTCAAACCAAAGTCAACATCATCTCCAAAACAAAATCAACTGCATAAAACAAGTTTTGATAAAGATAATATACTATTGTACAAAGTTGATCCATGTATACCAAGTGGCTAAATTTAAAAATATTTCAACTTCAGAATCTACACAAGACTAGGTTCAGAGAAAATACTTTAACTGAACTAATAAAGACAGAGAAAATACTTTCAATAATAATAATAATCAAGTTCTTAATTGATATTGATTTCATGTTCGATCATTGAACAAAATTTGAATGCACCCCAATAAGACTTAAATTTAAAAACTCAAAATTCACTTTTACTTCATTGTTTTATTTCAAGTTCGATCATTATTTTGACTTAAATCTAAGACAATGATACCTTTAGCGCATAGTGCCTTTGTGCAACAAACTTATATACAAATTTCTCTCTCAAAAATTTCAAGTTAAAGGCCGCAAATGATTTTCTAGTCCTAGTTGTAAAATAAAAAAACTCGTACCCTAGTATATATTCAGTGACTATTTTTTAAATATTCTTATATATATGGGATAAAAAACATTTATTAATTTTTTATTAACTTGAAAGCCTTTTTATTCTTAAAATTATATTATTTCCATAGACAAATATTATGTTTCAAAAATTTTGGGACTAATGAGAAAAAGGGAACTGTAATAGAACCAAAAAGAAAATTGTTTGGTAGAGACTTAAGAGAATTGACCGATTTATCCTATAAAGCATAAATTAAAATGATAATGATTTCAAATTAGAAGCTAAATTACAAATTAATTAAAAATCAGTAGTTAACAACAAAGAACACATAGCTAAATAAAGAAAATAAAAATTATGAAGTACAGTGTGACATCCAAATGCAAACAGCTCATCATCACCCATTCCTATTAGGGTTTGAACGGAGATTAAAAGATAGAACCAAGCCCAAAACGCAGCAGTCACCTAATTTGAATCAATCAACACTAAAAAAATTTAAACAAAATATATATCTTATAGCATTAGCTCTCTGCCGCAAAGCAACTGCATACCTTCACATAGATAAAGTTAAAAATCAACCCTCCAAACTGATCACTTACAGGTCCAACAGGAACACCATGAATAAACCTGCATGAGTTGGGATATAACAGGCTGTCTAGACCATCAAAGGCAAATAAAACTGGTCCTATGATCAAGCATGTCAATCAAAGGCCAAGAGTCGTAGGACATCAATACGGCTAGAAGACAAAAATGACCGTGGAAGATAAGCATGCGTTGGAATTTAAAGATGTACACACGAAGAACACTTGCTAATACATACATAAACATAAATATAAATAGAGGCAGAAAGGATAGATCTAAACAAAGATGCACACTTTCAAGTAAACACTTCATAAATTACAGTTCATAAGTAGAGATAATGGTCCAACATACATCTAGCTGTAAAAGAGCCTTGCTACAAACATTGCAGGGTTGATAAGGTGCATATTTTATTTATCTAATTTTCTTTCCATCCATTGCTTAGTAAAGTTGAAAAAAAAATATTAAAGAAAATAAAAATTCCAAAAAATAAAATATGCACACTTAATTTTTATCTATCTAATTTTCTCTCTTATAATTCCAATTTAGAAAGATTTATGAATTAAAAATAGTCATCTTTCATATTTTGTTCTTCCTTTTCTCTCTTATCACGCATGCTTGAAATTGATTACTTTTCCATCTTTCCACTCTACTCTTTCCATCCTTCCACTTCCCCATTCAATCAAACATACCCTAAATATGACTGAATGCAATTTTTTTATCAGTCTAGAGTGCAACTCTGCATCTCTCAACCAGCTGCAATGCATGGCAAAGGAAATATACTAGACCAACTCACTGAAAATAAATATAGAAGAATGGTACAGCAAAGGATACTGCAGAGAAGCTTCACTCTGGCTTTCTGCTTCTTTTATGCCTTTTCTTTTCTTTGGTAATGGGGACTGCCTTGGTTTCCTTTTACTATTTGGGCAGAGAAATATGGATTTGAATGATTGATACCAGTCGTGGAGATTGATAAGATCACCATGGTTTCCTTTTCCTTTTATCAAATGATGCCATGCATAAGCGAAGTGAACTTCTAAAGAGGCCTCTTTTTTATTGGTGTCTGGACTCTGGACAGGGCTCCTTTCACTCACTTGAAATTTATATTAATTTGACAATTCATGCATGTAAACTGTTGGAATATGTGTGTTTCTGCACACATCTCATGCATGAATGTTAAGCTTTATTTACTAAATAAATTTAAGACGGTGCATTACCAAAGAGGGAAGCTCCGTGTAAATATTAATCGCAAATGTTTCCAAATACTGGCGAACAGAAGGTAAGTTTTTTCTCTGCAAAAGAGATAGTGGAGATATGTTACACAATCTAAAGTCAAAATAATTAATTAAAGACCATTCAGTATTATCAGTTTCTTCTAACTATCAATGGCAGCCAATGAATTATTCTACAAAGTGCACCATACAGCAAGTACATTTACCAGGGATATGCAACAAAATAAGAAAATTACTGTGTTAACACTACCTGATTTATGGAACCACCTAACGATAACCTCTGTCGACACCAAATAGAAGCATTCAGTGTTTTGGAAGTATAAAGTAAACTAAACATTACATACATGAACACAGAGCGGGCATTCAGGAAAAGGAAAAATATTTGAGATAGGCTTTCATGAAATTTCTTTCAAAACCAAAAAATTACTTGTTATTCTCTCCTAAACAACTTATCAAACTTACCATATTATGAAACTTGAGCGAACTATAATAAGTTAAGAAAGTACTATTAGATTTTCTAAAAGAAGCAACAGTTACTTACATAGAGAGCTATTTGCAAGCACTGTGTGACTTCCCCAACTATATCATCATCAACAAATTGTGACAAAACACATATCATTTGCCAAGCACGTATTTTTCGCCTATGGATCTGTTGAAATATAATAGGACAGATAATAAGCATTCCGACCAAGCTGAAACATAGAATTAGAAACCTGAAGAGAATGAAGAGAAAAGTATCAGCTACCGCGCTATACTTCTTATACAACTCTTTTGCAATCTCCTTATCATTTAGCTGCATAAAAAATGAATTCCATGAGAACTAGAATCCAAACATTTTCTGAGGAGAATTTTCTCCTATAAATAAATGCAGAAAAGTAGAATGTACTTTCTTTTTAAGCAAGTTTGGATCGAAAATCCTTATGCAATGGACGGAGCAACATCAACGAAGGAGACGGAGATCGATGGCAAATGCACTGTCGACGGTGATGTAGCAGACGGATCACTGGATAGACAACCAGCAGCAAATGGATGGAAAAGAAAAAATTAAGTTAGGGATTTGGGGAAAATGATTTGGGGGAATAAGAGTTGGGGGGTTAGCTATAAAAACGGCATCGTTTCAATAAAAATTAAATAGTATTCGCGGCGTTTATGGGTAAAACGCCGCTATTGCTTTACCTTTAGCGGCATTTATGATAAAAATGTCGCTATAGTTTTTAACCTTTTGTGGCATTGATGCAAAAACACTGCTATTGCTTTACCTTTTGTGGTATTTATGGGGAAAACGCCGGTAACACTGCTCCCATTTGGTGTACCTTTGCTGCGCGTAGCATAAAATGCAGCTAAATATGTACCACTTGCGACGCTATTTCAACAAACGCCACCATATAACGACTTATTGTGGCGTTTTTCGGTTAGTGCCACTAATGGTCTGTATTTGTGGCATTCTTCAATACAGTCGTTGTTAAATGTTTGACCTTTTGCGGCGTTTTCGATTCAAACACCACTAAAAACGCTGCTAAAAACTTAATTTGCTGTAGTATTTTGTGCTTATTTTATTTAATTATAATTATTTAGATATATGTTATTTATAATTGTATTTAAATTGAATTTCTTAATTTTGTTATTTATTAAATTTAATTAAAAATATTGGTCACACTAATCAAAAGTAAACTGATAATAAAGAAAGTTAAGGTATAATAGAAAATAAAGAATAAATATTTAAATAAATATAACATATGATAATTTTTAACTGCTCATAAAATAAAATAAAAATAACATTTACTAAAATATCAAGAACTAACTCATAAATTTATTTGAAATTCATTAGCAAGGCAATACATAATACTCTTTTGGAATAAAATACGAAATATATCATGTAACAAATTTATTCGGATACCACATGATAATCTTCATTAATATTAAGACTCATGTTGCATGAATGAGTTTAAAATAATTTTTAAAAGAAAACATAGAAAATTTAAAACTAGAACAAAATTGACACAATAAAAAAGTATACACCTTTCACCGTCCAAAAAAAATATTGAAAAGAAAATTATTGAAAAGGGTACACAAAATATACATAAAAAAGGGTGAAAATAATTTTAAAAAATAAAAAGATGTTGGGAGAACATGTAAGTGAAGGGAAGGAATGACGAAAGGGAGGCTTGTCTTGATGCTATGTAAGAAGATACGAAATAAGAGAAGGAGAGATGGGCGCTCAAAAGGTAAGGCTTACAGCTCGATCGGTGGCCCCCCAACGTATCGCCCCGCATCACGAATCACGACATAAATTTTAGCTGCTTCAACAGTGACACAAATAACCCACCTTTTCGATCGATCCCCTCAATTTACTCTCATTTCTTTTTCTACTTGAAATGATTATTTTGGAGGTTAAAAGAAGGAAAACTTAGATTCTACTACTACTACGAACTAGACCACAGAGTATCGAGAAAGAGAGATCCTACTTTTACTATTCATATGGGATGACCTTATGTATGTATTTGTTTATGCATATGGGATAGCTTTTGATTCTTTCTCTGTCTCCTTATATACTTTCTTCTTGGTATTTTGTTGGGTTTTTACTCTTAAGTTTTTCTTTTTTTTTTTGCCTTGTTGTTTCTTAGTGGATTGAAAAGATTTTCAAAGAAGTTAAGGGAGGTAAAACTCCCCTATAAGGGAGCAGGAAGCCCTTTATTTTAGTTTTTCTTTGGTTAAACCATAGGAGAAAAAGCTGAAATCTTTTATGTTTATGGTAATTTTGTGTGATTTCTGAATTCTGGTTTTGCTGGTATTGAAGGACCCAGAAGAAGAACTGAAAGAAATAGCAGCTTGACTAACCACAAGAAACTAGAAACGATAGCAAGCAAGCTAATAAAATTAATAAGCTTTGTAGATGGCCGCCGCCTCATCGTCCACACCTTTTTTTGGAACCAGGGAAGAAAATCAAAACCAGATGATGCAAGTACAATCATCCACCGCTACACCCACTTCGTCAACTGCTCCAACCACTGCACCTCAGAAGAGAAAGAGAAATCACCCTGGAACATCATGCAAGTATCTCTTTACATACATCTGATTATGGTCTGTTTGCTGAGCAGAAAAAAAATATTATGGTTTGTTTGTTTGTTTTCTTTTCCCTAAGGCTTTTTAGCTCATGTATCCAATGAGTAAAGTCAATAGAGAAAGAGGGTTTATGTTCTTGTTCTTGTTCACTCCTTTCTTTCTTTTTTTATTAAAAAAATGAATATTACCTCTCAATGAACCCTAATCTAAAAATTTGTCAGTTTTCATCATGATTAATCTTTACAGTTCTCAGATGGTTATTCTTTCACTCCCTCGATTAAGCCTTATATATATATATATATATTGTTTTTCATCCCCTATTTTTCAAATGATTTGTTGTTTGTCATTTCTCAATAGCAGATCCAGATGCGGAAGTGATAGCACTATCTCCCAAGACTCTAATGGCAACAAACAGGTTCATTTGTGAGGTATGCAACAAAGGGTTCCAAAGGGAGCAAAATTTACAGCTCCACAGAAGAGGACACAATCTGCCTTGGAAGCTAAGACAAAAGACAACAAAAGAAGTGAAGAGGAAAGTTTATCTTTGCCCAGAACCCACATGCGTCCACCATGACCCTTCTAAGGCACTTGGCGACCTCACTGGCATCAAAAAGCATTACTCAAGAAAACATGGTGAGAAGAAATGGAAGTGTGAGAAGTGTTCCAAGAGGTATGCCGTGCAATCGGATTGGAAAGCTCATTCAAAGACTTGCGGCACTAGAGAGTACAGATGTGATTGTGGCACTCTTTTCTCAAGGTAATTAATCATTAACGTTGTCAGGAAGGAAGCTCGTGAGTTTTCTGTACGTATGTTTACCGCCTTGGTTTTGATCTTCCCCTTTGCCCTTTGCTGCTATCTCCTTGGTTTTTGCCCACCGTAAAAAAAAAATACATACAAAGATATTAGGTTTTTGGCCTGTGGGTCTCTTCTCTTCTCTCCCTTACTGAGCAGCTCGTGGATCGATTTGAATGTGTGTGCTTTATTTTACCAGTCATTTTGAAAGTCAACATCGATTAAGCTAGCTAGCATTAGGGTACTGAAAACGTTTTTGTCATTTACATTAAAAGCTTTTCACGTTTATGGAAAAATATTCTTTTAATTGCATGAATGATTGACTACTGTTCAGGGTTTTCTTCCACTTATGGCAGACATCAGTCCCAGGAATTAATAGGTTTCTATGAGATATCTGGATTTTTATCAACCAGGAAATGATTCCCCCACTTCATTTATTAAACACCCATTCCTCAATATGGAAATTCAACTTTGAATTCATTCATCATTTTCAGGTTAAACCAAGAATTTTTGTCCCTTCTTATTTTTCTTAGGAAACTTAAATTTTCTCTTCATGAATTCACCTCTCATTTTGTTTTACTTGTTCAGCTTTATTTTCCACCTTAAACAGCACCATTACTTCAATAAAATGGAAGTCTATATATTGTCGTATTATTTATTTTTCTTGTGATTTCTTGTTTCTAGGTACCCGCCATATCCTTCTCTCTCTCTCTCTCTCTCTCTCTCTCTCTCTCTGTTTTCAATTAAAATATTGGAAGTTAGTGAAAATGGTCACACATGATCTTCAATGTAAAGGTCCCCCATCCCCAAGCGTTTGTTAGCTACAATGAGGCTAGTTTCGTTTCTCAAATGCTAGACATTAATCCCCTTTTAACTTTGGGCCTTATTGATCAAAGCTGACTAAAAATTATCTTCTATCTTTACTACTACTGCAGACGTGATAGTTTTATTACTCACCGGGCCTTTTGCGATGCACTGGCTCAAGAGAGTGCTAGACACCCCACCAACTTAAGCACAATGGGCAGTCATCACCTCTTTGGAGGTAATCATCACATGAGTTTAGGGTTATCCCATGTTGGTTCTCAAATTCCGCCACTGCAAGACCAGAATCAAGTTCAACCGTCGAGTAATCTGTTGAGGTTGGGAAGCACATCTGGAGCGGTAAAGTTCGATCACCTTATTTCTCCATCAAACCCTTCTTCATTACAGCACATGCCATCGTCTATGTTCTTCATGGCTGAGGCTGCAAACCAAGGCTTTCATCAAGACCATCAATCTCACCATGGGCACGGATCATATCCCAACAAACCATTGCATGGGCTTATGCAACTTCCTGACCTTCAAGGAAGTACTAACAATTCCCCCACTTCAGCCAATTTTTTCAATTTAGGCTTCTTTTCCAATACAAGTGCTACAAGCAGCATAAGTACCAGTGAAATAGGTGGCGGTCAAGGGCCCGCATTGTTTCCTTCTAACATGGGAGATCAGGTTGGTTCAGGAATGTCCTCTCTTTATACCACTTCAATGCAACATGAGAACATCTCTCCACATATGTCGGCCACTGCATTGCTTCAAAAAGCTGCTCAAATAGGTTCAACTACAAGCAACAACACTACTTCCACTTTGCTAAAGGGATTAGGAAGCTCATTATCAGGTGGGACTAAATCCGACAGACCTGTTTTCTCCCCTAACTTCGGCAGTAATTTCGAGGGTGGCAATGGAAGTGAAAGCCTACGATCACATATGGAGGATGATAGCAATCTGCAAGGATTAATGGACTCACTTGCAGCAAATGGTAACTCTTCCATTTTCGACGGCGGCCCAAGCCATGGGCAAGATAACAACTTCGGAGGGTTCAATGGAAGTGGGTTGACACTTGAACCGCAAAGCAGTAATGCTAACTTTTGCAACGTTAACGAGGCAAAGTTGCATCAAAATCTCGCCGCAGGCATAGGCAGGACTGATAAATTGACCTTGGATTTTCTAGGCGTTGGAGGAATGGTTGGAAACATTAGTGGTGGTTTTTCGCAGAGAGAACAACATGGGATCAACATTAGCTCCTTGGAACCTGACATGAAATCATCAGTTCAACCAAATACTGAACACTTTGGTCGTGCAAAACTTGTCAAAGCGCCTAGGCAAGCGTAGCTCTGTAGGGTTTAATATGTAGGGAATTAAAAAAGAAAACAACTCTTTTCTTGCTTTTTATTTCTTTTTATTTTATGGCATGAACTAGGGTTTCATTCATAAACTGTTTTAATGCTTACTCTAGCTAAGATTAATAAAGTTATTTTCTTTTGCATGATCTTGTCGTTGATTTCCGCCATTAACAGAGATTTCAAGAATCTCCCTCTCTTTCCCTACCATTACGTGGAAATTTCCTCGTCTTTTCAGTTTTGCCCAAAAGCTTCAGATTTACTTTTACTGTTTGTAATTTTTAATAATTAGGAAGTTCAAATTTTAACTTTTACTAAAACAATTAAGGATAAAATTGGAGAAGAACTTACACATGAATATATAAAGGGAGTTGAACTTGAACGTCCAAAATTCTAAAGCCTCTGCTTACCAACACAACAAAGATCTCATCATATTACCACGTTTGAACTTTGTAGCAATAGATTTATTTATATTTTTCCGTTTGAATTCATGCTTGGATATTGGCGATTTTATTATCTATTTATTTTTTTAGCCAGATAGTAATATATATGAACCTATGCTTATATTAATCTAGTTAGTTGAAGCAATCAATAATCTTTTTCTAGAGCTATGATCATCTTCAGATAAAAGATCGATGTTACATATAGAGAAAGGAGATTAATTGAACAGAAAAAAATTGTATTACAAATAGTATATTTGGATATCAAATTTTATAATTGAATTAAGCTCACCAAATTCAATATTTGATCAACTTCAATATTTGGTTTCACTAATTATTTTATTTTTGTTTAATCACATTTCTTTTTAATGATAAAAGTGTTATTACCAAATCACAATAATTTATTGGAGAGTTGATGACTTGAAGAATATTGACATGTTGACTACATTCCAACACATTCGACAAGTGAATGATTATTTTATCATTTATTTTATTCCTTTAATTTCTATAGAATTTCGATCTAGAGATCATTCGTTTGGCTACCTAATACCTAACCACAGGACTAATATTCGGGACTAATTAATAAAACACCAAAAACAAATTTTTAATTAATCGATGGGTGATTTTTGTTTTGGAGTGAACTGTTTTATCATCTTTGAGTTTCCACTGTTTCCTGTGGTCATCTTCCATTTCTATTTAATTTTTATGCTGAGAGAAAAAAAAAACACTTTCTCAATTATTTTCTTTTGAATTACTTTTTTTTTCTGAAGGCTAACTTGTAATGTATGTAAGCAAAAATAGGTGATCATCTTATATGTACACAATCACCTAAATATATGCATATAACTGTTTTATAATGACATTTCCTTTGTTTTCAAAACAAAAAGCATTTTATTTTGTATTTTGTGTGTATACATATATCATTTCTCTTAAAAAATATATATTCCTATTAATTCGATTGACTGATTATTATAGTAATATTTGATAACATGCAGGCTTTTAGCTTTGGTATTCCTTTCGCCATGTGTAGAACTTTAAAGGTATTGTTGACTCTGCATTGATTTCTTAAGTATAATCATTCGACCCACTTCAAACGGAACCTACTATTCGTGTTCATAGGAGAATGTTATCCTAATGTGAACACACTTCTAAGACAATAAGGAGTCTATTTAGGCTTAATTACCTCAAATTGATAGAATCCCATAATATGTGTCCATGATTATTCATTACGCATTTAACGGGATTAAATACTTATCTAGCCAATATCATACCAATAGACAAGGAGACTTTTTCCTATAAATACCCCGAAAAATGATAGAAAAGGGGTCGACCATTTTTATACCCTAGAGTTAGTCTAAGCATTTACCTTTTCAATCAGTCTGTCCTCTTGTCCTTATTCTGGCTCTCGATCTCTTAATCTCCTCCTTGTTCCATCTTGTCTTCCTCCTTTGTTATACTTTGTATCAAAAATTGGTGCAGTGAGAGTGTGAAACTCCTGGTTACCCTAATTACCCCGAAAGTTGGGAAAGCTAGGATTAAATTGAAAGGACTAGTAAATTGCGGGACTCCAATGGGAGACTAGAAAATTTTAGCGGCTGAATTATAAATAGCTGGAATTTGATTCCACTTCAGTTAGATTGGAACTGGCTGGTTCCAAAGTGAGAGACAAAATCATTACCTTTTTATTCAGTCTGTCTTTTTGTCCTTATTCTGGCTCTCGATCTCTACAAATGAACTGGCCTCCACTAGATCACCTTGATCTCCTCCTTGTTCCACATTGTCTTCCTCCTTTGTTATACTTTGTATCAACAATTGGTGCAGTGAGAGTGTGTAACTCTCGGTTATCCTAATTACCCTGAAAGTTGGGAAAGCTAGGATTAAATTGAAAGGACTAGTAAATTGTGGGACTCTAATGGGAAACTAGAAAATTTTAGCTGCTGAATTATAAATAGTTGGAATTTGATTCCAATTCAGTTAGATTGGAACTGGCTGGTTCCAAAGTGAGAGACAAAATGATTAGGAATGGATAGTGGGAAAGGCAAGTGAGGACTGTGCCTAAGGAGTATATATAAGGGCGTGAATGGAGATAAAATTTTCTCAATTTTGTTTATAAGTCTTCTCCTCCCCGTAGCATCATCTTCTTCAGTCATTTTGAAGAAGAAGGGGAGGCAGATGAAGAAAGTTCTGCATGTCGTAGTCAGGGTGTGAATCTAAGTCTGGTGTTGGAGAAATTGAGGAATTAGTATGCTTCGTTTTCTCTATCCAGGTTTATGTATTAAAGAAATGAGTAGAGTAAGACTCTCAAAGCGTCTGTATAATTTAAGGATTTTGGTTTCTAAAGATTGACCACCATTAGATTAACCAATGAATGGTTGACACGTTTAGTTGCTAGAACAAAAGAGGCTCTAGCATTGGACAAGCTAAGTTGTCGAGACCAAGAAAGCAAGGTGAGTTTCTGTACTCCAGTCTTAAAATGATTAGCAACTGTCTTTACTTTGTGATAAGTGCGGTGATGATAAATGAACTCTGTTGGCTGTGTATGAGAAGTCTGCATGAAATTTGCTTAATGTATGGGTATTCACCAAAGTAGTGCAATATACGTAGCATGTTTAAAGTTGTAACGTATTTTATGTTGGTATGTAAGTGAAATGCATATATCACATTATTAAAATGTGGGGAAATAATTGACGGGATAGATGAAGTTAGGATGGGAAAAAGTGCAACTCTATTACATACCACCATATGGTATTGTTATGTGCAAACTGTGATGTGCAAAGCTTCGGACCTTGTGGAGGGAACATTGCGATGTTCGAGCATTAGGTTAGGACAACAAATGGATGAATTGATTGAGGAAAATGAGAAATTTGAATTTCGTTAAGATTCTGCTATTTGTGAATGCTAGGAGCAAACTGTGATGTGTGAAGCTCCGGGTCTTGCTGGAAGAGGGCCACTTTGGTGTTCGAGCATCAAGGTGGATATAAGATAAGATGATACTGACTGCTATTAGGTTCCATAAAGCAACATTGTGACGACAGTTAGTAGGCTCTATGGGGCGACACCGTGATGGCGGTAAGGTCATTCGGAGTGACAGCTCCAAGAGGTTCAAGGTGTAAGACCATGGCTCGGCTATGAAAACCAATATAGTCAATAACTCTTGAAAAGAGTTATAATTCATGCCTTTAGACTGGGTCAATTATTTGTACTTAAGTAAACTTATTTGCATTTTAGGATATTACTTTAGCATTTTTAGAATGTTGTATAAGGAGCTTGGACGGTGCTTAAATGTTATTATTTGTTACTTTTAATTGTCTGCAGGAAAGATTTGTTTTGTAGTAATCGACAAGTGCAGGATATGGAAAGGGAGTAGATGAGTGAAGGTTTGTCGTTGCACAAGGTTGGATAGTTTGTCAACATGGATGCCGTGATAATTCTAGGAAGAAGACTGAGTCAATACTCAATGCATACCAGTTTCAGCCCAACTATACTTATACCAGAAAAATCTGCCTATAAAAGAGGGAAGAAAATCATGAGCTATTTGATTTACCCTAGGGAAAAAGATTATAAAAAGCCAAAAGAGGACACCCTAAAGAAGGGCAAACAATAAAAAGGGGATCTTTAGGCAAAAATAGAGGGTCGTGGCTGAGTAGAGTCGAGAAGAGAAAGACAGAGGTAGACCCTCTCAGCCACCACAAGACACAATATCGCTAGAGTGTAGGTTGGATAAGCGAAAGCTATCCTCCCGAAGTTCTTCCATTATTTCTTGATTGCTCTTTATTAATTGATTTGTTGAAACAATGTTGAATGATATTTTGGATTTGAATTTTGACTGCCAAACCATAAGCTAAATCTCATTAGGTTGAGATTACTAGATGAAACCTTTATTTTCTTTAATGACTGAAGCATGGATCTATTTTAAATATACTATTTCATTCAATGGTTCTTTACGAAATTGCATGTTTGCAAACTCTTGACATAGATGGGTGTACATCATGTTCATTAAATTAATCTAATTCTGACAAGGTTAGGTTAATGAGATTGAAATTTAATGATATGAGCAAGTGTTCAACCGAATACTTGTAACAGCATCTAGATATAGAGTAGCGTTCATACGGAAAGGAAACAAATCAATGCAGGGTGCCGTGTTAAAGGCCTATAGACATATATCCCTTAAGGCAAGGTAACTTGAGGTTTTGTTCTCGAAAGAAGTAGACCATTTTAGAACTCTTCTGAGTAGTAGATTGAGTACAGTTTTGCCAAGGCATTACTATCAGTAAGGGCAGATTCTTAGTAATCTCAACCTTCTAACTCAACATCGTAGACCCTCTAACCTCTATTATTTGTCATAGTATCTTTGCCATAGCATTCTTAGTTGTTTATTTATTTGTTTGCATATCATTAACATAATTATTCTCGTAATTACCATTGCATTTTTACTCTTGTCTTTTCATAGTATTTTCCATCATTTATCAGTTATTACACATTATTATTCCTTCAAATTACTACTGCGGTCTTAACATTATTTTTGCCATAACATTAATCGTACTTTAATATAATAACTTGACCATTTTATACTTAACCGATCCTTATGAAGACAATCTCACTTATCACTTTATTACTTGATTCGGCGTGTATACTTGTACAATTCACATATCATTTCACACGCAACAAGTTTTTGACGCCATTGCCGAGGATCGACAATTTGGTGAAATTTGGTTTTGTTATTTTACTTAGTTCCATTAGTTTTATTTAACTTAGTTGTATTTAATTTTTACAGGTTTGTCATCAGTGTATGAAAAGAGGCATTCCTATTAATGAAGAATATTCTTTTGACCCAAATATATATAGAACTTTACGAAGAAAGAGAAAAGAACTGTGAAACATGGCTAGAGAAGGGAATGATCCTAGTCTGAATGATCACGTTCTCAATGATAATACAAATGGTCAGGATGTTAATCCTCCTATTCCTCGTGTGATAGATGGTTGTGACAGACCAATTCGAGAGCATGTTGTTCCAATTTTAGAGGATTTGAATCCAGGAATAGTCAGATTGCACATACAAGCTCAGCAATTTGAGTTGAAATTGGTAATGTTTCAAATGTTGCAAATAGTAAGACAATTTGGTGGATTACCCACTAAAGATCCAAGACTACATTTAAGACTTTTTCTAGAGGTTTGTGACTCGTTTAGACAACAGGGTGTTCCTGAAGACACTTTACGATTTAAACTGTTTCCATATTCTTTGAGAGATCGTGTAAGAGCGTGGCTAAATGTTTTGCCGTTAGAAATAGTGGCATCATGGAATGATCTTTGCCAGATATTTTTGCTACGGTATAATCCCTCAAATATGAATGCTAAGCATAGAAATGACATCACATCTTTTTGGCAATTAGAGGATGAAACACTATATGAAGCTTGGAAACAATTTAAGGAATTACTTAAGAATTGTTTGATGCATGGGTTTCATCACTGGACACAGACGGAGATGTTTTATAATTGTTTGAATACACATATGAGAATGATAGTTGATGCTTCTACCAATGGTACCTTGTTGGGTAAATCTTACAATGAAGCGTATGATATTTTGGAACGGATAGCCAACAATGATTATTAATATCCTACCATGCGAGTAGAAACTGGCAAGAAAGTTGCTAGCACCATGGAACTTGATGCAATCATTTATTGACTATCTAGGTATCATATTTAAATAATATGATCAAAACAATGAAGAGACCAACTGCAGTTCAGGAGATGAAAGCAATCGTGTGTTGCATCGAGTTCTGCAACTATAGTTATTTTGGTAACACAACCGCTGATACATCATTTCATATTTTGGTAAATCCACGTTTCGATGCATATTTATTTTTCTACAAAATAGCGTAAAGCAAAACCTCTCGAAAGGTATTGACATTAGAAACGTTTAAAGCAGGAGTTATTCTAGTGAACAGAAATGGTAGCCACATTTTTGCTTCAGGAAACATTATTGCTTGATTAAAGGAGGTTGGGATATCAGTACCTAGGTGACATTTCCATTCACCCATTCCCTATGTTAAAAATTTTATAATGTTACCCTATCTACGTCTTGGAAATATTCTAAATCAGTTTCTTCTATAAAATCTTTTTCATAGAATGGAGCATTGTAAATTGAGGGTTGATTCATACATCTTTCCCTCACACATGTATTAATTCCCATGTATGACCTTTGATTTTTCTAGACTCTTGGTCCCGTAATGATGCATAAAATTCCTGAACTATCAGAACCACAACAAAGTTTTTTGGGATCGTACAAAAACGTTCCCATCTATGATATCTAACTAAATGCCATATTTCCTGACAAAGAACAATCAATGGTTCAAAGCCCCTCTCTTGAATAAACATTGTTTCTTGAAGTTCTACAAACTATTTTTCAACGTTTGGGTTTAAAAAATTAAAGGGGTTTGGAACCGTAGAAGGTTCTAGTTCATTAGTTCTTCTAACCTTTCATGGAGGCATTTTGAATATTTCTTCAAGTTCAATGACTAATGAAATAACAAGCAAAGTTTCCAATGAAATAGTAAAAATAAAAGTTAGGAAACCTTAACCATAGAAGAAGATGCATTGGATTACTTGTACTATTCATTTGTGGTTACTCCTTCTAGTGCTTTGTTTTTCCCCCGATTGTGGCAATCCTATATTTAACTAATAGCAAAGATGAGTTAAAAATTTAAGGTTTTAATACAAAAGGGGTTTTATATTTGAGAGAGTTTTTAAGATGTTTACAGTGTTAAGAAAGGTTAAAATGTTGGGTTAGGGTGTTTTTAAGGAAAACTTGATACTTTGGAGGTTAAAAATTAAGTATAATAGTGGGTTAGCCCATTGTGTTATGAAAATGGATCGAGTCAACCTTGTAGAAAATTACAGCGATGTCGCGACACGAGGGTCCCGTGTCACAACATCCATGTAAGTTTACTATTGTCGTGACATCAGGGGTTCAATGTTGCGACACACTCTGGAATTTTAAATTCTGGGTATACTAGCTTTGGTTTCACGACATGCGAAGTCTATGTCGCGACAACAAGATTATTTTCTCAATTTTATCAATTCTGCCCTTGGTGTTGCGACACGGAGTTGCCATGTGGCAATATTGGCTCTATTTTCACCTAAAATTATAATTTCTAGAGTATTATGGTTTCTATAAAATATAAGGATGATTCTCTGGTTCTTTTAGTATTAGTCAATCGCTCGTCGCTCCACTCCACCTTTGCTCACTTATCTATTTCCTTGGACCTATTTTTTTTTACCTGCATGGATTAGAAGAAGTCCGTTGCCCGTTATGCCACTCCTCCTACCTTCCTTACTCTGTTGGTGACCACATTTAAAAATTTTGGTTTCACCATTAATCCTCATTATTAATCCTTATTTTCTAGGTCAATGGTAGACCTTGAAGTGGCTAAGAAAGTTCTTCTTAACAGTATTGGTATCTCTCGCTCTTCTTTAAAGTCTAGGACTACAAAGTCAGTTGGAATGATAAAGCTGCGCACTTTGACTAACACATCTTCTAGTACTCATTTCAGATACACTGAGGATCCGTCAGCCAACTGTAGTGTTATCTGGGTGTTTTTAAGGTTCCCTAACCTGATTTTTTTCATAAATAGATAAAGGCATTAGATCACATAGAGCTCTATTAAAATGAATGCTCCCTATCTTTATGGGAATAGTAAAACTTCCAGGAACTTTTAACTTTTGAGGAACCTATCTCGAAATAGTAGTACTACAGGAAGCACTTATATTAACTTGTTCACATACCTTAATTTTCCTACGCCTAGACATAATTTTATTTAAAAAATTAGTGTACTTAGGAAATTTTTAAATCAATTCAATCAAAGACAAGTTGAGATTTAATGTTTTTAACAAGTTTAGAAAACTTACAAACTCGTCTTCATCTCTATTTTTCTTTGCTTCTAACCTTGAAGGGAACGGTATTTTTGCAGCAGTAGAATCTTTAATTGTCTCTTTTTCAGGTTCAACTGCTGTTGTAACTACTTTCTCTGACTCTAGTTCATCATAAGCTTTTAGGGGTTCTTCCTGAAGATCATCAGTATTCTCCATATTTACCTCTTGAGTTGGGTTCTCTGGGTTACTCAGTAATTTACTTGATCGGAGTGCTATTGTTTTCACATGCTCCTTCCCTTTTCTACAAGGATTATTTTCAGTATTACTAGGAATACATGTGCCAATTTATCTTTTTATATCACCCATAATGCTCATCAATTGGTTCATCTGATCTTCAACTTTAGTCAATGTTCTCTTTGAATTGGTGCACTCAAACTGCATCTCCCCCTCGATTCTATCAAGACATTAACCATATACAGTATGGTCATTTGGGTTGGCCCTTTCTTGAGGTTTCTACAAATAAGGAGGTTGATAGTTTGGTTAGAACTATTACCTCCTTTTTGGTTTCCTCCCCATCTCAAGTTAAGGTGATCTCTCCATCCGAGATTGTATGTATTCAAATGGGGATTTCTACCCCTATTTTTGATATAGTTCACATCCTTTGAAGGATTGTTGATGTAGTAGAAGAGCAGTTTGAGTCCTTCATAGAAAAATAGTGTATTCTTCTTAGCCTTTATTCGGTTGATTCCATCCACTAATTGTTGATATCTATCATACTCTTGGACAACCTTCACCGTAGATGGTCTTTGGCCGTATGTATATCGTTTAATTGGCCACTGGTAGGAATTCATTGCATACTTTCTATTAATTCGTATGCATCTTCATATGTTTTGTTCATGAGGGCACCTCCTGCTGCTCCTTCTAATCTTGATCTTGAATGCACATCCAACCCATTATAGAAAATTTGCAATTGTAACCACTCAGGCAAACTGTGATGTGGGCATTTCTGAATCAACATTTTAAAATACTCCTATGCTTCATGAAAACTTCCCCTCTAAATGTTTGATCTTCAAATTTTCCCTTCTTAGCTGGACTGTCTTGCTAATGAGGTAGAATTTTTGTAGGAATTTCCTTACGAGTTCATCCCATGTTGTGATTGATCTTGGTGCCTGTGAATCTAGCTAAGAAAATGCGTTACCAATTAATGGAAAGGAGAACAACCAAAAACGAATAGCGTCATCAATGACCCCATTACATTTGAAAGTATCACAAAACTAGAGGAACTACTTTAGATGTTGGTTCAGATCCTCTGTCATTGTTCCGTGAAACTGTAAATTATTCTAGATCATAGCTGCCTTAATCTCAAAATTATTGGCCGTGATGGTTGGCCTCGTTATACTCCTTTGAACCATGTCTGAATTCGGTAGCGCATACTCTCTAAGAGTCCTCTTGTTACATTCCATATTTATATTTATGGGTAGTTGTGGTGGATCTTCTAAATTATTATTGTTAGCCTTTTCGAACAATGGATTCTCACGTGGAGGTAGATTACCTCCAACAAGTAACTGATTTTGCATTTGTTGTTGCTGCTATTACTGTTGCTGTCGACGATTTCTTTAGATTATTGTGTCTGGATCTATGACTGGCTCTATAGGTGTTTCCCTACTTCGAGTCATACACTAAACCTAGAAATACAGGTTTAGTAGAAAATAAGAAAAATAAATCTGTTGCTATAACTTAAAGATTTCCTAATTATTCTATTAACATGCAAAAATTAAAATTAATATAGTGACGTTACCTCCCCAGCAATGACGCCAATAACTTGACTGCCTCCAAATGTACTAACATCTAGAGTAGAAATCCTACACAAAAGATATGAGAAGTGGTATCTGCAAGTATATGGGTAAGACTGTAATATAGTTACAATAAAGTAGGTAAGTACTTTGAGGATTGTACCCAAGGGAGGCGAGCACTAAATTAATTCTAATTTAAACATACATAGATCTAATTAGTACTTTAATTAGATTATAGTACGAAGAATAAAAAAGAATGATTATGGTAAACTATATTAAAAATAATATGTAAAGAAAGAAAGAAAATAAATAAAATTTGGAAATCAAAAAGTAAAATGTATCAAATCTGGGTATGAGTGATTAGCTTGCTTCAATAATCATTATCAACTGTCATCTCGGGTTTTCTTGTTCAATCAACTAGTCAATACCCCAATAGGATCTTTCGATTCTTTTACTAGAATACTGAGTCAGTAAGAACTAATTATCTCTCAACCCTACAATCCAGACCGATTCAGAGTTAAGGTGTTCACGAATAGGCCATACCAAATCTGGGTTAATTTTCACCTTAATGACTTCCTAGGGTTGTCAAGACTAGGGTTTTAGGTTCTTATTTTCCTGAACAATTGATCCACTAAAAAACCCCTACAAAATAGTTAATTAATCATACCTCCATTCGCTAATTTCCTATAGGAGGATTAGTTTCTCATGGATCTAGTAAACAATATAAACTTGATATAAGGAATAAACATGAAGAATTGTGATAAAAAGAATTACGATGTAATGAAATATGAACATGTTGTGATGGTTGTTGTGATGATAAATATGAGGATATGTTATTCATGCTATGTGATAGAGTGTATAATGTGCTAATTATATGATTATGTAGTGAATATGTGCAGATAATCGGTAAGTAATATTTGATGACATTATAGATATTTTGGCCTTGTGACTTGATGAAATCGTTGGAAATAGTTGGCATGCTATAGGATTGTGCGTACTGACTTATTTGTGTTGTGATATATGGGGTGCTAAGGCCCAGGGACAGTTTTGGAGAGATAAGGGAATGTGAGCCAAGCTCCATTCACTAGGATATGTATGTGTGGTATATTGAAGAACATTAGCTATATGCATCGCTTATAGGATATGTTTGACTCTACAAGTCTAGGTGTGGTTTGTTGGAGATCCGTGTATCCGATGAGTGGTGATGGAGTCCACTTTACGTTTCATAAACTCAGAAGCTAAATTATCATACACTGACTAAATGTGATTGTATGTAATTATATGTGCTTATATGTGATTGATATGTGTCAGAATATTGGTATATGTATGCCTAAATGTTCGTATAAATAATGTGTAAAAGAATGCATGGAATATGACTAAATATGTGAATTATGGCACTTAGTTAATGGTGTTTTGTGGAATATTTTGTATATTGTTTGGTTGATGCATGATGATTTTTGTGCATAGTGGTTGTTCTATGCATTCACTGAGCTTGTTAAGCTAACCCACTCCATTTATCCTTTCCAGAGTAGTTGCATTCCTGGTGTGAGCGATGTGGCCATCAAGGGATTGATCCAAGCAATTCTTTACTCACTACAATAGGTGTTTTGCTTATTCTAGATCAAAGGATCAAAAAGGCAATGTGGTAGACATTTTTAGTAGTTTTGTTAAGACGTATTTGGGATTATTTGCATATTGTGTAAGTTTTGAAGCTTGAGAACTTGGACATGGTGTTTGGTTTATTGTTTAGACATTTTGGTGCTTATGGGACTAGGTGAATGAAGCGGGATGTTTAGGGACTAAGTTTGAATGATTCAAATGCTCTTATATGCTGAAATTTTGTAACCTGAAGCAAAGGTATGGATATTAAGGCTTTTAAAATGATACATCTGTATTTACAAAATTGTAGGGAGTCAGAATATTGGTATCGATACCTTAGCCCGAGGATTGATACTCGGGGTGTAATTATTGATACCTTACGAAATGTACCAATATTTTTTTATGTTTGAAATTTGGTGAGAAATAGAATGCTAGTTTAGTATCGATTTTTCAGGTGGTATCGATACTACTTAAAAGAAGTATCGATACTACAAAGGCGGTATAGATGCCTACGTAACATTTTTGGGAAATTTTACTAAGTGGCCCCAATGCTCGAGATTTGTACATTTTATGTTTGTTTTTCGTATGTAAGTATGATTAAATGCTAAACTAAGGTTGCATAACTTGATATTCTCATAAATGTTAGAGTAATTAAAGTAAAACGAAACTAAATGTATTTTAATTCTGATAATTACAATAAAATTGATGTAAGACGATGGTGTGGCATCTCGATATTTGGCACGGCATCTAGACCGAGTATGGGTTTTTACATTTGGTGGTATCAGAGCCTAGTTCAATAACTCTCGGACCTAGGTGGTTGTTGTTTGTTTGGAGTTTTGAAACTCATGAGTTTAAATTTCCTAGCTTTCATGAAGTAACTAATATGAATCTGTTTGAAATGCATGTGATAATTCTTGATTGTAATGTATGTAGGGTAGGAATGGGTACACATTGCCTTTAATTTCCAATCTTTCTTGTAGGAATGAGATTTGGATCATCTCCCCGCCACTCACACCGTTTATTTGTTTGTGTGTATGCCAGATAATTAGATATGCCCCCTAGACATATGAATGTGAGAATTACTAGTCAGGAGGATGGTACATTCTCTACACCTCCTGTGTTGCCGCGTAGGGTGAATATACTTGATGAGTGCATAGACCCTCTGATGGAAGCGATAATTGGAGCGTTTCAGCGGAATGCTGGTGCTAACCCTGCTCTTGCACCTGCCAATCCTGCACTTGTGAATCATGGGCTACCATTTGAACGTCTTCGAGTGTTAGGTGGTAAAGAGTTTTCTGAGGTTAAAGGGACTGATCCGACCATAGTTGAGTACTGGTTAGAAGAAGTTGGGGTGTACTGTGTCCCTACTTGGTGGGGAGGTGCATCATTGGTGGAATACTATTAAGAGAGGTACAATCATTATTCGTTTAACATGAGATTATTTCCTAGAGGTGTTTAGGATGAATTTATGGGCGAGTAGTATATGGAAGCTCGTATGCATGAATTTTTAGATCTTGTGCAAGGTAGCTTTTTTGTGGCTGACTATGAGGCAAAGTTTGTGCGCCTTAGTCATAATGCTCCTGATATGGCTTTAATTGAGAAGGATCATTGTAAGAGGTTCCGTTTTGGGCTCAATTATGAGATTCGAGATTACTTAGTGGCCTAGAGTATAGGGTTGTTTGATGAGCTTGTGGAAAAAGCCAAGGCAGTTGAGGAGACTTTGGCTGAGCCAGCTCACTATGTGGTGGCTAAGACTGGTAAGACGGTTTCTGATGGTGCTTTGGGACATTTACCCAAGAGAGGACGTGATAATTATAGTTCTAGTAGAGGTGCAAGATGTGGGTCTCGATCGAGTCAGTCTAGGCAACAGAGTAAAGTGGTGAATAGCACTGGTGGTTCTGGATAGCCGCTTTGTGCTCATTATGATCGTAGGCATCCTGGAGAGTGTTGTAAGTTGACTGGTGGCTGTTATAAGTGTGGTTTGAAGGAACATTTTTTGAGGGATTACCTAAATAAAGTAGAGGTTTCGCAGACTTAGAGTTCGGCACCTATTTTTATACCTACTAGAGCTTGAGGTCTTGGTAGAGGTAATGGGAGACTGGTTGGGCAGCGGGTTGTTGCTCACACTATTGCCTCACAGGTTAAGTGTGGTGGTCCGACCCAGGTTTATACTATTAGGGAACCTGAGGATCAAGATCCGGCTGATGTTATTGTAGGTACTTTCACTTTGCGATCTATCCTATTGTTTGCCTTAGTTGATTCTAATTCTACACATTCGTACATCTTGAGTGAATTAGTTGGTCAACTAGGGATTTCTGTAGAGATAACTGATTTGGGCATGACTGTAATTAGTTTCTTTGAAGATAGTGTTATTGTGAATAGAGTTTAATTTAGATGTCCCATTATGATACAAGGGCACGTTTTCTCTATTGATTTTATGGAACTACCATTTTATGGGCCGATGTTATTTTGGGCATAGACTGGTTAACTGAGCATAAGGCTAAGGTGAATTTGAGGCTATGTGAATTACCTTGAGAGATAGTGATGGTTTGGAAATTGTTGTTGTGGGTGAAAGATCGGGTTTTATGTCTAATATGGTTTTGGCTATGAAGGCTGAGAAGTTGTGGGTAAAGGTTGTGAAGCTTATTTGGCTTATGTGATGAATTTAGTTAGTAAGGAGTTGAGAGTTCAGGATATTCAAACCATTAGGGATTTTTCTAAAGAGTTTCCTAGCTTGCTGCCGGAAAGAGAAGTGGAGTTTGGAATTGAGCTTTATCCTAGTATTGCACCGGTGTCCATTGTACCCTATTGCATGGAACCAAAAGAGTTCAAAGAGTTAAAGATTTAGTTGAAAGAGTTGTTGGATAGAGGGTTCATTTGACCTAGTGTATTTCCATGGGGTGCATCGATTTTTTTGTGAAGAAAAAGGATGGTATGATGTGGATGTGAATTGACTATAGACAATTGAATAAGTTAACTATTAAAAATAAGTATCATTTTCCTCGAATTGATGACTTGTTTGATCAATTTTGAGGTGCAATGGTATTCTCAAAGATTAATTTAAGATCTGGTTATTACCAATTGAAGGTGAATGAGTCAAATGTGTTGAAAACTACTTGTAGAACTCGGTAAGGGCATTATGAGTTTTTGGTGATGCCGTTTAGATTAACTAATGCCCCTGATACGTTCATGAATTTGATGAAACGAGTATTTCATTCGTACCTGGATCAATTTTTGGTCATATTCATAGATGATATTTTACTGTGTTCTCGTTCTGAGGAGGATCACGACGGGCATTTACGGGTTGTTTTGTAGATTTTCAAGGATAAACAACTATATCCAAAGTTAAGTAAGTGTGAATTTTGGCTTAGGGAAGTGGCGTTCTTAGATCATGTGCTTTCGGAGGAAGGGATTAGTATGGACCCATAGAAGTGTGAGACGATTGTAGAGTGGAAGCCGCCTAGGAGTGTTACTGAAGTTTGGAGTTTCTTAGGTTCAGTTGGTTATTATTATAGATTCATTGAAGGGTTTTCTTTCATTGCTACAACCTTAACGAAACTACTTCAAAAGAGTGTGGTATTCGAATGGACTGATGAAAGGCAAAAGAGTTTTGATCAGCTTAAGACAGTGTTGACAATGGCACCTATGTTGATTCAATAGGAACCTGGAAAAGATTTTGTGGTTTATAGTGACACTTCGTATACAGGGCTCAGTTGTGTGTTGATGCAAGAGGGTAAAGTTATGGCTTGTGCTTCAAGGCAGTTGAAGACGCACGAACATAACTATCCTACTCATGAGTTGGAGTTAGCTATTGTGGTGTTTGCACTTAAGATTTGACACCATTATCTTTATAGAGTGAAGTGTGTAACATTGATCATAAGAGCCTTAAGTATCTCCTCTCCCAAAAGGAGTTGAATTTCTAGTAAAGGCATTGGATTGAGCTTTTAAAGGACTATGACTGTGTGATTGAGTATCACCCTGGCAAGGCGAATGTTGTTGCTAATGATTTGAGTAGGAATTCAATGACAGAGTTGAAAGCTATGTTTACATGCTTGAGTGTAGCTAGTGATGGTGGTTTGTGTGTTGAACTTCAAGTAAGGTTGACTTTGTTGTAATAGATTAAGGAAAAACAACCATTAGATGGGGATTTAGTAAAGAGGATTCAGAAGGTTGAGCAAGGAATTAAAGGGGATTTCCATGTAGACGACCATGCTATGCTAAATTTTCAAGGTAGATTATGTATGCTGCAAGATGTGGATTTAAGGCAAGCGATCCTTACCAAGGTGCATAGTAGCTTGAGTTGAAGTGTGACGTTACGGATTTCGTGGCTCGATGTTTGGTTTGTCAGAAGGTGAAAGCTAAACATCAATTTCTTTCGGGGTTGTTGTAACTTATTACGATTCCTAAATGGAAGCGGGAAATGATTACTATAGATTTTGTTTCGGGTTTGTCATTGATTCATCAAAGAAAGATTTGGGTTGGGTTATAGTAGATTGATTTTTGAAGGGTGCGCATTTCCTAGTAGTGTATACCAATTACTCATTGCAGAAGTTGGCGGAGTTGTATATTGTTGAGATTGTTCATCTTAAATAGGGTTCTAGTTGGTTAATCCTAAATTTGGGATCGAAGCTTACTTTCAGTATGGCTTATCATCCCCAAACTGATGGTCAATCGGAGAGGGTAATTCAAGTATTAGAAGATATGTTGCGAAGGCGTGTGATTGAGATCAGTGGTAATTGGGAGCGATATCTGCCCTTAGCAGAGTTTGCTTACAATAACAATTTCCAAGCAAGTATTTGCATGGCACCATTTGAGGCGTTGCATGGTAGGAGGTGTAGGACTCTTTTGTGTTGGACGAAGTTGGATGAAAAGTGTGTTGTCAGACCAGATCTAGTTTGTAAGATTGAAGAGAAAGTAAAGTTGATATTTGAAAGGTTGAAAGTAGCAACTGATAGGCAGAAATCTTATGTGGATTTGAAACATCGAGATATAAAGTTTCAAGTTTACGATAAGGTGTTCTTGAAAGTTTCCCCATGGAAAACGGTTTTGAGATTTGGTATGAAGGGTAAATTGAGTCCAAGGTATGTTGGACCATATGAGGTTGTCGGAAGGGTTGGACCGGTAGCATATCGACTCAAGTTACCACCAGAACTTGAGCAAATCCATGATGTTTTCCATGTGTTTAGGCTTCGGAGGTATCGTTCAGATCCGTCGCATATTGTGTTAGTATAGGAGATTGAGGTTCAACCTAATCTCACTTTTGGTGAGAACTAATAGAGATTTTAGACCACGAAGTGAAAGTGTTACGAAACAAGAGAGTCTCATTGGTTAAAGTTTTATGGCGCAACCACAAATTGGAAGAGGCTACTCGGGAAACCGAGGAAGCGATGAGACGTCAAAATCTATATTTTTTAGCTCAAGTAAATTTTGAGGACGAAATTCTTTTTAGTGGGAGAGACTTGTCACACCCCAAAATAGGGCCTAAGAGTTTTATGGGTATTTTACGAATTTTGGCCTATATGAGCTTAGAATTTAGTAAGGTTGGTACTCGATAATGTTTTCGACAATGGTTTTCGTAAAGTTAAGTTAATTTTTGGAAACAAGTTTTAAATGTCTTTAATTTTAGAAAAGGTTCTGATTTGTAAAAGGGTCAAAGCTGTGAGTCTTTATAAAGCTATTAATCCAATTTTTCGAAATCAACCTAATAAACCCCCATTCTCAGTTATTTTCACGAATGCTTCTTCCCATCTCCTTAGTGTTGTCATCCCTTGCTATTCTTCACTCTCCCAATTGATTTTTGACTCCCAAACTATAATACTTTGAATTTCTATCATTTCCAAGCATTAAACCTCTTTAAATCTTCAAGAAATTACCCAAAAATCTCACAAATTTCATAATCTTCTCCAGTTGTGGGTTTCCCAAATCTGTATTGAAAACTCGTTATTCCTCTCATTAAAGGTAACCATTTGCATTCTCATTAATTTTTAATGTTACTGGGCCTTTAAAACTGAAGTTTTAGATGTTAAGTCGCATGTTTTGATTAAAAGCCAAAAATCGGGTCTTTAATGGTGAATTTCGAGTTTGTGGATGAAAACTTGGTTTTAAAGTGTTTTACAATTTGTTTTAACCTAATTAGAAGCTTTCTAAAGGAACTTTGAAATTTCATCAAGGATTTCTCCGGTTTTAATGAATTTTCATTGTAATGGCCAAAACTTGTTAAAAATTTTTGATACCTTAAAATGCGTAATTTTGTGAAGTTTAAAGGTTGGGAATTAATTTTAGATGAATATGTAGATGAATGAAATTTTTTCATGTAAAAAGATTAAGTATAGACTGAGTTATTCGAATTTTAGGTTTGTTGTGCTAAAGGTTTTGGTTAGAAAAGAATATAGCTTAGGCTTGTGTTTGTTGTTCTTTGAGGTGAGTTATTGACTGATTGTTGACTGGATATATATACGGTTTGTCTTGTTGAAGTGTCTGTAACACCGAAAAAATTGTGAGTTTTCTTTTTAGGTTATGTCAATGGAAATATGGGTGTTTCGGTGCTAATGTGCTTTTGTTGCTCACTGAAGGTTTTAGGTTCAAGTCGCATCTTTTGAAGTTTTGCGTATTCTTTAATTGAACTTTTAGACTTGCATGTATCACTTAAGTTAGATTTTGTGCATTGAGGTTCCAAGAATGAGTTTGTTTGTTCAATGGTTAAGCATATGTTTGTGTCAGTGGTCCTGTGTTCAAATCTTTGCGTGTGCACTAAGGATTAATGTTTTTGCACTTCTCCATAAATACCGATCTTAGAATTTGAAATGAATGTTCTTATAAGTTAACTACACTCCCTCACTATTTATTTTTATTTTTATTTTTTCGTTTCTTCTTTCTTTTGGCATCGTTCTTGAATTTTCACTTCGTATAATGTTCTGTTGGGTTAATCGTTGAATCGTATTGTATTGTTGGTTGTTTCTGTGCCTAAAGGTAAGATTTAATCGTAGTAATTTTGGTTGTGATGTATGAATTTTGAATTTCTCGAAATTCTGAGGTGATGGTATTGATCAATTTTATTTTGCTTTGTTTGCTCGTGGTTACGGAAGCTTAGGGGAAGGTTAAGAGATGCCTAATGCTTTTATCTTCGTCTAGAATGCAAGCGTGTGCTACTGAACTTTTGGTAAGTAAGTTTTGTTCATTTCGGGTTTGTACGTTGAAGGTTTTGGCATTGATTATTGTTGCGATTTAGCGTATCTCTTGAATTTTTGTTAATTGAGTAGTTGGATTTTGTTTTTAAGCTTTGGGAGTCCCGGGTTGTTTTAGGGTCATTGTTATTCTTAGGTAGGGTATCAAAACCCTTTTCTTCTGTATTTTTGTCATTGAAAATGGGATAGTTGACGGCACATGGGTTGTCACATAGCCATGTGGAAAGCCGTGTGGTGGACCGTGTAACTGACTGAATTTGGATTTGAGACACGTAGACAAGCTACACAAGCGTGTGGTAGGCCGTGTGTGAGATATTAAGGTGAAGTGGTGACACGGGCTAGCACATGGGCGTGTGTCTAGATCGTATGACTCATTATTTTTGTATCAGGAATACACGGGCAAGGGACACTGGCGTGTGTCGGATTGTGTGAGGTACACGGGCATGTGCTCAGACTGTGTGACTCTCTAACTTGGTGCATAGGGGCACGCGGGGAACCACATGGTCATGTGGAGTCACATGGGCACCCACATAAACATGTGAGCCTGAATCGCCAAATTTTTGCTAACGCTATAATCGCTGTACGAGGCGAGTGTAAGTTGTCTATAAGATATGTATAAACTAAAGTCAACTGTATGATCTGCTTTATTATGATTATAAACTAGTTCTACATATCTATATAAGACAATTCACAAGAATTTCAACCCTCTATTATACTGGAACTATATGATTGTATCTACATAAGCATATATATATATTGGTCATCTGTACTCGGCATTTGCATGGGGTAGGAATTATGAATTTAAGGAAGTGTTTTGTACTAATCTGGTGGTCAAATAACCTGTACTTATATATGAATTGGTAGTGAAACTGTAAACACTGCAACGTGTCGTATTGACAGTATGAGGTGTGTAGGGCTGGACGGGTATTATATACCTACTAGTGTGTTGGGTTGGTTGGAGATGGTGTGTAGTGGATGGGGGTAGGATAACTATTTCTGTATCTGTAATTACATCTGAATCTATTTCTGTATCTGATTTGTTGTGTATTTGAACTACTCTGTATCCGAAACTATTGTGAATTATTAATCTAATTGCATAAGACTGAGTGTGTTGTCTGAATTCTCAATAATATCTGAGTTATTTTATGTACGTTGAGTATTTATATTTTACATTAGGTTGCAACGTACTAATTAGATTGAATGCATTTTAGGAACATCCCAGATCCAAGCAGTCGGCGGACGTGAGACTCGGTCACCTAATGATTCTATTTTAAATATATATGTGTGTGTGTTAAAAAGTGTTTTTTTTTTACTTTAAGTTTTAAGATTGAATTATGTAGGTGGTTTTAAGACTTATCTATGTAATGATTAAACCGGCTTTAAGTGCATCTATTTTCTGGTAAGCTCACTTGACATCCTAGACTTGGTTTTTCCGTTTAGCTCGAGTATAGGGTGTTACAGTGTCGGAGTAGATAGGACCTTCATCGAGTAGAGATAAAAGCAAAGGGAAGCTTTTCTAAGCTTTCCATTTTTTGGCAAAAGAAAATATTTTGGTGACCATTTTAGAATTGCTACTCGTCGATGATTCGTTGTGTATTTGGGAATTTAGAGGTAGCCTAAACCCCTTCTCTAAATTCTAAGTGTAAGTGTTCTTTTACCTATGCTAAATATCTGATAAATATGTTTGTGAATTGTGATAAAGAGAATTATGATGTGATGAAATATGAACATGTTGTGATGACTATTGTGACGGTAAATATGAGGTTATGTTATTCATGCCATGTGACAGTGTGTATAATGTGCTAACGATATGATTATGCAGTGAATACGTGCGGATAATCGGTAAGTAATATTTGATGACATTATGGATATTTTGGCCTTGTGACTTGATGAAACCGTTGGATATAGTTGTCATGCAAAAAGATTGTGAGTACTCACTTATTTGTATAGTGATATATAGGGCATTGGAGCCCAGGAAAAGTTTTAGAGAGATAAGGGAATGTGAGCCAAGCTCCATTCACTGGGGTATGTATGTTTAGTGTGTTGGAGAGCCTTAGCTATATGCTTCGCTTATGGGATATGTTTGACTCTACAAGTCTATGTGTGGTGTGTTAGAGATTCGTGTATCAGACGAATGGTGATAGGATCCACTTTATGTCTCATTTACTCAGTCAAATTATCATACTCTATGACTACATGTGATATTATGTAATTATATGTGATTGATACGTGTCAGAATATTGTTATATGTATGCCTAAACGTTCGTATAGATAAGGTGTAAATTATGACACTTAGTTAATGATGTTTTGGGAATCTGTTGTATGTTATTTGATTTATGCATGACGACTTTTTTGCGTAGTGGTTGTTCTATGCATTCACTGAGCTTGCTACACTCACATACTCTATTTTATCCTTCGCAGAGTAGTTGCGTTCTCAGTGTGAGCGATGTGGCCATTAAGGGATTGATCCAAACCATTCTTTACTCACTACAGTAGGTGTTTTGCTTATTCTAGCTCTAGGGAATGAAAAAGCAATGTGGTAGACATTTTTATTGGTTTTGTTAAGATGTATTTGGGTTTTTTTTTTTGCATATTGTGTAAGTTTGGAAGCTTGAGAACATGGAGATGGTGTTTGGTTTATTGTTTAGACATTTTGGTGCTTATGTGACTAGGTGAATAAAGCATGATGTTTAGGGACTAAGTTTGAATGTTTTAAATGTTCTTATTTATTGAATTTATGTAACCTAAAGTAGAGGTATCGATATTAAGGCCTTTAAAACGGTACCTCTGTATTTACGAAAGTGCAGGGAGTCAAAATACCAATTTGGTATCTATAATATCCCTAAACCAGGTCTAGTAGTTTCGGGCATATTTTTTGGGTTTCGAGTGTGAAATTAGGAATTTATAGGGTTTTTAGTAATTTTTAATTTAATTTAGGTAGTTAATTTCATCTAAAATCGATTAAAAGAAAATATTTTTGAAAAATTAATTTTAAAGATTTTAAATAATTATTAGTGAAAATAATTTTTGTTGAAAAAGAATTTTAAAATAATTTTTATTAGGGGTAATTTGAGTAAAATTTAAATATTAATTAAATAAGATTTAATTGTAAAACAAGGGAAAATTTAGAGTATTTATATGACAAATAAACCTTAAAATTTGAAGTTTTGGAGGGAGAGGATTAAATGGTAAAGTAAGGGAAATGTGGTAGTGGCCATTAGGCAAATGTCCCAAATTTTTAATTTCTGGCAGGTGGTTTCAGTTTTAAAACTAATGTATCTAGCCCATTTTTCACACATTTTACATTAGATTAGAGAGCTTTAAAATTTGTTTTCTTTGCATGATTTTAAAGATTTATCACCAAAGAATAGATCCAACCAATTTCCTTCTCAAAATACTTTATCAATTCACCCGAAATTATTCTCAAAAGTAACCAAAAATATTCTGAAATTTCTCAAGTTTCTTGAATCAAGATTTTCAATCAACGAATTTAAAGTGAATCAAAGGTAATCTTCAATCCTAAACTTGTTTTTATGATGATTAGAAACATTTTTACCTGATTTGAGAGTCAATTAAATGATTTTTATCAATATCATCTTCTTCTAAGAACACATGGTTCTTTAATGGTGAAATTTGAATTTTGAGAGGAAATCTACAAATCAATGGATGTTCCAACTCAAAATGGATCTATTAAAAGGTTTTTGATCTTATTTATCAAGATTAAACATGATTTGTGACGTAATTTAAAGAAATCCAAATTTCATCGTCTTCATGAACTAATTTTTTGAAATTTTGTGAAATTGATTTAAAGATGAAATTGATGCTTAGTATAAGTGTATTTGGTTTAGTATTGATGATTGAAAATGTTTAGGAGGGCTAGGGAGATCGATTTTATGAGGAATCGAGTTTTCGACTTGATGTTACAAATCTGATAAGGTATCTCTGTGAAAGGATTTCAATTAGTATAGTTAATTAAAATTCATGTTCGTTATATCATTGGAAAGGTGGTAATGTTTACTTTATCTCTGTTGAAGCTCTAAACCTTGAAAAGGAATGAGCTAACCAGAATTGAAGCTTGGATTTGCTTGGTTGATCACTTGTTTATAATAGAATAAATTGTGTGGTAAGTGTTTCTAAGGGCAATTTGGTAAATTAACCATCATTTATGTTTATTTAGTAGCTTAATTGATGATGTCAATTGATTAATTATAGTTGAATGGCTAATTTTTGCAAGATTGATATTATATGTACAAAAGTTTAATTTTTATTGAATAATGGTAAGTAAGCATTTAGGTGGTTTTGTGTAATTTAATTAGGCTAAATAATTGATGATTAAAGCATGTTTACTGGATTTTTTGATCATGATATATTGCTGTTACAATTGGTAATTGAACATTGGAAAATGGCAAATGAAATGCTTGATTTAATTGGATGTTAATTGGCTATGTTACATGTTACACATAAGCATTTTGTCACATTAAATTGAGCATAATAATGACTGATTTATATGCTATGTTTGACTGAATATATTGGAAACATGCATGATGGATCCATTGGATATAGTTGGCATACCATAGGATTTGTGAGTACTCACTTTTATTTGTGACATTATGAGCATATGGCTCTAGGTGGACTGATTTGTTTGGAGTAGATAAGCTATGTTGAGCATGAGTCTCCACACATTGGGCTATTTAAGGCACTATAAGGGAGTGTGTGCTTCGGCCTACTCAACTCGGTGGACTGTATTTGATATTTGTGGGAGTTCGGAGATCCGTTTATTCGATGTATAGTCACCCGATTAAGCCATGAGAAGTGTATGCCAATATATTTATGTGTGATTATTGTTATATCTTTCGATGCTTGTAAGCCATGAATAATGGATTCTTGATATTGATAAATCATATGGAAATTAATTTGACATGTTTCATTATTATGGCTAATAATTAGTGGTTGATTGGATGTGATTTAAGCATGATTTGGATGTTGATTTACTAGTAATTTTTATTAACATTCACTGAGCTTTTTAAAGCTCACACCCTCACAATTCGTGCAAATACTGATCGAGCTTGAGGAGCTGAGGAGCCGAGCAAGAGATTTCCAAGAGATTTAGGCTTGTTAGAGACTTTATTACATGTTTTAGAGACTGTAATCGGGCATTGTGGAACTCCCGGGAATTAGTTTAAATTTGGTTGTAGTTGGACATTGGACATTGGACATTTTATTTTGGACGGTTTTATGAGGCATGTTTGAGTTTAATTATTGAATGATTTATGGTGTATTGTTGCTTGATAACACGGTGATTGGTAACACAGTACATGAGGCATGAAATTTATACTAACAATTGTTTAAATGAAGCTTCCATGGAGTGGTTTACTAGCAACTAAGGTATGCTACTTGTTTGATTTATTCGGTGTTTGTTATGCATGAAATTTATTGCCTAATTCTATATAATTGAGGCTTAATTGATGTCGATAAATTCAATTAACGTGTGTGTATATGTATGTTAATTAATCGTACTTAAATCAGATTTAATTGGCCATTAAAATATGCAAAATCGAGTTTTAAAAGGAGTATTTCCAAAAATAGGTGCAGCGGTTTTCACACGGGCGTGTGAAGGGTTACACGCGGGTGTGGGTAAATGACATAGGCGATTGGAGACTGAAGCTATCACACGCGAGCGTGTGGGATTTCCACCCGGTCGTGTGCGATCGATCTAAAAGTTTTTCACAACATTAACATGGTCGTTTAATGACACACGATCCGGGGGACACGGCCCTGTAGGTTTTGGGGTTTGAATTTTTCTCTTTTTAATTTGATATCTAATTTGTTTAAGTTACAATTTAGTTTTAAAAATTGATTAGTCTAATTAGAGCCTTAGATGATAAAGAAACTTGGTAAAATTATAGGATTAGTCTCGTTTCGATAGAAACACACTTAATTTATAATTCAGAATAGGTTCTGATAGTTTTTATTTGTTACAATTTAGTCCCTAATAATAAAACTTGAATTAAACATAGTAAACGAACTCAAATTAAGCTAAAATTTTTAGGCTTGCATAATTTTGACTAAATAAAGGTGGTAAACACTTATATCTAAAATCAGGTTAGTTTTACCATACGTGGTAAAATGACGAAAATGCTCTTAGGTTCAATTACATAGTAAAAGTTTAAAATTGGCTCATAATTTGCTTCTGCATTTATATATAACTAATAATTAGATAAGATTGAGGTGTTATAAGGTGTGGGTGTGTCTTGGGTGGTCGTTAGCGAAAGGGTCACTGAAGTGGCTAATGTAATGCTTCGAATTCGAGTCGGTTCGTCCCGGTTGGGTTTGAGGTGTCACATTTTATGGTATTAGAGCTCTAGGTTTAAAAACTTAGGTTAGCCTAGGTTGCTTGAATATTAATGATCTTGGATTATGATGTTTGCTTACTTGTGTTGATTAAAAATTTCGTATTTTTGCCTATGCATGATCTTTGTGATATAAATTATTCTTGCAGTAGGATTGGGAACACAATGCCCTATAGGAACTATACTTAGTTAAATCTTGGATCTCTTGCCACTACTCAGTCTTGGTATGTTTTCTTTACTCTTTCTCTTCAGTATACAGTATTTGTTATGCCTCCGCGTCAAGATCGGGGTAGTATGGGTGACGATGCGCCGCCACGGGACAATGCTCAGATGGGCCATGTCGTGCAATTCATGTCTGAGATGGTAGGAGCACTACAACGTATTGCCAACACTACTCTAGCTCGTCAAGGTTTTCCACTAGAGCGTTTACGATTCAGCTGGTTTAAGTGAGTCCTTGTTTGTTACTTGACTGTGTATATCTTGTGATTGTTGTGTGTGAAGCCTCAGATTCATTAGAGCGTACAACGAGTTGAAGGAAGAGCTAGTTCAAGCTCTTGGTTTTTGACAAAAGATGATAATTGGTGAGTGTTTTAGGATCACTACTCGTAGATGATTCGTTGTGTATTTGGGAATTTAAAGGTAGCCTAAACCCCTTCTCTAAATTTCGAGTGTAAGTGTTCTTTTACCTATGCTAAATATTTGATAAATATGTTTGTGACTTTTGATAAAGAGAATTACAATGTGATGAAATATGAACATGTTCTGATGACTGTTGTGATGGTAAATATGAGGGTATGTTATTCATGCCATGTGACAACGTGTATAATGTGCTATTTATATGATTATGCAGTGAGTACGTATGGATAATTGATAAGTAATATTTGATGACATTCTGGATATTTTGGCCTTGTGACTTGATAAAACCATTGGAAACAGTTGGCATGCCATAAGATTGTGTATACTCACTTATTTGTGTTGTGATATATGGGGCGCTGGGGCCTATGGATAGTTTTAGAGAGATAAGGGAATGTGAGTCAAGCTCTCTTCACTAGGATATGTATGTGTGGTGTGTTGGAGAGCGTTAGCTATGTGCATCACTTATGGGATATGTTTGATTCTACGAGTCTATGTGTGGTGTGTTGGAGATCCGTGTATCCGATGAGTGGTCCATTTTATGTTTCATAAACTTAAGAGCCAAATTATCATACACAATGACTAAATGTGTTTGTATGTAATTATATGTGCTTATATGTGATTGATATGTGTCGGAATATATATGTATGTCTTAACATTTGTATAAATAGAGTGTAAAAGTATGCATGGGATATGACCAAATATGTGAATTATGGCACTTATATAATAGCGTTTTGGGGAATATGTTGTATGTTGCTTGGTTGATGCATGACAATTTGTTTGCGTAGTGGTTGATCTTGCCATTCACTGAGCTTGTTAAGCTCACACACTCCATTTTATCCTTTGCAGAGTAGTTGCGCTCCCAATGTGAGTGGTGTGGCCATCGAGGGATTGATCCAAGCTATTTTTTATTCATTATAGTAGGCGTTTTGCTTATTTCAGCTCTAAGAAATAAAAAGGCAATGTGGTAGACATTCATGTTGGTTTTGTTAAGATGTTTTGGGGATTATTTGTATATTATGCATGTTTGGAACCTTACATCTCAAGTAGGATCATTGATTCAACATCTAGCGGCAATTGCAGACTCAAGTATTGATGATGATTGCATTTTGGACTTGGCATGTACCTAAAATGTCTTATGGTTTCATTGTTCATTTGGCATTTGAAGATTATATATATGAATGTATATGAATGTGATAGAAATAGCCATGTCATTATCTTATTAGGTAGCTTGGTTTATATGCCTAACGATTTAATGGTTAAGGAAATGTTATGCTATGTGATGTGGTTTTGATTTGATATTTTGGACTATGGAATAAAATCAAGTGTTGGTATTTGCTTGTGGCACCTTATAGTTCGGGTTCAACGATCGGACCTGGTATGGGGTGTTATAGTATTTAGGTGTTTTGGGCATGAAATAGGTATTTTAAAGATAGGATTTAATCAATTTTTAGCTCAAGTATCAATATTTTGACATTTGGTATTGATACTTGACCATATGAACAGTTTTAAAACAAACAGAACGCAAGAATGGTATCAATATTTATATAAGTATCGATATCTATCATAAAAATATCGATACTTATTTCTTTGGTATCGATACCTAGTTCTAAAGTTTTAAAAATTTTCAAATTGGTCCATAATCTTACTTGAACCTATTAAACTATGTTAGATTTAGTCTCTACTTTACCAATAACTTTTATTATGCATGAATTTGGATTAATTTGATTATTTTAATTGAATTCAATGTTATAATTTTTGTGTGAATATTACGGTGTTTGTTGTAGCATTCTATAACTCGAGTCCGGCAACTGGGCCGGGTGAGGAGTGTTACAATTTTGTTACTATTTGGTGTATAGATGGTAAAGTTAAGGGTAGAATTAAGTAAGTGAAGTATTTGTTTTGGCTAAGTAGAGTGTTTTGTGGGATTTGCCATTTGGCTAGCACTAGGGTGTGGAGGACTATTCTGTTAAGTATCTGCCCGCCTCAAATGTTTTGAGTGAACTAGTTACGTTCGCAGTTGTTATAAACTTGTTTTCTTTAGAGCTTAATGACTTAGTTAATCATGTTTGGATTTAATTGAGACTTAGTTAGAACCAAACTAGAATACTGTAGATGATTTGACCTAAAACTTGTTAAGTGCGTTTAATCACGAGAATCAAGGGTGTTAGTAGAATTATCTGATTTTTCCACTAAACCTTGTCTCTGTGCATGTGCATATAAGGTTATAGCTGGCCAACATTAAGGACCTTTGCATCTTCTACTTCCCTGAATTTTTCTGTAAGTTTATGAAAAACCTTAGTATAGAGAGCTTCTTCCGAGAAAGTTCGCAGAGCCTAGATAGCACCCACATTAGTACCAGCTTATTGGTAATTTCTAGTGAACCTTTAGGTTATTATTGATGTAATTCACGTGTGTATTGAATGATATGCATATATATTAGATTTGTTTGTAAGGAAGAAAAATTCCTGATTCTAGGTCATGTGTTATTGATTCTTGCATGCATGTTAAGTTTTGATAGTTTGATGATCTGATAGGAATAAGTATCTTTATTTTAGCTCAAGAAACTAACGAGGGTCCCAACGACAAAGGCAAACAACCTGTTGTGTAGATCACTATACTAGAGTTTTCTTGTGAATTCCTTTTTACTTTCATGTGTTGTAAATTCCATTATCATAAATTATGAAAGGTGCGTAATCTCTCTTAGTAACGTATGAAAAGTATATGTATGGGTAATGATAAATAGTGTCATCAGTCTAAGTTTAGTCTATCTGTGTTATGAATTAAAAACCATCATTCATGCCCAAGTTAGTACCACTGGTTTGTGATATATGAGATGTGATAGGTGGTGATGGAAGGGGAGATTTTTTTGTGATGCCTCTGATAGGGCAGCTATATTGCCAACTTGACTAGCAAATCACGAGAAAAATGCTATTTTAAATGAAAATGATATGAGGAGTTAAAAGGGAGTATGTATGTGAAGAAGACTGTAAGATACACTCATGATTCTGAATTCTAGGTACGAGGCTGGCATGAGGATGAGTTGACTATGTCGTGTTAAGTTGCTGTACAGTAATCTTGCATGTGTTATTTATATTGATGTATTAAGTTTGTCTGTGTTCTATGTATGTCGTTGGGTGTTTTGTGTTCACCTTGTGTAAATCCTTCTAAAATGCTTGATATTGAATTGAGCATTAAGAGTAAGAGTTATATATACTCATTTAAGTTTTGGAACTCACTAAGTTCGTATGAACTTACTCTCTTATTTCTTCCTTTTCAGGCTTGTTGACTAAAGGAAGGATTTTTGTGAAGGGACTACATGAGAGCACTGTTAATATTGTGAGTCGTCTAATTAGTTTTGTATCATGCATGATCTTCTGGGGGTGGCATGTAAATTTGTATTTTGTGATCAACTTGTATAATGATCTACTATTTTGTCAAAATATTTGTTTGTAAGAATCTTTATACTTCAATGCTTGAATTTAAGTTATTATATTTGGTTTTATGATTACCGCTTTGAATTTATACGCCAAACGGTTTGATTATTGTTTTAACTACCAATGACGTACACTGAAACCTTTTTAAAGTAATAGGCTATCCCACATTTTATATTTATAAACCTATAAAGTATTACAGAGCTTTTGCTGAATAAATTATTTTATAAAATCTTTGTTTAAATTCTTTTGATTTTATGTTGTGATATACCATTCCCGGATCCAATTATCGGGTTGGGTAAGGTGTATTACAAATTTTTTAATGTTTTTCTTTAATTGTTAAATTTTATTTGTACAAGTTATTTGCATGTACATAAAGAAAACCAAGTATTGTTTATGACTTCCTTGAAAGGTTAAGAGAAATTTTTGAGTTATAAATTGGTTTCAACATATTTATGACTTGGAATTATGTTTAAATATGATTCGAATTTTTTTTAGATGTTTTGGAATGATAAGATATGATTTGATGGTGTTTAAGAATGTTTTAGAGTGTTTTTGAAGTTTTTATGACATCCTGACTTTATATTGCAATGTCATGACTTCAGAGACCAACGCCACGACTTTGCAATACTCACGTCACGACATCACCAAATAGCAAGTCACTTCGCAACTTTGTATATCTCAATGTCACGACTTGCACCCTATTTTAACCTTGCATTGGTTTAAGCTGTTTTGATCTTTCAGGGCCATTTTGGGTTCAAACTACCTCTTATCAGTCGTAAAAATTTTCCAAATGGTTTTTAATATGTTTTTAAAGCTTTCAGAATTATTTTTAATATATTTTTATGATTTTATTTAAATTCTTTAAAATTTTAAATTATGATACAATTAATACTTCATTCAATCTAAACGACCTCATTTTAAACCGAAGAACATCAAACATTTGTTTTATGTTGTGGACATGTCCAAACATTTATGAAGTGTTTCAAAATGGTTCTAAAAAGGTATTCAAGCTTCCTAAATGTTGATATTTGTTTTAAAGAATTTCATTAAGACCTCAAATGATGTTTTATAAAAAGGAAAATTCTGAACTAATTAAGAAAATGCTTTGGCAGTATCTCCTATCCATTCGGGTCATCAAGATGAGTATTGAGTGTTACATCCTCTTTTAATTGACCAATGTACCACATCATAAAAAATTTTAACCATATAGGGTCAAATACTATATTGATAAATGAAATGAAACTTCATGTATCAAAATTGACATTTTAAAAGTAAAGGTACTACCTTAGAACTCACCTTAAAGCTAAGGGTGCGCATTTTTTCGGTTTCAACTTGTTGGGGATCGACCCAATTAAGAAACAAACAAGTAAAAATAGCGGAAGAAATTGAGAAATTGAACATACAAATTTAACGTGGAAAAACCCCTCCAAAGAGGATAAAAAACCACGAGAAAAAATAATTTTACTATAATGGCAAAAGAATGAAGAGTACAAAAGATGGAGTTAAAACTAAACCTCGACACCCAAAAATAAAGAACCCTCAAAACATAAACACAAAATTTTCCAAAAGTGTTATGAGTTCTAATCTCTAATGGGTGTATTTTCTAAGGTTGTAAAAGAGCCTATTTATAGGCTAAATTTGTAGGTCAAATAAATTATGCTAATAAATGTTAAATATATTATACTAATAAGTACTAAATCTTCTAGAAAGAAAATATATTTTGTTTAACTTGATTTGCAAGCAATCTCTTATTTGACTGAAATATTAGCCATACTCAACAAACATCCACCTTGACTCATATTTCCACAATGCCATCTTTGCCAAAGCCCGCCACGGGCCTATCTTGAACTATGCAGGAAATTAACTGATTTGAATATCTGCTTAGAACTTTGTAGCCTTCTAGTTTTCAACTTGTGCACTGCCAAATCAAAACTAACACGGGTCTAATTTTCACGAACATAATGCCCTAACTTTTTAAAACCTACATCCAAAAGAGAACATCTCTTCAACGAAACAGTGATACCTTTTTCCCTCATATGACCAAGTTGTCTCCGCTCCAAACAAGTTGACTTCCACTCACTATAGAACCTTCCAGAATATAAATGTTGCTGGTCCTTTTACCTTTTAACAAAATGACAGCCCCACAAAACACCTTAATGCCGCTTGACTCGATGTTGATTCTGCAACCTTTCAAGTCTAAAATACTCAAAGAGATGAGAGTCTTTCATAAATTAGGTACATACCTAACATTGGAGAGTGTCCTAATCGTCCCATTGTGCATTCTAATTTTAACAGTACAAATACTGACTCCACTTTCAATCGAACTGCATGTGGAGAATCATTCTCTATTGGGACACATGTGGAAAGAACATCACGAATCTAGGATCCACTCGAACGTAAGCTCAGAGCTTTTTCTCGTTGACACTAATAAGAAATCACCACCGCTTTCACAGCCAAATTAGCACCAGCTACATCTTCCTCGTTACTCTCAGCAATGTTTTATTTCGTAGTTTATAACAATTGCTATGACGTGATCTAACGTCTCACAATAGCGGCACCTTTTGTCTCACTTTTTTGATGCTACCAAAATGGAAGCTTGTCTATCTGCCTTGCTATCCGAACCAAACTCATTGTCGAGTTTGTCTTTACTCAACAAATGACCTTTCACATCCTCAAACGAGAGTTTGTCTCTGCCATAAATCAGGATCTCCTTGAAAGACTTGTATGAAGGAGGTAAAGAACACAATAATTGCATAGTCTGATCTTCATCGTCAATCTGAACCTAAACGTTATTTAAATCATTTAAAAGGGTAATGAATTGACTGATGTGATCTTTAAGAAGCTCACCTTCATTCATGCGAAACGTAAATAGGCGTTATTTCAAAATTAAACTGTTAGCTAGAGACTTAGTCGCATAAAGAGTTTCTAACCTTTTCCACAAGGCGAATGAGGTCTTCTCCATCAATATCTTCTGCAATACCCTGTTAGCGAGGTACAACTAGATTGCAGACATGACATTTTCATCAAGCTCTTCCCATTTTGACTGATCTAGATTCTCGGGCTTTTCCCAATAACAACCTTTTTTAGGCCAGTCTGAACTAGAATTGCCATCATCCGAACTTGCCACAAATTAAAATTTTTGACACCATCGAATTTCTCAATATCAAACCTTATTGTTTCCATCTCTGAATGGGATGATCTGCGAAAATTGAACTAGCTCTGATACCACTTGTTGGGGATTAACCTGATTAACCGACGAACAAGTAAAAATCCCGAAAGAAATTGAGAAATTGAACACACAAATTTAACGTGGAAAAACCCCTCTTATGAGGATAAAAAACAATGGGCAAAGATAATTTTACTATAAAGGTAAAAGAACGAATAGTACAAAAGATGGAGATAAAACTAAACTCCGAAACCCCAAAAAAAAGATCCCTCAAAACATAAATACAAAATTCTCCAAAAGTGTTATGAGTTCTAATCTCTAATGGGTGTATTTTCTAAGGTTGTAAAAGAGCCTATTTATAGGCTACATTCATAGGTTAAATAAATTATGCTAATAAATGCTAAATATATTATACTAATAAATTCTAAATATTCTAGAAAGAAAATATATTTTGTTTAACTTGACTTGCAAGCAATCTCTTATTTGACTGAAATATGAGGCATACTCAACACAACCGAGTTAACTAATCAGACCGAATTACTACAGTTAATCAGTTGGTCATTGAATTTAATTCGACTTAAAACAGTTAAAGATATTTTAAAATTTCGATTATCGATTAATTCAATTCGAAACTGAATAATTAACTACACTAACTTATTAACCAAAATTATTAATAATATATAATAAGCTCATTATATTATAGATAAGTTTAGCATATTAGAGATAGATTTAATATATTATATAAGCTCCATATATAAAAATTAATGAATTTATGAACATTATTATAATATTCTTTAAAAAGTATTATGAGAAATAAATTTATTTAAAAAAAACTAAAATTAAACTTAAAAAAAATGAAAAGAAAAGAAAGCTAATTTCAAAGCATCGACTTTTATCTTTTTCTCCAATTTTTGGTTTTCCATGTTTCTTTTCAACTTAAAATTTCCTAACACTCAACACTTTTTTTCATTTCATTTGTTATTATATTTTTAATTTAGCGTTGTTATTGTGTTATTTAATGTTATTTGTTTCTTTTAAACTTCTTTAAATTAAAAACAAATAAAAGAAGATAATTTTTTATTAAATTTGTTTGTACAAAAAATTTGCAAATATCAATTAATTCGATTAACCGCTCGAATTAATTGAAATGAATTCGGTTAGTTAATAGGTTTCAAAAAAAAATTATTTAGCTAACTGTTAAGGATTTCAATTTTTTGGTTAATTCGATTAATGGTAATTTAGTTCAGATATTAACCGAACCGATCATTTGAACACTCCTACTTAAAGCACAACCTTCATTTATGTCATTGTCCTTAAAAAAATTTTTTGAGGAAATTATCCTTTAAATAATTAAAGTAACAAATATATGTATTGATAAGTTATAAAACTTAAATTCTCAAATAAAGGTAAAACCTTTAAAAATATTAAAATAAGGGCCTAACATTTTTAAATGTGCTTAAATAATATATTTTCATGTACATCATACACTTTGAAGTCATATGCTTAAAAAATAAAATGGCATGGCAACTAAGTATTTTTTTTTATAAAAAAAAAAAAGAGAAGAAAGGTAAACTATACAGATAGTCATTTAATTATCAAAGATTTTCAAATTAAGAACCCAAAATAAAAAAAATTTTTGCAATTTAAGCACCTACATTACAATGTTCAGTCATTGGTCTCTCCCGTTAAAATTACAGACGACATGTTGATATGGCAGTTAAATAAATCTGTATAATAATAAATTTAGGCCTCAACGTTTACATATTATATCAATTTAGTCATAATTTAGCCCTGAACCAAGGCAGAAAGGCTCGAAATGTTCAAGAATGTGGCAGACACTTCTAGTATGCATTAGAGAAGTCTAGATCTGAAAGATTCCGAAAGGTTATGGAAAGGGCTAGACCCTTGTGGAACAGGGTAAAAGGTTCCAAAAGGTCTAGAAACATCCACTTGTACCTAGCATTCAATATAGTTATGTGGGAATGTTCTAAACACATGATGTAGATTGTTGAATAAAGTTTCTCTTAACCATTGGTTTTGAGGAGCTTGGCCTATAAATAGGAAGGCCTACTCCTCATTTGGACATACTTGGCTTAAGTAATAAAAATCCTCCTCACATTTCTCCCAACCCTTGTGTGCTTTGAGTGTTGACTGTAGGAGCTCTCTTAGTGGCTTATTGTGACCTTGAGGCAAAGCTAGCCTATCTAAAAAAGGATTGAAGGTTGTACTTAGGCTCATTGTCATAAGAATTGAGCCTAAGGTCATACATTTGTGGATTTAAAGTCTTGGAATGTGACAAGTGGTATCAAAGCTTGAGATTGACCCCTAATATGTGCACATAGAGACCCAGTTCGACTGAGATGAGTCAATTCAAGAAGGAATGGATTTAGGTTTGAGTTGCAACGCGAAAGGCCCTTGAAGAGCTAATTGAGGTGGTACCAAGTGATCAAGTGCGTGGTGATTCCTTGAGAAGGGAAGAAGATAATATGAGGGTGTCTAAAGAAGAGAAGGGTAAGATCGAGCAACTATGATAGAGAGTAGAGAGGTGGAACGACAAAAATGTGCAAGTGTACACAATGGTAACAAATAATAAAGTGATAAGTATATTGAGTTATCGTCTCCACAAGGACTGTCAACCAATTCTTTGTGAAAAGTTATAATTTAAGAAATTGGTGAAGGTAAAAATAATATGAATTGTAAATGTGGTGCAACTAAATTAAAAATGACAAAAAATGCAAATCTTGAAGAGTTTACTACAATTAGCATAAAAGTGTTAGAATAATCGTCCTTCCTAGCTTATTATCATTTAATTCTTTAAAAGATGTTACGAAAAAATCGTGGCTAAATCGAACATTTATTAACCCTCAACATACTTAGTAAAACATTTTACTTATTTAATTATTAAACCTACCTCACATGTCTCCATGCTTAATAGATTAACAGTTTCATAAGGAAAATAATTTACAAGGCTATGCAAGGCAATAATAGGTTTTGTATTATTACAATTTGATTTTTAAATGATTAAACGTTAGACCATACAAGTATTGTATCGGGTAATTAAAATCTTATTTAGTTAATTAATTAACTTAAACATTCTTTCACATAAATCATGAAATAGAAATTTCGTCTTAATTTTATCTACATGAATAAATGGATCACAAAGCGCAGAAAATCATTTACCAAAATTAAATGAAATTAAATCATGCAGATCATATCATTCCAACACAAAAAAATTTAAGCCACCATGATATTATTGAAAATCAAATACTCAATTGAAATCATGTTTATGAATTAAACAAAACAAAAGATGAGGAAAAGAAAGAGAAAACTCTAGTCGATTTTGGTCATGCTCAAGGTAAGATCTGTTCGCTCCTTCCTTCATTCTTTTGGACTGCCACCACAACCAAGCAAATTGCTCCAAAAACGCTGATTAAGGCTGATCCCAAGACTTATGCAAAGCTATTTTTCAAGAAAGGGGATGGAAAAAGAAAAGGGAAATCTAGTGGAAGAAGAGAAGAGGATAAGAGTGAATGAAGAGATGGATGAGTGAATGTGTGTGGGAAATGAGGAGGTGAAAGAGAGTATTTATACTTAAAGATGGCAGCTTGAATTGGCTAACAATAGTAGCCAATCCCCCTTCTCATGGCTGACCCTTGATAGTAGAGAGAGGGGTTGAGATGGCTTTGCTAAATTTAGCTTAACACCACAAGTGAGAATGCACAAAAAGAGGAGGGGTTGGAACGAGTTTTTGGAGAAAGTTAAGGGTTGTTTTGAAAATATTATAATCAGCTTGATTAGCTAATGTAGGAAGTAATTGGGTCGGCATTAGCCTACTCTTCCCTTGGTGGATCAGTCCCCTTCAATTTAAAAAGTCTGGGTCCCTTTCTCTGAATTAGGCTATGAGTAAATTCAACCCAATTTTTGTTGGATCAGAAACAATTTTTCAATGGGTCCAAGGAGTTGATTTGGGGATTTCATGGCTTAATAATGATCAGCCTTCCTCATGTGTCAAATGATTTGAAAGATGCTTCGAAAATTTGATCTTCTCAAGGTGACTACCAAGCTAATTTTTCACTCTTTGTTCAAAACTGTCGAAAATTGGCCAAATTATGCAAATTTAGTATAAAATAACTAAAATTCAAAATGTTTCATAAAATATTTCAAATTAATTATTTTATAATAAAATTATAAAATTCGATAGAAATTACTTAGAAACTACATGAATTAGTGTTCAAAAGGTGCTGAAAAATCTATATATTTTAGTGTTTCCACACCCCCAAACTTAATTCATTGTTTGTCTCGAGTAATACACAAATTTCAAAAGAAGTTTAAGAAAATAACCTTTGCAAAATTTCTTCAAAATTCATTTCTTCTCACAATTATGAGTTTAGCACAATTATGCTTAAGAACAAAAATTCTTAAATTATGCAACTTAAGTATACATAGAGTTCAAATTATTCTCAATAATTATCATGACAGTAAGAATAAACTAAGTGCTTTCTTAATAAATATAATTATCATGACAGTAAGAATAAACTAAGTGCTTTCTTAATAAATATATTTTAAATTCTTACCGATTAACTTTTATTCCCTCATTTAAGACTAAGTTGCAATCCTTAAGTTTAATTATGCCTTCATAAGTTGAGTTTAGAAATTTTTCTCCACTAATGTAGTCAGCACAGAAATCTAAATCAATAGGTTTTTTAAATAGGTTGTAATTTGGTTTTGTTAGGGGTAGGTAAAAGAGGGATAATTTTAAGCTAAACACCCTAGACTCAGCTTGCATCAGGCCTTCGAAATAGATACCCTCGAATTCACCAACGGTTTTTGAACTTGAGTACACATGATTCTTCTACATCTATTTTTTTGAGTACATTTGTTTTTTTTTTTTTGCTCGAGCATATTACTACATTTACTATAATATTTTTAAGCATTTGATACTTCTTTTCAGCTCCCCCAAACTTATTTTCAGAGAGTATTCTAGATAAACCGAGTCTAGTGTTTGGGACAATTTAGAGATAAATATTAAAAAATGGATGGCTCATGTATGCTAGGTTCCAATAAAATCAGGCCATATAGTCTCAAAGACGGGTTTCAAAGAATAAATATTCAATAAGGTTGGCTTGAAAGGCTCGAATGGTCTAAACAAAGTCTTTCTATATCATTTTTAAAATTTCATGCTTCCTAGGATTTCGCCTCAAGAAATTACTAAATCAATTCTAGAGACTTAAACTTTCATGCATGCTTAGTTTTTCTAAGGAATTAAAAATTTTAGGGTTTGATTTATATATTTTATTAAGACTAACATTTATGCCATAATTCATCTAACATAACAATTATTGAGATACTATAACTTTATTTATATTAAAGTTTAGCATAATCAACAAAAATTTAAATTTTTGATCAAAATATAACTTAATCACAATTTGATATGAAAAATGAATTCTTGAAAAGAACAATTAAGCTTTTGGTCCCCCCTACTTAAGATGAATAATGTCTCCCATTGCTAAAAACGATAGATAAAAGGAATGAAAATATAGAAGTGAATAGATATTGTACATCAGGTAGGATCCTGATAATTTACTCAACTCAACTTCTTTTACATTTAAATTTTTTAACATTACTCATAATTATTCTACTTAACATCTCAATCCAAAACAATACACCTAATCTGAATAAAAAATATTACACATTTTAATCGTTAAGGCAATGGTTCAGATAGTAGCCAAGCACACAATTCGATCAACAATTTAATGCATTAATTCGGTAACTTTCTAGCTACCCACTTTAGAACATCAACTTAATATTTATTCTTAGACAATGACAAATTTAATATTTATTTCTAGACAATAATTAAATTGCAATTTTGAATATAATTTTAATACATTTATTCAGACCTCCCTAATATGCAGAAAACCGACCGCTTTGTTTATATGCATCAAACAACATCATATCTTCAAAATAAAATAACATTAACACTACATATAATATCATATTCAGGTCATTTTATTAGCTCCTTCTGGACAGCCTAATTAACACAATATGGTAGCATAACAACATCACAATTGAATAGCAACCACAACCATAAGGCAGTATATTAAACCAAGGTTAAGCACATTTATTTTATCTTGCATTGGATAGGGATAAACAACCATAAGGCAATATATCAAATCAACACATTAACACATTCAGACAACTTAAATACAACATTCAGACATTATAAATCACGACCTTTAGACACTATAGTTGGTAGCATTTAACACCTCAAATTACAACTTTTAAACATCATAATTTGCAGCATTTAACACCTCAACATTCATGTACTACTAATTTCAGTATTCAGTTGATAACTCTTGAAAAGAGTTATGTTTCATGGCTTTAGACCTAGCTAATTGCTTGTACTTAAGTACATTTTGTTGCATTTTAGGACACTTTAGTTGGCATTTTTAATATTGCATTAGGACTTGGGCTGTGTTGGAATTAGGTTTTTTTAATCGCTTGTGGTGGATTTGTGTGGCAGGAACAGGTTTTGGAATGAGGAAATAAAGGAGTGAAGTTTTGTCAGGGCAAAGTGTACACAGTTTGCCAACATAGATGCCGTGGCAATGTTGGGAAGACCAAGTCAACATTTTTCCCGCAACAGTCTCAGCTCAAATTCAAACTTGTACTAGATAAATCCCCCTAAAAAAAGAAAAGATAATCATGAGTTGTTAGTCGACCCTAGCCTAATCTATCTATAAAAGCCAAAGGAGGAAACCCTAAATAGTGAACAAAAAAAGTGGGAGAGATCCTTAGGCGTGAATAAGGGTTTGAATTCGTAAAGGAAAGGAAGTCGAAGGCAGTCCTTCTTAGCCATCACAGGACGCTGTGCTACCGAAGTGTGGATTGGGCAAGCGAAAGCTGTTTCCCAAAGTTCTTACATTATTTCCATTAGTGTTCCTTCGAAAGATTGAATTGAAGTAGTTAAATAGAATCTCAGATAATATTTTGGTTTAGAATTTTATTTCCCAGCTCATGAGCTAAATCTCATAGGGTTGGGATTACTTTCGATGAAACCTTAAACTATTTTTATGGGTGCAGTATATATCTAATTTACTGTACTGTTTCATTTTATTGTTCTTATTTCTTAATTAAAATGCAAACGATCTCTAGACATAGAAGACTTTTCGCATACTTATAAACTGATTCTAATTCCAAAAGGGTTGGATTGTTTGGATTAAAATTAAATGAAATGAGCAAGTATTAAATAGACACTTATAGTCGACTCTAGACATAGAGTCACGGTCATACAGAAGGAACTCATGCAAGATATCTAAAAAGCCTATAGACATAGGCAAGGTAACTTGAGGTTTTGCTCTCGCGAGAGGCAGGTCATTTCAGAACTCTTCTGTGCGTAAAGTAGATACGATTTTGTCAATGCATTATTGATAGTAAAGGTCGATTCTAGGTAATCCCGATCTTCCGAATCAACATCACTCTATCCTTATTCTTTGTCGTAGTAACTTTGCCACAACATATTTAGTTGTTTATTTCTTTGTTTACATTCTATTCGGATAATCACTCTCGTTATTGCCGTTACATTTATGCTCTCACTTTTGTCATAGCATTTTCAAGTATTTATTAATTTCCACATATTGCATACATCATTATTCCTTTTAATTGCCACTGCATACTTACCATAGTTTTACAATAGCATTAATCGCATTTTATTATAATAACTTGATCACTTTTATGCCTCAATCCGATCCTTGTGGGAATGGTATTCGCTCATCACTTTATTACTTAATTTGATATATATACTTACACAAAATCTCCCCCTTAAATTTTCAGCTTGTAAAACATTTGAATAGCAATCTTGAACAACATAGTCTTCATCCGTTTAGACAGCATTATATAACCTCTAAATAGCTCATATATATAATTTGTTCATTAACAACTTCAAGCTTATTTAAATTTACAGTCACTCAGACAACATTAATTGACGTCTAAACAACGATTTTTCTGCTGCACTAATGCACCAAACAGCAGCCCTTGAAACAACATAACTACAGCACTTGTTGTACATCATTAATCCGATACACTAACCATCAATTAACTAAAGATTCTATAGTTTTAATTTATTTTGATTTTCAACTACCTGCATTATTAATGCAACACTAAACATCCTTCAATTTACAGATTTAGACACCAAAAATATACAGCTAAGTGATCCCATTTAATCCGACACCTTAATTGCCAATCAAGCAATTATTTGCAGCATTTAAATCAGCCCTCACTAACCTTCACAAGCTTCAAAAACGATAGCAATTACACCCCTAAATTAACAGATTTGAGACACCAATTTCCAACATTTACTCTCTTCAATTTCATCACATTCAAATTATTTTAATCCAAAATCAAATGGACAGCATCCATGTAATATTCGGACAACAACCCAATCGTTCATCTCATAAACTTGAGCTAAAAACTGATAATCATGCATGGGGTTTGCATGCTACAACTACTCATTCAATAGTACAAACTCATCAATTTTCTTTTATTTCATTTCTCATACCAGCTAAAAGAATATCAATGAACAAAGAAGTAGTGAACTTATTCGACTGACTCTATTTATGCACAATGTAGACAACCTTATATATATATATATATATATAAAGTTTACAGTATTAATATACAAGTTTTGAATAGCATAACCATTAAAGATAAGCATTTGAAACCACTTAAAACAGCAGCAAATCACCACTGTTTGAACCATTTTAGACAACCAGGAACCTTCTCAATTCACACCATAGCAAATGTCCTTAGTTCGGTCAGCATTCATACTTAAAGGAAACAACTACCAATCGAATTAACGATTCAATTCCAAGTATTTCCATACAAATCAAACCTGTAAAATTTTTCGGGTATAGTCGTAAAGAGAATTTAAAGACTACTAAGCTTACCAAAATTTTCGTGCAAGTCCTAGCTTCTATCGTTCCATTCTCTTTTTTTTTTTTTTTTTTTGGCAGCCTACTTCTTCTCTTTTAGCGAGTACTTGAAAATTTCAGCTTCTAAAGTAATTAAAACCATATTTTTCTTCCCCCCCTGCATTCGGCACAAAGCTTCCGTCAATTAGTTTTTTTTTTTTTTTTTTTTCAGCAGAAAAAGAAAGGAAAGAATAAACTAAGTTCTCCCCCCCCCCCCCAACTCATGTTCTCCCCCCGTTTCTTCTTTCTATTTTTTTCTTTTTAATTAATTAATTTCCCTTAGGCCAACCGATCATTTTTCATGCAGCCACTATCCTTTCTTAAGTCCATCATTAGCCATCATCATTCTTCCAATATCAATAGCATAATGATTTAATTGCTAGTTAAGTCCCTTGTCCATGTTTTAATTAGAGATTACTATAACAATTGTACTTTTACTAATTTTACAAATTAGTCCTTGTACCTTAATTAATTACTAATTTAGTAAAATTACCTATCCAAAATTCAATTCACTTCCAATATAACCTCCATAAATATTTAATAAAATAATCATGAGTCCAGTTTAAGGAAACGAGATCCCGAAACCATATTTTCTAATATCACTAACTTTAGGATGATTACACTTGTACTTTAATTAACTATCAAGTTGAAAAAATTAGAGGACCAAAGTTTAATTAAACTCTATACTAATCTCGCAAATATTAAATAATTAATATTTACTAACTCAAATATCAAAAATGGGGTTTCAAAACCACCATTTTCTAATACCACTGACTTCTGAGTCATTACAAATACAAATGGTATCATTAGACCTAATTACAAGCCTAATAAAAAAACCCAACCAAGATCATACCAATTCATAACATAGCATCCTAATTACCACATTTACAACATACCAATATGCCTTCAATGGCACCTCAAAAACAATCAACCAAATGTGTATCACATTAACCATTCCAAATAATCTCAAACTGGCTCCAATTCAACCTTAGATTTTATGCATTAAACCTACCAAAATATTTCAAGCATACATAGGACTGTGAATCACCTTTACACACCTATTCCATGGCATATCACCTAGTCACCATTTAAGCAAACAAACATTTAAGCCAAACTACTCAACAAGTTACCCTTATCATGATTATTGCCATCATTCACATATATACATATGATTCTCAAAATGTCAACCAATTCCAAATTAGACATTACATAATCAAATGAAATCGTAAGTACATGTTCATTTCAAACTTATATACAAATCATATAACTACTTAAGATCGACCATTTCATATGTTCTTTTAATGACAACACCAATTGAAGTTTTAAGAACATTGAAATTCAAATCAACCACACTTACTAAACAATCCTATATACATTTGTAAACTCTATAAGCATTCCAAAACATCACATATCACCATTTCAAACCATTTAATTCAACCCCTCCATAATATGGCATCAAAACATATCAAAATAACTTAAATAAACTCAACCTCATTAGCCAATTCTTTTATCCATAACATGACATCATATTATCTATGTAATTGCATACTTAAAATTTTATTTCATGAGCTATTTGCACAATTCAAACCATCTACTAAATGCATAAGATTTCAACTATGTATATTGTTTTCCATAAATCATGCTAACATGGATTTCAAACCATATTACTACACAAATAAACCAAAACAAACTCCTAAGTACATACTACACATAACCGAGCCATAATACAGTTAAAAGACTACCAAATCAATATCGAGATAGTGTGAGCTTCACTACGATCCGCAAGTTGACATTATCAGGTTATAATTATACCCTAAATGTTACTTAGCTTGGTAAAGTTTGCCTATCATCGCAGTTCAAATATAAAAAAGGTGAGTTCAACATTTTTCATACTATATAGTAACTCAATCATATAACATTTCAATTCAACATTTCATCATCATTCATAAAACAAAGAATCATTTAATCAATTCACTAACTTAATCATATCATACAATCTATTTACCTGTAATACATCCCATTTTGAATAAATGCCAAACATTATTTTCATTTCATAATTTAAATTCTCAAACCAAATCATAATAAACAATATGAACTTCATTCTCATTTCATATCAATTCACCTTTGAACCATATATATATCGATTGCAAATTTATTTTCAATTACTACATCGTTCCATAATACGAATTTTGATTCACATTCATTGATTTGTCATGTTTCCATATTAGCCCTCTGGACTTATCTAACTGATTCTCAATATGTATATGCATTATCCGATCATTGTAAAAAATCAATCTGAAAATAATTTATTCGAATTACTTTATAAATGTCCCGATTAACCTGACTTGGACTCGGACGGACACACGAATCCAATCAACACACCAATTTGGCACCCAGTACCTGACGAATAAATTCATAATAATGAATTGTGCCCTACGCTAGCTGGTAAAATTGACAAATAAATGTGCCAAACATTGGTCGATATAACTGAAAAATGGGGTGCCCAATACTCCCTGATACATAGTCGTATAACCTTGAACTCTTCTGATCCTATGGCTTGCTAACTATATCCGACTCTACCCCAAGAGTTAATATGGTAACAATTTATCAATTTAATTACATAATTTCATCAACCAAACAAACAATTCTCATATATAACCGTACATCACATAACCATATTGATTCAATTTCACGTTTACAACATTATATCATACTTTCACATATATTCAATTTGGTCTTTATCACTATCAACCTATCTAAATCGAATCAATTCATCTCATTTCATCACATCATCACATAACATATCCTATTTCAGTCCAAGTTAAGGCTAATTCCATAATTATTTCTATTTGCAATTCATTGTATTCAATTTAATCCTCTATCTCACCTTTTTTGTACTGAATCGCAAACAATTAAAAATTTTAATTACCCATAGTTACAATTATAATTATAAATAAATAATAATTTAGCGCAAACATACCATATAAAATTACCTGATCAAGACAACAAACAAACAACTCTCTATGTACTAATCAACAACTTTTGCCATTTCTCCCATTTTCTTCAATTTGGTCCAATTTTCGATCTATTCAATAATTCAATTCAATTTATCAATTCCAAGCATCTTATATCATTCTATTATAAGTATTTAGCAATTTAATTTTATTATTCGAATGCCCCTAGACTTTTTCCTTTTATTCAATTTAGTCCTTAAAATCGAACTTATCATATATTCCAAATTTGAACTGTAAATTTTAAAACCAGATCAATTATGTCCCTATACATCCTCCTATCATCACAATTTACAGAAATTTCATACCAACTTCAATATATTCACAATTTAGTCTCTAACTCAAAACTAACAAAATTTACTTAACATATTAATCCTATTTCATTTCTAAGCTTCAAAATCTACCATAAACATTCAAAAAATTCAATTTTCATCAATGGAACTTTAGAAATCTTTAACAATTTTGAAAATAGAGATACGAGTTAGCTGAAACTGTTGCAACGATCTCAAAAATATAAAAATTATAAGAAACGAACATAAAAATACATACCATGCATAAATCTAAATTTTGAAAATGGCTTCTCTCCTTTCTTATTTTAGTTCAAACTGTTGAAAAAGAATGAATAGTGAATAGTCATTTGGTTTATTTTATAGTCATTTGGTTTATTTTATATTTCTTTCTTTTATTATTGTTGTTGTTTAATATTAATTTAACATATATTTTATATCAACCATTATCATAAATCGTACACTATAATGAAATATGGCATAATTTCCATTTAAATCCATTTAATTATACTATTTGGCTCATTTAGCTAATATAAATTAATAGCGATTAACTTTTACAGTTTTTATGATTTAGTTATTTTTTATAATTAGCCATCCAATCAGTAAATTTTTTGGACCAAACTTCAATTCACCTATATAACAGATTCGTGAATATTTTTATTAAATATTCAGAGGCTTGATTTACAAAAACGAGGTCCCGATACCTCATTTTTCAAAACCACTTGACTTTCGGTACGCATCACTTGTGCCTTCACTAACTAACCAATTAATAAAATCTATTAAATCACAATTCACTACTATACCATATTTAAACGCAAAAATATTAATTAAGTATATCTTTGGACTCTCTCATCGGAATTGTGGTCCCAAAACTACTATTTTTTTTGACACATTGAAAAATGGACTGTTACAAGAATCCTGATCTTTATCGAGCGGGCTATTACGAACTTGATGGGTAATGCGATGCTCATATAGTATAGACGAATGTATATATATTTGTAACCTATGTTGTTTTGAATTAGTTTTTAATTGAAATGTGGTTGAATGTTTGATATTGGATTGAAATTATAAATTACATATGATTAAGTACAAGGTGATAGAGTACTTATTTGGAAACTAATGAATATTTGTGAAGCATAAGTTATAGGATCTTGGAATTGAATGTAACTAATTTACAACATGTCCATGGATATTAAGGAAGTGCCTATGTTTTATAAATATTAAGAATCTTGTTAAGTGTTCGTTTGAACGTAGTAAACGATTAGGATACGATTGGCATGCTGATAAGGTTAAAACGCACGCTAGTACAAGATTTCACTTCAATGCCTCTGTATATACTTCGGTGTCTTTGATTGCACTACGATGCCTTTCTATAACATTTGACTCTCTCTGGTGTAATGGAGTTACCCGTGTGTCCAAGTTATGTTACTATAGCTCATCGGGCTAATAAAACTTGGGAATGATCTTTATAGGTATATGATTGATATCAAAAGAAATATGTTATTGAATGTAAATGCAAGAACTTTTGATAGTGTACGCAATGGTATGCTTATACAAATGATTTTGGTTAATATATTGAAGAAAATGTGATAATTGATGATTTGATTTTGGGTAAAGCTCACCTGTTCTTGTAAATTGATTGTCAGGTCATTATAATCTATTGTTTTAATCTCAATTGATTAATTGAGGTAAGTTGGTTTAAATTTAGCTATGGACTTACTAAGCTATATAAGCTTACTCTATTTATTCTTTGTTTTCTGTAGTTAACGTTTTGCGGAACTTGATAAACAAATCAACTTCAAGACTCACACTTATCAAACTCTTGTTTTGGTAGGTTTTGAGTTGTTATTTTTGGTTTTGTAGAATGTATTTAGGGTTTTTAAGTTGATAAGTTTAATGTTCTAGTTGGTCTTGTATTGTGACTAAAATTGGTATATAATGTTAAGTTTCATGTTTCAAGATCAACTTATGATGAATGTGGTAAAACTAATTACGTATATCTTACTAATTTTATTTTGTGAGATGATGATTTGTGTCATTTGAATGGTAAACATGATTTTGGTATTTGGTATCTTGAAAGGGTAACTTGTGATGCTTGTCATTTGTTGTTAAAAAGGTTAGTTTGTTTTGGGTAATCTTTTGAAACTATGGCTAGGTCATATTGGAATTACAAAGTTTGGTGTAACTGGTTCCTTATGGAATATTCTATTTGGAATTCATTGATGATTAAATAAGAATAGTTTGTTGGTCATTGTTTATATTGAAATGTAGTGCCAATAAAGGCATATTGGTTAGGCACATAGGTTGAATGTGAATTAGTATACTTTGGTATGTTTTGATACATTTTTGAATAGGCTAATGTGGTGATAAATGCATGGCTTGGTTTCTAAGAAATTGTAGGTAAATTGGCTTGTGTTTGAAGGTATTTTAGGCACATACGGTCTTGGACACGATCTACCACACGGCTGCATGACACAGCTATGTGGCTTCTTTGATTTTTTGTGTAGGCTCATCCACACGGCCTCTGAGAGTAACACAACCGTGTGACCCCTGTTTTCATTATTTACACAAAATTTTCTAAAAGTTTCATTTAATCCAGAATTGTTTCCAGTTTGTTTTAAATGTTCTATAAGCTCGAATTTGGTCTCATTTTGATTGAATAGCATAGAGATGATTATAAATGAAATATTTAGTTTTTTATTAAAATTTTTAACGATGTTAAAGTTTAATAGTTAATATCCTATAGCTCAGATCGGGCAACAGGACTAGGTATGGGGTGTTACACCCTGCAAGGTTAATTGGTAACCAACTATTTAGAACCTTACATCAATAATTAATCAGGTAAAATAATTGATTTTAGGCAAAAAAAATACTCGCGTAGTCGAAACAAAGGATAGGAGAAGCCGATACATGAACTTAGGAATAGATTTAGGTTTAATTCAGTTTATATAGTTATTATAATCATTATCATCTCGCTTTCAGATTAACACTACTAATTCATGATTCGAGTAGATTAGTAGTTATTTTTGTAATTGGTTGTAAACAAACCATATTACAACCTAACCTGTATACTTGCGGATACTATTTTAACTTATATCTTTAGTTGCAGTATTCTCACTTCCGGCGTTAGTACATCCAGAGGAAGTCATTTGTATAAACATAGACTCTGTTAGCTGTTAGGTATGGAAAAAACCTCTCTCAAGTAAATACAATGGTTAACATTTCTTTTTCTATGGTAGTGTAGTTACATTGTGCTGAATTCAACGTCTTGCTAGTATAATGAATGGCCCGGAATATTTTGTCTCTTTTTTTCATTGTAAACTGCATAATCACTAGCATCACACATAATAACAAAATGTTTTGACCAATCAGGGTCAATAATAATAGGCGCAGCTGTGAGTTTTTTCTTGATTACCTCAAAATCATCAATACACTCCTTGCTAAATAGGAAGGATACGTCTTTCTGCAATAGTTGATTTAGTGGTTTTCTAATTTGTGCAAATATTTGATGAATTATCTGTAAAAACTAGCATGTCTCAAAAAATTCCTTACCACTCTGATCTACCATAATACGGTGTAGCATATTAAACTAGTTTTCGTACTTAATGAGCTTGAATACAAGTATTTTTTATTATATTTTAGTTAAGTTTCTCATATTAGATTTAAATTAAATAAAATTTTTTTTAGTCATTTTATGACCTTAGGGGCTGAATGAGACCTAAAGGTGAACTAACCTACTCAGTGAGTGTGTAAAATACCTTTCAAAGGCATATTAACTCAAGACTAATGATTGTGTTGTAACACGAGAAGTTTGATGTCGCAAGATATAGAGCAGAATACAAGAATTACGATATTGTCTTTGGTGTCGCGACATAGCCATAGGATGTCACGACACACCCTTGAAGCCAAGACTGAACCAGAGTATACTACCTTCAATGTCGTGACATAGGCACTAAGTGTCGCGACATCGGCCTTGTATAGGAAATAAATACGAGGCAATGGCATTTTGGTCTGTACAATGGAAATTAACACGAAAACATCAGCTAACCTAGGGTTGAGGATGATGGCCAACCCTAACTCTATAAATAGGCTCTTCAAACACTTATTTAGGGATAGTTTTCATATTATTAGTTTTTCCCTGTAATTTAGTTTTTAATTTTGCTTTTCTTTTAGGATTTAGATTTATTATTCAGTTCTTTTCATTTGTGTTCTTCGGAGGACTTGATTTGTAAACATGATCAAACATTAATGGATTTCTACACTTTATCAATGAATACGATTAGGATTCTCTAAAATTTATTCTTGATTTATTCTCTATGCATATCTTTATTATCAAGCTTATGATATGTACGAGTTCTATGAGGAACTAATTCTTTTATGGGGGGTTAGTGAGTGGAGGTGTGATTAAATAATTATTATGTAGGGTTTTTTTAGCGAATCAGCTGCTTGGGTGAAAAATAACGTAAACCCTAGGTTTGATGACCCTAGAAAGTCATTTAGGTGGGAATTAACCCAAAATTGGTATGGCCTATTTGTGAACACCTTAGCCCTAAACCGGTTTGGGCTGTGAGGTTGAGAGATAAGTAGTTCTTGTTGACTCGTTAGTTTAGTAGAAGATCGAGAGATCTTGCTAAGGTAATGACTAGTTGATTGAATAGAAACCCGAAATAGGAATTAGTTATGACCACCGAAGCAAGCTAATCACCTATGTCTAGATTAGATTCTGTTTAGAAATTAGTTATCCAACGTCCATTTTATTTATGTAGTTTTTGTTTCTTTATTTATAAAAACCCAAAAATTATTTCTTTAAGTTTTATCGTAATATAATTTATTTAAGTTACTATTTAACTCTATTGCATTTGGATTAACTTTAATTTAGCACTCATCTTACTTAGGTACGATCCTTAGAGTACGATCCCGGGAGTACTTACCTATTTCATTGTAAAACTATATTACAACCTAACCCGTATACTTGCGAACATCACCTCAATTACACATCTTTAGTTAGAGTATTCACACTCTAGACGTTGGTACATTTGGAGGCGGTCAACCTCAAACTGTAGTAGGCATGGGTTGGATTTTGATGACTTCGATCTTAGCTTCGTCTACCACCAAGCGTTTCTTAGAGACTTGACACCCCAAAACCATTCCTTCCTTAACCATGAAGTGACACTTTTCCCAATGAAAGACCAGGTTGGTTTCTTCACATCTTCTTAATACCTTTTCCAGATTATTTAAACATTCCCTGAATGAGTCTCTACACACTGAGAAATCATCTCTGCACACATCGAGACCATCTTCTAACATGAAAGCAATAACAGCAATCATGCATCTAATAAAAGTTGTCAGAGCATTGCATAGCCCGAATGACATGTGTTTGAAAGGATATGTACCAAAGGGGCAAGCAAACATAGTTTTCTCCTAACCATCAGGCTGTTTGGGGATCTGGTGGTATCCGAAATATCCATCAAGAAAACAATATCATTATATTCTAGCTAACTTGACACGCATTTGGTAAATGAATGGAAGATGAAATGATCATTCTTTGTCACGTTATTCAATTTTCCATAATAAAAACATACCCGCCATCCGGTTACAATCCGAGTTGGGATTAATCTGTTTATCTCATTTTCTACCACCATCAATCTTCCTTTCCTCACTACAGACTTATGGTTATCACCCATTCATTATCAAAAATAGCATAAACTATCCCTGCACCCAGCCATTTGATCAATTCTTTTTTTACTACCTCCTTCATAGTTGGATTTAATTGTCTCTGTGCATCCATGACTGGTTTTTTTCTTCTTCTTCCAACCTAATTTTATGTTGGCATAATCTTGTCGAAATACCATTTTGTCATTTTCCTATTTTAATTTTGCAGCGATTCCCTCTTCTTCACTGTTTTCTTTACCCAATTCTAGCATATTTTTCTCAATTTCATCCGACACTCCCCTTGACTCTCCTTGATTGTTTGTCCAATTGATGGTCACTAAACTAACTATAAATATGACTAAGGCAATCACATCTATCAAATAATAGTATATTTCTGGTGAGTATGAAATATCGTATCCACGAGGACTAAAAGTACTAGTAATTATCATTTTTCTATTATTTAGCCGACAAATTGGAGTGATTATTTTTAATCTAAATTTACTAATCTAATTTAACTAAGGACGCAACAGGGAATGAAATAGGAAAATAATCAAAGATAACCAATGAGAAAGACAATACCCAGGAAAGAATCACCTAGACTTCACCTATTATTTTGAATTAAATGATTTATTCACTTGTGTCTTGATTCATAGAAATCCCTAAATTATGTTAATATCTCTTTCGAGAGTAAGAACAACTGACTCTAGGTTGATTAATTGAAATCTCTTTCTAATTAAAACCCCTATCGTTGCGTTAACTCGATCTATGGATTCCCCTATTAGATTTGACTCTAATCCGGTAGATTTATGTCGTCCTATTTCTAGGATTGCATGCAACTCCACTCAATTATGCTAGATCTACTCTTAAATAGGGACTTTTGCTCCACTGAAATAAGAACATTAAACATGAATTAATATCCCAAAAATATTAAAACACAAAATAAGCATACATAATTCAGAACAAGAATCAAATATTTATCGCACAAAAACAGAGATTAAATAATAAGATTCATCATAGGTTTCATCCTCCCTAGGTATCTAGGGAATTTAGCTAATAATCCTGAATAGAAACATCTCAAAGTTAGAATAACCACAAGACATAAAGAAACTCCATAAAACATCAAAAGAAATTAAATGGAGATCTTGAGGGAGATCCGCTCCCGAGTTGATTCTGATGGCGTTCTTCGAGTGTTTTCTTCGATCTTCTGTAATATCCCCCTTCTCTATTCTTCTAATTGGTATTTAAAGTCTTTAGAATGCTCACAAAGCCTAAAAATTGGGGTTTTCAACGTATTTGAGAAGCAGAGTGTGAAATTGACATGAGCTGGCACATGGGCGTGTGGCCAGCCCGTGTGGCTCACACGGGCGTGTGCCCAGCTCGTGTAGATCCGAAAAGCATCTCTTTTTGTCTGATTTTGGTTGTTTTTTGCTCCTTTCACTCCCAAATGCTCATCTAAGTATAGAAACATGAATTTAAAGGATTAGGAGCATCAAATTCACTAATTTGCATAATTAATCATCCAAAAACGCGTTAAGAATGATATTAAAATATGTTACATTTATAGCTTAGCAAATATCCCAAGACTTAAGCGTTTGCTTGTCCTCAAGCAAAATCTTCAACTCTCATTAAAATAAATATTTCTTAACTTATAATTCTCATCAATAATGTCTCAAAATAATTCACAAATAATCATACATTGGCAATTCAGCTAAAAGAGGACTAAAGATTCAAACAATCTAAGTCAAAGATTTTTAGAGTACGAAAACATAGGTATTTTCCCTTTATCTAAGTAATTACCTTTAATTAAAAATCGACAAGAATCGACATCCTCACTAAAGATTCACTCAAATCACTCAAAGTGTTTAAGGTTCAAGAATAACCACTCAATAGTCAAACAAGAAAAGTAATTACCATAGGCTTGCATGAAAATAAAATCTCCACCACTATAAAATGATATGATACACAAATCAAAAGGTCCTTAAGAGGATGTAGTGGGGTTTAGGTTAAGGGTGTGGAGAAAGGCTGAAAAATTTGGTTAAAATCAAAATCGAATTGATAAATTACCAAATTAGAAAAATAAACAATTGTTAAATTAAGAATTATTCAAGAACAAAAAAATGAGCTTTTTCTCAAAATATGAATTTAACTGTTCAAATTCACTCAATAAGACTAATTAATAATCAATTTTTTCCAATATATATAGATATATATTTTTCGATCCTTTTTTTAGAACAAGAAGAAATAATTTACCAAATCAAACAAAAGAGTATAGTTAGGCAACTAACCAAATCAAATCTCGACAGAAATGGAGTCAATAAAACGAGAAAAAGTCTTAATAAAAAATTGAGTTTTGGGTTAACATTAATGGGTAAATCAAGAAACGGTGTGTTAAGCTCGACGGGGTTCACTAAGGGTTAATTAAAAAGGTAGGCTTTTTATGGGGTAAGTGGCATAAAACCTAAGTGTCTTTATCATCTTAGTATATCAAATCAAAGGTGTGGTCTCGACATGTATAATCGAAGCAATTTCTAGAATAACAAATCAATTTGACACACCAATAATAAAATGAGTAAGATAAATGCATGTTTTAAAGGCTGCAAAATCTCAAAACAATTTATGGTTTTTGATGTCAAACTTGCAAATCTCTAACTTCAAGGTAATACTTCAATTTATGGAAACAACCTAAACTTTTAAATTTCTAAAAAATAGCTTATCATGTTTGATTCTCTCATGCCTTCAAGTTTAAATCAACCAATACACACTTATCGACAAATTAATCTAAAACATATCAACAAAAATTCCAAATCGACAAAAATTCAATCTAATGGAAGTATGAGAAAATTACTTAAATACGAGACATAATTCAAGGATTTTCTAATAATTATATAAATAACCTCCCCACACTTAAGATGTACATTTTCCTCAATGTACAAACAGATATAATTACAATATAAACAGAATATCATAAGAGAGAGAGAAAACTGAAATTGCCCTGAATATTGGATGAAATTGTCAGAATGGTGAAAAGCAGAATTGTAGACAAATCTTGATGTAGTGCATGATTTCGAGCAAACTAATAAGAAAATAAACACAAATAGTGAAGAAGATTAAGGGGTTATAACTCGAGTAGAAACAACCATAAAAATATAATTCGAAAGATAATAATTAAAAGAAGTACAAGAAAATAAAAATAAAACAAAAAACTAAAAATAGAAATAAACATAAACATAAAAAGATAAAATCAAATTAAAAATAATACAAATAAAATCAATGATCCTCATCATCGGAGGCATCAGTAGGGTGAGTCGTTGGTGCTGAAGAAGAGATGTGGAAGTGCTGATAGATCTGCTACAGTGTCGTATCAATACTATTGAACCTCTGAAAGCAGTGCTGCTCGAAGTGAGTGAACCGCTCGGAGAGGTCCTCTAATGTAGTAGCAGAAGAAATAGGACGGTGACTCGAAGGTGAAGGATGAGGTGGGTCCTAGTGATGGAAAGGGACATCATCAGTGAAGTCCTCGGGTTCATTCTGAGAGTCAGAATGAAATAATCGGTACTGAGGAGGATCCACTCCACGAAGTCGCTCGATCATCGTCATATGGGTCATGCTCGATATCCTCTGTGGAGACATTCGACTGCGATTGTAAGCATAGAGGGCTGCTCCAGTGTATTGAGGAGACTGAAGTGTCGAGCGAATCAGTCACATAAGGGCCTAAGCAGATAAGGCCCTTCCTGTTACGGTCTGTCTAATTGTGGAATGCGAGGGCTATGAAGTAGGCTAAATAAAAAATATGCCTTGTGGCCATACTCCATAGAAAATATGCAACGGTGGTACTGATGACTTCGGTGCTCTCCCTCCTACCGGTCAATGTGTGAGCTAAGAGAGCATGAATATACCGTAAGGCTGGAGAAAGAGAAGTCACATTCGAGCGACTCATGTCATAAGGTGTCGTACTCGCCTTAAGATCTACCCAACAACTAGATGGCGAGTAGTGGATGTGCCGTTGTAGGCGGAGGAAGTTCACAGCACTCATAAACTCCTCAGTGTATAGTCCCAAAGTAGTGCCGAACTCAAGGACACTCATATGGTGCACCAGGCCACCGAGTTGGAAAGTGATGGTGCCTATCTTGTCATGAGTCATCATCACATGCTCTAGAGTAAATGTCAAACAGAACTCCAAAGTTAGCTCCATGTATGTGGGATCGATAATGGAGAAAAATCGATCTCACGGGGCTATGGCAATAATGGACCACACATGATCAACTAACTGGACCTGCGCCAAAGCGGCCTAATTAATACAGCGGCCTAAACCGAGTGGTCGCAGTTGAAGTACCTGATATAAGTCCTGCTGGGGACCCACTGAAAATCAGATAAAGGGGTGACGGGCTTCGGTGGAAGGGTCTAAAGAGGAGGTCGCACCTAGAGTCTTTCGCTTCTTCGAAGCGGGGATGGCGACCTTAGATTTGCGGCATGTGTTGGTCATGGTGTGCTTGAAATAAAATAATTCACTATCGGAAAATAAAATATGCATCACCAAATAAACAATCAAAGAGCCTGAGAAACAATTGTGTAAATTAAAATACGACACTAAGAATCATCCTAACAAGTGCATCAACAGCCAAAAATTGAATACTAAAATACTATTTACTAATATTAGTCTTGCAAAAATAATAATGAAGAAGAATAAAAATAAGAAATGACATGGAAAACTAAAATCGACAATGAAAATAATGAAACAACAGGAAGAATTAAAGTAAGAACACATAATAATGAAAAGAATAAAAAACATAGAAAACTTAAGTCGGATACTAAGAAAAATGTTAATATTAATAGGGATATGAAGCAAATAATTCAAAGTAATAAAAGAAGGACTAAAAAGAATAATAACTAGAATAATAATCTAAACCAGTAACATGAAGAATAATAAACTGACGAAAATAAGAACAAGAAGAAACTTAGAAATAATGATAATAATAACAAGAAAAAAATGTCTAACCTAAACAAACTATACTACATAGAAATTAAAGGAGTAATAAGAATAAATAATATTATAAGCAATAAAACAAAAAGAGCAGTCAACAACATAATTAAATAAAAATAATAAAATTACTAAAATGAGATAAATAAATAAACGAAATAAACATAAACAGAAATAAAATAAAGTAATAAATAATTTAAAGAAAATAATAAACTAATAAATAATTAAAAATAAAAGAACTAGGGAGGACTGACAGTGACACAGTGGCTGGAGGTGTGTACGATGGTCGAAGCGGAAAAGGGAGATCAAGGGAAGGGGTGGAGGGTGGGGTGGCTTGCAGTTTCAAGTAGGGGAGGAAGGAGATGTGAAGGGGATGGTGGTTCGTGTGTGGCTAGTGGGGAGGAATGGATAGGGTCGGGATATTGGGGAGAAAGGAAGAAGGGAAAGCGGTCGTGGGTACTCGACGAAGGTGAAGGAGAAGATAAGGACGCCCATGGCAAAGTGTTCGAAGGGGGAAACGGGGATACGGGCTGGGGCATGGGGCGAAGAAGCTGCGACGAGGATGGGGGCATGTTGGTCGTGTGGGAGTCACTGGAGTTGCAAGGGGAAGGCTGACGACGACTAGGGTTAAGGGGTGATAATTTGGGGAAGATGAAAGTAAAAAAGAGTTAGGGTTTGAGGGTTAAAAATGGGTGACACAGTCGTGTAAGGGCTTGTGTTGGGCCACACGACTGTGTCACACACCCGTGTGGTGCCTTCTCAGCCCGTGTGCGATAAAATTTTTAACCAAGTCTTCACATAGCTGTGTGCAATCTCCTTCACTTCTCCCACGCCCATGTGAACTCCCACACGCCTGTGTGGCACGAACGTGTCTCCTACACGGCCGTGTGCCTTACCCGTGTAACTCTCTTACTTGATTTAAAATCAAAAAAATTAGCTCCAGGGTTCACACAGCCAAGGACACGAGGTCACATGCCCATGTTGCCAAGCTGTGTAACTCATTGTCGAATGCTTCTTTATGCATATAGCCAAGGACACGCCCGTATGTCCAGGCCATATGACGCACTATCGATTGCCCTAGTTTGCACACGGTCTAGGACACGTCCGTGTACCCAGGCCGTGTGTGTCAAAAAACACACTTTTTATTTATTTATCTAATTTGAGATTTTAAAATAGCATGCAATGGATTTAAAGGAATTAGAAAAAGTTAAACATTTGGGTTGCCTCCCGAGAAGTGCTTGTTTAAAGTCTAAGCTCGACTTACCTTATGTATGGTTATGGTGGTTCTTGGAGTCGAAGCTCCTCTCTATCATTTCTAAAATCATCACCACTATAAAATTTGAGTCGACGTCTATTTATCTTGAATGTGCCATATGTCGGATGTGTTACCTCTATCATACCGTACAGGAAAATGGTTTGTACCACAAATGGACCTGACCATCTTGATTTTAGCTTTTCGGGGAATAATTTGAGCTTTGAATTGTATAAAAGGACACGATCCCTAACTTTGAATTGTTTGGGCTGCTTCAAACGAGTGTCGTGGTGTTGCTTTGTCACTTCTTCATATAGTCTCGAGTTTTCGTAAGCATTAGTTAGCCAGTTGTCTAACTCGTTTAGCTGCATCAATCTCTTCTCACCTGCAAGTTTAAGGTCATAGTTTAGAAATTTTATTGCCCAAAATTATATATGTTCAAGTTCAAGCGGTAATGACAACTCTTTCTATATATAAGTCTGTAAGGAGATGTTCCTATGGGTGTTTTATACGTAGTCCTATAAGCCCATAAAGCGTCATCTACTTTCATCGACCAATCCTTTCTATTTGACTCCATAGTTTTTTCTAGGATGCGTTTGAGTTCTCGATTCGCAACTTCAACTTGCCTGGTAGTTTGAAGGTGATAAGGGGTAGTTGCTCTATGATGCACCCCATACTTCTTAAGGACCTTATCAAATTGAGCATTACAAAAATGTGTTCCCCTATCAATAATAATCACTCTAGGTGTTCCAAATCGAGAGAAGAACTTCTTAAGAAATCGACTCTAGCATCATTAGTAGGTAAAGCTTGAGCTTCTACCCATTTTGACTTATAATCAACTGCTATTAGAATGTATTTATTACCAAAAGGGCTAGGAAATGGGCCCATGAAATCAATACCCTAGATGTCAAAAATTTCACATGAAAACATATAAGTTTGAGGCATTTCATCACGTTTAGAAATATTATATGTTCTTTGGCATCTATCACAATAAGCAACATATCTGTTAGCATTCTTGAACAGTGTGAGCCAATAAAAACTTGATTCAAGCATTTTATATGTTGTCTTGATTCCACTGTAATGTCTTCCTATCGGTCCTGAGTTGAAATGTTCCAAGAGTTTATTCACTTCTGATTTTGTAACACCCCTTCGGATTACTTGATCTGCACATACACTAAAAATAAAAGGGTCCTCCCAAAATAATTTTTCACACTAGTAAAGAATCGTTTCTTTTGATGATGTGTCAACTGTTTTGATAGAATGCTAGTGGCTAAATAATTCGAGATATCTGTAAACCAAGGGACTTCAGAATCGGTTATAAGCATGAATTGTTCCTCAGAAAACGAGTCATTTATCTTGTTCTCATTAAGCTCCTTGAGGTGGGGATTCTCTAGTCGTGAAAGGTGATCTGCTGCAAGATTTTCAGCTCCCTTCTTATTTTGGATTTCCAAATTGAACTCTTGCAATAATAAAATCCACTTATAAGTCGAGGTTTTACATTCAATTTAGTTAGAAGATAGCGAAGAGCAGAATGGTCAATGTAAACAACAACTTCAGATAATATTAAATATGGTCTAAATTTATTGAATGCAAAAACCACAGCTAGCAATCCTTTTTTTTTGTAGTAGTGTAATTTTCTTATGCATCTGTCAAAGTCTTGCTAGCATAATAGATTGGCTGAAAAAGCTTGTCTCTTCGTTGTCGAAGAACTGCACCTACTGCAAAATCACTTGCATCACACATTATTTCAAAAGGTACATTCTTCCTGACTAAAATTGAATGGCACATCTTTTTCTAGCAAATTAGTTAAGGGCTTAGCTATTTTAGAAAAATATATGATAAATCTTCTATAGAATCCAGCATGTCCTAAAAAGCTTCGAATAGCCTTAACTAAACTAGGAGGAGGTAGTTTTTCGATGGTTTCAATTTTGCTCTATCAACCTCAATCCCTTTACTAGAAATTTTATGGCCCAACACAATCCCTTCTCGAAGCATGAAGTGACATTTTCCCAATTAAGCATAAGGTTCGTTTCCTCACATCTCATTAAAACTAATTTTAAATTTTTAAGACAAAGGTGGAAAGAATTACCGAATATTAAGAACTTGTCCATAAATACCTCCATAATTTCTTTTACAAGTTCATCAAAGTTGCTAACATGCAACACTAAAAAGTAGTAGGAGCATTACACAATCCAAAAGGCATTCTTTGATAAGCGAACGTACCATATGGGCATGTAAATGTCATTTTTTCTTGGTCCTCGGGAGCTATTGGGATTTAGAAGTAGCCAGAAAGTCCATCTAGGACGCAATAATACATGTGACCAGATAATCTCTCCAACATTTCATATATGAATGGTAGAGGAAAATGATCTTTCCTTATGGCGTTGTTCAACTTCCTATAATCAATACAAACTCTCCATCTTGTGACTGTTCTTGTTGGAATCAAGTCATTTTTCTCGTTGGCCACAACAGTCAAGCCTCCTTTCTTAGGAACAACCTGCACAGGACTTACCCAAGCACTATCAAAAATAGGATAAACAACTCCAGCATATAGAAGTTTAATTACCTTAGCCTTAACAACTTTCTTCATGTTAGGATTTAACCTTCTTTGAGCTTACACGCATGGTTTGTACTCATCTTCCATTAAAATTTTATGGGTGCATAAAGAAGGATTGATCCCTTTGATGTCAGAAACCTTCCAGGCTATAGCTCTTTTATGTTCCTTCAACACTTGAAATAACTCATCTTTCTTATTTGGCTTTAAATCTGAAGCAATAATCACTAGTAATGTAGAATTGTCTCCAAGGAATGCATACTCTAGGTGATTTGCTAATTACTTCAATTCCAATTTGGGACATTATTCAATAGAGGGTTTTAATTTTAATTTATTGTTTACCTCAATGTCCTTATAATTATTCTGTCTCAGTGAAGACTCATTAGAATCTAAATCAATTTTCGTCTCACTTATCACAGCATTATTGTCATCTATCTCCTCTCCTTGAACAAGACACAGTTCCAACGTGTCCTTATGAATAATTTCTTATAATGAATCTTGAATAACACGATCAATAGAGTCAATAAAATAACAAGAATCATCTTGTTCTCTAAAGATTCACATAGCATCATAGATTTTAAAAGTAATCTCTTTATCACCTACCCTAAGCACAAGTTTACCATCACCCATATCAATGACAGCCTTAGCAGTGGCTAAAAAGGGGCGACCTAAAATTAAAGGCACCTTGCTACTCTTATCCATGTCAAGCACAACAAAATCAATAGGGAATATGAATTTATCTACCTTCACAAGTACATCCTCAATAATACCCTTAGGATATTTAATAGATCTATCAGTTAATTGAATACTCATCCTAGTGGGTTTTGGTTCCCCAAGACCAAGTTGCTTGAACATTTTATAAGGCATCAAATTAGTATTAGCACCCAAATCAGTTAATGCTTTCTTAATATTTAAACTACCAATAAAACAGGGAATAGTAAAACTTTCTGAATCTTGCAACTTAGTTGGCAGTTTATTTTGGAGAATAGCTGAACATTCCTAGTTGAGTTGCACAGTGGATAGTTCTTTAAACTTCCCTTTGTTTCTTAATAGCTCTTTTAAGAACTTTGCATATGTGGGCATCTGCGAAATAACTTCAACAGAAGGTAAGTTAATATGTAATTGTTTAAAAAGTCAAGAAATTTACCAAATTGTTCATCCATACGGTCTTTCTTTAACTTTGTCGGATATGGGATTAGTGGTTTATATTCTTTAATTACTAGTGTCTAAATTTCTTTTGGTTTTACCCCTTCATCATTTGCCTTATCAGTTTCATGTTGCAGCTTCTTTTTAGGTTCAACCAACACTTTCCCATTCCTCAATGTAACTACTGTCACATGCTCTTTTCAGTTGGGTTCGGTATTACTAGATGAATTACCTCGTTGCCTTTCTGAAACTGATTTAGCAAGTTGTTCAACCTGATTTTTTAGCCTAAAAATTAATGCTTGTTGACTTTTCAAAGTTGTCTCGGTGTTTTAAAAATGAGTCTCCAACATTGAAATAAAATTTGCCAACATCTCTTCAAGGTTTGACTTCTTCTCTGGTTGATAAGTTTGTTGTAAGCCTGAAAGGAGTTGTGATCTTTGGTTTCCTTAACCAACCCGTGAAAAGTTTAAGTGATTTCTCCAACCTGCATTATAGTCATTACTATAAAGGTTATCTTGAGTTCTAAAATTATCTCCAACCACTGCTTAGCTTTGTTCCTCAATGAGAAAGGGAACAACCGTAGGAGAATGGTATCGTCAGTGACGCCATCAATTTTGAAAGTATCATAGACTTCCAAAAAGCTGGTCAAATGAGTATATGGATCTTCTTCTTGCAAACCATTGAACTGAACAAATTGTTGAATCATCTGAATAGTGTTCAGTATTAGTTCAAAATTATTTGCAACAACAGTTGGTCTCACGATACTCGATTCAGCCCCAGTTAAAGTAAGCTTGGCATAATCGTACATAGTACTAGGAACAGAATCTGGATTTCCAGGATTTGCAGAAACTGTAGGAGGTAGTTAATTATTCTGATTACCACCCATCTCCTCGGTAATAATAATGTCCTCTTGTTCGTCTACTATATTCTGTCCACTTTTTCTTGCCTCTCTACGGTTTCTATAAGCGGTACTTTTAATTTCACTATCAAATAACAATGGTCTCAACGGGTTTCTTCTTGTCAAAATTAAACTAAAAGAACTTGCCAGATGCAAATAAAATAAAATAAATTAGAATGTAAAAATTAAACTAAAAACAAAAATAAAATGCAATAAAAATAAATGGCTAAATTTTAAAAATAAAGTGTTCCTAATATTTTAGTCCCCAGCAACGGCGCCGAAAACTTGATGGTCACTAAACTAACTATAAATATGACTAAGGCAAGCCCGCTTATCGAACAATAGTATAGTTATGGTGAGTAGGGAATATCATATCCATAAGGACTAAAAGTACTACTAATTACCATTTTTCTATTATTTAGCTGACAAATTAGAGTGATTGTTTTAATCTAAATTCACTAATCTAATTTAACTAAGAACGCAATAGAGAAAAAATAATCGAAGATAACCAATGAGAAAGACAATACCTAGAAAAGAATCCACCTAGACTTCACCTATTATTCTGAATCTGAGTTAAACGATTTATTCACTTATGTCTTGATCCATAGAAATTCCTAAATTATGTTAATATCTGTTTCGAAAGTACGAACAACTGGCTCTAGGTTGATTATTGAAATCTCTTTCTAATTAAAACCCCTATCGTTGCGTTAACTCGATATATGGATTCCCGTATTAGATTTGACTCTAATCCGGTAGATTTATGTTGTCCTATTTCTAGGATTGCATGCAACTCCACTCAATTATGCTAGATCTACTCTTAAACAAAGACTTTTGCTCCACTGAAATAAAAGCATTAAACATGAATTAATATCCTAAAAATATTAAAACACAAAATAAGCATACATAATTGAGAACAAGAATCAAGTATTTATCGCACAAAAACAGAAATTAAATAATAAGATTCATCATTGGTTTCATCCTCCCTAGGTATTTAGGGAATTTAGTTAATAATCCTAAATAGAAACATCTCAAAGTTAGAATAACCACAAGACATAAAGAAACTTAATAAAACTTCGAAATAAATTAAATGGAGATCTTCGATCTAGAGGGAGATCTACTCCCGAGTTAATTTCTATGGCGTTCTTCGAGTGTTTTCTTCGATCTTCTGTAATTACCCCCTTCTCTATTCTTTTAATTGGTATTTAAAGTCTTTAAAATACTTAGAACGCCTAAAAATTGGGTTTTTCCGCGTATTTGAGAAGCAGAGTGCAAAATTGACACGAGCTGGCACATGGGCGTGTGGCCAGCCCGTCTGGCTCACACGGGCATGTGCCTTGCCCGTACGGATCCTGAAAGTAGATCTTTTTGTCCAATTTTGGCTCATTTTCTGTTCCTTTGGCTCCCAAATGCTCTCCTACGTATAGAAACATGAGTTTAAAGGATTAGGAGCATCAAATTCACTAATTTGCATAATTAATCATCCAAAAATGCATTAAGAATGAGATTAAAATATGTTACTTTTATAGCTTATCACCAATCCTCATGAGATACTCTTTCCACTTTCTTTACAATTTTCATTTTTCAACTTATTCCCTATGTATAATCATTGTTGCTTACCTCTTCCAACAGTATGATTATTTATCAGCCAGTTTTAGACCAAATACTTCCTTCGACTATGATGTCAAACTATTTTTTGTTATCCCCATCCTGACTGTCATAATAATGTTGTAGTTGTATGACTAAAACAATGCCTTCTCCTAATACCTTTCTAAGAATTGTCTTAAATCTTTCTCATGCCTGCCCCAACGTCTCTATAGCACATTGCTTGAATCTGAATAATTCTTCATATATACTAAACAAAGTGGTCATTGGTACTACTCTGCATAAGAATAGCTATACAAATTCTGCCCAAGTAGTGATACTTTGTGGGGGCAGAGCATCTAGCCAGGCCTTCACTTGACCTTCTAAGGTAAACGGAATGAGCAGCAATTTAATGGCTTCTACAGGGACATATGCATACACAATTGTGCTACATAATTGCTTGAATTGTCTTAGGAATAGTATTGAATCTCCATCTTCGTGACTGTTGAACATGAGATTTAAAGATATCCACATTAGTAGTGCAGGATTAAGTTCAAACTGGGAATTTTCAATAATACATCGAACAATGTTGGGTTTTAACCAACTCATATCAAAAGGTATTTCTCCTAATACTTCCGTCATCCTGCCAGTTTTTAGCAATAATAAAATGATCGAAGGGGAAATGTAGTAGTATGATGAATATGGAAATTAATTGTCCCTATTAGCTTGATACACTTCTTTCGAGAATTGTAACTTGTCTACCAGGAATGTCCATATATCTACTCATATGTTGAAATCCATAAAAGAACATTAATAAGTTTGAAAGTTAAATAAGTTAACTAAAATTAAAAATCGTATCTATACTTTGAAAATTTTCCTAATTATCCTATTAAGCGTAAAATTAAAATTAATTTAATAGCGAAGCCTCCCTGGCAGCAGTGCTAACAACTTGACCGCAAGTACCAGAAAGATATTGCTGCAAAAGATATAAAATAAGGCAATGTCCACAAGTATACTAGTCAGGTTGTAATATAGTTTTTACAACGAAGTACCAAAAGTACAATTAATTTTAATTTATTCCCAATTTAATTTGGGCTAAATAAATTATTATCAATTAATTATGGAAAAAAGGGTCCAATTGAACCGCATTGGTTGAATCGAATCTAATGAACCGAACTAGCCACTAATTGGGCTACCCAGAACCTTACATATACTGACCCAAATCAGCATTTTAGCTAACTAAATAAGCTTGCAAAGAAGCCCTTGAAGAACTTTCAACCTTGTATTCAAACCCCTCCAAAAAATGTGGCTTTATGGATTTGCCCCAGGTAATTTTTAGCAAAGTTGAATCTCTCAACTTTGCCATATGTCTGGCCGGCCAAGGGGGGTCACTTTGGCTAATGAAATTTGCTATTTTTAGCAGCCACAATCAGCTATAAAAGCCACCCCTTGCTGATCATTCAACACATCCCTCACACTCTCATTCTCTCTTCTCCTTTCTCACTTTCTCTCAACTTTTCCTTCCCATTTTCCCTTTTGTTCAAGTGCCGATTTCTTCTCTTGGGAAAGAGGTCCTCATTAGTCATTGTTGAGCAGCAATTAAAGTGTTCATAAGCCACCTTGATAGCCGAGGACAACAAAGAACGAAGAACAGAGAAATCAGTCAAGCCATGGAGAAACATCAGATTTGATTCTTGTTCCCTATCTCTTTAAATTTCGTTGCTGTTTTGAAAAACATTTTTATGAATATTTATGCTATTGAAATGGTTATTTTAATCAATCTAGGTTGAATTTAATCCGTGTTGGGTTGATTATATTTTGCCTGCTTGAATTATTGAAATTGTGTTTGTGCTGTTATAGGCCTCGGTAAGATGCTTGATTAAGTAAAATCATGCCTAAGTTATTCTTGCAATATTAATTGTTAGATAACTAGTGAATTAATCATTAAATCGTATTGAAATTGTAATTAATCGACACAATACTTAATCAGTGCATGTTTATTCTTCTAAGGTAGCTGAAGTTAATTTAGCATTGTATTTGGCGATACCTATGTCTTGCATAACTTGCAGGATTATAGTGATTAAACTGTTTCAAGGTAGAAATACTCCGTTACTTCACTTGATCTTTTATATGCTTGTGAAGATTGATTAATCACTTGGATTGACATTGAAAATGTTCAAGAGATTGATTAATTTAATAAATATGTATGAGCAGTAGTTAGCAAATTACCGAGTTGCCGTGAATTTGTTCGTAGCAGTATAAACATAAGTTTAATAATTCTAAGTTTAAGGAATGTATTAATCCAACATAATTATATCATCTTGATTAAACCTTATTTGAAATCATGCATTAGAACCTTTTTATTTTTAAATTTTTTACTTAGTTTTTAACCCTTAGTTTTTAATCCTCTTTAAACCAAAATATTTTCTATCACCAAAGTATTTTAACATTAATTTCATAAATATTATTTTTTACAGTCCCTGTGGGTACGATAACTCGACATTTACTTGTCACTTTATTACTTGTTACGATTGTGTACACTTGCACATTTTCGTCGTTCCAAGTTTTTGGCGCCGTTGCGGGGACTGTTTTTAAAAAAAAGGCATTATTTGTGAATCTGTTTTTACATTTTGGTTTATTTATTTTCCTGTTTAAATCTTTACTCCCTGTGATTATTTCAGGTGTTTATGAGTATTGACCAGATTATCGACTTACTCCCTATGGACCCTGAAATAGAACGAACATTTTGACAGCGAAGAAGACAAGCAAACCAGAGAAGGATCGAAGAGATAAACTTTGAGAATATGAATCAAGAAAATGGAGCAAACCTTACTTAGAATCCTATCCTTATTTCTGATGATAGGGATAGAGCTTTTCGATAGTATGATGTGCCAGTATTTAACGATATTAATTCGGGTATTAAGAGACCTAAAGTCGAGACACAATAATTCGAGCTGAAGCCAGTCATGTTCCAGATGCTTCAGACTGTGGGCCAATTCAGTGAAATGCCTACTGAAGATCCTCATCTTCACTTAAGACTATTTATGGAAGTGAGCGATTCTTTCAAGTTAGCCGAAGTATCCGAAGATGCATTACGACTGAAGTTGTTCCCATATTCGCTAAGGGACAGAGCTTGTGCCTGGTTGAACTCATTGCCACCGAACTCCATTTCTACATGGTAAGAGTTAGTCGAGAGATTCCTCATGAAGTATTTCTCGTCGAGCAAGAATGCCAAGTTGAGGAATGAGATCACTTCCTTCCAACAAATGGATGATGAGTCCCTGTATGAGGCATGGGAAAGGTACAAAGAGTTATTACGAAAGTGCCCTCATCATGGAATCCCATATTGCATTCAGCTTGAGACATTCTATAATGGTCTCAACGCTCACACGAGGATGGTAGTGGACGCCTCTGCTAATGGTGCTCTCCTCTCTAAGTCTTATAATGAGGCTTACGAAATTATTGAGAGGATTGCCAACAAAAATTATCAATGGCCAACCAATCGAGCAGCGTCAGGAAGACGATTCGCTAGAATACATGAAGTGGACACTCTTACTTCACTCGCATCTCAGGTATCTTCATTATCCTCAATGCCTAAGAATCTTACCACTAATGGATCTAACAGTTTTGCAGCCCAACCACCTAATCAATTTGAGAATATAGCATGTGTGTATTGTGGGAAGGACATTTGTTTGAAGAATGTCCATCGAACCCCAAATCCGTATATTACATGGGTAACCAAAACCAAAACCGAGGGAGGCAAGGACTGCAATCCAACTTTTATAACTCATCGTGGCGAAATCACCCGAATTTTTCCTGGAGTAACCAAGGGGCTGGAACCAGTAACACTTACGCCAAACCTAGACCAACTTAGCTGCCTAGTTTCCCCCAACAAGTTCAGAAACCAGCCCAAGCGGAACCATCCAATAGCTTAGAGAATCTATTGAAGGCATACATAGCGAAAAATGACATTACTCTAAGGAATTTGGAGAATCAAGTGGGCCAGCTTGCTACTGAACTCAGGAACCAACCACAAGGTGCTCTACCTAGTGACACAGAGAATCTAAGAAATCTGGGGAAAGAACATTGTAAAGCGTTGACATTGAGGAGCGAAAAGACAGTAGAGCCCAACACTGTCGAAGTTGAAAAGGAGCCAGCTGACGCTCAAGATTCAGAAGAAGTTCAACCAAGTGTTGAAATTCTAGTTTCACCAGAACTAGAATCTACAAAACCTGACAAAGTAACCTCAGGACCAGCTAATTCTGATCAACTAACAATGTCATTAGATGCAGAATTGTCGCCAAAGACGAATCAACCAAAATCAGTCCCAGTAATGAAACCACCACACCCTACCCTCAAAGACTTCAGAAACAGAAGCAGGAGATTCAATTCAAGAAGTTCCTTGACGTACTCAAGCAACTTCACATTTAAATTACGTTTATTTAGGTAACACTTCTACTCTACCTGTGATTGTTTCAGCAGAATTGACTACTAAGCAAGAAGAGAAACTTATCTTAGTTCTGAAACAATTCAAGAAGGCCATCAGATGGACCATAGCCAATATTCGCGGCATTAGTCCATCTGTATGCTTGCACAAGATTATCCTGGAAGATGGCAAAAAAGGAAAGATCGATGGACAACGGAGACTGAACCCCATCATGAATGACGTAGTAAAAACAGAGATCATCAAGTGGTTAGATGCAGGTATCATCTATCCCATCTTAAACAGTTCATGGGTAAGCCCGGTCCAGTGCATGCCAAAACAGAGGTATCACGATCATAGAGAACGAGAACAACGAGTTGATACTGACTAGAACGGTTACGGGATGGAGAATCTGCATCGATTACCGGAAGCTAAACAAGACGACTAGGAAAGATCACTTCCCTTTGCCGTTCTTCGACCAGATGCTGGATAGACTCACAGGATGAGATTACTACTATTTTCTCGATGGATACTCAGGGTATAATTAGATTATAGTAGCACCGGAGGATCAACACAAAACAACATTCACCTGCCCGTACGATACGTTTGCATTTAGACGCATGTCATTTGGTTTATGTAATACACCTGCTACATTTCAAAGATGTATGATGTCTATTTTTACTGACATGGTTGAGAAATATTTCAAAGTTTTTATGGATGATTTTTCAGTATTCGGAGATACTTATGATGATTGCTTAGCCAATCTAACTAATGTACTAAGGCAATGCGAAGAAACGAATCTCGTACTCAACTGGGAAAAGTGTCATTTTATGGTAGAAGAAGGATTTGTTCTAGGGCATCGGATAATAAGACATGGGATCGAGGTACACAAAAAAAAGGTAGACGTTATTGAGAAACTCCCACCTCCAACATCTGTAAAGGATGTTAGGAGCTTTTTGGGCCACGCCGGTTTTTATCGAAGATTTATCAAGGACTTTCTCCAAAGTTGCTAAACCCTTATGCAAATTATTGGAGAAGGACTCTATATTCAAGTTTGATGAGGAAGACTTAAAAGCTTTCAATGATTTGAAGATTCGATTAGTCACGGCACCCATAATCGTCACACCAGACTAGGATTTGCCATTCAAATTGATGTGTGACGCAAGTGACTTCGTAATTGGAGCTGTATTGGGCCAGCTAAGGATCAAAGTTTTTCATCTCATCTACTACGCAAGTCGAACCCTAACAGGAGCTCAATCTGAATTATACGGTAACAGAAAAAGATTTACTTGCTATTTTGTTTGCTTTCGACAAATTTCGATCTTATCTGGTAGGTACCAAAGTGACTGTCTATACAGACCACTCGGTAATCAAGTATTTACTTACGAAGAAAGATGCTAAGTCGAGGCTAATCTGATGGGTACTTCTACTTCAAGAGTTCAATCTAGAAATTTAAGATCGAAAGGGAGTCAAAAATCAAGTAGCAGATCACTTGTCCAGATTGGAGCCACAAGAAGGGAATTCTCCTCTTATACCAATTCAGGAGACGTTTCCAGACGAACATATCCTGAAGGTAAATCATGTCTATAATACCCCTTGGTTTGCTGATACTGCTAACTATTTAGCTTGTGGTTTGATGTCAATTGATAAGACATATTAAGAAAGGAAAAATTTTCTTCACGATCTGAAGTACTATTTCTGGGAAGAGCCATATGTCTTTAAAAAGTGTACAGATCAGATGATCAGGATATGCGTGGCAGAAGATGAAATACCAAAGATTTTATACACTACACCAAAATAGACTTTTAGTGGCGTTTTTAGTGGCGTTTGGATAAAAAAACGCCGCTAAAAATCAATTATTAGCAGCGCTTTTAAAAAAATGCCGCTAAAGATCGAGTATTAGCAGCGCTTTCTGAAAAACACTGCTAAAAATGAGCATTATCGACGTTTTCCAAAAAGCGCCGCAAAAAACCTAAGCCCGTCATTTTTTGAGTTTTCGGGGCATTAGTGGCATTTTTACAAAGTGTCGCTAATGCATGGGGATTTAGCAGTGTTTTTGAAAAAACGCCTCTAATGCTCAGGGCTTTAGCGGCGTCTTTGAAGAAGCATCGCTAATGCTTAAGGCTTTAGCGGTGTTTTTGAAGAAGCGACGCTAATGCTCTATTTTTAGCGGCATTTTTATGAAAGCACTGCTAATGCTCGGAGTTTTAGCGGCATTTTTTAAGAAGCGTCGCTGATGCTCGGGTCTTTAGCGGCGTTTTTGAAAAAGCGCCGCTAATGCTCAAGGCTTTAGCAGCGTTTCTGGAAAAGCGCCGCTAATGGTCAGGGCTTTAGCGGCGTTTTTAAAGAAGCGCAGCTAATGCTCAGGGCTTTAGCGGCGTTTTTGAAGAAGCGCCGCTAATGCTCTATTTTAGTGGCGTTTTTGAAAAAGCGCCGCAAAAAATTCAAATTATTTAATTTGTTTATTTATATTAATTAAAATTCAAATTATTTTTAATTGAATATTCAAAATCTTCAAAAAAATAATGACACGAAGAAATAATTTGAAATAAAAAACATAGAAAAATATTTGTTAAAAATGGAAAAATTAAAATACTATTATTTAAAATAATTTTAAAGTTTTTTGGGTATATTACTGAGTGTTTTTTAATTTACATATTAAATAATTTCTTATATAATCGTAAAAGAGATAGTATTAATTTTAAACTATTGAATTAATTATCACTATAGTTTAAGGTTTTTGGTTAGGGTATATGGTTTAGAGTTGAAGGTTTAGGAGTTACTATTTTAAGGTTTATGGATTATGGGTTTAGGGGTTATGATTTATGGTTTACGGTTTAAAGGCTGGGGTTTAAGGTTTAGAGGTTATGTGTTAAGGGTTTAGGGTTTTAAGATTTAGGGTTTTAAGGTTTTAAGGTTTAAGGTTTAGATTAACAAGTGTTTTCTAATTTATATATTAATTAATTTCTTATATAATTGTAAAATAGATAATATTAATTTGGTTCTTCAAAATCGTTGTAGATTTGGTTCTTCAAAATCGTTCCGATGTATTTAAAACTGTTAAAGCTGCATTATATTTGTTGAGGGAATAATAAAATAGTAATACTGAGTTTTTAAATATTTTCAAAGAATTTGACATTAAATAGTTTCACAATGTTTTAATAAGTACAGGGTTAATTTTCATTCTTATTCTGCTCCAGGGATCACTACACCAGAACAGGCTTTTAGCGGCATATCTTGTGGCGTTTTGATAACAAACGCCGCTAAAAATCGACCATTAGCGGTGCAAAGTAAAAATCGCCACTAAAGATCTAGCATTAGCGGTGATTCTAATAAAATGCCGCTATAGAAAATCATTAGCGGCGTTTACCACACAGCGCCGCAAAATATCAAGACCAACACGCAGCGTTCTGGTCTTGATGTATATTGGCATTTGTGGCGCTTACGAAAAAATGCCGGTAATGTATAGTATTAGCGGCGCTTATGGGAAGCGCCGCAAACGATGTTAACCAAAACGCAGAGTTTGGTCTTGATGTATATTGCAATTAGTGGCGCTTATAAATAAAACGCCGCTAATGTATAGTATTAGCGGCGCATAGCATTAAACGCCGCAAGGTATCCTAATCAAAACGCTCCGTTTTGGTCTTGATGTATACTATAATTAGTGGCGTTTAAGGAAAACGCCAGTAAAGGATAGTTATAGCAGCGTTTGGTGGTAAGCACCTCCAAATATCTTAACCAAAACGCAGAGTTTTGGTCTTTAAGAGTATTAGAATTAGTGGCGCTTGATAAAAAACGCCGCTAAAGTATATCATCAGCGGCGTTTGTCGGATGCGCCGCAAATCATCTTAACCAAAACGCAGAGTTTTGGTCTTAGGAGTATTAGAATTAGTGGCGCTTGATTAAAAATGCTGCTAAAGTATATCATCAGCGGCGTTTGTCGGATGCGCCGTAAATCATCTTAACCGAAACGCAGAGTTTTGGTCTTTAGGAGTATTAGAATTAGTGGCGCTTTATTAAAAACGCCGCTAAAGTATATCATCAGCGGCATTTGTCGGATGCGCCGCAAATTATCTTAACCAAAACGCAGAGTTTTGGTCTTTATGAGTATTAGAATTAGTGGCGCTTGATTAAAAATGCCGCTAAAGTATATCATCAGCGGCGTTTGTCGGATGCGCCGCAAATCATCTTAACCAAAACACAGCGTTTAGTTCTTGATGTATACTGGAATTAGTGGCGCACATGGGAAAACGCCGCTGAAGCATAGTATTAGCGGTGCTTTTACGAAAACGCCACAAAAAACCTAAGCAAGACGGCATCGTCTTGGATCTTTTTAGTGCTTTAGCGGCGTTTTTCCTTAAAGCGCCACAAAATCATTTTATATGTTTTTTATATTTAATTTGTTTATTTATATTAATTAAAATTCAATTTATGTTTAATTGAATATTTGTTAAAAATGGAAATATTGAAATAGTATTATTTAAAATAATTTTAAAAAATTTTAGGTACATGACTGATTGATTTATAATTTATATATATTAAATAATTTCATATATAATTATAAAAGATACGATAGTATTAATTTTAAAATATTTAATTATTTATCATTATAGTTTAGGGTTTAATACATATGCGGTTTAAGGTATACGGTTAATTTAGGATTTAAGGTCGGTTTAAGAGTTACAAATTGAATGTTTATATAGATTATGGAATTATGGATTTCAGTTAATTTGAGGGTTGTAATTTAGGGGTTATAGATTAAGAAGTTAGGGATTTAAGGTTTATGGATTCGGTGTCAGGTTAGGCTTTACGGTTTAGATTAATTAGTGTGTTTTAATTTTTATAAAATATGGTTTAAGGGTTAGGGGTTAGGGATTCGGGTTGCGATTTAGGGTTTTGATTAATTAATATTTTTTAATTTATGTATTAAACAAAGTTTAGGGTTAGTACAAGTTAGGGCTAGAGTTTAGGGTTTAAAGGTTAGAAGATAAGTGTTAGTGATTTAGGGTTTAAAAATTCGGGGTCAGGTTAGGCCTATTGGGTTTGCATTATAGTATATATGATTTAATGTCCATGGTTTAGAGTTTTAGGGATTACAGTTTACTGTTTATTATTTTGGGTTAATAGTTTATGTGTTAGAGTTTGTGTTTAGGGTTTAATGATACTGTTTAAAAATTGAAGAACATTTAGATTTTACTAAAGATTCATGCAATTTAATATATGAATATCAAATATATGTTTTGTACAGTAACATTGGCCATGCAATGAACCCTAAAATATAGTTTAGGAAAATTACGGTTTGGGACTTTTGGTTTTGACTTTTACTGCTCAGGGTTTTAGGGTTTAGGGTTTGGGATTTAGGGTTTGGGGTTTAGGGTTTGGGGTTTAGGGTTTAGGGATTTTTGAGGTTTAAGGATTAGAAATTATAATTTAAGCGGGTTTAAAACGCGAATTTATTTTTTTTAAATGTATTACTCTCTCATTTTTTTATTATTAATTTTTCCATTTTATAACATTGGTTTTAATTTTGGATCAATTTGACTTTAATCCTGTCACTGGGAAGGGGAACGGCACCCTTTTGTTCATCTATATTAGCGGCGCTTTGAAAAACGCCGGAAAGTTGGATTAGGAGTTAATGAAACTGCGCCGTTTTACGTTGCAATTAGTGGCGCTTTCCCTGAAACGCCGCAAAATTTTAATTATGTTTATTGAAATGTTGTCGTTTTTGTCTATTGTATTAGTGGCGTTTGTGGAAAACGCCACAAAATTGGGTAAACTGTTGGGGAAACGGGTTCGTTTTGAGTTATTGTTAGTGGCGCTTTACTTAAAACGCCGCAAAATTGGTCAAACATTTGTTGAAACGTTGCCGTTTTGTAAATGTTATTAGTGGCGTTTTATCGAAAACGCCACGGGTTTGAGGTAAGTGTTGATGAAGCGACCGCGTTTTGAGTTATAGTTAGTGGCGCTTAGTATAAAACGCCACAAATTTTTGACCTACATTTTGTGGCCCTTTGCTTAAAACGCCGCAAAAATGTATTTCAATTTTTGATACGATGCCGTTTATCTATATTAATTAGTGGCGTTTATTGGAAAACGCCACATGTTTCAGCTGTTTGTTGATGAAACGACCGCGTTTCAATTAAATTTAGCGGCGCTTTAATGTAAAAGCCGCAATTGGATATGTTTTTAGATGAGAACGGCGTCGTATTTTTTCCATCAGTCTAACCAAATACACCCGATCGAGCTTTCTCCCTCACTTATCCCCCAAATCCCTAAAATTTCCCCCAATCCCTAACAGCCCCCAAACCCGACCACCTGCTACTCTACCATCTCCTGTGCTGCATCACTCCGTCCGTCCGTTTCTGACGCCGCAACCATCGGTAAGTTTGACTACTAACCCTTCCTGCGTTAATGGTGGCATTGTTGCTTCTTCTCTGCACCGCAACCGTCTTTTTCTTCATGCCTTAATGTCTATTAATCGCTTCTTGGTTGCTGTTGTTTTTACTCCTTCCTCGTAGTAACCGAAGCTTTCAATCTTCCAACTTCCCCAGAAGCTCCAAGGCTGAAACGGAGGAGAAGACGCCGCAATTAGTCAATTCGGTTTCCATCTTCAGTTTTGGGCAATTCCCTTTCCAAGGTATAAAGCTGTCGGTTTATAATTTAATATTTTAAAATTAGTGGCTTTGGGTCCTTAGTTCTGATATGGTTGCTTTTATTGGACTCCTTGATGCTCAAAAATCGGTCCTTTATGAGTAAATTACTCGCTGCTTTTGATTAGTTCGATAGTGGGTTTAGGGTACGCGACCTGTTTCTTTTATGTGAAATGCCTTTAGTCTGCTACTAATTTGAGTGTTATGGCGTGGAAAAGTTATTGGCATTTTACGTTTTATCTAATGAATTTGTTTTAAAAACTTTTCAATGGAAACTTTTTTGTTAAAGAAAAACCATTATTCTGTTTGATTATATTGAATATATATAGGCTTCCTTTTATCATTTCTGATTTGGTTTGATTTTGTTGTAACTTTTTATAACCAAACTGAAATCCGAATTGAATTGCTATAGGTGCCTAACTGTTATTTTGCAGTAATGGATTTAGAGTTAAAGTGTTTTATTTTTTTCCTGTTTATTTGGGTGTAATTTGCATATGTTTTCCTTTTTCTTTTTTTTTTTCCAGTATTTACTCCTAATTTAATTTTATTTTGCATGCATTCCAATTTTAGATGAAGTGGTTGTATGTTTGATATCGAAGTCAATATTTACTTTCCAGAATTCTTTCATGCCATTCCCATAAATCATTTCAGCACTAGGCATGAATTCCAAAATTTTTCAGGTATCCTGCAAATGGCATTGTTGATAAGGATGCAAAATTTGTTTTCTGATGTTAATATAGCCTTGATTTTTCTCATGTATAGTTGTTAGTTGTTATGGGTAATTTTGAAATAAGTTTATATAATTTTATTTAATTTTATAATTATTCGAATATATATTCATAATTATACTGTACTTATAATTATCGATTTGTAATTTTATCGATTTACAATTTTATTTCAATTAATAAATGTTTAATAATCTAAGATGATTCAATAAATTGATCGATTAATTGATTGAATGTCAATGAATTATCAATTTTGGTTATGTAATTGATTGAATGTTTTATAAATTCATTATATAATGAATGTCAATGAATTATCAATTTTGGTTAGTTAATTGATTGAATGTTTAATAAATTCATTATATAATGAATTCTCAACAAATTATTACTTGATTGCATGTTTAATATAAATTAGTCGTTAATATATATATTTTAAAGTTAATATATAATTTCAAAATTTATTATTTTTTAAATATATTTTTACAATTTCATTTAACTTATTAATGAATATATATTTTAAAATTGATATCTTACATTACTTAAATATATATTATTAAGTATATTTTACATGACTTATTCATGAATATATATTTTAAAATTGATATCTTACATTACTTAAATATATATTATTAAGTATATTTTACATGACTTATTAATATGTATATTTTAAAATTGATATCTTACATTACTTAAATATATATTTTTAAGTATATTTTACATGACTTACATTACTTACTAAAACATATTTTTTTACGACAAATTAACTTGAATATATTACTGAAATAATTTACTTAAATACATTACTTACTAAAATTTGTTTAAATTTTAAATACATTACTAAAATATATATTACTTACTAAAATTTAAGTATATATTACATTACTTACATAACTTGTTAAAATATATTATATTCTCAATATTTATTATAAATAAGATACATAAAAGTGACTAACTATTAATATTTACTTACATAATCAAATTTTGTATTTACAATAACTTACATAACTTATTAATATTCAATAAACTTATATAACTATCACACATACACTTATTAAACTTACATAATACATGACTTATATAAAATTCTCAAATAAGTAAAAAACATTACATTAGTTACATATTAACTTATATAAGCTTACATAATACACATTACTTACATAGCATCCATAACTTACACAACTTAAATAATACAAAACTTACATAACTTACATAACTTACATAACCTACATAATACATAATAACTTACAACTTACATAACATACATTACTTTGAAAACTTACATAACTTACATACTACACAACTTAAATAGCTTACTTAATACATAACTTACATAACTTATACACGTACATGATTTACATAATTGACTTAATACATAAATATATATCATATGATATATATTTAAAAAAACTCATTTCTGGTTACCACTGAACAACTTACCCTTGTAATTTCTGGTGCAAATCAGACATCAAGAAATAAGAAATGGACCGGTCTTGGATGAATTTGTCAAGGGTAAGCGACGGTTATCGAAATGGAGTTCAGACTTTTCTAAATTTTGCATTCCAATATGCAAGCCAGGAGAACATGATTCTTTGCCCGTGTAAGAAGTGTGTCAACATAAACTGGCATTATCATGAAGTTGTGTACGAGCATCTAATTGTTGATGGGTTTGTTCGGGGTTATAAACAATGGCTTTTTCATGGAGAATGCCCGCCTAGTACTTCCTCTTCAAGGATGGATGTATCTTATGACAGTACTACTTACCACCAGTCTGATAGAGGGGATGACATGGAAGGTATGTTGCGGGATGCATTTAATATGCACACTCATGGTGTCCAATCGTTCCCAGCGGACTTTGTGGCTTCTGATGATTGTAATATTGGGAGAAATGCTTTTACCAAACCGGGAAGTAGTGTACGTCATGAAGAGCCAAACAAAGAAGCGGCGAAGTTCTACGCGCTACTTAATGACATGAACGATGAACTATATGAGGGATCAAAATATTCAAAAATATCTTTCTGTGTTCGTCTTTTTCAATTAAAATGTTTGGGAGGGTGGACCGGAAACTCTTTGACAATGCTGTTAGAGTTCTTGAGAGAAATGTTTCCTTTTGCAAAAATCCCTCAGTCATGCAAAGATATGAAGAAATTGATAAAAGATTTAGGCCTTGGGTACAACAAAATCCATAGTTGCCCAAATGACTGCATGTTGTATTGGGGCGATCGGAGAAATCAACAATGCTATCATGTATGCGGCCACTCCCGTTGGATAAGTAAAAATGCAGAAGGTGGGAACGACGATGAAAATGATGCACAGTCAAGAAAGAAGCCAGTCAAGATTTTACAGTATTTTCTGCTGATACCGAGGCTTCAAAGGCTTTTCATGTCGTCAAAGACTACGGAGTCTATGATGTGGCACCATGATGGTCAAACCGATGATGGATTATTAAGGCATCCGGCAGATTCTTTAGCTTGGAAATCATTTGACAATAAATTTCCAGGCTTTGCAAGCGACCCTAGGAGTGTGAGGCTTGGGCTAGCATCTGATGGATTTAATCCTTTCAAGATCATGAGCACTGCGTACAGTACTTGGCCAGTAGTGCTTGTTCCTTACAATCTACCTCCGTGGATTTGCATGAAGCAATCTTCCCTTATCTTATCTATGATTATCCCTGGAGAGAAAGGGCCCGGGAATGATATCGACATTTATTTACAGCCACTTATTGAAGAGTTAAAACAATTGTGGGTTGGTGTCGCGACATACGATGTGCTAAGAAAGGAGAACTTTAATCTACGTGCAGCTTTGATGTGGACCGTTAATGACTTTCCCGCTTATGCTAATTTATCCGGTTGGAGTACCAAGGGTCGTTATGCGTGTCCTTATTCTGCTGCACAAACATGTTCGCGATGGTTGTACAATGGGAAGAAGTTCTCTTACATGGGGCATCGTCGGTGGTTACCAAAAAATCATAGATTTAGATTTTAGAGTTCTGTATTTGATGGTACTGAAGAGTTTAGAGAAGCTCCTTCGCAGACCAGTGGCTCTGAAATCTTGTTCATGTTGGAAGATTACAATTTCATTTATGGGAAGATGAACCAACCGCCAAACACGCAGAGAAACAGAAGATCATATGATGAAGCTGATGAAAGCTCCAACGAAGAGGATGATCCTAATGAGGCGGACTTGTGGAAAAAAAGAAGTATTTTTTTCGAGTTGCCTTATTGGGAGCATCACCTTTTACGACACAATCTTGATGTTATGCACATTGAGAAAAATGTCTGCGAGAACATTGTGGGTACAATTTTGAATGTCGACGAAAAATCAAAAGACAATCTTTAGAGTCGATTTGATTTAGTCCAAATGGGAATCCGACCTGATCTTCATCCCAATCCACTCCCGAATGGGAAATATCGGTTGCCGCCTTCTATTTTCTCAATGTCCAAGACGGAGAAAGAAGTGTTCTGCATGGTGTTGAAGGATATAAAGGTTCCAGATGCGTATGCATCAAATATATCTCGATGTGTTAGTGTTAAAGATTGAAGATTATATTCGCTAAAATCACATGACTATCACATCTTGATGCAAGATTTACTGCCAGTGGCTCTACGATGTTGTATGTCCAAGAAGGTAACGTCTTGTATAATTGAACTATCCAACATAATGAAAGCCATTTGTGGCAAAGTTTTGGATGTTCAAGAACTTCAGAAGGTACAGGATAGAGCTGCTCTGACTTTATGCAACATGGAGAAAATCTTCCCACCTTCCTTCTTCACCATTATGGTTCACTTGATAATCCATCTCCCGCACGAAGCAATTCTTGGCGGACCCGTTTTCTATCGATGGATGTATCCCATAGAAAGGTGTTAATTAAAATTTTTAAAATTTTCCCTCATTCACCTCTATGCCTTTAGTTTCAATAATATTGAAATGTTGTATACTGTGTTTAGGTTCCTATCCAAATTAAAGTCTTACTGCCGTAACAAGCGATATCCAGAAGGATCGATTGCTGAAGGCTACTTGGCGGAGGAATGTATGACCTTCTGCTCAAGATATTTGGAAGATGTTGAAACAAGGTTAAACAGACCAAATAGGAATGCTGGACTCACGGACCATAACTTAGCCGATACTTATTTGTTCCAAAGTTTTGGAGAACCAATCGGCAAAGTTGAAATTGCAGAATTAGATCATTTATCGTGGGTACAAGCACATCGATATGTTCTGTTTCACCACGAATCATTGGAACCTTTCCGGAAGTAAGTTCTACAACTTTCGTAAATACTTATCAAACTAATAACTGTTTATCTTCTAACAGGGTGAACATTTTTTTAAAATAGTGAGTACAAACAAATATTGAGATCTCATGTGCGCGCTCCCGAAGAACACAACATCGAGATATCAATAAGATGTTTACAGAATCTTTTTATGAATGGATGAGCCAAACGGTATGCAGTTGGAGCTTCCGCTTACAAATAATAATGTTTTCTCATAACATTTTTAATTACTCAGTTTACTTTCCGTTCAATAGGTTTGGAGTGGAAAGAACGTAAACGACGAAGTTAAATGGCTCTCCCAAGGTCCAAATCGAGTGGTTAAAAGATATAGTGCGTTCCTCATCAACAGATTCAGATTTCATACAAAATATCGCGAGAGGTTGAGGAGAATGCAAAATTGTGGAATAGTGGTCAATTCTGCAATTACAAGTTATGCTAGTGCTAGGGACAATAATCCTGTCGAGGGAAATGTGGAATATTTCGGACAACTTACTGACATAATTGAGTTGGATTACTACGGCAAATGGAAAGTTGTCTTATTTCGAGGTGATTGGGCCGATGTTAATACAGCTCGTGGAATTAAGCAAGATCAATTTGGTTTTACAATGGTGAATTTTGACCGATTGATTCACACAGGACAACAACTGATAGATGAGCCGTATGTATTCTCATCTTAAGTCAAACAAGTTTTTTACTCAAAAGATCCAACTGATGAGGGTTGGTACGTTGTACTCCGTAACATCCCTAGAGACTTGTTTGACATGGGCAGTGGAAGTAGAGATAACATCGACGACAGATCAGAAACTTTGCCCTTTCCAGAACAAAACTTAAACGACAATATCCCTAGTACTAGTGCACACTTTCAATGGGTTCGTCAGGATACCGATGAAGATATTTACGAATAATGATGTAGTAAGATTTTACGGTTGTTTATTTATATGTACTATATTATAATTTAAATCTTGGTCTTATTATATATTTCAACTGTTTTATATGTGCTGATATTGTTGTAATTAGTTATTAAGTTAACTATTTTATGTGTTTTGCAGAAAAAATGCCTAGAAGAAAAATTCTAAGGGGAAGCATTGTTCAACATGATCCTAACTCGACAGACACAAATAGTACTGAACAGCAGACAGCAATTGGATCTTCCAATACAGCTGAGGATCCTACAGAAGTTCAAAGTAATTTTACGTTTAAGTTACATGCGTGTTTCTGTTATAGTTGATTTATTTTTCTAATTCTTATATTATAATATACCATTTGTAGCTGAAAATGGTGGGACGCGCAGAGGTCGAGGACGTACGTTACTTAGAGAGTTGTACGAGTTAGATCCAGTCGAGCGTGTTAAAGTTGGACGAAACAGTTTTGGTCAGCCTGTTGGATCAGAAGCTCGACTTTTAGCAGGATACATGGGCATTTTAGCATGAAATCCGAATATGTTGCCTATCAACTACGAGTCATGGCGTGAAATGCCCGATAGCAACAAAAACCAAGCCCTCGATAATATTAAGGTAACAAAATGTTAATGCTATCTGTAATGCTTGGGAAATTGTTTCATTTATACTTACTTTATTAACTTGTGTTTTTTGTTTTTTGTAGGCAAGGTTTGCTTTAGAGGTCTCCGATGCTTACGTAAAGAAGGCATTGGGAAAAAGATGGAGAGACAATAAAAGTACTTTGAAGAAAAATTATTATAAAACAAAAACAACCCTCGATGAGAAATTGCAAAATGTCCCGCCGGGTATGTTGAGGTACCAATGGGAAGATGCGGTTAGATTTTGGCATTCGAAGAAAGGCGAGGTATGACGTACTTCCAAACTATTGTAATTATTTTGATTTATAGTATTTTCTATTTACGTACTAAAAATTTCATAACGTAGGATCATGTACAAGTTGGAAAAACCAGCAGGCAGAAACAAAAATTCACCCACACAGCCGGGTCAAGAAGTTTTGCATGTGTAGCTAAGGCGGAGGTATTTTTAATTTTTTTAATATTGTCGAATATGTATAACTTTCTGTTAAATAATATTTATACTACCATATTGTAGGAACTGTCGTCTGGTCAAAAAGTTGGACGTCTTCAACTTTTTGAAATTACACATAGGAAGAAAGATGGATCTCCCATGACTCCTGAAGCTGGTGAAATAATGGTACGTTTACTTAATACGATTTGACTTATTTTAGTTATTTTTAGTGTTTATTTTCTAATGGTTTAATTCATTGCTTGTACTGCGACTATTGTTATGTTGCATATGTTTTTTAATATATAATATTGCGTTCCTAACTATGTGATTTATTTATTAGGAAAAACTGAAGGATAAAAAGGCGGAGTACGAAGCGATTGCTTCTAGTGATAGTTCGGTTCATCTTGAAGACATTGATAACCGGATTATTACAGAAGTTTTGGGTCCTGAAAGGTATGGTCGGGTTCGATTTCAAGGATCTTTTGTTAGCCCGACCCAATATTTTGGATCCAGCTCTAACCAATACATGGCTTCGGGGAGTCAGGCTCAAGCTGAAGTTCAGAGGTTGAAAGACCAAATGGCTTAGATGCAAGCGACCACAGTTGAGGTTCAAAAGAAATATGAAGAACTCCAGCTACAACTTAAAGCAGAGGCGGCAGTGAGGGAAGCAGAAGCTGCAGCGAGAGAAGCAGAAGCTGCAGCAAGAGAAGCAGAGCAGGCCAAAAAGTACGACGAACTCCAGCAACAGCTTCAGGCTGTGATGAAGATGTTTCAGTCGCAACTTCCGCCTTCATAGTGTATGACAAATATTTTTATCATTTTAACATTTAACATTTTTAATATAAATTTATTGATATTAATTTATTGATATTAATATTATTTTTTTCGTTTAATTTGAAATATTATATAAATTTATTGCTTTTTGCTGGTTTAAATCTGGTTGTTTTTGATTTATAGCTACAGGAGGGCTGAAAAAATTAAAAATTTAGTATAAAAAAATCCCAAAAGTAGTGGCGTTTTTGTAAAAAATGCCGCTAAAGAACATGTTCTTTAGCGGCGCTTAAGGACAAACGCCGCTAAAAGAACAGTGTCTTTAGTGGCGTTTTTTTTCTAAGCGCCGCTAAAAAACATGGTTTTTAGCGGCGTTTTTTTTCTAAGCGTCGCTAAAGAACATGTTCCTTAGCGGCGTTTTTTTATAAGCGTCACTAAAGAACATTGTCTTTAGCGGCGTTTTCTACTAAGCGCCGCTAAAGAACATGCTCTTTAGCGGCGTTTTCTTCTAAGCGCCGCTAAAGAACATGTTCTTTAGCGGCGTTTTTTTCCAAGCGCATACTAAGCGCCGCTAAAGAACATGCTCTTTAGCGGCGTTTTCTTCTAAGCGCTGCTAAAGAACATGTTCTTTAGCAGCGTTTTTTCCAAGCGCCGCTAAAGAACATGGTCTTTAGCGGCGTTTTTGTTTGGAAACGCTGCAAACATTTGCGACGTTTTCGTTAGCGGCCTTTTTTGCGGCGCTTTCGGAAGCGCCGCAAATACCTTTAGTGGCGTTACGAAGCGCCGCTAAAGGTCTAAAAAAAGGCCGCTAAAGACCTGTTTTGGTGTAGTGGATATCCCTTTTTTTAATAAGATTTTGACAATATTTTTTAAAAAGTTTCATTTTAAACTATGCAACTTAAGGCTTGACGTCTCATTTAACTATTAAATTAATTATTTTAGTAATGGAGGGACCATATTGATATAAACCTCATTTAACTATGACGTTTCATTTTACAATATATATTTTTCATTTTTTAAAATTTTAAACATAGACAAATTAATACATATTTTAAAAACTTTTCCAACTTCAAGCTCGTTTTACCCGAATCACCCATTCCATTGTTTAAAAACAATTAAAATTATTTTATATTTAAATTTAATTAGATCTAGCAAAATAATTATATTTTAGTTAAGAAGAAATATCTCTAAAAAATTGGAGATTAGATCGGAAAGGAATAATATAAAATCATGATTAACGTCTTAATCTTTAATAGAAATTTGATATGTGAGAGATTGATTGCTTATATTGGATAATTCTAACTTAACAATTAATTATAGCCATTTAATCATTTGTTTTCTTATTAAAATATATGATATCTGTTTTCTAACTTAATAACTTGGTTTTTTTAATAAAAATCTAATTTATAAAAAAATAGTAATAATAAATGTTTTATAAAATCACTTAACTAATAATTTTTAACAGACAAAATAAGATATTTTTAGCAGAGCAAAATGACGTCATTTTAATCAAAATGAAATGATTTTAAAAAAACGCTACAAAAAAACATGCAATAGCGGCGTTTTTATAATAAATGCCGCAAAGAATAATTTTACTTTAAAAAAATCCAGCCATTTTATCCCCAAATTCCCCTGTGAAACCCCTAATTTTCCCCCCTAAAACTCTTAACTTTGCAAACACGCCGTCTCTCTTGCTTTCTCTCCCTCCCTCCCTCCCTGCGACATTATGAAAAAAATCCCAAAAGAAAAATTTAACAAGAAGCGATTATATTCAAAAAGAAAAAAAAAGAAGAGGAAAATGAAGGCACCAAAGACCATCCGGCATGAAATTGGAGGAGTCCAGAACGACGCGTTGCGATTCGGTCTCCACGGCGTTAAGAGTGACCTCGTCAGATTTTACCCTCTCCAATCTACTTACTAGTAAAAGAATCATTGAAGTATCAGGTGTTTTCAGATTAGAGTTTAGCATTGCCGAAGTCGGAGTTAGATTTGTCAATCTTTGTAATAAAAAAAGTTTTGGATTCATCTTCAATAGGGTAATTGGCCACTACTTGTCTGTATTTAAAAGCTCGCAATGTTGAATATATTATTGTTCTTTGAGCCCTGTTATTTACTTTTACCTCTTCGAAAACTTTTAAAATCTCCATTTTCCCGGTTAACAAACATCATTTTCTGTGAAAAAGAATATCATCTAAAAGACTAAAGGACTAGAGGAAAAGGAAAAAGAAGATGGAACCAGTGGTGGAAACAGTGAGTGGATACCACGGCTTGCAGCGGTTCAACCTAATCAAGCTTATATTTGTCGCCGGTGCCAGTTATATCGGCTGTTTGACTCAATCAACCACTCATTTGGTTTGTTTCCTTTTCTCTTAGTACTTTAAAAAAAAAACAATTAAAGGGAAAATGGGGAAAACTAAATTTATTTGGAATTTAGGTATGTTGGAGATTTGAAGGAAGGAAATATGAGCTTGCTAAGAAGTTAAAGACGATTGTATAAAGGAAGGAAAGCGTTTGCCTGAGGGTCTTTATATGTTGCGAAGGTATTAATTTCTATTAATTTCTTATCTTTCTATTAATTTTTGGTTTAATTTCTTTTAAGTTATTTCTCATTGTGTTGTTTTTGGTGCTCATAGATGGGAGACCCTTATGTGGAGGTTACCGATGATAACCGTGATGCTTCCCATTCAGCTAAGGCCAAAGCCATGGATGCCATTTCTGAAGGTAAATAATTACAACTTACCATTTATTTACTTATTTTTATGTGTGTATATGTATATATATATATATATATATATGTTTAGCTTAGTATTGATCTGGTTTAGCTTAGTATTGGTTTGGTTTTTTTACATGCTTGAATGATAAAAGGCTTAATGGTAATCGTGAACTTAAATCGTGAAAATTGCTTGATTTGATTTTTACAAATTGCAATTACTGCCTTTTTTGGTTTCTTGATCTATTATATAATATGTTCTATAATAAAAAAGGTAGTTATATCGAATCAGAGTCGTGAAACTTAGGCAGTAAGAAGATGTTCCATAAAGAATAAAGCAGAATAGCACATATACAATGGAACTGAGAGTGGTTCTTATTTTGTTTTTCTCACCCTTGATACATATTGGAGATCTCAAAGCATAGATATTTTGTATAATGTTCTGGGGTTCCAAGTATAAAGGGAAAACATTGGAAATGCCTATGTCAAATACATAATCATGTCTGACACTTTTGAGTTGAAACTACTATGGCCAGTGACTTTAATTTCTTTGATCACGAGTTACAGCATATGTCCACACCCCAGACTGTTTGATAGATTGTGTCTTAAAAATTGTATACTCAACTTACTCCATTATTGTAATTACTAAAAGTATTTGAATAAGAGCAATTTTATGTGCAATCTGGTTTGGTCCTTTGATTCAACAAGAATCTCCTTGGTGAAGACTTGGGTCTATTGAACTCAAAGGAGCTTGAGCAGCTTGAGCATCAACTAGAGCCATCCTTGAAACATGTTCGCTCCACCAAGGTAACATGTAATGAAGCTTATATACTTATAGGTTTTATCTTGTTTGGAGGGTAAGTTTTGATTACTGCTTACATATATCTTTGATATGTTTGAGTTTATACAAGTAAGAATTTCATACAATTGTTCAGCATAGTAAATTTATTTTTTATCATTTGTTGCACATCTATTATATTCTGAATTTTTAAGATAGCTAGGAATAAATATGAAACTAGAATGTTAAGGTAAATAAACTTGTTTTTTGATTTAATCCCATCCAATTTAACCAGACCCAACTTGTCAGCAAATCTATCTTTTACAAAAATTGTGTTCTTTTTAGAAGAGTTTTTCTTCATCAGTAATTTATTTAAATCTAATGGAGGGGGTTAAAAACTGTCTATTGAAGCTCATTAACCACAAATAATATTAGAAGTGACTAGAGGAATTAGGGAAACAGTACTATATAATAACATCTTTATTAGAATAATTTCATTTCTACTTTACTAATATTGAAAATTTAAAAATTTTATTAGACGTTTTAAAATATGTAGTGTTGGGTTTTCTAGATTATTGATTAAGTCGTATGTTTGTTGGCAGACTGGTCAAGCTATGGCAAGTGCTCTCAATGTTTTACAAACATCTCATTCGTATGGGGATTTAATGATCCTAATGAAAGCTGCTGAACTGCAACAAGTGTGTGCTTCTCTTGGTGGTTTTTTTTACTACGTTTTTAAGTGATAAAACTTATGTTAACTTTGTGAGGAATCGGGTCTCGTAACACGTGATTCATCTGAATATATATTTGTTTTAGTGTTAATAATTCTTCTAACATAATTTTTGCAGGAAAGGCCCTGGAGTTATATGGTTGAAATGGCCAGGATTGAATCGGTGAGTCCAATTTGAAACTCTTATTCGTCTTTCCATAAAAATACATTTGTATTTGAACTTGAACTTGATGGTTTACCGATCATTCCACTCTTATCAGAGCTGACATGCTCAATTGTTTTTACTCTTAAAATTAATCACTCGTAGGTTTACAGGGAAGTTGAGTTCCTTCTAGCTGTGACGAGGTATTGCAGAGAATAAGTTAAGATCGTAACCACTATTCATGCAAGCTTGTGAATTAGCATTTGACAAATGTTATGTTACAAATGGAATGCAAGCCCCGTGGTTTATTTTAAGGTTTAAATATTGTTATGAATGTTACGGTTTATTTTAAGGTTTATGGTTTACCGATCATTCCAATCTTATTAGAGCTTTGAGTTCATTACAAGATTTCCTTGATTAAGTTAATGTATTATATCTTTTATTACCAAGATTTACTTAATTACGAAAATGCATTGTATTTTTTATTACCTTGCAATGTGTATAGTCATAGGCAGGTTCAACTAACTAGTCTGTTTCTCATAGGTATTATTTATTTTAGTTTTGATTCTAAATTTTTATTTTTACTTTAATATTTATGACAACTTGAGTTCTAACGTTTAGATTTTAATTGTGTATTTATTATTTTAAATTCTAAAACTAAATTCATTAATTTTTATATTTAGTTTTAAAGTTAAAATTTTCATCGAAAATTTAATATAAATAATATTTTTTATTTATCCTTAAAAGTATATTTAAAGTTCAAATTTAAAAAATAAAACATAATATAATATTATCATAAAAATAAATATTATTTGATTAAAATAATTTTTTTAAATGTTATGTTTTTAGCGGCGTTTTTGCAAGAATCGTCGCTAAAGGTTTGTTCTATAGCGGCTTTTGTGATAAAAAGCGCCGCTAAAGGTCATGTTCTTTAGAGACGTTTGTGATAAAAAGCGTTGCTAAAGGTCATGTTCTTTAGCGGCGTTTGTGATAAAAGCGCCGCTAAAGGTCATGGTCTTTAGCGGCTTTTTTTCACATAAACGCCGCTAAATTTAGCGGCGATGTCTATAGAAGCACCGCTAATAATTTTAGTGGCACTTAAAAGCACCGCTAAAAGTCTATTTTGCTGTAGTGATACCACTGTCACTCAGCTCCAAGTGGGGGACACTTCGGAGGTACACGAACAGAAACCAAAGTATTGCAAGCCAGATTCTTTTGGCCAGCACTATTCAAGGATGCATATGCTTATGTGAAGAGTTGTGATCGATGTCAAAGGGTTGGAAATGTCACCAACAAAAATTAGACGCCTCGAACAAACATCATTGAGGTAGAGTTGTTTGATGTATGGGGTATTGACTTTCTTGGTCCTTTTCCTCTGTCTTGCGGTCACAAGTGCATACTAGTAGCAGTAGACTATGTGTCTAAGTGGGTCGAGAATGAGTCATATCGGAAAAACGATGCTAAGGTTGTAATGAAGTTTCTGCAGAAGCATATGTTAACAAGGTTTGGAACCCCAAGAGCTATCATCAGTGATGATGGATCCCACTTTGTGAACAAGTGATTAAAATGGTTATTAGACAAGCACGGAGTGAAACACAAGGTTGCAACAGCTTACCATCCGCAGAAAAATGGGCAAGCTGAACTGGCAAATAAGGAGATCAAAGGCATACTTGAGAAGGTAGTCTGCCCGAACCAACGAGATTGGTCCACAAGATTAGATGATGCTTTATGGGATTACAGAACAGCATACAAGACATCGTTAGGGATGTCACCCTATAGGTTGGTCTTTGGGAAAGCTTGTCATCTACCATTGGAGTTAGAGCACAAAGCTTATTGGGCTCTTCAACAGCTTAATTTGGATCCTAAGCTCGCGAAAGAGAAATGGATGTGCCAACTCAATGAGTTAGAAGAGTTCCAAATGTTCTCATATGAAAATGTGAAATTACTTAAAGAAAGACTCAAGAAATGGCATGACAACCACATTCGAGTTCGAGAATTTGAAGCAGGTCAGCAAGTCTTGTTGCTCAATTCCAGATTGAAGTTCTTTCCAGGTAAGCTAAAATCATGTTGGTCCGGTCCATTTACGATTCCCAAAGTCTATCCATACGGAGTTGTTGAACTCCAAGGTAAGGAAGTAATTTTCGAGTTAATGCTCAGCGCCTGAAACATTATTGGGGAGATATAATTGAACGGGATAAAATCTTGTTCATTTTATCAGATACTTAATTTTTTGTTTTTATTTTTGAATAAATGATTTAGGGTATATTTTCGAGTAAAGTATGTTTAAATAAATTCTGTCTAGGAGATTGGAACTTAAGCAGGACCGTTTGTAACCCTTCCAATCTTTCCTAGGAATTTATTTTGACATAATTTTCCAAGAAATTATCCCCTAAATGGAAAAATAAATTTTTAGTTTCAAATAAAAGAGTCAACTTTGATCCAAGTTTTAATTTGCAACTCAATTTTAAATTTTTATTAAGTCTGGGGACTTAATTGAATTATTTTTAAAATTTAGTCGCTCTTTTGGTAAACAATAAAAAAAACTAGGTGCTTTTCTTTGTGAATATTTTCAAAAAGCATCTATAATAAATATATTTAATATTATTAATAATTTGATAAAATTTAATATATAATTATATTATTTATAATTTATATATTAATTTTTATCAACTTAGCTTAGAATTAGGATTAATTAGGATTTTTTTTATTTCTGTACAATAAAATAAGAGATGGGAATCAAAAGTAAATATGGACAAGTAGTAAAGTCTAAAATGTGGCAGTAGGTATATACATTTCTAGGATTGGATCTAGGAAGAGCTTGGTACTTAAGCAGTCAAATTGACTCACCTTCTCTTTTCTGGTATCCTACCTGATGTATAGTATCTATTCACTTTAAACAATGAGGACATTGTTCATTTTAAGTTGGGGGGACTGAAAATTGAAATTATTTCCACTCAGAATAAAATTTTTCTTTTAATTATGAATATGATATATTTTTGTTCAATAAATTTGAATTTTGTTGAGTATGCTAAATTTAAGTATGAATAAAGTTTGATTATTTCAATAAATTGTTATGTTAGCTTAATAATGACATGAAATGTATTTCTAATAAAGCATGCAAATCATACCATAATGTTTTAGTTCTTTAGGAAAGTTAGGCATGCTTGAAAGTTTAAGTCTTTAGAATTGACTTATTAGTTTCTTGAGGCGAAATCCTAGGAAGCATGGAACGTTGAAAATGATTTAGGCAACTATTGTTTGGACCTTTTGAGCCTTTCAAGCCAACCATGATGAAAATTTCATCCTTTGAAACCCAACTTTGAGACTTTATGGCCTAATTTTATTTGAACCCTTACAAAGTTAGCCATCACTTTTCTTAATTATCTTAAAAATGTCTCAAACAATAGACTCAGTACTATTCAGAGTATTCTTTGAAAATAAGTTTGGGGGAGTTGCAAAGGAGTATGAAATGCTCTAAAAATTGTAGTACATGCACTAAAATACTCGAAAAAAAAAGCATATGTACTTGAAGTAAATTGCACTAAAGAGCATGTGAAAAGGAAAGAAAAGTTGATGTATTGAAGGTAATTATTTCGAAAGGTCCGATACAAGCTGAGTCTAGGGTTTTTTTAACCTAAAATTATCTATCTTTTACCTACCCCTAAACCCAGCCACGTTACAACCTTGTTAAAGACCTATTGATTCAAAGTTCCAATGTTACCTACATTAGTGGAGAGAAATCGCTTTGTTCAACATAAGAAGACATCAGTTAAGCTTAATGATTGTAGTTTAATTTTGAATAAGGGATTAAAATCAAATTGGTAGGGATTAACATGTCTTTATTAAGAAACATTTAGTCTAATTTTGCTATTGTAGTAATTGTTGAGATTAATTTGAACGATATATATACTTGAGTAGCATAATTGTCAAATTTCTTGTTTTTAAGCATAAGTATATTGATTTCATGATTTTGGGAAGAATGTTGTTCTGAAGGAGTTTTTCAAAAATTGTTTCTGAGAAAATTCTTTCCAAATTTGTGCATTACTCGGGACGAGCAATGAATTAAGTTTGGTGGTGTGGAAACACGAAAATTTATGTGTTTTTACATGCCTTTTTAACTGAAAATCATGCTATTTCGGTTAAATTCTTGTCAAAAAATAATTAAATATTATAAAATAATTAAATTATGTTAAAAATATGAACATGATGAATTTTAATTAATTTTATAGTTAATTTTGATTAATTTTGACTATTTTCGACAGATTCGCACAAAGGGCGAAAATTGGCTCGGTAGACAATGCTCAAAGAATAAAATCGAGAAGCAATTTGAAGCATCGAGGTAAATTTATTTCCAGCCTAAGACGGTCCAAAAATGTGTGTTAATTCATAATACAATTAATTTTAATTTATTTCCAATTAAATTTGGGCTAAATAAATTATAATTAATTAATTATGGAAAGAAAGAGTCCAGTTGAACCTCATTGGTTGAACCGAATCTAGTGAACCGAACCAGCCACCAATTGGGCTGCCCAGAACCGTCCATATGCTGACCCAAATTAGCATTTTAGCTGACTAAATAAGCTTTCAAAGAAGCCCTTGAAGAACTTTCAACATTGCATTCAAACCCCTCCAAAAAATGTGGCTTTATGGATTTGCCCCAGACTATTTTTAGCAAAGTTGAATCTCTCAACTTTGCCATGTGTGTGGCCGGCCAAGGGGGGTCTCTTTGGCTGATGAAATTTGCTATTTTTATCAGCCACAATCAGCTATAAAAGCTACCCCTTGCTGATCATTCAACACATCCCTCACACTCTTATTATCTCTTCTCCTCTCTCACTTTCTCTCAACTTTTCCTTCCCATTTTCCCTTTTGTTCTAGTGCCGATTTCTTCTCTTGGGAAAGAGGTCCTCATCAGCCATTGTTGAGCAGCAATTAAAGTGTTCATAAGCCACCTTGATAGCCGAGGACAACGGAGAATGAAGAACGGAGAAATCAGTCAAGCCACGGAGAAACACCGGATTTGCTTCTTGTTCCCTATCTCTTTAAATTTCGTTGTTGTTTTGAAAAATATGTTTATGAATATTTATGCTATTGAAATGGTTATTTTAATCAATATAGCTTGAATTTAATCCGTGTTGGGTTGATTATATTTTGCCTGCTTGAATTATTGAAATTGGGTTTGTGCTGTTATAGGCCTCGGTAAGATGCTTGATTAAGTAAAATCATGCCTAAGTTATTCTTGCAATATTAATTGTTAGATAACTAATGAATCAATCATTAAATCGTATTGAAATTGTAATTAATCGACACAATACTTAATCAGTGCATGTTTATTCTTCTAAGGTAGCTGAAGTTAATTTAGCATTGTATTTGGCGATACCTATGTCTTGCATAACTTGCAGGATTATTGTGATTAAACTGTTTCAAGGTAGAAATACTCGGTTACTTCACTTGATCTTTTATATGCTTGTGAAGATTGATTAATCACTTGGATTGACATTGGAAAATGTTTAAGAGATTGATTAATTTAATAAGTATGTATGAGCAGTAGTTAGCAAATTACCGAGTTGCCGTGAATTTGTTCGTAGCAGTATAAACATAAGTTTAATAATTCTAAGTTTAAGGAATGTAATTAATCCAACACAATTATATCATCTTGATTAAACCTTATTTGAAATCGTGCATTAGAACCTTTTTATTTTTAAATTTTTTTTACTTAGTTTTTAACCCTTAGTTTTTAATCATCTTTAAACCAAAATATTTTCCATCACCAAAGTGTTTTAACATTAATTTCATAAATATTCTTTTTTACAGTCCCTGTGGGTATGATAACTCAACATTTACTTGTCACTTTATTACTTGTTGCAATTGTGTACACTTGCACATTTTCGTCGTTCCAACCATACCGATTTCGAGTTCATATTTACCTACATGACTTCCTAGGGTTGTCAATCCTAAGGTTTAAGTTTTTCCATTCCCAACCAACTAACCCGTTAAGAAACCCTACATAGTCACCAACTAATCCCACATCCACTTGTTAATCTCCCTAATAGATTAGTTACTCATGGATCTAACGCACACAATAGATTGGAATTGAAATATAGACATTTGCAATACAAATGAAAAGATGAGAAAGATCCTAATATATATATTGAACAGTGAAAAAAATATCCTTAACAAATCTGATGAATACACAATCTAGATCTCTCGAAGAACAAAACAAGAACAGAAATAAAAACTACAAGTAAAAACCTAAACTAAGGATGAAGGCGAAAATAAAGGAGGCCAAGAGTCCCTTAAATTGTTATGAGCAATAGTATTTATAAGCCTAGGTTTAGTAGATCATTCTTGACTTAAAATGACTAACTAATCTTCATTAAAGTATGTTGTGCAGACGAAAACACCCTTGCTTCATTAAGTGGCCACGTCGCTTTGGTGTCGCAACACTGATGGTGGATTGCTCCTTGGGTATTCTACTTGTTGTGTTACGACATCCCAGCTCTATGTTGCAACATAGGGAGTGGTCTACTATCTTTCTGCCCTTAAAGGATGTCCTCCACACTCACCGAACGTATTAGTCTACCTTTAAGCCTATTTCGGCCCACAAGGTCATGTAAAATGTTTAAATTGCTCATTTTATTACCTAAGTGCTAAAGATGAAAATTAATTAAAAACGTAACAAAATTGCTTTCTAATGAGCTTATTAAGTACAAAAAGAGGTTTAATCTGCTACAAAGAATTGCGGGAGATCAATAAATAATATTTATTTTAAGAAATAGAAAAAACATATATTAGGTTGGATTAAATTATAAAGCGTTGGGTTAAAAGTCCATGAAGCACATTTATATAGGACCTAATATAGGAGAGGCCTAATTCCCTTCATATTACATGTGAAGGGCGGCAACCCTAGTATATTTAACTAGGGTGTGTCACCGCCCTCTTCTAGTTAGACCAAAAGACTAATTTTCTATTAAATAAATATTACTTGTGTTTTACTAATTCAACTAGGATTCCCCTATCTCTCCCTATAAATAGATGACACTAGTAGAGCTATTAACATACAACATAAGTTATACATAACTTTGAGATATTGTTATTCTACCAGAAAGTAGAGAGAATTTATTTTTTAAGTATAAATTCTATTTTCTGAGAATTACAATTCTACCATTACTATTGAGAGAGAATTAGTTTCCCACTGAAAGTGATAAATCATTTCTAGTTCCATGTCTGATTCGTAATTTTTTGAGCCCGCATTAGAAGAAATTCATGGTACGGGAATAGCAAAGCAAGTCGTTCGGTTGGAAGTCGGGAACATTTAGGATCTATCTTGCTCAAAGAACAGGTATTTTTTGGGAAAAAATGTTTATTGCAATAAATATCACAAATTGATTTAGTTTGCAAATTTTAATTTTCCTATTGTGATAGAAAATCATTTTCTAAATCAAATTTTTCCAGCAATATATGTTTGCTGGTTATAGAGATACATGGTTATGCTTGTCTAATATGTTATGTGTAGATCATATTTGATATAATGCTTGCATGTCGAAAAAGTGAAATTGATGCTTGATGTTAATAAGGTTGTGATCATACTTGTAAATAGGTGATTTAAGGCATTAAATATGCTCAAAATTGTGTTTAGAAATTTGTAAACATGTCTTATAATGTTTGGATATGATATGGGATTGTTTTGGGTCAAACTAGTGTATTTTTGGGTCTTGGCAAACTTCTATCGATACAGGTGGTCAGATGTATCACTACAAGTAAGTTAGTAGCCAACTGAACAATAGCATTCTACCGGTAAAAATCTAGATACAAGCATGTTAGAACAAGGTTCCTCCCTTGTTTTGACTTGTTTTGATTCCCCAAAGACCCGAATTAGGTCCTGATCATCCCCAAACACCTAGAACTCAATTAAAAATGATATAAAAGTGTTTTAAATGACTTGAAGTTGATTTTAAACAATTTGATTTTTTTGTAAAGTGTGATAACATTAGGATATTGTGTTGATGTTGAATGAGAACTAATTCTAGTTGTTTTTAATCAATATCATTGACCTTGTTTTCAAGTAATTTTAAAGTATTTGAATGCTTTAATTGTTTTATGGTTGAAATGAATACTTTATATAATATGTCAAATGCTTGATGTTTTGAATTGATTATAAAAGAAAAGCTAGTCCATGTTACTTCGGCAACGAATGTGGTGCTTCACATTCGGACCTGACGATCAGGTCGAATGTGGGGTGCTATAGAAATGGAAGGAGGCAGTTGGAGCTGAACAGTTATAAATTGATTGTATTTGTTGGGAAAGCTGTTGATGCTCGTTCCATGTCATGTTATAATGAAACTGTTTCTCTACTTGGGCCATTGAATTGGGCTGTGAATAGGTTTCGTTTGTGTTGTGTTCAATCCACCTGGGTGCGGCATATTTGACAAAACACAAAACATGGTTCGATTAGAATTTTAAAGACTCCCAACCGAATTGCTTGAAGTGATTGGATAAGCATGAAAGTCATATTATCTATTGAGGGAGTTTTGGAGCTGTTAGAAGATTGATTTACGAAGACTTTTATTTGATAAATACTCAAGATAATTAATGGGATAATTTCAACTTTTAAATAGGATCTTAAAGTCTATCAAAACCCTGTTTATTGATCACTTGAAAAGACGTATAAATAGGCTATTTTGTACCGCACATCAAGAGAAGTTTTGGAGTGTCTTTGTTGACAACTTTGCTTTGTTCTTACGGTTATTTTGGGGCTACAATTACTTCTTTGTGTAAGAGTAAATTGAGCTTAAGTCAATAGGTGGTCTGAACAATTGTTGAATAAAATCAATCAATGGGCGGGACTCTACAAACGTAAGACCGTTGTGTCTGAACTAAGTTAATAAAGATCGATTGCGTCAATTCTTTTCTGCTCTTATTTTTTACACTGTCTGTTTTCGTTCTAATTGCTGTTACAATGAACCTTAATCCAAATTGATTTATCATATTTGCAAACTAATTATTTTTTAATGTTAATTTATTTTTAATTTCTCTTCCTTTTTAGATTTTTAAAACACAAATTCATCTCCTCTATGTATTTGTGAGCCAGCGCAACTAAATTAACGAATCATGAGCGAAGTTAGATGTGATTCAAAAGGAAGATTGGGTTAGGGTTGACTTTAGATACGTTTTTATTGGAAAATCAAGAAGGAAATAGACAAATTGTGCTTATTATGTGGTCCAATAATGACATCAGATTTGGTACGCCTCTTTTCGGCATTAATGGGTGAAGTATATTTCACAACAAAATGTATAGTATTGGGGACTAAGAAAATCGTTTCTGAACAACATAACTTGAACAATGATTGTTGCGAAACACCAAAATCATTCCTAGGGCTAATGCAGTTTCCTGCTGCAAGATAACAAATTTAACACAAAAAAGCAGCATCGATGCCAACGCAGACAACATAAATACTACTTGCTAATCTCTCTGATGCCTTCAATTTCAACAACGAAAACGGCGGCTGTGGAAGAATCTAAGGCCCATCAAATCACCTCAACATCCCTTCTCTCATCGGTCGGTACAAAACTCTCGGTAACATGCTACTTCAAGTTTCAACGCCGTAGTATTGCTTTCACAGCAGCGCTATCAACAACAATAGATTAACGCTTCTTTCCTAATAAATAAGAACCTTTAGCTCATCTCATCGATCGGTTCAAAACATTTGACCACAGTTTTTAAAATAGAAAATCTACATGAACTATTGAACTACTCGAAAAATCTGCATCGGCTGAGCAATGCAAAATTTGAAGCATGAACGGAGAAGGGGTTTCACACTTTCACTGACCAACAGCCACGGCATCAGCAACAACAACAATCAAGCGTCGTTGTTTGTAGGATGTAGGGATTTTCAGTGAAAAATAACACAGTACAAAGGTACGTAAAATATTAGTGACGTTTTAAAATAAATTATATGCTTAAAATTTTACTTCTGCTTTGTATTGGTAAACCTGTGTCCTTCAATTTAGCGCCGTTTGAAGTTTTCTTTTTTTGTTTTTTTTGTTTTTGGTTTTTTTCCTCTTTTGGTTTTTTCAATTCTCAGACATTGTCTTGCATGGGCCGGTCATGGGCTGTGGAACAATGGGTTTTGTTTCTTTTATTGTCTTTTTGTCTTTAATTTTCCTTCTTTAATTGCATGGGCTGGCAACCGGCAGTGTCAGGAGTCCTGCTCTCCAGATATGATAAAAACATAACAAACGTTTATTAAATAGGGTAACTAAATGTAATTAATATATATGACATTTAATATAAGTATGTTTTTCTATACAATGATAATTTGAATTTATGCTATATTTGAAGAAAGTAAACACTCAATAGGTTACAATTTAAAATTTTGAAATTTAAAATTTTAATAATTTATATTGTATTTATACTTTGAAAAAATATTTAATATATTGTTAATAAAGTAGGAGTTGACAAATATCTTGTAGATAAAATATAATATTAAAAAATATATACGTCAATTTTTTAAAATCATTTTTGGAATAAAAATAGTTACTAGCAGTATACCATTTATATTTGTATAACCAACGTAAAAAATACATGAAACATATACACCATCGAATTTATCACTCACTTCTTGGATTTATTAATGATTACACAACATTAAGTTTTGAAGTAAAATTAGACTGTTGGCATACTTTATTATTATTATTTTGGTGGAATAAACCGTAAATTGGCAGTCAAGGACTGATTCAATAAAGAAAAATGAAAAAGTCAAAAAAGACAACAATCGAGACAAAAGAGCCACATGATTTCCTAATTAATGATCATAACGAACGAACAATTCTTGACACTATTAACTGCTGCGGCTGCCTGTCTGAGTTAACATAAATTTTCTAGACAATACTCCTTCACTCACTCGATACTACGGAGGATATTCCTATTCCTAAAACCCACAATACATATATATGTTATATAAGGTAAGAAACATAAGTATTTTAATAATATTTTCAAAAAAAAAACAGTATGTCAAGAAATAAACCTAGGTAATATTAGGCTATTTTACCAATCTAACTTAAAATTTTTTTATATTTATAAAAATGACTCAGATTTAAAAACAATCGCCTAAATGACTTAAAATGAACAGTAGATTAGGGTTTTAGGAACCTAATAGGCGGCATTACATAGTGTTTTGGCCCTATGATTGCCTGATGATTGTGTCAGGTTTTAAAATATTAATTTTTTTTTTTTTACTTTGGGAACCCAACAGTCGACACCAGGGTATTTTTTTTAAAATCTTATCAGACTGATATACAAAAATATCAATATTTAAAAAAAAATTTGGTTCTGGCCATGTAATGTCCGACACCAGAGGTAAAAAAACAAATTTGGTGCTGGCCAGTAGATGGCCGGCATCAGGTACTTTTTTCGTGTCCCAGTACAATTTTTTTTACTTTGTTACACTAATGGTCGGCACCAATTAAATTTTTTTGAGTGCTGGCCATGTAATGGCCGACACCAAGTATCTTTTTTGCCTCCCAATGTAAAATTTTTTTTTATTTGGGACACTGATGGTTGGCACCACCTTTTTTGGGTACCAATTTTTTTTTTTTTTGTTTTGGGACAACGATGGCCAGCACCAACTTTATCACATTAAAAAATTATTTTTTCTTATTTTGGAACACAGATGGCCGGCACCAAACCCTATATATAGTGGGTGATTTGGGTTCTGATAGTGCAAATGGATGAGAAAATTTTTTTTTGAGAGAGCCATCAAAATGAGAGTGTTTTGTAGTATATCATCAAAAGAGTTTTTTGTAGTGGATTGTAGATGGGAGTTTTTCGTATTGTACAACCGAGTTTCAGAGTTGAATTATATACTGTCATGTTTTAACGGAGTTGAATTATATATTGTCATATCCACCCCAAAGGTTATGCCATTAAGGGTTGGATGACTTTCTGTGCCATAGACGGCTAACCGAGATGTCCAACACAGATGAACATTATCTATGGTGCAATAGCGTTTATTCCGCAACTTATAAGTTAGGTACTGATGCAACGTAGACCTGATTCAAGTAGAAGACGACTAACTGTGAAGAAACTACTATTCAAAATAATTGTATTATTTCTTTAGAATGTTTGTATTTTTTTAATATCTGTAAATTTAATGTAGTTGTTTAGGATTTAAGGTATCATTTTTATATTTTCGTGTATGAATTTCTTAGAATGTTTGTATTTTTTATATTTGTAAATTTAATATAGTTGTTTAGGATTTAATGTTTCATTTTTATATTTTCGCGTATTAATTTCTTAGAATGTTTGTATTTTTTTGTATCTGTAAATTTAATTTAATCCATATTATATGTAGTTTGAATTTAAAATTTTCGTATATTAATTTTACACATCTGTTTGTAGTTTGTTGGGTGTTTAAATTTAATTTAGTGCGTATTATTTTTGTTTGAATTTTATATTTTTTGTATTAATATTGTAGAATGTTTGTATTTTATTGTGTCTATAAATTTAATTTTTCGTGTACTATTACTGATTCGAATTATATATATTTTTTTATTAAATATTTTGAAGTCATTTATTCAAACAAATAATTATTTTAGAGAAATTAAATTAATATTAAAAATAGAATAATTAAAAAATAAAGTAAATATTTATAGATAAAAATTAAAATTATCGTGATCTCGGCGACGTCCTCGGCGCTGGCCTGTAATGGTCTGAATGCCTCCGTCGGCGATGCAGTGCACCTTGTTGAGGCGTTTGATAATTGCTTGGTTCGGCCTCCTGTGTCCCGTCCAGTGTACTTAGAAAAGTAGTATAATCATATACACCATAATCGGGAGCTAATGGGTATTGTGTGACCGGAGGTCCCGATGGAAAAATATCCTCAATGGTAGGTGTACGTGCTTCCGGATCGAGCTCCGGATGGTATGAGGACGTTCCAAACCGTGTTGAATGTTGAGGCTCGGGGTCGTCACAAAAAATATCCTCGAACAATGGAGGAAATTGGGGACCGGGCTCAGGATCTGGGTGGTGTATTGGCGAGCCAGATGCTTCATATTAGGGCTCGGGATCGGGGTTCGAGGCAGAATCAGTTTCGGTGTTCTCGAATGGTGAAACTCAGTTACAGCGCAGTCATGCGTTCCTCTATTGCCATCGGGAAGATTCCGATTGTGCGTCTTTTTGGATCAGTATGTAACAACCTTGGAATATAAAGGGCTTCCCGTGTGCCATATACCATGCTGCGTACTCGCGCGTAAAAGCGACCCTCCCTCTAAGACATACAAGGAAGGGCGCCTCGAATGTTGATCATTCCATAGAAAGATATACGGTTCATGTTTTTCCGCCTAATTTAAAGCGTCCTGACCTGAACCCTTTTTGTCCATTCCGTAGACTTCTGTGATGTCGACGGGAGGGATCGGGATAGGTTGTGCACAATCGAACTGCCTCAATACCCGACCTCCATCGTGCCACTCCACCATATGGAAATGAATCAATGGTACATTTGACACAAACAATTATTGCTACTTGATAACCCATAGAAACTGTATAATGTAGACAACATGTTATTAGTTAAATTTTTCTTGTGCAATTATTGTATTTAAAAACGAAAGATTCGAAATCGTATTTTACGCTATCCCCAGAATGAGTCTCTATCATCATACAGTACATAGGTACGGTGAACGATCGTCCGATTCTCGGTACAATTGCCCATATAAAAAATTAATAAATTATCAGATTTTTTTTTTCATGCAAAAAATGAGTATACTATACTATACAATTAAAAAATAGATGGAAAAATTGAACTATATATTTACCTATTAACAAGTAGCCACACATACGGTTGGTGGCTCACTGATGCCAAAATGGCATTCGGTATAACGCCCAAGGCTGCAATAGAAGGCAACGACCGCCCATTATTTTTGTAGACAGCTTTTTCACTCGACAAAGCTCGCGGTATAAGCATGTTAACACTGCAGAGCCCCAACTAAATCTTCCGGCAAGCTCGAGATCCTCTAATAAAGGGAGATACATTATTCGGACTTTATTTTGATTGACGTCCGACAATAGTATCCCACCTATAAATTGCAGAATGAACGCTCTTGTAGCGTGGATAATGTCCATCTACGTTGGCCTGCTCGGAAGATGCTGGAAGTTTTCTTTTAACCAAGTAAATTTAAAATAGGTTAATCGTCCTTCCTCGTCGTTGGGGGGCACTCTTCTAAGTAACCGCTTGCAAGTGCCCCACGGATCGGGAACTTTTCCAAGTCTGGTCACTGCTTCGCCGTTTATAGACAGCTCTAGTTGGACTGCTACATCTTGTAGTGTAATAGTTACCTCCCCACATGGGAGGTAGAACGTATGTGTCTCCGGGCGCCATCTTTCAACTAAGCCCGATATTAAATCGGCCCGTAGCTCAGATATCTGAATGAACGTGGTTACCCCAAAACCCGCGACATTTAAATACGGTAAAACTCTTCAATCGGGAAAATAACCGGGATCATGCAACCGAGGTCTCAAAATTCGGTACAGATCCTGCGTTTATAGTAAATATAGAATGTTATATTTCTAGTTTAAAAAAGAATTTAAATGAATATTTAAAATTAAATGAGACATTTTTCTTCTCGTTTACCTTATGCACATAGGCTGCAATGTGGTTGTTGCCATTTAAAATAATATTAGGATTAGGATCCTTGGATCAACGATAGTCGGCGGTGGTTGACGGTGAACGACAGTTGTCGGAGGTGTTTGGAGGTGATCGGTGGTCGTCAATCAACGGAGGATACTAACAGTCAACGGTGAACGACAGTTATCAGCGGTGGTCGGGGATTTTGGGTTGAAGTAGCCCATTTATAGTGGGGGATCATAGTGGGGCAAAATTGGAAAAAAGAAAAAAAATTGTGTTAAATTGGCCATCCTATTGCCGACCATTGGAAAGCCAAATTGGCCTTAGTCAATGACGTAGGCTTGACACAGGCACAGGCTCTATCATTTCAACTCGTTTTTTTCATTTCCATTTTAAATTCCGTTTCATTTCATTTACATTTAATATCATTTAAATTTAGATCTTCCATTTAAATTTATTTATTTATCATTTCAATTTTTTTTCATTTCAGTTCTTATTTTCATTTAAATTTATAATTTATTTTCATTTAAACTTTTATTTCATTTCATAATCATCATTTCATTTCATTTCATATTCATTACAAATTACATTTCATTTCTTATTCATATTTCATTTAACATTTGATTTCATTAATTTTTTTCATTTAAATTTATTACTTTTTTCCTAATATATATATTTTTTTTCATATTAATCACAACTAGCCTCATCTCAAGTTATCTTTTTTCAATTCAAATTTTTTTTCAATTCATTTCATATTTTTTCATATTAATTAGAAGTAGTCTCAATATCAGGGTCATTTAAAATTTATCATATTTTATTTAAATTTTTTTCAAATTAAATATAATTCCATTACAAAAATTTAAATTTCACTTAAATTAAAAAATTTCTCATTTCAATTTTTTTGGGTTTTTTTTTTTGGTTTTTTAGGCCTGATATATTAGGTCAAATACTAAGGAGTAGGCCTGTTGGTGCCGACCAATGACACCCCATTTTCCAGGCCTGGCGCAGGCCTGCCTAACATGTCATTTCACCTTTTTTTTTTTCATTTCATTTATATTTCCTTTGCATTTCATTTCTTCCTTTTCATTTCATTTATATTTTCATTTCATTTCATTTCATTTCATTTACATCTACATTTAAATGAATTTTTTTCCATTTAAATTAATTTTTCATTTATATTTTCATTTAAATTAATTATTTTCCATTTAAATTTAATTAATTCTCATTTCAAAATTTTTATTTTCATTTCAGTTTTTGTTTTCATTTAAATTGATAATTTATTTTCATTTAAACATTATTCCATTTTATAATCATCATTTCATTTTATATTCATTTAACACCTCATTTCATTTCATATTCATTACAAATTACAATTCATTTCATATTCATATTTCATTTAACATTTCATTTCATTAATTTTTTTTCATTTAAATTTATTTTTTCCTAATATACAATTTTTTTTCATATTAATCACAAGTAGTCTCATTTCAATTTATCTTTTCTCAATTCAATTTTTTTTTCAATTCATTTCATATTTTTTCATATTAATTAGAAGCATTCTCAATATCAAGGTCATTTAAATTTTTTTATTTTTAATTTAAGTTTTTTTCAATTTAAATATTATTCCATTACAAAATTTTAAATTCCATTTAAAATAAAAAATATTTCTCATTTCATTTTTTTTGAGGATTTTTTTACACTTGAAATGTTGGGTCAAATCCTAAAAGTAGGCCTGCTAGTACCAGCCAATGACACCCCATTTCCCAGGCCTGCCTAACATGTCATTTCACCTTTTTTTTTCATTTCATTTCTATTTCAATTCCATTTAATTTGAATTTCCATTTCATTTCCATTTTCATTTCATTTAAATTATATTTTTTCTATTTAAATTTAATTTTTTTCTCATTTCATTTAAATTATTTTTTTCATGTAAATTTAATTTTTTTCTTATTTCAATTAAATTATTTTTTCATTTAAATTTAAATTTAATTTCTTCCTCATTTCATTTAAATTATATTTCTTTCCATTTTAATTTTTTTTCTCATTTCATTTAAATTTAATGTTTTTCTCTTGTCATTTAAATTATCTTTTTTTTTCTATTTTAATTTACATTTTTTTCATATTAAAATTTCTCTCATTGTTATTTATTTCATTTTAATGTGTTTTAAATTAAATATGTATCTATATTGTATTATATTTAATAAAGTGTATAATTTGAATAAAGTATATCATTTATCTAATTTTTCATATTTTTACAATGTTTTTACAAGAACATGCGCCCAATAATATATCATTTGTCATCTTCGAGTCTGGCATTACGAGACGATTGATCGAAAACATAAACACGATGTGGGCAAGTTGATCGGTTGTGTCCGGATGTTTGACACACAGTGCACAGTTTGGGTTCGCCCGTCTCTCTGACATCCATGTCATTTCGAATTCTCGTCGATTGTGGTCGGCCTTTGGGATGTCTACGGAGACTACGGTCAGGCACCATCTTGAAAGCAGGGGGTGGAACTTTCCAGTTTGAGACATCGGGCATTACAAGAAATTCGTTCCCCCATATACACAATGTGCGTTGCAACGTGTAGATCTCGTCTATGAATTGTTCAACATTTAAGTTTGCTCTCACACACGCTGCATGAACATGCGAACACTGACATTAAAGAGTCTAAAATATCCCACACTCGTATCGCTTGTTTCACAGATCAACTGCGTACGACCCAGGTGGAAGACCCGAACAATGGCCGATGTACTCTTGAACTCGAAAAGTCTCCAAGTCGCGTGAATATAATTCTACATTCATTGTTTGTGCCCTTCAACTATTTATCACCATGGCTTTTTAGACGGCTTCAACGTACACATGCCCGGCCTCGATCTGCTTAGCTTGTCTCAACCCCATCCTAGGCATCAATGTGGCCAACCTATAGAATGTTGCCGAGAAAACAACAGAAATCGACAGATGATGTGTACGCCTCAATGCAGAGTTGACCGCCTCTACCAAATTGGTCGTCATCTACCCATACCGAAACCCCTCATCGTAACTTTAAGTTCGTTGCCAGTTCCCCATGCTATCCAACCATGTCCAGAGATCTGTTAGTAAAGATGACATCTGAGATTCAAGCCTCGCGAACCTCTGCCCAAATCTTCACGGTTCTAACTCATGAGCTGCATATTTAATTTGAAACCAGTATTTTAAAAACAACCAACAATTTGAAAAGTAATTTTTGAAATAAATACAAACAAAAAATTTTCACCCATGTTCACGAGTTCTTTTTTTCCAATCTTTATTTTTATAATCTCTGTAGAAGTTTGTCGCGATGTGCCGGATGCAATAAACATACCTCTATGGAACCCCCGATCGCCTTATCGTAGCAAGTTATCCTTTCGATCTATCTGATATAAGGCAAATGTTGTCTTCTCTGACGACGTGCCTCTGTAGATTTCTGAAAAAAAATTCCTAAGACTTCAAGCACTCACGCTCCACGATGGTGAAAGCGATCAGAAGTACATTTCGGTTTCCATCTTGTGCAACAACAATCAAGAGTATTTGTGTGTATTTTTCGTTCAACCATATCCCGTCCACCTGCACCATCGGCTTACAGTGAGGGAAGGCCTTAACACATGGCTCGAACGTCTAAAAAATTGGTGAAAAACTCGTTTCCCCGATTGTATCTCCTCATCCAAGACTTTATACGGTAGTGTTTGCAAATTAGTCACTGTCCCGAGCACATACTCTCGTATCCTGGCTATCCACCCTTGAAGCTCATTGTATGATCCCAGTCACCATACAACTCTCGCATCACCATTTGCTTTCCCCACCATGCCTTTCGGTACGACACTTTATACTTGAATTGAGCTTGCGTATCCGTAATAAGGACTGACACCTGAATGGTGGGCGACTCTTTCACCAAAGGGATGATGTAGTTGCATATAGTTTTTACATCTAACTTTCTATGGTCTTGCGACATATGAGCAGATGTTCATGTGTGTGGACCTTTTAGTTTCCTTATCATCCACATCTGTGTCCATTGCATTAACACGGCTCGAACACGCCATTTACAACCACTTGAGGCTTTCCAACATTCTCCTACGTACAAAGACTGCGTCGACTTCGTTACTTTATAATCCACACATAACTTCAAGCTAAGTTGTTTTATAACATGTACACAGTCTTTTTTGTTATCGAATTGTTGTCCCACGAACAACTCTTCATCATTGAATTCATCATCAAGTAGGTGAGCCGACACAATGTTTGTATATTCTGGGAACTCATGTGCAAGAGCCGCATCAATATCCACGTCGGTCATAAAGGACTCTGAATTATTTCTTATAACTATACCAGCGCTCGTGTTCCAGGTCGAATGGGGATTTGCATTTTCACACTCCACTGACCCTTCCTCGTCTATGTCTTCAGGGATGTCATCCAAATCGGGGTCACTAAAATCATCGTTGGGATCACAGTCGGAACCTTCATCACCATTTTTTATGGTGGCCAACACCTCTGGATGGATCTCTAGACGAGTACACGAGTTTTGGATGTTATACGAACATCCACCGGTGTTTGGATTCTCGGGAGTTGGCATTGACTATCCATAACTCGACTGATCTTCCTAGGAGATGTTAAGATCAAAATCAATTCCAGAGCGCTGGCTTGCTGGAATTACAACTTGAATGGGATCCGATTCATCTATGTAACAGCCCGATTCTGGGCTTAGTCGGAATAGTGGTTTCGAGACCACAAATTCGACGAGGGAAAATATGGTTATTATTATATTTTTATGGTCTACAATTTCACGGAAATTTTCGTAAAAATTTCGTTCAAAAATTTCGACGTTTGGGCACTCAATTGAGTCAAAAGGACTAAATTGTAAAAAGTGCAAAAGTTGAGTTCTACATCTTAGAGGTGTCTAATTGTTATGAAATTTTAAATTGGAGGTCTTTATGTGGTAATTAGACCATTAGTTAGTTGATGGACAGAAATGGGCATAGAATTAGTGAAATAGATTTTTTTTAAGGGCATTTTAGTCATTTGGTAATTAAATAGAATTAAATGGGAAAAAGATGGCAAAATATGCTCATCTTCTTCATGGTGAACGAAATCAGCAAGGGAGAAGCCAGATTTAGGGTTTTAAAGCTTCCAAGCTCCATAGTAAGTGATTTCAAGTCCCGTTTTTAATGTTCTTTACGTTTCTGAAGTCCCGGTAGCTTAATTTAGCTTATTCTAGCAATAATTTAACCTAGGGTTTATATTTGGAAAAATACCCATAGGTGAAAAGTGTTTATTTTGCTGTTTTATGGTGGAATATGAAGCTAGAAAATATGTTAAACAACTTTTGCTAAGCGATTTTAAACGAAAACGGGTAAATTGACATAATCGGTAAAAATACCTAATGTTCAAAAGTGTGTGTTAGAGTGAGAATTTGATGTTGTCATAGAAGGGAAAAATGTTCAGCATGTCATAAAACATAAGAATAAGTGATGAAGTTTAATTTCCGAGCTTAGGGACAAAAGTGTAATTATGCAAAAGTTTGGGGGCAAAATTGTAATTTTTCAAAAAGTTGGGTGGTGGATTATTTTAATAAATGTTAACATTAAATGAGTTAAATTTGCTATTATAGATCAAGAGAGACGTGAAGATTATCTCAAACGAGGAAAAGAAAAGATAGTGGAGTGAATTGTAAAATTTCGATATTTTGCACCAAGGTAAGTAAACACGTGACTTAATGTATTATTTTGATATTATTTGATATGTGTTGAGATTTATTTGAATATAAAATAAGTGTTTGGCAAATTTCCAAAAATGTTGTTAAATGGAAAAAGGTAGTAAGGGGTTGCAAAACACTGTTTTGGTTGAACACTCGGAATAGGCCGGAGCATATTGCATATAAAAAGGTTGCTAAGTGCTGATTCCCCTACTTATTGGTGGTTGCTAAGTGCTGAATCCACCGTATTTTTAAATGTGAAAGGGGGTTGCTAAGTGCTGATTCCCCCAAGGGGTTGCTGTGTGCTGATTCCCCGATTCATTGGTGGTTGCTAAGTGCTGATTCCACCGTATTTTTAAATGTGAAAGGGGGTTGCTAAGTGCTGATTCCCCCGAGGGGTTGCTAAGTGCTGATTCCCCTACTTATTAGTGGTTGCTAAGTGCTGATTCCACCGTATTTCTAAATGTGAAAGGGGGTTGCTAAGTGCTGATTCCCCCAAGGGGTTGCTGTGTGCTGATTCCCCGATTCATTGGTGGTTGCTAAGTGCGGAATCCACCGATAACGGTTAACATTCCGAGTGTTCAACGAGAAAATTGGAAAGGTCAATATTTCTATGTGGTGGAAAAGTTTATGGGAGGAATATTGGGTTTGATACTAAATCAACCCATGTATAAGATGGGAGGAAATATCAAAAATGCAAAAGAAACAATTTAAATACAAAACTGTGTTGAACAACAGCAGTTGGGCAACTTTGAAAAATCACCATAAATGATGGAAAATGAATGGGAGGTTGAATAATATATGAAATTGAATCTGGATGAGTCTATTTTCATATGAAAGAAATAGAGTAAGCAAAATAGTTGTATTTTTGGAGATATTTGAATTTTATTGAGACAGGGCTGGATTGATTTCAAAATCCCCTGTTCCAACTTTGGAAAATCACAAAAAATTCTAAAAAAATAATTATGGCTTGAAATCTATATGCCTGGATTCATTTTTGAATCTATTTTCAATAGAAAGAAATGAGAACATTTTTTGAAACTTGTACAGAGAGTTATGTGAATTTTTGTAAGGGAAGGTCAGGACTGTCGGGCAGGGAAATAGGGGAAGATTTAAAGAATAAACTGTTCTAATTGGCTCGACCAAAAATTCTTAAAATTTTATATCATAAAGATGTATGGGTCTAGTTTCAGGTAAAATTTACGGAATTCAATTTGGAGCCCTGTAGCTCTGGATAAAAATAAATTAGTGACTATGACGCAGAAAAACAGCTTGCTGGAAATTACACAAGCAATGAAATTTATTTGTGAATAAATTTATACTATGGTGTAGTCATGTGAGAAATTACTTATTTATCACATGTTTACTTACTAAGCTATATGCTTACTCATTTTTATTTTTCCCTTGATTATAGTGATTTCCATCAACTCGGAATTGGAACGGAGTCAGACAGTCATCTACACTATCATCCACGTTTGGGTATTTTGCAACTAATATTCCGAAAATTATGGCATGTATAGACGACTTATGTAATGTGGAATCACCATGTAAATATATGTTAAGGTTCGATTTAAAATATGGTGTTTACTAATGGTTAAATTGTGTATGTTTATACAACTGAACTTGGTTGGAATATTGAATTGTGTTTGAAAACTTGCAGGAGGTTTAAGCAAAAATAAGCAGAAATGCTGTCAAAATTTTTTTTTAAAAAAATAATAAAAATTTAGTAATACCTCATACTCAGTTCCGTTAAGGAATACGGGTAAGGGGTGTTACAATCTATCTCCGCGAACAACTCAACCGGGCTAGGATTTTTTATTTTAGGGGGGCAATAAATTGCTATCATTGTCACTAGATCATCATCATCTTCAACCTCAATTTTTGAGAACTTGACCGTATCAGTTGAAACCAAAAATTTGTAAAATAGTCTAAACATTTGCTTTCTGCAACGGGTTGCTATCTTTGTACTGATTTTTCATTTTAAATCCGCCAGCAAAACACGCTTGTTTAATCTCATTCCTATTTTTTTTCAACTTTGAAATACACAGCCTTCTTCAGTTATATTTATTATTTCTCCATCGAAATGAACATAAACAAACAAAATTGGGAACTCATCTTTAAAAATTTTTGCTTCCTTCTCAACAAAGAAAAAACTAATATTTTTAATCTCGATTTTCAACTAATAAAGCAAAGAAAAAGCAAACAAAAACTCAAATGGAAGATAAAACACCTATATATATCTGATAAATTTGGTGTCGGCCATCTACTGGTCAACACCAATTTTTTTTTAAAATATACACTGGTGTCGGCCAACAGTGTCCCAAAGTAAAAAACAATTGCGTTGGGGACCGAAAATTGTACCTGGTGCCGGCCATCTACTGCCCAGCACTAAAATAAAATATTTTTTAAAAAAATTCACTGGTGCCGGCCATCAATGTCCCAAAGTAAAAAAAATTGCCTTGGGACACGAAAAAAGTACCTGATGCCGGCCATCTACTGGCCAGCACCAAAATTTTTTTTTTTTTACATCTTTGGTGCTGGCCATTACATGGCTAGCACCCAAAAAAGTTTTTTTTTTTAAATTTATCTAGTGCTGCCATCAGTGTACCAAAGTAAAAAAATTTGCATTGGGCACGAAGAAAGTACCTGGTGCCGGCTATCTACTGGCCAACACCAAATTTTTTTTTAAATACTGGTCTTTTGTATACCAGTATGATACGATTTATAAAAAATACCCTGAAGCCGACCATTGGGTTCCCAAAGTCAAAATAATCAACATTTTAAAGCCTAACAAAATCATCAGGCAATCATGGGGCCAAAACACTATGTAGTGCCGACCATTGGGTTCCCAAAACCCAAATCTACTGTCATTTTAGGTCATTTTGGTGATTGTTTTTGAACTTGGGTCATTTTTATAAATATAAAAAATTTTTAGGTTAGATTAGTAAAATAGCCGTAATATTATAAAATTATTACAAACCACCATTTTAATATTTTGAGCTTCATTTATTATAATATTAATATAATTGTTGGGTTTCACGTTTTAATCCGTATATAATATTTCATTTAATTTAGGAATAAATATAAATATTTATTTTATATTTAAAATCATTTCTCTTAAATTGGAAACTGATTTTTAAAAAATTGGCTTTTTTAGAAAATAAAATTCGTTTATAAATGAAATTTTCTTTAAATATTTTAATTAAAATAAAAAATTATTTCTTATAATAATTTAATTTGACATATTATTTTCTTTAATTACTTTAATTTCTATTTTTTTAACTATATCATTTTTATTTTTAATATATTATTCTCAATTATTATTTCTAATTTTATGTTATATTATTTTTAAAATTCTTTTAGTTTTTAGAAGAAATTAATAGGGAGTAATTTAATATAATAATTTAAAAGGTCTAGCAACCACTTTTAAATTTCTCTAAAAAGTTGAAGAGAAAGTGGTTGTTCGTTTTTGGCGGGGTGGACTACGTAGAGGTGGGACGTTTTCGATGTGGCTTGGAATCGACATTGAATGAGAAACATCCTTTCAACGTTTTTAGTAAAGAATGTATATTTTCAACCCTATTTCGACCCGATTCATTCCTTATACATGGATCCTTGGATGTGGATCACTGGAATAATTTTTTCACCACGCCATGGGGCATACCGACGGTCTCAAGTGGTATCAGAGCCACTTGTACGATATGGATTCAGGATTAAATTTATTAGTTGATGCGATTGTATGAGATATATGTTGTATACCATGTTTGATATGCATGGTGTTTGGAAATGCATGGTTATAGCCCGATAACCCATTTAATTTATTATTTGCAAAGGTTGTAATTTATAAACATGGCCTGCGTGTCATGCCTTTCTATATTTCTTTTGTACTTCTCTTCTCATCTTACTCCCTTATATGTAAAATGAGTTTCTATAATTGCAAATTGTATGAGTTGATACGAACTAGAGGAAAACAATGTTGGGCTACCTAAAGTAGAAAAGAAGCTTGAGAAGCGGCATAAACCTTTAGGATTCCCTATGGTTTTCCCATTGGCTTGGAAGGAACCACCTTAGTTTTATGGACTATAACCATTGTGTTTATTTATTATTTTACATTTTTCTTATATATGATACAATTGATTATATGTTAGCATGCATGTTATAGGATATTGATAAGATCAATTAAAGGATTAAATGGACAATTGTTTACCATTAATGGTGAGATTAATTTAATTTAAAACCCCCTCACTAATATGTTAAGTTAAGATTGCCTTCCAATATTTACCCTCGTTAAAGCCTCGATCGATATAATGTGGGTTATGTTAAAGCAAAGTACATGTATTTATCTTGGTCTAATGTGAAGAATAAGAAAGTGATATTCACCGGTTATGATATTAGTTAATAGCTTAACTAGGTTACTCTAATAGGATTAGATACCTAGAGGCAAGAGATTTGGATAAATAATGAGATGATTGGAACAAAATAGAAGAGTTACATGTGATGTAATTAGCAAGTGTTGCTTACCTAAATAACCATAATCTTGAGAGTAAAGCCAAAGGTGACTTAAGAAGAGGTGAAATATGAATCCTTACCCACTAGAAAACTTTAGAGAAAGTCTTTTTGAAATTAAAATATAGGGCTATTAATTTTGAATAGAATAGTGGGAGCATCATTTAATGAATTCCTTTTAATAATTATAATAAACTTGGTAAATGTACTCATGAGCATATTTTATTATTATAGATTAATTATGGCAAACAACACAAGTTCTTTATCATTGCGATCGGTCCTTGAGAATGATAAGTTGAATGGCTTGAACTTCCTTGACTAGTTCCGTAACTTGAGGATTGTCCTCAAACAAGAACATAAATTAAATGTTATTGAAGAACTCGTTCCTTTTGAACCAACAACTAATGCCTTTATAGTTGACAAGGATGCTTATAAGATGACATGTTAGACATAAGATGTCAAATGCTTGCCACCATGACTCCTGAGTTTCAAAAGAATCATGAGGATATGGTTGCCTATGATATGATCCAACACCTCAAGGAATTATATGAGGGGCAAGCACATTAAGAGAGGTACGAGACCTTTAAATCTATATTTCAATGCAAAATGGTGGAAGGAACTCCTGTGGGAACTCACATTCTCAAGATGATAGGCTATATTGAAAACCTTGAAAAACTAGGATTCCCTCTAGGTGTGGAGTTGGCCATCGATGGCATCTTGCAATTGTTTTTGGATAGTTTTAGCCAAATTATCCTTAATTTCAACATGAATGAGATTAATAAGACTTTGCCATAGTTGTTCAACATGTTATGAATTGTTAAGTCTAAGGCAAAGCCTAAGGAAATGATAAGTCTAAGGCAAAGCCTAAGGAAAATGTCAAGGACAAGCCCAACAAAGGAAAAGCTACATTGAAACCTAAAAGAGGAATTGATAAGGAAGGAAAATGTTTCTATTGTGTTAAGATCGAACACTAGAAGGGGAACTGCCCTGCCTATCTTGAAGAGGTCAAGAAGGCAAAGGAAGACTGAGCGTTCACTTCAGGTATTTATGTTATTGATATTAATTTATCAACATATACTTCTTGGGTATTAGATATTAGATGTGGTTCTCATATATGTACCTCTGTACAGGGACTGTAAAGGAGTAGGAATCTGGCTAAAGGAGATGTGGACCTACGAGTTGGGATTAGAGCAAGAGTTGTTGCATTAGCTATAGGAACACATATATTATCATTGCCTAGTGGACTTGATTTAATTTTGGAGGATTGTTATTTTCTGCCCAGTTTGACTAGAAATATTATTTCAATTTCTTATTTAGACAAAATTGGTTTTGAGATAATTATTAACAATAATTATTGTCCATTTTATCTCAATAATGTTTTCTATGGTTCGACACAATTAGTAAATGACCTCTATATTTTAGATCAAGATAGACCAATTTATAACATAAATACTAAAAGATCAAAAATAAATTACTCTAATCAAACTTATCTTTGGCATTATCATTCGGGACATATAAGTGGGAAGCGCATATCAAAGGTCCACAAATATGGGATTTCAGATTCTTTTATTTTCGAACAATTGGATATATGTGAGTCTTGCTTGTTAGGTAAAATGATTAAAACTCATTTTAATAGTAAAAGTGAGCGAGATAGTGATTTATTGGGCTTAATACATAATAATGTATGTGGACCAATAAACGTATAAGCCAGAGGAGGTTTTCAATACTTCATTACTTTCACTGATGACTTCGATATGGGTATATTTATCTTATGCGTCATAAATCTGAAGCCCTTGAAAGTTTCATGGAATTTAAAAATGAAATACAAAACCAACTAGGTATAAGTATTAATGCACTTAGATCATATCAATGAGGAGAATACTTAAGCTTAGAGTTTGATGAGTTTTTGAATGAATGTGGGATTATCTCACAACTTACACCTCCTAGTACTCCACCAATGGAATGGAGTTTTTGAAAGGAGAAATCGAACACTGTTAGACATGGTTCGATTAATGATGAGTCATATTGATCTTCCTATTTCCTTTTGGGGAGATGCACTTGAAATAGCTACTTTCACACTAAATTGTATTCCTTCTAAACCGGTTCAAAAGACACCATATGAGATGTGGACTGGGAAGTGTCCTAGTATGTCTTTCATGAAGACTTAAGGTTGTGAAGCTTATGTTAAATGCCAGACGTTTACTAAGATCGAACCCAAATCTCAAAAGTGCATCTTTGTGGATATCCTAAGGAAACTAAAGGATATTATATCTTTAATCCTACCGAGAATAAAGTGTTTGTTGCTCAGATAAGAGTTTTCCTTTAAAGAGAGTTTCTCTCTAGAAAAAGAAGTGGTAAAAGAATAATAATCGAATAAATTCGAAAACAACAACAAATCACTGAACAATAAATTGAGCAACAACAGGTTCCACAAGTTGTTGCAAAATAATCAACTGTTTTGGAAACACAACTACTGCGAAGATAAAAGAATGCCATGTACCTAAGATATATGAATTTCTTATTACAACACATGGTGATATTTTACTTATGGATCAAGATGAGCCTAAGACTTATAAAGGCGAGCCCAGATTCTGAGAAATAGCTTGATGCCATCAGTTCTGAGATGGATTCTATGTTAGAAAACCAAGTATGGATCTTGGTTGACCCACCTGAAGGGGTTAAACTCATAGGGTGCAAGTGGGTTTTCAAAAGAAAACTGACATGGATGATAATGTACAAACATACAAAGGGCAGTTAGTCGCGAAAGGTTTTCGCTAAGTTCATGGTATTAACTATGATGAAACATTTTCTCCTGTTGCTATGTTTAAATCCTTCCGGATCTTACTTGCAATAGCTGCATTTCATGATTATAAAATCTAGAAGATGGGCGTTAAAACAAATTTCCTTAATGGAAAACTAGAAGAGCATGTGTACGTGACACAACCTGAAGGTTTTGTCGATCCAATCATAGCTATTACATAAGCAAAGGAACCCAGATCTCACCAGCGATCCAAACATATACTTAGGCGCTTTCATTTTATTTAAGAAATCATTGATCGAGGAGATGTGAAGATATATAGAGTACCAACAGATGACAACATCGTTAATCCACTGACAAAGCCTCTGACATAGTAGAAGTATGATCGTCACACTAAGTCACTCGGTATTAGATATATGGCTGATTGGTCTTAGTGCTATTGGGAGATTGTTAAAGTATGCCCAAAGGCCGGTCATGAGATTATTGTAATCACATACTTGTTTTACCTTGTTTATTAATATAAGGCATTGTCATTATTATTTCAGTTTCCTTTTCTGCGTATATAAATAAACTGAATTGTAATAAAGTCCTAAGAAAATATGATTAGTCTTAAAAAGGTCCTTAGTCAAGTATTATCGTGGGATTGGACAACAATAATGCATTGAGACTAATGTATAATTGATTGATGACAAAGAATTGTCATTGACATAGGAATGTCAAAATCAATACATGAGTATGTGTTAAAGGACAACATATTGGGCTAACCCGCTATGAGTATGTTTCTTGGATTATTATGTAATAGTCACAATATTACTCACAGTAATAACTATGTATATGATCCTCTAAATTGAGATCATCATTGTCCTAACATCGTGAGTTGTATATTTTGATACAATCAAAACATCCACCCTAATAGGTTGTACTATAAATGTAGTTCCCTAAATAATTTATTTCTGTTACTGTAAATCTTGACATAAATGAGTATCTACTTCTGTGGTTAAGTGTTCTGGGTGTGTGTTTGAGGCCTTGGGTTCAAGTCTCACTTTTGGTGAATTCTATTGTTTGTTATCTAAGCCTTATCCCTGTTGGGTGGGCTTATGTTGTATTGTTTGTAAACTCATATCAAAAAGAGCCTACTGGTTCGAGTGGTAAGGAGTTAGCTTGCTGGAGGTCTTGTGTTTGAATCCTCGGGTAAGCGTGGCTATTATTTTTGGCGTCAGTTGTTGATAGTAGTTCGGTGGTAGTGGAATTTTGAGTTGGTTAGGTTGTTAGTAGATGTAGTGGGATTTTGTTTAAATCCTATTTTAATTTATTTTATTTTTTCTCTTCCCAAAAGTTTGACGTTAGTTTTCTCTTTCCATATTCTTCTTCCTCTTCATTTTCCTACAATTCTATCTATAATCTACTGTCGTATTATTGTATTTCAAAATTTCAGTGTTCATCGTGTGATTCTAGTAAGTAAGGTTTCGTTTGACTGTAGGTTTTGGTTTCTATAAACTATTTGGGATTATTCTTTATGTTGGAATTTCAATAATGGGGTAAAGTAGGATGAAAGTAATTCTTTAAGAACATTTGGCGCAGGAATAGGCAGAGAACCTATGGTTAGCGCTCCAACAGCCTATATCATGAGAGTAATGGTTTTTATCGGCGGTAAGTTCATTTGTGTCATTTAAATTTTCGTTGTGGATTTTACAAATGTTCTGTTAATTAATCGTTGGAATGCTATTTTTTAGGTTCTGGTGGTTTCAAGAGTGGTTTCGCATCAAAATCGAACCAGGTGTGTACCTAAAATGTGAGAAAACGAGTTTTGGTGAAGCTAAAATTAGGATTGTCGACGTTGCACGGGTATGTGGCTGACTGTGTGACTATCGAGGGTGTAGTCGTGTGACTGTCGAGGGTGTGGCTGTGTGACTGTCAAAGGTATGGTCGTGTGCGAGACCCGATTTTTTACTGGTGAATGTGTGGCCATGTGAGCTGTATGGGTTAGGCTCGGTTAGGTGTGTAGGCTATACGGGCGTGCCTATGTGGGCAAAAAATTCTAAAATTTTTCCTAGGGTCGTACAGGTCATTCTGATTGACTGTGGGCCTATCGTAGGGTCGGTAAGGGCTAATCAAACCCTTTTTTCATGTGATCTGATATTCTAATAGTCTAATCTAAGTAGGAAACTGATATGTATGTCTAACTGTACTGTTTAAGTATGTATGCTATATATACACGAGCATGTTAAATATGTTATTTCTGTATCTATATTTTGTATCTGTGTTTGGAGTGGGATTTGTATATGCGGAGGAAGTGATCTGTACGGTGACCTTTTGCCTATATTCTAGCAGCTTGACTGCATATTATTTGTTATGTGTCGTTTCGACACTATATAGTGTGTAGGGATGGGTGGGTGTTTTTAACCCCACATGGTGTGATGGGATGAATGGAGATGGTGTGTAGAAGATAGGGGTAGGATTTTGTATATCTGTTTGGATTATTTGATTCTAAAATCTGTATCTACTAAGGACTTAAATCTGTATTTGTATCTGCTCTACATATAGGAATACTGTGTACATTTACATGTCGATCTCTATTGGGTTACACACTGAGTTTATGAAAACTCACATATGTTTGTCTGTTCTGTTCAGGTAACCCTCGGACATAGGCGGGTCGGTGCGACGGAGGCTTAATGGTGACCACTAGTTAAAACTGCCTTTGAGTTTTCAGTATTTTTAAGATTTTTGATTTATCTGAGAGTTTGTACTTTTTTAGACTCTTTGTACTGTATGGTTTTAATTGTTGGTTTTGGTTTTGATTGTTTTCTACCCTGCATTGTTTGTTGAAATGATTAACGAAAACGAAAGTTTTATGCAAACAAAGGTTTTTCTGGAAAGGCGAATTGGGTTTCTAAAATATAATGACTTTTATGATTTTCAATGCAAACTATGCTTTGGCGAATGAACAAACCCACAACGGTTTTGATAATAAACAAGTAAATGATTATGTTTTGTAAAATTAGGACACTTTATAACAAGTAACTTTTTAAGGTTTCTATCAGAATAAAAATAGTTTCAAAACCCTTATTCGTAACACTCCCAAATTTGGCTATAACGTCTAGGCCAAGTTTGGGGTATTACATTTAATGGTATCAGAGCCAGGTTGTAAAACTCAAGCTATGAATTTTGGGTTCCAAAATTAGGTTTGAAAAAGAATTGGTTTGTAAACAAAAAAAATATTTCTTTTTAAGTACGTATGTGGGACATCGAGTCTCTAGCATCGATCTTGTAAGTACTTCTGAACTTAAAAAATACTGTAGTTAGACTCTTTGAGAATGAGTCACTATGCTCGAGGTATGGTGGCATTTGAGTATGAGAACTGTGTCCGTTTTGAGGATGGTTTGAGGGACAGTCTCAGGGTATTAATAGCTCCGCAAAGGGAGCGAGAGTTTTTCATTTTGGTGGATAAGGTGAAGATCACCGAGGAGGTTAAGCGAGTGGAGTGCCAGAATAGAGATCGAGAGAGAGGAAAGAATAAGAGGGATTTGGAGTCTTTTAGTTCTGTTCAGAGGCCTAAGAAATGGGCCAGACCTGATGGACCTACTAGAGTGGGAGTCCCTGTTATTCCTGCTGGAGTTCAGCCTTGTAGTGATTGTGGTAGGCGCCATCCGGGTGAGTGTTGGAGGAGGTTAGGGGCTTGTCTGCGATGTGAGTCACTCGTGCATCGGATTAGAGATTGTCTATATCATGTTGATTAGATGCAAGCTACAGGACCGTGTTTGTTTAACCTCAGAGGGTAGTTCAGCAGCCACCTAGGGGTTGTGGTCTGGCTAGGGTTGGTAATGGTATGGGCTGAGGACAAAGAGAACTGGGCAGAGGTGCTAATCAGACTGAGGTGAGGTAGCCTACACTAGTTTATGCTACTCGACATCGAGAGGATAAAGACGCCCCTGATGTGATTAGGGATACGTTTTTTTTGATGCTCCATATACTTCTTTGATAGACATAGGTTCTACACACTCCTATGTAGCTAGTTCGGTTTCTGAAAACTTGGGGATATTTGTTGAGTGTACTTCTGGTGAGATCTTTATGCTGAGTTCATTGGGATAATCTGTTCGGGTAAATAGACTATATAGGAATGTACTGCTGGAAGTACAAGGGGTTGTGTTTCTGGCAAATTTGATGGAGCTACCGTTTGAGGAGTTTGACTTGATTCTGGGTATGGATTGGTTAGTAGAGCACCGAGTTAGTTTGGACTACATGACTAATAGGGTCATTCTGAAGACCGAGAATGATAAGGAAGTGACTATGATCAGTGAGTGTCAAGATTACTTATCTAATGTGATCTTTGCTCTAGTGGCCGAAAAACTAATTTGAAAAGGTATGAGGTATATTTGGCCTATGTTAGTGTTTCAATTTCTAGGGACTCTTCTAACGGGGATATCAGAATAGTGAGAGAATTTTCAGATGTATTTCCTGATGAGCTCTCAGGTTTACCTCCAAATTGGAAAGTTGAGTTTGACATTGAGCTTCTACTGGGTTCAGCTCCTATGTCTATCGCTCCTTATAGTATGGCACCGAAGGAGCTTACAGAGCTTAAGGCTCAACTTCAAGAGATTTTGGATCGTGGTTTCATCCATCCTAGTGTCTCTCCGTGGAGGGCACCGATTTTGTTTGTGAAGAAAAAAGAATGGTACCATGAGTATGTGCATCGATTACCGACAGTTGAATAAGTTGACTGTAAAGAATAAGTACCCATTTCTGAGGATCGATGATCTATTTGATCAGTTTCATGGGGCTTCAGTATTCTCGAAGATAGATCTTCGTTCTGGGAATCATCAGCTAAGAGTTACGGAAGCTGATGTTCATAAGACGACTTTTAGGACTCGTTATGGGCACTACAAGTTCTTAGTTATTCCTTTTTGTTTGATGAATGCTCCAGCTGCATTCATGGATCTGATAAACCTAGTTTTTCAGCCGTATTTGGATCAGTTTGTCATGGTCTTCATCGACGATATTCTAGTGTACTCTAAGATTGAGGATGAGTATGATGAGCATCTTAGAGTAGTGCTTTAGATACTTCGAGAGAAACAACTCTACGCTAAGTTGAGTAAGTGTGAATTCTAGTTACGAGAGGTAATATTTCTAGGGCACGTGGTTTCTGCTGAGGGGATCTGAGTTTACCCTAGAAAGATTGAGCTATGCTTGATTGGAAATAGCATAAGAACGTTTTTGAGATTCGTAATTTTCTGGGCCTTGCGGGTTATTATCAAAGGTTTGTTGAGGGGTTCTCACTGGTTGTAGCTCCCCTGACTAAGCTTTTACGCAAGAATGTTCCTTTTGTCTAGACCGATATGCACAATTGAGCTTCAAGAAGCTCAAGTCTGTTCTGACTCAGGCTCTAGTTCTAATACAGCCTAAATCTGGTAAAGAGTTTATGGTTTACAGTGATGCATCGCACGTCAGTTTGGGATGTATACTGATGCAAGATGGTAAGGTTATGGCTTATTGTTCCATCAGCTTAAGTCACACAAGGGGAATTATCAGACGCACGATCTCGAGTTAGCTGTCATGGTGTTTGATTTAAATATCTGGAGGCACTATCTGTATGGTGAGAGGTGTATCATCTACACCGATCACAAGAGCCTCAAGTACCTCCTTACTTAGAAGGAGTTGAGTCTTAGGCAACATAGATTGAGTGAGCTGCTTAAAGATTATGATTGTACAATAGAGTATCATCCTGGTAAGGCAAATGTGGTGGTCGATGCTCTCAGTCGTAGAGCGATGTCTGATTTGAGGGCGATGTTTGCTCGTCTCAGTTTGTTTGATCATGGAGATCTATTAGCTGAGTTGTAAGTTAAGCTGACTTGGATTAAATAGATTCGAGGAAAGCAGTTAGGGGATAAGTCTTTGTTTCTACAATTTTCGTCAGGTTGAGAGTGACAATACTTCTGATTTAGGACTGAATAAGGGTAGAGTTCTGTGCTTTCGAGGACGGGTTTGTGTACTGAAAAATTCTAATCTGAGATAGTCGATTATGAGGGAAACTCATAGTAGCCCTTGTGCTATGCATCCCAGTGGTAATAAGATGTATTAGGATCTTCGTAAACTGTACTGGTGGCCAGGTTTGAAACATGAGGTAACTAATTTCGTTTCTTGTTGTTTGACGAGCCAGGAAGTTAAGGTTGAGCATCAGTTGTCATTGGGTTTGCTCCAACCCTTTAAAATTCCCTTATGGAAATGAGAGCGTGTAGTGATGGACTTCGTTAGTGGGTTGCCGTTAACACCCACTAAGAAGGATTCTGTATGGGTCATAGTGGATCGATTGACCAAGTCCGTCCATTTTATTTCGGTTTAGACGGACTACTCACTGCAAAAGTTAGCGAAGCTCTACATTTCTGATAAAGTCAGATTGGTTTGAGATCGTCTGAAGGTAGCTGCTGATAGACAGAAGTCTTATGCAGATCTTAAAAGGAGGGATATCGAGTACTCTGTGGGCAATTTTGTATTCCTTAAGGTATCTCCGTAGAAGAAATTTTTACTGTTCGGTTATAAGGTCAAGTTAAGCCCTAGGTTTATTGGGCCGTATCGAATTCCAAAACGTTTGAGACTAGTTGCTTATCGGTTAGAGCTACCTCTAGAGTTAAACCGTATCCATGATGTGTTTCACGTCTCGATTTTGAGGCGGTATTGGTCTGATCTTTCTCACATTGTCTCTGTTAAAGAGATCGAGGTTAAATCAGACTTGACATTTGAGGCGGAACCAGTTCAGATTTTGGATCGAGATTTTAAAGTTCTGAGGAGAAAATTCATACCATTGGTAAAGGTTCTATGGCGGAATTATGGCACTGAGGAAGCCACGTGAGAATCTGAGAACATAATGAGTCAACTGTATCCTCATCTGTTCAGATTAGGTAAATTTCGAGGCTGAAATTTCTTTTAGGGGGTAGAGTTGTAGCGCCCTGAATAATTTATTTCTATTACTGTAAATCCTAACATAAATGAGTATCTGCTTCTGTGGTTAAGGGCTCTGGGTGAGTGTTTGAGGTCTTAGGTTCAAGTCCCGCTTTTGGTGAATTCTGTTATTTTTTATCTAAGCTTTATCCCTGTTGGGTGGGCTGATGTTGTATTGTTTGTAAACTCATATTAGAATGAGCCTGCTAGTTTGAGTGGTAAGGAGTTAGCTAGTTGGAGGCCTTGTGTTCGAATCCTCGTGTGAGCATGGGTGTTATTTTTGGCGTCGGCTGTTGATAGTAGTTCGGTGGTAGTGGGATTTTGAGTTGGTTGGGTTGTTAGTAGATGTAGTGGGATTTTGTTTAAGTCCTATTTTATTTTATTTTATTTTTTTCCCTCTTTTCCAAAAAGTCTGACGTTAGTTTTCTCTTTTTTCTATCACATTCTTCTTCCTCTTTGTTTTCCTACAATTCTGTCTATAATTTGATGTCATATCATTGTATTTCAAAATTTCAGTGTTCATCATTTGATTCTGGTAAGTGGGGTTTCGTTTGACTGTAGGTTTCTCTGTAATTAGTTTTTATATTTTCCTTTCTTTTAGGATTTAGATTTCTTTTCAGTTGTTTTTGTTGGTGTTCTTCATTGAACTTCATTTGCAGACGCAATCAAAACTATTGTGGATTTCTGTACATTCATCAATCAAATACAATCAAGATTCTCTTAAACCTTATTCTTGATTTATTTTTTATGCATATCTTATTTATCAAGTTTATTATGTTTATTGATTCCATAAGAAACTAATCCTTTTATAGCCGGGTTAGTGTAGCACCCTATATCTGGTCTAGTCACCGTCCTGAGCTATACGGTATTAGAGCAATAAAATTGTAACATTATTCATAATTTAATCAAACATAATCAAAATAACTCATATTCAATCATTTCCATGCAAGTTAATCAAATTGGGACCTAAATTGAGCTTACGAAATATTTTAAACAAACTGGGATCAATTTTGGGTTAAAATAAAACTTTTACAAAATATCAAGAACAAAGTGTATACAGAGGTCACACGACCGTATGGCTAGACCGTGTGACTACTCCACACACTTGTGTTCCCAGACCGTGTACAATTCGAATTTAGGGTTGCTTGGCCATGTTGTCAGGCCGTGTAACTCTCTGAGACCGTGTGAACAATTCTTTCACTAAAAATTAAAAGATCACATAGCCTTGTCACATGACCATATGGGGCACATAGCCATGTGGTAGCCTGTGTCACAATCCGTGAGTGCCCAAAACTACATTCTCATATAACTAAACCCTTTAGCACAACAAACTTAAAATTCGAATAACTCAATCTACGTTTAATATTTTCGCATGAAATGAATTTCATTCATCTACATATTCATCTACGACTAATTCTCAACCTTTAAACTTTACAAAACTATGTGTTTTAAGGTATCTAAATTTTTTGACAAGTTTTGTCCATTACAACAAAAATTCATTAAAATCCGAGAAATCCTTGGCGAAACTTCAAAGTTACTTTAGAAAGCTTCTAATTAGGTTAAAAATAATTGAAAAACACTTTAAAACCAAGTTTTTATCCACAAACTCAAAATTCACTATTAAAGACCCGATTTTCAACTTTTAATCAAAACATGCGACTTAACGGCTAAAAATTCAATTTCAAATACCCAATAACATTAAAAACTAATGAGAATGCGAATGGTTACCTTTAATGAGAGGAATAACAAGTTTTTGATGCAAATTCGAAAAACCCACAAATGGATAAGATGATGAAATTGGTGAGATTTTTAGGTAGTTTCTTGAAGATTTAAAGTGGTTTAATGCTTAAAAATGATAGAAATTCAAAGTATTACAGTTTGGGAGTCAAAAATCAATTGAGAGAGTGAGGAATAGTAAGGGACGGCAACACTAAGGAGATGGGAAGAAGCATTCGTGAAAATAACTGGAATAGGGGTTTATTAGGTTGATTTTGAAAAATTGGTTTAATTGCTTCATAAGGACTCAAAGCTTGTACCCTTGTACAAATCAGTCCTTATTTTAAAATTAAAGACATTTAAAACTCATTTCCAAAAAGTGACTTAGCTCTATGAAAACCATTGTCGAAAATATTATCAAGTTCCAACCTTACGAAATTTCGAGCTTATACAGGTCAAAATTCCTAAAATACCCCTAAAACTCCTAGGCCCTATTTTGGGGTGTGACAATTGGCACAACAATTCAAACATATATTCAACAACCATTCAATCAAAACATGTAAACAATTTGGATTCAGTCAAACATCCTTTAAACTTTAGATAGCAAACATCAAAGTTCATCCACAAACCAAACCTTTAAATGTTCAAATACCTTACTGCAAATGCATAACATAACATAACCAATTTGACCATTCATCAAGTTTCAAACATTCCAAATTGCATATTAACCTAAACATACCAAAATAACCATTTGAATGCATCTAGATATCACTATATGCATCCACCATCATGACCAATCAAAATACTAGTTGAGATTTACATTAATATACACATATCATACTTCAATTGACACAAAACATATGCACAATGCTCATAACATATATATACTGAAAACCTATTTACATGTCACTTATAACTGACCAAGATAACCAAGTATCTACCAAATGAGTTGTCAGATAGTGTGATCTCCAACGATGTTCCAATTGACAGCAAAATTCTGACAATCTACAAGGAAGAAAACCAAATAGGGTAAGCTTATGTAAAGCTTAGTAAGTTCGTAAAAAAACATCTATCAGCTTAAGTTTACAATTCATACATAACATAGAAATAACATCCCTTTTTCTTGTTTCATAACTCCTACCATGTCAAATGGTTAGGCCTAGATAAATCAAATCATCAAAACATAACATACCAAGATTTATATTCCACGTTATAATCAACATGACATAATTCATCATATCATCTTGTTCCATTTCCTTTTCAATAATTAATTTTTTTGCCCGGAGAACTATAGTAAATTGACTTCGGATACAAGGAAGGGTAATACTCACACAAGCTGACAAAATGACATTAACTGATACACGATGTTGCTCACACGAGCTTTAGAGAATCTGTAACACATACAGGATCTCAAGCCATCGATACGGTATCCATCACCGGTACACAGTACCTACTAAATAACTATGAAATGATGCCATAACGTCTTTTAGCTATGGTCTTAGTCCTATTTACCGTGATGCCATAGCATCTTTCAGCCATGGTCTTACTCACTTCCGTCATGATGCCATAGTGTCTTTCAACTATGGTCTTACTCATTAGAATCAAATTAACATGCTCATATTTGTTTCATATGATATACCATTCAATTCACACATACACATTTACTATGCTTCACAAATCAATCATTCATTTCCAATTTTATGACTTACCTCAATTAATCATGTTAACCTAATACGAACTTACCTAAATAAAGCAATAACCATACCAAAATGATTACTACTTGACAACTTTTCCTTTCATGTAGTTAACAATCAATCAAACCATTTCTTGATATGCATGAATAAAAGTAAGATCGAAGCTTGAAGAACTCGAAACCATGGTGTTTCGGTGGGGAGACTTTAAAAATGGGGAATATGACAACCTTAAGTTATGTTTTACTTTGAATATTATTATTTTAACATTTTAAATTAAAAATAACATGTAATTTAATTAATTCTATTTGATCAACCATCCATCATGCTACATTATGGTCAACTTACCAAGCCATTTAATTAATAAAATTCAATAGAGATTAAGTTTTGTAGCTTTTACGATTTAATCTTTTTTATTTAATTAACTATCTCAACATTAAAAATTCTAGATAAAATTTCAATATACCTATATAATAACTCCATAAATATTTAATAAAAATATTTATGGGCTCGATTACAGAAACAAGGTCCCAAAACTTTATTTTCCAAAACTACTTTACTGTAGGGACAACCCACTAATACTTGACTATCCATTCAATTAGCAAAAATTATTAAACCAAAATCTAATATAATATTAAAATTGACTCGTAAATATTAAATAATAATATTTACAAACTAACTTGTTGGATTTTTGGTCTCGAAACCACTATTTTTGACACCACTAGAAAATGGCCTGTTACAGTTAGTGAGTGGACGTGTGATTAATTAATTGTTATGTAGGGTTTTCTTAGCGGATCAGCTATTTGGGGGAGGAAGAACGTAAACCCTAAGCTTGACAACCCTAGAAAGTCATTTAGGTGGGAATTAACAAAAAAATTGGCATGGCTTATTCGTGAACATCTTACCCCCAAACCGATCTAAACTGTGAGGTCAAGATGTAACACCCCATACACGGCCTGGACGCCAAGCTAAATATCAAGATGCCACACCACCGTCTTACATCGATTTTATTATAATTATCAGAATTGAAATACATGCAATTTCGTTTTACTTTAATTACTTTAGCATTTCTGAGAATATCAAGTCATGCAACCTTAGTTTAGTATTTAAACATACTAACATATGACAAACAAGCATAAAATGTACATATCTCGAGCATTGGGACCACATAGCAAATTTTTCCAAAAATGTTACGTAGGTATCGATATTGCCTCTATGGTATCGATATTTCATTTAAGTGGTATCGATACCACATGGAAAATCGATACAAAACTAGCATTCTGTTTCTCGTCAAATTTCAAACATTAGAAAATACCGGTACCTTTCATAAGGTAGCAATAATCACACCCTGAGTATCGATACTCGGGCCAAGGTATCGATACTGTGACACCCCAAACTCGACCTAGATGAACATGCCTGAATTCGAAGCATTGCATTAGTCACCTAAGTGACTCTCCAACTAACGATCACCCAAGACACACCCTGACCTTATAACACCTCAATCTTATCTAATTATTAGTTATGTATTAATGTGGAAGCAAATTATGAGCCAATTTTAAACATTTCCTAGGTAATTTAACTTAAAGGCATTTTTGTCATTTTACCACCTATGGTAAAACTAACCCGATTTTAGATCTAAGTGCTTATCAACCTTCACTTAGTCAAAATTATGCAAGCTTAGAAATTGCAGCTTAATTTGAGTTCATTTACTATGTCTAATTAAAGTTTTATTATTAAGGACTAAATTGTAACAAATACAAACTATTAGGACATATTTCGAATATAAATTAAGTGTGTTTCTATCGAATTTTACCCATTATGAGAGTAATCCTAAAACTTTACCAAGTTTCCTTATCATTTAAGGCTCTAATTAGACTAATCAATTTTTAGAACTAAATTGTAACTTAAACAAATTAGAATACCAAATTAAAAAGCCCAAAACCCACATTACCGTGTCCCGAAACCGTTTGTCATTAAACGACCGTGTTCGCATCGTGAAAAAAATTTTAGATCGTCTGCACACGCCCGAGTGGAAATCCCACGCACTTGTATGCAATAGCTCCAGTCTCCATACGCTCGTGTCACTTACCCACACATCTGTGCGCAACCCCTCACACGCCCGTGTGGACAGGTATATGCCTGTGTGAAAATCACTGCACCTATTTTTGCGAAAAACTCCTTTTAAAACCCAATTTTTCACATTTTAATGGCCAATTAAACTCGATTTAACTACGATTAATTAACATACATATACATACACCTTCAATTGAATTTATTGACATCAATTAAGCCTCAATTATGTAGAATTAGGCAATCAATTTCATGCATAACAAACACCGAATAAATCAAACAAGTGGTGTACCTTAGTTGCTAATAAACCACTCCATGAAAACTTCATTTAAACAATCGTTAGTATAAATTTCATGCCTCACACACCATATTATCAATCACCGTGTTATTAAGCAACAATACACCGTAAATCATTCAATAATTAAACTCAAACATGCATCATAATTATCATAAAACCATCCAAAATAAAATGTCCAATGTCCAAAGTCTAATTACAACCAAAATTAAACTAATTCCCAGGAGTTCCACAATGCCTGGTTACAGTCTCTAAGACGTGTAATAAAGTCTCTACCAAGCCTAAATCTCTTGGAACTCTCTTGCTAGGCTCCTCAAGCTCGACGATTATCTGCACGAATTGTGAGGGTGTAAGCTTTCAAAAGCTCAGTGAATGTTAATAAAAACAACTAGTAAATCAACATCCAAATCATGCTTAAATCACATCCAATCAATTACCAATTATCATCCATAATAATGAAACATGTCAATTTAATTTCCATATGCTTTATTAATATCAAGAATCAATTATTCATGGCTTACAAACATCAAATGATATAACAATAATCACACACAAATATATCGGCATACACTTCTCATGGCTTAATTGAGTGATCATACATTGGATAAACGGATCTCCAAACCCCCACAAATATCAAATACAATCCACTGAATTGAGCAGACTAAAGCACACGCTCCCTTATAGCGTCTCAAATAACCCAATGAATGGAGACTCATGCTCAACACTCCCTTATCCACTCCAAACAAATCAGTCCACCTAGAGTTATATGCTCACAATGTCACAAATAAAAGTGAGTACTCACAAATCTTATGGCATGCCAAATATATCCAATGGATCCACCATGCATGTTGCTAATATATTCATTCAAACAGAGCATATAAATCAATCATTATTGTGCTCAATTTAATATGACAAAATGCTTATGTGTAACATGTAGCATAGTCATTTAACATCCAATTAAATCAAGCATTTCATTTGCTATTTTCCAATGTTCAATTACCAATTGTAGCACCAATATATCATGATCAGAAACTCCAGTAAACATACTTTAATCATCAATATATTTAGTCTAATTAAATTGCACAAAATCACCTAAATGCTTATTTACCATTATTCAATAAAAATCAACTCTTGTACATATAATATCAATCTTTCAAAAATAAGCCATTCAACCATAATTAATCAATCGAAATCATCAATTAAGCTACTAGTTAAAACACAAATGAGGTTTAATTTACCAAATCACCCTTAGAAACTCTCACCGCACAATTTATTCTACCACAAACAAATGATCAACCAAGCAAATCCAAACTTCAGTTCCAGTTAGCTCTATCATCTTCAAGATTCAAAGCTTCAACAGATATAAAGTAGACATTACAACCTTTCTAATGCTATAATAAACATGAATTTTAATTAACTATACTAATTGAAATCCTTTCACAAAGATACCTTACCGGATTTGTAACATCAAGTCGAAACCTCGATTCCTCACAAAATCAATCTCTCTAGCCCTCCTAAACACTTTCAATCATCAATACTAGATCAAATACACTTATACTAAACATCAATTTCATCTTTAAATTAATTTCACAAAATTCTGAAAAATCAGTTCATGAAGATGATAAAATTTGGATTTCTTTAAATTACCTCACAAATCATATTTAATCTTGATAAATAAGATCAAAAACCTTTTAATAGATCCATTTTGAGTTGAAACGTCCATTGACTTGTAGATTTCCTCTCAAAATTCAAGATCCACCATTAAAGAACCATGTGTTCTTGAAAGAAGATGACATTGATAAAAATCCTTTAATTGACTCTCAAATCGAGTAAAACTGTTTCTAATCATCACAAAGGGGTCGTACACCTCCGATCATACAGCGCCTCAAACGGTGCCATCTTAATACTCCTGATAACTATTATTATACGCAAACTCGGCTAACAGCAAGTAACGATCCCAGTTATCTCCGAAGTCGATAACCCAACTACGAAGCATGACCTCAAGAATCTGGATCATCCTATCTGACTGACCATCGGATTCGAACCCAAAGCCTCATGCAAGGCTTTCCAGAATCTCAAAGTAAATCGTGAATATCGGTCTGATATGATTAAAACAGGAACTCCATGAAGACAAATGTAGACACGAAAATATACACACTTTTTCATGCCCTTTTAACTTAAAGTCATGCAGTTTTGGTAAAATTCTTGTCGAAAAACATAAAATTATTATAAAATAGTTAAATTGCACTCAAATTATTAACATGTTGAATCTTAATTAATTTTATATTAAATTTTGATTATTTTTTATTATTTCCAACAGATTTGCACAAATGGCGAAAAATGACTCGACAAACACTACTAGAAGCAGAAAACCGAAAAGCAATTTTGAAGCATCAAGGCAAATTAATTTTTCAGCCTAAGACGGTCCAAATTATGAATATTAATTCATAATATAATTAATTTTTATTTTAATCCAATTTAATTTGGGTTAAATAAATTATTGTTAATTAATCATGAAAAGAGGTCTAGTTGAGCTAAACTGAGAAAATCGATCCAACCGAGCATTGGGCAACCCAAAACCGTCCTACATGCTGACCCAATCAACTTTTTTGGCTGATTATTTGGCTTGCAAAAATAGCCCTTGAAGACTCCTTGAATTTGCATTCAAACCCCTCCACTATATATGTCTTTCTAGATTTGCCCCTACCTTAAAATAGAAAGTTTAAAACCTTCAAGCTTGCCACATGTGTGGCCAGCCATGGGAGACTCTATGGCTACTGATTTTTGCTATTTTTAGCTACCATCTCAACCTATAAATAACCCCTTGGCTGTTCACTTCAAACAGATCTCAAAAACCTCTCATCCTTTCACTTCTCTCTCACTTTCCCTCTTCAATCCCCTTCATTGTTCTTCATTTTCTTCCCCATTCCCTTGTCGATTTTACCTCTTGAAAAGAGTCCTTAAACCACCATTTGGAGTAGCATTCAAGTGTTTTTGGAAGCTTCGATTCAACAAGAACAAGAGGAGAAGGAGGAGCGGAACAAACTAGTCAAGCCTCGGAGAAACACCGGATTTGATTCTTATTCCTTATCCTTTTTAATTTTATTGTTGTTGTTATGAACATATCTATGAATATTTGTGATATTGATATGTTTAATTTAATTAATATGGCTTAAATTCAATTCATGTTAGGTTGATTGCATTTTGTCTACTTAATTTATTAAAATTGTGTTTGTGTTGTTATAGGCCTTGGTAAGATGTTTGATTAAGTAAAACTATGACTAAGTTATTCTTGCATTACAGTTGTAAGGTAACTAATGAATTAATTAATTAAACGGATTGAAATTATAATTAATTGATACAATACTTAATCAGTGCATGTTTAATCATCTAATGTAGCTGAGGGTTAAATTAGCAATGGTATCTAACGATACATTTGCCTTGCATAACTTGCAAGATTATTGTGATTAAACTGTTCCAAGGTAGGAATACATTGTTACCTCACGTAATCTTTTATGTGCTTATGAGATTGAATTAATTGTTTGAATTGGCATAGAGATATGTACAAGAGATTATTTTAATTTCATAAGTATGTATGTGCATTAACACATTTGCTTATTAAAATTTGTTTAATCGGTTGAATTGACATAGAGATATAGTCAAGGGATAAATGGATTTGGGTAGGTGAGTATGTTCATAAGTTAACAAATTACTGAGTTGCCGTGAATTTATTCGTAACAACATGAGCATGAGTTTTGTAATTCTAAGTTATGAAATGTAATGAATCTAACACAATTATGTCATCTTGATTAACATCATCTTTTGAAATCGTGCATTGAAACTTTTATTTTCTTTTTATTTAATTTATTTAGTTAAGATCTTAGTTTTTAATCACCTCCTCAAATCAAAATATTTTTCTTCACCAAAGTATTTTTAATTGCATTCATAAATAATTCTTTTCATAGTCCCTATGGGTACGATAACTCGACATTTACTTGTCACTTTATTACTTGTTGCGACAAAAATTGAACAATCAAATAAAAGTAAACTCAAATTTTCACGGGCGAATATTTACTCGATTGTGTACACTTGCACATTTTCGTCGTTCCAACAAACAATCTTTCCGATATAGAGATCAACTAACTGATGCAAACTAAAAGTTGTACAGACCGTCAGAAAATGTGCAGACTTCATAAATCTATCGACAATCACCCAAATTGAATCCTTACATGTCAGAGTCAAAGGCAAACCCAAAATGAAGTCCATCATAATCCGCTCCCATTTCCACTCCGAAATCTAAATAGGCTGAAGCAAATCCGATGGACGCTGATGTTTGGCTTTTACCCTCTGACAAACCAAACATCTCACAACAAAGTCAACAACATTCTTCTTCAACCCATTCCACCAATACAGAACCTGAAGATCTTGTTATATCTTATTCCCACCAGGATGTATAGAAAAATGATTGCCATGAGCCTCGATAAGAATCGAGTGCCTCAGATCCAGCGCCTCTGTCTCAAGTTCAACTCCTTTTGGGTTAGGAAATACTTAAGACTTGTGATCGGTGTATATCACACACCTCTCATTGTATAGGTAGTGACGCCAAATCTTAAGCGCAAAGACTATGGCAGCTAACTTCAGATCGTGAGTCAGATAGTTACACTCATGCGGCCTCAACTGCCTCGACAGATAAGCAACTACCCTACCCTCCTACATCAGCAGACAACCTATTCCCGTATAAGAAGCATCACTGTAAACCACATACTCCTTACCGGATACCGACTGTGTCAACAAAGGCGCTTCGGTCAAAACTGACTTCAGCTTCTCAAAGCACTATTACCTCTCATCAGTCCATTCAAAAGTAGTGTTCTTTTGAAGCAACTTCGTCAAAAGAGCAATAATGCTCGAAAACCCCTCGACAAAGCGACAGTAATAACCGGCTAACCTCAAGAAACTTCTAACCTCAGAAATAGTCCTCGATGGCTTCCAATCCAAAATTACCTCAACCTTCTTCGGATCAACCCGAATATCATCAGCTGAAACGACATGACCCAGAAAAACCACCTCACGAAGTCAAAACTCACACTTGCTCAGCTTCACATACAACTGCTTCTCCCACAAAACTTGCAGAACCACTCTTAAATGCTCATCGTGCTATCCTCAGATCGAGAATACACCAAATATCATCTATGAAAATCATTACTAACTGATCCAGGTAGGAATGGAATACTCGGTTCATCATGTCTATAAATGCGGTAGGTCCATTTGTCAACCCGAATGGCATGACAAGAAAATTATAATGACCATATCGAGTCCTGAAAGCAGTCTTCATCACATCTGAATCCTTAACCTTTAATTGATAATACCCAGACTTCAAATCAATCTTCGAGAAAACCAAAGCTCTCTGAAACTGGTTAAACAGATTATTAATCCTTCGTAATGGATACTTATTCTTGATAGTCAACTTATTTAGCTGACGATAATCGATGCATGGCCTCAAGGTCCCATCCTTCTTCTTCATGAACAACACCGATGCTCCCCACGGAGACACACTCGAACAAATGAACCAACGATCTAACAACTCTTGTAACTGCAGCTTCAACTCTTTCAATTCCTTAGGTGTCATGCTATAGGGCGCAACAGTCACTAGAGCAGTACCAGGATAGAGCTCAATACTGAACTCAACGGCGTTAATCCAGGAAACTCCTCAGGAAACACATCCGAAAAATCACAGACAGCCTGAATCTCATCCAACCTCATCTCCCTACTATCGGCATTCAAGATATAGCTAAATAAACTTCGCAACCTTTCTGGACTAACTTCTCATCATGAAACGAAGAAATCACATTCGACAACAACTCAAACTTCTCACCAACAACAACTTTTGAACAGCCAGCACCACACAGAGTTACCAACTTCGCCTCGCAATCCACCTTAGCCCGATGATCAAACAACCAATCCATACCCAGAATAATGTTGAAACCCCAAAATAGCAGCTTGAGAAGATAAATTGGGAACACTTGTCCCTGAACCATCAGAGGACAACGACGATAAACCCGATCCACCATTACACTATCACCTAAAAGGCTCTTAACTGTAACACTCAATCTAGATGTCTCTACAACAATCCCTAACTCTCTAGCTACGTCTCTCAAGATAAACGACCTCGTCGCACCGGAATCAAATAAAGCTAGCAGACGAAAAGACTGTAGCTTGAAAGTACCTGCGATAACATCAGTGGCCTCTCTAATACGGGGCTCCCTCACTACATAAACTTTGGCTAGACAACCATCACCACCTCGTGCAGCACCACGCTAACTAGCACCTCTACCACCATCACCTCTTGCACAACTTCTCCCTCGAGCCACAACAGGTGCAGCAGCAATAGGCTAATCGCAAACAACAATGGCTCTCCTCAAGTAGTCACTCACATGGTGCTCCATCGAACCACAGACAAGACAAGCACTCGCCATGATGACGTCAACTATAATGCTCACATATCAACCATTCAACAGTCCCCTAATCAACAGGACCAGCCTTAACTTTCCCAGCTTGCCTATCCAAACTACGGCCACCAACAATACGTCGCCCAAATCTACCGAAACGACCTCTCTTACCCTTATCACCAGAACCACTAGCAGCCTCAGTCGACATCTTAACAGCTCCAGACGAAGCAACTTTGGGCTCCTCCCCCGAAGTCTCCTCTAACGCACGAGCCTTCTCAACTAACTCGTCGAAAACCTCAGTATTCTGAGAAACCAAATAGAGCTTAATCTCACGGTTCAACCATAACCTGAACCTCTTACAACGGTTCGCCTCAAAAGACACCAACTCAAAAGCATACTGGCTCAACCGAAAAAACTCAGTCTCCTACTCATCCACCGACAAAGTACCCTGAACAAGATCCATAAAACCCCGTCTCCTTACCTCGAGATACTGCTCGCCCATAAAATTCATTTGAACCGATGCTAAAAAGAAGTCCCAAGTCAGATGGTCCGGTACGGTACCCCTCTCAATAGTCATCCACCATCTGTAAGCCTCGTTCGTCAACGACGATACGGTACAACCCAACTTATCCTCATCAGAACAACCCATCTGACCGAGAATACAAACAACACCCTCCAACCAATACTCTACACGTGTCAAATCACCGCCCCTAACATCATGAAATGCTTAGGCTCCAAGCTATGCAACAATCAACAATCAAATCTATCCAAAATGTGCCTAAACAAGCGAAAACATACCAATTCATAATCAACCTATGTGCCTAACCAATATGCCCTCATTGGTGTAACACCCCATACTCGACCTGGATGTCAAGCCGAATATCGAGATGCCACACCACCGTCTCACAACTTGTTCATCTAAACAGACATGCTATTTCTCATTTACCTTTTTTTTATTAATAAAAACATAGCATTATCATGAGTTATAAAACATTCATTCACTATTTGTTGATAAACCATGCCAAGAATTCATAAAATAGCATAACATATGCAATAATCATGCATTAGGACTACTTATCAAAATTTCCCAAAAATGTTAAGTAAGAATCAATACCACCTCTATGGTATTGATATTTCATTTAAATGGAATCGATGCCACATAGAAAATCGATACCAAACTAGCATTCTGTTGCTTACCAAATTTCAAAACATCAGAAAATATCGATACCTTTCACAAGGTATCGATAATTACACCCTGAGTATCGATACTCGAGCCAAGGTATCAATACCAAATTGGTATTCTAACTCCCTGCACTTTAAAAAATACAGAGGTATCGTTTTAAAAGTCTTAATATCGATACCTCTACTTCAAGTTACAAAAATTCAGTATATAAGAGCATTTAAATCATTCAAGCAGTTCCTAAACATCATGCTTCATTCACCTAGTCACATATGAATAGATACTGTACAAATTGTGTAAATAATAATAATAATAATAATAATAATAATAATAATAAAAAACCTTATCATAATGTTAATTGTCATAAATTGATTTATGAAAATAAATTTATGTGAACCTTAATAATTATTAGGTCTCAAATAATGTTAATAATTACCTTAATGATTTTTAAGATCCATGTAAATTGATTCACATTGATTTGATGGATTGTTTATTAAATAAATCATTAAATTTATCAATATATTTATACTTGTTATACATATAAAATTTTAATTGATCTGATATATTTATCACATCAATCTAAAATATTATTTATATCAATATATATTTAATGGTTGAAATTTTTTTAAATAATTAATTTTTTTAATTTACGCTAAACTTGAGATGTATAATCTATACGTATAAAAAATCACGAAAGAGCCTAAAATCACTTTTATTTTACTTTGGTATAAATAAATCCTCCCCTCCCTCTTAACTTGTATTTTGTGTATTTTGGTGTTGGTGAAGGATTTGAAGAAAGAACAAAAAAAAAAAGCTAAAATGCATTCGCATAGAAATATTAAGAGGTTAGAATTTGAGGGCAATTTACCATTAAAAGCTTAATTTTTTTTAAATTTATCGAAATGGGCTTGATATTCTATTATTTACCGGAATGAGCCCTTTTCCCCTAAATCGTGTCCACGTCAGCGCGAAGTCAAGGAACGTGTCAGCAAATCGCGTCCACATCAGCGCGCTTTGCTGACGTGGCAAAAAATCGCATCCACGTAAGCGCGGTTTGTGTCCACGTCATCAAAGCGCGCTGATGTGGACGCGATTTGCTGACGTGTATAGCGTTCCTGGGTACGCGATTTGCCCCACGCGTGAACAGTGCAACGGTCTTTTTTTTGACCGTTGCCCCCCAACGCTCCAAAAAAAACTATAAATACCCCCACCCTTTTTTTCACAAACTAATCCTCTCAAATTTCCTCTCAATTTCCTCTCAATTTCCTCTCAATTTGCTCTCAAATTCCTTCTAAATTTCTCTCAAATCCATATTTAATCTCAATTTGCTCTCAAGTTCCTCTTAAATCCCTATTTTAAATAATTTTATTTTTTAAAAATTTTTTTAAACCGTAAAAATTTGTACGATTTCAGCAATAGCCGGAGAATTGACTCGTCTTGATAAGCAGCGCATATCGGTGGAACAAATGAAAATGGTAAGCGTTAAATTTAATTTTTAAATATTATTTAAGAATTTTTTATTTATGCATTTTTAGATAATTATTAATTTATTATTTGTTATAAAAGTCTGTAGATCAAATATTAGAATACAATATCTGGAATATGCATGCTCCTCCATCACCGTTGGTAGAGAACTACCTACGGGAAGCGGGTTTTTGGCACGTGGCGACGGTAGGCCGGGGATGCAAGGTGGACCCGAAACTAATCAGTGTGTTGATCGAGAGGTGGAGACCCGAGACACACATATTCCATCTTCCATGTGGAGAGTGCACTATCACTTTGGAAGATGTCAGTCTGCAATTGGGATTGTCGATGGACGGGTACCCAGTCACCGGGTCTGCCCAATCTAGCGATTGGAGAGCGGTGTGCTACGAGTTTTTGGGCGCTATTCCGGAGAAAATAGACGGAGGTAAGATCGAGATGGGTTGGTTACGAGACACATTCCCGGATTCGGATGAAGATTCAACCGAAATAGAAAGAATCCGATATGCTCGGGCATACATTCTTTAATTAATTAGAGGTTATCTGATGCCAGACTCATTACGGAACCGCGTACATCTAAGATGGCTGCTGAAACTCGTTGATTTTAGAGCAACTGGTGAATTGAGTTGGGGGTCTGCTGTCTTGGCAACATTATATTGGGAGATGTGCGGGGCGACGCGACCGAGGAAAACAAAAATCGGAGGTTGCCTGTCACTACTACAGTTATGGGCACGGTTTCACTTTCCATTTCTAAGTCCTCGAGTGGACCACCCATATACATTCCCACTCATAACGAGGTAAATTTTATATTAGATTTTACAATTATTATGTAGATTTTTAAAAATAAAAGTATGCTAAAAATTTAATTAATTAAGTGGAACCATCCGGCAAGTCATGCTCGATTACCTACCTCTCTTGAAGATATACGGCTTCTATTAGACCAACAGTCGGAAGCACAAGTATTAAATAAAATTGATATTTCCATCATTTGCTAGTCGATTGGTATTTAGTATTTAGTATTTAGTATTATGTATATAACTAATATTTCTATCATGTTCATATAGTTTCAATGGACACCATACGAGGATCCAGCAATTTGGGCAGTAATTCTGAATGAGTTCTTACAAAATCTAAACATTTGGCAAGCGAAAGTCGCGTTAATCAACTACACGACTGTGGAGATGCACCAGTCAGACAGGGTATTACGATAATTTGGATGTAGACAACCGATTCCCGTGGAACCTAAAGTGTTTGGTGATCACCATAAAATCGACCTTCGGTAATTAAATACGGATTGGCCGAGATACTAGTCTGAGTACATCCAAATGTGGGAAGATCGGTATGTTTATATACCTACTCGGGAGCCGATCATCGTTCCGGAGTTAGCGTGAGTGCCGGAATACATGCCATGGTTTAGGATCCATGGCAAGCCGTATTTACTGTCGCTAGAGGAGAGACAATGGCAATTACGTGTCCAAAGGGAAAGACGTGGGCCTTTAAATCCAAGACGACAGGACGACGACGCTGGCCCCTCAACGAGGCCCAGACATTCACCCGGCCCATCATCAGCGGCCATTCAATCACCAGGCCCAACGAGAGCACCGACACAGTCACCCGACCTAGCAGTTCAACCGATGATACCCACGCAATCGCCTTTTCAGATGATGCCAGGTGCGTTTCCTAGCCCTTCTATGTATCCTAACCCTTATATGTTTCTTTTTCCGAGTCCTATGGCAGGTTGGAGCCAATTGCCCGGTTCAACTCCATTTCCTGTTACATCGAATGGACCGCCGATGTATAGGCCAACGGCGCACGAGGGATAGCAAGAGGGGCCGTCGGGGAGCTCTTTTTTTACCAATCCCCACCACCGTATGGGTTTCAAACACCGTCACCGTTGGTGATGCAAATACCTCCACATTCACTATTCTATCAATGTGGCTCATCGTCCCAACTCTGACAACCAAATGCCCCACCGGAAAAACTAGAATCCCCGCCGGAGGAACCACAACCGCCGCCGAAAACTGGACAAAGGAGGAATCTAGCGCGTAACCGTCGACGGCCGCCATGTGGCACTGAATCCGACAGGTACGGAGATTGATTTTTGTATTTAAATTTACTTGTACAAATATTTTGAATATTGATATTATTTGATGTAATAAAATAGAAATTTTTTGAGTTATTACTTAAAAACCCTAAACTAATTTGGCGATGTAAATTGTACATATAACTCAATATAAGGTGCTCCACTAGCAAGATGAGTCTGCACCATTGCCTCCAAGCTATGAGCACCTTTTATGTCAAACGAGTTATATCTATTACGTATCGATTTTGTTCTTCTGTTGATCCAGTAACATATGACTGGATCAACAGAAGAACAAAATCAATACGTAATAGACAGAACTTTTATTGGCGTCGTTCCGAAAATTTTACGCCTAATTCTTTTACGAAGTTCTGTCAAATCTATGTTCTGGTTAAAAACCAGTCACACCATATTCTCGGACAAAACAACACCATTCTCGGTGTGGCAAACCTCACCATCATAATAAATAACAACACTAATACGTTCACTCATATTTGAAACTCTAACCTTCTTAGCCTCTCTAAATTGTTTCTGCTGTGACTTATGCATTCTGAGAAAATTTTCTGCCTCATTTATAACCTCAGCCCAAACATGCTACTGTAGCAAAAGCGCGTCCACGAGGGCGCGATTTCACAAATTCTTCTCAAATAGCATCCTGCTAGAAGCGTTTTTATACTATTTGCTCAGAAATGTCAAATCGAAATTATTTTTCCAGGACCTACTGTAGCAAAAGCGCGTCCACGAGGGCGCGATTTCACAAATTCTTCTCAAATAGCATCCTGCTTGAAGCGTTTTTTTAAACTATTTGCTCAGAAACGTCAACTCAAAATTATTTCTTCGAGGACCTACTGTAGCAAAAGCGCGTCCACGAGGGCACGATTTCACAAATTCTTCTCAGATAGCATCTTGCTTGAAGCGTTTTTTTTAAACTATTTGCTCAGAAATATCAAATCGAAATTATTTCTTCCAGGACCTACTGTAGCAAAAGCACGTCCACGAGGGCTTAAAAACTATTTGCTTAAAGCATCCTGCTTAAAGCGTTTTTTATACTATTTGCTCAAAACCGTCAACTCGAAATTATTTTTCCAGGACCTACTGTAGCAAAAGCGCGTACACGTGGGCGCGACTTCAGAAATCCTTCTGATAAAGCATCCTGCTTTGATTTTATCTTAAAAACTCATAAACACGAAACGTAATCTAATTTTGAATAAATTATAATTAATTTAATTACGAAACCCTAAACCCTAATCCCTTATTTGTTTACTTTTTTCTCCAAAACCTTAAAAATTTAAAACCCTAAAAATTTTAAACCCTAAACCCTAAAATCCAAAAACCTAACGTGGGAAAAACGGGTAAATCGCGTCCCCAGGGGCGCGCTACGTGGCAACAAATCGCGTCCACGTCAGCGCGCTTTGCTGATGTTGACACAAATCGCGCTTTCGTGAACGCGATTTGTTGCCACGTCAGCAAAGCGCGCTGACGTGGCCGCGATTTTCTAGCACGTCCCCTGACATCGCGCTGACGTGGACGCGATTTAGGGAAAAATGGCCCATTCTGGTAAATAGTAAAATACCGAGCCCATTTCGGTAAATTTAAAAAAAAAGTGGCTTTTTTTTGTATTTTACCCAGAATTTGAGACACTATTTCATTTGAGAGGTCCCATGTTTAAATCCCGGGATGACTGCAATGTTTTGTAGAATGGGCGACTTAATTCGTGACAACCATGAATCATGCCATCTCGGCAACCGCAGCCAACATTGCGGATCAAAGTAAGAGCTCGCACAATTTCATCATCAATTTCCCACTGCAAAATTTGCAGCATTAATGCTTAAATGGAAGTGTTCTTTATGGAAATAAAGAGACAACCTTTGAGTTCAAATGGACAATTTCCCAGTACAAAATTTTCTATATTAGATAGATAATATAAGAGTGGGAAACTCCCAGACAGTCTAACTAACTGATGAGCATTTTCTGCATTAAAAAGAACTTGGAGCATAAAATACCTCACGACCAATTAGACTCTAAAAACCAAAATCCAGTAACTGTAGTAAGTACATAAAACTGCTACTATTTCTGACATGCTAATGGAAGCCACTGGGAAATGTCAGCTCACTATCATCAAATCAGTACGTAAATGAGAACGATCACAAAAACCAAAGGAAAACGAAAGCTTACCCTCTCAAGGTCTTGTGACAGTTCATAATATAAACATATGTACAATTCCAATCAATTTTCTTCCTCTTGTTCAACATTTATCTCTGGAGATGGTGAATCAAAATGGTGTAACGAATGGAGACTGTAACAGAGTTAAAAAGCAGGGAAACCGTTTTGAGGAAAATATTCCAGATTATATAAACTTACAATGCATAGGATGATAGAAAAAAGGGTGCCTAGATTTAGACAGCAAGAGTACCTGCAGTTCTGAGGAACCCTCCAGGAGATAACAGATTCATTCTTCAGATCTGGTGGCAATGACGTGAAAGCTCTCCAATCTTGAAGCATAATTTTGAGATCATGAAGCTTGCTATCCATACCATAACAGCAATTTGCATGCATTGTGCATACTAAATTCAAATCTTTACTAGGTTCACAAAGACCACCAAAATAAGCAGTATCCAAAAATCTAATCTTTAATCCGATATCTGAGATTAAAGGATCAAACTTGATCTTATTGAAAACATCCTGATCGTGGTATCCAGGATAAGTTTCATGTGAAGCATACCAGAATTTGTAGAATGCTATTGACCGGTTATTAGACTTTACATAGTTAAATCCCCCATTGGGCATGTTATTCAGATCATCAGGATCGCCAAAAAAATGGTCACATGCAATCTGGAAATCAGCATCTGGAAAAAACTGCGGAAATGGATCCCTAAACCACATGATATCGGTGTCCTGGAGATTAACCAAAGAAAAAGGCATTAAACATGCAGATAATTGTTTTCACAGGATTCACTAGATTTGGATAAGATCCATAAACATAACTGAGAAAAGCTAAGAACAAGTGAGACAAGACTGCATCTAAGTGGAAACAATTGTAGTCACCCCAACTATCCCTGCTATCTTTCTACCCCCTTTGTGTATCAACATGTTAGACGAGACCATGTCTTAAGTTTTCCTATTTCTACTGACTAACATAAATAGTGATACATTTCAAAACAGACTGATCAGGACACAGTGAAACAAAACTCTGCAGGAACAGAGACAAGAACACTCTTGTTAGTGCAAAATATTGTCAGTACTCAAGAAGACAAAGACCATTATCCTGTTTTGACATTTAAACAGTAATCTACAAAGTTATAATGCGCTAGGATTTATTTTTAATTTATTATGTTACACAGACAGTAAAATGTGCGTTCTTCAGAAAATCGTAAATGATGACTAATCTTTTAGCAGAAAGGAGTACTCCTGGACAAAAAATCCCTGCATTTGCAGCTCTAAAGGAAAATATAGAAAGTTTAATATATTATTTATTGATTTTTCATTATGCATTTCCTGCAATGGTTAAAGCTGCAGCACTGCTCACAAGCTCATATGGTGTGCATCCTTCAGCAACAACAGGTTTTCTTCTGATTATTAGACCAATGAAAGCTTCCAATACTGCTTAAACTACTAAAATACATTCTAAAAGCAAGAATTTGTTTTCAAAAATTTTCATTCATAAAAGAATGCATCTTGCTTCTTGTATTCATTGACTGTGTTTTAAAAAGAAAGTATGCACCATGATAACAATGAATCTTTCAGTTAGATATCAAGCATCATCAGTTCTAAAACAAAAACAGTCAAGTCAATCTCAAATTGGACAAGCTTGGTCAAATTAATGATATTAAGTTTCCCAAATAGAGAAAAGGAAAATACCGTGAAAACAAAATCATAACCCAACTCAAGCACAGAACGCAGGAAATCAATCCTTCTCCACATCATCTTCAAGTAGTTTGGGGTCATAAAATATGCTTCCTCTTGAAAATCAACATCCTCGGTGACAAGTGAAAAGCAATGCTTATGTACTGCTTGACAACGATTATATGCCTTTTCATCCAGGGCAATAATCACCAAATGGTCCAAAAGCCAATGTGTGCCGTCTCCAAGCATAAAACTCTTAAGGAAAAGGTCAACAACTGAATTAGTACTGGCCCAGGCATCATTTAATGTCGTTAAAATAACAGTATTATTCCCCATAGAAGCATTCCCCAAAACTTCTTTAAGATGTTGCATTGGATTCTGCAGGAAAACAACTTTAAATGTAAAAGCTTTCGAGGATATTCCTGGGATTGTTTTTGCAGCTAAACACTAAAAACAAAACATAGTTAGCATGTCATCCTATAGGACACTTCGGCGCTTACTTTAGCACATGCAATATCTGTTAGATAAAAAGCTTAGTCTATTCAAGCTGTTCGAGTAAATTTTACTGCAGAACACAAGGGAAAAATACGGAGCACTAAACACTGAATTCATATTCAAATTACGTAGTACTACCCCAAAATCGATTATCTAAAAGCATCAAGCATATAAATTCAGCAAATTTGTTAACACTTGTAAAAAATTTGCTTTTCGAAAAAATATAAAATAGAATCCTTAGTCTCTACTAAGCACTAGTTCTATCATGCAGGGAATATCTAAACTGGATAAGCCAGTTGGATTCTTAATTTAAACCAATATGATAAATAGTTTAATAAACCAAGTAAAAATATTCAAAACTAATTGAATTCACAACGAAATTATGCATGTAATAAAAATAGAAATAAAAGGAAAAGAGAACGAACCGGAGAAGGAGAGTTATTGAGATAGGAAGGCAAAATGCGAACTAAAGTGGAAGAGGAAAGGGAAGCGGACGGAAGATGGAGGAAGCGGATGGAATCAGTAGCAGTGTAAAGCATCAAAAGGGAAAGAGTGAGAAGCGTGAAAAGGCAAGCCGCTCGGCGGATGAGCGTTGATGGTTTGGGAGGAGACATACCGGCGGAAGAGCAGTCACGGAGAGGAAGAGGACGAGGAGGAGCGAAAGGGCAGCAAGCTGAAACCGCCGTAGAAGGAGGGTACCGTCGCCTGTGAAACCTTGCTAACAGTCGCGGGGACGCCATCCACCGACAACGACAATGGTTTCATTCCTTTTCCCTGATTCAGATTTTCGATTAAGATTGAAGAGAGAGAAACATGAAACTTGGCAAAGTGGGCCCTCACTCCGCACCACTAACCCCACTTGAAATTAATTTTATTTCTTAATGTAATCTCAGTTTTGACTGATATGATTATTTTATGCTTATATTAATTAAGACTAAACGCACTCGTTAATATTTTTTTGTTTTTTTATTAAGGATACCCGTAAGATTAAAAAGACTCGGGCAAAATTATCTATATATATGCTAAAAAAAAATCATTTGAGAAATTAAGTTGAATTTTAAAAAATTTGTCGATTTATATTGTTTCGGGGAGGAAAAAAAACGAGTCTTATAGAGCAGTTTTCACTGATGTGGCAGTGAAAACGTGCCTTGTAGGAATCGTTTTCAAGAGAGAGAATAAAAACACGTCCTACAGGGTGAGTTTTCACTACTGTGGTAGTGAAAACGTGCCCTGTAAAATGCTTTTTCACTTAGCTAGAAATTGTTTTTTCTTTTCTTTTTTTTCTTGCGATTAGAAATTAGAAGTTTGTAGATTTATTTTTATCTGTGTTTGAGATAGACATGGTTATAGTTTTAAGGAACATTTGAATTTACGGTGGTGTCATGAAGCCATCACCCGAGAAGCCAGATCACGTTGCAAATTAAGGTCTCAGTTGATGGTGATTATACGGTCTAGGGTTGAAGTGTAACTAGGGTTTCAAGTTTATAAAGGTAATGTTGTCAAAGGGGGGCTCTAATTGATAGTGGTTATGCGGGCACAACAACCACTTTTTCCTCGTCAAAGGAGGATGCTTTATAAAACCCCAAATAGACATATGAAAAAGAAAATGCAGTGGCCTTTTAGTATAATCAAGTATTTCGTTTTATCCATGTCCACCAAAGGCAGCGACCCTATCATTATAACCTGTGATATGAGATGAACAATATGAATTACTTGATTATACTAAAAGGCCCCCATGTTTTTCTTCCTCGCACTGTTATATAGGTTTCATAAAGCATGCTCCTCTGAATGGGAGAAACTGATGTTGTGCCCGCATAACTACTGTCAACTAGGGCCCCAGATATGCTCTATCCTTTGACAACATAACCTTTGTAACCTTAAAGCCCTAGTTACACTTCAACTTAAGATAGTATAATCATTTCCATCTTATACCTCGAGCTACAAAGCGATCCCATTTTCTCAGGTGATGGCACCATACTCACACGACAAGTGAAATATGTAGGTTACCGAGCTCTATGACATCACCATGAACCCAAACACAACTTAAAACTATGACTATGTCTTCCTCAAAACGAGAGAGAAGTAAACCTTTAAACCCAAAAATTTCAACACGCAAGAAAAAGAAAAAAAACAATTTAGAGGAGACTGAGATGTGGGTGAGTAGGGGATGGAAGGACGATTTATATTAGGGATAGGGCGGGGTATAAAGGGAAATTTTTCTATTCCGGGATAAACTTGATTGTGGAAAATATAGAAATCACAAACTCAATGACTTCAGTGTATCCACACAACCCGAGAGCATTGAGGAGAAGAGCTAATGACTATATAGTAACTCATGCAGTGAAAACACTAAATTATTCATTTATTCATTAATTGCTCTGTAAAGTGTAAGTTAATATTAATTATTGAAGTAAGATATATTACAAAATGCAAGTCAAAGTTTTAATCTATTTCCGAACCTTTTAAACAATTCTTTATTTTTTAAAAGTATTATATTTAACAAATAGACGGAGAAAAACTTAAATGAAAAATGTAACATCCTATAACCGGCTCGGTATGAAAAATGTAACATCTTATAACCGGCCCGGATACCGAGCTCGAATATCAGGATGCCGCACCACTGTCTCACATCACACACAGTACAAATGAGCTCATTATTAAAGAAATGTCTTCCATTTTAACATACGCACAAGTTATGAGTCAAACTTACTCTAGTCATACATAATACATACTAAACATACATTGAATAGTCTTATAAAAATAACCAAACATGCATAGGGTTCATTTAGCAAAATTTCAAAACTGACTATGAGGGTATTGATACTGGAACATGGGTATCGATATTTTCCTTAAACAATATCGATACCAATTGAAAAATCGATACAAAAACGACATTTTGTTTCTTATCTAAAAATAAAACATAGGAAAATATCGGTACATTTCAAAAAGTATCAGTAATTTTACCCTGAGTATCGATACTCGTGATGTGGTATCGATACAAAATTATAAGACTATTTTCCTGCACTTTCGAAAAATCACAGAGGTACGATACCTCTACTCCAGACCATAATAATACAACAGTTTCAAGCATATAATCTATACTAACATAAACACAAACATCATGCATCATTCACCTCATCAAATGGACACCAAAAGTCCAAAATATCAGTCCAAAACATCATAATCATGACTAAGCAATAAACCAATAAAACATACTTTAAGTCCATAAGTTCTAAGCAAAATGAACATGTAATCAACTTAATAATCATAGCATATAGCCTACCACATTGTCTTTATTCCCCAAAACATAAATAATCAAATAAACACCGACAAATAACTACTAAAGTTTTGGCTTGGATCACCCTTCGAAGACCACACCGCTCACACTGGCACTACTTATCTACAGTAGTTTAAAAGGAGCGGGTGAGCTTAACAAGCTCAATGAATGTTCAGAGTAACTACCACACAAACAAGTCATCATGCATTAACAACAACTAAATGGCATAATTAACAGTCCCAACTTTAGTGTCATATTATATTTACTCATGCACAACATATTAGTTCATTTTCATGGTAATCGCATTAGCTTTTAAGCATATATCACTTTACATGGCAATCATAGATAATGATAATTTGAAACTTGAGGTTATAAAACATAAAAGTGGGCACAATCACCACTTATCGGATACACGGATCTCCAACACACCAAATTTCTCATAGAGTTGAACATGTCCCAAAAGTGAAGCATATAGCTAATACTCTCCAACATACCAAACATATCTCGATGAATGGAGCTTAGCACACATTCCCTTATCTCTCCAAAATTGTCCTGGGACTTAATCCCTAAAATCACAAAATAGATATGACTACTCATAATCCTATGGCATGCCAATTATATCCAACGGTCTCATAAGGTCACAAGGCCAAAATATCCACAATTTTATCACCCATTACTTACCAATTTTTCGTACATATTCAATGAATATTCACGATATTAGCACAATATAATCACTGTCAGTTGGCATGAATAACATGCCCACATATTTTCTTTCACAACAGTCATCACAAGCTTATAACACATGTCATAGCATCACATATACATTCATATTTCCACATTTTCACAAGCAATCATATCTCACAATGAATCTTGGTATAAGAAGACTTACACTTGAAATTTACATAATGAATCATCTATGATCAACGATTCCAGAATACTCACCAGATATGATTTTGCCAAAAAGTCGAAAGTTCAAAAAAGCTTTTCTTTGCCTTTGTCTCTACTCGTTAAAGGTCCTATCAACTCCGACACTTCAACAAGACAAACCATACAAATACACAACCAACAATCAACCTATGACTTGCCTTAAATAGTAAAAAACATAAGCCTAAGCTAAGTTCTCTTATAACCGAAACCTTCGACATAGAAAATTTAGAATTCAAATATCTCGGTCTACACTTTTGCATGAAACAAATTCCATTCTTCTACATATTCATCTACGACTAATTTCTAACTTTTAAACTACACAAAATCCCTCAATTTAAAGTATTGAAATTTTTCGACGTACAATGGCTATTTTGACAAAAATTCATTAAAACTTAAGAAATCCTTAACGAAAATTTAAAGTAAGTTTAGGAACCTTCTCATCATGTTAAAACAAGTTGAAATCAGTTTGAAACCATGTTTTTATTCAAAATTCTGAATTCCACCATTAACGACCCAATTTTTGGCTTTTTATTTAAAACATGCAATTCAATGACTACTAACTCAGTTTTAGAGATTAAATAACGTTTAAAACAAATAGAAAGACGAACAGTTACCTTCGATGGGAGAAAAATGAAGATTTTTATGCAAATTCGAGAAACCCACAGATGAGGAAGTTAATAGTAGTTTGAGTGTTTTTCTTGAAATTCCTATGAAGATTAATGTTATGGAAATAGAGGAAATGAATTGAATTAAGATTTGAAGATGGAGAAGGGACAGCTAAAGCATGAATATGGAGAAGACTTTCGTGAAAAACTGTAGTTGGGGGAAAGAAATAGGTCTATTTTAAAATTTTGGTAAAATTGCAACATAAATACTCATAATTTTGACTCTATCACAAATTAGTCTTTTTTTCTAAAATTATAGGTTTCTAAAACACTTTTTCAAAAATTGATTTGATTTCCTAAAAACCACAGTTGAAAACATTTCTAGTTGACCATGTTACAAAATTCTGAACACTCTAAGGCTAAAATCCCTAAAATACCCCTAAAACTCCTTGGCCCTATTTTAGTGTGTTACAACTCTCCCCCTCTAAAAGAATTTCATCCTCGAAACTTTCCTGAGCTAAACAAATAAGGGTAATGCGTTCTCATCGCATCTTCGACTTCCCAAGAAGCATCTTCTGCCTTGTGGTTATGCCTCAAAACCTTAACCAATGAAACTCTCTTATTTTCCAAAACCTTCTCTTCACAAACTAGAATCTCAACCGGTTCTTCCTCATATGTGAGATCAGTTCGAACTTCAATCTCCTCTACTAGCACAATATGCGACGGATTTGAATGATACTTCCACAACATAGACACATGGAAAACATCATGAATTTGCTCAAGTTTCGGTGGTAACTTGAGCCAATAAGCTACCGGACCAATCTTCTCAATAACTTCATAAGGTCCAACATATCTTGGACTCAATTTACCCTTCCTTCCAAACCTCAAAACCTTCTTCTAGTGCGAGACTTTCAAGAACACATTATCTCTAACTTGAAACCCGATATCTCGACGTGTCAAATTTGCATAAGATTTCTACCTATTCGTTGCTGCTCTCGAACGATCACAAATCAACTTCACTTTCTCTTCAATCTCTTGAACTAAATTCGCTCCAACAACCCTCTTTTCATCCAACTCTGTCTAATACAAAGGAGTCCTACACTTCCTACCGTACAACGTCTCAAACAGTGCCATATGAATACTCGCTTGGAAACTATTGTTGTAAGCAAACTCTACTAAAGGCAAATACCGCTCCCAACTACCATTGAACTCAATCACACAGCTTCGCAACATATCTTCCAAAACTTAAATTACCCTCTCTAACTGACCATCAGTTTAGAGGTGATAAGCCGCACTGAAACTAAGCTTCGACCCCAAAGCCTCTTGTAAACTCTTCTAGAATCTCGACGTAAAACGTGGATCCCTATCTGAGATGATAGAAAATAGAACTCTATGAAGACATACAATTTTGGCAATGTACAACTCTATCAACTTCTGCATATAATAATTGGTACACAATGCTAAGAAATGTGCACTCTTAGAAAATCAATCAATAATTACCCACAGTAAATCCTTCTTCGTTGGGGTCAAGGGCAAACCCAAGAGGAAGTCCATGATGATCTTTTCGCACTTCTATTCAAGAATCGCAATTGGTTACAACAAATCTGAAGGAAATTGATGTTCAGCTTTCACCTTTTGACAAATCAAACATTGAGCCACAAAATCTGTAATATCACACTTCAAACCAAGCCACCAATAAATCTCTCGAAGATCATGATACATTTTACCACTACCGGGATGTATAGCGTAAGGGATACTATGCACTTATGTAAGGATTGCTTGTCTCAAATCCACATCTTGTGGCACACATAACCTACCTCGAAAATTTAATATACCATCATTGTCAACATCAAAATCTCCCTTAACAGATTGCTCAACTTGACGAATCATTTTTAACAACTGTCCATCTAACAGTTGCTTCTCCTTAATTTGTTAAGACAAAGTCAGCCTTACTTGAAGTTCAGTTAACAAACCACCATCACTAGTTAAAATCAAGCGCGCAAACATAGCTCTCAACTCCGTAATCGATTTCCTACTCAAAGCGTCAGCAACAACATTTTCCTTGTGATAACTCTTGAAAAGGGTTATATTTCAAGCCTCTAGATTGGATTAATTATTTCTAATTAAGTAAATACGTTTGCAGTTTTAGATATTTTTAGAACATTACATAACAAAGCTTGGATTGTGCTATACATGTTATTATTTGTTACTTCTATTATTGGGGAAGAAAGGTGTTGTTTGTGGTTGGCAACAGGTGCAGAATAAAGAAGAGAAGAAAAAAAGGATAGGAAAATGAAGGAAGTGAAATATTGCCATGACAAAATGTTGGTTAGATTGCTAGCACGAATGCCATGGCAATTCCAGGACGATGACATAGCACTCAGTGCACATCACTCTCAGCCAGTGGTACTTGTACTAGATAAATAACCTTGAAAAAGAGGAAGCAAAAGGTGTGTGCTAAGAGGGAGGAACCTACCCTATAAATAAGAAAAGAGAAAGAGGAGGATCTGAAAGAGAGAAAAAGAGAGAATAACAGTTTCTATCTGTCTGCATCAGATTCTCATACATTCTTAGAGGAAGAGTGAAAAAGGTAGCAACTTACAGAGCAGAATAATTATAGACGCAAGGAGGGGGAAGAGAAATCTGCCCTGGGTTTTGCATCAAATCTCATTATTAGAATGAAAGCTGGAGTAATGAAAGCTTCTTGCAGTTCTACCTTTATTTTCTAATTTAAATTTGTGATTCGTGAATTTAAACAATGACATTGAACAATCCTGTTATGAATTTTAATGTTCAACCCATGAACTAATTTTCTTTGTGTTAGAATTATTCTTGGTGAATTTTTATTAACTTTTAATACCTATGGTTTGATTTTGAGTTGAATATTGTTTCATTCGATATGTGATTATTTTTAATGCATGCATGCAAGCTCTAGACATAGATGATTGTGTAGCATGTTATTAGATCTAATTTAATTCTGAAAAGAATAATTAGATTGGATTACAATCGGTTGATATAGGCAAGTATTCGAAAGAATAATTGTAGCACTCTAGACATAGAAGTTGCAATTTGTAAAAGGAAATGGAGAAAATATCTAGATATCATTTTTGAGTCTGTAAACATACAAAAACTCAAAATGATATCTCAAAGTCTATCTTTCGAAAGAAACAAACTGTACTACTGATTCCCTGAGCAATTGAATGGTCAAGATTTTGCCATGGCATTATCATGTTATAGAAATAAACCCAAGTAATTCCAACATTTATCATTCAACAGTACAAACTCTTTCCCACTTACTCTTTGAGAATTGCCACAACATTTTAATTGCCATAGCATATTTTTAGTCATAATTGCTTTTCTTAATCCTTCATTACATCTCTTTATCAATTAGTCACATTACTCTTTTGCTCAGTTTAATTAGTCAGTTTCATAGTAATAACATAAACTAATTACTTTATTCAATTCCGGTCCCTGTGGATTTGATACTCACTCATCCCTTTACTACTTAATTCGACGTATATACTTGTACATTCGCATTACACATTTACAGGTGACACCTTGCCAATATGATGCTCTATCACACAATCATAATCCTTCAAAAGATCAATCCAATGCCTTTACCTTAAATTCAACTCCTTTTGAGTGAGAAGGTACTTAAGGCTCTTATGATCCATATTGATAACACACTTCTCTCCATACAAGTAATGACACTAAATCTTAAGCACGAACACTAAACCAGCTAACTTCAAATCATGAGTAAGATAATTACGCTCATACGTCTTCAACTGTCTCAAAAATAAGCCACAACTTTACCTTCTTGCATTAACACATAACCAAGTCCCGAATACGAGGAATCACTATAAACCACAAAATCTTTTCCCGGCTCTAGTTGAATCAACACAGGTGCCTTAGCCAAAACTACTTTAAGTTGTTCAAAACTCTTCTATCTTTCGTCAGTACATTCAAACACCACATTCTTCTAGAGTAGTTTCATCAGGGGTGCTACAAAAAGGGAAAACCCTTCAAACACCTCAATCTTCCTTGGATCTACACGGATTCCATCTACCGACACAACATGACCTAAGAATATCACCTCCTTAAATCAAAATTCACACTTACTCAACTTTGCATACAACTGTTTATCTCAAAGAATCTGCAAAATAGCCCTTAAATGTGCATCATAATCCTCCTCAAAATGAGAATGCCCCAAAATGTCATCTATGAAGACAACCACAAATTGATCCAAGTATGAATGGAATACTCGGTTTATCAATCCATGAACATAGTAGGGGTATTAGTTAAAACAAACAGCATGACCAAGAACTCATAATGCCCATACCGAGTCCTAAAAGTAGTTTTCAACACATCATACTCCTTCACCTTCAACTGATAATACCTAGATCCTAAATCAATCTTAGTAAACACCGTTGCACCTCGAAACTGATCAAAAAACTAGTCAATTCGAGGCAAAAGATACTTGTTCTTGATGGTCAACTTATTCAATTGCATATAATCAATACACATCCTCACCATACCATCATTCTTCTTAACAAACAAAACTGATGCACCCCAATGAGACACACTCAGTTGAATGAATCTTCTGTTAGGCAACTCTTGCAACTGAATCCTTAACTCTTTAAGCTCTTTTGGTACTATATGATAGGGCGCAATAGAGACCGATGCAGTACCAGGATAAAGCTCAATTCCAAACTCTACCTTACATTCCGGTGGTAAACCAAGCAACTTTTCAGGAAACACGTCAAGAAAATCTTTGACAGTATGAATATCCTGAACTCTCAACTCCTTACTAACCGAGCTCATCACATAAGCTAGTAAGCTTCACAACGTTTCCCTATTATCTTCTCAACCTTTATAGCCGAAACCATATTATACAAAAATCTCGATCTTTCACCACGAACAACAATTTCTAACCCATCATTATTCCCTAAAGTAAATTGCTTCATCTCAAATTCTACTTTAGCCTTATGCTCAGTTAACCAGTCCATACCAAGAATAACATCAAAACCATAGAATAACAATTCCATCAGATCGACAGAGAAAATGTGCCCTTGAATCATAAGAGGCATCTACGATAAACTTTATTCACTATCAAACTATCCCCAAAAGAACTTATTATAGTCATACCCAAATTAATGGTATCTACAGAAATCCCTAACTTACAGGCTAATTCAGTCAAAATATACAAATGCGTAGAACCAGAATCAACCAACGAAAATAATTGAGTGGATTGCAAAGTGAAATTACTTGCAATAAAATCGGTTGGATCTTGATCCTCAGGTTCCTTAACAGCATAAACCCAAGCTAGACCTCTAGACTCAACTTGTGAAGTAATAGTGTGAGCAAAAATTCGCTACCCAACCGATCTCCCATTACCTCTACCACGACCTCGACCCTTTGTTAGTGCAGAAATAGGTGCCAACTCTGGGTTTATGAAACCTTTACTTTATTTGGGCAATCCCTCAAAAAATGTTCTTTCGAACAACACTTAAAGCAATATTACTCTGCTGCTTAGGCTGACCTGGTTGAGACCCATGTCTCGCACCCCTACCAGAGCTCTAATTATCACGCCCTCTCTTGGGCAGTCGCCCAAACGCACCGTCAGAAGCCCTCTTACTAGTCTCGACCACTACAGAACGAGCTGGTTCAGCCAAAGTCTCCTCAATAGCTTTGGTTTTCTCAACTAGCTCATTAAATAACTTCACATTTTGGGCCACCAAGTAAACCCGAATCTCACGATTGAACCCAAAATAAAACTTCTTACAATAGTCCTTCTTAGTCAAAACCATCTCAGAAGCATACTGACTAAGTCACACAAACTCTGCCTCATAGTTAGCACTGATAATCCACCTTGAACAAGGTCTAGAAATTTTCTCTTGCAAGCTTCCACGTGCTGCTCGCTCATAAACTTCCTCTTAAATATCTCAAGAAAATAATCCCAAGTCAAACGATCAGTAGTCATGTACCTCTCTTAACAGTATTCCACCAATGATGAGCCTTACCGTCGAGTAGGGACACAGTACAACCCAACTTTTCCTCGTCAAAATTGGACATCTGCTCGAGGATCCTTTCAACTCTCTCCATCCAGTACTCAGCTATGGTCGGATTGGTCCATTTAACTCTAGAGAACTCTTTATCACCTAACGCCCGAAGATGTTCAAGCGACAATGTAACACCCCTAACCCAAATCTATCGCTAGAATAGTGTTTTGAAACATTACCAGAGTTTACAAATCAAATGAATAAAAATTTCAAACATTTCATATCACGTCAATAATCATATCAAAACCAATCAAAATCATATATATATTGTCCCTTATACGAGCCCTCGAGGCCCTAAATACACGTTAGAAACAAGTCGGGACTAAATCAGGAACTCAAAGAATTTTTTTAGAAAACATTGAAAAATTTCAAAGCTACAGGGGTTACACGGCCGTGCAACTCACACGGCCAAGAGACACGCCCGTGTCTTAGGCTGTGTGGGCATTCGAAATAAGGACACACGGCCGTGTCCTAGCCCATGTCTGTACCCGTGTAACTCACTGACTTGGGCCACACGGCCAAGCCACACATCCGTGTGCTAGGCTGTGTACCCTTCGAAGTAACCTCACACGCCCGTGTGCCAGGCCGTGTGCTATCCCGTGTAATAGCCTAACTTGTAACCCTTTGAAAGCTATAGGGGACACACGACCGTGTGTCACACATGATTGAGATACACACCCGTGTGGATGAAAATAAGCTATTTTACAAGCCAGTTTTCTCACCAAATTTGGCATGTACCGACAACCACAATTACACATACTTACAAGCCATAGCAAGGGATCCAAATCAAGCATAAACAAACCTTAAACATATGATATATTTACATACAACCACAATGCCCTTAGGTACCTCAAATGACAATTCATAACATGTATAATTATGTACATAATTTGACCAAATAAGCCAACAACCATCCAAGCAATTTGCATCATTTCATGCCACTTAACTTACTTATCAAAACATACCAAAACTTCCTAATTGGTATAAATTATACTATTCTAAACTAGCATCAATATACATATATGTTTTCCACAACATAGCACCAATTCACAAAAAACTATATGACATATCTAATGTGCACATTCCACAACTATTTCATTTTCCATATTTCAACTACAAATACAACCACATATCAACCATATTAAGACAACTTATACGCATCCAAAATATGTCAAACACAAGCCAAATAAGTGGTCATGATCACAACAAAACATATAGGCCAACATTAGCCAAAATAACCTATACATGCCATTATAACCAAAATTAAACCAACTGAAAGTACCAAAAGAGCTGATGGATAGTGTGATATAACTTCGACAAGCTTCTAACCCGAACGAGCTTCTAATTCACTAAAAACACAGAAAATACACCGAGTAAGCATTTAAGCTTAGTAAGTTCGTATAACATAGAATTTAACTTACCATTTAGTCACAATTTAGGTAAGTAAACATAACATATCCCAACTCAATTTGGCCAAATGCCTAAGCACATATTCACCAACATATTAGCCATGTAAAACACATATAATAGCCAATAAACATGGATGAACATAACCACTAAGAAATTTTTATATACCTGTATCATCCATTGAACCATGTAATATGATTTCTATGTATTTCATGTATATACCTATAATAGTTCATATCGAACTCATATCATCTCGTAACAGAACATTGCCCATTGAACCATTTAGAATATCATTGGTTACTCGGGATAGCTCACACATAATGTACTAAACTATAATCCGTCAATTCATGTACATGTATGAATCGGTATACTCTCACGAGCTATAAATCGGTAAGCTCATACGAGCTGAGAATCAGTAAGCTCTCACGAGCTGCAATCAGTAATCCCTAATGACATGTCATTTGTATCCTACGAATTCTTAAGGTTCAAACGGGACTCGATAATGGTCGTACGTCGTCGAATATGTGATCGATATTTATATGTGGCAATTATACAAATCACATACATATAATTCAATTAAAACATATAAATACTTAATTTAATTACATGAACTTACCTCGACGAGTATACGTTAGACCTGTCTATGGGTCGGGCGGCCCGGCCCGACCCGACGGCCCGCCCGAAATATGGGAGGGTTTGGGTAAAAATATAGGCCCGAAATATGGGCTTGGACAAATTTAGGCCCGTTTAAAAAATGGGCCGGGCCTCGGGCAAGATTTTTTAGCCCGAGCCCGGCCCGGCCCGGCCCAAAAAATATTAAATATATATATTTTTTATTTTTAAAATATAATAGTTTTTTATTTTAAGTTTATTTACTTTCATTTCCTTGACTAGTGTTACAAAATAATAATAATAAAACATCAAGTTTGTTTTACTAATCAAATGTTAGATTTTGTTACAACAATTAATACAATTAATACAATTAATAATTTGATAAATTTACTAATCAAATGTTAAATTTTATTACAACAATTAATACAATTAATACAATTAATAATTTGATAAAATTACTAATCAAATGTTAGATTTTATTACAACAATTAATACAATTAACAATTAATAATTTGATAATTTTACTAACAATTAATTTTAATAACAATTAGTTTTAATTTTATTAAAAAAATAATTTTAATTAAAAATGGGCCGGGCTCGGGCCCCATATTTTTTCTCCGGGCCGAGCCTGGGCAAAATCTCAGGCCCATATTTCGGGCCGGGCCGGGCCCGGGCCTAGTAAACGAGCTAAAATTTTTTTGTGGGCCCGGCGCGAACCAGGCCCGGCCCGGCCCATGGACAGGTCTAGTATACGTAGATAAGGAGACGATTAATCCGAGATTTTCTCTTTACCTCGATCTAACTCCGTACGAGGTCTGTCTGGATCTATACAGATAAATTTAATCCAATTCAATATATTTCACATTTAATTTAGTCCAACACATATTTTTGGAAAAATTATCATTTTGCCCCTATAATTTTAATTATTTGCGATGTAGTCCTTAGTTCATAAAAATAGAAATTTACACAATTTTACCACAACCCACTATGGCCGAATATCAAATAAGTCCTTAGCATGCACTATACTTCAATTATTTCACAATTTCACCATGTAATATTTCCTATTTTTCAATTTAGTGCCTATTTGACAATTTCACTAAAAATTCCTTTACAAAAGTTCTGTATCTAACAACAACCATTCATTTTCTATCATCAAACTTTAAAACTCATATATATTCATCAATGGTAAAACCCTAATAGCTTAACAATTTTGCAAATTAGTCCTCGGACTACCTAGATTAAGCTACAATGATCTCGGAAATATAGAAATCATAAAAAAATAGACAAAAATGCATACCTAATTGAAGGAAATAGGGTTGCCAAAAATTCAAGCTCCCGTGGCTGCCATTCTTTCTTAATTTCGATTGTAAAAGATGAATAAAAGGGAATGGTTTTGTTTTATTTGATTATTTTTATCATACAATTACTTTTTTTTACTGAATTAACCTTGAAAGCTTTACAAATTACACAATTGCCAAGCCATGTACATCCAATATCACTTATTATGGTCTAATTGCCATATAAGAACTTCCACTTTAAATTTCTATAGCTGTATAATACCTTTAGCTATTAGAACTCAAATTTTGCACTTTACGCAATATAGTCATTTTTATCAAATTAAGCATGTAAACAGAAAAATTTCTTAACAAAATTTTTATACGGTAATACTATCATGCTGTAGACCATAAAATAATAATAAAATAAATTTTCCAACTTTGGATTTTGGTCCCAAAACCACTGTTCTGATTTCAATGAAAATGGGCTATTACACACAACCCCCGGTTAACTGGTGCAAGATTGGTAGGTGCAGGAATAGGGTTAGTATCGATAATCCGCTGAAATGCTCCAATAATAGCTTCCATCAGATGGCCTACACCCTCATCAGGTATGTTCACTCTATGCGGCGGTACAGGAGGTGCAGAAGATGTACCATCCTATTAAGCTCTAACCCTCACATTAACACGTCTGAGAGGCATATCGTATCTATTTGTCTATTACACAAACAAACAAACAGAGGTGTGAGTGGTGGGGAAATGATCCAAGCTACATTCCTTCAAATAAACTTTGGAATTAAAGGTAATGTTTACCCATTCCTACCCCACATTCAATCATAAATATATCAACAATTTTAAGAAATTAGAGAAGTTTGGGCACATGGGTTTCTAAACATCAATCCTCACAACAATCACCTAGGTCCGAGTACTTGTGAACCTTGGCTCTAATACCACCAAATGTAACACCCTATACCTGACCCGGTCGCCGAGCCTGAATATCAATATGCCTCACCATCGTCTCACATTACACACAGTACAATGGATCTCATTATTAAAGAAACATCTTCCATTTTAACATAAGCCCAAGTTATGAGTCAAACTTACTCTAGTCATATGTAATACATACTAAACATACATTGAATAGTCTTATAAATATAATCCAACATGCACAGGGTTCATTTAGCAAAATTTCAAAACTGACTACGCAAGTATCGATACTAGAACATGGGTATCAATATTTTCTTTAAACGGTATCGATATCGATTGAAAAATCGATACCAAAACAACATTATGTTTCTCGTCTAAAAATAAAACATGGGAAAATATCAGTATATTTCAAAAAGTATCAGTAATTTTACCCCTAGTATCGATACTCGTGATGTGGTATCCATACCAAATTACAAGATTATTTTCTTGCACTCTTAAAAAATCACAGAGGTATCATTTTTAAAAACTGAATATCGATACCTCTGCTGCAGACCATAATAATACAGTAGTTTCACGCATATAATCCATACCAACACAAACATAAATATCATGCATCGTTAACCTAATCAAATGGACACCAAAAAGTCTGAAATATCAATCAAAAACATCATAATATGACTAAGTAAAAAACTAATAAAACATACTTTAAGTCCATAGGTTTTAAGCAAAATAAACTTGTAATCAACTTAATAATCATAGCATATAGTCTACCACATTGCCTTTATTCCCCAAAATATAAATAATCAAATAAACACCGACAAGTAGCTACTAAAGTTTTGGATTGGATCACCCCTCGAAGATCACAACGCTCACACCGGCACTACTTATCTACAATGGTTTAAAAGAAGTGGGTGAGCTTAGCAAGCTTAGTGGGTGTTCAGAATAACTACGACGCAAACAAGTCATCATGCATTAACAACAACTAGATGGCATAATTAACAGTCCCAACTTTAGTGTCATATTATATTTACTCATGCCTAACATATTAGTTCATTTAAATGGTAATCACATTAACTTTTAAGCATATATCACTTTACATAGCAATAAAAAATAATGATAATTTGGTACTTGAGGTTATGAAACATAAAAGTGGGCACTATCACCACTCATCGGATACACAGGTCTCCAACACACCAAATGACTCATAGAGTCTGACATGTCCCAAAAGTGAAGCATATAGCTAACACTCACCAACACACTAAACATATCCCAGTGAATAGAGATTACCTCACATTCCCTTATCTCTCCAACACTATTCGGGCCTCAACACTCAAAATCACAACATAAAGGCGAGTACCCACAATCCAATGGCATGCCAACTATATCCAACGACCTCATAAGGTCACAAGGCAAAAATATCCACAATTTTATCACCCATTACTTGCCAATTTTCTGTACATATTCACTGCATATTCACATTATTAGTACAATATAATAACTGTCAGTTGGCATGAATAACATGCCCACATATTCACTTTTACAATAGTCATCACAAGCTTATAACACATGTCATAGCATCACATATACATTCATATTTCCATATTTGCACAAGCACTCATATATCACAATGAATCTTGGTATAAAAAGACTTATACTCGAAATTTAGAGTAGGGTTTTAGGCTACCTTTAAACTCCCAATTTACATAATGAATCATTTACGAGCAGTAATTCCTAAACAGTCACAAAATATGCTTTCGCCAAAAAGCTAAAAGCTCAAACAAGCTTTTCTTTACCTTTTTCTCTACTCGTTGAAGGTTCTACCAAATCTGACACTTAAACAAGACAAACCACACAAACATAGAACCAACAATCAGCCAATAACTTACCTAAAATAGTAAAAAAAATAAGCTTAAGCTAAGTTCTCTTATAACCAAAACCTTCGACATAGAAAACCCAGAATTCAAATATCTCGGTCTACACTTAATCTTTTTGCATGAAACGAATTCCATTCATCTACATGTTCATCTACAACTAATTCCCAACCATTAAACTACACAGAATCCCTCAATTTACAATACTAAAATTTTTTGACGTATAATGGCTATTTTGATGGAAGTTCATTAAAACTTGAGAAATCCTTAACGAAACTTTAAAGTAAGTTTAGAAACATTCTAATCATGTTAAAACAAGTTAAAAATCACTTTGAAACTACATTTTTATTCAAATTCCTAGAATCCACCATTAACGACCCAATTTTTGGCTTTTATTTAAAACAAGCAAATTAATAACTACTAACTCAGTTTTAAAGACTAGATAATGTTTAAAACAAATAGAAAGACAAACGATTACCTTCAATGGGAAAAAATAGAGATTTTTTATGCAAATTCGAGAAGCCCACAAGTAAGGAAGTTGAAGAAATTAATAGTATTTTGAGTGTTTTTCTTGAAATTCCCATGAATATTAATGCTATGGAAATGGAGGAAATCAATTGAATTAAGGTTTGAAGAACAAAATGTGAAAGAGAGAAGCTTGGGGAGCAAGGGACGACTAATGCATGAAGATGGAGAAAACTTCTTTGAAAAAATATAGGTGGGGGAAAGAAATAGGTCTATTTTAAAATTTTGGTAAAATTGCAACATAAATGCTCATAATTTTGACTCTATCACAAATAAGTCATTTTTCTAAAATTATAGGTTTCTAAAATAATTTTCAAAAATTGATTTGATTTCCTAAAAACCATAGTTGAAAACATTTTCATGTTAGCATGTCAAAAAAATCTGAACACTCTAAAGCTAAAATCCCTAAAATACCCCTAAAACTTTTAGGCCCTATTTTGGGGTGTTAGGAAAAAGTACTATAAATAATTGTAAATTTTAAACTCATAATATGATTGTTTACAAATCAAACCAATTTAATAAATTTGTTTTGTATATTGTAAATAAGTATATATTTGGGATGTAAAACAAAGTATACAAAAAATGTGTGCCACAACCAGGTGGGCATTGGGCATGCCTAGGGCTCCGTCACACTGTTTGATCGCCATAATCATCTCCTTCGTCCGTCGTTGCTTGCGACCGTGTCTTAGTAGCCCATCGTGCATCCCCCTATTTGAGTCAACGATTGTGAGGATGGCCCACCTCATTAAAACAACGATAAGGTGTTTGTGAGACTATAATCAAATGACTATACAGTGTTGCATAGGCTGATTGTGGATAAATGGTAAGAAATTTCGATGATACCGGATGCGTTGTTGTTGTTGGTGAAATCGACATGTAATATGATACAATGGGTGGTGGTCGTGAAAAATATATCCCTGAAGAAGATGTTGATACAGGGAATGATTGCATGTGTTATGGTACTTGCTTAAAATAAACTGGTGTTGAATGTGTTGATGTAAGGAATGATTGTGCATGCTGTGGTGCTTGTGCAAAATAAACTGAAGCTGAAGGTGATGATGTGGAAAACAAGTTTGTTTGTGTGTGTGTGTGTTGTGATGCTTGTGACAAAAAAAACTAGGTTAGAAGAAAAAATAAATGAATCATATTGACTGAGAGGTTACAAAAAAATTGAGTCCTCCAGTATAGATGGAGCAGATGTTGATCAAACCCAACATCTTCTCCCGACCTAGGATTGATAGGCCCTCGTCTTGGTCTCCTACGACAACATTGCCTACTCTTTTTTGATGTCAACGGTAGATATGACTTGCCGTTATGTTTGAACCAATCTATGTAATCTGAAAATATCGCCAACTTTGGTGTAAGAAATGGTTTACATGTTGGCAAGTAATCATATCTATGTTGCCACATCTCGATATACTTCTTGTGGAATGTTGGTCAATCTTCCTCGAGTCTCTCCCACAAGTCGATCTTGTGCAAATTATCAAGCTCCTGAGATGGTGGTGGAATACGTTGCGTACACCTGAACTGTCGCATCATTCGGTCAAATTTGTACATCTCGATAGTCACAAAAACTATCAATGACACTTCGACATTCTAGATGTTGCGATTGGCCAAAAATTTGACCGAGATGCATTCTTGAATCTTCGGATCCGCATATGGCATCTATACAAACTGTAGTACAAATTTATAAATTTTAGCACGTGCCTAATATTAAATTTCAAATGCTGGAATCAAAAACTGGTAACTTTTAAATCCATAAACTAACCTCCTATTTGATTTGTTGATCTAAAGCTAGTTGGATATCCTCGAGCTTAATCGGTATACTGATGTGTCTCGTGGGGTTGTTCCACCTATTCAAATAATGTTATTTCAAAATTAAAACAATGAAAAATAAAAACGGTAATGATATTATCAAATGAATTTTACCATATGATGAGTGAGAATTTGTAAAAAAGTTCTACTTTGGAGCGTAAAAATGGTAGTTGATACGATGCCCACGACTGAAGAAGGAGCATGCAACTGTCGATTTTAAATTTATCCAGTATCATCGCTCGACATATTTCTCGGAACAATGTCACCAACTGTAACGCTCAAAAAGTACATGTTTATGTTTTTATAATTAATTGACACAAATATCTGTCTGCTTCAGTGGTTAAGTGTTCTGGGAAGTGTCTGAGAGGTCCCAAGTTCAAGCTTTAGCTTGGGAAAATTTTTGTTTTTAAATGAATAAACCTCTATCTCTAATCAGTAGGCTTATAAATAAATGTTGGTAAAATATAACATAATGGGCTTGCTGGTCTGGTGGTTAAGTGGTTAGTTGGTGTGTTAAAGGTCTTGTGTTCGAGTCTGGGCAGGAGTATTATTGTTGTTATTTGTCCCGTGAAGGAGTTTGGATTGCAGTCAAATGTTGAGAATTTGAGGTGTAGTAGGGAAGTAGTGGACGATTTGGGGGAGAGATTTTAGGGATTGTGGATTGAGGAAAGTGTTTTGGGGGATATGGGCATTAACTTAAAGAATTTCGGCTAGAATTAAATTTTTAGCTGAAAAGTTTTCTTCCTCATTTCTTTTTGTGTTCTACCGATTTTCTACTCTGCATCTTTTCTTCCTCTTTTTTATTTTTAGCTGAAATATCCCCACTTGCTGCCTTTTTTTTTTAAAGAAATTCGGTTCCCCTTTTCAGTTCCCAAATTTTTGACGCTAGTTTCCCCTTCCCCTCAAGTCGACTGTGCGTCATCTTGCTCCTCTTCTTGGCTGAATATTGCTAGGTGAGTTTTGCTTTGCCTTCTGTCCCATTTTGGCTTTGCACTTTCCTTCTCATCGTTTTTTTCTCTTATTATCGTTACCCCATCTATTTTGCCTCTTTTCAGTCTTTGATTCTCCTTTTCGATTCGTTCTCTCTTGAGTTGCCAAATTATACTATGTTCATTCGTCAGTTGGGTAAGTGATTTAGGTTTTTTGTTGTCTCGTTTTATAATATACTGAATGAAGGGTTGTGTTTGATCGGTAAGTATGATTTAATTGAAGTTTGCAATGTGATTCGATTAAAGGTTTAACAAAAAGGTTTGTGACTCTCGTTTTAGGTGGAGACCAAGGGTTGGTTGGTGCATCTTCAAGGAATTGAGGGTGCGATTTTGGTTGACTTTGGTAAGGGGGTTTCGATTGTTGATCGATTTTTAACTTTGTTAGGCTTCGATTGAATAATGAGTTAAGTAGTTGATTGAATGATGTTTTGGTTGAATCTAGGTTTTGGAGTACTCGGAGTGCGGGTTAACTTCAAATGAAATCAGGTGTGTAAACACAACTCTGAAAATAGAAATCGAAGAAAAGCCAAAAAATGTGATTGTCGACGTTACACAGATGTGCGGCCGCCCATGTGGTAGGTCATGTGATCGAATATGAGGTGTGATCGATGAGGCTGGCCATGTGCGATTCATGGGCCGAGCTGAATTAGGCCGTGTGGGCCACATGAAGGCGTGGGCCCCACAAGGGTGAACCACACGGACGTGTGGGAATATTGGGTCAGGCCCTGAGATCCACACGGCCAAGGCCATTTTGGGCCATGCAGGCCACACGAGCGTGTGGGCCTACATGGGCATGCAACATAGGCCATGGGCCCATTTTCACTGTTTGACTGCTAAAGTTGCACGGGTCGCCCGAGTCGGCTGTGGATCTACTGTAGAGTCGGTAAGCTTACCTAGACCTCTAATTGATTAAAATAACTGTATGACTGATACAATTATGCAAGTTGTTAAGCATGATGATGTCCTACTGGTTTGATACTGTATGCCCTGATTTTATACATGATATTATGTTTTAGCATGTCATATATGTATATTGCATTACATTGGGGTAGGGTTATATTGTTTAGAGGAAGTGTACTGAAAGGCCTCGAGCCTAAATTACTGGCAGTTCAGTTGCAAACTACTGTCTAGTACCGCACTCGGTGCTACTTGGAGTGTAGTGATGGGTGGGTTGATTATATCCCCACATGGAGTGTAGGGTTGGACGGAGTTGGAGTGTAGAGGCTGGCTAGGTAGGATTTGATACTGCATAACTGTTACTGTACTGAGTATTGATACTGTAATGGGCCAAGGCCCAAATGCATGACTGCTTCTGTATTGTAATGGGCTAAGGCCCTAACTGAAACTAAAATTTTTACCAAAATGGGCTTAGGCCCAGACTATGATTGCATATTGTCTGTTTGTTTATGTTGGGATTACACACTGGGTTTTCGTAAACTCACCCTTCTGATTCATCTGTTTAGGTAATCTTCAAACTTAGGCAGATCGGAGCGGCGGAGGACTTAGCTGTGGCCACATGACTCCTTTTTACTGTTTCGTATTTAATTAGGTTTTTTTAAAGCTTTATTTGGGGTATTTTTCTGTAATAATGGCCGCTATGATTTTTTGCTTAAAATTTGGATTTTATACTACTTTATGTTTTATATCTGCTAGAGGTAGATAAAACACGGGTTTTTAAAAGAAATGTATGTGTTTTAGCAAAATACCCACAAGGACACAAACTGTTTTAAAAAGCTTCCGCAACGTATAATATTTTGCAAACTAACGGCTGAATAAAAATCACTATTTTAGGATTAATAAAAGATAACGACGAGATCTAAATGAAAAATTTTTTAAGCAAAGTCACGGTTTTTTCAACATGAGCATCGATTTTCAAACACACTATCAAGTGACATCACCAGATTCGGCCATAACGGCTAGACCGAGTTTGGGGTGTTACATTTAGTGGTATCAGAGCCAAGTTGCAAAACTCGACTGTGGATTTGGGTTTTAAAACTTGGTTTTTAAAGTACTGATTTCTGAATGATTTGAAATATTTTTACTGAATGTGTGGTACACCGAGTCTCCGGCGCCGATCTTGTAAGTTCTCTGAAGCCTTTACGTGTTTTAAACTGAAACTAATTTGATACTGAAACTACTATAGATAGTACAAAATGAGACTACTATAGGTAGATTGTACAGAAAACACTCAAGTTAGTGTATACTAATATTGTAGTAAAACCGATAGACACTAATAGACACGGCGTTGTACGAAAATAAACGTTACACTTCTGATACTATTTTCATAAAATATTTGTTAATAAATACTAGAACTGTAAACTGATGCATAAAATTATAAATACAGATTAACACGAACAGACAATGAGCACAAGAGGTACTCACAGATGGGGTACAAGAGGCAGTGGTAGAGGCCGTAGAGGTGCTCGAGCTGGGTCCTTATTTTCTGGCAACTTACCTAATTTAGATACAAGTGAGACACCGGCTTCACCCGTGACTGAAACTGGGTCTCATGATCGTCCGGCTGGGGACGACGCACTATCTCAAGCCATGTTAAGAATTCTAGAGAGGGTCGCTAGGCCCAATATTAGAGCTGGAGGCCGCGGGTCAGTTATAGAACGAATCTGGTCTAACGGAGCTGAGCTTTTCATGGGTATTGCTGGAGTTACCCCTAATGTGGCTGAGTACTGGATAGAGGCCACAGAGACGATTATGGACGATTTGAACTACACTCCTGAGTAGAAATTAAAGGGGGCAGTGTCGCTGCTACGTGATGAGGCATATTAGTGGTGGCTCACTGTTAAGGAGGGCACTCAGCCCAATCGACTGACCTAGGAGTTCTTTAAGACCGTTGTCCAGGGAAAGTATGTATAGGCCAATTATGTGGATGCCCATTGGAGGGAGTTCCTAAATCTGACTTAAGGACATATATTAGTGGCTGAGTATAAGGCCGAGTTTTTATGACTGAGCCACTATACACATGATATGGTGGCGACTGAATACGAGTGATGTGTTCGCTTTGAGGATGGCCTCAGGGATAATCTGAGAGTTCTAATAGCTCTACAAAGGGAGCGAGATTTTGCTGCACTAGTTGATAAGACGAAGATTACCGAGGAAGTGAAGCGCACTGAGCTTCAAAACCGTAACAGAGAGAGGTAGGAATAAGAGGGATTCAGAGCCCTCGAGTTTCGTTCAAATGCTTATAAAAAAGGCCAGAGTTGATGGGCCGATCAGAGTTGGGGCTCCTATTGCTGCTACTGGACAACCGCTGTATACTGACTGTGGTAGGTGCCATCAGGGCGAGTGTTCGAAAAGAACTAGGGCATGTTTGAGGTGTGGTTCTCTAGAGCACCATATTAGAGAGTGTCCACAGAGGTCTGATTAGATGCAAGCTCCGAGTAATAATACTGCATAGCCATTAAGAGTAGTTCATCAGCCACCGAGAGGCTGGGTCAAGCCAAAGGTGGTAATAGTTTGGGCCGTGGTTAGAGAGCACCGGGCAGAGGTGCTGGACATATTCGGGTGAGGCAATCGACTCTAGTTTATACTACTTGTTACTGAGAGGATAGAGATATTATCAGTTGAGGGTTAAGGACACTGATGTGCAGAAGACGACATTTAACACTCAGTACAGTCATTATGAGTTCCTAGTGATGCATTTTGGACTGACGAATGCACCAATAGCTTTTATGGATCTGATGAACCGAGTGTTCCAGCCCTATCTGGATCGGTTCATGGTAGTATTTATTGATGACATACTAGTGTATTTGATGAACACGATGAACACCTCAGAGTGGTTCTACAGATTCTACGAGAAAAATAACTATACGCCAAGTTTAGTAAATGTGAGTTTTGGTTACGTGAAGTAACGTTTTTGGGACATGTAGTTTCTGTTGAAGGGATTAGAGTCGATCCTCGAAAGATTGAGACTGTCTTGGATTGGAAGCAGCCTAAGACTGTATCTGAGATCCGTAATTTTCTGAGACTGGTAAAGTATTATCGGCGATTTATGGAGAAGTTTTCTCTGATTACCGCACCCTTGACTAAGCTATTACGTAAGAGTTTAACTGGACTAATTCGCAGCAAGAGAGCTTCGAGAAGCTCAAGACTGTACTGACTAAGACCCCTGTTCTAATACAGCCAGAGTCTAAAAGGAGTTTACTATTTACAGTGATGCATCACATGTCAGTTTAGGATGTGTGTTGATGCAAGAGGGTAAGGTGGTAGTGTACGCGTCTCGTCAGCTTAAAACTAATGAAGCGAATTATCTGACGCATGACTTGGAGTTGGCCACAGTGGTATTCGTACTAAAAATCTGGAGGCATTACTTGTATGGTGAGAAGTGTATCATTTATACTGATCACAAAAGACTCAAGTACCCCCTCACTTAGAAGGAGTTGAATCTTAGGCAGTGTAGATAGATTGAGTTGCTTAAGGACTACGATTGTACTATTGAATAACACCCTGGTAAGGCTAATGTGGTGGCCGACGTACTGAGCCATAGAGCGATGATTGATGTGAGAGCAATGTTTCCTCGCCTTAGTTTATTTGATGATGGTAGTCTGCTAGCCAAACTTCAAGTTAAACTGACGTGGATAGAGCAGATTAAGGGTAAACAGTTAGAGGACGAGTCTTTGGGTCTTCTCTTCTGACAAATTGAGAGTGGAAATACTGTGGATTTTAGACTGAATAGTGAAGGGGTACTCTGTTTTCGTGGGAGAATCTGTGTACCTAAAGACATTGAATTAAGGAAATCGATACTGAGAGAGGCACATAGTAGCCCCTATGCTATACATCTTGGCAAAAATAAGATGTACTGAGACCTTCATGAGTTATACTGGTGGCCAGGTCTTAGGCGTGAGGTTACAGATTTTGTGGGTAAATGTTTGACCTACCAGCAGGTTAAGGCTAAGCATTAGTTACCTTCGGGATTATTGCAGCTAGTTAAGATTTCGCTTTGGAAGTGGGAGCTTGTAACTATGGATTTCGTTAGTGGGTACCCCTCACACCCACTAAGAAGGATTCAGTGTGGGTCATCGTGGATCGATTGACCAAATCTGCCCACTTCATACCAGTTCGTACTGACTACTCTCTGCAAAAGCTGGCTAGATTGTATGTGTCTGAGATAGTGAGACTGCATGGGGTACCGGCTTCAATAATATTTTATAAGGATCCTCGCTTCACATCTCAGTTCTGAAAGAAGCTACATGAAGCTCTGGGTACAAGATTGAACTTCAGTACTGCGTTCCATCCTCAGACGGACGGTCAGTCAGAGAGGGTGATTTAGATACTGGAAGACATGTTAAGGAGTTGCTTGATTGATTTCTGAGGTAGTTGGAAGGATTACTTGCCGCTAGCAGAGTATTCTTATAACAACAGCTATTAGTCTAGTATTCGAATGACACCTTACGAGGCACTATATAGTCGTAGGTGTCGCACACCTTCATGTTAGACTGAGTTGGGTGAGTGGCATGTTCTGGGCCATGAACTAGTTTCTAATATCGAGGACAAAGTTAGGTTGATTCGAGATGGACTGAAAGCGGCATCTGATAGGCAAAAGTCCGACGCCGACCTGAAGCGTCGAGAGATTGAGTATTCAGTAGGGGACTTCATTTTTCTCAAGGTCTCACTGTGGAAGAAGGTACTAAGATTTGGTCGCAATGGCAAGTTGAGCCCTAGATTTATTGGACCTTACCGTATGCTTAAGCGAGTGGGACCAGTTGCTTACCAGTTAGAGCTACCTCCAGAGTTGGACCGGATTGACGACATTTTCCATGTCTCAATGTTGAGGCGCTATCGCTCTGATCCCACACACATTGTTCCTGTTGAGAAGATTGAGGTAAGGCCAAATCTGACCTTTGAGGAGGAGCTAGTGCAGAGCCAATACAGATATTGGAGCGAGATGTAAAGGTTCTAAGAAGAAAATTCATCCCATTGGTTAAAGTTCTTTGGCGTAATCATAGCACCGAGAAGGGCACGTGGGAGCCTGAGGATGCGATGCGTTAGCAGTATCCCCATCTATTCTGATCAGGTAAAATTTTGATGCCAAAATTTTTTTTTAGGGGTAGAGTTGTAACGCCCTAAAAATACCTGTTTATGTTTTTATAATTAATTGACACAAATATCTGTCTGCTTCAGTGGTTAAGTGTTCTAGGAAGTGTCTAAAAGGTCCCAAGTTCAAGCTTTAGCTTGGGCAAATTTTTGTTTTTAAATGTATAAACCTCTATCTCTAATCAGTAGGCTTACAAATAAATGTTGGTAAAATATGACCGAATGGGCCTGCTGGTCTGGTAGTTAAGTTGCGAGTTGGTATGCTAAAGGCCTTGTGTTCGAATCTGGGTAAGAGTATTATTTTTGTTATTTGTGTCATGAAGGAGTTTGGATTGTAGTCAAATGCTGAGAATTTGAGGTGTAATAGGGAAGTAGTGGACAGTTTGGGGGGAGAGATTTTAGGGATTATCGATTGAGGGGAGTGTTTTGGGGGATATGAGCATTAACTTAAAGAATTTTGGCCAGAAAAGAATTTTTGGTTGAAAAGTTTTCTTCCTCCTTTCTTTTTGTGTTCTGCCAAATTTCAACTGTTCATGTTTTCTTCCTCTTTTTTATTTTTAACCGAAATATCCCCACTTGCTGCCTTTTTTTAAAGAAATTCAGTTCCCCTTTTCTGTTCCTAAATTTTTTACGCTAGTTTCCCCTTCCCCTCAAGCTGACCGTGCATCTTCTTACTCCTTTTCATGGCTGAATATTGCTAGGTGAATTCTGATTTGCCTTCTGTCCCCTTTCGACTTTGTACTTTCGTTCTTATCGTTTTCTTCTTTCTTTTCTTACCGTCATCCCTTCTATTTTGCCTCATTTTAGTCTTTGATTCCCCTTTTCGATTCATTCTCTCTTGCGTTGCCAAATTGCACTATGTTCTTTCGTTAGTTGGGTAAGTGATTTAGGTGTTTTGTTGTCTCGTTTTATAATATACTGAATGAAGGGTTGTGTTTGATCGGTAAGTATGATTTAATTGAAGTTTACAGTGTGATTTGATTAAAGGTTTACCAAAAAGGTTTGTGACTCTCATTTTAGGTGGAGACCAACGGTTGGTTGGTACGTCTTTAAGGAATTGAGAGTGCGATTTCGATTGACTTCGGTAAGGGGGTTTCGATTGTTGATCGATTTTTAACTTTGTTAGGCTTTGATTGAATAATGAGTTAAGTAGTTAATTGAATGATGTTTTGGTTGAATCTAGGTTTTGGAGTACTCGGACTGCGGGTTAACTTCAAACGAAATCAGGTGTGTAAACACAACTCTGAAAACAAAAATCGACGAAAAGCCAAAAAATGTGATTGTTGACGCTACACAGGCGTGCAGCCACCCGTGTGGTAGGTCGTGTGATCGAACATGGGGTGTGATCGATGAGGCTAGCCATGTGCGATTCATGGGCCAAGCCGAATTGGGCCGTATGGGCCACACGGGCGCATGGGCCCCACATGAGAGGATGAGAGTATTGGGCCAGGCCGTGAGATCTACATGGCCAAGGCCATCTTGGGCCTATGAACCCACATGGGCATACAACATGGGCCGTGGGCCCATTTTTACTGTTTGACTACTAAGGTTGCATGGGTCGCTCGAGTCGACTATGGACCTACTATAAGGTCGATAAGCTTACCTAGACCCCTAATTAACTGAAATGACTGTATGATTGATACAATTATGGATGTTATTAAGCATGATGATGTCCCATTGGTTTGATACTGTATGCCCTGATTTTATGCATGATATTATGTTTTAGCATGTCATATATGTATATTGCATTGCATTGGGGTGGGGTTATATTGTTCGGAGGAAGTGTACTAAAAGGCCTCAAGCCTAAATTACTGGCGGCTCAGCTACAAACTACTGTTTAGTGCCGCATTCGGTGCTACTTGGAGTGTAGGGATGGGTGGGTTGATTATATCCCCACATGGAGTGTAGGGTTGGACGGAGTTGGAGTGTAGAGGTTGGTTGGGTAGGATTTGATACTGCATCACTGTTACTGTACTAAGTATTGATACTGTAATGGGCCAATGCCCAAATGCATGACTACTTCTGTATTATAATGGGCTAAAGTCCTAACTGAAACTGAAACTGTTACCGAAATGGACTTAGGCCCAGACTATGATTGTATATTGTCTGCTTGTTTATGTGAGGATTACACACTGAGTTTTCGTAAACTCACCCTTCTGATTCATCTGTTCAGGTAATCCCCAGACTTAGGCGAATCGGAGCAGCGGAGGACTCAGCTGTGGCCATATGACTCCTTTTTACTGTTTTGTATTTAATTAGGTTTATTTTTTTAAAGCTTTATTTGGGGTATTTTTCTGTAATAATGGTCGCTATGAGTTTTTGCTTAAAATTTGGATTTTATACTACTTTATGTTTTATATCTGCTAGAGGTAGATAAAACACAGGTTTCTAAAAGAAATGCATGTGTTTTAGCAAAATACCCATAAGGACACAAACTATTTTAAAAAGCTTCCGCAATGTATAATATTTTGCAAACTAACGACTAAATAAAAATCACTATTTTAGGATTAATAAAAGATAACGACGAGATCTAAACGGAAAATGTTTTAAGCAAAATTATGGTTTTTTCAACACGAGCATCGATTTTCAAACACGCTATCATGTGACATCGCCATATTCGACCATAACGTCCAGGCCGGGTTTGGGGTGTTACACCAACACTATAGATCCCCAACTAAGTCATCCCAATTCTTTTAAGTCGGCTAGTAGTAGTAGCCACCTTAAATGTACCAGATTGCGAGATTTATTTAGCATTAACAGACCCCTGATCAACCTTAAGGTGAATGCACGCGTGAATTTTTCCTTTTCAATGTCACTTGTAGAAGCCTCGATAGTTTGGAAGTTCTCCTTCAACCATCTCATCTCGATTCGACTACCCCTAAACTTGTTCGACACCTTCCCTAGTAGTTGCTCGCATGTTGCACTCCACTCGGCAATAATAACTAGCCCCGTATCGACTCCCCCGTTGACTGGTAGACCAAATTGTAAACTAGTGTTCTCGAGTGTAATTGTACCCTCACCGCAAGGAAGATGGAATATGTGTGTCTCTGGTCTCCATCTTTCGACCAAAGCACTGATAAGTGGGGGATCCAATTTTGTCCCCCTGAGCATATAAGTCATGTATAGAAATCCTGCATCTCGCAAGTGTCCATAAATGATATCAAATGCACCTTCGCTTCAATTGTTTATGAACGTCTCCAAAATTTGATCTTCGGGTTGGGTATATAAACATAAAAAATTAATAATCTAAACAACATAATAATTAACTATTTAAATTTTAATAATTTAATAATTTTTCTTACCATTTGTAAATGAACGTCGAAGATATACTTGTCATCCAAACGAATAATTGATTTGCCATTTTAAAATTATAATGAATAAATAAAATAGAAGAGAATAAAATTAAAAAAATAATTTAAGGATTTAGGATTGAAAATTGAAAATTCAAAATTCAAAATTGAAAATTGAAGATTGAAAATAGAAAATTGGAAATTGGGGATTGAAGATTGAAGATTGAGAATTTAGGAAGGAAGAATGAGTATTGAGTATTTGGTTGAAAAGAATGAAGTTTGGAGGGGTTTATATATGAAATTTTATGGTTGTTGGAGCCATTGTAGCCGTTAGAAAAGTTACTATTGAAAGGAAAATGCTACCTACAAGGCGCGTTTTCACTAATGCGACAGTGAAAACACACCCAGTAAGACGCGTTTTTATTCTCTTTCCTAAAAACACGTCTTACACTGCCACATCAGTGAAAATGCGCTTGTAGGATGCGTTTTCCTTTGTCTCCCCAAAAATAGAAAATCAATGTACTCTCTCAATTTCTTTTCCAGCATACTCTATTAAATTAACCAAAAGACTGGCATTCAAACTACACATTTTCCTAATTAATTTTTTTTATCATAAGTGTATCTAAATTTTCTTTTTTCAAATTGGTATTTTAGTTAATGAAACTGTTATTATTTAAAAAAAGTTTAACCAACAAATTGATACTTAAATTATACATTTTTTCTCATTTTTGTACTTAAATTTTCTTTTTAATTACAAATGATACTTAAACTATTTTTTTTCCAAATTAATATATTTGTTTATTTGATAGTTAGTTAAATCATTAAGTCCATTAAAAAGGATAACCAATTAAAAATTGACTTGTGGTAAAAAAGATAAAAAAAAACTATTATTTTCTCTTTTATATATATACATTGTTTTTATTTTTTTTCTTTCTTTAGAATTGAACCGATGGTCAAACCCATCAGGCTACTAATTCTCGGTTTGATCAGTTATTCCAGTTTGATCAAATAAATTATTAAAAATTCATAAAATAAAAAATATATTTAAAAAATAGAGAAAATGGTTCATTTTTTTTAGTTTGGTTCAACCAAACTATAAAAGTTTGTGGGTCAATCGGTTCAACCCTTAACTCCGGATTGATATCTCAACCAATTCTTGGTCTAATTGCTCCAACAGGTCGTTCCGATTCAATTATGAAAATACTGATTCTGATTGATGAAATAACTTTTTTGATCTTGTCAAGTTGAGCAAACAGGTGATGAAATTCGAAAACAACGCTGGCATTGCCATGCATCATAAAAGAATAAGAAGAAAAAAAAAGGGGAAATAGAAAGAAATAATGTAAAAGGAAAATAATAATAATAATAATAATTTTTTAAGTTTATATGACAAGAAAATTATTATTGGCTGGATTTTTTAACGGATATAATATTTTTGTGTAAAATAAGTAACAGAAGAATAGTTTAAGTATCACTTATGACAAAAAAATATTTAGGTATCAAAGTGGGGAAAAAATGCATAGTTTAGGTACTAATTTATGGTTTATTTAAAAAAAAATAGATTTAACACTAATGGAGGTATCAAGTTGAAAAAAAGCTACCACTTGTGACAAAAAATTTAAGTAAAAAGAATTTTAAATACCAATATATGAGTTAAACTAATTAAAAATAATAATGAAAGTGAGATTAACTATTATACTAATAAAATCATATATGGTAACATAAAAATTACAATCAATAAAGTGAAACGGAATAAGAAATTATTATTACTAAATTAAGCTAAAATCTATATATGACGAAATCTTGAGTTAATTGATATTTATGAGATTATTAAAAAATATGTTTAATTGTAATCATATAATTTAATTATATATTTTTTTTAATAACTCGATTTTTGTTAGTGTTGAAAATTTTAATTTTGACCAGAATTTTTTAAATCAGATTAATTCGAAGAAAAAAATTTAATTGAAGGATTTTCAAAGATGAGTGTCACAATAATTGTATTTTATTTATTTATTAAATATGACACCGACAAACTACTCAAATCAAACCCTAATTTAAATTAATAAATATGGTCTAGGGACTAAATTTTAGAAGGTAGTGAAGTGACATGTAAAATTTAAGATTAATGAAGTGAGAAACATAGTGATTTTAGGGACTTAAGTGGCTATTTGCCATGGCTTAGTTAAGTTAAATTAGTGGATGACTTTGATACTAGCCATAGATTTCCACTAAGTTTATCAACATTAAATCATGGCCATTGATATATGTGTGAGTGGGATTTCATGGAAAAAAGCACTAACGAAGCTAGATTAATATTAAGAATTTTGTTGTTAAATAACAGGGAGGAAATTTAGTGGTCATTGGATTATGATTGTAAAAAAATAGAATGTTGGTAATGATAATATATTGCAAAGAAAAGAGAAATAAAAATAAAGAGCACACAAATTTTGACGTGGAAACCCTTTCGGGAAAAACTACGGATATAGGAGAAGAAATTCACTATGTCGAATTCGAATGATTACAAGAGGAGTAGACGATGTCTATGTATAGGCTTGTAAAACCATATTCTAATAGGAGTGTAATAAGATTAAAACGCCTTATTCTAATCAATATCAAATGGGTTGCTAAAGGAGTACTAACAGGCTTAACGCTCTGCATATTGAACCTGCAAAGAACTTTCTCAATGTACCCCTTCTGACTTAGGTACAATTTACTTGCTTTTCTATCTCTAAGAATCTCCATACCAAGTATCTTCTTTGCTGTTCCCAAATCTTTCATCTTAAATTCTTCACTTAGTTGGACTTTGACCTTTCTTATCTCTCATTTATCTTTCGCTGCTATCAACATGTCATCAACAGAGTAGATACACAAAAGAACCATCACTGTTTTTCTTAAAGTAAACACAACTGTCAAAGCTATTTTTTTTGAAATCATGAGAAGTCATAAAGGAATCAAACCTCTTGTACCACTGTCTTGGTGACTGTTTCAAACCGTAAAGGGAATTTTTCAGCAAGCAAACATAGCCCTCTTTTTTTTGAGACTGTAAAATCCTCTGGTTGTTGCATGTAAATATCCTCCTCAAGTTCTCTATGCAAAAATGCAGTTTTTACATCTAACTGCTCAAGCTCCAAATCATGCTTGGCCACAATACCAAGCAAAGCTCAAATCGAACTATGTTTCACAACTAGAGAGAACACATCTGTGAAGTCCACTATTGGAATTTGAGTGTAACCCTTTGCAACAAGCCTTGCTTCATATCTGGGTTTTTCAACTCCTGGAGTCACTTCTTTCTTTTTAAACACCTATTTACAATGAACAACCTTTTTACCTTTAGGGAGTTTCACAAGATCCCATGTTCTGTTTTTGTGGAGTGATTCTATCTCTTCTTGCATAGCACACATCCACTTTTCTAAGTTTTTATAGCTAACCGCCTCAGAATAATTAGATGGCTCTTGGTTTGCATTTATATCTTCAGCCACATTTAAAGCATAAGCAACTAGATCAGCCTTGGCATACTTCTTTAGAGGTTTAATTTCTCTTCTAGTTCTATTTTTGGTGATAGAGTATTGTGGTGAAGAAGTAACTCTATTCTGAATTTTTATACTGGCTTGAGGAGTCGACTCTGTTGTAGATTCTGGATTAATCTGATGCTCCACCTGCTTTTGATTTTCTTTATTGGAAGAGTCTTTAAGAGATAAGTTAGATAGCATAGCAGTTTCATCAAAAACAACATCTCTGCTAATCACAACTTTTCTATTTTCAGGACACCATAACTTATACCATTTTACACCAGCTTTATAACCAAGAAAAACACATTTAATAGATCTCGATTCCAATTTTCCATTATTAGCATGAGCATACGCAGGACACCCAAAGATCTTTAAATCAAAATAGTCAGCAGGATTACCAGACCATACCTCTTGTGGATTCTTTTTCTCAATGGCAATGGATGGAGATTGATTGATCAAAAAACATGCAGTAGGGGCTTCTTCGGCCCAAAACGACTTTGGTAAGTTAGCATTTGACAACATACATCAAACTTTTTCCATGATCGTTCTGTTCATTCGTTCTGCAACGCCATTTTGTTGTGGAGTATGACGAACTGTCAACTGTCTCACAATCCTCTCGAACTTTCATAGTTCATTAAACTCATCAAAACAGAACTCTTGGCCATTGTCTATGTGGAGATGTTTTATTTGTTTTCCCGTCTGTTTTTTCAATCATAGTTTTCCAAGACTTAAATGCGAAAAACACATCGCTTTTCTGCTTTAGGAAGAACGCCCAAACTTTTTAGCTCCACCTCTCGAAGGCATTCTAGATGGCCCCCATAGATCAGAATGAATATACTCTAACGTTTCTTTCGTGTTATGGATTTCTCTGGTGAATCGAACTCTATTTTGCTTCCCAAAAATGCAATGTTCATAGAACTTTAGTTTGCAAATTCCTTACCCATCAAAAAGTCCTTTTTTGCTCAATTCTTCCATGTCATTCTCACTTATATGCCCTAGGCGCATATGCCAAAGTTTAGCAATATCATCATCTGATAAGGATGAGGAAGCGACACCTGCATCACTAGTAACAGTAGAACCCTGCAAAATATATAACTTGGCAGTCTTTCTCTACCCTTTCATAAGAACAAGGGAACCTTTGGAAATCTTCAAAACCCCACTTTCAGCTGTATATTTGTACCCTTTTGAATCAAGAGTACTCAACAAAATTAAATTTTTCTTCAATTCTGGAACATGTCGCATGTCACTAAGTGTTCTGACAACTCCGTCAAACATCTTAACTTTAATCGTTCCAACACCAGCAATTTTACACAAAAACATTATTTCTCATCAAAACAATACCTTCAGACACTGTTTCGTAAGTTGTAAACCAATCTCGATTGGGACTTATGTGGAAGGTGCAGCCCGAATCAAGGATCCACTCCTCGCTCACTTTAGAATTGTTGATAGAAGCGACTAAAAGTTCACCATCGCTATAGTCTTCAACAACATCAGCTTCACAGAATTTTTCTAGTTGTTTTCCTTTTTGATTCGCAGCCTCCCTTTTGATCTTGTTCTACAGCTTACAACACTCAGATTTAATGTGGCCTTTTTTCTTGCAAAAGTTATAAGTTTTACCTCTATTTGAAGACTTTGATCTACCTTTAGATTTACCGGGATGATTTCATTTCTGTGTCCTTCCACGATCATAATCAGCATTTTGATCTTGTCTCCCACGAATAATGAGACCCTCTCCCTAAGAGTCGAGTTTAACCACAAGATGCTTCATCTTATCATACGAGGTCAAAGAATCATAAACCTCAGCAACTGTGAGAGACTCACGGCTATATAAAATTGTGTCTCTAAAGGTTGAATACGACGGGGGCAACAAACAAAATAGAATCAACCCTAGATCTTCCTTATCATACTGAACCTCCATGGCCTCCAAGTTTGAGAGAATTTCTTTAAACAATGTTAAGTGTTCATGCACAGACGTACCTTCCTCAAAACAATGAGCATAAAGACGCTGCTTCATATGGAACTTGCTGGTTAGAGTTTTCGACATACATATTTGTTTCAGCCTCTTTCATAATACAGCGGCGGTCTTCTCCTTTATCGCATCCTGTAAAATTTCGTTAGGAAAATATAGATGTAATTGTGTTAATGTCTTTCGATCTTTACACTTCTTCTCTTCATCTGTTAATGTCGAAGGCATCTTATCTATCCCTAGCAGGCATCCTCCAAATCCATCTGCGCAAGAACTACTTGCATCTTAATCTGCCACAACGCAAATCTGGTGTTGCGATCCAACAGTGAAATTTCATACTTCAAAGACGCCATTATCGTGATCGAGATGAACAACCCGAAAGCTCGGATACCAATTTGTAAAAAAATAGAATGTCGGTAATGACAATATATCTCAAAGAAAAGAGGAATAAAAATAAAGAACACACAGATTTTTACGTGAAAACCCTTTCGGGAAAAAATCACGGACAGAGGAGAAGAAAATTCACTATGTCAAATTCGAATTATTATAAGAGAGTAGACTATGTCTATTTATAGGCTTGTAAAACCATATTCTAATAGGAGTGTAGTAAGATTGAAACACCTTATTCTAATCAATATCAAATAGATGGAGTTTAATAAGGTTTAAAAAATCTTATTCTAAAATAAAATAAAAGAAGTGTAGTTTTATAGGGATTTTACTTTTATTCTATTTTACCACTGTATTTTATTTAAATAAGAATTCGGGTCTCTTAATTCTAATAATGATCAAGGAGATTAGGATGGATTATGGCCATTGATAAGTCAATAGATATTTCCTTTTGAGTTTAGTTTTATAGTCAATAAAATATGATGGGGATAAGTGGCATTGTATGGTGTTGCATGAAGCCTGTCTATAGGGGAGTGTAGGGGGTAGGAGAGAATTCAATGGAGCTTTCGTTTTGCTTTGACATGGCTGAAGAAAAAGGGATAGGAGAACAGTGTGGGAAAACCGAAATTGAGTTCTTCCATTAGTGCATTTTGCCAGCTGGGTAAAAAGATGATTTTTGCCATAAACCGTGAGTACCAACTATGATTTCTTGAAAAATTTCCTTACCACCGTGAGTCCTTCAAATTCAAACTTGGAAGTTTTTGCTTGCTTCAAGTGAAATTCTTTCCATTTAAATCTATAATATTTCTTACCCAAGGAGGAGAGTTTTAGTAAAGTCAGACCATAGTTTTAAGGGTTGGAAACTATATGTTGAAAGACAAAATCCTAGAGAAGATGAGCTTGGTTAAAGCTAGATTTCGATCAAGCCATAAGAACTAAAGACGTGTGGGATTGGTTTGATTTGATTGGATTTTTTAGATTTTTTAAATTGTTCATCATAATTTGGTTCGGCTTTAGGTTTTTTATATTAATTTTTTATTTTGGATTTTTAGACCTATTTTGACAAAATAAGCTTTGTTTCATGGTATTTGAATATTATTTGACCAAATTTCAAAGTCTTTTTCAAAAATATTTTTAAAATATAACAAACTTTTAAGAACTTGTAAATTATTTTCACTATTTTAAATATAAAATATTTATTTTTATCATAAAAATTAAAATAAATTAGATATTAAATGAAAATAAAAGTCGATTTAATTTTAGGTAACCATAATTTTTAATTTTATATTTTATAAACTGTCCAAAATTTTGAGTCGAATCGATTTTTTATTTTTCTTGGTAAGTGCTAGTTCAAGTAGTTAAGCTTAAAGGATTAATAGTGATGATTGTTGGTATAATATATAGGACTATGCTTGATGAGTTTGAAAATATTTGGTATGATCTCGATTGCATTATTATGATGGAAACGATAAATTATTCTCTTTGCATAAATTCATTGAGTAGTTAAGCTTAAAATATTAATGATAATGTCTTTTGTGATATCATGCACGGTTATAACGTATTTTAAAGCATGAAAGAGTTGGTATAAATATCAATTAAAACAATGATAGATTAAAAATTATATGCTTATAGTACTATGCGATGATTCTTGACGAAAATACAAAAATGAGAAATGTGAATATGCTTTGGTGATTATGAAATGATTGGTATATATACGAATTGATTGTGATACGAAGTCAATTGATTGTGTATTAAAATAATATATATTGCAATGATAAATGATAATGACAACGTCTTGGATAGGGTTAAAAATATATATTTACATGTCATAAGACTATGCCTAAGAAAGTTTTAGTGAGTAGTACATTTTATTTAACTCTCGTATTTTTGAAGGGTGGGAGAGTTTTCTAATTTTCGAAGGGTTGGGAACAATATTTTAATTTCTGAAGGGTTGAGTACATATCATTAGCTTTAATTCTCCGAAATTCGTAAGCGCATATCAATGTATTAACTTGCGTATATCCGTTCTTGAGATTACATTCGACTAATAGTGACTAAATATGAAAATGTAATGTGATTTAAATAGTGATAATAAAACTTGGTTATCTTATATATGAAAATGAAATGCAAATATCTTGAGGATGCATTGGTACTGTGATATATATTTAATAAAAGTGAGATATGATATACACATGAAAGATTATGGTAAATGTTGTTTAAATACTCTAAGGTGGATGGAGGAAATCATATTTGGTTATATGATCATTGTTGTTTGATATGGAATTTGGTAATGATATGTTACAATTTTATTTTAGTATTTTTAATTGCTTAATTTTTTTAATATTTTGAAATCGAATTAGATTAGCTTCATTAAGCTTTCAATGCTTAACGGACATTGTGTAGATTGATAAATATGGAACGTGGCCACAGGTTGCTTGTTCTCGAACAAGCAATATATCACAGTCATTAATTGGCAGTGATCATATTAATCATTAAGAAGACACACTGGTCACAATGAGATAAAATAAGATTGTATTGAGTGAATGGATTTAAATCAAATGAATCAAGGATATCATATAAGGGTAACACACATATGACGAGGACATTGGACAAAGCAGTGGGATGAATTACTTTCGAAAAAAGTATACAATAAGAAGTTTTTAATCATAGTACTTCTTGTTGACTGACTCCATGACTAAGTAAATGCGAATTATCAAAACGATGCTTCTGGACATAATTGTAATTACTAGGGTCTAATTGTATATGTTTGATTGATCCCTCCACAAGCTCAACAAAAGCTTGATATGAGTGCATTTGAATTAAAAGGAAATTTTACGACTTTGGAAATAATTTAATTGAGTCAATTTATTCAATGTGAAATTAAATTAGGCTGTTGTGAAATTTGTTTAATTAGAGAATTTGAATAAAGAATTTTCTTGAAAAATTAATTTCAGAAAATCTCAGTGATTTTTAGAAAAATTAATTTTGATCAATCAAAATTAAATTAATCAATTTAATTAAAATAAATATGATATTTTGAAAAATTAATCTTCAAGTCAGACAATTGGCCCAACGAATTGTTGAACTTGAAAATTGGACTTAAGATTGAAAATTGGACCTGAAACCCAAAACTAAGACCAAGACCCAAAGCTGGTTGAACTAAGCCTGGTATGTGAAATCAGGCCGAAGATCCAACACTAGGCCCGAACCAGACTAGTCAAACTGTCATTAGGCCTGAATCGAACCGACAGCAGTCCAACCAGCTCGGGGTCTCGTAAAGGTTGTCGCGCCTGCACAATTGGACATGGTGATGTCGGTGACTGCGACATTCTGGTAGCTAATGAATGGTCAGCGACGACGGTTCTTCAGTGGTTGCGCTAGAGCCCAATTCCGAGGATGAAGACTAGTTTCATGTCTTAGCATAGTTTCATTTTTTTATGCGGCATGAAACTATTAAATACTGAATTTTGGACGGACGTTTGGATTTGTTTTTCATTTTTCTTTTTCCTTTATTGTTTGCATTTGTTTCATGTGTTCTTTGTCTGTGTTTTTTTTTTCTTTGTGTGTGTAGAGCTCACTTCGAGCAATAACGCGAAAGGTGCACGACCCAACTATACCACGATAAGTCGTTGGGCCATTCAGGGAAGTCCAATAACTTTCTAATCTTTTGTTAGGATACACATTAGGGACAATGTGTAGTTTAAATATGGGAGGATGCACACTATATTGTTTTGCTTTGCTTTTATGTGCCTTTTATATGTTTTTCTATTTTTAGGTCATTCTTCAAAAAATTTCAAAAATGCTTTTCTTTGTGCATGGTACTTGAACATGATTTGATTGATAATGGTGAATTGTGGTATGTTTTTGTGAAATAGATTCTTTGAGTGTACAAACTTTGAATGATGTTTGATGAATTCTATTTGTTGTGAATAAATTATTTAGTTCAATTAGTTATGTCATGCCCTAAAACTCGACCTAGTAGTTTTGGGTAGTAGAATCAGGTTTTTTTTTTTTAAACCGAAGGTTGAGTTAGTTATCCAAAAATAGGGTCGTAAATGAGTAATTGAAGTATGTGAGTGTCATAATCAGATTTTCATTTTATTATTTAGCTAAAAAAATTTAAATTTTGAGGTCTAATTTGAAAAAAAATTAATTGATTTAGGACCTTTTTGAAAAAAGAAAGAATTAGGAGTGACCTAAAGGACAAATTGCCCAATTTTTGAAATTAGTCTCCTACAAAAGAACACCCATCGTCTTCCCTTTCTTTTCAAAGACCCAATTTTGAACGAAAATCGCATTTTCTTCCCCAAATTCGTCATTTTTCTTCTTGAGTTCAAATCTCGAATTAGAAGGTATTTTACTTTAATTTGATAGTTCATAACCAAATTTTTTTAAGAATAAAGAGTTTTCCCCTTTCTTATGTTCTTGAAAGCTTCAATTTTCTGGAAAATTTAGGACCATGGACTTAGGTGAAATTAATGGTTTATTTCTAAAATTAAATGTTATTTAAGATGTTTGAACTTGAAATAGAGGATTAAAATGAGGTTAGGGTGTCGAAACTTCAATTTCGACAAAACTAGCTAGTTTTCGGTAGTGAAAAAAGAGAGACTTGAATTGTATATTTCTTGATGTTTGGTTGTGTTCAAGGCTGATTTTTGATGAGTTTGGAATGTGTTTGTTATGTGTGTAAAAGTGTCAGATCAATTGGGAGCCACTACGAGCAAGTCTAAAGGCAAGGAAAAGCTTGTTTGAGCTTTTGGCTTGTAAATGGAAGCGTGATTGGTGAATGTCGGGAGTTACTGCTAGTATGCGTGATTCATAGCGTTAATCAAGAGCTCAGGAATATCCTAAAACCCTATCCTAAGTTTTGAGTGTAAGCCTTTCTTGTATTGTTGCTTTGTTGTGAAATTACGTTTAATGAATGTTAATTTGTGGATTGAGATATTTTTGTAACTTGTAATGTGTGTGAATACTTGTATGTGAGAAACTGATTTTAATGCATACATATGTGGTTGGATATGTGATGGCTCAATGAGCATAGTTGTGGCACTTAAAGTGCAATTAATTTGAATTCGATAAGCTTGCATTATGTACAAGTTTGTGATGTGAATTGATGAATATGAATAGAGATTATGTGCATTAAAGTAATAATTAAATATGTGTAACTGTGGATATTTTGGCCATGTGATCTCTTGAAACTGTTGGATATAGTTGGCATGCCATAGGATTGTGAGTACTCACTTTTGTGTTTTCTAATTTAGACGTTGAATCCCCGGGACAGCTTGGAAAGATAAGGGAATGTCGAGCTAAGCTCCATTCTTCGAGACATGTTGGTGTGTTGGAGAGTGTTGGCTTGATGCTACACTTATGGGATATGTTAGAATCCTTGAGTCATTGGTTTAATGGAGATTCGTGTATCCAATGTGTGGTGATAGAATCCACTTTTATGTTCCATGTTTCCAAGTTGCCAAATTATCATTAAATCACTTATATATGAGATATATTGTTTGTAATTGTACAGTATATGCTATTTTTATGAATTAATGAAGCATGAACATGTAATTTTGACTCGGTTAGAATATGGTTGTGAATGTGCTTAGTATGCTCTTGCTTAACCTTTGATGTTGTCTATGCTTTGTGGTTATTCCGACATTTACTAAGCTTGTTTAAGCTCACACACTCCACATTCAAATCTTGCAAATAAGTAGCTTTTTCGGTGTGATGGAGCGGCAAAGGAAGTGATCTAAGCAAGCAATATTTTTTAGTAGGTGAGTTTTTGTGATTCTTTTGAACCTACTAAATAAAGGCCATGCAGGTTTGAGTTTTAGTTTTGATTATTAAAATTATTTTATTTATTCTATTTTGGTATTGGATTGACGGAATACAAATGTTGTTTTGGACTTTGTTTGCAACTAAATTGATGTTTGAGATTAAGTTTGATAATGCATGTTAGATATTCTTATTTAAATGTATGAATGTGGCATGATAAATGTTTAAAGGATGTTAATAAGTTCAGTTAAATTATACTATAATTGTGTGTTGAGTAGAACATTGTTTTGAGCATGGATAACATTTTAATTTGTGATTTTTTGGTATTTTGGGTAATGTATCAATACCCGGGATACAAATATTGATACCTTAAAGTTGGGATGTTTCCAAAATTTGATAGAATCCAACTTCGGTATCAGTACCCATATACGAGTATCGATACTCGTGATAAAAATATCAATACATGCTCATTCGGTATCGATACCTACGTGGTTTTTCGAGATTTATTAAAAATGAACCTTAATTAAAGTTAAAACCATTTCTATTGTCGTTTAAATTAGCCATGAAATTTTCTTTAAATGTTAATTTTAGTAGTCGTTGCTCTTAATCGAAACCGTCTATGCATGTGATTAAGGTTCATTGGTTGATGTAGCATTTTGTAACTCAGGTCTGGGGACCGGATCGGTGAAGGGTGTTACAAGTTACATTTCCTAATAGAATATAGGTATTAAAAAATGTGTGAATTTTTTTTCCAAATGATGAATAAGTATATGGATAAATGTGTGGATCAATGCATTAGGATTTATTATCATTTATGGAAATAAGTAGAAGCATATTTTGGTTTTGTGATCGTTGAGATCTTAAGGAATGACCTAAGGCATTGTGTAACACCCCTAACCCATATCTATCGCCGGATTAGGGTTACGAAGCATTATGGACATAGCATGATAGAACGCAAAACATTTAACATTCAAATGATATGCATACTGCTTAAAATTTAATCATACAGTAACATTAAGATATGGTTGTAAATAACTTCTCTATTGTTATTACATGTACATAACTCATTTTATCATAAAGCAACCGAATTATCTTAGTTAATGCATATATATATAAATATACTAATACATCATAAACTTATGGTTGCATATAACATAAATTTAATACTTGTCCATTTAAGATCAAATTGCGAAAAAACGAAAAGCTTATTCATCTTTCCACATAAAAAAAATATTGTATAATGTAACTACTAAAAATTTCGTTTCATAGTCGAAAAACCTATCATGAATTTATATAATAAAAATAAAAAAATGCATAATCACCACATTATAACTATTCAATACATCAACTTCAATAAGACTAAACCTAACCATTCAACTATATGCCATAATCAAATTCATTTATATCATAGACTATATAATTGAATTTAACATATCAAATTTTTACATACCATTACCGAATACAAATTATACCTATGACCACAACAAAACATGCCCATATTAGACATAAGCATAAACTCCATTTTTATACTTGTACATGCATGCTCATACTCGATCTACTTCTAAGTTTATGCTTACATTCATTACCAAGTAACTAAGCATTTATTTTTCGAATCATGCATATAAATCATCCAATACATATCATGATATTTTATGCTATCAGCAAAACAAGTATCAAATTATATTCAATGGTAAACCCATTCATTTATTGACTTAATCATATAAACTAGCAACTACATTCAACATCCACATTTAAACGTATTATATTCAAATTTTATGTTTAAATCACAAGTCCAAATCATTAGATAAATAAGCATATCAACATTCATTCACCCTTATAATAAGACTAAAGAAACTCATTATTAACAACTATAGGTACATCTTCATACATATATACATATACATATATACTATTATTCATACAATGCTAAACCCAAATCAAAATATGCTCTAGACATCATTCATTCAAAACTGAACACCACAAGATAACTAAGTCATTTTCGCATGGCTTTAGTATATACACATTTGAATTTAAACAAAGTTCAAACTAGTCTATACATGCCATATTCCAAATTAAGTTTCAACTTATAAAATACCGTAGTTATTTGATAGCGTGACGAGCTTTACTGACGAATCCCCGAGCTCGTAACAATCTCCAAAATCTATAAAACAAAATTAAACAAAAACACAAAATAAGCTACCTTAGCTTAGTAAGTCTTAAGCAATACATAAATAAAATATGAATCATATAATTTCTTAAATAAATTTACTAAGCCACAAATACCCTTTATAAATACTATCAAAACGTTTATTAACCTCAAGACCTTTTATTCATAACAATTAAACATGATATAAACTCACAAATTTGTACCTACCATTTGTACATAACCGAATATGTATACTCATCGAATACATATAAATATATACCTTAATATATTCTTTTTTTTATTTACAATCAATCAATGTACTTACCTAATATCTAATAAGAAATAAATAACACATACCTGATTATCATAATTTCATCATCCATTAGTTATTACATTGACAAAGAACTTACTAATCACATATTTTAAAATGATTCACCGGCATGTAGCTTGCTAGGCTTAAAGCCTGATTTAGAACACCGGCATTAAGCCTGCTAGATGTAAAGTCTGAAATATTTCACCGGCATTAAGCCTGCTAGACGTAAAGTTTGAATTATTTCACTGGCATTAAGCCTGCTAGACGTAAAGTCTGAATTATTTCACTGGCACTAAGCCTGCTAAGCACAGAGCCTGAATAACTCAGATGCAAAATTAATCTTTCATATAATGCTTTATGATTCACATAAATCCTTCTAAAGAAACTCAAATCATATATTCGATCCACATGAATAAATATATATAATTCATAACATTAATTTTAGCTCAAAGAACTTGTATATTACATTCGAACCTCATATGTATAGTTCAAAACATTAAATTCAGCTCAATGATTTGTAACCTATATTCGAACCACATATATATATAAAAATGTATACATCAAATTCGGCTCAAGAGATTTTGCAATCTATGTTTGAACCACATACGTATAAGAAATTTATAAATTAAATTCAACTCAAGAACTTGAATATATTTATATATATATATTTATTCGAACCACATATATATGAAATTATACATCAGATTCTACTCAAAGAAGTTAAATCTTGCATTCGATTTACATGTCCATGCATATATTCTTCTATTAGTTTCATATCATTGAACTTAAAGTATACTTTAGCTAATATACATGTAATTTATACCTTTAATATCAACCTACCAAAATCAATTCCTTTGTTCGGCTATCATGTAGAAAAATCTCAAAGTTTTATTCCATTTAAATACTTTTAGTTCCAGCTTACTAATGTATGATATATATATATATATATAAATTCCAATTTGATAACATTTAAATTGCTATTAGACTTACCTCGAATATCGACAGACACAATCGACTACTTGGCTACTTTCGATCCCCCGATCTAATTTTGTTTTCTTCATTTCTTGATCTAAACATATTCAAATTTAGCCTTTTTATTCATCAAGTCATTCAATTTAATCTAAAAACACATAAATAGGAAAATTACCATTTTACCCCTGACATTTTACTCTTTTTGCAATTTAGTCTCTATTGCACAAAACACAAAATCCACAAAATTTGTACACACTATGCTAGGGCGAATGTTCATAAGCTTCATACAAGTCCCCACATTTCATTTATTTCACATTTTAGTCCCTCAAAAATTTATTTTCACAATTTAGCCCTAATTACTCAATTTTACCAAAAATTCAAAGACAAAACATGTTAATCTTTCACATATCTTTCATATTTCATCATCAACTATTACAAAGCTCAAGTATTCATCAATGGCATATCTCAAAATCACCATCAAATTCTAAAATTAAAGCATGGGCTAGAAAGAACACGAAGCAACGATCACAAAAACGTAAAAATCATAAAAAACCGAAACCAAAACATACCTTAATCAAGCTAAGGAAGTGCCGAAACTTAAGAAGCCATGGATGGTTTCTTCCTTTTCAATATTCGGCTAACAAAGATGAACATATTCATCTTTTTATGACTTATTTTTATTATAATGTTAATATTTACCTTATTACTATATTAACCTTTTAATTATAATTATGTATAACATATATATTAAGGTTAATTTTGTCAAATGTCGCCCACTATCTAACTTCTGGTCTTATTGCATCATAAATCCTCCCATTTAAAAAGACAACAACATTTAGGTGCTTTTAGATTTACCCCTTAAATTTTCATTTTTCGCGATTAAGCCATTTTTATTAAATCGGACACTTAAACGACGAAATTAAAACACGAAAATTTCACACAATCAAATTCACACATAATAAACTCACAAAATAATATTAAATATTTTTTTGACTCAGATTTATGGTCTCAAAACCACTATGTCCGATTAGGGTCAATATTGGGCTGTTACACATTGTTTGTGTGGCCTAGAGCCTAAACAACCAACCTATATGCTACGTTATCCCTAGTTACCATGACTTGAGCCTTTAATTATCCTTTCTTGATGAACCTACTTGTTCTAGACCTAAAGCCTAAAGTGAGCTAAAAACTCAACCCTTCATAATCCTTAATCTTGAAATGCATTATAAATGGATGTCAAGTCACAGACATTAAAGGTTAGGTAGAAACATTTGGAGGTCTTAAAAATGAGTTGAGGGAATAGTAAAGACATGGTTCAATATGGCATGTATAGACTCTTACAAAATGTGCATAGAATGAAAAATATGAGCGAATAAAAGTAGTGTAAGGGTCAAAAGAAAAATGAGCAAATAAAAAGCATGGTTAGGGATAAAAGCATTGAGAGTGAAAAGAGCAAAAATTGAAAATATGCTCAAAAATGAGAAATCGATTAAGGAGCGCAAAATGAGCTTTTCACTATCATAGTACACAAGTACTCGCTAAGTTGTTTATAATAGCCAATATCGAATCGTTTCTTCCACATTATTGGAGAGTAAATGAAGGCGAGAGAGAGGAGAAATAATGTGGTGAGCTTAAAGATTACATATGGGGGAATTGGGAGTAATTTCATGTGTCATACTGTTCATAATGCTTGAACCATTTTGAGTTTATCTTTTGTTTGCAACCAACCAACCCAAGCCTTAGAACGTTACAAGACAAAAAGCCCTATGTGACCTTCGCATCAACATTTATGAAACCAAAACTTGTGAAACTTAATAAGAAATGAATAAGTTAGATCCTATCATGTATAGATTCATCATATCTGCATATCTTGTTTGGATTGGATAATATGGAAAATGTGTTTTATGCATGTTTGTGTGTTTTCTTGAAGAAAAACAAAGACTTTAGTATGGGGAAGTGTGATTTGTCGTAATTTGATATGTGAAATTATGCTTCCCATTACACTTAACGAGATTGTTTTCAAGAAATTTAGAGGTATTTGTCGTGTTTTTAGTTAGTTTTAGTTCTTTGTATTAATAAGTGATTAGTGTGCTTTTTGTGCTACTTTTGATACCCGAATTGGCCAAATGCGCCATAGGAACCCTAACGGTTGATTGATTTTTGTAGGGAGTCAACTGTGACCCGGACATGAATGAAAACATCACTTAGAATAGGGTATCACGATTTCAAAGCATAGAAGTCGTGATACCCCGGACAATGTTGAAATAAAAAAGATTAAGCCACCAATAGTGGTATCGCGATATCGACCATAAGGTATCTCGATACCCAAAACTCCCAAAAGACCCATATTTCAAAACTGTCAAGGATATAGCAATATGTAATACCCCAAACTCGGCCTAAAAGTTAGGCCCGAATCTGGCATGTCACATTGAAGTGTTTTTCGAAATCCATGTTCTCATTAAAAATCCTTCCTGAAATTTCCAGCTTCTTGAAATCCTCCATGATCCACTCCTTAAATCATTCATTTGACCCATTCAAACTCTCCAACATAGAGTTCAAATCCAACACCAACTCTTATTGCTTCCACATGAGCAAAACAAATAATCCCATTTGCATGCAGTGAGACTTGAACCTCTGACCGCCTTACCACACCTGTGACGCCACCTCATTGCCACACCTGTGTCACCACCTTGCCACTACACCACTGACTCTTTTTGTGTTATGAATTCACAAAAATATTTATAAAGCCTTCAAGCTAAGGCCAAGATTCACTTAAGAGCAAAAATCAAAAATTTTGCTAAAGCCCAAGTTTAAACCCAAGACTTCTCCAACACTCCCAACTCTTCCTAAATCACTTAACCACTGAAGTAGACGTTTATTTATGTTATTTTCTTGCACACATAAGTTTTTATGTGATCCCATGCTCAAGACCTATTTCCATCTAGGCCCAAATTCAGGGCGTTACAACTCTACCCCCTTAAAGAAATTTCGTCCTCAAAATTTTCAACTATCATAACAGTCACATATCCTAGCCTATCACACTACGCTCTCCCTACGCACTCTAATCCAAATAATACAAGCACGCACCATACCATCTATCCATCGAAATGAATGGATATCACACGCATATCATTTCCAGGATACACACAAAATAAATGCAAACTCTAAGTTTAAGTGTAGTAATACAGTCTAATGTCTAAGAAATCATAGTATCTCTATCTACTGCTTTTCAACGAAAACAAACGACAGTTTCAGAAACTTACGGATTCGGTGCCGGAGACTCGGCGTGCCACACTTTTTAGAAGAAGTATCTCAAAACACTTTACATATTCAAAAACAACCTTTTGAAATCCAAAAATTTGAAAACCGATTCCACAGTCGAGTTTTGCAACTTGACTCTAATACCACTAAATATAACACCCCAAACTCGGCCTAGAAGTTAGGCTCGAATCTGGCATGTCACATTCAAGTGTTTTTCGAAAACCATGTTTTCATTAAAAACCCTTCTTGAAATTTCCAACTTCTTGAAATCTTCTATGATCCACCCTTAAATCACTCATTTGACCCATTCAAACTCTCCAACACAGAGTTCAAATCCAACACCAATTCTTGCCTCCACATGAGCAAAATAAATAATAATCCAATTTGCATGCAGTGAAACTTGAACCTCTGACCTCCTTGCCACACCTATGTTGCCACCTTGCCATTACACCACTAACTCTTTTTGTGTCATGATTTCACAAAAATATTTATAAAGCCTTCAAGCTAAGGCTAAGATTCACTTAAGAGCAAAAATAACAAATTTTGCTAAAGCCCAGGTTTGAACCCAGGACTTCTCCAACACTCCCAACTCTTCCTAAATCACTTAACCACTGAAGCAAATGTTCATTTATGTCATTTTCTTAAACACATAAGTTTTTATGTGATCCTACGCTCAATACCTATTTCCATCTAGGCCCAAATTTGGGGCGTTACACAATACCAAACTATGGGTTTCGTGATATCACTATTGAGAGGAGACAAAAAATTATCGTAAGGGTAGTCCTTATCCAACATGTCCCCTAACCAAAATATAAATTCTAGAGGCATTTTGGTCCAAAATTTGGGTTGAAATCAAATGTTAAAAGCCACTTTTGGTTGAGAAGAAAGAGAGAGCTTTTAGTTTAGGGTTTCTTTCATCTTTTTAACTTAGGTTTAGAGTAGTTTTCTTTTGCATAGCTCTAGGGCTTAGTTTATATTTTCTTCTAGTTTTTCTTAGTTCCAAGAGTAGTTAGTTAAGTTAGTTATCACTATAGCTAGGGTTTATTTGCTTGTTCAGCACCTTAAACTCTTTATATTTTCAATTTAATACTTAGTTTTAACATAACTCAATTTCCTTTTAGTTTAATCATTAAAAATCTAATTTTTAAGTGTTCTTTTACATTTCCTTTGCTATCATTTTCATTACTTTCAAGCTTTTTCAAGAAAAGCCCAAGCTTTCTCATTTTATTATGTTTACCTTAGATGCATATTTTGTGTGATTATTATGTATTTGTTTGCTTCAGTATGATAATGGGTAACTGAATCTGAAGTGGTAGGCTGATGGAAATGTTAGCTAGCTAACTTTTGGTTCAAGGACTAAATTATAAAAATTAAACTTAATCAAATAGACTTTAGAACTTAGGATTGACGCCCATAAGGGAAATTTAAGATAAGTGAGACTAAGAGGAGATCTTATCGGGCACCAATTTAATATTCTAGGGTTAGTTGGGTGAGGTCGAGAGATAAACCAGACTAATTCTTCTAACTTGGTAAAATTGAGGCCGATAGGTAAAATTGAGCAATTTTAGGTGTAACATCCCAAAAATTAGGGTTTAATAGAATTGGGTTTGTGAATCGAGAGAGAGTCATCATGCCTTAATTTTTTAAATTATCTATACATTTTTAGGAAATAAATGAGGTATTGGTTTGTTGGTTAAGTGTTAGTGTAACGTTTCTTGAAACCCAAGTTCAAATCCCTTCTCTCGCATTATTTTTATTATTTTACGAATTTTACCTTAAACCCTAGCATGTGACATGCCTTGTTTTTTTAAATAAATATTTCAAATTATATTGAGAATGAGTTATTGGTTTGGTGGTTAACATTAGTGAATTTATCATTAAGGACCAACTTCAATTCCCTTCCCGTGCAAATAATTTAATTTTTTGACAAAAACCCTTGTTTTAATCTGTGGGCCATCCAAGCCTAGTTAACCTAGGTATAAATATTAATTTTTCACAAATAACCAGCCTTGAATCCTCCTCCTCATTGCCCTAGCCGTTCCTCTCCTCCTCTCCTTCTCTTTGATTTTCATTTTTTTCCTTTCCTCCATTATTATCGTCACTCACACCTAGTTTTACCATCTTTATTCTTCTTTTTCTTTTTGCCACAAGATTTTTTAACATATTCTCTATTGCTGTTATCTTTTCTCATTAAAATCAGCCCCAAATCTGAAATCTTGAACTCCAAGATCAATCCCGAACATTGCCAAGAAAGTGTCATTGTCGTTTCTCTCGACTAGCTTGGGTAAGGTCTCTTCTCTCTTCAATTTCTTAATTAATCTTGTTCATTAAAAACCTAAATTTCAAAATCTATAATTTTGGAGATTTTAAATGATTTCAAAGGTATTTTTCCAAAATTAATGAGATCTCAAACCGTTTTAAAATTCAGCCCCAATTTTGGCCACCATGGGTGGTTGTGCGTGCACCTATGTGCAATAAAGGGTTGTTTTGTTTCTTGGTTCTTACCTATATTTTTCCAACATTAATTTGAGTTCTTAAACCCTCCTAATCAGATTTTAAACCCATTTCAATTATGAAAAAACATTCTTAATCGATTGGCCATTCGGATCACACAAATCATGAAGCGTAAGTGTAATTAAGGGTAACTAATTTGTTATTTTGACATAGTTGTTGGGTAAAGGTCATGAATTGATTAAATTAAGGAATTTAATCATTAATTAGTTACTGAATTTCTAGTATATTATTGAATTAGGTGCTGACCCAAACACCCCAAATCATCCGTAAATGCGAAGAACGATTGTACGTACGGTTTGCATCGATACAGTGTAAGGAATCTAAATAGTTTGGATTCATAAAATAGTTATAATTTCAACGATTGGTTTGAATTCATAAGTGGGTTTTTGGGGGCTGTTTTAATGGTAAATTGATTGAATTTATACTGAATTTTTATTTAGGTTCGTTTAAGAAATTATTAAGGAAAATTGGAAGATTCGCTAATGTGTTGAGATGAAGCAAAAAATAAGGTGTGGGTCCTAAACTTATAAAATTGTTTGAAAATATTAAATATCATGTTATATATGATAAATTAGCTTGCTTATTGAATTGTCTTAATAGCCAAATTATTGATTTTGTGAGTGGTCGAACCAGGTATGTTTCGAGCCTTAAAAGATTGACATGTTGGCAAAATTGCTAGTTTGATAGTATGGATGTTTGATTGAGTTTGTACTTGCATATTTGAGTTATGAGATATGAGAATGTTTAACTGAATGATATAATGTGTTGAGATATTAAGCTTATGTATGATTTAAATGTATGAGATATTTGTTATATTATGTACTGAAAATGGTGCTATTTATGCACAAAGAAAATCCGTAAAGTATGTGAAATTGAACGATATTGATTGATACCAACACAATGGTAATTTGAAAGATTGGAAAACTGTTTCCATTTATTAAAAGTATGTGATTATTGAGGACATGCTGAGCTTGTCAAATGAATGTGAAAAGTATTGAGATATGATTATGTATGAGATTGTGTGATATATTGCATATACATTGGGTTGGGATTTTGTGGTTGACGGAGGAGTTCCGTGGAGTACCAGCGGCATATTAAGTCTGCATTATTCGTAGTCAGTGCACTGCACCTGGAGCACCGAGGCGATTGGTGATTTTATCGCATATTATATGTTATTGGCAATTGTATCGCACTATTTGATATCCGGCAAATTTTCTGCATTATTGATTATTCGGTGGTTTTACCACATCGAGCTATGCTCATAATGCTTTGGAGTTTGGCAGATGGGTTCTGGGGAACTCGTGGTGTGCAGCGGATGGTATAGGTAGGAACCTTTTTGCATTGCATCATGTGTACGACATATTTGAATATTATTGATTTATGCTACGCGTTGTATTTTGTTGTATTGAATGGTATCAAAATTAATGATTGTTCCTCGAATGAATGATGACCTATGCTCATACACCGTTTGACATCATTTGATAATGGCTATGTAATGACATGAAATTCCTATGATGGTTCTGTTTTGTTTTGTTAATGTTAATATGTTTCACTATATTTGATGTTTTTACTCGTTTAAATAATTATTCGACTCACACTGAGCTTTTCATAAGCTCACCTCCCAATAATGTTTAAATTTTCAAGTAAACCTTAAAATTAGGATCGGGCTTGGCATTCAGAGAATCACCTTGGACCTCAAACTATTCTTAATAAGTATTATTAAGACTTTATTGGTTTTGGCTTGTAATTTTTAATTATCTATGATCTGTGGCTTGGTAACTGTAAACTGAAAAATATATAGGATTTTCCTATATAATTCATTACCTTTTTACGTAAATTTGTTGTTAAAACCAAGTAATTGTTTAATAAATTAATGAAGTATGCAAAATTATGAAATTAGGACATAGAAATTATTAAAATATGATTTTATACTTTATTATATAGTTTTCATGCATAAAATAGCTTATTTTATATTAATTTGAGCATATTATATTTTTAAGCTATAAAGTGGGTCATGCATGATTGAATTAAATAATAAAATATAAATTTATATTTAATAATTCATTTTTAATATTTCATTAATAAATTGGGTTTTAATTAATTAAGTAAATTGATTAATTAAAGTGGTTAAATTATATTATTTGGTCCTCTAAACTATCTACTATTTTTGGACAGGTCTGAGAGTTTTCTTCTAATTGCAAAACCATCCAAATTGGGGACCAAGTCAACCCAATTTTCGGCTGCACATGGATGTCATAAACCATTTTTTGGTTTAATTATACAAAGTCCTTGAAGAGTTAAAGAAATCAGAGATTTTCCCGAAGATTTGCTGATGACCGAGTCTTAGTCCTAAGTTGTTGTGGCACTCAAATTGACCAAAAATCAAGGGAAAGTCAGCCACCTTTCCTCAATTCATGGCCGGCCACTCTTGGAGGAAGTTTCAAAGGATGGACACTCCTATTTTTAGCAAACTAGCTCCTTTGCCTCACCTATAAATAAGAGTTCATTTCTCACTTTTTCAATCATCCCTCATCCCATCATCTCTCACTCATTCATCATTCTCTCAACTCTTTTAGCTATATTTCCCCTTCATCATCCTTGCATAAGGATTTTATCAATTAAGCCTCTTAAAGAACCCTTGGTCGGCCACCTTGGAGAGCCATCAGCAAAGGAGAAACGCAAAGAAGCGAAGGAGCCTCGTTAGTCAGAGTCTTGGGCGGTAGCCACTTTGAATTAGGTTTAATCTTTCTTTTCTTTAATTTAATATAAAGATGTTTTCTATGTGTTCTTTGTTCTTGTTTACAACAATGATAGCGTAATTTTATTTAAGCTAGGATGATTATTTTGATTAAATAATATTTATTTGATTCATGCTTATAATGTTTGTGCCTCAATCGATCATGTTTTCAATTAAAATCAAGTCTGTATTTCGTTCATATGTTATTGAAATGCACCTGAATTACCTGAGCGATCCTAACTAGACGACGGCTAATGGACACATAATTGAAATGTGGATGCTCAATTTAGATCCTAACCCGATTGAATTGTATGTTGCATAACAACTCTAACCAAACTCTGTTATTTGCATAGTTTTTAGATTTGTGTGATTAAATTGTTTCAAACCTAACATGTCCATGTTACCTCACACGAATGCTAAGAAACCCTCAGTAAAAAAGGATCAGTAAAATGCGTATTTACCAAGTAAAGGATTCCGAAAGGTCCTAATGTGGTTTCCAAACTCATGAAAGATTGAGTTTCCATTGAATGTTTTTCCAAATGTTATTAAGCATGTTGATAATAAATTGAGTTTAATTAAAGTAATTGTCCTAGTTTATTTATGTTATAATTGTTGCAAATTGTGTTTAATTTTACTAAAATCTATTTCATTCATATAGTTTACATACTTAGGATAATTTGCATTAGGGATTATTGCATTTAGCTTAATATATTTTAGTCACCACTTCTCAACAATATTGTGTTTCTTTTTTACCAAATTGTTAATATAATCTTACAAATTAAGTGACTTAGCACAAATACAATCCTTGTGGAGACGATAACTCGAAACTTACTTATTACTTGATAACGATTGTGTACACTTGCACAAACCCCAGCGTTACAAGTTTTTGGCACCGTTGCCGGGGATTGTCAACTGTTGCCATAGTCATTTTTTTCGTGAAATTATTTATTTTCAATTTGATTTATTTCTAACATTACTAGCTTATTCTTTTTAATTTTTGTGATTTTCTTTTCAGGTGTTTATGAGCAAAGATCGAATTATCGATTTATTCCCTATAACCCTAAAATTGTGTAAAATTTCAGACAAAGAAGACGTGAACGAATAGCTCAAAGACAAGTCGAGATAGACCTTAGAAATCAGAATCAAGACCAAGGTAATGAAGTCGACTATGTATGAAATCCTATCCTCATTATCAATGATAGGGATCGATGCATCAAACAATATGATGTACCACTTTTCAGTGAGTTAAACCCAAGAATTAGAAGGCTAGATATTGAGGCAACCCAGTTTGAATTGCAACCAGTGATGTTTCAAATGCTACAAACGATGGGCCAATTTAGGGGTATGCCCACGGAAGATCCACACCTCCACCTTCAATTGTTTATGGAGGTGAGTGATTCATTCAAGATAGCCAATGTGACTGAAGACGTGCTGAGGTTGAAGATGTTTTCGTACTTGTTTTGAGATAGAGCACGAGCATGGCTCAATTCATTTCTACCAAGTTCCATATCTACATGGCAAGAATTAGCAGATAGATTTTTGGTTAAGTATTTCCCGCCTAGCAAAAATGCTAAGTTGAGGAACGAGATCACAACTTTCCAAAAATTGGATGACGAGTCTTTGTATGAGGCTTGGGAGTGATTCAAGGAGATACTTCATAAATGTCCTCATCATGGGATTCCTCACTGTATTCGGTTGGAGACATTCTATAATGGTCTCAATGCACATACAAAATTGATGGTAGATGCTTCCGTGAATGGTGCAACTTTTTCTATGTCTTATAATGAGGCTTATGAGATCATCGAGAGGATTGTGAGTAACAACTATCAGTAGCCAACAAATCGAATAGATTTAGGAAGACACGTAGCTGGAGTTCATAAAGTTGACTCTCTCACTTCGTTATCAGCTCAGGTATTGTCTATTTCCTCTATGTTAAAATAGTTAACCGCTACTAGTACTAATAATTTTATAGCTCAACCACCAAGTCTGTTTGAAATATCTTTCTGTGTGTACTGTGGGAAATGTCATTCTTTTGAGAATTATCCATCAAATCTTGAGTCAGTGTACTATGTGGGGAACCAATATCAAAATAAGAATGGACAAGGACCCCAATCCAACTTCTACAATCCTTCATGGCATAATCATCCTAACTTTTCTTGGAGCAACCAAGGAAATGGACCGAACAATACAACAAAAACCCAACCAATCTCAAGAGTTTAATCAGCAAGCTCTCAAACCACCTCAAGCTGAAGCATCAAATAGTTTGGAGAACTTGTTGAAAGCGTACATGGCAAAGAATGATGCTTTGATCCAAAGCCAAGTAGCAACACTGAAAAATTTGGAAAACAAAATGGGTCAGTTGGCTACGGAGCTTCGTAATAGACTGCAAGGAACCTTGCCGAGCAATACTGAGAATCCAAGAAATTTGGGTAAAGAACATACTAAGGTAGTGGCATTGCGAAGTGGTAAGACTCTTGAACCTCGATTGATTGATGTCGAAGATGAGCATGTTGAAATGAGAAAAGTCAACCAGATGTTGAAGTTCCTACACCAAAGGAATCAGAATCTACAAATTCTGACAAGGTAAACCCTAATTTAGTGAATTCAGATATTTTAACATCTTCTTTGGATAAAGACTTACCTACTAAGAAAAGTTGTCTGGATCAACTGAAAGTTCCATCACCTCTATATCCGCAAAGATTGTGGCAACACAAATAGAAACAGGAGGTGCAATTCAAGAAGTTTTTGGATGTTCTGAAGCAGTTACACATGAATATTCCGTTGGTGGAGGCTTTAGAACAAATGCCGAATTATGTGAAGTTTATGAAGGATATATTGTCCAAGAAGAAATGACTAAGTGAGTATGAGACTGTTGCCTTGACAAAAGAGTGCAATGCGTTCCTGCAGAACAAACTGCCACCGAAATTAAAAGACCCAAGAAGCTTTACTATATCCTGTAACATTGGTAAATCTTATTGTGGTAAAGCTTTGTGTGACTTAGGAGCGAGTATCAACTTGATGCCTAAGTTTATTTTCAAGATGTTAGGGATAGGTGAAGCAAGACCTACAATTGTGATGCTTCAGCTAGCGGATCGATCGTTAGCATATCCCGAAGGAAAGATCGATGATGTTTTGGTAAGAGTCGATAAATTTATTTTTCCTGGTGGTTTCATTATTTTAGATTTTGAAGCAGATAAGGAAGTGTTTATTATCCTTGGGAGACCTTTCCTAGCCACGGGAGGATGTTAATTGATGTGCAGAAAGGCGAACTCACCATGCGAGTTCAAGACGACCAGGTAACTTTTAACATTCTTAAAACGATAAAATTTCCCGATCCGACAAAGGAGTGTTCAGTTATGGAAGAGATATAAACCAAGGTTTTGAAAAAAAATTGAAAAAGATCCATTGGAGAAAGCCTTAGATCTGGACCCTTTGGAGGATGAACAAGGTGAAGAAAACATGGCTTTGATGGAAGCCAATCCGGGAAATTGTCAATCCACACAGTTTGAACTGTTAGAGTTAGAAGTTAGAGAATTTGTGCAACCCAAGTTGTCAATCGAAGAACCACTTACACTCGAACTAAAGGTAATTCCTTCCCGTTTGAAATATGTTTATTTAGGTGATTGTTCTACTTTGCCAATGATTATTTCAGCAGAACTAATGAAAGATCAAGAGGCAGAACTGATTGCTGTTTTAAAAAAAATTAAGAAAACAATTGGTTGGACCATAGTTGACTTCGAGGTATAAGCCCTTCTTTTTTCATGCATAAAATCATTTTAGAAGAAGGTGAAAGAGCTCCAATTGATGGGCAAAGGAGGCTCAATCCTATTATGAAATAAGTTGTGAGAAAGGAAGTGATCAAATGGTTAGATGCGGAAATCATCTATCCTATGTCAGATAGTTCGTGGGTAAGTCTGGTACAGTGTGTGCTGAAGAAAGCTGGAATCACGATTGTTAAAAATGAGCGTAACCAGTTAATTCCAATGAGAACTCTTACCGGTTGGAGAATCTAATTGATTATAGAAAGTTGAATAAAGCCACTCGGAATGACCATTTTCTAGATCAGATGTTAGATCCTAAGGTAGTTCTAACGCCCTAAAATTTTTAATTCTTGTTTTTGTATTTATATGACATAAGTACTTGTCCGCTTCAATGGTTAAGTGCTCTGGGTGTGTGTGGGAGGTTCTAAGTTCAAGCCATAACTTGGGAAAATTTTATTACTTTTATAAATAAAGCCTTAACCTGGCCTAAAGGGATTAAGTTTAATAGTTAGTAATAAAATAACATAATGGGTCTGCTGGTCTAGGGGTTAAGTGGAGGGTTTGATTGCATGAGGTCTTGAGTTCGGATCCATGCTGGAGGGTAGGCGTTATTTTTGCGCAATGATGGACAAGTATTTTGGCAGAGAGGGATTCTGGAGTGGTTGTAGGTTAGTAGGATTAGTGGGAGAAAATTTAGGGATATGAGGTAGCTATCGATATCATAGGATTAGTGGGAGAAAATTTAGGGATATGAGGCAGTTATCGATATCATCTAAGTTTCTATTTGGTTTTTATTTTTCCCAAATTTCGGCATTCTCCTATTTTCCCCAATTTTTTCGTCATCCTATTCTTCTTTGCTTTGCCGAATTTTTGCTCCCTAGTCCACCCTCTTTGTTTGATTTTTCTACTAGCCCACTTTCTGTCTAGCAATTGTATACACTCGTTCTATAAGTATCTGACTGCCTTGTTTCTTAGCTAGTTCCTAAAAAGGATGGTTTTGGCTCTCTTGGTTTAGGCAAAAATCAAAAATCAGTTGCGGCTTCACAAGCAAATTGAGCGTTAGAAATTTTAGTTCGTTGCCGGTAAGTGTTTAGGTTTGTTATCGATTTTGATGTAGACGATTTTCAGTTGTGAGTTTTTGTTAGTGATCTAAATTGGGATCTAATTATTGATTTTTAGGTCTTGGAGTTCTTGGGAGCGTATTAGCATCAAACAAAACCAGGTGTGTACCCGAAACACAAAAATAAGGGATTCGGCGAAAAGTCAAAATTGCTTGCTATTTAGACAGCAGCAGTAGGCTAAATTTGAAAAATCACCATAAATTGTAGAAAACGAATTAGAGGATGAAAAAAATATGGAATTAAAGATATTTGAGTCTAGTTTCTCATAAAAGAAAAGAAGTAGCAAAAGAATTTCATGTTATGAGATATTTGAATTCTAGTGAGACAGGGTTAGAATGATTTCGGAATCCCCTTTCCTGATTTGGAAAATTATCAAAAATTGGAGAAAAATAATTATGGGTTAGAATTTATATGTTTAAAATCCTGAATGAGTCTATTTTCAAGAGAAATAAACAAAACCATCATCTGAATTCTGTATGAAAATATAATTAATTTGTAGTGTAGAAAGGTAGAAACTGTCAGACAGTAGAATAAGGGAAACTTTAAAGAATAAACTATACTTATTGGCTAAACCAAAAATTTTGAAAATTTTATGGTAAGAAGATATTTGAGTCTAGTTTCAAGGAAAATTTGTGGATCTTAATTCAAAAATCTGTAGCTTAAACAAATCATTTAGTAACAGTGACTCAAGTAGACAGCTTTGAAGGATCATATAAATAAATAGTGGAAACACATATGAATAATTACCTAGCACAGGTTACATTAAAATGGATCACGAGGCCGAGGCCAATTTGGGTCATGTGGGCCACACAGGTGTATGAGCCAACACGAGAAAACATCATGGGCTTGTAGGCCCATTTTCACTATTTGACTGTTAAGGTTACACAGGTCACCCAAGTCAACTGTGAACCTACTGTAGGGTCGATAAGTTTACCTAGACCCCTAATTGACTGAAATGACTGTGTGACTGATATGATTAAGCATGATGATGTCCCACTGATTTGATATTGTATGTCCTATTTACATGCGTGATATTCGTTATAGCATGTCATATTTGTATATTGCATTGCATTGGGTTGGGGGATTATATTGTTCGGAGGAACTGTACTGAAAAGCCTCGAGCCTAATTTACTGGTACCTGAGCTGTAAACTACTGTCTAGTGCCGCATTCGATACTACTTGGAGTGTAGGGATGGGTGGGTTGATTATATCCCCACATGGACTGTAGGGTTGGACGGAGATGGTGTGTAGAGGTTGGATGGGTAGGATTTTTGTGACTGCATTTCTGTTACAGCTACTGATACTGTGATGGGCTAAAGCCCTACTGCATGACTGTTTTTGTACTGAGATGGGCTAAGGCACAAACCAGACTGATACTGATACTGAAAAGGGCTTAAGCCCAGACTGTGATTATTTGTTTACTGTCTGTTCATTTGTATGGGGATTACACATTGAGTTTACGTAAACTCACCCCTTCTGTTTAACCTGTATAGGTAATCCCCAGATATAGGTGGATTAGTGTGGCGGAGGACTCATTGGTGGCCACACGACTTCATTTACACTGTTTATTACTTATTTATGATTTTACTTTTATTTGGGAGTATTTTGCTATAATTATGGTCTTTACAGATTTTGGTTTAAATTTGGTTTTTATACGGTTTTATGATTTAAATCTGCTAGTGTTAGGTAAAACTCAGGTTTTCAAATGAAATTAATATTTTATCAAAAATACCACAAATACGCAAACTGTTTAAAAGCTTCCGCAGGAAAAAAATGTTTTGAAATTGAATAATGATTTGTAAATGAATAATATTTTAGAAACGAACGACACGATTTGAAATTAACATAAGGTAATGAAAAAAATGGTTAAATAGCAAAGGGAATTTAGCGACGACATATTTTTCAAAAAGTACTACCCTGTGACATCGTCAGATTCGACCATAACGTCTAGGCGGGGTTTGGGGTGTTACATTTAGTGGTATCAGAGTAGGGTTGCAAAATTCATCTTTGGATGTGGGTTTTTTAAGACATGATTTCTAATAACTGATTTTTAAATATTTTTAGTGAAAGTGCGGTACATCAAGTCTCCAGGGCCGATATAGTAAGTTTTCTGAAACTGTGAATTGTTTAAACTGAAACTGAAATTGTCTTTGATAGTATATCCTGAAACTGCTATAGGTAGTATATACTAAGACTATTATAGATAGACTACACTGAAAACACTTAAAATAGTGTATACTGAGACTATAGTAAAAGTGATAGACATTGATTGACACTACGATAGATGAAATAAACTTTACACTTCTGATACTATTTTCATAAAATATCTATTAATAAACACTAGAACTGTAAATTGATGCATAAAACTGTTAATACCGATAAAATGCAATTAGACAATGAGCACCAAAGGTACTCACGAAAGGGGTACTAAAGGCCAAGGTAAAAGCTGTAGAGGGGCTCGAGCTAAGTCCTTGTCATCAGGCAGTCTGCCAAATTTGGATATGACTGAGACGTCAGTGTCGCCTACTACTGAAACTGGGTCTCAAGATCGCATGGCTGGGGACGATGCATTGTCCTAGGCTATGCTAAGGATTTTAGAGAGGGTCGCTGGGCCTATTATTGGATTTGAGGGCCGAGGGTCAGTTACGAAATGACTCTGGTCTAATGGAGCTGAGCTCTTCAGGGGTGTCACCGGGGTCACCCTAATGTGGCCGAGTATGAGGCTGAGCCGCTGTGCGCGAGGTATGGTGGCATCTGAGTATGAACGATGTGTCCGCTTTGAGGATGGCCTCAGAGATAATTTGAGAGTTCTGATAGCCCCGCAGGGGGAGTGAGATCTTTCTGCCCTGGTCAAGAAAGCGAAAATCGTCGAGGAGGATATAGAGGTAGTCATGATTGGAGAAAGTCGGAACTACTTATCTAATGTGATATCTGCACTGGTGGCGGAGAAATTGGTTCATAAGGGATGTGAGCCATTCTTGGCCTATGTAAGTGTTTTGAATTCTAAGGACTCTATAGTTAAGGATATCAGAATGGTAAAGGATGTTCCAAACATCTTTTTTGATAAGCTATCATGTTAACCTCCGAATCGTAAAGTGGAGTTTGGAATAGAGCTCTTTCCTAGTACAGCTCTGGTGTCCATCGTGGGTTCATTTGCCCTAGTGTGTCTCCGTAGGGAGTACCAGTTCTATTTGTAAAGAAAAAGGATGGAACCGTGCATATATGCATCGACTAAAGGTGGTTAAATAAATTGACCATTAAGAATAAATACCCCCTACCGAGGATAGATGATTTGTTTAACTAGTTTCGAGGAGCTTCGATTTTCTCTATGATTGACCTTCAATCTGGATATCATCAATTAAGGGTTAAAGAGGCTGATGTTCATAAGACGGTGTTTAAGACTCGTTATGGTCACTACAAGTTCCTAGTGATACCATTCAGACTGACTAATGCACCGGTAGCTTTCATAGATTTAATGAATCGAGTGTTCTAGCCTTATCTGGATCGGTTTGTAGTAGTATTCATTGTTGACATACTAGTTTACTTGAGGACTGAGGATGAGCATGATGAGCACTTCGAGTCGTTCTTCAGACAGTGAGGGAAAAATAGCTCTATGCTAAGTTTAGTAAGTGCGGGTTCTGACTACGTGAGGAGACATTTCTTGGTCATGTAGTTTCGACTGAGGGGATTCAAATTAATCCTCGAAAGAATAAGGCTGTGTTGGAGTGAAAGCAGCCTAGGAACGTGTCTGAGATCCGCAGTTTTCAGAGACTATCGGGATATTATCGACGATTTGTAGAGGGTTTTTCATTGATTGCAGCATCCCTGACTAAGCTGCTACATAAGGGTGTGCCGTCTAACTGGACCGATGCATAGTAAGAGAGCTTTGAGAAGGTCAAGACTGTACTGATTGATGCCCCTATTCTAATTTAGCTAGAGTTTGGAAGGAGTTTACTATTTACAGCAACGCATCACATGTCGGTTTAGGATGTGTGTTGATGCAAGAGGGTAAGGTGGTAGCGTACGCGTCTCATCAGCTTAAGACTCATGAGGCGAATTATCCAACGCATGACTTGGAGTTGGCCATAGTAGTTTTCGCACTGAAAATCTAGAGGCATTACTTGTATGGTGAGAAGTGTATCATTTACACTGATCACAAAAGCCTCAAGTACCTCTTCACTCAGAAGGAGCTGAATCTTAGGCAGCGTAGATGGATTAAGCTACTTAAGGATTATGACTGTACTATTGAATACCACCTTGGTAAGGCCAATGTGCTGGCCAACGCACTAGGTGGTAGAGCTATAACTGACCTGAGGGTGATGTTTGCTTGCCTCAGTTTATTTGATGATGGTAGTCTATTGGTCGAACTACAAGTTAAACCACGTGGATAGAGTAGATTAAGGGTAAGCAGAAAGAGGAGTCATTGGGACTTCGCTTCCGACAGGTTGAAAGTAGGCATACTGAGATTTTGGACTGAATAGCGAAGGGGTACTCTATTTTTGTGAGAGAATTTGTGTACCGAAAGATACTGAATTGAGGCAGTCAATACTGCAAGAGGCGCATAGTAGCCTTTATGCTATGCATCCTGGCAGAAATAAGATGTACCACGGCCTTCATGAGTTATACTGGTGGCCAAGTCTTAAGCGAGAGGTTACCGAATTTGTGGCTAAGTGTATGACATGCCAGTAGGTTAAGGCTGAGCATCAATTACCTTAGGGTTTGTTGCAGCCAGTCAAGATTTCACTTTGGAAGTGGGAAAAAGTGACTATGGACTTTGTTAATGGGTTACCCCACACATCTATTAAGAAGGATTCTATATGGGTCATCGTAGATCGATTAACTAAGTCTGCCCACTTCATATCGGTTCGTACTGACTACTCTTTATAGAAGCTGGCTAAACTGTATGTGTCTAAGATAGTAAGATTGCATGGGGTATCGGTTTCGATAATATCTGATAGGGATCCTTGCTTCACATCTAGATTCTGGAAGAAGCTACATGAAGCTCTGGGTACAAGATTAGACTTCAGTACTGCGTTCCATCCTTAGACTGACAGTCAATCAGAGAGGGTGATTTAGATACTAGATGATATGTTAATAAGTTGTGTGATTGATTTCCGAGGCAGTTGGGAGGATTACTTACCGCTAGCAAAGTTTGCTTATAACAACAACTATCAGTCTAGCATCCAGATGGCACCTTATGAGGCTTTATATGGTCGTAGGTGTCGCACACCTTCATATTGGACTGAGTTGGGTGAGCGGCATGTTCTAGTCCCTGAACTAGTTTCTGATACCGAGGATAAAGTTACACTGATTCGGGACCGATTGAAAGTGGCATCTGATAGGCAGAAGTCCTGCGTCGATCTGAAGCGTTGAGACATTGAGTATTCTGTGGGGGATTTCATTTTTCTCAAGGTCTCCCCATGGAAGAAGGTACTGAAGTTTGGTCATAAGGGTAAGTTGAGCCCGAGGTTTATTGAGCCTTACCGCATACTGAAACGTGTGGGATCGGTTGCCTACCAGTTGGAGTTACCTCCAGAATTGGATTGGATTCACGACGTGTTCCTCGTCTCTATGTTGAGGAGGAGCCAATTCAGATTTTGGAGCATGATGTAAAGGTTCTAAGAAGGAAATCCATCCCACTAGTTAAGGTTCTTTGGCGTAACCATAGCTCTGAAGAGGTCACGTGGGAGTTTGAAGATGCGATGCGACAGTAGTATCCTCATCTGTTCTGATCAGGTAAAATTTCGAGGCCGAAATCTTTTTAAGAGGGTTAGAATTGTAACGCCCCAAAATTTTTAATTCTTGTTTTTGTGTTTATATGACATAAGTACTTCAATGGTTAAGTGCTCTGGGTGTGTGTGGGAGGTCCCAAGTTCAAGCCATGGCTTGGACAAATTTTAGTATTTTTATAGATAAAGCCTTAACCTGGCCTAAAGGGCTTAAGCTTAATAGTTGGTAATCAAATAACAGAATGGGCCTGCTGGTCTAATGTTTAAGTGGAGTGTTTGGTTGCATGAGGTCTTGAGTTTGAATCCATGCTAGAGGGTACGCGTTATTTTTACGCAATGATGGACAAGTATTTCGGCAGAGTGTGATTCTGGAATGGTCATTGGTTAGTAGGATTAGTGGGAGAAAATTTAGGGATATGGGGTAGCTATCGGTGTCATCTAAGTTTCTATTTGGTCCCTATTTTTCCCAAATTTTGACATTCTCCTCTTTCCCCTAATTTTTCGGCCGTCTTATTCTTCTTTGCTTTGCCGAATTTTTGCTCCCTAGTCCACCCTCTCTGTTTGATTTTTCTACTAGCCCACTTTCTGGCTGGCAATTGTATACACTCGTTCTATAAGTATCTGACTACCTTTATTTTATGGTTTCTTAGCTAGTTCCTAAAAAGATGGTTTTGGCACTCTTGGATTAGGCAAAAATCAGAAATCAGTTGCGGCTTCACAAGTAAATTGAGCGTTAGTAATTTCGGTTCATTGCCGGTAAGTGTTTAAGTTCGCTATCGATTTTGATGTAGATGATTTTCAGTTGTGAGTTTTCGTTGGTGATCTAAATTGGGCTCTAATTATTTATTTTTAGGTCTTGGAGTGCTTGGGAGCATATTAGCATCAAACAAAACCAGGTGTGTACCCGAAACACAAAAATAAGGGATTCGGCGAAAAGTCGAAATTGCTTGCTGTTAAGATAGCAGCAGGCTAAATTTGAAAAATCACCATAAATTGTGGAAAACAAATTAGAGGATGAAAAAAATATGGGATTAAATATATTTGAGTCTAGTTTCTCATGGAAGAAAAGAAGTAGCAAAAGAATTTCATATTATGAGATATTTGAATTTTAGTGACACAGGTTAGAATGATTTCGGAATCCCCTGTCCTAACTTTGGAAAATTATCAAAAATTGGAGAAAAATAATTATGGGTTATAATTTATATGTTTAAAACCCTGAATGAGTCTATTTTCAAGATAAATAAACAATAACATCATCCAAATTCTGTACGATAATATAATTAATTTTTAGTGCAAAAAGGTCGAAATTGTCAGACAACAGAATAGGGGAAACTTTAAAGAATAAAATGTACTTATTGGCTAAGCCAAAAATTTTGAAAATTTTATGGTAAGAATATATATGAGTCTAGTTTCAGGGAAAATTTGCAGATCTTAATTCGAAATTCTGTAGCTTAAGATACAAATAATTTAGTAACAGTGAATCAAGTAGACAGCTTTGAAGGATCATATAAGTAAATAGTGGAAACACATATGAATACCTAGCACAGGTTACATTAAAATGGATCACGAGGCCAAGGCCAATTTGGGTCATGTGGGCCACACCGGTGTATGGGCCCACATGGGCAAACATCATGGGCTTGTAGGCCCATTTTCACTGTTTGACTGATAAGGTTGCACGGGTCGCCCAAGTCGACTGTGAACCTCCTGTAGGGTCGGTAAGTTTACCTAGACCCTAATTGACTAAAATGACAGTATGACTAATATGATTAAGCATGATGATGTCCCACTGATTTGATACTGTATGCCCTGTTTACATTTGTGGTATTATGTTATAGCATGTCATATTTATATATTGCATTGCATTGGGTTAGGGGATTATATTGTTCGGAGGAACTGTACTGAAAGCCATCGAGCCTAATTTACTGGTACCTCAGCTACAAACTACTGTCTAGTGCCGCATTCGGTACTACTTGGAGTGTAGGGATGGGTGGGTTGATTATATCCCCATATAGAGTGTAGGGTTAGACAGAGATGGTGTGTAGAAGGTGGATGGGTAGGATTTTTGTGACTGCATATCTGTTACTACTATTAATACTGTAATGGGCTAAAGCCCTATTGCATGACTATTTTTGTACTAAGATGGGCTAAGGCCCAAACTGGACTAACACTGTACTGAAAAGGGCTTAGGCCCAGACTATGATTGTCTGTTTACTGTATGTTCATTTGTATGGGGATTACACACTGATTTTACGTAAACTTACCCCTTCTATTGTAAACTTACCCCTTCTATTTAATCTTTACACTGTTTATTACCTATTTATGATTTTACTTTTATTTGGGAGTATTTTGCTATAATTATGGCCTTTACGGATTTTGGTTTAAATTTTGTTTTTATACGGTTTTATGATTTAAGTCTGCTAGTGTTAGGTAAAACTCGGGTTTTCAAATGAAATTAATGTTTTATCAAAAATACCACAAATACGCAAACTGTTTAAAAGCTTCCGCAATTAAAAAACATTTTGAAATTGAATAACGATTTGTAAATGAATAATGTTTTGGAAACGAACGACACGATTTGAAATTAACATAAGGTAGTGAAAAAATGGTTAAATAGAAAAGGGAATTTAGCGACCACATATTTTTCGAAAAGCACTACCCTATGACATCGTCAGATTCAGCCATAACGTTTAGGTCGGGTTTGGGGTGTAACAGTAGTCATGCGATTCCTACATAAGCATTTGTTCACACGATTTGGGACACCAAGAGCTATTATTAGTGATAAAGGTTCTCACTTTGTGAACAAACAG